>JARKID010000015.1:0-1288929 GCA_029449255.1 Mycena polygramma | reverse complement strand
GGTGGACGTCCTCGTAATCCCTTTGTCTTTGCGAGGTTGCACGTTCGATTCGTGCTCCCTTTTCCTTTTTCACGACTCTTTTTGCAACGGTCCCGTGGCGCAAGGTGCGCACCCTCTTCCGGTCCTTGGACAATAATCGTTTCGGAGGGTACCCAGGTTCGATTCCTGGATGGGGCGTAACTGACTCGAAACCTTTTTGCTGTTGGCTTGTTATCGGTCCGGTGGCACAGTTGGTAGTGCGCCGTTGCTGGGTATTCCCCAGTAGACGGAGGTCCTTGTTCGAATCAAGGTCGGATCATGGGCGGTCTTTTCGTGTGATTTTTATTTCCCTCGCCGTTGCCTTAACGCTTTTCGCGGTCCGGTCTCTTTTTACTCGTTCCGGAGGTGCTTGTTCGACTCCAGGTCAGATCGTGCGTTCGACGGCAGGTGTTGGTGTTTTTGGTTGTTCCAGCGATCCGGTGAGTTTCTTTACTGTCGTCCCGGAGCGGGTCCCATGGTGTCCATTTTACTGTTAAGGCCAGGTTCCGGAGTCGACACAAAGTGGAGCCTCACAGCGTCTTGGGCCCGAGTTCCTTCCACCACGCGAACAGCTCGTCACCAAAATCAGCGCTGACGGTCTGATCTTTGAGGTGTCGGTGTTCCTTGAACCAGTCCGCATACTCCGCAGGGCGATTTCTGCCCTTCGGCAGTTTCCCGTCCTCCTCGGTGTGATAGTGAGACCATTCAAATTCGACTAACGCTGCCAGAAGCGCTGACCAGTCTTCTCCCCATGCCTTCTTCGACAGGTATGCGTGGGCGGCGACAAGGCAGTCCGCCCATCCTGTGCGGTCAATCCCGTCGTCCAAGACCACCGCGCCCTCACTCGCAGCACCGCCAGCGGCAGCCGCAGCGCCACCACCAGCGTCAGCCGCAGCCGCAGCCGCAGCGCCGCCACCAGAGGCAGTCGCACCGCCGGGGGCGGGCACGCCACGAGCGGCACCAGCAGCGATGGGGACGAGTCTGGGGACAGTGACGGAGGCGGGGACCGCACCTGCAGCGCCGGCGGCAGCTACGAGGCCGGGGACAGCAGGAGCGCCAGGCAGCGGTGTCGGGCCAGGCACCGGTACATTAGGTGCGTCCCCGAGCGTGGGTCCGATGGGCAGAAGCCCGTCAAGCTGCAGCGGCGGCGGCGGCGGCGGGTCCTGTTCCAGCGGCGGCCACGCGCGCGCCCGGCACTCAGCCTTGCCTAGATAAGAAAGGAAGTGTCAGTCTATGCAGCCGCCCTATGTAAGCTCATCCCACTTACTGAAAGCCAAACGCCCATAGCGCGTGATGGACGTTTCCATTGCGGTGAAGCCCTTGTGATCGTGCTGAGCCCACGTCCTCGAAGTTTGCAGATTGCTTGTATCTGAAAAAACACTGTCCATGGTCAGCGCCAGCCAGCCTCCATGCAAACTGGATACATACGTTCTCAAGCACACTTCGCCCCCTTCACTCCCCACCGGGCCCACCACCAGAATCACGATGTGCGCTCCCAAACGCTCCGCCAACGCGTCGGCCATCGGAATACCGACCTCGTTCAGAGTCTCCATGCCCCTGAGAAGAAGAAATCATTGGCACGCACGCCTTCGACAAGTATTCTGCTTACTCGTGGTAGCTCTCCGCTGACCCCTCAGGAATCTGGCGCTTCGCCTTCCATTCCGCCAGCGCCTCCGCGTGCATCTCCAGACCGCGTTGTTCGACTTCATCCTTAAATTCGTCTGACTCCTTGGCAAAAGTCTCGCGGACAAAGTCGCGGCACATTGAAACGCGCTGCGCCTTCGGTACCGTGAGTTTTGCGGTTGCCCAGAGCTGGTCGAAGGCGGGTTTTACACGCGTCGCGTAGTGGAGTTTGGAATATACGGCGAGTAGGCTTGCGTATTGGGCGCGAGCCTGGTCCGGACATGGTTTGCATTGTCGCCAAGATGCCTTTGATAGTGCCGGTGTGAACTTTCTTTCCCTTCCAACGATTGCGAAAGTAGTTGCTAAGTTTCTGCGCCGTTTTTCAGTGCTCGATTTTCCAATAGTTAGAGAAATACTGACGACGCGTAGACTTTTATAGATACGCCCGTGGCGCTTCTTCTCCTCGGGATCCGGATGGGCGTCTATCACGGGCGGATTCTCCTCTGGATTGCCCTCGATGTTGGTTGCAAAAGGCAGGTCGTAACCGTAACGAGTCAAGAAACGAGTCGTCGCCTTCGTATAGACAGGGCCCGGATCGCCCCCGGCCTCCAGTAGTTCATCCCGCCAGGTCTCGAGCCACTCCATTTTTTCACCCGTGAAGTCGGATTTTCGTCCAGGAGGTAGGTTTTTTCTGGGGCGGCCCATCGTCAAGAAATCAGGAGAACGGTTGGGTTGTATGCTCGTGTTTGCATAGCGCGCCATCCCCCTCCACTCTCTCCCATTTCCTCAATGGCGCCTTTTTCGCGTCGTAGGTCTTGCTCCACCCTTCTCACTATTGCAACTTATGTATTTGTGTTTTTCCTGGGTTCCACCAAACGGCGCGACAGCAGGCGGTTTCCAAACCCCAAGCTGGACAGATATGACCGCTACCGCCGTGTCCCCCGCGCGAAACACGCCCTTGGTGAGTGAATGAATACGTCTCGCGCACGCTCTTTCTTTGCTGACGGACCCTCCTCCACCAGACACCACCACCGGCCGTCTCAGTGAATGGGGCACCACGGAAGAGTGGAACTCGGGCGTTAACCTCACTTGGGAACAGGCAGGCTGGGGTCCCCAGGGCGAGCCGCTCACCTTAGAGGAAGCCGAGGCGCAGAGGAAAGCCGACTACGCAGCGTGGCTCGAGGTCGCGCTCAAGTCGATCGAGGAGGGCAAGGAGGCGAGGCGAAAAAGAGAGGAGAGTGGTCTGTGGCCATGGGAGGGCGAGTGGGGCGAAGTGTCGAGGTGGCCCGACGCCGACGTTTGGGGACCCGCAGAACCCGGGGCCTGGGGACACGCCCCCACCGCTCCTGCCGCTCCCGTTGCAGACGCGGCGTAATATCCCCCTCCCCCCTCCTGTCCCCCACTTTTGCTACCTTGCTTCGTTGTCCGCCCCGCTCCCTTGCAATGCATTTTTTTTTGGAATTGCATTCCTTCCTGGGCATGAACCCAATTCTTGTCAACTGAGTACATCCACAGAACGACCTCGACCCAACAAGTATCTACGACAGCTAAAACTTGCGACTGCTGCGAGATGCGGACCCACTATCCCTGGCTCGTTGTAATCCAGCCACCAGCTGTAATGAAAAAAAAAAATGAGTTCTCTGGTCAATGCAACGCCCAATCCCTAATGTACCTTCCTCTTTTTCTGCTCCTCGCGCCCCCGCTTGCTCTTCCCCGCCTCCAGTAGCGCCAAAAGTGCAGCGTCCTTCTCATCGGCTCGCTGAAAACGCCTGGTCAATATGGTATGGGGCCGACCGCGTCAAAGTCAAGACATACCTCATTGAGTCTCTTGGCTCGCTCTGCGGTTGCCTGCTCCTCTGCTCGGCGGCGTTTTCTCCTCTCGGCAGCCAGTCTGGCGACCTCTCTAGCTTCCTGGACCGCGGCGATTCCGCTTTTGGCGCGTCCAGAGACTGGCAGCAACCGGCCGCTAGGGTGGAGAACACTGGTGTAGGGTTGAGCCCGGCCAGGAACAAAAGTGAAGACCTCTGTGCCGTCAACAAGTGACGGCGCAAAAGACTCGGCGCGTGCTTCACGTTCCAGGCGAGCGGTGCGGGCTTCCTTGGTTCAGCGTCGGACGTCCTGCCAATACTGACCGGAGTGTAGGATTTCGGCCATGATGGGACGAGGGACAACAAGGCGAGCGGGGCATCAGACGGACTTTATCACAGATTTTGCATGGTGCACTCACCACGCAAAATGGGTGGTGCACTCACCACGAAAAATTGGTGGTGCACTCACCACATTCCCACCGATTTTATTCGCTGCGCTAGCACTTGTCCATCTGCGGCTGTGGAAATTTGTGGAAACCTTCATATGCAGCCTAGGAAGCACCCCTCAAATTCCCCGAGTATGGGCTAACGCTGAATCCATGGTACGCTCAAAAGTACACCGAGGAAGAAAAAATTGCGCACGCATGTAAATCTCTAGTTTCATTACTGGAATATTTACCAGAGCAGCCGGAATGATAGCCCGAATGCGCTAACCAAAGTAGAGGGGAAAAGAGGAAGAGTGTGCATGACTGCGCCGAATGTTGTGAACGTTGTTGAAGTTCCTGATGCAGTATCGGGCTGTTTCCGTTGTGTGCGTGTCTAGATGTGAACAAATTCCAAAAAAATTGAAACTTCTCACAGAAATCCAGAATATCTCGTATATCATCCTGCCGCGATCCCAGACGCCTGCAGGTAACGATGAGGCGTGAACGAGACAAAAGGACATCAACTTTGATTATTTTTGGGTGCTCGGCAAAGTCCGGCCAGCACTTCCCTTTCTCGTTTCGACCACTCCGACCATCTGTTCGCTTTCGACCTCAATGGGAAAGCCCAAGCCTTCCGTGGTGCAACCTGCCGACCCAACCTCCATCCGCCGATACCGGAGGTGGAGCTCTTCTAAGGCGTACAATCATCGGTGCGTCTTTTCTACAGGGCAGATCTCCAGCTCATCTACGACCGTAGCAATCGACTTGTACGCAACGAGAAGAAGAGAGTGCGGATGGCGGCTCTGCGGGCTGAACAGAAACTGGAACCCCCAACGATGCAAGCAGCACGGTTAGCGGCCAAACAGGAGGCAGCGAGTACATATCGTGCGAAGTGTGTGATGTCTCTACCCTCCCAAAATCTTGTGTCTCACAGACGATTAGGAACAGGGAACTTCTGGCGCGTAAGGCCAGCCTCGCCCGCGAAGCGGCAAGGGAGCGAGATGTGGCTGCAAAGGCTCAAATCGCCCGCCGCCTGCAGCAGGAAACAGAAAATTTGGAACACCTCCTGCAGGATCTCGAGCCGGAGGGCGGGGAGGAGACTTGACATTCCATTTTAGTGCTTTTTTGCTACGTCTCCAATATCAATTGTGGCGTTCCAAGTGACTTTATTTTCTTTCAGAGACCAAACACAATCCATCAACGTCGTGTTCCTTTGTTGCTGACCATGTCGACCGCCAGGTGCGCAACAAATGCTTCACTCTGGATCATCTGCTGACTCTCGTCTCGCAGCTGTGAGATCAACCCCTTCGTCCCTGATGATCCCCTTCTCCAAGCTGTCCACCAACAAGAATCGATGTACGCAGTCCTTCTGTTTTGCCGACCAGACAAGGAACTAACCTTCCCTTCCCAGTGACGACGAGGGCACCAGGGCTCGCATCCGGGCAGAGCGCCTGCGCGAGGAGCTGCTCCTTCTGGAAGAGGACAAGTGTCGCGCTCTTGCCTGGCGAGGATCGGGGCAAACAAAGTACGCACAGTCTGCTTTTTGCTGTCTTACCCTCTAAGCTAACTACCTCAGCCTTGCCCGGGGGGAAAGATACACCAACGCCGATTTCACCTTCGCGTCCGCCATCGCCAACTCCGGCACGCATCCCGAGCTCATCATGAGCTACGACATCTGTTGTCAAAGGAAACACAACTGCGGGGGGCGTGCATAAATGTCATGAATGTAGTAGCTGAATAAAGTTCCCGTTTGCTCCTCCCTCTCGTTTGCGTGACCTCCTCCGCCTTTTTTTACCCTCTCACTATAACCCACCGATGGGTAGTTGCTTTAGCCACACACGAGCAAACAACGGAAACACCGGAACGATCCTTATTCTTGGCTCGTACCTTGGACAGCCATTGTCATGTCGTCGACCGATGCTTTCCGCTGCGAACCCCCATTCCACGCCGACCCCGGGCAAGAAAACGAGCCTCTCATGGGCCGCAAGCTTTACCTGGTCTGCGGGCGCAATGTGAAAAAACCGGGGTATTATATTTCTTGGTCGGTACCTGCATTGTCCACTGGGGTGGAATACTTACATGAACACGAATTACATAGGCCATCCGCTGACCTGCAATACAAACATGTGTCCGGCGCCACTCTGAAGGGATACTATGATTTCTCCGATCTGCGGGCGGCTTGGCACGCGCGCTGCGATCTGGGCGAGCACGATCACCCTCGTCGCCAACAGCACGATCACCCTCGTCGCCAACAAGGCGGTGCCCCGTTGCCTCCCTCGCCTCCCTCGCCGCCCCTCCGCATCGTGTACATCAGCGATAGTCCTTCGCCCTCGCCATCCCCGCCGTTGCCATCACGTTCACCTTCGCCCTCCCCGGATCCTAGCCCTGCTCCGCCTGCGTATTCAACATTGCCCCTCCTGTCTGTCAACGCGGGGCGACCGGTCGCATCAGCCCGCGTGCAATCTGATCGTGACGCGGTCCCCTTGTCGGGGTTAATGTGCTACGCTGTGCGTGCTGAGGGGCAGGGTGAGGTGTTTTCGGACTTACAGCAAGTGTGTGCTCGATTTCGACATCTGCACGCGACCGGCAAAGGCCCAGCCTTCGTGATGTCCCCCTCCTTGACGCGCTGTATCGCATGGATCAGCGAGATTTCCCCCCCCGGCTCGGTCGTAGCCGGCGCGGTCGACGACGAGGAGCGACTTTGGGCGGAGGAGGAAGAGGCAGCCTACCGTCGGCGCGTGCTCATGGATGCGGACTTCGAGGTATAGGGCCGTACTTTACTGACTGACAAATTTTATCCTCGCGAATCAAAATACATCAAATTGAACATGTGCTTTTTTGTGTGTTTTTTGTGTGTGTCTCTCTACGTCGAGCATGAAACGGCGCCGCGACGGCCGCGAGGTTTACAAGAACACAAAGCGCGATGAACAAAGCATCACCACCCGTGGAAATAATTGGCGCGTCGTCGAGGAGTTTCGGCCTGCCGCACCTCGCTCTCCGACAAAGGCAGGGCACACTGACATTTTTGACGAGCTTATGGGTTTCGACGAGGATTCGCCTCTCGAACCTAATCCGCCTATCATCGCGGAGGGCCCCGCAGCATTGAAAATCAAGTCCAAGAAAAAGGCGAAGCGGTATGAGAACTCGGTGCGTATCTTGTGGTATTATTGAAGAGATACTGATTTTTTAAAACGGGTAGGATTATCCTGTAAAATCGTGGATTCCCTTCCGCGACGATTACCTTGACGGATTGTTGACACTCAAGGGCCGAGGACCTTGGTGGTCGGCTGGGTGTACCGTTTGTGAACAACCCAACGCGTCGTGGCGTTGTGAGGATTGCTTCGGCAATCGTTTGTTTTGCGAGGCCTGTGTCATCGAGAAGCATCGCGACGAACCACTTCATCTGTTAGAGGTGGGTGTTCATCGTGCTAATGAAGTGTATTAATTTACTGACGTTACTGTAGGAATGGGACAATGGTTATTTCCAGAGACGCACCCTTGGGGAGTTGGGCCAGACATTTCCAATTGGTCACCGCGCGGGCATGGATTGCCCCCGGAGTTACCTGGGGGCACCGAGGCCAATGGTCATACTCCACAACAACGCCATCCACACGATCAAAGTGGAATTTTGCTATTGTGATGATGCGCCGTCGGACGTCGCCCAACTCCTGAACGTCGGATGGTTCCCGGCGACGCATAAAGATCCATCCACGGCGGCAACCCTGAGCTTACTGGACCGTTTTCACAAGCTCAATCTTCAAGCTCGTCTCCCGGCATACGATTTTTATAATACCCTGGTTCTTATCACGGATGGGGCGGGTTTGAAGAAGCCGCCGGTGAGTCTTGATATCTTTTGGATGATGTCGTGTTTTGTACTGAAGTGTGTTGGTCAGAATCGCCTCCCACAGTTCATGAACATGATCCGTGAGTTTCGCCACCTCGAGATGTGCAAGCGATGTGGCCGAGGACATCACCCCGAGGGTATCGCAACAACACAACCGGGCGAATTGTGCGTCGAGTGCCGCGCCTGCCCTATTCCCGGGGTCAATTTACCAGACGACTGGAGGGACGCCCCGCCCGAAATCGCGTAAGTGTGTTTTATTTTCCTGTTGAGTGTTTGCTGACGGGTTTGGGCTAATAGATGGATCTACCGTCTTATCCTGTCAGAGGATGCGAACTTCAAGATGAAAGGACGCGACCGCTCTTCCCGTGAAAAGGACCCGACGCTGGGTCCGGGGTGGGCTTACATGGTGGCGAGCGACCTTTATTTGAGTTATTTGGTCAAGCATATCAACGAGGACGAGGTGGGCAACCTTTTCTTTTCATCTGTTCTTTGCTAACGTTGGTAACAGATAAGCCATTGTGTGGCGTTCGCTGCGCTTTGGTCGGCAAACAACAAATGTGCGAAGGGTTTACGGGCCTCGGGTGTTGGCTCGGTCAGCTGTTCCCGCCATGAGATTTTCCGCCCTCAGGGGACTGGGGACCTTCAGAAGGGGGAGAGGTATGTTTTGTCGTCGTGCCAGATCTGTGGCTGGGATTGATTCGATTGCAGGTACTCAAACATGGACTATTTGTTTTTCTCCAGTATCGTGGGGATCACCCTGCTCACCGTGATCGCCAGCTACGATATCGCGTGTCAGTGGGGACGTACTTTTTGGACACGCGCGTCAAAGATGCCGGACCGCCTCAAGCTACCCGACTGGCTGGAAATCATATTCAAGGTGCCAAAATTCCACCTTCCGCCGCACGTCAAGAAGTGCCACAGCCCCTTTTCGTTCAACTACACGAGGGGCGTAGGAAGAACGGATGGCGAGGGAGTCGAGCGCAACTGGTCGTGGCTCAACTGGGCGGCGAGGTCGGTGTCGGTGATGGGGCCTGGTTCTCGAGAGGATACCATCGACGACCTTTGTGGGTTCTCAAACTGGAAGAAGACGGTCGACTTGGGTACGTGATTAACGGCTTGGTTAGAGCAAAAGATTGACGTTTGAGGATTTACAGGCAACTCGTTATTACGAAAGATGGTTCTGGCCATACCTCAGGCCATGATCCATAGTCGCGCTTTTCACTCGTTCACGACCGGGCTGCAGGATGGGCACGAGGAGGACTTGCAGAAGTGGGAGCAGATGGTGAGGGATTGGGAGGCGGACAGCGACGACTGCGAGGATCCGTATGACTACGCTGAGGTGGAAGGTACGAGTGTTCTTCTTTTTGTCGTCCAAGCGGTTGCTGATTTGATGCAGCCAACACCATGGCCGATGTTCTTCGACGACTTGCGGAGGAGGAGCATGCCCGAGTTTCAAGAGAGGGCGTGCCCGTGATGCTAATCAAGCCTGGCCCGTTCCTTATTGCGGGCCTCGAGATACAAGAGACGCAGTGAGTATGGATTTGTCGTGCACGGTCCACATACTGATATAGAATTTTTCAGGGCGGCTCTACTGCTGGAGGCCAAGCGCGTGAACCGGACAACTATCCAGGCGACGACGCTGCAGCGCTCCCGCACGGTGCTTCTCGGGAAGATCAAAGCGCTACACGACATTCAAGACACCTACATGCCGGGGCTGTCGACTTGGCTCGCCCAGCAGAAGCCTGCACTGCCGACGGGAAGCAACGCCAAGCCGGAGACCATCCCGATCTATCTGCCATCATCCCTCCCTGCAGCCGCTCGAGAAGCTGTGTGCAGCGCTGCGCTTGTGCAGCAGGAGGAGGAGCTTCGCCAGGCGCAAGCAGGGGAGTCTCTCCGGGACCTACGCGCTGGCCTGCGGACGCGAACGTTTGCTCACCAATTTCGTCGCAAACATATGTCTGGCCAGGGCATGTACTCGAGAAGCCGGGAGCTGCTGGACGGCATCGAGGACCGCATCCGGACGGCGGCCACCCGCTACCGCGCAGCGCGTGAAGCGCTTCTGGCTTTACGCGGGCCGGGCACGTGGGAGAGTGAGCTCCAGGAACTGAAGCAGACGGACGTCCGGGGAATGAACGAGCGGGGGCTGAACGATGAGGAGAAGGAAGAGAATCGGAAGGCGCGGGCTTTGGCGGGACTATCGGCCGAAGCTGATGGTGGAGATATCGACGAGTATGGGGAGGCAGTCGAGCTGACTGTTCTCTTCAGCTTGGAGCCTGGCGAGGGGCGGCGCAATCTTTCTTGGATCTGGTATACTGCCAGCAACGGGGATTTGGATGTCGGGGCTGACGGTGCGCTGCATGAGGGTGAGTGATGATTTAATCTATAATTGCCGATGTCGGGGCTAATCGAGATAACAGACATCCGTGTAGAGTGGGCGAAGGCTAGGGCGCGGGCGGGCCGCTGGCGCGAGGAGCTCATCCTCGTTGACGAGGAGATGCGTCGGGTGCTGGAGTTCTGCGCCTACAAAGCACGCTGGTGGGAGGCGAGATTGGAGCCACAGCGGGATCCCGATCGGGGCGAAATATCGCCAGAGTTGGCGGAAGGGCAGCGTGCCTATGCTCTGGCCCAGATCGCGCGGGAGAGGGAGTGGCAGGCGACGTGGGAGAAAAAATGGGCCGCGGTGCGCGAGCGTGCGAAGCTGGTTATGCGGGATCATATCGTGGATGCATCGCTTCTGGTGCCGCTGGAGGTAGAGCTGGACGATGTGCTTGAGGAGGAGGACGGATACGATGATTTCGGGGAGGAGGACGATTTATTGTAGTTTTCTTCTGTATTTGTATCACATTTTTCTGTATTTCTATCGCATTGTCTGAATTGATTGGGTGTATTTCCTTTTTTGGACTGCTAGCGGTGATGGCATGCTCACGGCATGCGGGCGTGGCGAGTTTTGGCGAAGTTTTGATGGCATCCGTTCCTACAGGTGCCCTACTGGTGATGCCGAGGAGCCGGTGAGGAATATTCACGGCTGTTCCGAAAATGGCAAGGGGCGCATTATAACGTGCACCATGCCCGTGGAACCAAAGGGCACTTTGTAATGTGCACCCCTGGCACGGCCAGTGCATGTTATAATGCGGCTACCGGTACTGTTGCCCCGCGCCGCGCGATGTGCCCCCGCGGTGCGACATCGTGCGCAACTTCGTCGCGTCCGTGCATAACCTCGCTGCCCGCTGCCCGTGCTCCCAGCCAGCGCCGACTCCGTACTACGCATCACCCGTAGCTACAGTAGCTACATCCGTGTGTAGCAGACAACCTAATAAACTAATTTGAAACCCTACAAATCCCGTTAGCGATCAGAAACTGCGCGCGGAAAACTGACCTGACTTGAATAACGACTACACGCGAAGTCTTGGGGTTTCGGGCTTCAAGGCTAACGAAACAGACGGAGCGCGCAGGATTCTTTTGTGTCTAATGAATTGAAGTCAGCGCGCGGAATCAATAAGTGAAAGAGAACCCACCATGCAAACCCGAATCAAGACAAGTCAAGATTCGGGTGCGGGGCTGTGAAAAAGAATAGTCAACGAATTCAATTTTGGCACGGCTCCCTTTACTTAGCACTTGAATTGGGTGGGAGATTCAGGACGTGCAAGTGGAATTGAATTTGGATCGACACTCACCTTGGGCTAGCTTGGATCGACGTCTTCAAGCTTTCTTGAGTTGAGTTCCGAGGACGGGTCTGCGGGGTTAAACAAGTCAGTACAAGTAATTAAAACTGAAGAGAGAAATCTTACCTGCAGGACGAACTCAAGCAAACTCGGAGTCCGAGCGAATCATCTGGAAACAATAAGAGGATTTCAGATTCAGAGAAGGACGAAAGAATGATGGGGCGAGACAAGGCCGAGTTTGCGGTTCAAATGGGAATTGGGGCGTGGTGGTGCAGTGGAAGAGTATGATACTACGAGTACGGATCGATGATTCAAATGTGTAGATTGGCGGTATAACTTACTTTGGACGTGGAGTACAGCTGGAGGGACGAAGTCAAAATGAACTGTCTCGACTCGAGTCCCTGTTGAACCACGGTGTGCTTGAAGTGAGTGGATTGAACGAGCTGAGGGAAAGGAATCAGAGTTTGCGGGACAACTACAGACGGATGGACATACCCCAACCCCAGAACAACTTGAAGTTAATCTCGAGTCAACCTCGAGTCAATGTCAATAATCTGAGAAAGGAACGTCAACGAGTGAACGATGGAACCAGCTTTACCTAGTCCCGTTGAGTCTCGCTTGAGTTTGGTTCGAAGGGGCTATAAACGATGAGTCAGTAAGTTGAACGGGTGAGAAATATTGCTGCGCAAGTCTATCGCTGGATACAAAGAGTACATCAGCTCCAAGCATAAATCTAACAACTCAAAAACATACGAGGTCCTCGGAGAATACTCGCAACGAACGAACGAAACAAAGAGTCAATGCTCATACCTACAGAGAGAATTGAAGTGAGACGCGACGAAAGAAGAGGGAAAAGTCAAAATATCCGCAGCTACCCCAAACAAAAATCCCGATGCTGGCGCACAGATCGAAGTCAATAAGACATTCTGAGGAGGGTGAAAGATCGAGAGGTATGTAATAGGGATTCGACGTACAAAAAAGTCTTCATGATCTGCGATGGGATGGCAGAAAAATGGTCAGTCAGGTTGAACACTCGCAAAGTGAACTCGCCGTGAAGTTCAAAGTTAGATTGTATTATCTACAGAGATGAAGCGGTCATAAACGACTCGGAAAGAGAGCTCGGACGAAGAACTTACCAGAAATGAAAGACTCATCTACACTCGGCGTCGTGCTAGAAAAAGATCAAATGAACGCAGTGGCGTTGTGTACGATGCAAAGCAAGAGCGAGTATCAGTCCGATTGAACTTCGAAGGCCCGAACGTTGAGATATTGAGGATTGAGGTCAGCATAACTAGAGATCCATGGTCAGAACCAAGATACGAGACTACTAAAGTTGAGGGTTTGCGGCATCGCCGAGAAGCCCGAGAGCCGAGGGTGACGTGGAATTGAACGCGGAGTACCAGCCCCAGCCAGATATTGAAGCGCAGGCTCAGCAAGGGACTTGGAATAGAGTGTTAGATTGAGTGTGTTGCGCATTTGAAGGCGAATAGCGACAAGTTCAAGGTGGGGGGAAGAGGGGAAAGTGGGGCAAAACGCGACCTGCTGGACAAAATACGTGAAGTGCGCCAGCATATATACGTTACAGAGAGCCCAGATAGGGCTAGATTGCCCGAGATGGTTGCCAAGGAACACATCCGCAGCAATCCTATGACCCAGTCGCGCGGTGTGGGGCCCGTGCAACGGGGGTTCGAAAAAGGGTCGGAAACAGCGGGAGCGCTGTATCCAGGGCCAGATGTTCAAGAGCACACACGGACATTTGAGCCGGTGTGGGAAAGAGTTTGGGAGCCGAAATAGAGTCGATATTGACGATCTCCGGTGTCTGAATTAGGGTGATGTTGACTTCGTTGGTTTTGTGCCGACGTCTGGATTGTGCGTGGGGTGCGAGTTCGAGCCACGGGGAATCAAGATATTGAATGTATAATAAATTTTGAGTAGAATTGGGGTTGACTCGGGGGAGGAGGGAGGGACCAGAGGCGAAGGAATGGATGGTTGAAAATCGGAAATATCGATAAGTCCGCAATCGCGCGCGAGCAGAAGACACGCACCGCAGTCCACATGCAATGGAATGTTCCCATCATATTCGGCGGCCAGAGTTCCCCGCCCAAGCCCGTTTTCTCCCATCAAAGTCGAAACCTTGTGAAAGTGTCGAGAACACGATATTGAGCTCACCGGGATGCATTTGGGCCTAATGCGCGCAAGAATGGAAGGATTCACATCCATAAAGCTTTTGGAGTTGGAAAAAGTGCGATATGTCAGCCAGGTACCGCGGAATAAGCGAAACAGGGTGGAAACGCACCGGAGAGTCATGCGGGGTCTACACCGCTCCAATCGCTCCAGAAACTGCCCGAAATGCGCGGCGTAACCATCACATCATATGTTAGAAGTTTGGCTTGATGGCGACCAACATTCGCGCTTCCATTCCAAAATCTTTGGAAATGGGTGCAAATGCCGTGTGCCGTTTTCCGCTGTCCCTGAGCGTGGATGGCGCCGAATTAGCCCCGAGTTGAAGGAGAATGATGTCGGAGTAGATGCCGAGATGCCCGAGTCGAACGGTGTTGAAGTCGAAAAAATGGACATCGCGGTCAAGACCACGATTTTGGCGCCTTCCTCTTTGGGAACTTCGATGGTTGAACTTAAAACGAACATTGATCACGTGATCTATCAATCATTTATTCAACACAGCTCGCCGCCGGCGACCGTCGGCTAACTCGTGGGCCAGGCTCTTTCCGCCAGCGGCCGCGGCGACGCGTCGCGCCGCGTGCGTCATTTTTGAATTCGGACCGCCACATCTTCCAAGCTGCTCGAGTCTGGGACTTTGGGCTGGGCGACAAACCTTGCCGTTATCTACAATCTAACGGCACTCGTCCAGATCTTGCTGTGTGGATTTCACAGCACGCGACAGCGCGCGTCGCGACGTGCGCGTCGTGACGCGCGGGGGATTTCGGCAGCCCGCTATGCGTCAAATGCTCCTGTCGGCCAACCTCAAGACGCGTCGAAGTCGCGTAAATTCTGTGTTGTCCGCATCAACCGCGCCGGTGATTCCTTTTTTTTGAATCCCCCAAGTTTTCATTCAACTCACGCGTATTTCTAGGGAGGTGCGAGAGTACCCAATTTCAAGTGAACCCTAGGTACTTAACAAGCTGAGTTGAATTCGGCGGGCAGGGCACCACTTTACACAGTGTCACATCCTGATCAGGATGTGCACCCGCGAAGGAGCGGGCAACCAACACCGCATGCGCGTAAGCATTTCAAAGCCTTGTTCTGATTCGAACAAAATCACAACAGCAACGACATACGTACCTGGAAACCAACCACCATCCCCCCCACTCTTCCCTCCCTGCACCTCCTGCCTTTGAATTTTGCCCAGACGTAACATATCGACGTCCCACAAACCGCACTGCATGAGTGGTATGTATGCAGCTTCTGTGCACCATTTTGGCAGCTTTTTTGACCCATTTTTCAGTTTTTTTTTCCTGCCGGGAGGCAAACCACGCCTACGCCCGCAATGCAGCGTAGCCACGTTCCCTCTGCTCGCGGATGTTCCTCGTGTCGCGGCGCCGACGTCGCCAAGACCACCTATCGACGTCCCGCGAGCGGGGTTTCAGCGCAGGTGAGCCTGCATTTTGATATCATTTTTGAGGCTAACTCGCGCACCTTTTCAGAATATTTTTGCCGCCGGCAGGCAAACCCCCACCTGCGACCGCAATGCACCGTAGCCAACGCTTCCATTCGGCTTGCGGCATGTCTCTCGGGCCGCGGAGGCGCCGCGCAGCGGCGCCGACATCGTCGAGACCATATATTGGCTTCCCGTGACCGGTGTTCCAATGCAGGTGAGCCTACATTCTATTGTTCATTTTGACAGTATTTCTGCGGCTAATATACGCACTTTTTTCAGATATTTTGCCCCCGGCAGGCAAAGTCCCGCCTAGGACGGCGATGCAGCGTGTCCCCCATGTCGATGTTGTTGGTTTGGCCCGGGAGCACCGCGCAGCGGCGCCGACGTCGCTGCAGGATGGTGCTTGGTCGGGGTTGGGATGCAGGTGAGTCGCATTTTCAGGGTGTTGTTGAGGCTGATTTTTCCCCGCGGCGGAGGCCGCCGGCCTAGCAAGTTCAACTTGACCGGCGACGCGGATATCGCTTCCACGATGTATCGCCGTCCGGCGAGCGAGAGGTTCATACCTGAGTTCTTCCTCCTTTCTCTGCATCATAATTCAACACCACTCACCTCTCCTTCACATTCCAACACGCGCGCTGCTCTCGCTGCTCTCGAAATTCGAGATTCGGGCTTCCCGGCACCTACGTGAAGCCCCGAAACCGAAATTCGATTTTTGGGCTTCCCGCGAGCGGGGCTTCGCTGGCTGGGTTCAATTGGGGTGCAGTGCGCAACATTTTGGCCAAAAAATCCGCCTGCGGCGCCAAGGTTAGTACGTACGTTTAGATTCTGTCTTCGTGTTAAATCTGAGATTTTTCAGGCTTGAGGTCCCCATTTTTTCGGCCGCAGGCGCTGTGGTTAGCAAGGTGAGTCGATTCAACTTTGCTTGACTCTCGACGCAATTCTGATCAATTTGCAAGGTCAGATTTTGAAAAAGCCGTTTGGAGTGCTGAGCCAAGGTGGGTAGCAATTTGAACTAATCCAACATGCGTCAAGTTCAGCGCAATTCCAGCGAGTTTACACCACGTACATTTCAAAAATCTCCTCCTGCGGAGCATTCCACTTGACCCAGAGCCAAAGTACGCACTTGACAGCTTCATCATACCTCTTGAGCTGATTCACGACGCTCATAGACTTCAAATTTAAACCCTAGAACTAGTGAGTTTGGCTTCACCGATTCAAAAGCTAACCCTAGATCTTGCTAAATAAGTAGTCAGTAGTCAGTACGAGAAAGGCCCGGGAAACGGGGTTCTGAGTGAGTCAGATTTAAAAAAATCTCCCCGCGGGGCGTGACTTTGTCGCGTCGCGCCCGTGGGGATTAAATAGTGTTGAAGTTTTGATCCCGCAAAACTATAAGAAGAGAGAACGAGGTCGCGGGACGCGACTTGTCGCGAGCGCGACTTATCGTGGGCGCGGCTTCCAAAATATATTCATTTGATTGGGGAATTGTTTCGAACAAAATAAACTTACTCTCCGTAACCTCGATCTCTGTGACCATCTCGCTCTCGGCGGTCCCAGTGGAAGAATCGTCCCGTACGTTGAGCTCAACAATCTTGAGGCGCGCCGCGATTTCGCTGCTGAATGACGCGAATCGCGAGATCCCGCTCCCGGTGGTGTAGAATGCGAAGACGATCGCGCAGAGCTGTTTTTTTCTGCGTCCGCGATGTTGCCGCGGATCTGTGTTGCGTCTATGTGCGGCGCTTGCTGCCATGAGTCCCAGTCGGTCATGATAAAGTGGGAAGGAGGCAAAAAGCTCGTGATGTGGGCATCAGCGGCGTTTGCCAACTGTCTGCAAAGGCGGAGGAGTGCCGCGACGTCAACTGGGGCTTGCGGATGCTGGCGAAAACTGTGCGGGATAGCACTTTGTTGATCTCCTCCTTGGCTTGAAGCCTCAAACACCCTGCAACTTGCAAGGAAACTTTAAAAGACCGATGTCAGCTAGGAGCTCTCGTGGACGGATGGACGCTGCGTATTTTTTACCTGGGTTCACGATCCGATCCCCCCGACCTTTTACTTGCAACTCTCCGATTTCTTTGCAGACATCGTAACAGATCGCGAGGAGATCGTATCATCCCGACGCCTTCAAAAAGTGACATATACCTCCGCCTTACGACACGACGCGATAACGTTAACGACTTGTTCTCTAACCAAATCGATTTAGGACATGGGTATAGCAGGGTCATAGCGAATAAACGAGGAGGAATAGCGGAATAAACGAGGACTGTGCAGCAAAATAAACGACAAAACCCTCACGGACCGCGCTCCGACTCGGAGTACGGGCGCCAGCTGTCGTGCTCGGGCAGCGTCTGCGACGCGAACTTGAACGGCGGGAGGGTGTAGTGCGGGGCGGCGGCGAGGTCGTGCTGCTCGCGGTCGTACGGCTGCGGATGCGGCTGGGCGCCGCGCACGGCGGGGTCGGCGTCGGGGAGGTGCAGGCCAGTGGGGACGCCGTCGAGGCCGAACGTCGGGCCGGCGCCGTGCGCGCTGAGCGGGGCGACGCTGCTGTCGTGGTAGTGGCCGTGGTGCGCGTGCGCATGGGGGTGCGCGAGGGGCGAGTCGGGGACGGTCAGCGGCGGGGGACGGGCGATGATGTCGTGTGAGGAGCCCGGGCGGCTCTGCGCAGGTCAGCCTTGTCAAAACCAAATACAATGCAGTGGACCCACAAGGTACCCCTCGTCGCCATTGTCCATCTTCCGGCGCTTGTACTCGCGCTCGGGCACGTCGTCGCAGTTGCGGCGCGGGGCGTCAAAGGGCAGTGGCCGCCGCGCCGAGTCGCCGCCCAGCAGACGGTGCAGCTCGTCGTTCTCCTTCAACAGACGCGCGTTTTCCTGCTCCAGCTCGCGGATCTTCGCCAAGGGCGGGGGCATGACCGCGGCCTGCTCGAAGGTGAACTGCCCCAGCGCCGTCTGCAGCTTCGTCACCGTCTCCTCGAGCTGTAGGACGCGCGTTAGACGCAGGAAAAGAGGAGGATTGGGGCACGCGCCTCCTCGATGTACGCCTTTCTTTTTGCGCGGTGTCTTGCTTGTGCTTTTGCATTACGGCTGCGTTCTGGCTTGTCGGTGTCTTGATGTGCTGTACTCGACATGTAACGTAACTGAGAGATCGGGTGTGCGGCTGAAATGGGACGTGGATAACGAGAAAAAGAGGCAGAAGGAGAGACGAAAAACTTACCTTAATTGGCAAGCCATCACGTGAGGTTCGGCGTATGTAAGCAGAACGGCCTCGGTCTTGCCTCCTCCTTTCAACCGCGACCTTTCGTCTTCTCAGCTTGGACCTTTCCACGTTGACCTGGTTTTTGACAAGAAAAGTCGCTCCGATCTGCCCAAACCCATCGTTTGATCAAATCATGAAACTCCGAAGATTTGGTTTCAGTTTCAAACTTTCACCACGTCTCACCCGTTCTTCCAATTCCCGCGAGAGATAACTCAGGTCAGCTCCCTGTCGTCATCCCAGAATCATACGGGATCAGAAATAATATGCCGGACGTAAACCACAGAGGCGGCCGCCACTTGTACCAAGCGATCCGGCCACATTTGACCCGCCTTGATTCTTCCTTTGGGATATCCTTGACTCGACTCCGAAGCCTTGTAATCTTCCCTTGATTGCCTCCCCAGATTTGGCCTCACAGTTGGTCATCTATCTGGAGCCTCGATATATACTCTCACACTGTCCAAGAAGACTCACGAACAAGCTTGACCCTTTCTTTTTCGACGGCTCGCGAACTCCCACTGCCGGTGCATCACACTCCTCCCACACTATTTCTCCATCCTCCTTACTCGGGCTTCGCTGGAGAAAAGCATTAAATAGCTCCCAAGCGTCTACGAAAATCCCGCTTTGAACAATCTACAAACTTGATCTTTGTCTCATGCTATCTACTGTTCCAGCCCGCTGTACTGACAGTGTACTACTCCAGCTTCCCCGGATTTTTGCGCTCAATGTTTACATATCTTTACACCAATCAAGAAATTCCTCAAATTTGAGGGCTCGGGGCTTGTCTTGATCGGTATTCCCTGGTGTGTGCTACATGTACGTTGCACGGTGTTATGTATTCCGCGCCGTTTGACAGGTTGACCCCTTCCTCTTTCTTGGACAGTCAAAAGCCGTTGATGCCCCAGTCTCCAGATCTGCGTTCTTATTTTTTCCCCCGTTGTATCATGACCGACTGGGATTCCTGGCAACGCTCGCTGCCCAAAGCGCGGCACATAGATGCCACGCGATCCGCGGCAACATTGCAGACGCGGAAAACCCACTCTCGCGAACGCTCCCCAAATTCCCCTCGCCGTGCGTGTACGCAGCGTCGCCAACATAATCTCGCCTGTGTTTCTCCCTCTCGCAACCGAGCCTTCCCTCCCCTCCCCTCACGCTCGCCGTGCCTGTACGCCGCACCGTACTCCGCGTTCTACACCACCGGGAGCGGGATCTCGCGTTTCTCGTCATTTAGCAACGAAATCGTGGCGCACCTCAAGATCGTGGAGCTCAATGTGTGGGACACCGTACCGACTGGGACCGCCGAGACCGAGATGGTCACGGAGACCTAGGTTGCGGAGAGTAAGTTCTGTTGTTATTCAGTAAAAAGTCCTTGGCGTAATTGACCGTATCTCGCTGTGAGACATGTGCAAATGTGTTCGGTACGATGCATGGTGGCTGCGAGGCCTTCCTGTTAGATCCGTGAGATATACTGCACACTCCTGTATTCAACTAACACCGTTTTGAAGAACCACGGCTTTCACAATAGTCCTGCTCGGCCGCGCGAAGGGATTCGACGGCGCAAGTGTCCCAACATCGATAAACGTCTCCTAGTATGAGCCAGCTCCTTTGTGTGTTTCATATGTTGGAAAGCTGAGTTCAACTGCGCTCGGCAAGTACCGCAGATTTGATCGATTACTTCGTTTTCAGCCTTTTCATCTTGCCTTTTCATGAATATTCACATGAATATTCAGTTGTAGATCCAGAACAAGGATCTGCTGGATACACCCTCATGTACCTCCAACTTTACGCCGGCAGCGAAATTCCCGGATACTGCCTCCAGGTCCTCACTCATTCAGGACGTAACGGTCAGTGATGGGTATCATCCAAATAGCAGCCTTCAAAAGGCGATGTGGCTATGACTGAGTTTCTCGGACAATATTCGAATGCAAGCAATGCAAGGGGATGCAACGCAATGCATCCCAATGCAGTGCGATGCACCTCGATGCAACCCAATGCAAGCACCAAATGCAGGGCAATGCACTGCAATGCGCGACCTGTTTGAGTTGCTATTTGACTGCATTTGACTGCACTTGAATCGCAGAGCACTCCCGTGCATTTTGCATAACCACGCATGGTTGTGCCGAGCGCGAATCCAACATGCCGATTGATCGCCGGGTTGGCGTTGTCTATTGACTGCGTTTTCGCGAATAATCTGTACGCGAGGGCCTATGTGGAGACAAAAGGCAACATTTACCTACAATCTCGCTTCAGGGCTAAGATGTTCTTGTTATATGTTTGTTTCGAGAACTGTCTTCCCTCCAGATTCGGAGAACTGGGACTTAGTGTCATTATTTGGGGACGGAATTCGTTGAGCATCACACAAGAATTCTACCCTTCAACTAGGATCCCTCCACCAGGTACAGAGTTGGAATCAAAATCATGGGGGACAGAATGTGTTGGGTGATGGTCCATGCCACAGGCCTGCCGAAGGTCCATGATCGATTGCATCAGTTCGGCGGCATTGTATCCGGCGAATTTGTGCAATGCAATGCAGGAGTGCAGTTGAACCTCAGTCCTGGTACTTGTGCATTTGCATTGCATCGAAGTGCACTCAATTGCATCACTGAGCATTGAAGTGCATTGATTTGCATTGCTTTGCATCGACTGCACTGCTCTGCATTCGAATAATGTCCGAGAAACCCCGTCATATGTGGCACAGCCCAGTCCCACCGAATCTCGGATGGAGCCACCCTCATACGACGGTACTGGCGTTGACCAGGCGTTCGACGACGATTACAGCCACGGTGACGCCGTCTTGCCAGCATACACCCGGCGCCCGACACCCCCGCCTTCGGACCGCACACCAAAGGAGTTTCGATACGAGATCAAGTCCCGCGGGAGCTCCACTCCATGGGCCGTGTTCACGGTCCAAGGAGACCCGGTGCTGAGCAAGGGGGGATGCCCACCATCACTCAGGGCTCGAGCCTGGCCGGCGCGGTCAATCTGGATTTGCGGAGTTCCGAGACGATCCAGGCGGTGTGCATTTTGGTGCGTTGTCGACTCGGGCCGTTTACGACGGATTTTGAACGTCGAGATTTTTTTTCCAGATCAAGGGCGAAGTGGCGGATACTGGCGCGAGCGGGTGGGTGGTTAGTTTTTTGGAAGCGAAGCACACGCTTTGGACTGCGGCGGAGAATTCTGGCAAGGCAAAGCTCAAGGGGGAGTACGATTTCCCATTCAGCATCGAGGTGTGTGGGTTTCAAAGTTCCAAGAGACACACTGGCAGCTGAATTTGTTCTCGAGATACCGACGACGGCCCCGGGCAAAGATGGCAAACCGTTCCGGCTGCCGCACACATTTACTTCGTCGTTGAGCATACGATACACGGCAGAGCTGCGGATAGTGCGCGGTAAGCTGCGTCCAGACGACAGGTGCGTTACACGTATTCCCAACTCGTGAGCAAACGTTTAATCCCGCGAGTTTAGAGTGACCTGCACGTTTGCATATTTCTCGATGCAACAACCCGGCCCCCCTTCAGCGTTACGGAGTGTGCGTTATTTGTGGCCTTTGATGCGTTTCTGTCTGACTTTCGCACCAGCTGGCGTACCAGGAGAACTCCCCACTTCTTGGCCCGGACGCGGACCCAGAGGGATGGTCGACTCAGTCCATTCTCATTAAGGGCAAGGTATTTGCATCGCGCGAGCTCGAGGCAACATGCACGGTACGTCTCCCTACTGGTAATTCCCATAGCCCAAAAATCTAAAAATTCAGCCATGCTCAGTTCTCACTCGCAACCCCGGTTCGTCCTATCCACCCCTTCCCCGCGCCTCAAGTCCAACAAGATGTCATCTAGCTCGCGTACACGCGATCCGCGTCCATCCCGTGCGCCATGACCATCGAGATCGCCGACCTGCAGGCGCTGGACATACTGTCGGCTCCGACGGCGTCGATCGTGGTCCTCCAACGCACCACGCGGGATAAGCGGAACGACTTTTGGCGGGAGATACCCGAGATACCCGAGACGTGTGGCAAGGCTGTCTTTTGGCCCTCCACTGAAGGCCGCGCAAGGGCAGATACAGATACAGATGCGCCCCAGCGCCGCCAACTTATGGGCGAGATCCACCTCCGCGCGAATCTCCAGCCGTCCACCGCAATCCCTGGGGTCCTCGCCATCGAGGTTCGTGCCGTTCCGCGCATCATAATACCCATTGACACTCATAATCTTTTTCAACCTGGGCACACAGTACAGCGTCGTAGTCTTTCCCTTCCAAGCGGCGGGGTTCAAGCCACTGGAGAACGTGCCCCTCCTGCGGCAGGCGGTCGAGATCACGACGCGGCACGCGCCGGGGCCGCGGCAGCGGACGTATACGCCTCCGGTGTACGAGACGCGCAATGCGATCGTCGATCAGTATTATCGCGTCAATTTTCTCACGTCCGGGGCCAGTAGCGCGTTTATATGATTTGCTCTTGAATTGGCCGCATGGGGCCACGCGTACTGTAGATTGGTTGAACTGATTCGCTTTTGAAATGTAGCGATGTTTTGGAATCAACTCAAGGGACATGGCCGCGCTCTAGGTTGATTTGACAGGCAATAGCCGCTGATGCGTCAGATGACGAGCTATTTGCTTTCTTCTCTGCTTTACCATGACCGACTGGGACTCGTGGCAGCGCTCCCTGCCCAAGGCGCCGCACATGGACGCCACACAGATTCGGGGCAACATTTCGGACGCAGAGAAACAGCTCTGCGCGAACGTCTTCGCGTTCTACACGACCGGGAGCGGGATCTCGCGCATCTCCGAGTCATTTGGCAGCGAAATTGCGGGGCGCCTGAGGATCGTTGAGCTCAATGTGCGGGATGACGCATCCACTGGGACCGCCGAGAGCGAGATGGTCACGGAGATCGAGGTTACGGAGAGTGAGCTTCGTTGTTCGATTCACACGGGTTGGGCTTGACTTATCGGAATTCGTCCGCAAGATATGTGCAACGTATTCGGTACGATGCACGGCGGCTGCGCGGCCTTCCTGTTAGATCCGTGAGATAAAGTACCCTCCTCTGTATTCAACTAGTAACATTTCGCCAGAACCACCCTCTTCGCGATGGTTTTGCTCGGTCGGGCCAAGGGATTCGACGGAGCGGGAGTTTCGACATCCATGAATGTCTACTGGCATAATCCAGCGCCCCTGTGCGTTTCGTACACTCTCAAAAAATCCACACCATAAGCATTGACATATGCGGCTCTCAGCGGCTCTAAATTATCCATTACAGCACGCTCGGTATATCACGACGGGCGCGCGCGGCTGGCGCGGTGTGAAGTAGCTTGCATGCGTCCCATCCGGCCCGCAAATCACTGACTTGGGTATACAGATGCGGGACCAGGGCACCGGGAAGCTCATCGTGTCTGGGACGCATGCCTTGGTGAATTCTGAGAAGTTGAGAAAAAAAGCCATGAAGCTGTAATCAGTGTGTCGTTCAATTGGTACGTTCCGTCGTCCTTTAGTTGAAGCACCTTTCAGCTTCCCGCGCTCTTCTGTATTCGCCTTCTATCCTTCGCTCACTCTTCCCTCCCAGTATCGTTTCTTTTTTTCTGATAATCAGTTCAAACCTGGCCCTGGTGTGCACCGGCTCGTGACAGGACACGATAGTATGCTGTCGCCTAATTCATATTCTTACCGCACATCGGCATGTTTTTCTGCTGCATCTTCAACAAGAACACATCCCTAAGCTGACGAGCCGCCTTGTACGCGGCATTCGGCATTCCCCGAATTATTCCCACGGTTCAGGTTCATGACATTCCTTCCAAAAGATTCTTGAAGCTTGCGAACGCCGATTCTTGGTTAGACGCGATTCGTTTGAACTGCTTCCACTTCTACCTACCATAAATTCTGGCGGAAGGACAAAGGGCTTTTCTTCCCACTTTCTGTTCAACCGGAACCCAACCTGAACCTTGTTCGGTCCGCTGGTTCCGAAAAGATCACGAGGGCGAGAACGTGGGACGTATGGCGGGCTCAAAGCGGGGTGACGCATCCCATCCCATCCTATCCATTCTCTCACACACAACGTAGACGCAAGCATGTCCACCACCAAACCCACAGTAATCATTATCCCAGCGTCGTTCTCCCCCCTCTCCTTATACACCGCCGTTATCTCTGACCTTGAAGCTCACGGATATCCCGTCCATGGCATTGAATTGGAAACCGTGGGCCGCCGCGAGAAGGCTCCGAACATGTACGACGACGCAGCCAAGGTCGCTTCCGTGGTGACCCGGCTTGCAGACGAGGGAAAGGACGTCGTCCTGGCTCCGCATTCCTACGGCGGTGTCGTAGCCTGCGAAGCTTCCAAGGGGTTAGCCAAGAGCTTGAGGGAGAAAGAGGGTAAACATGGAGGTATTATTCGGATTGTATTTGTGTCGGCAGGTGCCGCAGGAGGGCCAGTCGCTGATGGATGTGCTTGCGGGTGAAGAGGTGAACTCAACGAATGTTGAGGTAGGTTCATTAGTCGAGATTTTCCCCCCAATGTTGGAACTGAAGTTGAGTAGCTGCAAGGTGAATACTTGGTGTTGGACCCAGCTCGCACCGCTCAAGCAAGTTACTCCGAATTGGCTCCAGAAGCCCTATCCTGGGCCTCTAGAATGAGCGAGCATGCGGTCGCTGCCATGGGGCAGAAAATCACCTACGCAGCCTACAAAGACATCCCTGTGTCTTATCTGTTCTGCGAGGAAGACAAAGGTGTACTTCCGTCCGTACAAAACAAAATTATAGCAGGGATGGAAAGCGTGATGGGAGGGAGGACTATTGATCGCCATTCGGTCAGGGTTGGCCACCATATTAATGTGACTCAGCCCAAGGTCATGGCAGCCGTGATCAGGAAGGCTCTCGGCGATACAGCATAGGACGAGGCGTCTATTTACAAATTCCATGGGATTGCAACACGTTTGTACAACCGCGTATATAGCCTATAGTCTTCAATCATCGATAGTAAATGCGGTGGATCTGGGCTCTCGCAGGCGGACGCTCTAACAATTGAAGCTCGTACCTAGCTTGTTAGCTCTGATTCTTGTCTGATTCCTGAGAATCGGTACATCACTGAAAATCATGCCGGCGGAACGCCATCCTCCAGGTGTGCAGTTCAATCTAAGTCTAAAGGTAGCCATTCTGTCACTCTTCGACACTCGAGTCTGATTTTCTGGTTTATTTCCTTTTCCGGATTTGAGCGGTAGTTTGTACGTGTTGATAACAGACGCCTACGGCTTTCCCGCGCCTTTTACCTTTCTCCCTTGTCTCTCCCCAACCCCGACGGTGTACCTCGGCCCATACCTTGTCTGTCAGTTGCCTTCTACCAAAATTCTGCGCGCAATTTCATTGCGGGGCCTGCGCCCAGCGCTCAACGGCTGTCGCAGGTTTGCAGCAATGGCGCGCCCCCCAGCTGCAGCTGAGGATTCTGCGCTCATCAAGGAGCTCGTGGACCTCTCCAGCTCGAAACCAAAGCTTGTCCGTTCCTCCAATTACGCGGCACCTGGCGATCCTAGCATCTCGGTAGTGAGCTGGAAAATGGCTGAGCACAAGTACTACGAAGTCCCCTCACCGTTTCCAACCCTTGCGCGCGGGATCTTCACTGAGCAGCAACCGGACGGGAAGCATCGCATAATTGCGCGTGGTTACGACAAGTTTTTCAATATTGGGGAGGTGGGCTGGACTACTGTACGTCTCGCCTTCCCGAGTGTGCAATTTCTGGGTGACCGACGTTTTCGGGATGAAGTGGACCTCCCTAGAGGAGCACACGACTGGCCCATACACTCTGTCGCTGAAGAGCAATGGCTGCATCATCTTCATCGCGGCGCTGACCCCAGAGAAGCTTCTAATCACCTCAAAGCACTCCGTCGGGTCTGCGAAGGACGAGAAGAAGCTCAGCCACGCGGACGCCGGTGAAAAGTGGCTGCGCAAGTATCTCGCGGAGAAGGGTCGTACGGAAGCGGACTTGGCTGGTGTACTCTGGCAGAATAATTGGACAGCCGTCTCGGAGGTGCGTCCATTTCTTTGCGATGTTCAACGATTCTGAGAAAACCTTACAGCTGTGCGACGACTCCTTCGAGGAGCACGTCCTTGCGTATCCGCCGGAGATGACGGGGCTGCACCTCCACGGCCTGAATGAAAGCACCAAGGCATTCAAGACCCTCCCCCACGCCGCCGTTGACGCCTTCGCCGCGGAGTGGGGCTTTATCCAGACTGCGTCGACCCGGCTGGACACCGTCGCCGCCGTGCGTGAGTTCACCTCCGAGGTCGGCAAGACCGGCGCCTGGAACGGCGTCCCCGTCGAGGGCTTTGTCGTCCGCACGCAGGTCGCACCCCCGCCCGCCACAGCATCCCAGCGCAGCTCCCCGCCATACCCGCCCGGCTCCTCGTTCTTCTTCAAGGTCAAGTTCGACGAGCCGTACATGATGTACCGCGACTGGCGCGAGGTCACCAAGATGCTGCTCACCATGCGGGGCAAGAAGGGGAAGAACTCGGACGGGATGAGCATCGGCGCGCTGCCAAAGACCAAGATGCGCCGGGCGGAGACGCAGGCGTATGCGCGCTGGGTCATCGAGGAGATCCGGCGGAACCCTGCGGCGTTTGAGGAGTACAACGAGAACAAGGGCATCATCGCGGCGCGCGAGCGCTTCTTCGCGTATCTCGCGAGCGACGAAGGCAAGAAGGAGATGCAGAAGCTCCAGACCAAGAGCGACAAGTCGCCGACGACCGCGGAGAACGGCGACTTTGGGAAGACGATCATCCTCCCCGTAGCGATTCCCGGATGTGGTGCGTATGTCCCGAAAGGCCTCTGCATAACGACTGACTGGTCACAGGCAAAACTGCCGTCGCGGTCGCGCTCGCTTATATATTCAAATTCGGGCACACGCAGAGCGACGATGTGCACGCGAAGAAACCCGCGCCGGTGTTTATCAAAAACGTCGTGGACCTTCTCAAGACGCACGACGTCGTTATTGCGGACAAGTGCGTACCACCTTTCTCCTGCTTTCGTACTGAATTTTCTATCACAGGATCATCGCAGGAACAACCATCTGCGGCAGCACCGAGAAGCCCTGCGCACCACGCACCCACCGCGGCGATGCGCCATAACCCCGACCGCGCGCCGAGATGGAACTTCGGGATGGGCTGGAGGAGAACCGAGAAGGATGGTTGGAAGGGAAGGATGGATGCCCGCAAGGTGCGTGCGCTGCTTCTTCTCTTCTTTCTTCTTGCTGACTTGTCGCTCACGCCGCGCCGCCGATTGCGCGTTTGACGCCGCCAAGTGTACGGTTTGAAGCCGCCAAGTGTACGGTACGCCCCTTCCTTTTCCTCTCTTTCGCTCCCCATCTCCCCTACCCCTCCCTTTACCCTCCCCACGCAGATCTTATCCCTTCCCAGTGCGGCACCCTCACGTGCGCCGCGCATGTACCGCCCATCCTGCACATTCCCTGCCGCTAATGCCCGCGCATGCTGCGCATCGCCTCATGTACTGTGCGCACCACCTCCGCGCACTGGCAAATCTCGTCCATTCCGCCCGCGGCACATCGACCTCCGCTGAGAAGACACCGCGCACACGCCGTGCATGTCGCGCACACCCGCCGCCCTTGATCCCAGCGCGCCGGCGTCGTGCAAGTCTCCGTGCATCCCCCGATCGTCGCCGAGCGCGAGCTGCGCACGAAGCTCCTTGCGCGCGCGCACACGTCCCGTATCCGCGGCACTCCCCGCGAGATCGTGGTGCGACCTATGTGCGTGCGCCCGCCGTTCGGTATTGCGTCTGCACGCCGTGCACTCGCCCTCCTCGCTGCGTTCCGGCCGCGCCATCCTCCTCAGCCTGTCGGACCACGGCCTACGTATTAGCTGGACTAGGTATGTACTCCGAGTGCGTAGCACACATGAATATACCAATTTCAAAACCCTACAAATGCCGAGTCAGCAATAAGAAACGGCGTCCACAAAACTAACCTGGCTTGAATAAGGACCCAACGTCAAGTCTTGAAGTCTAATGAAATAAAGTGAGCGCTTCGCCGAATTGAAGTCAGCGCGTGGAGTCGACAACGGGACGAGAACGCACCGTTCAAACCAGACCGGAATCGAGGCAAGTCAAGTTTGGGTGTGTGCCGAAAAGCATAGTCAACGGATCGAACTTCAACGAAGACGTTCAGTTGCACTTGAATTGAACGAAAAAAAATTGGATCGGCGTACCTTGGCCAGCTCGAATCCCGGGAAAACTAAGTCTTTCTTGAGTTGATTTCCGTGGACGAAGTCTGCGCGGTTAAACGAGTCAGTACAAGTATGTAAGGTGAGATGAAACTAAAATCAATCTTACCTGCAGAACAAACTTAACCTCAAACGCAAACTCGGAGTCCGAGCGAGCATCTCGTCTAAGCAATAAACGATGTCAGCAGGTTCGAATTCAAAGATTTCAACGAAGAGAGGCGTGCGGCCGAGATACGCGAGTTCGCGGTTCAAGTGGAAATTGGGCCGTGGTGGCGCGGGGTGAGAAAGTGGAAGGTCAGTAGTGAATCTACGGATGGTTGATTAGCAGGGATTCGAATGTGTATGTAGATTGACGGTACAACTTACTTTGGACTTGGAGCGGGGCTGGGAAGGCGAAGTCAAAATGAATCGTTGAGTCCGAGTTGAGCCACTGCACAAGTCGTGGCGGGATTGAACGAGCTGAGGGAAAGAAATCAGAGTTTGCTTTGCGAGGTAAGTATAGAAGAGTAAAAACATACCTTATCCCAAGACCGAGTCAACCTCGAGTCAATGTCAATAATCTGAGAAATGGATATCAGCGAGTGAACAATAGAAGGATAGAAGTAGCTTACCTAGGCACGTCAAGTCAAGTCTTGAGTTTTCGTTCAAAGGGCCAAAGATCAGTCAGTAAGTTGAACGGCTAAGAAATGTTACTGCAAGTCGGATTCGTTCATCGCCGGACACTAGTTCCAAGCATAAATGCAACAACTCAAAAACTTACGAGGTCCTCGGAGAATACTCGCAACGAACGAACAAAGCAGCGAGTTGAAATGGATACCTACAGAGGCTCAGAGAACTAAGGTGAGATCCGACGAAAGAAAAAGGGAAAGTCGAAATATCCATACTAGTCATCCAAACAAGAACTCTCGCCGTTGACAGACAGGTTGAAGTCAATACGCCATTCTGAGGAGGGTCAACATATTGAAAGATAGAGAGCAAATAGAGATTAGACGCACCAAGGAAAAGCCTTGAGACTTGACGATAGGTTGTGAGGATGTTCGGTGAGGTTGAACACACAAATTGGACGCGCCGTGAAGTTGGGAAAAACTGAGATTGCATTATCTACAGAGTTGAAGTGTCAGTCCTAAATGACTCGGAAAGATAAATCGAACGAAGAAGTCACCAGAAATGAAAGACTCATCTACATACAGTACGCTAGAAAAAAGATCAAGTGAACAAAACGGCGTTGTGTAAGATGCAATCCAACGATGAGCAGCAGTCCAATTGAAGTTTGAATGGGCAGCGCGTTGAGATATCGAAGCTTGGGATCAGAAACAAGGGGGATGACCTCAAAAGCACGATGCAAGACTGAACTCGAGAAGTTGCGGTATCGCCGAGAAGCCCGAAGGCCGACTATAACTTGGGTTTGAACGCGCGATACCAAGCCCAGCCAGAAATTGAAGCGCAGGCTCAGCAAGGGACTTGAATAGAAGGCCTGGATTGAATGCGTCACACATCTGAAGGTCAATAGCGGCAAGCAAAAGGTGGGGCAAGGGGGGGGGGATGGGCCAAAAAGCGGCCTGCTGGTCAAAATACGCGAAGTGCGCCAGTATATATACGTTACAGAGAGTCCAGATAGGGCTAGATTGCCCGCGGTAGTTGCCAAGGAATATGTCCGCAGCAATCCCATGACCCAGGCGCGCGGTGTGGAGCCCGTGGAACGGGGGTTCGAAAAAGGGTCGGAAACAGCGGGAGCGCTGTATCCAGGGTCAAGTGTTCAGGAACTCGCACGGGCATCCGGGTGGGTGTGAGAGAGAAATTGAGAGCCGAGATTGAGCTGATATCGACGATCTCCGGCGTCTGAATTAGTGTGATGTTGAGTTGGTTGATTTTTTTTGTCGGCATCTGAATCGTGCGCAGGGTGGAGATTTGAGCCGCGGAGATTCAAGATATTGAATATAGAATGAGATTTGAGTAGATTTGGAGTCCACCCGGGAAGGAGGGAGGGACAAGAGGCGAAGGAATGGATGGTTGAAAATCGGAAATATTGGTAAGTCCGTGATTGCGTGCGAGCAGAAGCCACGCACCGAAGCCCACATGCAATAGAATGTTCCCATCATATTCGGCGGCCAAAGTTCCCCGCCCAAGCCCATTTTCCCCAACCGATGTCCAAATCCTGTGAAAGCGTCGAGAGCATGATATTGAACTCACCAGGATGGCATTGTACCCAATACGTGCAGAAATGGAAGAAGAAACATCCCCAAAGCTTTTGTGGGATGCAAAAATGCGATAAGTCACCCAGGTACCGCGGAATAAGCGAAACAGGGTGCAAACACACCGGAGAGTCATGCGGGGTCTTCACCCTTCCAATCGCCCCAGAAACCGCCCGAGATGCGCGGCGTAACCATCACATCATATGTCGGAAATTTGGCGTGATGGAGACCAACATTCGCGCTTCCATTCCAAAATCTTTGGAAATGGGTGAATGCCGTGTGCTGTTTGCCGCCGTCCCTGGGTCCAGATAGCGCCGAATTAGGCCCCAGTCCAGAGGGAAGTAATGCCAGAGTCGATGCCGCCGTACCCGAGTCGAACGGCGTGGAAGGCCAAAAAATGGACATGGTGGTCAGAGCGAGATTTGGCGCCTTCCTCTTTGGGAATTTCGGCGTTCAACGTGTGGAAAAACCGAACATTGGGGACGGGCACCGCCGTTGATCGATCCGGCAGCTTTGGTCTTGTTTGTTCTCAATTACGCTTTGCTCGGGCATGTTCCAACCTATAGCTCTTTCTTCGCACCTCCTGGCAACATGTTTTGGCTTGAAAAAATACTTCTAAATCTCACATGTATATGGAGCACCAGTCGGTTCGTCCAGGCTTTCCCCAGATTCCTTGCTTTCCTATGCCAGCCCGATGAAACAGCCCATTATGTATGACTTTGACCCTGAAAATCCAGGTTTTGCCCAAGGGTATGATTCTTTTGTTGGCTAAATCCTTTTCCAGCAGAAATTTCGATATTGGGGCTTTCCGTGTCGCCAAAACTCGATAAATAAGCGGAATTTGAATGGATTTACCGGTGTGTTTACTCATTTTTCCCATTCTGGGTTCACAAAGGCGTCGTAATGCTCTGCTGGACCACCTCGATCATACTCTCTCGTCATATGCTTTCAATTCGCCCTGTAAAATGTGCATAATGGGTCGAACGGACGCCGGTGTCACACTGTGTGACATGTGTCACAGTTCAACCGTGCAGGACGTTCGAGGCTCGCTCAAGGCGTCCCATATGTTTGAAGTGGTATGGCTGGCTCAATACTCATTTTAACTCGTGAAATGCGCCAGAGATGCAGGTCTTGGAGGTCATTTCGGGGTGCACATGCATATTTTCTAAAATGCTCGTAAAAAGCCTAAGGCTTTTGCCCTTCTCAATGAATCAATTTAGCTTCACGGTACGGCTTTCCGGTGCGTAATCTCTCCGCAGAAGTACCGTGCCGGTTTCTGGCAGTTTAGACATCATCGAGTTCAAATGGCGGAAACATCCCTTAAAATTGGTACCCTCATATCTGTCGGACCAAAATACAATATTCAGCACGGTACTTATGTGAGAATGCCAATTTAAATAGAGCATTTTCTTTTGTCCAAGATCCGAAAGTGTGCAGGTCAAAAGCCTTAGGCTTTTGAAAACCGGAGGTAAGCGGCTGTCACGGCGTGACTTCAGCTGTTTCGACATGTTTGAGATGCCGGCGCAGAAATGTATAAACATATTCAAAACTTCACCAATGGCTCCGGCCCAAAGAGAATAGTTTTAGAGAGCGACCAATTCTACAAGACTACGTAGCCCAATCATTTGACAGTACAAGTGGGATCCCATGTATATGCAAGTTTTCCGCGAGACCGGATATATGCTCATGTAATGGGGAAATATTTCAGATACGGCTACGTACATCTACTCTTTGACTAATTTTCTTGAAATCTGCAGATTCAGTTTTTCCATAAAAGGCTGTGAAAAAATGTAGATAGCTCTACAAAGTTGGAACCGACCCGTACCGTTAACCAAACAAGGCCAAATCTGCCGCTTTGGGATCGGCTGATGCCCGTCCCCACGAACATGACCACGTGACTTGCTGTCAATCATTTCTTCAACAATTCCAGCTCGCCGCCGGCCATTGTCGGCTAAGTCGTGGATCAGGCTTTTTCCGCCAGCAGCCGCGGCGACGCGTCGAGTCGTGCTCGCCAAGTTTTTTGTTTGTTTGTTATTTTTGCCTCTTTAGACTGCAACACTATCCAAGCTGCCAGAGGCCGGGACAGTCTGTGGCTCTGGACTGCATGGGCCCCTGGCGTTATCCGAATTATGACGGCAGTTTTCGTTTCCACTGCATCAACCCATCAAAGGTCTTGCTGGATTCACAGCACGCGACAGCGCGCGTCGCGACGTGCGGGGATTTCGGCACCCCGTTACGCGTCAAGTGCTCCCGTTTCTATCTAAGGCTTGTGGTTCAGGTCCAGGGCTCCAACTCAGGCCCCATTTTGGGGTGCATCATGTCTTCCTACTGTGCAGCTTTCTCATTGATAAATTCCAAGGCGCGCCAAAGTCGTGTAATTTCTGTGTTGTGCGCGTCAACCGCGCCGGCAGCATCAAGCCCACTCTTTGGGCTTTTTTTTTCTTTGGAATCCACAAGAGTTCATTCAGTTCTCATAATCGAGAGTGGTCCACAGCTAACATAGCAGACACATTTGATTCAGTGCTTGCACCCTTTTTCCACCGCATCACATCCCAATGCGGATGTGCGTCCGCGAAGGAGCGGGCAACCAACACCGGATCCGCGCGTGTATTTCAACATTTCGTTGATTCCAACAAAATGACAACAACAACAACAACAACAACAACAACAACACGCGTACCTGGAAACCAACCACCACCCTTGCTTCCGCACCACCACCACCATCCCCCTCCAATTTTTCCTTCCCCCTCCTCCTGCAGTCGAATTTTGCTCGGAGACGACGTATCGACGTCCCGCGAACCGCGCGATATGGATGGTACGTTCCCCGCTCCAGAGTCCATTTTGCTGCCTTTTTTGACATCATTTTGCAGAATTTTCGCGCCGCCGGCAGGCAAATCCACGCCTGTACCCGCAATGCAGCGTATCCCACACTGGCATTGGACTTGTTCTTGCTGGTGGAGGCGCCGCGCAGCGGCGCCAGGGTCGCCGACACCACCTTTCCACGTCCCGCGAGCGGTCACGCAGTCCACCATGCACTGCGAGCCCCGCGTTACAATCCACGGCGAAGCCCCAACACCGAAATTCGATATTTCGGCCTCCCGCGAACTGGGTTGCATGTTGAGCTGCAACACACTCCATTTCAGCGAAAAAGTCGGCCTGCGGCGCGAGGGTGAGTACTTACTTCGGGATGTTCAGGTTGATCTTTTTTAGCGGTCAAATTTACATTTTTTTTGGAGCCGCAGGCGCGTTCGGGTCACTGCCACATCGTCGACACGATATATCGCCGTCCGGCGAGCGGCATCTCTATCCGTACGTTCTTAATTCTTCAACATACGTTGAACTGAACTCACCTGGGCCCAGAATTCCATCCCTGCCCAGATGCCGCCATCGAAATTCGAGATTCAGGCGTCCCGCGAGTGATGTTCCAACACTCACCCACGGCGAAGCATCAAAATCGAAATTCGATTTTTGAGCTTCCGGCGAGCGGGATTTCACCAACGGGGTTCGAAAGGGGTGCAACGCACACCGTTTTGGGCAAAAGAAGTCTGCCTGCGGCGCCGAGGTGACTTTTCAGACCTTGCATTACTTTGGCGCGTTGAACCTTACTTGTTTTAGGGTTCAAATCCCAAATTTTTCGGGCCGCGGGCACGTTCGAGTCGGTATTGGATAGACACCGAAAGGTACGCGATACCCCCACTTTAGGGCCGATGTGTTATATTTTTCAGGGCCGCGGGCGCTGGGTTCAAGGTACAGGCGAGTTGCTTGAAAGCACTTGACTTTCAACATAATTCTAACGAGTTTTGCACGTTAGATGTTCAAAATACCGATTCAGAGCAAGGCGAGTGCTTGACGGCTTTGAAGTAGGACTTGAACTTCTGGCCAAGTAAGTGCTTTACCACTTGAACGCGCGATTTGAACTGACTTGGTACACGCAAAGACTTGAGTCGTAACCCTAGAAGGTAAGCTTTCCTTGGAGCCTCGGTTCAAATGCGTAGTCAGTAGTTAGTGTATAATCAGGGCCATTTCGGGCCACTTAGGCAGGTAAAATAACGAAAAAAATCCCCCGCGGGGCGTGACTTTGTCGCGTCGCGCCCGTGAGACTCTCTGTATGTTGAAGTTTTGATCCCGCAAAAGTATAAGAAGAGAGAACGAGGTCGCGGAACGCGACTTGTCGCGAACGGGACTTATGGTGGGCGGGGCTTTCAAAGAAATTATATTCATTTGTTGTGTATTTACGGGTGAGGCGCGAGAGCAGTGAGGGTAAGAGTACTGACGGCAGCGAGTCGACGGCACCCAGCGAGCCAGTGAGCAGAGAGCCCGAGGCCAGCATCGACGTCGACTGGCTTGAGAGCTTCAAGTTGTGAGGCCAAGTCGAACGCACGCCGCGGCTGCAGATTCGTTTGGCCTGCCCGGTCCGTCTGAATCGGAGGCCAAAGCGCAAACGGGCCGAGCGAGAGGCATGCGAGCGAGAAGGACACGAGGAAAAAGAGCGAAACTGAGAGACAGACTAGAGCAGTCCAGCAAAAACTAAAAATTTGGTTTGTATCAACTCTGATTGGCTGCTCCACAAATTTCAGCCAATCAGAAGACGTACAGTTTGGAAAAAACTAGTTGCTGGACTGCTCTACTCGAGTGTCTTGGTCGATGTGGAAGAGGCCGCCGTCATCGATTTTGATAGCCGACGCGTTGACAAACTTGGACCTTGGTGATAACAGACGCCTACGACTTTTCCTTACCCTTGTCCACCATTGTCCTTCACCCCACCGTCGTTGCCTCGGCCAATATCTTCTCTGTCAGTTACCTTCTACCAAAATTCTGCGCGCAATTTCATTGCGGGGCCTGCGCCCAGCGCTCAACGGCTGTCGCAGGTTTGCAGCAATGGCGCGCCCCCCAGCTGCAGCTGAGGATTCTGCGCTCATCAAGGAGCTCGTGGACCTCTCCAGCTCGAAACCAAAGCTTGTCCGTTCCTCCAATTACGCGGCACCTGGCGATCCTAGCATCTCGGTAGTGAGCTGGAAAATGGCTGAGCACAAGTACTACGAAGTCCCCTCACCGTTTCCAACCCTTGCGCGCGGGATCTTCACTGAGCAGCAACCGGACGGGAAGCATCGCATAATTGCGCGTGGTTACGACAAGTTCTTCAATATTGGGGAGGTGGGCTGGACTACTGTACGTCTCGCCTTCCAGAGTGTGCGATTTCTGGGTGACCGACATTTCTGGGCTGAAGTGGACCTCCCTAGAGGAGCACACGACTGGCCCATACACTCTGTCGCTGAAGAGCAATGGCTGCATCATCTTCATTGCGGCGCTGACCCCAGAGAAACTTCTTATCACCTCAAAGCACTCCGTTGGGTCTGCGAAGGACGAGAAGAAGCTCAGCCACGCGGACGCCGGTGAAAAGTGGCTGCGTAAGTATCTCGCGGAGAAGGGTCGTACAGAGGCGGACTTGGCTGGCGTGCTCTGGCAGAATAATTGGACCGCCGTCTCGGAGGTGCGTCCATTTTCTTTGGAATATTCAACCATTCTGAGAAAACCTTACAGCTGTGCGACGACTCCTTCGAGGAACACGTCCTTGCGTATCCGCCGGAGATGACAGGGCTGCACCTCCACGGCCTGAATGAAAGCACCAAGGCATTCAAGACTCTCCCCCACGCCGCCGTTGACGCCTTCGCCGCGGAGTGGGGCTTTATCCAGACTGCGTCGAACCAGCTGGATACCATCGCCGCCGTGCGCGAGTTCACCACCGAGGTCGGCAAGACCGGCGCCTGGAACGGCGTCCCCGTCGAGGGCTTCGTCGTCCGCACGCAGGTCGCACCCCCGCCCGCCACAGCATCCCAGCGCAGCTCCCCGCCATACCCGCCCGGCTCCTCGTTCTTCTTCAAGGTCAAGTTCGACGAGCCGTACATGATGTACCGCGACTGGCGCGAGGTCACCAAGATGCTGCTCACCATGCGGGGCAAGAAGGGGAAGAACTCGGACGGGATGAGCATTGGTGCGCTGCCAAAGACTAAGATGCGCCGGGCGGAGACGCAGGCGTATGCGCGCTGGGTCATCGAGGAGATCCGGCGGAACCCTGCGGCATTTGAGGAGTACAACGAGAACAAGGGCATCATCGCGGCGCGCGAGCGCTTCTTCGCGTATCTCGCCAGCGACGAAGGCAAGAAGGAGATGCAGAAGCTGCAGACCAAGAGCGACAAGGCGGCGACGACCGCGGAGAAGGGCGACTTTGGGAAAACGATCATCGTCCCCGTAGCGATCCCCGGATGTGGTGCGTACGGCTTCTAATGCCCTCTGCATAACGACTCACACATTGCAGGCAAAACCGCCGTCGCGGTCGCGCTCGCTTATATATTCAAATTCGGGCACACACAGAGCGACGACGTGCACGCGAAGAAACCCGCGCCGGTGTTTATCAAAAACGTCGTGGACCTTCTGAAGACGCACGACGTCGTCATTGCGGACAAGTGTGTTCAGCTACCTCCTGCTGGCCCGTACTGAATTCTCCATCGCAGGAATAACCACCTGCGGCAGCACCGAGAGGCGCTGCGCACCGCGACCGCATCCTTCCAGCCCCCCGTCCGCCTCCTCGCGCTGAACTGGTCCATCGATAGCCAGCCAGTCGCCATCGCGCACCGTATCTGCTCCAACCGTATCTACCAGCGCGGCGAGAAGCACCAGACGCTGCGGCCCGACAAGGCCAAGGTGCACGAGGACGTGCTCTGGACGTTCCTCACCAAAGCCGAGCCGCTCGCGCCCAGCGAGGTCGATCACGTCGTCGAGATGGAGCTCGCGGACGGGCTGGAGGCGTCGGTCAAGCGCGTCGTCGACGCATGTGTGCACGTGCTCGGGCTGCCGACACCCCACCCCAGGACGATCCATTCCGCGGTTCAGCACGCGCGGAACTATGCGCCCGCGTCAAACACGATCCGGCCAGACCCGCCGGCTGGGAAGAAGAAGGAGGCCCCGGCGCCGCGCTTCTTCGCGCTCCTGCCCGAGGTCGAGCTCGCAACGCTGCTCGCGCCCGTGCTTGCGAACGTCCCGTTCTGGACCGCGCTTCAGAGCGCTGGGCGGATCGTGAAGCGCCCGCATGTAACGCTCGTGCACAAGAACGCGCTGAAGGAGGAGGGTCGCGAGGCCGCGGCTGCGGCGAACGAGTTGTGGGCGCGGTGCAAGGCGCTGAACGACATGGGCACGCCGCCGATGTTCCGCTTCCGGCTTGGGCACGTCGTGTGGAACGAGCGAATCATGGCGGTGACGGTGGAAGAGGTAGAGCTCGCGGAGGAGGGGCTCGCGGAGGGGGAGGGGGAGTTGGGACAGGCGGGTACGCAGTTCATTGCTCGGTTGCCGGAGGAGGCAAAGAAGCGGTTTCACATCACAGTGGGGACGCGGGACGGGAATGTACCACCTGTGGAGGCGAAGGGCATGGTCACAGCGTGGAGAGAGGATCCCACCAGCGCACAGTCGATTCCGCTCCATGATATGGTGGCAAGGGGATGGGTGAAGGGATTAATTAACTGAAGTAAAAATGTAATATACTGCATAAAAATTGAAATACCACTTCTCATCCATATCCTACTATTCTAAGTCTCCACTTCGAGCACTTCGGCGGCCTTTCCGAGCATCCACCGCCCAGCCGATTGCGGCAACACCTGCCGCCCCCGCAAAGCACGTCCCGATGTAAATGATCATGTTCTCGAATCGTCCGGCTCCCACACCGAATCCAGTATTTTCTGCGATGTTCGTCACATTGAGAGGTCGGGCGTACAGTTGGGCCGAGATGGGAGTCGACACGATATTTCCTATGCCTCTTGAAAGTAGGAGGTACCCGAAAAGCGTGGTGGACAGAACGGGGTCGTCCTCTTTGTTCCAGAGTGAACATCTGTACAGGCATTACGTGGAATGGGAACATACTGGCAAGAGGCCTGACGAAACCAGTCCATAGGCCGGTCCAGCCACCCGCGATGCTTCCGTAGGCGATACCGAATATCATCAGTCCTGCAAAGGAGTGCGAGAGAACACCCCAGAGAATAAAAGTTGCCAGCGACGTTGTGAACAGAGTTGCATTTTCCATGCATTAACCCTATCCGATAGGTAGCCCATCGAGAGCCGACCGACAACGGACGCGGCTGTTGTTTTCTTCCAGCAAGTAGGATACGGGGATCTTGAAGAGTGTACCGTTTAACATCGCCAGCGTGGCGGCTGAATTGGAAGAACTAATGTTAAGATCGTTGGCGAAAGCTAATTCGTGGTCAGTGAGAACGCAGTCTGCAGTGAGTGAAACACGATTACTGGGCAAATAGATAATGGGGACAAAATAGGCAAAGCCTTGAAGAGTGTTGACAGCAAGGACAAGCCAGAAGAGCTTGTGCTTCATCCACTCCTGGGGTCCGGGAGCTCCACGAGGGGTGGGTCCGTGGACAAGAGCTCGCATGTCGGGAATGCGCCCTTTTACAAAGGGTAGTAGGGGGAAGAGGAGAACGGCAATCGCGATGGCGAGGATGCGAAGTGCTTTGGCGGAACCGTGGTTGGATATCAACGGCGCCAAGACAAGTGGAAGAACAAGGCCACCGGCCGCAGTGCCTGGATAAACAATCAGGTTCAACCCGAGTCAAAGTGTAGGATATGCATACCAGCAAAAAGAATACCGCTCGCCAGACCTCGGCGAACGACGAACCATTCAGAGAGGTAGGAGATGCAGGGCAAGTATAATAAGGCTAAGAGGATTTCAGACCCACCGATTGGAGCTCACATCCGCCAATGGCATAGAAGACACCTTGTAGCAAAATGTGTTGATATAGCTGCAACAATATTGTTCGATGTGAGGGGAGATATGAATCCGACTGAAGACGAACATCGGTTGTATAACTCGCTCCGAAAAGCGTCCCGCAGCACAGAACTGCTCCGAGCCACATTGCCTTGCGACGATGATGAGGGTACCGAGCAGCAATGGGATTGAGAATCGGCCCTGCACCCACGGCAAATCAGGATGTTGGCTACGAAATCTTCTGCCCTCACCAGAACAGTAAACAATCCCAGACGAGAGTGTGCCGATGAGAGGAAGTAGAGAGGTTGCGCTTTTTTGTGTCGCATACCGCGGGTCCTGAAGGTAGGCTGAGACGCAGTGTTCAGCGATACTGTGCGAAGAGCGGAATTATTACAGTCCAAGAAGACACCATATGCGTCTGGGAATCACCATACAATGGCCTCGACCATAAATGCGGCAGCCAACTTCGGTTTAAAAGTTAGACACTCAATAGACACTTCCAAAGCCAAGATTGAACGACCCACGATTCTGAGCCACGAAAGACCAAGCCCCACGCCCGCCATCCGTAGGAGGTAGAGCCGATTCGGTGCCATTTTCAGTGTTTTCTGTATCTCCCCGGTCGGCGTCCAAGTCATCCAGGGTGGCTGATGCTGGCGGGGGAACTTCAAGTGGGAGACGGCGAGTAAGCTCCATGTCGCCAGACTCGTCCACAGATATTTGACGGTCGGCAGACATGGTGGGAGAGGTGTTACAAAGCCCCAGAAACTAGCAAATGGGATTAGCCAACGAATAACAGAGGCCCGCGATGTCAGTTGGGTCTGCGGAGTCAAGGCAAAGTCAAGGTTTGGTGGAAGAGCGAGGTGATCGATCAAACCTTGATCAGATCTTCGGTGATTACCGAGCTTAGTTGAACTCAACGTTTTGCAAGTTCAACCTTGGTTCAACCTAACTTGTGTGGCGGAATGGGGGGTTAACTATTCTTCATTTTCCGATACGTATGTTGACGTTGCTCGAATGCAAATTGATTCCTCGTTGTGTAGGCTATTTCATTCCAAGGGTAGCTCAGCTGTTCAACTACTCATGCGCTCAGGCTGTACGGTTTATTTGACTTTACATCACATATATACAAAGCTACAGGTCAACTCAGTACTAAAACTGCTCCCCCTAGATTGTGAGATCCGGGCCGAGGACGAGGTCCTCGCACCGTTGCGTGAAGTTCCAGTTGGAGTTGTCAATGATGATGTCCTCAATCAGATTCAGCGTGTCCGAGTTGATGGTCACGTTTGGCCTCTTCCACCCTTCTTCAATGGGCATACGCTCCTCCCTGAAGAAAATCTGAACAAATCTAGAAATAGGACCAAGGTCAGAAACGGCGGGAAAGTCGGAGAAAGGTTTCCGTACTTCTTCGGTGCTACACCTGTGAGCGGGTCACCCATGACGCTCAGGTAGAGCGCCGACTCTCGGCCCCGCAACAGGAACTCTTTGGGCGTATTGGTAACATTGGGATTGGTCGCAAGAGAAATGGCCAGCCTATCATGTTGAACCTGCCCGGCAGAGGTCGCGTTGTAATAATCAACACCCGGGTTAGCATTGGCCAGAGTGGAGAATATCGTCTCGTTGAAATGGAGGTTATCGCCGACACCAAAGTCATTGCGGGATATCGATGCGTCGTGCTCAATAAGATTGTGTCTACCCCATGAATCAGTCAAGTCGATTTCATAAAAGTCGTGCCTGGATGCGACTCACAGGCTGAGGGCGTCGAGGTTCAATGTTGTGGGGGCGTCGCCGGACAGGAGTCCGAATTTTGCGGCCTGGATGATTGAGTCTGATGCGACGTTGAATCCATCTGCATGGGTTTGAGATTATGAGAACCGTCCAGTGTTTAATATTCATGACTTGCCTATAGCAGCCTCCAAGATCATTGGGATGGAGAGATTTCTTCCGTTCCGGGGGAGATAACCGTGATTTGCGAGGCTGGGAATCCATGAGTCAGTAGTCTGAACACCTAAGTTTCAAATTCCCCTACGTGTTGAGACCTGGGCAAGGGGAGCGTAGATCTGTGGCTTTCGGCGCGACCCATTTGTGTCCATCATTTGTCGAGCTTGAATCGGCTGTGGTGAGCCCAGCGGCAGCGATTACAAAGGAAAAAATGAGGAGGATCATTGGAGGCAGTGGATGGTCTGAAAAATTCAGAGCCAATTTATAGGAAACGCCCAGGGTTTAAATTTAGACTGACCTGGCGGCGCAGCTGCGTGAGGCGGTTTCAAACTTCGACGGTGAGAGTTATCAGATTCTTACCAGGCGCTGGCACCAGGGTGCACATTGTATGGTAGCTATCCCGACACCAAACGGGGTTTGACGGGGATAAACAGCCTCCGTTTGCGTCCTGGAGGAGTCCTTGCAGAGATACAGCTCCGAGCGGCTTGAATATTGTTGGTTCGCTGTCGATCCATTTGAAACAAGCGTGCCGCTGGTCCTTGTAAAATCGGATGGAAAGTCTCTCGAAGTCGAAGTTCGAAAGAAGTGCCAGTTTATTTCGCTTTATCCACCTGAAGGAGCATAGCGTCTTCCACGTCAACGTACTGCGCATGTCTTGCCAGTGCGTGAGCGGGTTAGGTTACATACAGCATTCCAACACTGCGCAAAACGTCGATGGCGCATATCACTGCGCCGATGTCGGCAGGTGCACATTGCGAGCTCCGCAGCTTTGCGTGTTTCTGACAACCCGTTCAAATGAACGTACGACATCCTCGCTGCACTGGGAAGAATTAACCAAATGGTTCACAAGATGTTCATCATCTTGGAACTTTTCACTCGCGGAGACTATGTCTGCACGTTCCAAGGTTGGAAGGTATCAGGTTACTGGGCCTGGAGTCAACAGAAACAGCAGAATCTTTGACTCGGAATCGAAAGCCAACCACGAAACGTTGTGAAGTGAAACGGGGGATAGCAATCAGCCAGAATTAAGCGACGGGGGTAAGCAAAAGCCAAGTTCCGAGGAGTCGATATGGGTTGAGACCAGTGGCAATAGGACTGAATCGGACTGATGGGTAAAGATAGCGAAGTGCTGAAGTCTGAGATCCGGGGGCTGAAGTGTTGCTCGATTTGTGAACAGCCAAGCGTCGACGAAATGGATGCATTTCAAGGAGATTGTTAGTACATTCAAGTTAGACTGGGGATGATGGGAAATTTATTCGAGATTTTCCTCGGTGATAATATGCCAACGACAAGTAAAGAGGCCGGGAACGCCATGTCTTGTAGGTGGCCAGTATCGAAGGTGGCTCCAAAGGGCTGCTGGATGTGAGTAAGAGCATCCTTTGTAAATAACTTGAGTTCAAGAATTGTACAAAAAATACATGAGTTTGCCTTGATCCTAGGCGCCTCATTACAGCCGGAAGATACGAGCGCATTTGCGACCTGTATTCAGCCGCTGATCCACGTCACGAAAGAGCCAACCAAGACTGCGAGCCAGTGCGCGGGGCTAACGCGCCTCATCCACTTCTCGCGCCACATCTTGCGGGCCCACTTCCCCGTCGTGGGCCGGACGATATAGTCTGCCCAACGTGGCGTGCGCAGCCACCAGCCGAAGAGCAGCATCGGGCCGGGAAAGATGCTCGAAACCTTCCCCTCGCCACCGGCGCGGTACCACGACGCGCACTCAACCCACACGGAGCGCGCGAGCCGCGCCTGAATGACGTCGTTGTATGCGTCCGTGGCGGCGGGCGTCACATCGAAGGTCGCGACTAAGCCGTCGAGAATAGGCTTGACAAACTTCAGGATGTAGTTGATCTGCGGGACGTCAGGGTAAATATGGAAACGGAGTGGAAGTAATTGACGTGACCTACCTGGAGCTCCTCAGTCAGGATGGCGGAGGTGTGCCCGGTGGCGATGTTAGGGCCTGCGAACGGTTTGTTCCAGGAGAAATTATGTAGCACGCGTATAACGCACCACCAATCATAAAGAAATTTGGGAATCGAGGGACAGTGGTGCCCAGATACGCCGTGGGGCCATTTTGCGAGTCGTAATACTCTTGCACCGTGGTCCCTGCGTCACCGACGACTGTGAGTGGATACCGATCCTGCCGCAGTGTGTTAGTTAAAGTTCAATCATGTCGCTACGGGCCTCACCGCCGCAAAACCTGTCGCGAATATGATGACGTCGAAAGGGAGCTTTTCTCCTATATGGGTACATGTAAGTTGAAAGACATGTCGGTCCGTCAGAACTCCAACCTTTCTTCGTAACGATTCCGTCCTCGCAGATCGAATCTATGCCATCCCAGTTGAGCTTCATATTCGGCCGATGGAGCGACTGGAGATAATCCGTGTCGATGAGTAGCCGTTTGCAGCCGAGAGCTGAAGGGAGTCAACAAAACAGTGTCTGTGCTAATGGTCACATACTGTAGTCGGGAATAAGGTGCTCGGCCTCTTCCTTCGGCGCCATGTGCTTGATGTACTGTGTGAGTAACTAAAGGATTTCATACATTAGTTATGGTGAGGACTGTAAGAACCAACGCACAACGGTGGTCTTCGCCCGAAAAGCTGGGTTTGAGAAAACGGTCAAGTACGACATTTCACCCTGGATGAGTTCAATGTCTTGTAAGAAGGTGAAGAAAAGAACGCACCCTCAAGTATAGAAATAATCTGTAAGCCCTCATCGCCAGGGGCACATACTTGAACGTCCATTTCCACAAGGGAGTGTAGGTGAAGCGCAACTAGAGTACGGTCAGACTGGCCCTGATTGTGTTGGGAGGATAAATTTACTCGTGCTGGGACATACCAGTTCGGGGTCCTGCAAAATTCAGTGACTTGAACCGCCGGATCCGCCGAGATCTGGGGGATAAACTGGGTCGCAGAAGCGCCGTTCCCAACCACCCCAACCCGCTTCTCTCGCAAATCAAGGCTCGTGTTCCACCGCGCAGAGTGGAACAGGTCTCCTTTGAAAGAGGAAAGACCATTGATGCTCGGGAACCGCGGGACTTCGAGCACGCCGAGCGCGGAGATAAGGATGCTGGCGGTGGTTGAGTACCTCGCGCCGGATTCAACGTCTTCGGTGACGACGTGGTATAGCTGCTCCTTGGAGTTCCATCCTGCTGAGACTACGGCACGATTGAAGACGATACGGCGGTATATATCGTACTTCGCGGATAATTTGCGCCAGTAGGCAAACATTTCCGGTTGCGGTGCATGCGTGGAGGTCCAGTCCGGATTTAAGTCGGTGGAAAGTGAGTAGAAATGTGTTGGCACATCTGAGGCAGCGCCCTGAGCCCCAGTTAGCGCGCAGGACAAAAGAGCAGAAATCGGCAGCCAACCGGGTATATATTATCCTGGGCGCGCAAAATGAGAATGCGTACACGAGAGGAGAGAACAACTGACTCGCCACGTTCCACCCACATCCGATGCTTTCTCGTATATCTAAGATTCACTCAGCAACGCGTCCATTGGGGTTGGAAAGCAGTACCGTGAAGTCGTCAAATCCAAGCTGGCGTCTCAGAGCAATTCCAAACGACACTCCTCCGATCCTACAGCAGGGAATAAGCAATCGGGCAGCCCAGTAAATGACTGGACGTACCCAGCGCCTATGATCACAATATTGGGCATGGCGATTCACTGAGGATTTGGATGAAGCTCGTGCAACCGGTTTAAAGTGCAGGCAGCCTGAGCCGACGGTGGGCCCACCGGGCCAACGACGCGTTCTTGCTGACGAGAATTCGGAAGTGCGGATGCCAGTTTTGGACTCGGAGCTAGTGCTGCCGCGAGCCGAGTTCGAGCTAGCTCGAGCTGATGGGCAATCAAACTCGGTGCACCTCGAGCTGCAGAAGATCGAATCCGCTGGGAGAGAATCCTCTCCAGAGAATGTTATCCCCGGTGGGCCCGGCAGCCAGATTCCAGTTCGCCAGCTCGCGTAGAGCATCATCACAGCCGAAACGCGGATGGGTGCCGACGCTCGGCCCGAGACCAGCCCTTTAGTGTTGCTGTGATTTGGGAGGCTCTTTCCCCCAAGATGTATTCTCTTTGGCGTACTGATATTAGCTTTCATGGCGTGGAAGTATTAGCCCGAATATATACCAGAGTTTTCACTGCCTGTCCGACTTGTAATAGCAAAGCGATTTTGATCATCGTGATGAGATATGTATGTCTCTCAATTCTTCATGTCCACATCTCAAAACTCCCCGAAAAAAATTGACATAGTCCCCAGGTAGTGGAGGGTGGCTTCTACAATCTTTCTGAGAGTAACAGTAAAGAAACAAGCCCGTTCCAGTCAAGATTCAGTTGCGATCACTCTGTCCCGGAGGTACGCATCAATTCCGCCCCCATCCATCAATCCTACGCGCACGTCCAGTCTCATCACTTGCTGATTGACGTCTCTAGAGAGTCTCTCCAGAGAATTGATCCCAGCGGATCCGACGTCCTCCAGAGCTGTCACCAACTCGACTCGAGCTAGCTCCAAGCTGGTTACGTGAGACTCTATAAACGGAAACTCATTGTCGCACGGTTGCTCAACAGCGTCGACGGGGCTTGCAATTAGCTTCAGTAAATACAAGAGGGTGTCTGCTATATCTAGAATGTAACGGGATGCTACGAGCCTTTTTTCCGGGCCCAAAAGTACGAAATTTGGGCCAGCACAGCGGAAGTTCGTCTGATCCCGACATATCGAACAACTCGGCATTTCTTTCGCTTTTGGCCTCCAAAAATTTGAAGTGAGCACACGACTAGCTAGGGAAAGTAAGTTGACACATCTATATGGCTTTCTTGTTTTTTTTTCCCGTTTGCATTTCTGCAGTCTCACCGACCCGCCGCAAGTGCCCAACAGTACCACAATGAATGACATCACCGGGTGCTTTTTCGCTCACAAAGCACCCTTGCGATAGCACGAGTTGAAAGGTAGTGAGGAACTAATTTATACACTCCTTCTGTGGCTACAGGGAGATATTCGAGGTATGGTACATCTATCGTGGGCAGTTTCTGCAAAAGGAAACCCAATTGATGGAGCTCGGAGCCAGCTCGAGTCGAGCCGATTTCCCATCAGCTCGAGCTCCCGGATTTGGACGTCGTCCGAGGCAGGCCGGAACTTGGCTCGAGCTAAGTAGCTTCAGCTTGCGGCAGCACTACTCGGAGCCTCGAAGTTCGAAGCCACGGCTGTCACTCACGTGTGCCGCTTCGGCGGCCGGCCTACAAAGTTCCACCCCGAGCCCGAAGCACTGCGCCGGTTGCGGCGTTCAGAGAGCTTGGATGGCTCCGAAACAGCGGACCAGAGGGTGATGGGGGAAAAATGGGGCGTCGCGGAGATGAGAATACCAGGAAATTCGATAGCAGGAAAAGTACTCATGGAGTTTGCCTGGAGTACGACACGGTCGGCGAACGACTGCCGGTCCATATAATTATGATCTCGTAAAGACACGAAAACAGCGTACACCGGAGAGTTGAGCTCTAGAACAAATGATACATAGGCTCCAGCGGTCTCACTCAAGTCGCTATCGGCTCAAATCGCGCTTCAAGAGGGGGGCTGCTTGATTTTCGGCCCCTTGGCCAGGGGAAAGGCAGCAGTAAGGATTTCGACGCATGTAACTGCTGGTCAGTCGAGTGCGCGTACTGGATAGTGGAGGTGCAACTCGAAAGAAAGAGTCACTTAGAGTGGCAAGGATAATGCCAGGGGAATTGCCGAGATGCCGCTCACGTGTGTACACGTGCGCTCTCACGTGTGTGTTGAGGGTCACGGGACGGTGCTGACCAAGCAACGCGTACACAGAGCCAAACCAACAAACCTTGAACTCAAACGACGACCATTGGGCGCCGTAAGTATGGCTCCTCGCGCGGAGGAATCTCTACTGGCATCTGTGGCAGCTATCTTCGACCAGGCGCAGACGTCTCTGGCCAACCACCGCAAAAATTGCGTCGCCTTGTACAAGATCCATGTCAAAACATCCGCAATGGACAAGAGGGGAGCTGGCGGAGACCAATCCGCGTTTATTGCCACGTTCTTGGACATGGTCAGCCGCGTTGTAGCCGTCAAGAAGGGCCCGGCCACCGTGGATCGCATTATCAAGTTTGTAGCGCAGTATGTGCGGTTTGTCAACGAGAAAGGTACGATAGATTCTACGATAGATTCTAGGGCAAGAGACTGTGTGGCTGATGCAATTAATAGCCCAGGAAGAAAGGGCCAAGCGGCAGCCCGAGGTCCCCACAAACTCGATATCGTCGGGAAGCACAGACGACGAGGATACCATTGCGTCTGTCTTCGTGTCTTCAATTTTAGAGTGGATCGTCCAGGGGTTCGTGGCAAAGAACAAGGTTGTTCGCTACCAGACGGTGCATCTTGTCGCGGAGATGATCTTGTTCCTGGGCGAAGTCGAGTGCGTGTTTTCAGTGCTACACCACGCTTTTTTTCTGACTTTACACAGCGAGGACAGCTATCTTGCTCTCCGGGAGAGCCTCATCGAGAGATCGACGTGTGACAAGGAGTCTACGATTCGTGCGCAGGCCGTGTCCGCACTGGCGCGTCTCGTCGGGAGCGAAGACCCCAGCGAGCTGCAAGACGGAGAGAAGAGCATCCTGGAGGTGCTCTTGGACGTATTGTCCCTCGATCCCGCCCCGTGCGTTTTCTTTTCCTGACGCGAATCTTACTCATTCTTGAACCGCACCCTCAGAGACGTGCGCCGCGCGGCCCTGCTGCACGTCCCGCTCACCGCCGCCACGCTCCCCGCCCTCCTCACCCGCGCGCGCGACGTCGACCCGCTCACGCGCAAGCTCGTGTACGCGTCCGTGCTCACCCCGCGCCTCGAGCACCCGCGCCTCCTCACCATCGCGCAGCGCGAGCGCCTCGTGCAGACGGGCCTCGGCGACCGCGAGCCCGCCGTGCGCGTCGCCGCCGGCAAGATGGTCGCCGCATGGTTCGAGCTCGTGCTCGCGGACCCCGCGGACGCGGAGCTGCCGTGGACGGGCGACGACGGGGGCGTCATGGCGGGGCTCGTCGCGTTCCTCACGCTGTTTGACGTCGTCGGGCCCGGCGAGGCCGTCGCCGTCGACGCGCTGCTCTCCCTCCTCGCCACGCGCGCAGACCTCTTCGATGTGTTCTTGTTTTCGGGTGCGTCTCTTCCTTTTGTTTATAGACGACACTGACTTGCGCAGAGGACTACTGGCAGCACCTCACACCCGAGTCCGCCGTCCTCGCGCGCGTGTTCCTCGAGCGGTGTCTCGTCGATGCGCGCGAGGACCGGCTCGAGTCCGCCGCGCTGCCCGTCGTGACGGCGTTCGCGTTCCACATGCAGGAGGCGTACAACCAGCTGCTCGCGGCACTCGACGACGCGGAGGTCGCGCGCGCGGTCAGCGGCGAGGACGAGGTGCCCGACGACATCGAGGAGGAGCTGGCGAAGCGCGAGGTTGTTCTGGGCGAGCTGCTCCGCATGGCCGTGAAGCTCGACTATATGGATGAGATTGGGCGGAGGAAGGTGTATACCGTGACGCGTGCGTTGCATTCTGTCGTTGGTGCTAAGTCTCTGCTGATGTTTTATGGCAGGGGACATGTTGGCGCACCCGCAGCTCCCGCCCGGGCTCATCGAGCGCTGCCTGGACGTCCTCAAGGAGATCATGCCGACCGAGCGCGAGCTTATCCGCGTCGTCGTCGAGATCGTGATGGACCTCCGGGAGCCCGAGGAGGAGGAGACTGAGATGAACGACGTGATTACACTTCTTCTCTAACTCTTTCTTTCGTGAAATAATCCTTCGCATTAAATCCCCTTCAGCAACAGGATATCACGCAATCCGACGTGACGCAGTCCACGATCCGGAAGGAACGCTCGCTGCGGTGGGCGAAGGAGCGCGACGAGATGACCGCGGAGGAGGGCGTGCGGGCGGATCTGACGGACTTGCGCTGCCTCGCGCTGGTGATCAGCATGCTCGAGCGCGTGCATGGGGTGCGCGTCTTCTTCTCATGCGGGCGTCAGTGTCTCGTTAACGCGCCCTTATGCAGAACTTCGAAGACAACTCCACGCTGGAGGGCGTCCTCGCGGACCTCGTCATCCCCGCCGTGCGCCGCAAGGAGCTGGGCATCCGCGAGAAGGGCCTCGTCGCGCTCGGGCTCTGCTGTCTCATCGCCAAGGTGCGTTTGTCCCACACATTTATTCGTTGGCCCCCGATGAGTGATGAACGCTTATGGTAAACGCCGCGTTGTAGAGCATCGCGGTCAAGTCGCTGCAGCTGTTCCTCAGCCAGATCCAGAACGCGCCGGAGCAGCTCAAGTTCAAGATCCTGCAGATCGTGTTCGACCTGATGGTCATGTACGACCAGCAGCTTTGGGGAAGGGTGGAGGATGTGCGTTCCTCTCTATCTTCATCTTACTTACATTTCCGGGTGCTCAAGAGTGACTGACTGACGCGATGAGCAGGGACAAGCGATCCTGACGTTCCTCGCTGATACGCTGGAGGCGGAGGAGTCGTCGATGGTGCAGGCGGTGCTGTGTGTGGGGCTCGCGAAGCTGTTGCTCGCGGGGCTTGCGGACGATCCGAAGGCGCGTTTCTCTCGACACCTACTCATCTATGGAAGCGGCGGACTAAATAAAGGTTTTGCAAGCAGGTCCTCAAGACTCTCCTGCTGGCGTATATCTCCCCGTACACGGCGGGCAACGCGGAACTCCGGCAGTGTCTCTCGTATTTCTTCTCCGTGTATTGTTATTCGTCCGCGGAGAACCAGGGGCGGCTGCGAGCGGTGTGTAGTACTGCTACACTTGGGCGTTGTTCGTATACTGAACTACTCCGTGTCGCAGATCTTTATGCCCGCGTTCGACGAGGTGACGCGCATGCACGACGAGCTGGGCGAGGACCAGACGATGGTCACCCCGCAGCAGTTCGGGCTGCTGGTCATTGACTGGACGGACTCGCGGAAGGCTGCGGAGACGTAAGAGTGTCTTTCCACCGCCGTCGTGGAGTGTCGCTGACGCCGCTTTCGTGCAGCACCACGCCGGCGCAACCCCGACACGTTCACGCCGCCCTGGCCGTGGACATACTCCTCGCATTTTACGACTCAGACCGCCGAAGTGAGTGCCGCCGCGCTTCAGCTATTCGTGCACATCAAGTAATGACTGTTGTAGGCGAGGACCAGGAGATCCTCTGCACGCTCTTCAGCCACCTTCACATCGAGGGGCCCCTGCCGCCCCCGCTGCTCGTCAAATTGAGTGTCCTGCTGAAACACATCCAGACGGTCCGTGTCCCTCCCCGCCTTCTCCCCTTCCACTCGATCTCACTCTCACTTATCTACTCACCTACATAGCAATGCCCCTTCGACGACCCCGCGCTCGACAAAGCGGTCGGTCGATTCAAGAACCGCGTCATGACCGATTTTGCGGCGGACTTGGAGGAGGTGGAGTGGGCGGAGTATGGGACGCCGGAGATGCGGGAGATGTATGAGTTTATTGGGATTGATGTCCCGGACTGGGCGGACGCGGAGGGGTGCGTTTTTCTTCAGTGTTGTCTGATATTGCTCCCTCGCTGACCATCTGAACGCAGTCGGGGTGCAGATGGTCGCGATGGGACGCCAGAGTGAGTGGTTTTCTTGCGTCGGTGATTGGTGGTATGCTGACTCGGTGTTTCTCAGGTCGCCCGTGCCCTCGAAATTCCGGAAGGGTAAGGCGCCAGCGCCAGCGCCCGCCGAGAAGTCGCGGTCCAAGCCTGCCCCGGCACCGACGGAGGATAACGAGTACGATCCCCTCGATAACCCTTCTCAGTGTTTTATTCACGGTCCTGTGTAGGCAAGATTCCAATGACTCTGAGGGGGAGGAGGAGGATGAAGCCCCACCGCCCAGTCCGTCACCGAAACGCGCCACGCCTCTGCCAGACTCCCAGCTGAAGGCTACTCCGCCGCCCTCTGAGGAGAACGAGTGCGCCACTTTATCTTCCCTGCAATGCATCGTTGCTCAAGCTTTCCGTCTAGGCCGGGCTCCGCTGAGGAAGAGGCACCGTCGCTGCCTACCCCGCCGAAACCGTTATCCAAGACCAAGGCTGCACCGAAACCGAAGGTCAAGAAGGCGCCTGCTAGGCGATCGCGGTCTAAACCTGCACCCGAGGAGCAGGAGTACGTTTATCTCGACTTGCGCGCCATCGTTCGTTGATTGTTGTTACAGGGCTTCTGAGGAAGATGAGGAAGACGCTCCGCCGTCCAGGGCCAGCAGGGCCCGAGCCCCAGCGAGGCGGTCGCGATCTGAGGCTGCACCTGAGGAAGAGTGCGCACATTTTCACTTGCGCTTCGTCATTGGTTAATTGGTCTTGTAGGGGTTCCGACGAAGACGCACCTCCGGCCAAGGCCAAAGCGCCTGCGAGGCGGTCACGGTCGAAACCCGCACCCGTGGAGAAGGAGTACGTATATCGTGCCTCGCGCGCCGCCCTCGGTCGTTGATCGGTCTTGCAGGGCTTCGGACGAGGAGGACAACGTCCCGCCGGCCAAGGTCAGCAAGGCCCGGGCCCCAGCGAGGCGATCGCGGTCTAAGGCTGCGCCTGAGGAGGAGTGTGTAAAATTTAATTACGGTTCCCCCTTCATTGATTGTTTTTGTAGGGGTTCTGATGAGGACGTTCCGCCGGCCAAAGCCAAGGCACCTGCCAGGCGATCTCGTTCTAAGGCTGCACCTGAGGAGCAGGAGTACGTGTATCCCGCCTCGCTTGCCCTCGTTCGCTGATCCTTCTTGCAGGGCTGAGGAGGAGGAGGCGCCGGCCAAAGTCAGCAAGACCCGAGCCCCCGCGAGGCGATCGCGGTCTAAGGCTGCACCTGAGCAGGTGTACGTTTGTCTCGCCTTGTGCTTTTATCCGTTAATTCTTCTTCCAGGGCTTCGGGCGAGGAGGACAACGCTCCGCCGGCCAAGATCAGCAGGTCACGGGCGCCCGCGAAGAAATCCCGATCCAAGGCTGATGTAGAGGAGCAGGAGTAATTCAATTTTAGACATGCCCTTCGTGTATTATTGATGCTTTCTGTAGGGAGGAGAACCCGCCCCCACCCGCGAAGGCCAACAAGGTCAACGCCGCCCCCAAGAGATCGCGATCTAAGCCTGCGGCACGGAAAAGCGCGTGCGTTATTTTCCGATCCTATTTCGTGATTTCTATCTGACGGCGCTCTTAGTCCGGATTCTGGTGGGGAAGATACTGCCTCAGTGCCCAGTACTAGTGCTTTGCCGCGCAAGTCCACCAGACAATCTCGAGCGAAGACTCCTCCACCACCTCCCCCGCAGGACTTCGAGTGCGTGATACCCTGCATTTTATTCCGCGATACCTAATCTTCAATCACTCTAGCCTCGCTTCGGACTCTGACGCTGAAAACGAGGCCCCACCTGCCGTTCCAGTGACGCCGCCGAAGAATAAGAATGGCAAAAAGTGGGTTTTTCTTTCTTCTCGCACTTCGTTTCTGACCGAAGTATCAGGAGAGTTCGCTCCCCGAGCGCCAAACTAGCCTTGCCATCGCCCGCAGATAAGAAGCGCAGGAAACCTGCAGCGGTACCCGCTCCTGCGAGAGGGACACGAAGCAGTCGAATCAAACCGGCTTCTCCGGCGCCAGCCGCCCTCGACTCTGACGACGATGACTTTGGTGGTTATTCGGAAAGTTAGCATTTATACGTTCGTTCTTTTCTATACTTTCGCTTTTGTAGATGCTCTGTTGTAATATTAGTGGGTCTACGAGACATCATGCGATGACCATGGTCCCAAACCGCGAAATTGCTCAAAGCCGGCGGAGTACTCACATCCTTCATCACCGTTCGAAGGGCACATTATTCGGCCCTGCCCAGATGCAGCACGCGGTAGACGGACTTTTGGAATGGTCTATTCCTGCCCAGTACCTGCCGTCAAGGCCCGGAGAGCGGCCAAATTCCTCAAAAGAATGCTCGCTCGTACTCACCTTGTAAGCCCGTTTGATTCCATTTTGGGTCGAGTTTCAGGCTACGAGCGTCTTTCTGAAGAAAATCCGGAGCACTGTGTCCTACATGGACCATGGTGCTTACGCTAGACTGTGCCGATATTACCGGGGCAAAAGGATTCGATCCAGATAACCAGGATGTCGCCTGTCGCCTGGACAAACTCTATCACTGTATCAATTTTTTTTTGAAGTGGATGCTCCCTTTGCTCGCCACTTTGTTTGGGTGATTTCAATTTGAGACGCCCCAAAGCAAATAGTGGATGGCGAACTTTTTTGTGGACTGGGACAAATATGAGAACACTGAATTCCACGGTCCACCGGCAGAGGAAGATGGTGCATCGAATTATACATAGGCTTACGGGCTGCTGCTCATCTCATCATGATTCATGTTACTGGCAGGACTGGTTTGCATCACTTGGACATTGGGGTGGGTAGTACCACAACCTCAAGTCCTTCCTTCCCGGCATTCCCCGTTTCATTCCCACGGTTGATTCAACTAGTCCTAACTGAAACTTAGACTGATCTTCGAGAATGTGATCGATATTCACTTGTACTTCTTTGAATCAAACAGCCGTACACCTCAAGAGAAAGACGCCCTTTTTGCAACTTGCAACCTGGATCACAGCGATTCAACTTTGTCAGGTCCGCCTGATCCGTAAAGGATCATGATTTGATCCGTTTCAGATCTCTTTCTCACCTGAACTCTCACTGTGGGGGGCGGATGTATCAGTCGGGGATCAGGATATGGACAGCAGATACTCTCTTGGCCTCAAAGACAACTGCAAGCGCGTCCTACACCACTGTCCAGAGTGGTCCCTGAGGACTCAGGACTCCACCGCGCCGCCTCCACATACGACACCCTGGATCAACGAGAGACGGGCCTACTAGCATGTGCAAGATACCGCAGAATAACCCGGCTCGCTTACTAGAAAAAGACCGTCGTTCTGGCTCCCGTCTGTGAAGCTTCGGAGGAATTAGCTAAGAGCTTGAGAGCAAAAGGGCAAACGGGGAGGCATGGTGAGGATTGTATACCATCTCGCTTCCACATCATTTCACTGGCAGATGTCAACCCACCACTTTTTTGTTCAAGACTCAAATATGGTGCTGTACACATGGTCAAGGTGTGTGAATCGGATATCTTCTGTTAACATTGCTGTCGGGCAGTTTCTCAGAAATGATAGAGGAACTTCGCCCTTTACCAGGCGTCGGTGCCAAGGACTTTTCTCACTTTCCTCCTTTGTAGGATTCTGGTTGAATTTTCACTTCAGAATTGGGTCACGACAGCTCGAAGGTATTCCGGATTCTGGGCAGAACGTACTTGCCACCGTAGGCTTCTTCATGAACCACGATCCACTTCTTGCTCGCCACACTCGAACCAAACTTTATGGCAAAACACATTCCTATCCTACTTTCTCATTGACATTGCTTTGATACTCATAGCTTCATTTTTCTTTCTTCAGCCTCGGATCCGGAGCTCAGCCTCAAACCGTAGATCTTCTGGTTTGTACGCATTCACGACTCCAAATAAGGCCCGTTTTCTATCAATCTATCTTTCTTCTCCCGTCAATCTGTCGCAGTGTCCTATTATTGCAATGAACATCGAGCGCCGATACTTACCCCTCCATCATGATCCGGCGTTGAGGCTGCCACGCCTTGTTTCTGCCCTTCCCTCGTCTGCTGTCTGAAGATTGACTGGCGTACGCTTGTCGAGGCTGCCATGTCGATCGCCCTTCCACTCTTTTCATTTGCGCTGCTCTTATCATTCATCCTCTCTCTCGTCACTCTTTCACTCGGGTCCGTGTTGACCGCCACGATAGACGACGAAGCGGGCGACTCCATCACTGGTGCTCAGCCAGTCTATTCGCCCGCGAACGCTTTCACCCTCGTGCGCCTTTGCTTCTATGTTGGCTATATGTCCTGACTGACATCCGCCCTTGCTGACTCCAGAATTCCAATTGCGACGGGTGCACAGTGCAGGCAGATCCTGGGCAAGCATTCGATCGTTCGTGGCACGATAGCTCACAGCTGCCTGGTGGACCGGCTGTCTCAGTCACTCTCTCATTCACCGGTGCGCTTGGTTCAAGTCCTTTGGCCTATATCGCCGTCGTTGATCTGTGACTATCAGGAATCGGAATCGACGTGTTCTGCATCCTTGCCAATACAATCGGACAGACAGATCTCGCGTTCACCCTCGATGGCTCTGCCCAGGCACCATATTCGCATACTGCTGATCCTACAGCAGGGGACTATGTGTACAATGCGCAAGTTTTCACCGTCGGCGGATTGGTTCAGGCCGCCCATGAACTTGTCGTGACTACAAATAATCCGTCGGGTTCTCTATTGCTGTTCGACTATGCTAGGTATAGGTTAGAGTTTCTCTTTTTTCGGCCGTTCATCCATTGCTGAACATGGGCCATAGTTATGAAGTCGCAGACGTTACTTCTAGCCCGACCAGCAGCACCGGCCAGATAACAAATGTCGTGACGCAGATTTCAACAGCGCAAATCACCACGACCGACGTCCAGAAGATACCCACCACACAGACCTCAAATAATCCCCATCCTCCCAGTACCAATGCTGCCCCTTCCATTCATTCCAGCAGCGTAAGCGCGACACCTGCCGCTTCCACGAGCAAAAGGTCCTCGTTGACGAGCGCTACACCGCCCGCAACCGCCCTTGCCGACAGTTCCGTTGCCCCTGCATCTCCCGCACTATCCCCATCCTCAGCGCCATCTTCGTCTTCACCGGCGCTTCCGAGATCAAACTCGAAGAGATTTAATTATGTCCCAGTCCTGGCTGCGACAATCCCTGCCGTCGTGCTGATCGTAACTGTCGGCATTCTATGCTGGAGGCGTCGACGCGCTCGACGGGTCAACATTTCCGACACGGAATCGCACAATGGGTCCGCCGCCCCGCTGTTCGGATCGACGACGCACAGCGTATATGGCGGCGTGCCTTCTCGTCCAGTCTCTGGATCGCATCGGGCCACAATAAACAGTGGCTTTGGAAATGGGGAAACGGAGCGGATGCCGCTCGGGTCTCAGTTCGCGGATCCGGAATCTCGCCACCATGATGGAGGCGTTCAGATGCGGGAGAAATCTGAGTCGGGCGGCAGTCACTTTACTCCGAGTTCGCCGTTTCCCGCTGAACGATCTGAAAATCCACTCTCTCTATCTCCCCCGGCTTCTGTATACAGCTTCGATAACAGCCCACCACCTAGGTATTGCCAACAGCGACCGCTCCCGACGTTGCCATTATAATATTGTGCTGTGCAGAGTCGAATGTTATACACATAGTACCTCGGTCGATGTATGTACAGTAGCCCTTCTTGAAAAACTTGCTGTTGTTTCCTGGCGATTTGTTTCCTCGTCCTCCGAGTTCTGGACGAAAGAGATCAGCCCGTGCTACAGAATGTGCGCAATCTGAGCCGTCTTCACCGCAACACCGCAACACGTTCTTCCCTCTCAACAACCGAATTTACAGTAAAACAACCCCATATCGGTTCGGTGGTGGACGGTCCATGCTCACGTCTGTTAGAAGCTTCACAATATTGGCAGGATTATGCGAGGAACGCCTGTTCGATCCGGGCCCGATCCATCTTGGACTGAACTCGAAAATTGTGCAACCTGTTTTTTCTTCTTGGAGTTGACCAAAGAGAACTTAGAGAAGCCCATAGAATCGGTAGTACATCGAACGACACAATGCACCTGTTGTTTGATCAAAGAAAATGGGCCATTCTGCGAGAGATGGCTGGCCTGCAATATAAAATGCTTGCCATACGTATTAATAATACGCTGGATTGCTTTTCTTTTATTCTTGAGATTCAACCAAAGAGCTGATGGATAGTAAGTTCGAGGACAGAACCCACCACATATCGGCTTGTTGGTGGATGGTCCACGCTCACGTTTGTTGTTAGAGGTACCTGAGATACATATGGAGAGAGGCGCCTGTTCAATTCGGGTCCGAGCCATAATACGTGCGGACCTTTTCTTTTCTTCTGATCATTCAACCAAAGAGCCGATAAAACTTTGTTATGACAGTGACTTCAAGCACAGAACTCACCACGTACTATATATATCGGCTCGGTACGGACACTGCGGGTGTCAAAGCTCATGGAATTCACATAAAATTTCACGACCTTTACCCATGGGATCCATTGACATTGTTGATGGAATCCACAATAAATGAGTGAAATTCACCGACTCCGATTTCAGCTAGTTTTTGTAACATTCCAGCTATCTAATTCATGCTCTTTTTGCGTGACTTCCGCTCATTTAGACCGCGGTAGATATCAATTTGTATAGTGAAACCCAGCTCAAAAATCACACAAAAGGATCGTGAAAAACGTGATATTGGTGTATGAATACATTATACATTATATTATTTACTGGCCGCGGGCGCGCTTGCGCGCCGTCGCATCCTGGGGGGCCACGCGCTTCTTCCCTGCTTCTTTCCCGCCGTCGTCGCCGCGTCCATTCTCGTCGTCATCGAAATTGAGTAAATCATCTGGATCAAAAAAGTACAACCAAAGGAACAGCGCGATCCCTCCAAACCGCGAGCTAACAAACTCAACGATCCACCGCACCGTGTATCGGCTCAGCGGTGGCGGTCCACATTCGCAACTTTGGACGTGCTGCAGCTGCGCATGCAAGAGATCTAGACACCCGTTCGACTCGGGCTCCAGCCATACGAATCCGCTTGTCCTCCTTTTATTTCTTCATTGGGATTCAGTCAGTGATGACGAGCACCATGGTGCTTCAAGTTCATGGTAAAGTCAACAAAGTGACCACAAGCCTGAGAGCGTCGTCACGGTTCGGACCCGGTCCTCGTCGACTCCTCGATTGGTCCTCGAGGTGTTTTGTTAGGTCCAATTCTTCGCCAGATGTACTTGTTCTGGGAGTGATACTGGCTTCAATCAGGCCTTCACATATTTTACCCTCCCTTCGACAACCCTTCGAGGTGATGAGATCCATGAGAAACAACGCGTAAACAAATTATCTTACCACGCCGATGCCAAACACGAAAATTTCCTTTCTTGCTCCCTCCAACATGTCCGCCCTTCGCACTGTTCGCCAACTCACTGCTGCCTCTGCGCGGCTGCGCGTCTGCTCAAAGTCCGCGGCACGTCTGCCATTGCTTGCAGCAAGACCCGCTGCCACCCGTGCATTTTCCGTATCTGCACGGTCCCTCCAACCTAGTACACCAGGTCCGTCTTGCTTTTCCTCGAACTCCATTTCCTTACCCGTATCCCTCAGCGGCAACCGAGCTGGCGTTGAAGCTCAAAGAGGAGCTCGACTTTGAGCTCGAAGCCGCAAAGCAGACCACTGGGGAGGATCTCCCCGAGTTTTTGGCGAATTTCGTGGAAGGGGGTGTCTGGGATGTGAGTCTGAAGCAAGAACCCGACGTCCTCCGCGCTCAATCCTGGTCCGTAGATTAAAGACACGGCCGGTAATGACGAGGTGTTCCTCACCCGCAAGTTCGGGGATGAAAAGTGCGTTTTTTGCGTGTTCCCGTGTACGGTGCTGACCAGGTGGTAGCATCCGGGTGATGTTTTCGGTCGCGGACCTCCAGGGCATGGACGAGGAAGATCTTTTAGAAGACCAGGAGGGGGGAGAAGAGCCCGCCGAGCACCCGCCCACCGAGCTCCGCGTCACGCTCACCATCAGCAAGGTACGTTCTTGCGCACTTCCAGTACTTCCTGCATTCCGGGAGCTCGGAGGCAGAGGTTTTGTCCCTGTATCGCCCTGTGCCTCCACGCCGAGACCGAGTCGGTCTCCGTAAACATCAGCTAGGCAGACTCCCTCTCTGCGCTGGAGGCATAGGGCGGCACATGGAGGCACAGGGGCCAGCCTCTGCCTCCGAACCTCGGGAATGCATCGAGTCCAAAAAAGCAAACACTCATACACCCGTTGTGCTGACAGCCGACACACCCCGGCGCGCTGAACGCCGACTTGTACTGCGCCAACAACGCCTTTGAAGTCGCCGGCTGGGCGTTCTACCCCTCCGCGCGCGTCGCGCAGGAGCTCACCATCGAGAGCGACTTTGCGCGCCGCACGCTCTTCTCCGGGCCCGTGGTGCGTTTCCTTCCTCTCTCGTCGGCCCTACGTTGATAGTGACGGTTTTAGTTCGAGACGCTTGACGTTGGGCTGCAAGACCAGTTCAAGGAGTTCCTCCGCGAGCGCGGGATCGACGAGGAGCTCGCCGCGTTCGTGCCCGAGTACGCGACGTGGAAGGAGCAGCAGGTGCGTCTTGTATTGTTCGCACCTCTTTTGCGCCCAGTGCTGATTCGTTGCGTAGGAGTACGTGTCGTGGCTGAAGGGCGTCGGGTCCTTTGTCGCCGCATGAAACCCCACTGCGACTCGAAGCAAAAGGACGATCGTCCACGCACATCCCTAGACATTATCACATTATAATTCCTGTATCTTTAGCCGGTAACCCCCACTCTACCAACCTTGCTTTCGACAATGAAAGCCTGCCTGTACCTGATTCAAGCCGGAGCCCGTTTTCCGTCTGCTAGGATTCGCTGTAAAAGTGTACGCAAGCCACAAAACATTCAAACCAAACCATCAACTCCGACTTGTCTCTTGCGGCTCGTCACCACTGATGTATCTGACTCCTCGCTGCCCAGTACTCCTTCAATCGTCACAGTTTTCTGACTTTCAAAAGGCCAAGCGCTCGGTATCTGCCGTACGAACTCGATATGTAACGAACGGCCTTGGACCTCGGCAGAAAACGGGTGGAACACCCGCGCGACATTGTGCACGTCAACTTACCCCGGCGTTGTCAGACCCCTTCGGTTGAGCCTTTCTGATTCATCATTAGCCTGACAGAGCCATACGTGGTGAGTTTCTGTTAACAAAGTTTATCGGCTCTTTGGTTGAATGATAAGAACAAAATAAAAGCATCCACAGTACCTATTATGGCTCGGGCCCGAATCGAACAGGCTCTTCATGCAGAATTTTTCCGATATTGGGAAGGTCCTAACAGAAAACGAACAAAAAGAGTCAATATTCTGCTATGCTATGGCTCGGGCCCAACTCGAACGGGCGTCTCTCGCAGATCACGTTTACGCTGCGAGCCTGCGTGGACCATCCACCACGGAGCCGATACGAGGTGAGTTGCGTTGTTGAATTTACTGATAGTTTATCGGCGCCTCGGTCCTATAAAAATATTCCGCGAATCGACGATATACATGGCTCAGGCCCACGTCGAACGGGCTCTTCTCTTGGAATTGTGGACAAATTGTGAGAACCAGTAGGTGTGTCGCGCCCGAGGTTTTACAAGCTGCAGACTTGAATATGTGGGTACATGTACAACAAATGCGCAAATTAGAACGAAGTCGAAGTTAATAAAGTAATTGCACGCCGCCGACGGCGCGTTGGGGTTCGCTGTCTGCTCCTTCTCTCAACCCGAAATGAATGATATGTATGCCAGTCTGTAACCGGCGTCAGAGATGATTTGGAGCGTCGGAGCAGCTGGACTCACTGCCGGTGATGATGCCTTTGTGGGTCGACGAGTGCTATTTAAGCAATGACGCAGCTGCCGCTGGAGCCGGTGCCGCCGTCTTCGTTCATGGGGGGGAGGGAGGTGTCCTCCTTGCAGACAACGCAGCTGCCGCTGGAGCCCGTGCCGCCATCCTCGTTGACGGGGGGAAGGACGACGTCCTCGATCTTCTTCGAAGCGGTGGTGGTGAAAGAGTCCATTGCTGGGAGGTTGTGTGTGGGATGAAGAGTTGGGGCGAGTGGGTGTTAGGGAGCCTGAGTGACGCTCAAAATTCCCTCAGCTTTTATACGCGCTCTGCGATGCCAGATCGGGAAACTAACAACGACACGCCGATCGTTATGGCCAACAATAAGAAGACATTCCGCAGACAAAAGAAGAAGATCGGCGTCTGAGTCGAAGGTGTCGATCTCAGACAATCTCAAACAAGCTCAGAGCCGCTTGGTCTTCGCCATCTATCAGCGCTGATATTTTGAGCGAGGATTTTAAACCACAGTCGGCGATGACCATTCTGCGCACGAATCTGGAAGGAGACTATCCGTGTTCAAGAGTACGAAAGCGATGCAGAATATTTCCTACCACTCTCAATTCGTCGAACAATCGGTGAGTGGGAGTGAGTGGGATGTGAACAATAAAGTTTCGCCGAACTAATTCGATCACCGATCAATCATCGCTGGTTGAGGAGACAAAGGACCTTTTTTGAGACACGTATTGTCTCGCCTTTCTCGCTAGGTCTAGGTCAGTGAGAGCCCGTCCGGGGATGTCAAATTATCTCGTGTTTGCCTGTCGTTATTGACGTTTCTCACGGTTCAATTCCCGTGATCAGTCCAGTTGGAACCATTGAAGTAGGTAGGTTATTCCATGTCGCCGCCGTTCAGGACGAAGCAGGATGAGAATAAATAAACGACTTCGTCCCGTCAAGACAGTCATCTCAAACACCCTGGTTTGTCATGTTTGTTCGCCTAAAAAAAGGCCATCCACGCAAGCGAGAATGTCGATATATATTTCCCGCATTATCTACGTACTATTGTATGAGCGTCCGATCACCACTGTGTTATTCCCGCGCACCCCGGTTCGACCCAAATCCACATTTCTACACTCTATACCGATGAACCATACAACCCTAAGCGTCAACGACTCAGCAAACATCCCAAAGAAAAGAAAGGAGGAAAGTGTGAACTCACAGTACATCGACGCATATTTGACCTCAATTGGGGGTGATCCGGCTGTGCACTGAGAACCAACCCCGGTCAGCAACTTCATGTTGTCGAATATTTATGCAGAGGACGCACCGACGCCGGCGGCTGTCCGCCCACGGTGTTAATGCGGAAGACTTGAGTTGCGAGGTCGCCCTGGACTTTGTTGAGACTCAGCCAGTCGACGTCTGCAGAGCCAGTGGGGGCGGGGATGTCACCGGCCTTCGCTGCGATGACAAAGGCGTCGGCGTGGCCGGTAAGTGCGCCGGAGGTGAAGTCCCACCGGGGACTTAATCCAGTGCCTGAAAGGAGCTCAGTTTTGGACAACGGTCCGACGGCAATGGAATTACCAGAGGGAGATGTCACGAAGAAATGCTGTCCCAACACGTTGAAGGTCGCATGGAAGGGTTGCAAAAACTTGATAATCTCCGAGATGGGCACCGCGGGTGGTGCAGATTCCCAGATCGTGTACGCGAGCTTCTGCAACTCAGGGAACTCCGGCGTGCCATAAAAGCAGGACGCATCAAAGAGTTCAGCCACCGCGCCGACATTCCTGTTCACGCGGAAAAGAATCAGTCAGTGCATGTTCAACAATTGAAGCAGAAATAAGCTTCACGTATACGTTCCGGTGCTGCCGCAGGTGTAGTTCTGTGTGCCGATAGCGAGCCCAATATACGAGGGGCTCTGCGTCGGCGCAGCGAGCAGGGTCTGGTTCGAAGGGAGGGTCATCTTCGCCCCAGAGATGTCGCAATGGCGACCCGGTGCTCGACGCTGCACAGCGCTAGCAGACACAGCTGAGAATAGGAGAGGGAGGATCGCAAAGTTGAGCATCTCGCTGGTGCGCTGGAATATGTTCTGTGGGTTGGTGAATAAATTCCAGAGACTCTCGCAGACTTTATAACCTCTGACGAAGCTGTTATTTCGGGCCAGGTCCGAGAGATGAAACACGGAGAGGACGTAGACGCTGAAAGGCATTGGGCATTGGCGGGCGTTGGGCAGTGATAGATAGCAGGATGGGGTTCGGTATCAATAAATCAAAGGAGCACTGTGCTGAACCCGAATATTTGACGGAGACGGCAAAGTCCAAGTTTTCGGGCGGGAGGAGACGGCAAAGTCTGCTACGTGTTTTCGGGCACGGCGGGGCGGCGTCTACGCACTGCGTCCCTCGGGCTTTGAATCTGGTCCCCGCCGGCGCCGTAGCACTGCCCTTGCAAAGAGACGGCATTGCGGTACGAGAATAACCCCGGCGTCGTGAGATGCCACGGCGTCAGTAAGAAGGTAAGATCAGTCTCACCTGACACTGGATCTGAGAGATGAGAAAGATGAAATGAAGTCCACTCACGCTCAGACATTTGAGCGCAAAAAAGCCGATGTTGTTGTCGTCGCTTATTCGACAAGCGACGTGGAGCGGGCTGCACGTTCCTGTCTGTGTCAGCGCAGCGGAGATTTATGTAGGAGAGAGCCCTGAGTAAAGAAGAGAAGAGTTGAGAAAAGGGCGCCGACTAAAAGTCCCAGGAGAATGCGGTGAGCTAAAAACCGAACCTTATAGTAAGAATCCGAGATTGACAGATGACTGATACGCATCTGAACCAAAATGTTGAACTCGACCTTCGAAATCTCCCTGCATGTCGTATGAGAATTAATGCCAGTAGGGGAAGCGGTGGCACCCTGCCCGTCCTATGCTTCATGTCCGTCGCAAAATAGCAGCTCACGAAAAACTAGACACGGCCGCATGAGGGAAAGAGGTCGATCATCATTGTCATTGATTCTAGGTCTCCGCATTCTTGTTATGCCAACCAATGAAAACCGGTCGAACATGATTTGATACGCCTCCGACCTGAACCAAAAAGTTGAAATCGGTCGTCGAACCACCGTGTATTTATTTTTTGCCTGGCAACGGATATAAAGTAAACAGAACACGTTTCAAGCTATATGCGCTTCTTGCAAATAGCGAGAGCCCTTTAGCTGATACACGCCTAGTACAGGTAGTACTTGGACGTGTACTTTACGATGATGTCGGCGGAGCCCGCAACGCACTGAAGGGATTTTTAGAAAGGAAATCGAAAGATGAAAGAGAAGTGCGTACGGAGGTGGGGGGCTGGCCGTTGACGGTGTCGATGCGGAAGACTTTAGTGGCGAGCGCGCCTTGAACGTTGGTCAGCGCAAGCCAGTCGACGTTGCTGGCAGAGTCGGTCGGGGCGAGGATGTCCCCAGCTTTGGCAGCAATGACGAACGCGGTGGCGTCACCGGCGGTCTTGCCCGTGGAGGTGAAGTCCCACTTGGGGGAGATGCCGGTGCCCGAAGGTGAGGGAACAAAGTAGTGGAACTGGGATGAATGAGAAGAAGAATAGACAATATATGACATGGGCATACCCCGAGCAGACCCGGCGCTCCGACCTTGCTACCAATGGCGCTGGCCGGCACATTGGCAGGGGCCGCAGACCACGCTTTAAATGCGCTGATCTCGACGGTCTTGAAGGCGGGGGTCTTGTCCATGCACGAAAGGTCGAACAGGGAGGCAACAGCACCGATAGAACTGGTACGAACAAATGATTAGGCGCCATGGTAGTACGGAGTGAAAGTTCAAAAGACGCACGTGTATTTCAAGGTCGACGCGGTACAGGTGTAGTTCTGAATACCTACACCGAGCGCAACGAATTTGGGAGCCGTGGTTGGAGCGGCAAGCTGAGTCTGGTTGGACGGGAGGTCCATCACGGCAGCGGAAGTATCGCAGCAAGCGTCCTTCGCCGCGGGAGCGGCGGAGGCGACCAGAACTACTGAAGAAACAGCAGAGAGAAGCTGGAGGGAGAACATTGCGAAAAAAGAATGCGGGGAGTGCAAGGAATGTGGGGGGACGGAACTAAAAGAGCAGTCGTTGGTTCATACTCCACGGGCAAGGGTCGCTTTTATAGGTCACAAAATTTGTCCTGCCAATCGGGAAATCCCATTCACACCGAGATCCACTGAGTTTTGGTCAAGCCGAAGTTGGTACCAAAACCTGTCCAGGGATTTTCCCATTGGGTCGGCATCTTCCGGACCACTAGGAAATTTCCCGGATAGGTTTTGGCATGAACTACGGCTACAACAAAACTCATTAGATCTCGGTGTGATTCTGATTGATTGATTCTGCCTGACACGTCTCGACCTGTCTTGATGCTTCAATCCACCAAGCGGAATTGATGATGGCCAGGCACATCATGCATCATTTGAAAAAGAAACTCTTTTCGGCTCATTAGCGTAGCAATTGCAGGAGCAAGCAGTCCTAAGCAGTCCCTAGTAGTCCCGTAGATCTTGCTTGAAGATTTGAGATCAGGTCGAGAACAAACCAACTGGGCGGGAGTTGGGCGGGAGCACAAAGGACGGGCAACACGGTCGTCAATTGATACGATCAGAAATCGTGATGATGTGGCCCGAAAATCTTCACTCAAATGACGTTACCCCTGTACCGTACCCTTGGAGATCAGCTATAGAATGAATCATTGAATGACTTCGTGCCTCTCTCATACATACGCGCATTACTTTCGAAGCCGACTGGCCGAGAACTGAAAAACATCGTCATTCACTGTTCAAGTTCAAATTTGAACAGCGCTTGAACTAATTGCGACAACCTTGCTTCGACATTCACGGACAAAGAACTCGTGGCCCGTATTTCGTCCCCGGCTTCACTTCCATAACTATGTCCAATGCGACACGATCTCTGGGCCGTTGCTGGTAAATCTTGACGAGGTTCTCAAGAACTGATTTAAAGCATGCGTGGAACTGAATGATTTACAACCGCAGCTTCCTTGATTTCTCCGCCATTTCCTGACAGGTCAACGGTGTCGGCGTAGACGGGCAATACGCGGTTCTGGCATAGACGGGCGATAGAACATTTGAGGACCCGGGAAAGCCGTGAGTTGGTCTTGGTGTTGATGCAGTCGCGGATATACGCGCTGGATTGCAGTCCTGACTTGCAACAGTCTGTTGAATGCTAGATTCGTCAGAAAGCATGCGGCATCAGTTTTCCTTAGTGAATTGTTCCTTGATAATAATTGCACCTGCTCCAATCGTTGACCTCGAAGACCTCCGTCCGTCGACTCACATCCACTTGGGTCGTTGTAACCGACTACATAAACTATGGATGAGGAAGGAGGATTGAACCCCTTACTGAAGCATGGAAAATGCGGGCTCGAGTATCTCCAAACAGTGCTACGGGTGGTTGAGTTTTAGCCTCAGTTTAGCGATTATTCGTGGGTCGGGAAGCCCAGGAAGTTGAATGATGGCGGAACAACGGCATACTATCCGGAACAGCATCATGGCAGGCGGCATCGGCAATTTTACTCGGCATCGGCAGTGGTGGTCGTGGCCATGGTTGCCAACTCAGAAAGGTTCTGCACAAGTTCTGTATACCTTCCCTTTCAAGGTGAATTGCCAAAAGATGATGTAGTCTCTACAGACTACCGCTCGCAGCCTCAAAAGTACATACACCGATGATGGGACAAGGTTTGACGCTGATAATCCTCAGTTCATGGGTTGCGTGACTCAAAGGTCAAGGATCAAACGTATTGGTGTGAGTGCATTAACGCGCTTATCATGTATTCCAATTCAACGATACATGAAACATTGCAAGTAGGAACAAGCGACCTCAGTCAACGGTGATCTTCGATGATGGATGCCGTTAGTATCCTTCTTCCCGACCTCCTCCTCCTTGCGTCCTCCATCGACTTCACCACTTGCCAATCACCCTCATTTGCGATTTCAACAGTAACAGTACTAGCTCTTTTGGTGTTAACCCTCAAGATTTGTTCCACCGCGCGTTGCGTTCGAGGTATCTGACTGTGACACCCTCCTTGGCCAAGTCCATCGAAATCTTCGTCTAGATGTTACTCCCGCGGCGGTAATCGCCAATGCGAGTGTTACAGAGGAGATGGTTGATGCAATTGTCAAGTGTCTGGTCCAAGTACTTGACATACGTGTCAGCCGATCGCGACTGCCAACTGGTGAGTCAAAATTCGCACCTTGACTCCTCCCTTGACATTTCTTGACTCTTGACTCGAATCACTCAACCTATAAGAACAATAATTCAACGACTACCGGTCCATACACCACCCATGGCAAACACAGAGCCTCAGCGCGAGACTTACGATCTTCTAATTGTGACCGATGCCACAGCCAGTATGGAAGGATGTAAGTTCTTTGCTTTCATTACGATTCAGAGCACCAGATTTATATGAGCACAGATCTGGACGCTTTGCGAGAATCCATTCCCGAAATCTTAGCTCTCGCCAAATTGTCGGGCGCATTTTCTCGCCTGGGAGTTCTCGCATACAAGGATTACAGTGATCAGTGGGATCCCAACGAAGAACTCGTTGCCTGGTCTGGATGGAACGCGCCCAACCTCCCGCAGTTCGTACGCGACCTGACGGCAACTGGCGGCGGCGACTTTCCGGAAGCCGCCAAGACAGCGCTGATTCGAGGCTTGCAAGCCGCCGATAAAACTTCCAAGACTCTGGTGCTGTGGTACGCAGACGCGCCGCCCCATCACATGTCCGTGCAGAGCCACCAGAACGACGTCGAAGAAGCCAAGGCCTTTCCTCCAGGCGCTGTCGACTGGGTCAAGTTGTGCCACACCGCGCGGCGCCGAAACTGCACCGTGTTTTGCTTCACTCCACGGGGGATGGACGTCCAGTTTTCCGCCTTTTACGTGCTGCTATCTGAGCTAACGGGCGGGATATGCGTGGGCTCGAAAGCGGCCGCGAAAGATAGTCGCAGCATTTCGCGCCTCACTCTTGGCGTCATTATGCAGTGGATGGGGCGCGCTACCTCGACTATGAGCGACGTCCTTCGCGACTCCTCGGCTCTTTGCTTGCGATACGAGCACTCGCCTCTGATGGCCAACCCGAAACTTACCGACGAAGGTCTTGGCTGTCAGGGGTACCTTCCTCCCTCGCGTTCTCGGGTTGCTGGAGCTCGTGCTTTGCTTCCCATCCTCCGGACTTCTTTGGTACTTGCCGATATCCCTCTGTGCGCATCGGAAGCACAGTCCTTCGACCCGGGGAAGCGCTTTGCGATCCCCTCGGAGGGCGCCTATCGCGACTTGGTCTACGAGTCACTCACCAGCATCATCCGGACCAATGTCGCGTCCCTCACCTACAACCCCGTTTTCGGTCAGCTCTGGCGTGCCGTCTGCAAAGATACCGACAGCCGAAAGACCACACTGGTGAACCTGTTTAGCGAGGTTGTCGGAAAGGTAGCGGATACGACCGAGAAGGCAGCCTTGCGCCAGTGGTTGGAGGACAGCTTCGACCAGACGGAGGAGATTGAGAGAATTATCGAGCAACACTGCGCCAACGGGCCTACACAGATGGTCTATTTGGACTTCGACGCCGATGTACATCTCACACGCACAGAGCTCTTGGAAGTGTCGCGAAGCTGCTACGCAGGTGTTTTGAAGAAAATCGCGCGCGTATTCACGCATTTGAAGGTACACATTTTGTTCAAGTTCAAACTGGATAAGTACTCATCACTTGTATTGTCAGCTTGTTGAACCAGGCGTCACGCTAGCTCCACTCCAGCGCTCCATCCCGCTCACGCTTCCTCCCCGCGACTTTTATCGTCTTCTCCCGCATCTCATCGTTCCAGGCACACTCTATCCGCGCCGCGCCGCAGCATTAACTGCCGTCATATCCCTCATCACAGCTGTGCCGTTCCTCGCCGAGTCGGCGACAGCCCTGCTCGCGACGACCAAGGGGAAGTGGCTTGATCTGGATGTGCCAGAAAACATCAGCTTCGACTGTGCCCGCTTCCTCTTGTGCGCGCCGGAGGGTGTCGTGCTCAGCAAGCAAGAGAAACGGGTGTACGAAGCGATGCGGCGGTACAAGTTGATTGAGTTGAATCTCGATGCCCCCGTTGAGGTACGCGTGCCGTGGACGCCCAAGAAGTCGCGTGGACCTGGGGACGTGAAGGCAGAGTGCAAGCGGTGTTTAGTTCGGTTTGTCGCAAATTTATCCAAGAGTTCCTCGTTTCTGACCTCACCCTGCAGGCGTAGCACAACAATCATGAGCCAAGATCGTGCTGGACTATGTGGGTTCTGTGTGAGTGGCGAGGAGCTAGCTGCCCGCACGATAGCCGAAACGTTTCCGGGCGTGGATGAGGTGCATCCTTTTGAGCATCGTATGAAACCCATTAACCCCACCGTGCATCCTCAGGCGGAAAGCTGCTGGGTTGAATGTTCTAGCAAGGACTGCCGGGCTCAATATGTCGTCGAAAATGTACCGGCTCTCAAGGTGAATATCTGGCCTTTTCCTGTATTCCGCTCGGACTAAATAACAAATCAATTCCAGATCCGTCCCCGTTGTTACTATTGCCGGAACCACATTGACTGCCCGTGGCTCGAGTGTTCAATTTGCACCAACCGTGTTATCGTCCCCCGCGCGTTCCGCCCTGCAGCGGGAAAGTACACATGCCCTGGGTGTGCAAATCCTGCGTGGGATGACAAGTCTATCGCCACGGAAGAAACTACCGTCCGGGTCCTCAACCGCGAGAACGGCGTCGCCTGGCTCGGGTTCTCGCATTCCAACCCCATATTCGATGGAAAGTCGTCCTTCAAGCTGATGCAGGCGTTCGGCCAGGGCGTATTCGGACATGCGCCGTTGAACCGTGCGCCGCGTCTGCTTCTTGGTCAGAAGGTGCTGCGTGATACCGCTAAGACGCTGGCACAAATCGAGTCCCGGGTTGGTAGCGGTGAAGTCGTGCTGGCGAGCTGTGCACTTTGCTTCGAGGAGATGCCGGCAAGCAAACTCGTCGCAGCCTGTGGACGTACTGGCTGCACACAGCGCGTCGACGACGGTTGCCTCAAGGAATGGGTACGCATCTCTCCCGATATATCTACCCAATTTCCACTGACAATGCTCCGTTCATTCAGTACGGGCAGAATACGCCCGGTAACCTTCTCAACATGATGCAGTTTGCGTGCCCGTTTTGCCGCCGGAAGCCGACGCTGAAGACTCTGTCGCGCTATAACCGCCCCGCGGCCGTTCTCGCGGGCGTGCAGGATGCGATGGACAACCGCCGCTTCCTGTATGCCTGGTGCCTACTTTGCGGATCCGCGAAGGAGGCGTACGAACGGACAGCATGCACGGAGGAGGCGGTGCCACCGATTATTGACTTCAAGTGCGAGGCCTGCCGCCGCTACCCTAAGGCCCGCGTAGTGGTCTGCCCCAACCCGGAGTGCGGACATGCGATTGAGAAGGTACGCCATCTCCCCTCACAATTTCCTTGTCTGTCAATTAACGAAATTGCTTTTTTGAAGACTGATGGTTGCAACCATATTACTTGCGTATGCAGAACACATTTCTGCTTTGCCTGCGGCGACAAATTCACTCCCGATACTATATATGACCACATGTCGGAAGTACATGGTTCTTGGTACTACACCGATTGAGTCTTGGTAATCTACATCTTTGTAACCTACTTATCAAAAGTATTGGTCCTTCAATAAATGCCACAGCGCCTTTGGACCTATCTACAGTGCTCGTAGCTTGGAAGATGCACTCACATGATCCCTGGTTGTTAGTAGAAAGGTTGGCAATGTCTGCACTCTTGGGATTTCCGCTGCATTGATAGACTCGAGCCAGTAGCTATTGATGATAGTCGATCAATAGGCCTGATCAAACGACTGTCTTTGATCTTTTACTCCTGGGACTGGTTCGAGTCTACTGCATTGAGTACTTCGTGTTTTGCTATACAAATTGCGGCCAGCCTTTCAATTCTTTTGGGCGGTAACAGTATCGTGTTCGTTCACCTACGCAGGATGCTTTAACTACGGATTCGACAAGCTGCAATCCGCTCACCTTCTTCAAAATGGGCATACGTCCTGCGGAGCGAGAAGTAGACGGGTGCGTCTGTGATTTCCCCTCCCCAGAGATATTCACAGTCTCAGTGAAATCTTATCCGTGGCTCTGAACGTTACAAGAAGCGTCCAGCTCTGAATTCAGTTCTTCTCTTTTTTTTTTTTTTTGTCGACGGTTCGACAGCGATTCGGACAGAGAACCGTGAATACAATGAATTTTGGTCTCTTTTATTCGCTATCAAAATACATGCAAGTTGTTTTCATCGAGTCGTAGAACTATGATGACCCGCCGAAGCGTTCATTGTAGCACTTCCGAGAGGCGCCTATCACATCGTATTCAAGCAAAGTAGCCTGTATCTCCAGCGCTATTGAACATTCTGGCGTAAGCGCAGGCCAATTCCCAGATATTTGTCACTTACACTGGACCAACGCGCCGCCATGCACAATTTTGTGCACCTGGTCGACCGACTCGGTCCCGATGTATTCGCCCCGTTGCTTGCGAATGTCCTCATACGCTACCAGGCGCGCGGGGACGTCTTCGCGCCGCGTCCCGGCGGGAAGCAAGCACCCCAGGGCCCCAGCCTCCTCGACCGCCATGGCCGCGCCTTGGCCGAGGAGTGGCAACGTGGTGTGCGCGGCATCACCCAGAAGCGCCGCACGTCCTCGAATCCAGGTGGGCAGCAGAGGCAATTTTCGTCGGAGCGCTACAGCAGCTGCCAGTCCACCGATGCATGCACCCACGATGGAGATGCGCAAAGAACGAGAATTGTCGTTGGAAGCCATGTGTGTCGCTGAAAACTTTTAGTTGGACTCTGTGCGCTCACCGATTAAATAGCGCATTGTAACAGTAACCGATACTTGAGATCGCCGTTTATCCATGCGTTTCGAGATTTCCGCTCGCTTTCGGCTCCTCCTCCTCCTCGTTCGTGAGGATCGTTAGGAGTTTGGTCTTGAGTTGAGAAGACATTGGCCGTTTATCCCCGTTTCCGCTTGGTTTCTGCCCCCTTTCTCCTCATACTGCTCACCTATCTGACCTGCCATTTATCCGGTCACTGTTCCCGCTGTTTTCTCGCACCAATGACTCCCTCCCTGCTCATCCGCGAGTATAATGGGCCATTTGCCCTTGCGATCCTCCTTGGTTTCAGGGACAGGAAGAGGTTTTCAAGCAAGTTGCGCATCCGAATCGTGCCATGATCGTGGTTCGGAGTAAGATGGCCCGATTGGCTATCGTGGCCTGATCATCGATCATCATTGATGCAATGTTGATGGCGGACTATTACGTACGACATGCTCCGGCATGTTCAAGTTCAAGTCGCAAAATGAAGGTGGTCGAGAGTTGCAAAAGAACTCGAGAAAGGAAGGAAGCCAACCACTGGTTCTGGTAAGCTAGAGGTCAGGAGAAAAAAGGAGATCGACAGTTACTGGGCGAATAGTTACGAGGTGGGGCGCAATGTACATGTTTCTCTACATGATGCCAGCCAACAAACGAAGATTGGCTGAATAGCCCATTTATCAGTCTCTTCAGACAGACTACACATTCACAACCTAACTACATATTCGGCCACAACACAATTTGAACATCGCAACATTGATTGCCACGGCAATCACTCGAGAAGGTCGGCTATAGCTATTGATATAGCCGGCTTTCAAAATTTCCCTTCCGAGTCCTTCTCGTTGTCCTTCTCGTTTTGCTCTCCCTTTCGTGCGAAGGGATCTATCTTGTCCTCTTATTCTATTAGGCTCTTCCGCCACTTTTTGAAGGAAACATGCGATACACGGAACATGTGGCTGATGGGAATCCAGCGCCACGACCCTACTAGTACTAGGCTAAGGCTGTGAGCCTCTGTGAGCGCTGAAAACAGTGACCAACCTGATACCAGGAATGTGGCTGGAGATCGGGCCGGGTGAGGCACTTACTCCTGACCATTATGATTGCGGGTACTTCTCACTCCGTTTGGAGCCCCTGCTGCGTTTTCAAGAGTATGGCCGGAGACCAGACAAACTTCAAAAAGTCTTGCACGACTCGATCGGTTGGACCTTTACTGCTCTGGGTGTCCACAAGGTCACTCTTGTTTTTCGGCGCGCGTCTACCAGATATCACGCGGTGCAACCCATTTTCTCCGTCCTGCCGTGATGAATCAATATCTGGTAAGTCTCAAAACTCATGTCGCGCAGCTGAGCGCGCTACATCCCCGGTTTGTCTTTCTGTGCTTTGAGGCCTTGTTCTCGTGTCTCGCAGACGCGTGGGTTTTCAAAAGCACCGGTTTGATTCCGCTTCTTCGTACATAAGCTCCGTTGGACTGGACTTACCCTATAAAATGCTTGGTGCGCTTGTGCACTGAGCGTACGGTACCCTTTCGACATCGATAACATGTTCCCCTTTCCCCTCCTTTCAGTCCTCGCATCCGCAGGTCTCGTCGCTGGAGCCACCTATCAAAAGTCGGACAACATCGTTGGCTCAGGATTCAACTCCGCCTTTTCTTACCAGGCTATCAGCGATCCGACCCATGGTCGGGTGTAAGTTGACCTAGCTGCATGCCTGTCGCATTGCTCACCTTGCCATCATCTCCAGCAACTATGTCAGCGCATCGACGGCGGCAAGCCAAAATTTGACATTCGCGTCCAGCAAATCGTTTGTACTGCGAGCAGACTTCAAGACGAAGCTTTCCGCCAGCGGACCCGGTAGCAGCCGAGTCTGATGTTCAAGTCCTCTGGTTTATGTTTCAACAGGCCGAAACTCCGTCAGACTGCAATCCAACAAGCAGTACATGACTGCGGTAACGATGTGCGTGGTGAATTCCCTTTCCCTCTGGGTTGAACCGATTTTGCCCCCCAGATTCGACGTACAGCATATGCCACAAGGTTGCGGGCAAGTTTCCCATACGTTGCTCGCGTTCGATGTCCTAACAGGCAGTTCTACAGGACTTGGCCGGCACTGGTATGTTCACGCCTGGGCCCACTCAACTCACTTCTTCACAACTCTGCAGTGGACTGTAGGCCCGAATTGGCCGAACGGAGTCAGTTATCTTGCTGGTTCACAATGCCTTATTCAAAACACACTTTCAGGGCGAGATCGACATTTTGGAAGGCGTAAACGACCAGGGGCCGAACCAGTCGACTTTACACACCAGCTCCGGTAATGATGAATCTTCTTGCCGCGCTCTACGAGACCCTTATCCAGTGTTCAGGCTGCACGATGCCCGTCTCTCGGTCCCAAACAGGGTAACTTGCCACATCCCATCAACTGCACATAGTCACCCACGCAATTTCGCGCAGGACGGCTGCTTCGAACAACTGCGACGTCGCGGTTAATTCCAATGCCGGGTGCGGGGTCAAGTTGAACGACGCGCGCAGCTACGGGCCGACTTTCAACAGCAACGGAGGAGGGTGGTAAGCCTGTGCAGTCGGTACTGCGTGCAGGCCCTGACTCTTGTAGGTATGCCGTGGAGCGCACCAACACGTTCATCAAGGTCTGGTTTTGGCCCCGCAATGGCGCGGTCCCAGCGGATGTCAAGTCTGGAGGCGCATCAGTGGACACAGATAACTGGGTGCGTATACATGCCGATTGGCGCGACACGAGTTAATATCTGTTACAGGGGACCCCGTCCGCCTTTTTCCCCGACACGAGCTGCCCCCTCTCGTCCAAGTTCGGGCCAAACAACATCGTCATTAATCGTGAGTTCCTTCGACTGTCCTTGAGAATACTTGAAGCTGAGCGTAATTTCTTTCAGTCACTTTTTGTACGTACATTTCGACCTTGGTCCCATCTTCACCGCACTGACGACCATCAGGCGGCGATTGGGCCGGATCCGTATACGGCTCCTCTGGGTGTCCATCCACCTGCACCGGTGCGTCCTCCGTCGCCTACTTCCAAACCGCAGTGTTGATTTTTTGAGGCGCCAGATTACGTGAACAACAACCCCTCGGCGTTCACTAACGCGTACTTCGAGTTCAATTCTCTGAGGGTGTACGAGTGATTGTGTTTGGGGTTGGGTTTTAGGTGAGGATCGAGCTGCAATTATGCGCATGTATGTAAATTACCATTTCTCTTCGCGAGAGCCTCTGGAAAACCGCGGAGAAAATGAATCCACGGTCCGATGTTGTTCTCACCACATGGCACAAATATACGGTTGGGGCAAGGCAATTGTTGCACACGGAGACCATGCGAACGGGCATGAGTCTCTGGATCTAACTGAATTGAGCCAGATTCGTCCGAAGTACTTGGAGAATTAGAGGGAATGCATGCTCAAAGCAGATGTTGGTTATTATTGCACGTAAGCTGACCTCGACCTCAAAAGAGTATTGCTTGGGATGCAACTGTAGAAAGCTACCTTTTCTCAGTAAGGCCGAGTTTTCCGAGAGATACGAGAGGACTTCTCCTGTGATCTGCCCTGCACTGATTTTAATACGGCCACCTGTATCCAGTCCTAGAGCAGCAGGGTCTGAGACCCAGAGGAGAGTGGAATAGGTTCCGGTCGAGTCAAGTAAGGCGGGGTTTTGTGCACCGAGAAAGATCAGTGAGCATCACGGTAAAACCGGGCCCCTTTGAATGAGAGCGATAGAAAAGGGAAGCACCATAATAAAAAATTGACGAGACCCGTGCCTGAATGGGCTCAATCTCTGCCACACCGAAGTTGAACTCTGACGATTGCTGGGCATAGAAATTTCAATCCCTGTGAGGATTGGCTACTATGGAAGCAAATTCGGGACTTCACGTTCTTCTTTGTGTTGGTTGTGTATTAAAGGAATATCGTCAGCATCAGAAAACACAGGTTGAACCTAACGTATGTGTCACCCAGCCGCCCACCCCTGTAGCTTATTTCTATCGAGCCACATCGACGCTCTTGGTAGGGGATTAGCCACCCTGATGTAGATAGAAACTGTCAAGTTCAATGCATACTGGTGGAAGAGGATTGGTTAGGTACTAGAGCGATGTCGGTTCGTATTAAGTTGCTTCCATCCAATATATTGCCGGAATCGTGTATTTGAATGATTGACAAAGACGAGATTGCGGGGAAACCGGAATAAATACACAAAGAAACAGCTGTGTACGCATCCATACACGTTTATCAACTACTTACCTTCCCCAAGCAAATAGTAATAGGAATATGGCCACGAGAGATTGGCTGATTCCACTGGACGATATCGGTACGCTCCCTCATCCATCTTGTAATAATTGTAACCGGCAAGTACCACTGCAGCGGATGGCCCATGCCAGCCCGAAGCGGTGAAGGAGCGGACAGCGGCGTCGATTTCTCGAATGACGGTTTTCTTGTGCTTGACTGAATTATTCCCGCACGTGGCGAGTCGATGTTGTTCAGCCCCCGCAGGAAGTACCGCAGCATCCACTATGGGCAGCCGCTGGATCAACTCGAGGAACCGATGCTGGGTTGATTTTTGGTCAGTCAGTTTTGTCAAAGAAGTCGGAAAGCGCAAGGCGACCCACAACCATGTTGCATCCTTGAGAGTCGCGCTCGATTTTGAATATTTTTGGGCGACCCCGTCCTGTCGTAGCGCGAGGGCTCATCTGGCCATACCCATCGAAGACCGAGTTGACATTCATGCGCAGCGACTTCAGGTTGCGCAGCTGCGCTATTATACCGGCATTGCAATCCCCGAAACTCCATCTGCCTTCGTAAGTGCCGCGACACGAGAGTGCCGTTAGGGACTGTGCATGTTGCGGCAGCGCGTACTCGAAGAACTCGTCTGCGCGCCGGTTGGATTCGGTTTGGTCCTTGCCGCCAGCCCGGGTGATGCACAAACGCTCGAGCCCCGAGTACGACGAGAGGTATGCGAGCAGTCCCTCCTCGATGTTGTCGGTGCGGATCTCGGTGAGATGTATGCCCGCTTCGCGCAGCACGTCCCACCTTTGTCGAATGGCTGCATTTGCAGCTTTTGACTCTGAATCTCCACCGAACCACGAAAGAGACTTGAGAGATTTTAGATGAGGTATGATGCGGGGACCCAGTTGAATGCTGCTGGCACAGTGGTGAAGTTCCGTGAGATGGAGGCGGGTCAGGTGGAGAGGGCGTGTTGGTGCGAGGCTGTGGAAAAGATCCGCGAAGGATGCGTTGTCGAGCCGCTCGACATGGAGCGATTCGAGGTCGAGGCTGTTGTAAATTGTCTGAGAGAGCGACTGGGCGATCTCTCTTCGCGAATCGGACGGGGTATTGAGGGTGAAATTTCGGAGACCGGCGAGCTGGCTGAAATGGACGTTCGCTCTTTGGGCCGTCAGCCGTAAATCCTCGAGCACAGAATAAGAGCTCAGGAAGTTGACGACCGTTTCTATCGTCGACTCTGCGTCGCCTTCGCAGTTCCATCTGCCCTATGTCATTGAAATACGAGCTCTGTGTCTGCAATACTCACATTACGGTCCTGATATTCTTCAGTGATTCCAGAGCCGGCTTTATGAGCTGCTTAAATCTTTCGTCGGCTAGCTGTAGTTCATCATTGCTACACGTCGCGATCTGCCCCACTTTCAAGAATGCGGGACATAGATGCTCAATTTTGAGCGTTCGGGCAAATTGCGACCACGGCGTGTTCCCCGCAGCTAGTGCCTCCAGGTGCGAAAGCCCTACTTCAAGCCTGGATTGTTGGACATCCAACAAGACTGACGAGAAGAACAGCGGTGCAATAGCAAAGCTCAAGTTTTTGCATGTGGATCGGAGCTGTTTGTGTTCGGAAGGAATCTAGAAATTAATTAAGCGACGCAGAGTGTCCTATGCAGAAGAAGCCTACCATATAAGCAATCTCTTGGACCAGCTCAACGGATAGGTCGAGGATGGACATGAGGGTTTTGAACAAGGAAGGCCAAGGCTGTACGCGGCCGATGATTACCATGATCCGCGATTGCCGACTGATGAAGTTGAAACTTGAAAGTTGGTTGAAAGGCGAAATTATGCCTGGACAAGAGGAAATATCCAGAGGCATACCCGTGCCGTCGATGGAAAGAGGAATTTCGACTATACACGTCTCTGTGGCGATCTTATGTATCCCCATTCGTGAATGCCAGTGCGATGAATCCCGATGATGCTCCAAATGGTCCAAATGTCACGATGTTTAAATCCTGTTCGGGGGTTGTCAGACGGTCGATTTCGTGTTTGCACATCTCAAGCGCCACCATGGACAATACACAGTAAACTCTTGCCTGTTGAGCAAGCCGACAAGCATCCTGGCTGCGACGTCAAAATATGATGCTACAGCTTCAATCCAGTGCAACAGTGGATCACACCTGTGGCTCCGCAGGCAACCGCAGCCGGCGCAAGCTATAAAGCGACACTGGCGGATCCGCATCCGCTCAACAATTACTTTACCCACAATGTCTCTCGATCTCACATTCAAATCGAAAGATATCTTAAACAGCCACATGCACGCTGGCCACTCAAATGCATATATCACGTCCTCCTCAAGCAGCATTCTCGGCCGCAAAACAACAACTTTGAAAACGCACGGCTTTCTTTCTGGTTCGGCAGGAAAAATCCACTGGCGCGACAAGACTTTCGAAATTGGGGGGAAGACAAAGAAGTGGAGAAAGGTCGAGAGCTCTGCAGGGTGGTTCACTTCGTATGTGGGCTTTTCGTCGTATCCTCCCTGAATTTATCGAGATTGCGTACAGTGGCCGAGAATGGGAATGGTCTGGCCACACCTACACCGTCAAGCACTCGCATCACACATGGACGGTACGCCTGCTATCTTTGAAAGGTTCGCGAATTTCTCAACATAACTTGGTAGGCAACAAACGCTCACGGCGAAGTCGCCCGCCTTACGCCACACAAATCCCATCTTCTCCGAGCCTCCGAACATGCGTTCTTACAAATTTCGCCTGAAATCCAGGATGAGCACCAACGCGCTTTCATCATCCTTGTATTGCTCTATTCCGAGACCAAACGCCTGGACGTACGTGGTTCATTGAAGATACGGAGCTCTTTGTACTCACAAATTCACGCAGAAGAAGAAAGAGGCTGAAGAAATTGTGATCCCTCAATAGGCGCTGCTTGGTGGTGGACAGAGGGCTTCGAATTTTCTTCTGATCCATTCAACCAACGTTCAACCATGAGTGATTTGCGTTTGTGGTCCAGCGAAGCCGGATGAAGCTGCGCAAGAAAGTACCTTACAAGTCCGCGTGAGACGGATGCGGGAGTTGGTGTCTGAGTCGGTGCATCTCGTGTTAAACTTCAAATTTGCTTCAAATCTCATTTCCCAATCGCGCGCGATGCCGGCGGATCATCACAGTGGCACAGCCTCAGCCGCCTCTTCCAGAAGACCGTCATGTCCATCCTTGACCTATCCGTTGAGCTGCTTCATGAGACGGCTGGCTTCTTCTGCAACGCACGCGGCGCTCCGTCGCCACTTGATTTCCAGAGATTCCTTTCACCCGCACCCAGCTCCGCCGTTCCTTCCGCACTATGGACTCATGGATGTCAGGTGCTCGAGGACTCCAAAAATATCCATCCGCTTCCCACTCAAGTCTCCCACCCCTGTTCATCTGGTGACAGTGAACTTGAAGCAATAATTGAGATTTTGTGTCTTCGCTTGTCTCCATTACTTATCAAGCCGCATTTCCGAAAAATCCGTATGATGCAGCAATGGACTCGTCTCGGGCGTGCCGTGCACAGAGCCACCGCGCGCGAGAACGCCGCAAGTGTAGGGAACGTCGCATCTCGAGCTCGCGGGTGGGGCAACAAGGGGTACGGAGCACGCCCCCACCCTCGATGCACGGGGACACGGCAGCGAAGTCTTTGTGAGAATCTAGACGATCGCTTCGGGACACATGCTCTCATACGTTCAGGACATATAAAGTCACGACTGGACATCGGAACTTCTCATTGCCCATGATGCAATTACCAACAGCATTGGCCGCTATCGCTTTTCTCCTCCCTCTCCGCGCTGCTGCCGACCAGTCTACCCAATGTCTCGCCTTGCAAAATAGCCTTCATTTGGAGAACACCACAATTTTGAGCGTTGCGTATATCGCTGCTCCAACCAACGTCACAACGCCCGGTACATGCCAGTCGACCGCGCCAGTCAGCGCTGCGCCGCTTTGCCGCGTCCAATTCGTCATAAACACGACGTCCACATCCGCTGTGCATGCGGAGGCATGGCTCCCGGACACCTGGTTTGGTAGATTCTTGGGACTGGGGAATGGTGGTCTCGGCGGATGTGGGTCCTCGGCGTCCATGTACAAAAAATCGAATCCAACTAATACCTCATTGGCAGGTATCGACTATGCCAACCTTGATTACGGAGCTTCACTTCATTTCGCCGCCGTGGCCTCTGACAACGGCCACGACGGGAACAGTGGCGCCGTATTTCTCAACCACCCCGAAGTGATCAACGATTTTGCGTTCCGCGCAGTGCACGTCGAAGCTGTCATAGGGAAACAAATTGCCCAGGCGTATTATGGGAACGCCGCTGCAAAATCGTATTATCTTGGGTGCTCCACAGGTGGGCGGCAGGGTACACAGGCTGCATTGAAATTCCCAGGGGACTTCGACGGCATCGTGGCTGGCTCGCCTGCAACGGACTTCAACCACCTCTCATTGTGGCAGGGTATCTTGTCTCACTATGTCGGCGCGCCGACTTCCAGTGTCGCGCCCTCTCCCAAATTTCTACCGCCTGCGTTGTGGGCTGTCGTCTCTGCGGAAATTCTGCGGCAATGCGACGACCTTGACGGGGTTGTTGACGGGATTATCACCGAGCCAGATGCGTGCGATTTCCGACCGGAGGCGATCCAGTGTACCGGCGGCAACACCACCGGCTGCTTGACGGCAGTTCAGGTGGAATCGGTGAAAAATGTGTTCACTCCCCTCTTCGGAGTGCAGGGACAGCTGCTTTTTCCGCGTTATAGCCCCGGGGCAGAAGCGGACCCCAGTCAATCCCAGATCTTCGGCGGGCCAGTCTTCCAAATCACTGCGGTAAGATAACAATTTGTCTTGTCTCTGATATTTCCTGACGAGAAACTTAGGACTGGGGGCGCTTTGCAATTTTGAACGACACAAGTGCCAATTTTTCGAACCTCGGCGTGCAAGATGCCCCGTTGTGGGATTCGATCAATCCTGGCGGAATTGCCACGTTCGACGGCGATCTTTCTGCATTCCGCAATCGAGGGGGAAAGCTTCTCACATACCATGGGCGCCGTGACCCGGTACGCTGCTTGTTAATTACCGGGAACAGCGGATGAATCTCATTGCTGCAACAGATTATATCTCCAACGAATTCTAAGCGCGTGTACGACCTCATATCGCACACCCTCTCGCTGCCCCTGCTCGATGATTTTTACCGACTCTTCCTCATCCCGGGAATGGGGCACTGCAGCGGCGGGCTTGGGGCCCCGTCATTCGGCCAGTCAGATGGGCTCAATGTCGTCAATGCTTCCTCGCACAATATACTGTTGGCCCTGGTGGACTGGGTCGAGGGCGGTATTGCACCGGAAACAATTATTGGCTCCGGTGCGAACAACGCGACGCGCACGCATTGCAGATATCCCATGCGGAGTGTTTTCAACGGGACAGTGTTTGTCTGTGAGGATTAGTTCAATTATTATTTAGCAAAAAAACATTCGGATTACATTCCCGCCTGTTTAACTTGAATGTAAAAACACGTGAACATCTTCGGTCCACGAGCTTTCATCTGAATCGGGGACGGGCCTGTGTACTGCCTACTGCGTAGAGCTCCGATTTTTTTCTTCGGCGCAGAAAGAGAAAAGAAAACAACTGCCATTCGTGAGGATCGAACCGACGAGACTGACTATGTAAGCAAGACCAAATATTTCCTTGGTTGATTTCCTCCTTTTCCCAAACCACGACAATGGCAGGCAAAGGCTCTTGGAATTCGCCCATTTACATCTCGGACGACGAGGACGAGAACGATGTTGCTGGCCAGCTTATTTGCCCTGAATCCGCCCCTGCTCCACCGGCCACGTCTACAAACCAGCTTACCACGATTTCTCCGCCAATTTATACCCCAAGTGAGCTCATTTTGCTCATTGAAGCCCGGAAATTGACTTGAGGGATCCAATTCTAGTGGATACCGCCTTTGAGCCAAGATCTACCCTTCAAAAACGGAAGCGGGAGGATACATTTACCAATCCCACTCCTGGTCCGAGTCGTCATAGAGAAAACTCGAGCCGGGATGTGGGTCCGTCGAACGCAGAGACCAAAAAGGCTCGGAAACGCCGGCGGAGGCAAGAGCGGGAGGAGGCCATGGCTCATTCTCGAGCGCAAGCCTTTCTTCCGCCTTTCAGCGTTCTCCCTTTTTTGCCAACGCTCAATTCTTGGCAACCGCCGCCCAGTTTCAATCCATACTCGCTCGGGATGCAGGCTCAGCCATTTCCTCCGAATAATGTGCTTTATCCAGACCACGGGGGATACAATGCGCCACATCAGTACCCGACGTACACAAACGGCCCTCCCCATGAACAAAGACATGAGCCCTCGAATTGGGTGTCTTCCATGGCCGCTGGGTCGCATAATCCGGATCTCGACTTTTGGGACCAGTATACTCCTCCGCCTCCACCCCGAGAACCATCTCCCCCACCTCCTCCGCCTCCCCCACCGCCCCCTCTCCCGCGCCAGGTCACTCCTACCCCTCCTCCTCCTCCCCCTCCTCCCCCTGCCGCTGCCACTGCTGCAAAAGCCACCGTGCCAAAGAAGCCCGTCTCGCTCATCATCGGCATGAACCCCGACAAGGACCGCCACAGCAAGCACGGCACGTTCCACCCCTCCCCGCACGCCATAACCTCCCTGCCGTCCAATCCCGACGGCTCCGCGTACATCCCCAACCCCGCGCGCACGCTCGTGATGGAGCAGCTGCCCAAGACGCACCGCACGCGCGAGTTCATCAAGTCGTGGAGCAAGGGCGCGTGCGGCGCGCACCCGGTGTATTTTGCCGTCGACCCGCCGTCGGCGAAGGCGCTCGTTGAGTTTGCCACGGCGGAGCTGGCGAGGAAGGCGTGGGGCTCCCCGAAGCTCGGTGGGGTGAGCGGGCCGCCCGTCAAGGGGAAGCCGCGCGCGGATTGGGTGTGGTGGTGGGGGCGAGGGTCGGCGAGCTTGAGACGGAATGGTGCGCATACGATCCTCCTCCCTCTTCTCGCGCTGACTTTGTTTTCTTCTAGTTCGCCAAATCACTGCACTCCCGTGCCTTGCGACACGCGCACCGTCTTGCGCTCAGATTTGATTCGGGTCTGGTGGTGGGGGCTGGGGTCGGCGAGATTGAGATTGAATCGTGCGTGCCCGAGTCCTTCTCCCCCTTCTCGCGCTGACTTTTTTCCAAGTTCTCCGAATCGCTGCACTCTCGTGCCTTGCGACACGCATTTGGTACGCAGACCAAGAAGGAAGATGGATTCGCCCACACTGGCTCAAGGTGCGCGTACTGCGTCCTCCCTCTTTCTGCTCACTGACTTGTTTCTCAAGCGCTCCAGCCGCGGATGAAGACGAGTCGCACGCATCGTGCGTACCGGTTGCGACACGACCTGCGCCCCGTGCGATGCGTGCTGGAACGACACTGCCGCTCTTCTTCGCCGCCACGCAAGCCCACACCACCACCTTTCTCGTTGCGAGCACCGCGCACTCGCAAATCCGGCGGGGAGGATGCATACGCACTGGGCCGAGGTGCGCGTACTGCATCCCCACCTCCTTTTGCTCACTGACGTGTTTCCCAAGCGCTCAAGCCGCGCCGAATCGCGCTCGAGATGCGCAGACACCGACTCGACTCGATTGGCACCCGGGAGCATGCTCAGCCTCGCCGCGACATACACACGGAGGATGCGCGCGCGAGAGCTTAAGGTGCGTGTACCGCATCCCCGCCTCACTTTGCTTGCTGACTTCTCGTTCACCCCGCGCTGCCGCGCGCCCAACGCCGAATCGCGAGGGCGAAGCTGCCACGTGTACGGTGCGTGGCAGCTTCTTTCTCTTTCTCTTCTCCGTCCTTCCCTCCTCTCCCTCCTCTCCCCCCCTCCTTTCCTTCCCTTCTCCTCTCTTCCCTCCTTCGCCTCGCTCCGCACCCCACGCGCCGCGCAGGTCTCGCGTATTCTGCGCACGGCGAGCGGGGACACCGTGCGCACGGCGTGCATGCCGCGCCTGTCGCGCACATCGCGCAAATCCCCGCGCATGCCCCGAAGGACGTCGACGCACGCGGCGCATCGACTGACTCGCCGCACCCCGCTCGATCCCAGCGGCAAGTCAGCGCATCGCCCGCGCACACGCTGCGCGCGTGATCCTCACGCCCGCGTCGACGCTGGTGCGCAGGTCGTGCAAGTCCGCGAGCCTGCCACGCATGCTGCGAATCGAGTCGCTGTGCGCATCCGCATCTGCCTTGAGCGCGCGTCCCGCACGCTGTGCGCAACTCGCGCGGGAGCGGACGATGTGTGTGCTCGCCGTGCGACACTGCGTGTGCACGGTGTGCCCTCGGACTCTTCGTCGCGTCCGCATCACAGCCCGCCGCGCCGTACCGGCTACTCGGCGGTGCGCCGACTCCGCTACGGTAGCTACATAGTCTACGTAGCCCGTGTCGGTATTACCCAAATCTGAATAAATTAGATTCAAAACCCTACAAAACCGAGTTAGCGATAAGAAACGGCGGGCTGAGTACTTACCTGTATAAGGGCAGAAAGTCTTCAAGGCTAATAACACAGTCAGGGCGCCGAATTGAAAGCGGAATAAGCACTCACAAGAATATAGCCGGCAAATCAGAAACGACGCAACTCCAGTTTTCAATGCCGGCCTGTGAAATAGTCAACGAAATCAATGTTGATGCACGTTTGCGTCTATTCCAACTCAAGTCTGCAAGTCGAAAATCCATCAGTCGGTGCAAGTCGGAATTGGAATAGCGAGCTCACCTTCGTTGGCTCGAATCAGAGTTGAATGCAACTAAAGTTGTAACGAATCTGATTGAAAAGAGAAGTTGGCGCGCGGCACTCAGATGAAACATTCGCTTTGAGCGCGAAGATATCCGGTTAGCAAGGCAAGTTGAAGATCAAGTTCAGTGTACACGATACAGCGTGAAATTTGAAAGCTCACGTCTTCAGTTGATCTGCGAGAGACTACGTGTTGAATAAGTCAGTCAGTAACAGTAAAGCAAAGCCAAAAAAGAGTCTTACCCTCGAATTAAACTCGTAATATTGAGCTGGATGCCATGAATGTCGTCAGCAAGTCCAAAATAGAGGAGAGTACGGGGAATTTCACGTCTCGTCTCGCCGAGATGCCCGAGATGCCCGAGGCCGTTGTGACTTTGTGGTTCAACTCCAACGCAATGCTGCGGGGCAAGAGAATTGGACCTAAAAGAAGGTAAAGTAACTGCCAGCATCGATTAGAAAATACTTACCTCGGAGCGGAACAGTGAAGTTGAGTAAAAACACAAATAATGGTTGGCCTGTCTTGACTCGAGTTCGAGTCTAGCCATCGTATGGGCGATATAGCGTGCAAAAAGTTTTTTTGACCAGGTTTGGTTTTCCCTCAATAAAATCTGCAACTTCACGTTTCGGGTACAACTTTCCCCGTGGACCAAACGCAAGATGCAACTGGGTGTTGTGACAACTTCGCGAATCTACAACTTTGGGGTTATGCAACTTGGGCGAAACAACTTCGCCTGGTGCGGCATGTTGAAAAGTGGGCGGATACAACTTCAATTCTGTCGTATCATCTATGGGCCAACTTCAGCGGGTTACAACTTGTGTAAGTCGCAACTATGCCCAGGTCGAGCAACAGGTTTAGTCTTGCTCTCACATTCAACATCAATGCCTACTCGTCTGGGGTGGATGGTCTTCCGGCGAACATCGATTCTCACGTATCCGTTCCTTTCTCTGGTATAATGTCTGATTCTATTCCAAACTGCATACTAGTAGAGCTTTAGGGGGGAAGACCTGGTCAGAATGTTCTTGGATTACCAGCCTCCACCAGTGATGGTCTCATGTAAGTACCTGGCGAAGGTCGCGTGAAACGACCCGTTCCTTGGAGGTATAGGATAAGATATGGGCCTGCTCTTCTGCATCCTCATCATCCGGGGCAATAGGTCCACTAGGGCAAAGGGTAGGGTTGTATATGGTGAGGTACAAAAGGTTGGGAGCAACTCGGCTCATAATCTGTGAGGTCCCAGTCCGTTGAGAGGTAAAGACCCCGCTAGAGTCGTCAAGAAACCAAGTAGTTTGCACAAAGGTGAGTGGTTGAGGTACTGGATTCAAGAAAACTAAAGAACTACCTACTCACTAGTTACATTAAATAGGATTCTACGATACTGCGTACATACATCTGAAAAGGCAATTCTATTACAGATGTTTGCACAATTGATGACAGTCCGGAAAAATTAGAAGAGAAAAAACGAGTTGAACCCACCGCCGTCAAAAGCTCATTTCTCGCTCAGTTTTACTCCTATTGGGCCCGTCAGAAAGGCACAGATCAGGGCTATCCACTGGTGCCATAGACAAGTGATAGATTGATAAAAGAAATTGCTTCTTGTTTTCCCATAACCACTATCGACGAAACCTTGGACTGGCTCCAGCTCCACCAATCCTTGGTGGATTTCTGTCGAAATGATATGTGTAGCAAGATGACATGAAGGCATAGGACTAGGATACGCGACATTTTGGTTTTTCGACAAAACTATACCTCGGTAATGAACATACCCCGCCACAGAGTAATTGCATTATTGAGCTCGTGTCTCAGTGATGCCTTGTATTCTGAATACATGGCTGAAATTGCCTCGACGATACCTCCAGGAATCGTCCAGTATCACCGAAATTGGTTGAGAAATGACAACCGGCTCCTCGATGCTTGAGTTCAATATCGGCCATGGGTATTGGTGTTTTACCGGACGAATTGGGTCCAAGATGGAAGCGCGCAAAATCAAGTTGAACGGATGAGAACTGAACGAGATCTGGGGCCGGGAATCAGCCCGATCAAAAGTTTGTCTTTGTTTACTTTCTTGCCGACTGTCATCAATTGTGCAAACAGCTGTAACACAAGCCTGCGCCGCAAGCAGCTGAAGGCACAGTCTTCGCAGTTCAACCACGTAGTTGAAGATGTGGTTGAACACGTCGCGTCAAGCCGCCGTTCGGACATCACCGGATGCCGTGATGCCGAGGTCTATCCGTTCTGGGCAAGGAGGATTTGGTTTTGTTGTTGCCATTTCCAACCCTGACCGTTGTCATCGTTTTACCCCACTGTCTGCTTTGGACCTTTACCCTCGACGTCTTCACGTATACCCCGCCGTCTAGACGTATCTACTAAACGGGCTACCACGAAATTCTGCCGGTGTCGCGAGAAAAAAAATTGGCTATGTTGCGTCAAACATTCTACCTCTCGAAATTAGACATGTCACAGGCGTCCGGCCAAGGCTTCCCCAGCTTCGCTCGCTTCTCCGGGACACACTAACATCTTGTTGTTTCGTTGAATCGCGACAAAGAAATTGACAATGCAACATGCCAGCTGCCACCCATTTCCCGTTGTTTCTTTCTGCATACCGTTGGCTTCGGTTAAGTTATCTAAAGGACCTGGGTAGGCAAAATTTGTGGCCCGCACTATTCGGTGCCTGTAATAGACACTGAAGCAGGATATGCGAGTCCTATCAGATAAAGTCTCGCTGGGCAACGAAGTTTCATCAACTACGCATGGATTTCTTCCAGCGTTCAACATTCTACCTCCTCTCGAAACTCGACATATCACTGCCATGACCTATCTAGGCAAAAATGTTTGTCCGGGACATACTTAGGTTCTAATGCTTGGTTGAATTGCCACGAAAAACTTGCCTTATCCGGCCGTCCAACGTCATTCCAGCTGCCACCCATTTCGCGTCTTTTACCACCGGCCCAACCTATCTCCATACCGAGTGCTTCGGTTGAGCTATTCTCACAATCTGGTGCTTGTATCCGCGTCTCACTATCATCCAATGATGTGAATGGACACTGGGCAAAATGATCTCTTCCTCACCCCACGACTCGTAACACTGGTGTTCTGGACAGAAAAAATGATTTTCTTGTCAACTGGTGCCTGCGGGACTCTCCGAAGTCCATGAATTTTTTTCACGGTGCCTGGCCATTGCCATCGGCAACTTTAGTGCGCCACTGCTCACTTAGAGTTCAGGATTTCGGTAAGGATCGAGCAACGCCGGATCTCAGGGTCCACAGAGATGCAGTACGGGGCCTTTTCCGTGAGTATATTACCTTGTTACCCCCCGGTTCATTTCATTTCTGAACTCGAGTTGATTCTTGGTTGAAACTTCAAAATGCATGCACTAAAGCAAAGAGTGATTCAATTGCTAACCATCTATCCCGTACTGTTTCTCGATTGTTGATGGAAAAGTGCAGGGTCGTCGCTGGCTGACAGTGTCATTTTCAAGGCGACTTACGACGTGCGGCAGCCGCCGAATTGACCGAAGGTCACATCAGTGACAGTGAGAACTCACGTCAGTGCCACGACAAGCTTTGATTCCACATCCACCGCGCACTCATCAATCTTCCGTGCTGGTCCACCAGTCTGTTCACGAAACATACCCCTACTCTTCCCGCTGGTTCTAGATCGACGGACCGGCTCGGGACTCAGGAATTGTGGGAAACAGCCGGTAAGGCTTGGGTAAGGCAGTCGTTGGGCAGTCGGTTAACTTTCCTCGTTGGTTGGAGCTTGCTCGACATTTCTTGACGGGCCTCCCGAGTTGCGCGACACCCATGCGCCACTAATCAGGTCTACTGGTTCAATCGATCCCATTGCGAGGCTCGGAATTCCTTTTTAGCATTACTGACCCTGGTTCCTAATACCGCAGCACCGAATCTGGGGTTCAAATGGATATTCTTGGGCCAACCGCAATGCCCGAGTAAATCGGTGGTCCCTCCCTGTCAATTTTCCTCCCGTTCCCAGCCGTCGACGACCTTTTCAAAACCTTGGTGACGAACATTGAACCTCTTGCTTTCGCCCACCATCTTCGCTGCTCTTACTCGATCCAAAAATTCGACCTCACCGTTTCCCGTCCTCTCAGCTCCCTACTACAGTATGTTCAATCGTTTATCTGCTCTCTTCTCCGTCTCAACACTGCTTTGCCAGGTCTATCTTGCTTGTTCAAAACTACTCTTCGAAGTACGAGACGCGTTTCTCCTCCTCATCGCACTGATTATATTGGTTGAGTCCCAGAATGGTTTCGTGGTCCTCCCTCTCCCACTGCCACAACTCCGGCTGCGCGTTCAATGGATCGTGTCGCAAGTTCTTCCCTGCTGGGGGTATACCTCTCGACGGTGTAGAGGCGCTCGGCCTCATGTGTATTTGCGAATGCTTTGGTGTCCAACACTACGAGCCGAGCACCAGCGGTCCACCACCTCCGACATCTGTACGTCAATCTCCCTATCCTCATAACTGGCGCACTCATCCGGCTTTGTAGACCGATCGTGTCCCAGACCCTCCTCAGTCCGCCCCCAAGGTCTCGGGATCTTTCGTCGATGCAGCCCGACTTCGCAAGGAGCGCCAGATGGGCAATATCAAGGAACAGTCCTATGACCCGTCATCTAAAGTGGGTTGTTATTCCTTTTCAGATCGATGTCTCCTGAAGTTAATAACCCAGATACACGCGGAGTCCTGGTCCAAACTGGCTCCTCGCCCCGAAAAACGTAAACACGCTACTGGTGCTCGAGGCAAGGAAGAGGGTCCCTCAAAACGCCCTGCCACGGGTGCTGCCGTCGCATCTGCCTCCATGAAGGTTCCGACCATGGTCAAGTTCACTTTCGTCCTCACGGAGAAGCCGAAGATGGTTGATGAAGGCGCATACCGGATGCCCGATTCTGGAAAGTGGGTATTCCATATTCTGGCTTGCGATAACAACTGATTATCTGGCGGCAGGATAACCTCCATGTATCGCTGTGGACACATCAAAAAAATCGAATTCCCGCCCTCTGTTACGCCGCGCGACATCGAAGCCATCGTCACCGAGAAATATTCGACTTTGCCCGCGATTCTTGACGGGCGTGCGAGCATGTTCGGGTTCGTCCTTCTGTCCAAGAAATCGGTTTCTCGTGGCGCGCGGCCCCTCTTGATCGCACACAAGACCGCCGGGGAGTTTGATCTTCAAGACCTCGAGTGGTATGTTCACATTACCCTTCCTGCTCGACGTAAATGAAAGCCTTCCAGGTCTGTGCAGAATCACCGCCAGGAGAGGGCATACAAGCGCTGCATCTTCATCTCTCTGTCCCGTTGGTCCCCCGATCTCAAGCTCGACATCGACGACGACACCGAGATTGAGTTCTCAGACTCCTCGGACAATGAGCCCGTTGTACGTCGAACGATTCTTTCGCCCGAGCGACACTGACATCTGCAACAAGCCTCATCCCTTCACGTTCAAGGTATGTACTTTTACCCTCGCGGATTTACCTCCACCCTGATCGATGTCTCAAGTACCCGCCACCACCTGCAACTATGGACGAAGATGTACCCCCTACGGGCACCGGATACGAGTCATCCCACGAGCCAGGTAGTATTCCCCGCTTTTATTCGGTTCGTTTCTGATGTTATTCCAGCAGCCTCCACCGATCTATCGAGCTCCATCACCAATGTCCACCGTCTGACGTTGAATATCTGCCAGCCGGCTGCGGAGAGCTGGGTGAGTTTTCTAGATGAGGGATCTCTTCTGTCGTGCTGATACAAGTTGATCGCAGTGGCCCGTTTACAAGTCCGAACCGTACACCCGAGCGTTTGAGGCGCTGCCCCGCATGCTTCGGCAGCTCGAACGTCTTGAGTCCCCCGGGGAAGGTTCGAACTGGGTCCCCGGCCTTGTCTTCGAGCTCGCAGCGGACGAGCTCTTTCAAGAACTAAACTTCATTGTCAATTTCGGCGACCCAGCGGACGCAGACTATGGTTCCCGCTTCACCGACTACTTTCGTCTCGGGCCCAATGGCCTTCAGCCATTCATCACCTTCTTGTATCGTCTTTACCACGCGACTATCAACTGGACGCCGCGCCTGCCCCATGAAGATCTTGCCCGCTATGTCGCTATCATCAATAGCTTTGCCACCCCGATCCACGCAGGTGTTCTTCACTTGCGTGCTACTGTTCATCGCTCAGTATTCGACCCACCTGGCTTCGCCGAACTGCAGGAGGTTCTGAAGAAATCACGCCATAGGTTTGGGGTGCGTCTGTTGCGATATATATATGACGGCTTTGCTGAATATTGTCCCAGGAGGCTGAACCTTCCGATCGCCTTGTCGTGCTCGACCTGCGCGTCGGCCATGATGATGTCGCGGCCTTCGCTACATCCCTCGAGGCAGACTTCGGGAGCATAACCAGCGCCCGTGCCATCCGTACCTCAAGCCTGCTGGTTGGTCCTCACGGGATCGACGGCTTTGTGGAGAAGATCCTCATCCCTTTGTTGGATTCACTCTCCCCCGACGACCCATCCTATGTTCCACTTCGTGCAATGCTGGGCACTTTCTCTGGCGAACTCTCCACCAAATTGGTCAACTTTACGAAGGTGAATCTTCGTCTCCTAATGTAGTTCAACCACTGACAAGATCATTCTAGACCCAAGGCAAGAAAAAGCGCACCGAGACGGTTAGTTATCTAACAATTGTGTACTCATCCATACTTATCGGTCTTTCACCTATAGCACGATGCGGAGAACGGCCCAGACGGTGGTAGCGCTAGCGCCGGTGGCTATAAAACGCGAAGCAAAGCCGGCGGACAAGGCTCTCAGTACACCTCCGCCTCTTGATATGAAGTAGATTTTCTGATGTCTTTCGTTCGAATAGATATAATACACATGTTGATGACGACAACTCTGATTCTTCCACACCCAACGAGAAAACTTTGGATGAAGATTCGGACGACGAGACAATGTCTTCCGGGTCATCCGTCTATGAGTTCGAGCCTAGTGAGTTTTCATTCGCCTTGAGCCTTTCAAGCCCATCATGTTGTTTTTTGTAGCCGACCAAGACCGTGAAAAATTCAACAAGCCCAACGACGAACGTACAGAGGATCAGAACTCCGACAACTCACCTGAACCATCGGCGCCCGAGTTTGAACCGAGTGAGTTTCAGATTATATTCCCTTGTTCCACGGTATTGTTGATTCTTTATAGCTGACACGGCTCGTGAAGATCAAGATCTACCCAACGCTTCGGCTAGGTCAGCTGGACCCTCGCGCCCACGCTTCCCGTATCCCGAGACTCGCCCGCAGCGAGAAAACCCTTACGAGAAACCAGACCCTGCTACCCCTCCTCCCTCGCGTCCGAAGCCACGCCCTGCCTATAACGGGACTCGTACACAGGCACCGCCTCCCCCACCACCACCTGCTGCAGCACCGGCACCGGCGCCCGCGCCCGCGCCTGCAGAGGTATTGACCGGCGCCGAATACCTTGCTAACCTCAGTACAAGGCGTGCCCTTGTTGAGGAGGTGTTGACAAGGTTCCCCCATCCCATGTTTTCTCGCCGTCTGCAGTGGAGCAGCGTTTCGGAGCGTCCCTCCAACCGCCGCCTGTGGCACCAAGTCGTCCTGGTAGGTGCACCGTGATCAACCTTTCGCCAAATTCTAAATTCCCTCAGGTTTATCACCCGGATAAAAATGTGGACATGCCTCAGACGTGGCGCGAGAAGTGTGCAGTGATTACGAAGGCTCTAAACAACAAGTTCAGTACCTCGTAGTTTGAAAATTGACTCTACAGTATTACATAGATGAATCTCTTGTGAATCTCTGTCTTTTTTGGCGCACTAAGTAATGCCCTGTATGAATAAAACTTATTTATCGAGTTGAATTTGCGTCGAAGTCTTGGGAACCGGAAACGGTTTCCTCGAGTCACTGGGCGTTACAGGCCACGTGCTTGGTCACACCGTGTACAACCTGTGGGTTGTCCACGCTGTGACAAAACGCGTGCTCGTCACTCAAAATCAGTCACAACCAACAAGGCAGGTTCATTCTAAGAAGATATTCTTGCTTGCTAAGGGGTGCGTGCAGTGCCGTTCCGCTCCAGTTTTTCTTGCACAATCCCACCTGAAGCTTCCCCCGAGTCGACGAATCAACGGCAATATGTTGGTAGTTGAGCCACTGCCAGGTAATCGACTCAGAAGATCTTTACAATGTTGTCTTTTTCAATTCGGCTCAACCAATTTTTACTCGAGGCAGACCACTGCAGCTATACCTAAAGATGCTTGTACCGGGCCAAAATTGGTTTCGAACCAGGCCGAGCAGTGGTTCGATCATCCGATTTCAACTCCAGTGGTTCACGCTGCTGTTGTTCAACCTGCAATTGTGCCGGTTATTTACCCTTTTGTCCATCCGTCGGACCTATCAATTAATTCAGCCGAGTACTGTGCTCCTTTCTACCTAGTACCAACTGTGAAGAAATTTAGCATCCACTTCGCTCGACCCGCCATTGGCTCAGCAACCTCAATGTTGGGCTCGGAGTGGATAGCTTCGGGTACACCCTCATGCACAGCTACTTAATAGACACACATTGTCCGACTGTCGGTCCCAAGGACCCAGCCTGCCCTTCAGATCGGGTGTGTATTTCTCTTCGAGTCTTTTTTTACTTTTTCTCGGCACAGTGTCCAAAACAAATCTACTGTATTATTTCGTTCAAATCGATAGGGGGTGTGACGCGTGACTGGTTCAACCTTTTCGACATTTCGATACGAGCCGAAATTTGGCGTGACAGCCCCGGAAATTTCGATGTTTGGAGCGAAAATTTTGGTTTCTGGACGCTTTTTCGGTGCGTGACAGGGTAAGTGGATTCGATAAAGGGCTGGGTGACGCGTGACACTCACCAGATTTCGATATCGATAGGGGGGTGCGTGACGCGTGACTATCGAATTGAACGAAATAATACAGTATATCCAATTGAACGGACATCTGTTTTGGCCCGGGGGACAAGATCAACTGGGGCCAGTGCCACTCATCGGTATCGATTCATTTGTGGTGCTGCATTCCCACCCGCAATGAGACCTTGAACATGAACATGTTCTGACGTCACCCGGCCCGAAAAATGACATTTGACATTGCTTTGGCGGAAGCTTGAGTCGCAAATAGTGCCACGTCTCATCCCGACCATGACCCATCGATCGCGGCCAGCACAAGACGCGGACCCAGTGCATTCATTTTTTCTCCATGCCGGCCGAATGTTACAAGAGACTCAGTTCATCATTGACTCCATGCCTAACGTCGAGACCTTCTCCGTGGAAAGATCCCTCCGTCAATTACACGCCGTTCACTACGTTCTAGTGAACATACAAGATGCGTGGCTCGAGGACACGGAGATCGACAACCTCATTGGCACTGTGATTGCGGCCGGTGTTGCCTTGGAAAAATTTCAGGATGCACCGCCTCCTCCTCGAAACGTCGGTACATCGACGCATGCATCCACAGGGGGCCGACCTCGATATATCATCGACTTGGCCCGAGCCATTGAACTACATGGTTTAGGAAACACTTGGTCTGCTATCGCAGACGCTCTGGGTGTATCTACTCGTACCCTGTACTATCACCTGCAACGTGCAGGGCTTTCTTCCGAGCGTCCGGCCTTTTCTGCCATTGACGACGACGCGTTGGATGAAAAAGTTGCTGAAATTTCTCTGAAGCATCCCTTTGCTGGCAGCTCTATTGTTTTGGGCCATCTGGAGGCACAGGGTATCCATATTCCTGTTGCACGCGTGCAGGAGAGCTTGCGGCGGGTTGATACGATCGGGGTAATTGTCCGGTAAGTATATTCAAACCTTTGGAATTTGGACTCTGGGTGACCTGTTTGTAGGTGGAACGGAGTCATCAAACGTCGAGTATATCGTGTCCGCGGTGCAAATGCGCTCTGGCATATTGACGGCAACGAGAAACTCAAGCCCTGGGGCTTTTATGTGCATGGTTGTATCGATGGGCACTCACGCCTCATGATCTATCTCGCCTGTTGCAATAATAAGCGATCTAAAACAGTTGAATCTCTCTTTCTCCAAGCGGTGCAGATATATGGCTGGCCAAGTCGCGGACGTGGTGATTTTGGGAAAGAAAATAACGGCGTGGAGAGACAGATGATAGCTAAGCGGGGCATTCTTCATCGGGCTTTTCTCCGTGGTCGGCAAGTCATCATTACAACACTCTTTTTGTGATTCACTCTTGTCTAACGGTTCAACAGTTCCACGCAAAACATTCGGATGGAACGTGGCTGGAGAGATGTTCGCAAAGATACCCTGCAATTCTTCCGCGAGATCTTCCTTCACCTCGAGGAGATCGACCTCCTCGATATGGAATCCTCCATCGACCGTGTCTGCCTCTACATCGTTTTCCAACCACGTATTCAGGCGTCCCTCGACGAAACTCTTTCGTCCTGGAATCTTCACAAAATTCGCACGGCCAACAACAAATCCCCCCATGCCATATACGAGCTGAGCCGCGAGAAGGCTATTAACCGCGGCTACTGGACTGGTGACCCCGGAGACGATGTGGCCACAGCTTCAGACCCATCTTATGGTGTCGACTCAAATGAGCCGCTCCCCCCACTGGATGAGCTTGCCAATGATCCAGATGCTCTGGATACCAGCGAGTTTGCGGATGCAGCGGCCGAACAAGATGCTGGGGTATACGTGAACCACGATGACGAGGTGGAGGAAATGAGAATGGCTCTCGGAGATTTGGATTACATGGCTGACGATGGTAACTGGGGTATTGACACATATTGCAGGGCTGTTCTCGTTGCTACTGAGTATTTTACGGGAATGCATTAATCTATTGGCTCCTATCATTCTTGACAACAATTCTTTAAAACTGAAAGCGACCTACCTAGAGCATTCTATTAGAGTGTATGGCCCCCTCGTATATCTTGCGAGGGTTAACTTTGACAAGGCCGAACATGTGGCCAAAGGGACGGGAAGTTGTAACATGAACAATTGGAAGTTGCACCATGGCTGGATGCAAGTTGGCACAACAAAAGAGACGCCGATGTTGAACCTGCAAAATTCAAAGTTGCAACATTTTGGAGTTGCTGCGTCGCGAAGTTGTATCATGCCGAAGTTGGAGCCCTCAAAATTCAAGTTGCGGCCAAATCAAAGGTGGAATTTCAGCAAGTTGACAAGATTTCGATGCCACCGAGTTAAGTTGTAGTTGAACCCAACATATGAAGTTGAAAAAACTTTTTGCACAGTATATTTGCCATACCATCGCATAAGTGATTGGAAACCGACGATCTGAGGCGGGTCAAGTCAGGGTTTGCGAGGTAAGCAGAAGAATGAACATACCTGAACCCGACAAGTCAACCTTGAAACCGGGGTGCACGTTGGTTTGTTTAACTTGTGGCTGAGATTTCGAAACTGAGAAGGGAACGTCAACAAGTGGACATAAGTTCAACGATAAGACTCACCAGGTCAGGTCGAATGAACTGTTGGCCGAGACGAAGCAGTAAGTTGAACGGGTAAGAAATGTTACCACAAGTCAGATTCGTTCCTAGCTGGGTATGCACATCAGCTACGTGCGCAAACTGAAAAAACTCGAAAACTCACATCACATCTAGGGAGCTCTCCAACAATCTAACGACGAAGCGAGACAGTGGATACCTGAAGAATCTGAAGACAGAAGAGAGGTGAATTGCGAGGGATAAAAGAGGCAAAACTCGATCATTGGTAGCTACCTCAAAATGCCAGAATTCGTCGTTGGCGGCCACATTGAAGTCAATGCGGTGTTCTGAGGATGGTCAACGTCTTGAGAGGGATCAAAGAAACAAAGATTACAAAAGAAGAGTCTTGATAATCTGCGACGGAATGAATGGAAGGAAATGGTCAGTGGGGTTGAACATGTGGGAAGTGGACTCGCCGTGGCGTTTGGAAAGCATGTAGTTATGTTCTACGCAAACGGACCGTCAGTTATAAACGAGTGGGATATTGAACTTGAACGAAGCACTCACAAAAAAATGAAAGACTGATCTAACTCAGAATCGTGCTATCAAGTTCCGATGAAAGCCACATCGTACAAACCGAGAATGAGTAGCAGTCCAATTGAAGCTTGAAGGGGCAAAACTTTGAGACATTGAAGCTTGAGATCGAATTCACGAGGAATACAAGTTCAGAGTCCAGATACAAGACCGAGATTGGGAAGTTTCGACATCACCGAGAAGCCCGAGGGCCGAGCGTACATTAGAATTGGACGCGCAGTACCAAGCCCAGTCAGAAATCGGAGCGCAGGCTCGGTGAAGGACTTGGATAGGGGGTTGGCTTGAATGGGATACGTGTTTGATGGGCAATAGAGGCAAGCATAAGGCGGGGGGACAAGGGGAAGAGTGGGCAAAAAGCGACCCGTTGGGAAAAGACGCGGAGTTCGTCACCCTATATACACCCAGAAAGGGCCAGTTGGGCCTAGAGCGTTGCAAATTGCAACCAGATAACGTATCCAGACGGATCCGATGACCTGGGCGCACGGTGTGGGGCCGGTGGAACGAGGGTTCGAAAAGACTTTGAAACAGCGGGAGCGCGGTTTCCAGGGCCAGATAGCCAGAAGCAGACGCGGGCATCCGCACAAGTGTGGGAAGACATTCAGCAGCCGAAATGGAGGCGATATCGACGATCTCCGGTAGCTGAATTAGGGTGATTTGAGTTTTGTTGATTTCTTGCCGACGCCTGAATCGCGCACGGGGCACAGATTTGAGAAGCGAGGATTCAATATATTGAATATAGAATTAAGTCTGAGAAGAATTGGGGCTGGCTCGGGGAAGGATGGAGGGACAAGAGGCGAAGAAAGAGATGGTTGAAAATCGGAAATATTGGTAAGTCCGCAGTCGCGCGCGAGCAGAAGACACGCACCGCAGCCAATATGCAATTGAATGTTCCCATCATATTCGGTGGCCAAAGTTCCCCGCTCAAGCCCATTTCCCCCCACCAAAGTCGAAATAGCGGGAATGCGTCCCGAGCAAAATAACACACGCACCACGATTCCTTTGAGTGGGAGACATCCAGGGAAGAAGTCAAAAGAGTCCATGAAGCTTTTCGGGCTAACAAAATGGTGATATGCCAACCAGATACCGCGGAATAAGCGAAACAGGGTGCAAACACACCGGAGAGTCATGCGGGGTCTACAGCGCTCCAATCGCCCCAGAAACCGCCCGAGATGCGCGGCGTAACCATCAGATCATATGTTGAAAGTTTGGCGTGATGGCGACCAACACTTGCGCTTCCATTCCAAAATCTTTGGAAATGGGTGCAAATGCCGTGTCCCGTTTGCCGCTGTCCCTGACCCTAAATAGCGCCGGAGTAGCCTCCAGGTGAGAGGGAATTGATGCCGGAGTAGACGCCGCGTGACCCGAGCCGCGCAGCGTTGAAAGCCAAAAAATGGGCATGGTGGTCGAAAGCAAGATTTGATCGCCTTCCTCTTTGGGAATTTCGATGGTTGAACTTTTGAAAACGAACATGGATCACGTGATCTCCATCATTTCTTCAACACTCAGCTCGCCGCCGGCCACCGTCGGCTAACTCGTGGATCAGGCTTTTTCCGCCAGCGGCCCGCGTCGCACGGGTGCCATTTATTTGTTTTCAACTTTGGATCGCGTCTCTCAAGCTGCAACTTTGGACTGGGCGATAGACCTTGCCATTAACCAAGATATAACGGCAGATTGTTTTTCACTGGATCAACACATCAAGGGTCTTTGGATTTCACGGCACGCGAATCGACAGTGCGCGTTGCGACGTGAGGGGATTTCCGCAGCCCGCTACGCGTCAACTGCTCCCGTCAGCCAAGCTACGGCGCGTCGAAGTCGCGTAAATTTTATGTTGTCTCGATCAGCCGCGCCGGCAGTGTCAGGTCCAGCATGTGAATTTATTTGTTTGGAACCCGCAGGAGTTAATTCAGCGCGCGCATATTTCTGCTGAGTATCGAGAATCTCACACTGCAAGTGAGCCATAGCTAACATCACAGACGCGTTCGATTCAGGGAGCGCACCACTTTCTCCACCACGTCACATCTCAATCCGGATGTGCATCCGCAAAGGAGCGGGCAACCAACACCGGATCCGCACGCGCGTAAGAATATCAAAGCCTTGATTCCAACAAATTCACAACAACACCACAACAACAAGATACGTACCTGGAAACCAACCACCACCCTTGCTTCCGTACCACCACCATCCCCGCCAAATTTCCCTCCCCGCTGCTCCAGCACTCAAATTTTGCACGGAGACGACGTATCAATGTCCCGCGAACCGTGCGCCATGGCTGGTACGTCCTCGCCTCCGGAAGACCAGTTTGGTGGTTTTTTTGACTTGTTTTTCAGAATATTTTTGCCGCCGGCAGGCAAATCCCCACCTACGACCGCAATGCAGCGTAGCACACGTTCCCATTCCACTTATGGCGTGTACGTCGTGCCGCGGAGGCGCCGAGACCACATATCGGCTTCCCGCGAGCGGCATGTTAATGCAGGTGAGCCTCCATTTTCATGACATTTCTGACGCTAATTCAAGCACCTTTTTCAGATTTTTTGGCCGCCGGCAGGCAAACCTCCACCTGCGACCGCAATGCAGCGTAGTCGACATTCCCATTCCACTTGTGGCGTGTTCTTCGTGCCCCGGAGGCGCCGCGCAGCGGCGCCGACGTCGCCGAGACCATATATCGGCTTCCCGCCAGCGGGATTTCAATGTGGTGAGCCTGCATTCTCAAGCTCATTTTGTTGTCATTTTACGCTAATTTACGCACCTTTTTCAGATTTTTTTCGCCGCTGGCAGGCAAAGTCCCGCTTACGACCGCAATGCAGCGTGTCCCCGCGCTGGAAAATGTTGGTGTTCTCGGGCGCCGCTGCGCGGCGCCGACGTCGATGTGGGATGGGAGAAGGGTGCTAGGTTGGGGTTACTATTAGGTTGCAGGTGAGTTGCATTTTCAGGGTGTTCACAGAGCTCATTTTCACATTTTCTTCTCCGCGGCCAAGGCCGCCGGGCTAGCAACTGCATGTTGATGTCGTTCCACGACGTATCGCCGTCCGGCGAGCGAGACTTCCATAGGTGAGTCATTCCCCTCCTCTACACACATAATCAAACACCACTCACCTCCACATTATCCCAACACACACGCTGCTCTCGAAATTCGAGATCCGCGCGTCCCGCCACCCACAGCGAAGCCCCAAAACCGAAATTCGATTTTTGGCCGTCCCGCGAGCGGGGATTCGCCATCCGGGTTCAGTTAGCCTGCAGCGCGCAACATTTCTTGGCCAAAAAAGTCGGCCTGCGGCGCGAAGGTGAGTACACAGACTTGCATCAGATTTCCGCGTTGAATCCGACCTAGTTTAAGTTCGAGTCCTGATTTTTTGGGGCCGCGGGCGGGTTCAAGTCGTGGTGAATGGTACGTGATATCCGATGCGTTGGCGGCGATGTGTGTGTTTTTTTCCGGGCCGCGGGCGCTGGGTGCAGGTGAGTTCATTATAAGCATTTGGGTCTTGACGCAATTCTGACGAGTTTTGAAGGTTAGATTTTGAGAAAGCGCTCCTGCGGAGCATTCAGTTGAAGTGCTAAGTCGAGGTGAGTAGTTACATCGTTGAAATGCGACTTGAACTGACACACGGAGCATTAGTTTCAACGCGATTCCAGCAAGTTTTCAACACGTACATTCTCAAAATCTCGCCTGTAGGACAATTAGTTCGGATTCCAGGTAAGCTCAGGACTTTACAGCTTCCTTGTACCCCTTGAACTGATTCACGACGCCCACAGACTTCAAAGTCTAACCCTAGAACCGGTCATTTTGACTTCCTCGCCCCAAAAGCTAACCCTAGAAGTCGATAAATCTGTAGTCAGTAGTCAGTAGAACGGGCCGGGAAACGGCCTTCTCAGTGGGTCAAAATAAAAAAATCTCCTCGCGGGGCGTGACTTTGTCGCGTTCGCGCCGTGGGATTAAAAGATTGTTGAAGTTTTGATTGCGAAAAAGTATAAGAGGAGAGAACGAGGTCGCGGAACGCGACTTGTCGCGGACGGGACTTATCGTGGGCGGGGCTTTCGAGTAATTTTATTCATTTTTGGTGTATTTAGAACAAGAACAGCAGTGAGGGATAATGCTCACTGACGTGTTTCCCAAGCGCTCAAGCCGCGCCGAATCGCGCTCGAGATGCGCAGACACCGACTCGACTCGATTGGCACCCGGGAGCATGCTCAGCCTCGCCGCGACATACACACGGAGGATGCGCGCGCGAGAGCTTAAGGTGCGTGTACCGCATCCCCGCCTCACTTTGCTTGCTGACTTCTCGTTCACCCCGCGCTGCCGCGCGCCCAACGCCGAATCGCGAGGGCGAAGCTGCCACGTGTACGGTGCGTGGCAGCTTCTTTCTCTTTCTCTTCTCCGTCCTTCCCTCCTCTCCCTCCTCTCCCCCCCTCCTTTCCTTCCCTTCTCCTCTCTTCCCTCCTTCGCCTCGCTCCGCACCCCACGCGCCGCGCAGGTCTCGCGTATTCTGCGCACGGCGAGCGGGGACACCGTGCGCACGGCGTGCATGCCGCGCCTGTCGCGCACATCGCGCAAATCCCCGCGCATGCCCCGAAGGACGTCGACGCACGCGGCGCATCGACTGACTCGCCGCACCCCGCTCGATCCCAGCGGCAAGTCAGCGCATCGCCCGCGCACACGCTGCGCGCGTGATCCTCACGCCCGCGTCGACGCTGGTGCGCAGGTCGTGCAAGTCCGCGAGCCTGCCACGCATGCTGCGAATCGAGTCGCTGTGCGCATCCGCATCTGCCTTGAGCGCGCGTCCCGCACGCTGTGCGCAACTCGCGCGGGAGCGGACGATGTGTGTGCTCGCCGTGCGACACTGCGTGTGCACGGTGTGCCCTCGGACTCTTCGTCGCGTCCGCATCACAGCCCGCCGCGCCGTACCGGCTACTCGGCGGTGCGCCGACTCCGCTACGGTAGCTACATAGTCTACGTAGCCCGTGTCGGTATTACCCAAATCTGAATAAATTAGATTCAAAACCCTACAAAACCGAGTTAGCGATAAGAAACGGCGGGCTGAGTACTTACCTGTATAAGGGCAGAAAGTCTTCAAGGCTAATAACACAGTCAGGGCGCCGAATTGAAAGCGGAATAAGCACTCACAAGAATATAGCCGGCAAATCAGAAACGACGCAACTCCAGTTTTCAATGCCGGCCTGTGAAATAGTCAACGAAATCAATGTTGATGCACGTTTGCGTCTATTCCAACTCAAGTCTGCAAGTCGAAAATCCATCAGTCGGTGCAAGTCGGAATTGGAATAGCGAGCTCACCTTCGTTGGCTCGAATCAGAGTTGAATGCAACTAAAGTTGTAACGAATCTGATTGAAAAGAGAAGTTGGCGCGCGGCACTCAGATGAAACATTCGCTTTGAGCGCGAAGATATCCGGTTAGCAAGGCAAGTTGAAGATCAAGTTCAGTGTACACGATACAGCGTGAAATTTGAAAGCTCACGTCTTCAGTTGATCTGCGAGAGACTACGTGTTGAATAAGTCAGTCAGTAACAGTAAAGCAAAGCCAAAAAAGAGTCTTACCCTCGAATTAAACTCGTAATATTGAGCTGGATGCCATGAATGTCGTCAGCAAGTCCAAAATAGAGGAGAGTACGGGGAATTTCACGTCTCGTCTCGCCGAGATGCCCGAGATGCCCGAGGCCGTTGTGACTTTGTGGTTCAACTCCAACGCAATGCTGCGGGGCAAGAGAATTGGACCTAAAAGAAGGTAAAGTAACTGCCAGCATCGATTAGAAAATACTTACCTCGGAGCGGAACAGTGAAGTTGAGTAAAAACACAAATAATGGTTGGCCTGTCTTGACTCGAGTTCGAGTCTAGCCATCGCATAAGTGATTGGAAACCGACGATCTGAGGCGGGTCAAGTCAGGGTTTGCGAGGTAAGCAGAAGAATGAACATACCTGAACCCGACAAGTCAACCTTGAAACCGGGGTGCACGTTGGTTTGTTTAACTTGTGGCTGAGATTTCGAAACTGAGAAGGGAACGTCAACAAGTGGACATAAGTTCAACGATAAGACTCACCAGGTCAGGTCGAATGAACTGTTGGCCGAGACGAAGCAGTAAGTTGAACGGGTAAGAAATGTTACCACAAGTCAGATTCGTTCCTAGCTGGGTATGCACATCAGCTACGTGCGCAAACTGAAAAAACTCGAAAACTCACATCACATCTAGGGAGCTCTCCAACAATCTAACGACGAAGCGAGACAGTGGATACCTGAAGAATCTGAAGACAGAAGAGAGGTGAATTGCGAGGGATAAAAGAGGCAAAACTCGATCATTGGTAGCTACCTCAAAATGCCAGAATTCGTCGTTGGCGGCCACATTGAAGTCAATGCGGTGTTCTGAGGATGGTCAACGTCTTGAGAGGGATCAAAGAAACAAAGATTACAAAAGAAGAGTCTTGATAATCTGCGACGGAATGAATGGAAGGAAATGGTCAGTGGGGTTGAACATGTGGGAAGTGGACTCGCCGTGGCGTTTGGAAAGCATGTAGTTATGTTCTACGCAAACGGACCGTCAGTTATAAACGAGTGGGATATTGAACTTGAACGAAGCACTCACAAAAAAATGAAAGACTGATCTAACTCAGAATCGTGCTATCAAGTTCCGATGAAAGCCACATCGTACAAACCGAGAATGAGTAGCAGTCCAATTGAAGCTTGAAGGGGCAAAACTTTGAGACATTGAAGCTTGAGATCGAATTCACGAGGAATACAAGTTCAGAGTCCAGATACAAGACCGAGATTGGGAAGTTTCGACATCACCGAGAAGCCCGAGGGCCGAGCGTACATTAGAATTGGACGCGCAGTACCAAGCCCAGTCAGAAATCGGAGCGCAGGCTCGGTGAAGGACTTGGATAGGGGGTTGGCTTGAATGGGATACGTGTTTGATGGGCAATAGAGGCAAGCATAAGGCGGGGGGACAAGGGGAAGAGTGGGCAAAAAGCGACCCGTTGGGAAAAGACGCGGAGTTCGTCACCCTATATACACCCAGAAAGGGCCAGTTGGGCCTAGAGCGTTGCAAATTGCAACCAGATAACGTATCCAGACGGATCCGATGACCTGGGCGCACGGTGTGGGGCCGGTGGAACGAGGGTTCGAAAAGACTTTGAAACAGCGGGAGCGCGGTTTCCAGGGCCAGATAGCCAGAAGCAGACGCGGGCATCCGCACAAGTGTGGGAAGACATTCAGCAGCCGAAATGGAGGCGATATCGACGATCTCCGGTAGCTGAATTAGGGTGATTTGAGTTTTGTTGATTTCTTGCCGACGCCTGAATCGCGCACGGGGCACAGATTTGAGAAGCGAGGATTCAATATATTGAATATAGAATTAAGTCTGAGAAGAATTGGGGCTGGCTCGGGGAAGGATGGAGGGACAAGAGGCGAAGAAAGAGATGGTTGAAAATCGGAAATATTGGTAAGTCCGCAGTCGCGCGCGAGCAGAAGACACGCACCGCAGCCAATATGCAATTGAATGTTCCCATCATATTCGGTGGCCAAAGTTCCCCGCTCAAGCCCATTTCCCCCCACCAAAGTCGAAATAGCGGGAATGCGTCCCGAGCAAAATAACACACGCACCACGATTCCTTTGAGTGGGAGACATCCAGGGAAGAAGTCAAAAGAGTCCATGAAGCTTTTCGGGCTAACAAAATGGTGATATGCCAACCAGATACCGCGGAATAAGCGAAACAGGGTGCAAACACACCGGAGAGTCATGCGGGGTCTACAGCGCTCCAATCGCCCCAGAAACCGCCCGAGATGCGCGGCGTAACCATCAGATCATATGTTGAAAGTTTGGCGTGATGGCGACCAACACTTGCGCTTCCATTCCAAAATCTTTGGAAATGGGTGCAAATGCCGTGTCCCGTTTGCCGCTGTCCCTGACCCTAAATAGCGCCGGAGTAGCCTCCAGGTGAGAGGGAATTGATGCCGGAGTAGACGCCGCGTGACCCGAGCCGCGCAGCGTTGAAAGCCAAAAAATGGGCATGGTGGTCGAAAGCAAGATTTGATCGCCTTCCTCTTTGGGAATTTCGATGGTTGAACTTTTGAAAACGAACATGGATCACGTGATCTCCATCATTTCTTCAACACTCAGCTCGCCGCCGGCCACCGTCGGCTAACTCGTGGATCAGGCTTTTTCCGCCAGCGGCCCGCGTCGCACGGGTGCCATTTATTTGTTTTCAACTTTGGATCGCGTCTCTCAAGCTGCAACTTTGGACTGGGCGATAGACCTTGCCATTAACCAAGATATAACGGCAGATTGTTTTTCACTGGATCAACACATCAAGGGTCTTTGGATTTCACGGCACGCGAATCGACAGTGCGCGTTGCGACGTGAGGGGATTTCCGCAGCCCGCTACGCGTCAACTGCTCCCGTCAGCCAAGCTACGGCGCGTCGAAGTCGCGTAAATTTTATGTTGTCTCGATCAGCCGCGCCGGCAGTGTCAGGTCCAGCATGTGAATTTATTTGTTTGGAACCCGCAGGAGTTAATTCAGCGCGCGCATATTTCTGCTGAGTATCGAGAATCTCACACTGCAAGTGAGCCATAGCTAACATCACAGACGCGTTCGATTCAGGGAGCGCACCACTTTCTCCACCACGTCACATCTCAATCCGGATGTGCATCCGCAAAGGAGCGGGCAACCAACACCGGATCCGCACGCGCGTAAGAATATCAAAGCCTTGATTCCAACAAATTCACAACAACACCACAACAACAAGATACGTACCTGGAAACCAACCACCACCCTTGCTTCCGTACCACCACCATCCCCGCCAAATTTCCCTCCCCGCTGCTCCAGCACTCAAATTTTGCACGGAGACGACGTATCAATGTCCCGCGAACCGTGCGCCATGGCTGGTACGTCCTCGCCTCCGGAAGACCAGTTTGGTGGTTTTTTTGACTTGTTTTTCAGAATATTTTTGCCGCCGGCAGGCAAATCCCCACCTACGACCGCAATGCAGCGTAGCACACGTTCCCATTCCACTTATGGCGTGTACGTCGTGCCGCGGAGGCGCCGAGACCACATATCGGCTTCCCGCGAGCGGCATGTTAATGCAGGTGAGCCTCCATTTTCATGACATTTCTGACGCTAATTCAAGCACCTTTTTCAGATTTTTTGGCCGCCGGCAGGCAAACCTCCACCTGCGACCGCAATGCAGCGTAGTCGACATTCCCATTCCACTTGTGGCGTGTTCTTCGTGCCCCGGAGGCGCCGCGCAGCGGCGCCGACGTCGCCGAGACCATATATCGGCTTCCCGCCAGCGGGATTTCAATGTGGTGAGCCTGCATTCTCAAGCTCATTTTGTTGTCATTTTACGCTAATTTACGCACCTTTTTCAGATTTTTTTCGCCGCTGGCAGGCAAAGTCCCGCTTACGACCGCAATGCAGCGTGTCCCCGCGCTGGAAAATGTTGGTGTTCTCGGGCGCCGCTGCGCGGCGCCGACGTCGATGTGGGATGGGAGAAGGGTGCTAGGTTGGGGTTACTATTAGGTTGCAGGTGAGTTGCATTTTCAGGGTGTTCACAGAGCTCATTTTCACATTTTCTTCTCCGCGGCCAAGGCCGCCGGGCTAGCAACTGCATGTTGATGTCGTTCCACGACGTATCGCCGTCCGGCGAGCGAGACTTCCATAGGTGAGTCATTCCCCTCCTCTACACACATAATCAAACACCACTCACCTCCACATTATCCCAACACACACGCTGCTCTCGAAATTCGAGATCCGCGCGTCCCGCCACCCACAGCGAAGCCCCAAAACCGAAATTCGATTTTTGGCCGTCCCGCGAGCGGGGATTCGCCATCCGGGTTCAGTTAGCCTGCAGCGCGCAACATTTCTTGGCCAAAAAAGTCGGCCTGCGGCGCGAAGGTGAGTACACAGACTTGCATCAGATTTCCGCGTTGAATCCGACCTAGTTTAAGTTCGAGTCCTGATTTTTTGGGGCCGCGGGCGGGTTCAAGTCGTGGTGAATGGTACGTGATATCCGATGCGTTGGCGGCGATGTGTGTGTTTTTTTCCGGGCCGCGGGCGCTGGGTGCAGGTGAGTTCATTATAAGCATTTGGGTCTTGACGCAATTCTGACGAGTTTTGAAGGTTAGATTTTGAGAAAGCGCTCCTGCGGAGCATTCAGTTGAAGTGCTAAGTCGAGGTGAGTAGTTACATCGTTGAAATGCGACTTGAACTGACACACGGAGCATTAGTTTCAACGCGATTCCAGCAAGTTTTCAACACGTACATTCTCAAAATCTCGCCTGTAGGACAATTAGTTCGGATTCCAGGTAAGCTCAGGACTTTACAGCTTCCTTGTACCCCTTGAACTGATTCACGACGCCCACAGACTTCAAAGTCTAACCCTAGAACCGGTCATTTTGACTTCCTCGCCCCAAAAGCTAACCCTAGAAGTCGATAAATCTGTAGTCAGTAGTCAGTAGAACGGGCCGGGAAACGGCCTTCTCAGTGGGTCAAAATAAAAAAATCTCCTCGCGGGGCGTGACTTTGTCGCGTTCGCGCCGTGGGATTAAAAGATTGTTGAAGTTTTGATTGCGAAAAAGTATAAGAGGAGAGAACGAGGTCGCGGAACGCGACTTGTCGCGGACGGGACTTATCGTGGGCGGGGCTTTCGAGTAATTTTATTCATTTTTGGTGTATTTAGAACAAGAACAGCAGTGAGGGATAAGAGAAGTGTGAGGGTGCCAGAAGAATTCAAAGAGGAGCACAATGAGGAGAGCCAGGGAGGAAGAGAATAAGAGTGGAGAGAAGAGGGGCAGAAAGGGTAGAGAGAAAGGGAAAGGAAAGAGGCAAGGGGAAAAGGTCACGCAGACGTACTGCGTGTAGACTCGTTCCCATCCGACGTGAGTGAGGCTCAACCTCGGCCTTGGTGGACGGAACCCGATAGCGGGCATCGGAAAGGCGCAGAGGACAGCGTCGGAATGAGCGGCGCAGAGAGAAGCTGAAGTCGGTGAAAGACGCGCGGGTGGAAGTTGCAGGCGAGCGGGTAGACAGTCGGCGGAACAAGTCGGAGAGAGGGAGCTGCGAGTCGGGCCGGGCGTCATCGACGAGACACAGCGAGTAGTCGACGTTTGCGGCAAGTCGGTGAAAGACGGGCGGCCCGTCGTCCAAGTCGTTTGACTTGACAGATAATTGTGACTCGTGAGGATCGAACCGACGAGACTGACTAAGTATGTAAGCAAGACCAAATATTTCCTCGGTTGATTTCCTCCTTTTCCCGAACCACCACAATGACAGCCAAAGGCTCATGGAATTCACCCATCTACATATCGGACGACGAGGACGAGAACGATGTTGCTGGCCAGCTTATTTGCCCTGAATCCGCCCCAGCTCCACCGGCCACGTCCACAAACCAGCTTACCACGATTTCTCCGCCAATCTATACCCCAAGTGAGCTCATTTTGCTCATTGAAGCCCGGAAACTGACTCGGAGTCCAATTCTAGTGGATAACGGCTTTGAGCCAAGATCTACGCTCCAAAAACGGAAGCGGGAGGATACATTTACCAATCCCACTCCAGGTCCGAGTCGTCATAGAGAAAACTCGAGCCGGGATGTGGGTCCGTCGAACGCAGAGACAAAAAAGGCTCGGAAACGGCGGCGGAGGCAAGAGCGGGAGGAGGCTATGGCACATTCGCGAGCGCAAGCCTTTCTTCCGCCTTTCAGCGTTCTCCCTTTTTTGCCAACACTCAATTCTTGGCAACCTCCACCCAGCTTCAATCCATACTCGCTCGGGATGCAGGCCCAGCCATTTCCTCCGAATAATGTGCTTTATCCAGACCACGGGGGATACAATGCGCCACATCAGTACCCGACGTACACAACCTCGCACCGATACAATGGCCCTCCCCATGAACAAAGGCATGAGCCCTCGAATTGGGTGTCTTCCATGGCCGCTGGGTCGCACAACCCGGATCTTGACTTTTGGGACCAGTATACTCCTCCACCTCCACCCCGAGAACCATCTCCCCCTCCTCCTCCGCCTCCCCCACCGCCGCCTCTCCCTCGCCAGGTCACTCCTACCCCTCCTCCTCCTCCGCCTCCTCCCCCTGCCGCTGCGACTGCTGCAAAAGTTACCGCGCCAAAGAAGCCCGTCTCGCTCATAATCGGTATGAACCCCGACAAGGACCGCCACAGCAAGCACGGCACGTTCCACCCCTCCCCGCACGCCATAACCTCCCTGCCGTCCAATCCCGACGGCTCCGCGTACATCCCCAACCCGGCGCGCACGCTCGTGATGGAGCAGCTGCCCAAGACGCACCGCACGCGCGAGTTCATAAAGTCGTGGAGCAAGGGCGCGTGCGGCGCGCACCCGGTGTATTTTGCCGTCGACCCGCCGTCGGCGAAGGCGCTCGTTGAGTTTGCTACGGCGGAGCTGGCGAGGAAGGCGTGGGGCTCACCTAAACTCGGTGGGGTGAGCGGGCCGCCCGTCAAGGGGAAGCCGCGTGCGGATTGGGTGTGGTGGGCGGGGCGGGGGTCGGCGAGCTCGAGCCTGAATGGTGCGTACCCGAGTCCTTCTCCCCCTTCTCGTGCTGACTTTTTTCCAGTTCTCCGAATCGCTGCACTCGTGCCTTGCGACGCGCGCACCGCCTTGTCCCGCGATTTGGCACGCAGACTAAGAATGGAGATGGCGCTGGGTCAAGGTGCGTGCACCGTCCTCCCTCTTTCTGCTCACTGATGTCCTTCTCAAGCGCTCCAGCCGCGGATGAAGACGAGTCGCACGCATCGTGCGTACCGGTTGCGACATGACCTGCGCCCCGTGCGATGCGTGCTGGAACGACACTGCCGCTGTTCTTCGCCGCCACGCACGCCCACACCACCACCTTTCTCGTTGCGAGCGCCGGGCGCTCGCAAATCCGACGGGGAAGATACATACGCACTGGGCCATGGTGCGCGTACTGCATCCTCACCTTTTTGCTCACTGACGTGTTTCCCAAGCGCTCAAGCCACGCCCAATCGCGCTCGAGATGCGCAGACACCGACTCGACTCGATTGGCGCCCGGGAGCATGCTCAGCCTCGCCGCGACACACACACGGAGGATGCGCGCGCGCGAGCTCAAGGTGCGTGTACCGCTTCCTCACCTCTGCTTGCCCGCTAACTTGTCGTTCACGCCGCACTGCCGCGCCCAACGCAGAATCGCGAGAGCGAAGCTGCCACATGTCCGGTGCATGCGCCGTCGCGCGGATCCCCCAAGTCGCTGCCCCAAGACCACCGCGCGCACGCACTGCGCCTCGACCGACTCGACATGCACACCCGCCCATCCCCGCCCACGCCGCGCCTCAAGCCCGCGCGCCCGCGCGTCCCGCACCCTTGCGATCCGAGCCGGTCGGGAGGCCGCATTTCGGGTGCTCGCACCAACTCCGCGAGTCCATCAGCGAATGGATCGAGGTGCGCGCTGCCCTTCCACCCCTTTCTGACTCTTTCCTCACTGACTCTCTCCTCAGGCTGCGTCGCTACAACGCCGAATCCGAATCGCGTCGCCGAGTGCACGCTGTGCACCGTGCACATTCACCGTACACGCACGTGCACGGCGCGCCCAATCCCCGCACCCCCCCGCGCCGTGCGACGTGTCCTTGCCGTGCGATGTGCCCTTGCCGCGCGACATCGTGTGCGCAACCTCGTCGCGTCCGTGCGTAACCTCGCTGCCCGCCGCCCGCCGCGCCGTGCTCCCAGCCAGCGCCGACTCCGTCCTACGTACTACGTATCACCCATAGCTACAGTAGCTACTCCGTGTACGTAGTACACAACCTGAATAAAAGTAATTTGAAAACCTACAAATCTCGTTAGCGATGAGAAACGGCGCGCAGAAAACTAAACACTGACTTCAAGGACCAGATAGCAAGTTTTGAAGCTCAAGGCTAATGAAGGAGACCGAGCGTGCAGAATTGGTCAAGTCTGATTATTCGAAGTCAGCGCGAAGGTAATAGTGGGACGGGAACCCACCGTGCAAACCAATCAAGACCGGAATCGAGGTAAATCTAGATTGGGGTGCGGAGAGATAATAGCGTTTGAATCGAGGTGCGTTGCACTTGATTTGAGTTGGAAATTCAATACGTGCAAGTGAAATTTGGATCGACACTCGCCTTGGGCTACCTCAAATCCCAGGAGGCGTCTTCGAAACTTGAGTTTCTTGAGTTCCGTGGACGAAGTCTGCGGGGTTGAACGAGTCCGTCAGTCGCACCCCGAGTAAGGTAAGATAAAACTAAAATATAATCTTACCTGCAGAACAAACTCAACCTCAAACGCAAAGTCGGAGTCCGAGCGAATCATCAGGAAACAATAAGTCCGTCGCATTCCAAGTAAGGTAAGAGAACACTGAAATACAATCCTACCTGCAGGACGAAACTCAAACAAACTCGCAATCCGAGCGAATCATCTGGAAACAATAAGAGGATTGTCAGCAAGTTCAAATGCAGAGAAGGACGAAGGGAGGAATATCAATGGTGCGGCCGAGATGCCCGAGTTTGCGGTTCAAGTGGGAATTGGGGCGTGGTGGTGCGGGGTGAGAGAGTCGGAACTAAGTACTCAGTAGGTATGATACTACGGATGGATGGTGAGCGGGGATTTGAGTGTGTATGTAGATTGGCGGTATAACTTACTTTTGACTTCGAGTGCAGCTGGAGGGACGAAGTCGACGTCAAAATAGAACGTTGTGAGTATGTTGACTTGAGGTCCGAGTCGTGGTTGAAGTGGATGGATTGAACTCGGTGAGGGAAAGGAATCAGAGTTTGCGGGACATGTATACAAGAATGAAACGTACCTTAACCCAAGACCGAGTTAACCTCGAGTTAATGTCGATAACCTGACAAAAGAAGGTCAGCGAGTGAATAATAGAAGGATAGAAGTAGCTTACCTAGTTCCGTCAAGTCAGGTCTTGAGTTTTCGTTCAAAGGGCCAAAGATCAGTCAGTAAGCTGAATGGGTGAGAATGCTGATCCAAGTCGGATTGGCTACTAAGAGAACATTAGCTTCACGCACAAATCCAGCAAGTCAAAATCCTTCAATACTCACAGCAAAGAAACGAAGCAAAAAGTCAAAATGAATACCTACGGAGAGAACTGAAGTGAGATGCGACAAAAGAAGAGGACAAAGTCGAAATATTCGTAGCTACACCCTCTCGCCGCTGGCAGACAAATTGAAGTCAATGCGGTGTTCTGAGATGGTAAACGTCTCGAGAGGGATCAAAGAAAGAAGGATTGGACGTACCAAGGAAGCTTCCCAATAGTTTGCGATGGAATGAATAGAAGGAGATGGTCAGTCAGGTTGAGTATGCGGAAAGTGGACTCGCCGTGAAGTTGAAAAAGTCAGGTATTATCTACGGAGATGAAGCGTCAATGATCAGCGACTCGGAAAGAGAGCTTGGACGACGAACGTACCAGGAATGAAAGACTCATCTGCACTCGGCATTGTGCTAGAGAAGATCAAGTAATGCAATGGCGTTTTGTACGATGCAATCCAACGACGAGCAGCAGTCCAATTGAAGTTTGAATGGGCAGCGCGTTGAGATATCGAAGGTTGAAATCGAATTCAGGAGGAAGACAAGTTCAGCAGCAAAATATGAGACCAAGCTTGACGAGTTGCGGTGTCGCCGAGAAGCCCGAGAGCCGAGTATAACTTGGAATTGAACGCGGAGTCCCAGTCCCAGTGCGAAATTGGAGCGCGGGCTCACTCAAGGACTCGGATGGAAGGGTAGATTGAGTGCGTTGCGCATTTGAAGGTGAATAGCGACATGTAAAAGGTGGGGGGAAGGGGGCAAAGTGGGGCAAAAAGCGACTCGCTGGTCAAAATACGTGAAGTGCGCTAGCATATGTACGCTACAGAGAGCCCGATAGGGCTAGATTGCCCGAGATGGTTGCCAAGGAACACATCCGCAGCAATCCGATGACCCAGGCGCGCGGTGTGGACCCCGTGGAACGGGGGTTCGAAAAAGGGGCGGAAACAGCGGGAGCGCTGTATCCAGGGCCAGATGTTCAGGAACACACACGGACATTTGGGCGGATGTGGGAAGATGTTTGGGAGCCGAAATGGAGTCGATGTCAACGATCTTCGGCGTCTGAATTAGGATGATGTTGAGTTTTGGTGAATTCTGGCCGACGTCTGAATCGCACACAGGGTGCGAATCTGAGCGGCGAGGTTTCAAGATATTGAATACAGAATGAAATTTGAGCAGAGCTGGGGTCCACCCGGGGATGGAGGGAGGGACAAGAGGCGAAGGAATGGATGGTTGGAAATCGGAAATATTGGTAAGTCCGCAATCGCGCGCGAGCAGAAACCACGCACCACAGTACACATGCTATAGAATGTTACCATCATATTCTGCGGCCAAAGTCCTCCGCCCAAGCCCATTTTCCCCAACCAAAGTCGAAACCCTGTGAAAGCGTAGAGAGCAAGATATTGAACTCACCAGGATGGCATTGGGCCCAATACGTGCAGAAATGAAAGAAAACACATCCCAAAAACCTTTGTGGGAGCCAAAAGTGTGATACGTCAGCCAGGTACCGCGGAATAAGCGAAACAGGGTGCAAACGCACCGGAGAGTCATGCGGGTTCTACGCCGCTCCAATCGCCCCAGAAACCGCCCGAGATGCGCGGCGTAACCATCCCATCATATGTTAGAAGTTTGGCGTGATGGCGACCAACAATTGCGCTTCCATTCCAAAATCTTTGGAAATGGGTGCAAATGCCGTGTCCCGTTTGCCGCTGTCCCTGACCCTAAATAGCGCCGGAGTAGCCTCCAGGTGAGAGGGAATTGATGCCGGAGTGGACGCCGCGTGACCCGAGCCGAGCAGCGTTGAAGGCCAAAAAATGGGTATGGTGGTCGAAAGCAAGATTTGATCGCCTTCCTCTTTGGGAATTCGATGGTTGAACTTTTGAAAACGAACATGGATCACGTGATCTCCATCATTTCTTCAACACTCAGCTCGCCGCCGGCCACCGTCGGCTAACTCGTGGATCAGGCTTTTTCCGCCAGCGGCCGCGGCGACGCGTCGCGCGGGCGCCATTTATTTGTTTTCAACTTTGGATCGCGTCTTTCAAGCTGCGACTTTGGACTGGGCGATAGACCTTGCCGTTAACCAAAATATAACGGCACATTAGTTTTCAGTGCATCAGCCCATCAAGGGTTTTGCTGGATTTCATGGCACACGACAGCGCGTGTTGCGACGTGCGGGGATTTCCGCAGCCCGCTACGCGTCCAGTGCTCCCGTCAGCCAAGCTACGGCGCGTCGAAGTCACGTAAATCTTGTGTTGTCCGCACCAACCGCGGCAGTATCGGGTCCAGCATGTGAATTTAGTTTTTTGGAACCCGCAGGAGTTAATTCAGCGCGTGCATATTTCTGCTGAGTGTCGAGAATCTCACACTGCAAGTGAGCCATAGCTAACATCACAGACGTGTTCGATTCAGGAAGCGCACCACTTTCTCCACCATGTCACATCCCAATCAGGATGTGCATCCGCAAAGGAGCGGGCAACCAACACCGGATCCGCACGCAGCATTTCATTGATTCCAACAAATTCGCAACACAACAACAACAACATACGTACCTGGAAACCAACCACCACCCTTGCTTCCGTACCACCACCATCCCCGCTCCTCCAGCCCTCGAAATTTGCGCGAAGACGACATATCAACGTCCCGCAAACCGCGCGCCATGGATGGTACGTCCTCGCCTCCGGAAGACCACTTTGGTGGTTTTTTTTGACTTGTTTTTCAGAATATTTTTGCCGCCGGCAGGCAAATCCCACCTGCGACCGCAATGCAACGTAGCACACACTTGCATTTGGGTTGTGGTGTGTGGCTCGTGTCCCGCAGGCGCCGCGCAGCGGCGCCAACATCGTCGAGACCATATCTCGGCTTCCCGCAAGCGGGTTTTCAATGTGGTGAGCCAGCATTCTCAAGTTCATTTTAACGGCATTTTTTAGGCTAATTTACACACCTTTTTAGATTTTTTGGCCGCCGGCAGGCAAATCCCACCTGCGACCGCAATGCAACGTAGCCCACACTTGCATTTGGGTTGTGGTGTGTGGCTTGTGTCCCGCAGCCGCCGCTGCGCAGCGCCAACGTCGTCGAGACCATATCTCGGGTTTCTCAATGTGGTGAGCCTGCATTCTCGAGCTCATTTTGTTGTCAGTTTACGCTAATTTACGCCCCTTTTTCAGATTTTTTTCGCCGCCGGCAGGCAAACCAAGTCTACGACCGCAATGCAGCGTAGCCCACGTTCCCTCCGCTCGCGAAGGCGCCGCGCAGTGGCGCCGACATCGCCGAAAACCATATATCGGCTTCCCGCCAGCGGGATTTCAATACAGGTAAGCCTGCATTCTGGAGTTCATTTTTTTGAGGCCAATTTACGCACCTTTTCCAAAATATTTTTGCCGCCGGCAGGCAAAGTCCCGCCTGTAACCGCAATGCAGCGTGCCCGCGGGCCTTGGATTGTCGGTGTTCTTGGCTTGGGCGCCGCGCAGCGGCGCCGACGTCGCTGAGAGGATAGATGGAGGATGTTAGGTTGCCGTTACTATTAGGTTGCAGGTGAGAGTCGCATTTTCAGGGTGTTCACAGAGCTCATTTTCACAGTTTTTTCTCTGCGGCCGCGGCCGCGGGCCTTGAGTTGAACTGCGCCGTTCGGCGACGAGGAGGTCGTTCCACGACGTATCGCCGTCCGGCGAGCGAGAACATCATAGGTGAGTCCTTTCCCTCCTCTACACACATAATCAAACACCACTCACCTCTCCACATACTCCGCGGCGCATGCTGCTCTCGAAATTCGAGATCCGCGCGTCCACCACCGCCCCAAAACCAAAATTCGATTTTTGGGCGTCCCGCGAGCGGCGATTCGCCGTACGTGTTCTGCCACTGTTGAATTGGGGTGCAACTGCATCATTTTTTGGCCAAAACTGCGGCGCGAAGGTGAGTGCGTACAGTTGTATCGAATTTACGTGTTGAATCCGACCTAGTTTAGGGTTGAGTCTTGATTTTTTCGGGCCGCAGGCGCGTTCGAGTTGGTGTTGAAAGCTATGTGGTACCCTTATACATGTGGATTTTTTTGCGGGCCGCGGGCGCTGTGTTCAACAGGTGAGTTTATTCGATGCATCGAGTCTCGACGCAATTCTGACGAGTTCTCAAGGTTGGATTTCAAAAGCGCTCCTGCGGAGCGTTCATTTCATGTCCTAAGTCAAAGTGAGTACGTGCACCATTGAAATGTGTTTTGAACTGATACCCAATCCGTTAGTTTCAACCCCATTCAAGCAAGACCTGAGGCTGCATTTCAGAATCTCCTCTGCAATCAGTTCGGATTCCGATGGAAGGTGAGTACCTTACAGCTTCGTTGTAGCTCTTGCAGATTTACGACGCCATAGACTTCAAATTCTAACCCTAGAATTGGTCAGTTTGGCTTCAAAGACCCAAAAGCTAACCCTAGAAGTCGATAAATCTGTAGTCAGTAATAAGTACAAAAGGGCCCCGGAAACGGCCTTTCCAGTGGGTAGGAAAAAAAAAAAAAGCTCCCCGCAGGGCGTGACTTTGTCGCGTTCGCGCCGTGGGATTAAAAGATTGTTGAAATTGTGATCCCGCAAAAGTATAAAGGGAGAGAACGAGGTCGCGGAACGCGACTTGTCGCGGACGGGACTTATCGTGGGCGGGGCTTCGAGTAATTATATTCATTTTGGTGTATTTAGAACAAGAACAGCAGTAGGGATAAGAGAAGTGTGAGGGTGCCAGAAGAATTCAAAGAGCACAATGAGGAGGGGCAGGGAGGAAGAGAATAAGAGTGGAGAGAAGAGGGGCGGAAAGGGCAGAAAGAAAGGGAAAGGAAAGAGGCAAAAGGAAAAGGTCACGCAGACGTACTGCGTGTAGACTCGTTCCCATCCGATGTGAGTGAGGCCCGACCTCGTGCTTGGTGGACGGAACCCAATGGCGGGCAGCGGAACCCGATAGCGGGCATCGGAAAGGCGCAGAGGGCGGCGTCGGAATGAGCGGCACAGGGAGAAGCTGAAGTCGGTGCAAGACGCGCGGGTGGAAGTTGCAGGCGCGCGGGTAGACAGTCGGCGGAACAAGTCGGAGAGAGGGGAGCTGCGAGTCGGGCCGGGCGTCATCGACGAGACACAGCGAGTCGTTTGCAGCAAGTCGATGAAAGACGGGCGGCCCGTCGTCCAAGTCGTTTGACTTGACAAAGAATTGTGACGAGACCGACTGACTAAGTATGTAAGCAAGACCAAATATTTCCTCGGTTGATTTCCTCCTTTTCCCGAACCACCACAATGACAGCCAAAGGCTCTTGGAATTCGCCCATCTACATCTCGGACGACGAGGACGAGAACGATGTTGCTGGCCAGCTTATTTGCCCTGAATCCGCCCCAGCTCCACCGGCCACGTCCACAAACCAGCTGCTTACCTCCGCCAATCTATACCCAAGTGAGCTCATTTTGCTCATTGAAGCCGGAAACTGACTCGGAGTCCAATTCTAGTGGATACCGGCTTTGAGCCAAGATCTACGCTTCAAAAACGGAAGCGGGAGGATACATTTACCAATCCCACTCCAGGTCCGAGTCGTCATAGAGAAAACTCGAGCCGGGATGTGGGTCCGTCGAACGCAGAGACAAAAAAGGCTCGGAAACGGCGGCGGAGGCAAGAGCGGGAGGAGGCTATGGCACATTCGCGAGCGCAAGCCTTTCTTCCGCCTTTCAGCGTTCTCCCTTTTTTGCCAACACTCAATTCTTGGCAACCTCCACCCAGCTTCAATCCATACTCGCTCGGGATGCAGGCCCAGCCATTTCCTCCGAATAATGTGCTTTATCCAGACCACGGGGGATACAATGCGGCCACATCAGTACCCGACGTACACAACCTCGCACCGATACAATGGCCCTCCCCATGAACAAAGGCATGAGCCCTCGAATTGGGTGTCTTCCATGGCCGCTGGGTCGCACAACCCGGATCTTGACTTTTGGGACCAGTATACTCCTCCACCTCCACCCCGAGAACCATCTCCCCCTCCTCCTCCGCCTCCCCCACCGCCGCCTCTCCCTCGCCAGGTCACTCCTACCCCTCCTCCTCCTCCGCCTCCTCCCCTGCCGCTGCGACTGCTGCAAAAGTTACCGCGCCAAAGAAGCCCGTCTCGCTCATAATCGGTATGAACCCCGACAAGGACCGCCACAGCAAGCACGGCACGTTCCACCCCTCCCCGCACGCCATAACCTCCCTGCCGTCCAATCCCGACGGCTCCGCGTACATCCCCAACCCGGCGCGCACGCTCGTGATGGAGCAGCTGCCCAAGACGCACCGCACGCGCGAGTTCATAAAGTCGTGGAGCAAGGGCGCGTGCGGCGCGCACCCGGTGTATTTTGCCGTCGACCCGCCGTCGGCGAAGGCGCTCGTTGAGTTTGCTACGGCGGAGCTGGCGAGGAAGGCGTGGGGCTCACCTAAACTCGGTGGGGTGAGCGGGCCGCCCGTCAAGGGGAAGCCGCGTGCGGATTGGGTGTGGTGGGCGGGGCGGGGGTCGGCGAGCTCGAGCCTGAATGGTGCGTACCCGAGTCCTTCTCCCCCTTCTCGTGCTGACTTTTTTCCAGTTCTCCGAATCGCTGCACTCGTGCCTTGCGACGCGCGCACCGCCTTGTCCCGCGATTTGGCACGCAGACTAAGAATGGAGATGGCGCTGGGTCAAGGTGCGTGCACCGTCCTCCCTCTTTCTGCTCACTGATGTCCTTCTCAAGCGCTCCAGCCGCGGATGAAGACGAGTCGCACGCATCGTGCGTACCGGTTGCGACATGACCTGCGCCCCGTGCGATGCGTGCTGGAACGACACTGCCGCTGTTCTTCGCCGCCACGCACGCCCACACCACCACCTTTCTCGTTGCGAGCGCCGGGCGCTCGCAAATCCGACGGGGAAGATACATACGCACTGGGCCATGGTGCGCGTACTGCATCCTCACCTTTTTGCTCACTGACGTGTTTCCCAAGCGCTCAAGCCACGCCCAATCGCGCTCGAGATGCGCAGACACCGACTCGACTCGATTGGCGCCCGGGAGCATGCTCAGCCTCGCCGCGACACACACACGGAGGATGCGCGCGCGAGCTCAAGGTGCGTGTACCGCTTCCTCACCTCTGCTTGCCCGCTAACTTGTCGTTCACGCCGCACTGCCGCGCCCAACGCAGAATCGCGAGAGCGAAGCTGCCACATGTCCGGTGCATGCGCCGTCGCGCGGATCCCCCAAGTCGCTGCCCCAAGACCACCGCGCGCACGCACTGCGCCTCGACCGACTCGACATGCACACCCGCCCATCCCCGCCCACGCCGCGCCTCAAGCCCGCGCGCCCGCGCGTCCCGCACCCTTGCGATCCGAGCCGGTCGGGAGGCCGCATTTCGGGTGCTCGCACCAACTCCGCGAGTCCATCAGCGAATGGATCGAGGTGCGCGCTGCCCTTCCACCCCTTTCTGACTCTTTCCTCACTGACTCTCTCCTCAGGCTGCGTCGCTACAACGCCGAATCCGAATCGCGTCGCCGAGTGCACGCTGTGCACCGTGCACATTCACCGTACACGCACGTGCACGGCGCGCCCAATCCCCGCACCCCCCCGCGCCGTGCGACGTGTCCTTGCCGTGCGATGTGCCCTTGCCGCGCGACATCGTGTGCGCAACCTCGTCGCGTCCGTGCGTAACCTCGCTGCCCGCCGCCCGCCGCGCCGTGCTCCCAGCCAGCGCCGACTCCGTCCTACGTACTACGTATCACCCATAGCTACAGTAGCTACTCCGTGTACGTAGTACACAACCTGAATAAAAGTAATTTGAAAACCTACAAATCTCGTTAGCGATGAGAAACGGCGCGCAGAAAACTAAACACTGACTTCAAGGACCAGATAGCAAGTTTTGAAGCTCAAGGCTAATGAAGGAGACCGAGCGTGCAGAATTGGTCAAGTCTGATTATTCGAAGTCAGCGCGAAGGTAATAGTGGGACGGGAACCCACCGTGCAAACCAATCAAGACCGGAATCGAGGTAAATCTAGATTGGGGTGCGGAGAGATAATAGCGTTTGAATCGAGGTGCGTTGCACTTGATTTGAGTTGGAAATTCAATACGTGCAAGTGAAATTTGGATCGACACTCGCCTTGGGCTACCTCAAATCCCAGGAGGCGTCTTCGAAACTTGAGTTTCTTGAGTTCCGTGGACGAAGTCTGCGGGGTTGAACGAGTCCGTCAGTCGCACCCCGAGTAAGGTAAGATAAAACTAAAATATAATCTTACCTGCAGAACAAACTCAACCTCAAACGCAAAGTCGGAGTCCGAGCGAATCATCAGGAAACAATAAGTCCGTCGCATTCCAAGTAAGGTAAGAGAACACTGAAATACAATCCTACCTGCAGGACGAAACTCAAACAAACTCGCAATCCGAGCGAATCATCTGGAAACAATAAGAGGATTGTCAGCAAGTTCAAATGCAGAGAAGGACGAAGGGAGGAATATCAATGGTGCGGCCGAGATGCCCGAGTTTGCGGTTCAAGTGGGAATTGGGGCGTGGTGGTGCGGGGTGAGAGAGTCGGAACTAAGTACTCAGTAGGTATGATACTACGGATGGATGGTGAGCGGGGATTTGAGTGTGTATGTAGATTGGCGGTATAACTTACTTTTGACTTCGAGTGCAGCTGGAGGGACGAAGTCGACGTCAAAATAGAACGTTGTGAGTATGTTGACTTGAGGTCCGAGTCGTGGTTGAAGTGGATGGATTGAACTCGGTGAGGGAAAGGAATCAGAGTTTGCGGGACATGTATACAAGAATGAAACGTACCTTAACCCAAGACCGAGTTAACCTCGAGTTAATGTCGATAACCTGACAAAAGAAGGTCAGCGAGTGAATAATAGAAGGATAGAAGTAGCTTACCTAGTTCCGTCAAGTCAGGTCTTGAGTTTTCGTTCAAAGGGCCAAAGATCAGTCAGTAAGCTGAATGGGTGAGAATGCTGATCCAAGTCGGATTGGCTACTAAGAGAACATTAGCTTCACGCACAAATCCAGCAAGTCAAAATCCTTCAATACTCACAGCAAAGAAACGAAGCAAAAAGTCAAAATGAATACCTACGGAGAGAACTGAAGTGAGATGCGACAAAAGAAGAGGACAAAGTCGAAATATTCGTAGCTACACCCTCTCGCCGCTGGCAGACAAATTGAAGTCAATGCGGTGTTCTGAGATGGTAAACGTCTCGAGAGGGATCAAAGAAAGAAGGATTGGACGTACCAAGGAAGCTTCCCAATAGTTTGCGATGGAATGAATAGAAGGAGATGGTCAGTCAGGTTGAGTATGCGGAAAGTGGACTCGCCGTGAAGTTGAAAAAGTCAGGTATTATCTACGGAGATGAAGCGTCAATGATCAGCGACTCGGAAAGAGAGCTTGGACGACGAACGTACCAGGAATGAAAGACTCATCTGCACTCGGCATTGTGCTAGAGAAGATCAAGTAATGCAATGGCGTTTTGTACGATGCAATCCAACGACGAGCAGCAGTCCAATTGAAGTTTGAATGGGCAGCGCGTTGAGATATCGAAGGTTGAAATCGAATTCAGGAGGAAGACAAGTTCAGCAGCAAAATATGAGACCAAGCTTGACGAGTTGCGGTGTCGCCGAGAAGCCCGAGAGCCGAGTATAACTTGGAATTGAACGCGGAGTCCCAGTCCCAGTGCGAAATTGGAGCGCGGGCTCACTCAAGGACTCGGATGGAAGGGTAGATTGAGTGCGTTGCGCATTTGAAGGTGAATAGCGACATGTAAAAGGTGGGGGAAGGGGGCAAAGTGGGGCAAAAAGCGACTCGCTGGTCAAAATACGTGAAGTGCGCTAGCATATGTACGCTACAGAGAGCCCGATAGGGCTAGATTGCCCGAGATGGTTGCCAAGGAACACATCCGCAGCAATCCGATGACCCAGGCGCGCGGTGTGGACCCCGTGGAACGGGGGTTCGAAAAAGGGGCGGAAACAGCGGGAGCGCTGTATCCAGGGCCAGATGTTCAGGAACACACACGGACATTTGGGCGGATGTGGGAAGATGTTTGGGAGCCGAAATGGAGTCGATGTCAACGATCTTCGGCGTCTGAATTAGGATGATGTTGAGTTTTGGTGAATTCTGGCCGACGTCTGAATCGCACACAGGGTGCGAATCTGAGCGGCGAGGTTTCAAGATATTGAATACAGAATGAAATTTGAGCAGAGCTGGGGTCCACCCGGGGATGGAGGGAGGGACAAGAGGCGAAGGAATGGATGGTTGGAAATCGGAAATATTGGTAAGTCCGCAATCGCGCGCGAGCAGAAACCACGCACCACAGTACACATGCTATAGAATGTTACCATCATATTCTGCGGCCAAAGTCCTCCGCCCAAGCCCATTTTCCCCAACCAAAGTCGAAACCCTGTGAAAGCGTAGAGAGCAAGATATTGAACTCACCAGGATGGCATTGGGCCCAATACGTGCAGAAATGAAAGAAAACACATCCCAAAAACCTTTGTGGGAGCCAAAAGTGTGATACGTCAGCCAGGTACCGCGGAATAAGCGAAACAGGGTGCAAACGCACCGGAGAGTCATGCGGGTTCTACGCCGCTCCAATCGCCCCAGAAACCGCCCGAGATGCGCGGCGTAACCATCCCATCATATGTTAGAAGTTTGGCGTGATGGCGACCAACAATTGCGCTTCCATTCCAAAATCTTTGGAAATGGGTGCAAATGCCGTGTCCCGTTTGCCGCTGTCCCTGACCCTAAATAGCGCCGGAGTAGCCTCCAGGTGAGAGGGAATTGATGCCGGAGTGGACGCCGCGTGACCCGAGCCGAGCAGCGTTGAAGGCCAAAAAATGGGTATGGTGGTCGAAAGCAAGATTTGATCGCCTTCCTCTTTGGGAATTTCGATGGTTGAACTTTTGAAAACGAACATGGATCACGTGATCTCCATCATTTCTTCAACACTCAGCTCGCCGCCGGCCACCGTCGGCTAACTCGTGGATCAGGCTTTTTCCGCCAGCGGCCGCGGCGACGCGTCGCGCGGGCGCCATTTATTTGTTTTCAACTTTGGATCGCGTCTTTCAAGCTGCGACTTTGGACTGGGCGATAGACCTTGCCGTTAACCAAAATATAACGGCACATTAGTTTTCAGTGCATCAGCCCATCAAGGGTTTTGCTGGATTTCATGGCACACGACAGCGCGTGTTGCGACGTGCGGGGATTTCCGCAGCCCGCTACGCGTCCAGTGCTCCCGTCAGCCAAGCTACGGCGCGTCGAAGTCACGTAAATCTTGTGTTGTCCGCACCAACCGCGGCAGTATCGGGTCCAGCATGTGAATTTAGTTTTTTGGAACCCGCAGGAGTTAATTCAGCGCGTGCATATTTCTGCTGAGTGTCGAGAATCTCACACTGCAAGTGAGCCATAGCTAACATCACAGACGTGTTCGATTCAGGAAGCGCACCACTTTCTCCACCATGTCACATCCCAATCAGGATGTGCATCCGCAAAGGAGCGGGCAACCAACACCGGATCCGCACGCAGCATTTCATTGATTCCAACAAATTCGCAACACAACAACAACAACATACGTACCTGGAAACCAACCACCACCCTTGCTTCCGTACCACCACCATCCCCGCTCCTCCAGCCCTCGAAATTTGCGCGAAGACGACATATCAACGTCCCGCAAACCGCGCGCCATGGATGGTACGTCCTCGCCTCCGGAAGACCACTTTGGTGGTTTTTTTGACTTTTTTTCAGAATATTTTTGCCGCCGGCAGGCAAATCCCACCTGCGACCGCAATGCAACGTAGCACACACTTGCATTTGGGTTGTGGTGTGTGGCTCGTGTCCCGCAGGCGCCGCGCAGCGGCGCCAACATCGTCGAGACCATATCTCGGCTTCCCGCAAGCGGGTTTTCAATGTGGTGAGCCAGCATTCTCAAGTTCATTTTAACGGCATTTTTTAGGCTAATTTACACACCTTTTTTAGATTTTTTGGCCGCCGGCAGGCAAATCCCACCTGCGACCGCAATGCAACGTAGCCCACACTTGCATTTGGGTTGTGGTGTGTGGCTTGTGTCCCGCAGCCGCCGCTGCGCAGCGCCAACGTCGTCGAGACCATATCTCGGGTTTCTCAATGTGGTGAGCCTGCATTCTCGAGCTCATTTTGTTGTCAGTTTACGCTAATTTACGCCCCTTTTTCAGATTTTTTTCGCCGCCGGCAGGCAAACCAAGTCTACGACCGCAATGCAGCGTAGCCCACGTTCCCTCCGCTCGCGAAGGCGCCGCGCAGTGGCGCCGACATCGCCGAAACCATATATCGGCTTCCCGCCAGCGGGATTTCAATACAGGTAAGCCTGCATTCTGGAGTTCATTTTTTTGAGGCCAATTTACGCACCTTTTCCAAAATATTTTTGCCGCCGGCAGGCAAAGTCCCGCCTGTAACCGCAATGCAGCGTGCCCGCGGGCCTTGGATGTCGGTGTTCTTGGCTTGGGCGCCGCGCAGCGGCGCCGACGTCGCTGAGAGGATAGATGGAGGATGTTAGGTTGCCGTGTACTATTAGGTTGCAGGTGAGAGTCGCATTTTCAGGGTTCACAGAGCTCATTTTCACAGTTTTTCTCTGCGGGGCCGCGGCCGCGGGCCTTGAGTTGAACTGCGCCGTTCGGCGACGAGGAGGTCGTTCCACGACGTATCGCCGTCCGGCGAGCGAGAACATCATAGTGAGTCCTTTCCCTCCTCTACACACATAATCAAACACCACTCACCTCTCCACATACTCCGCGGCCATGCTGCTCTCGAAATTCGAGATCCGCGCGTCCACCACCCCCCCAAACAAAATTCGATTTTTGGGCGTCCCGCGAGCGGCGATTCGCCGTACGTGTTCTGCCACTGTTGAATTGGGGTGCAACTGCATCATTTTTGGGCCAAAACGGCGGCGCGAAGGTGAGTGCGTACAGTTGTATCGAATTTACGTGTTGAATCCGACCTAGTTTAGGGTTGAGTCTTGATTTTTTCGGGCCGCAGGCGCGTTGAGTTGGTGTGTTGAAAGCTATGTGGTTCCCTTATACATGTGGATTTTTTTGCGGGCCGCGGGCGCTGTGTTCAACAGGTGAGTTTATTCGATGCATCGAGTCTCGACGCAATTCTGACGAGTTCTCAAGGTTGGATTTCAAAAGCGCTCCTGCGGAGCGTTCATTTCATGTCCTAAGTCAAAGTGAGTACGTGCACCATTGAAATGTTTTGAACTGATACCCAATCCGTTAGTTTCAACCCCATTCAAGCAAGACCTGAGGCTGCATTTCAGAATCTCCTCTGCAATCAGTTCGGATTCCGATGGAAGGTGAGTACCTTACAGCTTCGTTGTAGCTCTTGCAGATTTACGACGCCATAGACTTCAAATTCTAACCCTAGAATTGGTCAGTTTGGCTTCAAAGACCCAAAAGCTAACCCTAGAAGTCGATAAATCTGTAGTCAGTAATAAGTACAAAAGGGCCCCGGAAACGGCCTTTCCAGTGGGTAGGAAAAAAAAAAAGCTCCCCGCAGGGCGTGACTTTGTCGCGTTCGCGCCGTGGGATTAAAAGATTGTTGAAATTGTGATCCCGCAAAAGTATAAAGGGAGAGAACGAGGTCGCGGAACGCGACTTGTCGCGGACGGGACTTATCGTGGGCGGGCTTCGAGTAATTATATTCATTTTTGGTGTATTTAGAACAAGAACAGCAGTAGGGATAAGAGAAGTGTGAGGGTGCCAGAAGAATTCAAAGAGCACAATGAGGAGGGGCAGGAGGAAGAGAATAAGAGTGGAGAGAAGAGGGCGGAAAGGGCAGAAAGAAAGGGAAAGGAAAGAGGCAAAAGGAAAAGGTCACGCAGACGTACTGCGTGTAGACTCGTTCCCATCCGATGTGAGTGAGGCCCGACCTCGTGCTTGGTGGACGGAACCCAATGGCGGGCAGCGGAACCCGATAGCGGGCATCGGAAAGGCGCAGAGGGCGGCGTCGGAATGAGCGGCACAGGGAGAAGCTGAAGTCGGTGCAAGACGCGCGGGTGGAAGTTGCAGGCGCGCGGGTAGACAGTCGGCGGAACAAGTCGGAGAGAGGGAGCTGCGAGTCGGGCCGGGCGTCATCGACGAGACACAGCGAGTCGTTTGCAGCAAGTCGATGAAGACGGGCGGCCGTCGTCCAAGTCGTTTGACTTGACAAAGAATTGTGACGAGACCGACTGACTAAGTATGTAAGCAAGACCAAATATTTCCTCGGTTGATTTCCTCCTTTTCCCGAACCACCACAATGACAGCCAAAGGCTCTTGGAATTCGCCCATCTACATCTCGGACGACGAGGACGAGAACGATGTTGCTGGCCAGCTTATTTGCCCTGAATCCGCCCCAGCTCCACCGGCCACGTCCACAAACCAGCTGCTTACCTCCGCCAATCTATACCCAAGTGAGCTCATTTTGCTCATTGAAGCCCGGAAACTGACTCGGAGTCCAATTCTAGTGGATACCGGCTTTGAGCCAAGATCTACGCTTCAAAACGGAAGCGGGAGGATACATTTACCATCCCACTCCAGGTCCGAGTCGTCATAGAGAAAACTCGAGCCGGGATGTGGGTCCGTCGAACGCAGAGACAAAAAAGGCTCGGAAACGGCGGCGGAGGCAGAGCGGGAGGAGGCTATGGCACATTCGCGAGCGCAAGCCTTTCTTCCGCCTTTCAGCGTTCTCCCTTTTTTGCCAACACTCAATTCTTGGCAACCTCCACCCAGCTTCAATCCATACTCGCTCGGGATGCAGGCCCAGCCATTTCCTCCGAATAATGTGCTTTATCCGACCACGGGGATACAATGCGCCACATCAGTACCCGACGTACACAACCTCGCACCGATACAATGGCCCTCCCCATGAACAAAGGCATGAGCCCTCGAATTGGGTGTCTTCCATGGCCGCTGGGTCGCACAACCCGGATCTTGACTTTTGGGACCAGTATACTCCTCCACCTCCACCTCCACCCCGAGAACCATCTCCCCTCCTCCTCCCCTCCCCCACCGCCGCCTCTCCTCGCCAGGTCACTCCTACCCCTCCTCCTCCTCCCCTCCTCCCCCTGCCGCTGCGACTGCTGCAAAAGTTACCGCGCCAAAGAAGCCCGTCTCGCTCATAATCGGTATGAACCCCGACAAGGACCGCCACAGCAAGCACGGCACGTTCCACCCCTCCCCGCACGCCATAACCTCCCCTGCCGTCCAATCCCGACGGCTCCGCGTACATCCCCAACCCGGCGCGCACGCTCGTGATGGAGCAGCTGCCCAAACGCACCGCACGCGCGAGTTCATAAAGTCGTGGAGCAAGGGCGCGTGCGCGGCGCCACCCGGTGTATTTTGCCGTCGACCCGCCGTCGGCGAAGGCGCGTTGAGTTTGCTACGGCGGAGCTGGCGAGGAAGGCGTGGGGCTCACCTAAACTCGGTGGGGTGAGCGGGCCGCCCGTCAAGGGGAAGCCGCGTGCGGATGGTGGGTGTGGGCGGGCGGGGGTCGGCGAGCTCGAGCCTGAATGGTGCGTACCCGAGTCCTTCTCCCCTTCTCGTGCTGACTTTTTTCCAGTTCTCCGAATCGCTGCACTCGTGCCTTGCGACGCGCGCACCCCTTGTCCGCGATTTGGCACGCAGACTAAGAATGGAGATGGCGCTGGGTCAAGGTGCGTGCACCGTCCTCCTCTTTCTTTCTGCTCACTGATGTCCTTCTCAAGCGCTCCAGCCGCGGATGAAGACGAGTCGCACGCATCGTGCGTACCGGTTGCGACATGACCTGCGCCCCGTGCGATGCGTGCTGGAACGACACTGCCGCTGTTCTTCGCCGCCACGCACGCCCACACCACCACCTTTCTCGTCGGCGAGCGCCGGGCGCTCGCAAATCCGACGGGGAAGATACATACGCACTGGGCCATGGTGCGCGTACTGCATCCTCACCTTTTTGCTCACTGACGTGTTTCCCAAGCGCTCAAGCCACGCCCAATCGCGCTCGAGATGCGCAGACACCGACTCGACTCGATTGGCGCCCGGGAGCATGCTCAGCCTCGCCGCGACACACACACGGAGGATGCGCGCGCGCGAGCTCAAGGTGCGTGTACCGCTTCCTCACCTCTGCTTGCTTGCCCGCTAACTTGTCGTTCACGCCGCACTGCCGCGCCCAACGCAGAATCGCGAGAGCGAAGCTGCCCATGTCCGGTGCATGCGCCGCCGTCGCGCGGATCCCCCAAGTCGCTGCCCCAACCACCGCGCGCACGCACTGCGCCCTCGACCGACTCGACATGCACACCCGCCCATCCCCGCCCACGCGCGCCTCAAGCCCGCGCGCGCCGCGCGTCCCGCACCCTTGCGATCCGAGCCGGTCGGGAGGCCGCATTTCGGGTGCTCGCACCAACTCCGCGAGTCCATCAGCGAATGGATCGAGGTGCGCGCTGCCCTTCCACCCCTTTCTGACTCTTTCCTCACTGACTCTCTCCTAGGCTGCGTCGCTACAACGCCGAATCCGAATCGCGTCGCCGAGTGCACGCTGTGCACCGTGCACATTCACCGTACACGCACGTGCACGGCGCGCCCAATCCCCGCACCCCCCCGCGCCGTGCGAGTGTCCTTGCCGTGCGATGTGCCCTTGCCGCGCGACATCGTGTGCGCAACCTCGTCGCGTCCGTGCGTAACCTCGCTGCCCGCCCCCGCCGCGCCGTGCTCCCAGCCAGCGCCGACTCCGTCCTACGTACTACGTATCACCCATAGCTACAGTAGCTACTCCGTGTACGTAGTACACAACCTGAATAAAAGTAATTTGAAAACCTACAAATCTCGTTAGCGATGAGAAACGGCGCGCAGAAAACTAAACACTGACTTCAAGGACCAGATAGCAAGTTTTGAAGCTCAAGGCTAATGAAGGAGACCGAGCGTGCAGAATTGGTCAAGTCTGATTATTCGAAGTCAGCGCGAAGGTAATAGTGGGACGGGAACCCACCGTGCAAACCAATCAAGACCGGAATCGAGGTAAATCTAGATTGGGGTGCGGAGAGATAATAGCGTTTGAATCGAGGTGCGTTGCACTTGATTTGAGTTGGAAATTCAATACGTGCAAGTGAAATTTGGATCGACACTCGCCTTGGGCTACCTCAAATCCCAGGAGGCGTCTTCGAAACTTGAGTTTCTTGAGTTCCGTGGACGAAGTCCGGGGTTGAACGAGTCCGTCAGTCGCACCCCGAGTAAGGTAAGATAAAACTAAAATATAATCTTACCTGCAGAACAAACTCAACCTCAAACGCAAAGTCGGAGTCCGAGCGAATCATCAGGAAACAATAAGTCCGTCGCATTCCAAGTAAGGTAAGAGAACACTGAAATACAATCCTACCTGCAGGACGAAACTCAAACAAACTCGCAATCCGAGCGAATCATCTGGAAACAATAAGAGGATTGTCAGCAAGTTCAAATGCAGAGAAGGACGAAGGGAGGAATATCAATGGTGCGGCCGAGATGCCCGAGTTTGCGGTTCAAGTGGGAATTGGGGCGTGGTGGTGCGGGGGGTGAGAGAGTCGGAACTAAGTACTCGTAGGTATGATACTACGGATGGATGGTGAGCGGGGGGATTGTGTGTATGTAGATTGGCGGTATAACTTACTTTTGACTTCGAGTGCAGCTGGAGGACGAAGTCGACGTCAAATAGAACGTTGTGAGTATGTTGACTTGAGGTCCGAGTCGTGGTTGAAGTGGATGGATTGAACTCGGTGAGGGAAAGGAATCAGAGTTTGCGGGACATGTTATACAAGAATGAAACGTACCTTAACCCAAGACCGAGTTAACCTCGAGTTAATGTCGATAACCTGACAAAAGAAGGTCAGCGAGTGAATAATAGAAGGATAGAAGTAGCTTACCTAGTTCCGTCAAGTCAGGTCTTGAGTTTTCGTTCAAAGGGCCAAGATCAGTCAGTAAGCTGAATGGGTGAGAATGCTGATCCAAGTCGGATTGGCTACTAAGAGAACATTAGCTTCACGCACAAATCCAGCAAGTCAAAATCCTTCATACTCACAGCAAAGAAACGAAGCAAAAAGTCAAATGAATACCTACGGAGAGAACTGAAGTGAGATGCGACAAAAGAAGAGGACAAAGTCGAAATATTCGTAGCTACACCCTCTCGCGCCGCTGGCAGACAAATTGAAGTCAATGCGGTTTCTGAGATGGTAAACGTCTCGAGAGGGATCAAAGAAAGAAGGATTGGACGTACCAAGGAAGCTTCCCAATAGTTTGCGATGGAATGAATAGAAGGAGATGGTCAGTCAGGTTGAGTATGCGGAAAGTGGACTCGCCGTGAAGTTGAAAAGTCAGGTATTATCTACGGAGATGAAGCGTCAATGATCAGCGACTCGGAAAGAGAGCTTGGACGACGAACGTACCAGGAATGAAAGACTCATCTGCACTCGGCATTGTGCTAGAGAAGATCAAGTAATGCAATGGCGTTTTGTACGATGCAATCCAACGACGAGCAGCAGTCCAATTGAAGTTTGAATGGGCAGCGCGTTGAGATATCGAAGGTTGAAATCGAATTCAGAGGAAGACAAGTTCAGCAGCAAAATATGAGACCAAGCTTGACGAGTTGCGGTGTCGCCGAGAAGCCCGAGAGCCGAGTATACTTGGAATTGAACGCGGAGTCCCAGTCCCAGTGCGAAATTGGAGCGCGGGCTCACTCAAGGACTCGGATGGAAGGGTAGATTGAGTGCGTTGCGCATTTGAAGGTGAATAGCGACATGTAAAAGGTGGGGGGAAGGGGGCAAAGTGGGGCAAAAAGCGACTCGCTGGTCAAAATACGTGAAGTGCGCTAGCATATGTACGCTACAGAGAGCCCGATAGGGCTAGATTGCCCGAGATGGTTGCCAAGGAACACATCCGCAGCAATCCGATGACCCAGGCGCGCGGTGTGGACCCCGTGGAACGGGGGTTCGAAAAAGGGGCGGAAACAGCGGGCGCTGTATCCAGGGCCAGATGTTCAGGAACACACGGACATTTGGGCGGATGTGGGAAGATGTTTGGGAGCCGAAATGGAGTCGATGTCAACGATCTTCGGCGTCTGAATTAGGATGATGTTGAGTTTTGGTGAATTCTGGCCGACGTCTGAATCGCACACAGGGTGCGAATCTGAGCGGCGAGGTTTCAAGATATTGAATACAGAATGAAATTTGAGCAGAGCTGGGGTCCACCCGGGGATGGAGGGAGGGACAAGAGGCGAAGGAATGGATGGTTGGAAATCGGAAATATTGGTAAGTCCGCAATCGCGCGCGAGCAGAAACCACGCACCACAGTACACATGCTATAGAATGTTACCATCATATTCTGCGGCCAAAGTCCTCCGCCCAAGCCCATTTTCCCCAACCAAAGTCGAAACCCTGTGAAAGCGTAGAGAGCAAGATATTGAACTCACCAGGATGGCATTGGGCCCAATACGTGCAGAAATGAAAGAAAACACATCCCAAAAACCTTTGTGGGAGCCAAAAGTGTGATACGTCAGCCAGGTACCGCGGAATAAGCGAAACAGGGTGCAAACGCACCGGAGAGTCATGCGGGTTCTACGCCGCTCCAATCGCCCCAGAAACCGCCCGAGATGCGCGGCGTAACCATCCCATCATATGTTAGAAGTTTGGCGTGATGGCGACCAACAATTGCGCTTCCATTCCAAAATCTTTGGAAATGGGTGCAAATGCCGTGTCCCGTTTGCCGCTGTCCCTGACCCTAAATAGCGCCGGAGTAGCCTCCAGGTGAGAGGGAATTGATGCCGGAGTGGACGCCGCGTGACCCGAGCCGAGCAGCGTTGAAGGCCAAAAAATGGGTATGGTGGTCGAAAGCAAGATTTGATCGCCTTCCTCTTTGGGAATTTCGATGGTTGAACTTTTGAAAACGAACATGGATCACGTGATCTCCATCATTTCTTCAACACTCAGCTCGCCGCCGGCCACCGTCGGCTAACTCGTGGATCAGGCTTTTTCCGCCAGCGGCCCGGCGACGCGTCGCGCGGGCGCCATTTATTTGTTTTCAACTTTGGATCGCGTCTTTCAAGCTGCGACTTTGGACTGGGCGATAGACCTTGCCGTTAACCAAAATATAACGGCACATTAGTTTTCAGTGCATCAGCCCATCAAGGGTTTTGCTGGATTTCATGGCACACGACAGCGCGTGTTGCGACGTGCGGGGATTTCCGCAGCCCGCTACGCGTCCAGTGCTCCCGTCAGCCAAGCTACGGCGCGTCGAAGTCACGTAAATCTTGTGTTGTCCGCACCAACCGCGGCAGTATCGGGTCCAGCATGTGAATTTAGTTTTTTGGAACCCGCAGGAGTTAATTCAGCGCGTGCATATTTCTGCTGAGTGTCGAGAATCTCACACTGCAAGTGAGCCATAGCTAACATCACAGACGTGTTCGATTCAGGAAGCGCACCACTTTCTCCACCATGTCACATCCCAATCAGGATGTGCATCCGCAAAGGAGCGGGCAACCACACCGGATCCGCACGCAGCATTTCATTGATTCCAACAAATTCGCAACACAACAACAACAACATACGTACCTGGAAACCAACCACCACCCTTGCTTCCGTACCACCACCATCCCCGCTCCTCCAGCCCTCGAAATTTGCGCGAAGACGACATATCAACGTCCCGCAAACCGCGCGCCATGGATGGTACGTCCTCGCCTCCGGAAGACCACTTTGGTGGTTTTTTTGACTTGTTTTTCAGAATATTTTTGCCGCCGGCAGGCAAATCCCACCTGCGACCGCAATGCAACGTAGCACACACTTGCATTTGGGTTGTGGTGTGTGGCTCGTGTCCCGCAGGCGCCGCGCAGCGGCGCCAACATCGTCGAGACCATATCTCGGCTTCCCGCAAGCGGGTTTTCAATGTGGTGAGCCAGCATTCTCAAGTTCATTTTAACGGCATTTTTTAGGCTAATTTACACACCTTTTTTAGATTTTTTGGCCGCCGGCAGGCAAATCCCACCTGCGACCGCAATGCAACGTAGCCCACACTTGCATTTGGGTTGTGGTGTGTGGCTTGTGTCCCGCAGCCGCCGCTGCGCAGCGCCAACGTCGTCGAGACCATATCTCGGGTTTCTCAATGTGGTGAGCCTGCATTCTCGAGCTCATTTTGTTGTCAGTTTACGCTAATTTACGCCCCTTTTTCAGATTTTTTGCCGCCGGCAGGCAAACCAAGTCTACGACCGCAATGCAGCGTAGCCCACGTTCCCTCCGCTCGCGAAGGCGCCGCGCAGTGGCGCCGACATCGCCGAACCATATATCGGCTTCCCGCCAGCGGGATTTCAATACAGGTAAGCCTGCATTCTGGAGTTCATTTTTTTGAGGCCAATTTACGCACCTTTTCCAAAATATTTTTGCCGCCGGCAGGCAAAGTCCCGCCTGTAACCGCAATGCAGCGTGCCCGCGGGCCTTGGATTGTCGGTGTTCTTGGCTTGGGCGCCGCGCAGCGGCGCCGACGTCGCTGAGAGGATAGATGGAGGATGTTAGGTTGCCGTTACTATTAGGTTGCAGGTGAGAGTCGCATTTTCAGGGTGTTCACAGAGCTCATTTTCACAGTTTTTCTCTGCGGCCGCGGCCGCGGGCCTTGAGTTGAACTGCGCCGTTCGGCGACGAGGAGGTCGTTCCACGACGTATCGCCGTCCGGCGAGCGAGAACATCATAGGTGAGTCCTTTCCCTCCTCTACACACATAATCAAACACCACTCACCTCTCCACATACTCCGCGGCGCATGCTGCTCTCGAAATTCGAGATCCGCGCGTCCACCACCGCCCCAAAACCAAAATTCGATTTTTGGGCGTCCCGCGAGCGGCGATTCGCCGTACGTGTTCTGCCACTGTTGAATTGGGGTGCAACTGCATCATTTTTTGGCCAAAACTGCGGCGCGAAGGTGAGTGCGTACAGTTGTATCGAATTTACGTGTTGAATCCGACCTAGTTTAGGGTTGAGTCTTGATTTTTTCGGGCCGCAGGCGCGTTCGAGTTGGTGTTGAAAGCTATGTGGTACCCTTATACATGTGGATTTTTTTGCGGGCCGCGGGCGCTGTGTTCAACAGGTGAGTTTATTCGATGCATCGAGTCTCGACGCAATTCTGACGAGTTCTCAAGGTTGGATTTCAAAAGCGCTCCTGCGGAGCGTTCATTTCATGTCCTAAGTCAAAGTGAGTACGTGCACCATTGAAATGTGTTTTGAACTGATACCCAATCCGTTAGTTTCAACCCCATTCAAGCAAGACCTGAGGCTGCATTTCAGAATCTCCTCTGCAATCAGTTCGGATTCCGATGGAAGGTGAGTACCTTACAGCTTCGTTGTAGCTCTTGCAGATTTACGACGCCATAGACTTCAAATTCTAACCCTAGAATTGGTCAGTTTGGCTTCAAAGACCCAAAAGCTAACCCTAGAAGTCGATAAATCTGTAGTCAGTAATAAGTACAAAAGGGCCCCGGAAACGGCCTTTCCAGTGGGTAGGAAAAAAAAAAAAGCTCCCCGCAGGGCGTGACTTTGTCGCGTTCGCGCCGTGGGATTAAAAGATTGTTGAAATTGTGATCCCGCAAAGTATAAAGGAGAGAACGAGGTCGCGGAACGCGACTTGTCGCGGACGGGACTTATCGTGGGCGGGGCTTTCGAGTAATTATATTCATTTTTGGTGTATTTAGAACAAGAACAGCAGTAGGGATAAGAGAAGTGTGAGGGTGCCAGAAGAATTCAAAGAGCACAATGAGGAGGGGCAGGGAGGAAGAGAATAAGAGTGGAGAAGAGGGGCGGAAAGGGCAGAAAGAAAGGGAAAGGAAAGAGGCAAAAGGAAAAGGTCACGCAGACGTACTGCGTGTAGACTCGTTCCCATCCGATGAGTGAGGCCCGACCTCGTGCTTGGTGGACGGAACCCAATGGCGGGCAGCGGAACCCGATAGCGGGCATCGGAAAGGCGCAGAGGGCGGCGTCGGAATGAGCGGCACAGGGAGAAGCTGAAGTCGGTGCAAGACGCGCGGGTGGAAGTTGCAGGCGCGCGGGTAGACAGTCGGCGGAACAAGTCGGAGAGAGGGAGCTGCGAGTCGGGCCGGGCGTCATCGACGAGACACAGCGAGTCGTTTGCAGCAAGTCGATGAAAGACGGGCGGCCCGTCGTCCAAGTCGTTTGACTTGACAGAATTGTGACGAGACCGACTGACTAAGTATGTAAGCAAGACCAAATATTTCCTCGGTTGATTTCCTCCTTTTCCCGAACCACCACAATGACAGCCAAAGGCTCTTGGAATTCGCCCATCTACATCTCGGACGACGAGGACGAGAACGATGTTGCTGGCCAGCTTATTTGCCCTGAATCCGCCCCAGCTCCACCGGCCACGTCCACAAACCAGCTGCTTACCTCTCCGCCAATCTATACCCAAGTGAGCTCATTTTGCTCATTGAAGCCCGGAAACTGACTCGGAGTCCAATTCTAGTGGATACCGGCTTTGAGCCAAGATCTACGCTTCAAAAACGGAAGCGGGAGGATACATTTACAATCCCACTCCAGGTCCGAGTCGTCATAGAGAAAACTCGAGCCGGGATGTGGGTCCGTCGAACGCAGAGACAAAAAAGGCTCGGAAACGGCGGCGGAGGCAAGAGCGGGAGGAGGCTATGGCACATTCGCGAGCGCAAGCCTTTCTTCCGCCTTTCAGCGTTCTCCCTTTTTTGCCAACACTCAATTCTTGGCAACCTCCACCCAGCTTCAATCCATACTCGCTCGGGATGCAGGCCCAGCCATTTCCTCCGAATAATGTGCTTTATCCAGACCACGGGGGATACAATGCGCCACATCAGTACCCGACGTACACAACCTCGCACCGATACAATGGCCCTCCCCATGAACAAAGGCATGAGCCCTCGAATTGGGTGTCTTCCATGGCCGCTGGGTCGCACAACCCGGATCTTGACTTTTGGGACCAGTATACTCCTCCACCTCCACCCCGAGAACCATCTCCCCCTCCTCCTCCGCCTCCCCACCGCCGCCTCTCCCTCGCCAGGTCACTCCTACCCCTCCTCCTCCTCCGCCTCCTCCCCCTGCCGCTGCGACTGCTGCAAAAGTTACCGCGCCAAAGAAGCCCGTCTCGCTCATAATCGGTATGAACCCCGACAAGGACCGCCACAGCAAGCACGGCACGTTCCACCCCTCCCCGCACGCCATAACCTCCCTGCCGTCCAATCCCGACGGCTCCGCGTACATCCCCAACCCGGCGCGCACGCTCGTGATGGAGCAGCTGCCCAAGACGCACCGCACGCGCGAGTTCATAAAGTCGTGGAGCAAGGGCGCGTGCGGCGCGCACCCGGTGTATTTTGCCGTCGACCCGCCGTCGGCGAAGGCGCTCGTTGAGTTTGCTACGGCGGAGCTGGCGAGGAAGGCGTGGGGCTCACCTAAACTCGGTGGGGTGAGCGGGCCGCCCGTCAAGGGGAAGCCGCGTGCGGATTGGGTGTGGTGGGCGGGGCGGGGGTCGGCGAGCTCGAGCCTGAATGGTGCGTACCCGAGTCCTTCTCCCCCTTCTCGTGCTGACTTTTTTCCAGTTCTCCGAATCGCTGCACTCGTGCCTTGCGACGCGCGCACCGCCTTGTCCCGCGATTTGGCACGCAGACTAAGAATGGAGATGGCGCTGGGTCAAGGTGCGTGCACCGTCCTCCCTCTTTCTGCTCACTGATGTCCTTCTCAAGCGCTCCAGCCGCGGATGAAGACGAGTCGCACGCATCGTGCGTACCGGTTGCGACATGACCTGCGCCCCGTGCGATGCGTGCTGGAACGACACTGCCGCTGTTCTTCGCCGCCACGCACGCCCACACCACCACCTTTCTCGTTGCGAGCGCCGGGCGCTCGCAAATCCGACGGGGAAGATACATACGCACTGGGCCATGGTGCGCGTACTGCATCCTCACCTTTTTGCTCACTGACGTGTTTCCCAAGCGCTCAAGCCACGCCCAATCGCGCTCGAGATGCGCAGACACCGACTCGACTCGATTGGCGCCCGGGAGCATGCTCAGCCTCGCCGCGACACACACACGGAGGATGCGCGCGCGCGAGCTCAAGGTGCGTGTACCGCTTCCTCACCTCTGCTTGCCCGCTAACTTGTCGTTCACGCCGCACTGCCGCGCCCAACGCAGAATCGCGAGAGCGAAGCTGCCACATGTCCGGTGCATGCGCCGTCGCGCGGATCCCCCAAGTCGCTGCCCCAAGACCACCGCGCGCACGCACTGCGCCTCGACCGACTCGACATGCACACCCGCCCATCCCCGCCCACGCCGCGCCTCAAGCCCGCGCGCCCGCGCGTCCCGCACCCTTGCGATCCGAGCCGGTCGGGAGGCCGCATTTCGGGTGCTCGCACCAACTCCGCGAGTCCATCAGCGAATGGATCGAGGTGCGCGCTGCCCTTCCACCCCTTTCTGACTCTTTCCTCACTGACTCTCTCTCCTCAGGCTGCGTCGCTACAACGCCGAATCCGAATCGCGTCGCCGAGTGCACGCTGTGCACCGTGCACATTCACCGTACACGCACGTGCACGGCGCGCCCAATCCCCGCACCCCCCCGCGCCGTGCGACGTGTCCTTGCCGTGCGATGTGCCCTTGCCGCGCGACATCGTGTGCGCAACCTCGTCGCGTCCGTGCGTAACCTCGCTGCCCGCCGCCCGCCGCGCCGTGCTCCCAGCCAGCGCCGACTCCGTCCTACGTACTACGTATCACCCATAGCTACAGTAGCTACTCCGTGTACGTAGTACACAACCTGAATAAAAGTAATTTGAAAACCTACAAATCTCGTTAGCGATGAGAAACGGCGCGCAGAAAACTAAACACTGACTTCAAGGACCAGATAGCAAGTTTTGAAGCTCAAGGCTAATGAAGGAGACCGAGCGTGCAGAATTGGTCAAGTCTGATTATTCGAAGTCAGCGCGAAGGTAATAGTGGGACGGGAACCCACCGTGCAAACCAATCAAGACCGGAATCGAGGTAATCTAGATTGGGGTGCGGAGAGATAATAGCGTTTGAATCGAGGTGCGTTGCACTTGATTTGAGTTGGAAATTCAATACGTGCAAGTGAAATTTGGATCGACACTCGCCTTGGGCTACCTCAAATCCCAGGAGGCGTCTTCGAAACTTGAGTTTCTTGAGTTCCGTGGACGAAGTCTGCGGGGTTGAACGAGTCCGTCAGTCGCACCCCGAGTAAGGTAAGATAAACTAAAATATAATCTTACCTGCAGAACAAACTCAACCTCAAACGCAAAGTCGGAGTCCGAGCGAATCATCAGGAAACAATAAGTCCGTCGCATTCCAAGTAAGGTAAGAGAACACTGAAATACAATCCTACCTGCAGGACGAAACTCAAACAAACTCGCAATCCGAGCGAATCATCTGGAAACAATAAGAGGATTGTCAGCAAGTTCAAATGCAGAGAAGGACGAAGGGAGGAATATCAATGGTGCGGCCGAGATGCCCGAGTTTGCGGTTCAAGTGGGAATTGGGGCGTGGTGGTGCGGGTGAGAGAGTCGAACTAAGTACTCAGTAGGTATGATACTACGGATGGATGGTGAGCGGGGGATTTGAGTGTGTATGTAGATTGGCGGTATAACTTACTTTTGACTTCGAGTGCAGCTGGAGGGACGAAGTCGACGTCAAAATAGAACGTTGTGAGTATGTTGACTTGAGGTCCGAGTCGTGGTTGAAGTGGATGGATTGAACTCGGTGAGGGAAAGGAATCAGAGTTTGCGGGACATGTACAAGAATGAAACGTACCTTAACCCAAGACCGAGTTAACCTCGAGTTAATGTCGATAACTGACAAAAGAAGGTCAGCGAGTGAATATAGAAGGATAGAAGTAGCTTACCTAGTTCCGTCAAGTCAGGTCTTGAGTTTTCGTTCAAGGGCCAAAGATCAGTCAGTAAGCTGAATGGGTGAGAATGCTGATCCAAGTCGGATTTGGCTACTAAGAGACATTAGCTTCACGCACAAATCCAGCAAGTCAAAATCCTTCAATACTCACAGCAAGAAACGAAGCAAAAAGTCAAAATGAATACCTACGGAGAGAACTGAAGTGAGATGCGACAAAAGAAGAGGACAAAGTCGAAATATTCGTAGCTACACCCTCTCTCGCCGCTGGCAGACAATTGAAGTCAATGCGGTGTTCTGAGATGGTAAACGTCTCGAGAGGGATCAAAGAAAGAAGGATTGGACGTACCAAGGAAGCTTCCCAATAGTTTGCGATGGAATGATAGAAGGAGATGGTCAGTCAGGAGGTAGTGAGTGAGTGCGGAAGTGACTCGCCGTGAAGTGAATAAAGTCTATGCGGAAATGACTCGCGTGAAGTTGAAAAAGTCAGGTATTATCTACGGAGATGAAGCGTCAATGATCAGCGACTCGGAAAGAGAGCTTGGACGACGAACGTACCAGGAATGAAAGACTCATCTGCACTCGGCATTGTGCTAGAGAAGATCAAGTAATGCAATGGCGTTTTGTACGATGCAATCCAACGACGAGCAGCAGTCCAATTGAAGTTTGAATGGGCAGCGCGTTGAGATATCGAAGGTTGAAATCGAATTCAGGAGGAACAAGTTCAGCAGCAAATATGAGACCAAGCTTGACGAGTTGCGGTGTCGCCGAGAAGCCCGAGAGCCGAGTATAACTTGGAATTGAACGCGGAGTCCCAGTCCCAGTGCGAAATTGGAGCGCGGGCTCACTCAAGGACTCGGATGGAAGGGTAGATTGAGTGCGTTGCGCATTTGAAGGTGAATAGCGACATGTAAAAGGTGGGGGGAAGGGGGCAAAGTGGGGCAAAAAGCGACTCGCTGGTCAAAATACGTGAAGTGCGCTAGCATATGTACGCTACAGAGAGCCCGATAGGGCTAGATTGCCCGAGATGGTTGCCAAGGAACACATCCGCAGCAATCCGATGACCCAGGCGCGCGGTGTGGACCCCGTGGAACGGGGGTTCGAAAAAGGGGCGGAAACAGCGGGAGCGCTGTATCCAGGGCCAGATGTTCAGGAACACACACGGACATTTGGGCGGATGTGGGAAGATGTTTGGGAGCCGAAATGGAGTCGATGTCAACGATCTTCGGCGTCTGAATTAGGATGATGTTGAGTTTTGGTGAATTCTGGCCGACGTCTGAATCGCACACAGGGTGCGAATCTGAGCGGCGAGGTTTCAAGATATTGAATACAGAATGAAATTTGAGCAGAGCTGGGGTCCACCCGGGGATGGAGGGAGGGACAAGAGGCGAAGGAATGGATGGTTGGAAATCGGAAATATTGGTAAGTCCGCAATCGCGCGCGAGCAGAAACCACGCACCACAGTACACATGCTATAGAATGTTACCATCATATTCTGCGGCCAAAGTCCTCCGCCCAAGCCCATTTTCCCCAACCAAAGTCGAAACCCTGTGAAAGCGTAGAGAGCAAGATATTGAACTCACCAGGATGGCATTGGGCCCAATACGTGCAGAAATGAAAGAAAACACATCCCAAAAACCTTTGTGGGAGCCAAAAGTGTGATACGTCAGCCAGGTACCGCGGAATAAGCGAAACAGGGTGCAAACGCACCGGAGAGTCATGCGGGTTCTACGCCGCTCCAATCGCCCCAGAAACCGCCCGAGATGCGCGGCGTAACCATCCCATCATATGTTAGAAGTTTGGCGTGATGGCGACCAACAATTGCGCTTCCATTCCAAAATCTTTGGAAATGGGTGCAAATGCCGTGTCCCGTTTGCCGCTGTCCCTGACCCTAAATAGCGCCGGAGTAGCCTCCAGGTGAGAGGGAATTGATGCCGGAGTGGACGCCGCGTGACCCGAGCCGAGCAGCGTTGAAGGCCAAAAAATGGGTATGGTGGTCGAAAGCAAGATTTGATCGCCTTCCTCTTTGGGAATTTCGATGGTTGAACTTTTGAAAACGAACATGGATCACGTGATCTCCATCATTTCTTCAACACTCAGCTCGCCGCCGGCCACCGTCGGCTAACTCGTGGATCAGGCTTTTTCCGCCAGCGGCCGCGGCGACGCGTCGCGCGGGCGCCATTTATTTGTTTTCAACTTTGGATCGCGTCTTTCAAGCTGCGACTTTGGACTGGGCGATAGACCTTGCCGTTAACCAAAAATATAACGGCACATTAGTTTTCAGTGCATCAGCCCATCAAGGGTTTTGCTGGATTTCATGGCACACGACAGCGCGTGTTGCGACGTGCGGGGATTTCCGCAGCCCGCTACGCGTCCAGTGCTCCCGTCAGCCAAGCTACGGCGCGTCGAAGTCACGTAAATCTTGTGTTGTCCGCACCAACCGCGGCAGTATCGGGTCCAGCATGTGAATTTAGTTTTTTGGAACCCGCAGGAGTTAATTCAGCGCGTGCATATTTCTGCTGAGTGTCGAGAATCTCACACTGCAAGTGAGCCATAGCTAACATCACAGACGTGTTCGATTCAGGAAGCGCACCACTTTCTCCACCATGTCACATCCCAATCAGGATGTGCATCCGCAAAGGAGCGGGCAACCAACACCGGATCCGCACGCAGCATTTCATTGATTCCAACAAATTCGCAACACAACAACAACAACATACGTACCTGGAAACCAACCACCACCCTTGCTTCCGTACCACCACCATCCCCGCTCCTCCAGCCCTCGAAATTTGCGCGAAGACGACATATCAACGTCCCGCAAACCGCGCGCCATGGATGGTACGTCCTCGCCTCCGGAAGACCACTTTGGTGGTTTTTTTGACTTGTTTTTCAGAATATTTTTGCCGCCGGCAGGCAAATCCCACCTGCGACCGCAATGCAACGTAGCACACACTTGCATTTGGGTTGTGGTGTGTGGCTCGTGTCCCGCAGGCGCCGCGCAGCGGCGCCAACATCGTCGAGACCATATCTCGGCTTCCCGCAAGCGGGTTTTCAATGTGGTGAGCCAGCATTCTCAAGTTCATTTTAACGGCATTTTTTAGGCTAATTTACACACCTTTTTTAGATTTTTTGGCCGCCGGCAGGCAAATCCCACCTGCGACCGCAATGCAACGTAGCCCACACTTGCATTTGGGTTGTGGTGTGTGGCTTGTGTCCCGCAGCCGCCGCTGCGCAGCGCCAACGTCGTCGAGACCATATCTCGGGTTTCTCAATGTGGTGAGCCTGCATTCTCGAGCTCATTTTGTTGTCAGTTTACGCTAATTTACGCCCCTTTTTCAGATTTTTTTCGCCGCCGGCAGGCAAACCAAGTCTACGACCGCAATGCAGCGTAGCCCACGTTCCCTCCGCTCGCGAAGGCGCCGCGCAGTGGCGCCGACATCGCCGAAACCATATATCGGCTTCCCGCCAGCGGGATTTCAATACAGGTAAGCCTGCATTCTGGAGTTCATTTTTTTGAGGCCAATTTACGCACCTTTTCCAAAATATTTTTGCCGCCGGCAGGCAAAGTCCCGCCTGTAACCGCAATGCAGCGTGCCCGCGGGCCTTGGATTGTCGGTGTTCTTGGCTTGGGCGCCGCGCAGCGGCGCCGACGTCGCTGAGAGGATAGATGGAGGATGTTAGGTTGCCGTTACTATTAGGTTGCAGGTGAGAGTCGCATTTTCAGGGTGTTCACAGAGCTCATTTTCACAGTTTTTCTCTGCGGCCGCGGCCGCGGGCCTTGAGTTGAACTGCGCCGTTCGGCGACGAGGAGGTCGTTCCACGACGTATCGCCGTCCGGCGAGCGAGAACATCATAGGTGAGTCCTTTCCCTCCTCTACACACATAATCAAACACCACTCACCTCTCCACATACTCCGCGGCGCATGCTGCTCTCGAAATTCGAGATCCGCGCGTCCACCACCGCCCCAAAACCAAAATTCGATTTTTGGGCGTCCCGCGAGCGGCGATTCGCCGTACGTGTTCTGCCACTGTTGAATTGGGGTGCAACTGCATCATTTTTTGGCCAAAACTGCGGCGCGAAGGTGAGTGCGTACAGTTGTATCGAATTTACGTGTTGAATCCGACCTAGTTTAGGGTTGAGTCTTGATTTTTTCGGGCCGCAGGCGCGTTCGAGTTGGTGTTGAAAGCTATGTGGTACCCTTATACATGTGGATTTTTTTGCGGGCCGCGGGCGCTGTGTTCAACAGGTGAGTTTATTCGATGCATCGAGTCTCGACGCAATTCTGACGAGTTCTCAAGGTTGGATTTCAAAAGCGCTCCTGCGGAGCGTTCATTTCATGTCCTAAGTCAAAGTGAGTACGTGCACCATTGAAATGTGTTTTGAACTGATACCCAATCCGTTAGTTTCAACCCCATTCAAGCAAGACCTGAGGCTGCATTTCAGAATCTCCTCTGCAATCAGTTCGGATTCCGATGGAAGGTGAGTACCTTACAGCTTCGTTGTAGCTCTTGCAGATTTACGACGCCATAGACTTCAAATTCTAACCCTAGAATTGGTCAGTTTGGCTTCAAAGACCCAAAAGCTAACCCTAGAAGTCGATAAATCTGTAGTCAGTAATAAGTACAAAAGGGCCCCGGAAACGGCCTTTCCAGTGGGTAGGAAAAAAAAAAAGCTCCCCGCAGGGCGTGACTTTGTCGCGTTCGCGCCGTGGGATTAAAAGATTGTTGAAATTGTGATCCCGCAAAAGTATAAAGGGAGAGAACGAGGTCGCGGAACGCGACTTGTCGCGGACGGGACTTATCGTGGGCGGGGCTTTCGAGTAATTATATTCATTTTTGGTGTATTTAGAACAAGAACAGCAGTAGGGATAAGAGAAGTGTGAGGGTGCCAGAAGAATTCAAAGAGCACAATGAGGAGGGGCAGGGAGGAAGAGAATAAGAGTGGAGAGAAGAGGGGCGGAAAGGGCAGAAAGAAAGGGAAAGGAAAGAGGCAAAAGGAAAAGGTCACGCAGACGTACTGCGTGTAGACTCGTTCCCATCCGATGTGAGTGAGGCCCGACCTCGTGCTTGGTGGACGGAACCCAATGGCGGGCAGCGGAACCCGATAGCGGGCATCGGAAAGGCGCAGAGGGCGGCGTCGGAATGAGCGGCACAGGGAGAAGCTGAAGTCGGTGCAAGACGCGCGGGTGGAAGTTGCAGGCGCGCGGGTAGACAGTCGGCGGAACAAGTCGGAGAGAGGGAGCTGCGAGTCGGGCCGGGCGTCATCGACGAGACACAGCGAGTCGTTTGCAGCAAGTCGATGAAAGACGGGCGGCCCGTCGTCCAAGTCGTTTGACTTGACAAAGAATTGTGACGAGACCGACTGACTAAGTATGTAAGCAAGACCAAATATTTCCTCGGTTGATTTCCTCCTTTTCCCGAACCACCACAATGACAGCCAAAGGCTCTTGGAATTCGCCCATCTACATCTCGGACGACGAGGACGAGAACGATGTTGCTGGCCAGCTTATTTGCCCTGAATCCGCCCCAGCTCCACCGGCCACGTCCACAAACCAGCTGCTTACCTCCGCCAATCTATACCCAAGTGAGCTCATTTTGCTCATTGAAGCCCGGAAACTGACTCGGAGTCCAATTCTAGTGGATACCGGCTTTGAGCCAAGATCTACGCTTCAAAAACGGAAGCGGGAGGATACATTTACCAATCCCACTCCAGGTCCGAGTCGTCATAGAGAAAACTCGAGCCGGGATGTGGGTCCGTCGAACGCAGAGACAAAAAAGGCTCGGAAACGGCGGCGGAGGCAAGAGCGGGAGGAGGCTATGGCACATTCGCGAGCGCAAGCCTTTCTTCCGCCTTTCAGCGTTCTCCCTTTTTTGCCAACACTCAATTCTTGGCAACCTCCACCCAGCTTCAATCCATACTCGCTCGGGATGCAGGCCCAGCCATTTCCTCCGAATAATGTGCTTTATCCAGACCACGGGGGATACAATGCGCCACATCAGTACCCGACGTACACAACCTCGCACCGATACAATGGCCCTCCCCATGAACAAAGGCATGAGCCCTCGAATTGGGTGTCTTCCATGGCCGCTGGGTCGCACAACCCGGATCTTGACTTTTGGGACCAGTATACTCCTCCACCTCCACCCCGAGAACCATCTCCCCCCTCCTCCGCCTCCCCCACCGCCGCCTCCCTCGCCAGGTCACTCCTACCCCTCCTCCTCCTCCGCCTCCTCCCCCTGCCGCTGCGACTGCTGCAAAAGTTACCGCGCCAAAGAAGCCCGTCTCGCTCATAATCGGTATGAACCCCGACAAGGACCGCCACAGCAAGCACGGCACGTTCCACCCCTCCCCGCACGCCATAACCTCCCTGCCGTCCAATCCCGACGGCTCCGCGTACATCCCCAACCCGGCGCGCACGCTCGTGATGGAGCAGCTGCCCAAGACGCACCGCACGCGCGAGTTCATAAAGTCGTGGAGCAAGGGCGCGTGCGGCGCGCACCGGTGTTTTTGCCGTCGACCCGCCGTCGGCGAAGGCGCTCGTTGAGTTTGCTACGGCGGAGCTGGCGAGGAAGGCGTGGGGCTCACCTAAACTCGGTGGGGTGAGCGGGCCGCCCGTCAAGGGGAAGCCGCGTGCGGATTGGGTGTGGTGGGCGGGGCGGGGGTCGGCGAGCTCGAGCCTGAATGGTGCGTACCCGAGTCCTTCTCCCCCTTCTCGTGCTGACTTTTTTCCAGTTCTCCGAATCGCTGCACTCGTGCCTTGCGACGCGCGCACCGCCTTGTCCGCGATTTGGCACGCAGACTAAGAATGGAGATGGCGCTGGGTCAAGGTGCGTGCACCGTCCTCCCTCTTTCTGCTCACTGATGTCCTTCTCAAGCGCTCCAGCCGCGGATGAAGACGAGTCGCACATCGTGCGTACCGGTTGCGACATGACCTGCGCCCCGTGCGATGCGTGCTGGAACGACACTGCCGCTGTTCTTCGCCGCCACGCACGCCCACACCACCACCTTTCTCGTTGCGAGCGCCGGGCGCTCGCAAATCCGACGGGGAAGATACATACGCACTGGGCCATGGTGCGCGTACTGCATCCTCACCTTTTTGCTCACTGACGTGTTTCCCAAGCGCTCAAGCCACGCCCAATCGCGCTCGAGATGCGCAGACACCGACTCGACTCGATTGGCGCCCGGGAGCATGCTCAGCCTCGCCGCGACACACACACGGAGGATGCGCGCGCCGAGCTCAAGGTGCGTGTACCGCTTCCTCACCTCTGCTTGCCCGCTAACTTGTCGTTCACGCCGCACTGCCGCGCCCAACGCAGAATCGCGAGAGCGAAGCTGCCACATGTCCGGTGCATGCGCCGTCGCGCGGATCCCCCAAGTCGCTGCCCCAAGACCACCGCGCGCACGCACTGCGCCCGACCGACTCGACATGCACACCCGCCCATCCCCGCCCACGCCGCGCCTCAAGCCCGCGCGCCCGCGCGTCCCGCACCCTTGCGATCCGAGCCGGTCGGGAGGCCGCATTTCGGGTGCTCGCACCAACTCCGCGAGTCCATCAGCGAATGGATCGAGGTGCGCGCTGCCCTTCCACCCCTTTCTGACTCTTTCCTCACTGACTCTCTCCTCAGGCTGCGTCGCTACAACGCCGAATCCGAATCGCGTCGCCGAGTGCACGCTGTGCACCGTGCACATTCACCGTACACGCACGTGCACGGCGCGCCCAATCCCCGCACCCCCCCGCGCCGTGCGACGTGTCCTTGCCGTGCGATGTGCCCTTGCCGCGCGACATCGTGTGCGCAACCTCGTCGCGTCCGTGCGTAACCTCGCTGCCCGCCGCCCGCCGCGCCGTGCTCCCAGCCAGCGCCGACTCCGTCCTACGTACTACGTATCACCCATAGCTACAGTAGCTACTCCGTGTACGTAGTACACAACCTGAATAAAAGTAATTTGAAAACCTACAAATCTCGTTAGCGATGAGAAACGGCGCGCAGAAACTAAACACTGACTTCAAGGACCAGATAGCAAGTTTTGAAGCTCAAGGCTAATGAAGGAGACCGAGCGTGCAGAATTGGTCAAGTCTGATTATTCGAAGTCAGCGCGAAGGTAATAGTGGGACGGGAACCCACCGTGCAAACCAATCAAGACCGGAATCGAGGTAAATCTAGATTGGGGTGCGGAGAGATAATAGCGTTTGAATCGAGGTGCGTTGCACTTGATTTGAGTTGGAAATTCAATACGTGCAAGTGAAATTTGGATCGACACTCGCCTTGGGCTACCTCAAATCCCAGGAGGCGTCTTCGAAACTTGAGTTTCTTGAGTTCCGTGGACGAAGTCTGCGGGGTTGAACGAGTCCGTCAGTCGCACCCCGAGTAAGGTAAGATAAAACTAAAATATAATCTTACCTGCAGAACAAACTCAACCTCAAACGCAAAGTCGGAGTCCGAGCGAATCATCAGGAAACAATAAGTCCGTCGCATTCCAAGTAAGGTAAGAGAACACTGAAATACAATCCTACCTGCAGGACGAAACTCAAACAAACTCGCAATCCGAGCGAATCATCTGGAAACAATAAGAGGATTGTCAGCAAGTTCAAATGCAGAGAAGGACGAAGGGAGGAATATCAATGGTGCGGCCGAGATGCCCGAGTTTGCGGTTCAAGTGGGAATTGGGGCGTGGTGGTGCGGGGTGAGAGAGTCGGAACTAAGTACTCAGTAGGTATGATACTACGGATGGATGGTGAGCGGGGATTTGAGTGTGTATGTAGATTGGCGGTATAACTTACTTTTGACTTCGCAGTGCAGGGACGAAGTCGACGTCAAAATAGAACGTTGTGAGTATGTTGACTTGAGGTCCGAGTCGTGGTTGAAGTGGATGGATTGAACTCGGTGAGGGAAAGGAATCAGAGTTTGCGGGACATGTATACAAGAATGAAACGTACCTTAACCCAAGACCGAGTTAACCTCGAGTTAATGTCGATAACCTGACAAAAGAAGGTCAGCGAGTGAATAATAGAAGGATAGAAGTAGCTTACCTAGTTCCGTCAAGTCAGGTCTTGAGTTTTCGTTCAAAGGGCCAAAGATCAGTCAGTAAGCTGAATGGGTGAGAATGCTGATCCAAGTCGGATTGGCTACTAAGAGAACATTAGCTTCACGCACAAATCCAGCAGCAGTCAAAATCCTTCAATACTCACAGCAAAGAAACGAAGCAAAAAGTCAAAATGAATACCTACGGAGAGAACTGAAGTGAGATGCGACAAAAGAAGAGGACAAAGTCGAAATATTCGTAGCTACACCCTCTCGCCGCTGGCAGACAAATTGAAGTCAATGCGGTGTTCTGAGATGGTAAACGTCTCGAGAGGGATCAAAGAAAGAAGGATTGGACGTACCAAGGAAGCTTCCCAATAGTTTGCGATGGAATGAATAGAAGGAGATGGTCAGTCAGGTTGAGTATGCGGAAAGTGGACTCGCCGTGAAGTTGAAAAAGTCAGGTATTATCTACGAGATGAAGCGTCAATGATCAGCGACTCGGAAAGAGAGCTTGGACGACGAACGTACCAGGAATGAAAGACTCATCTGCACTCGGCATTGTGCTAGAGAAGATCAAGTAATGCAATGGCGTTTTGTACGATGCAATCCAACGACGAGCAGCAGTCCAATTGAAGTTTGAATGGGCAGCGCGTTGAGATATCGAAGGTTGAAATCGAATTCAGGAGGAAGACAAGTTCAGCAGCAAAATATGAGACCAAGCTTGACGAGTTGCGGTGTCGCCGAGAAGCCCGAGAGCCGAGTATAACGTGGAATTGAACGCGGAGTCCCAGTCCCCAGTGGCGAAATTGGAGCGCGGGCGCACTCAAGGACTCGGATGGAAGGGTAGATTGAGTGCGTTGCGCATTTGAAGGTGAATAGCGACATGTAAAAGGTGGGGGAGAGGGGGCAAGTGGGGCAAAAAGCGACTCGCTGGTCAAAATACGTGAAGTGCGCTAGCATATGTACGCTACAGAGAGCCCGATAGGGCTAGATTGCCCGAGATGGTTGCCAAGGAACACATCCGCAGCAATCCGATGACCCAGGCGCGCGGTGTGGACCCCGTGGAACGGGGGTTCGAAAAAGGGGCGGAAACAGCGGGAGCGCTGTATCCAGGGCCAGATGTTCAGGAACACACACGGACATTTGGGCGGATGTGGGAAGATGTTTGGGAGCCGAAATGGAGTCGATGTCAACGATCTTCGGCGTCTGAATTAGGATGATGTTGAGTTTTGGTGAATTCTGGCCGACGTCTGAATCGCACACAGGGTGCGAATCTGAGCGGCGAGGTTTCAAGATATTGAATACAGAATGAAATTTGAGCAGAGCTGGGGTCCACCCGGGGATGGAGGGAGGGACAAGAGGCGAAGGAATGGATGGTTGGAAATCGGAAATATTGGTAAGTCCGCAATCGCGCGCGAGCAGAAACCACGCACCACAGTACACATGCTATAGAATGTTACCATCATATTCTGCGGCCAAAGTCCTCCGCCAAGCCCATTTTCCCCAACCAAAGTCGAAACCCTGTGAAAGCGTAGAGAGCAAGATATTGAACTCACCAGGATGGCATTGGGCCCAATACGTGCAGAAATGAAAGAAAACACATCCCAAAAACCTTTGTGGGAGCCAAAAGTGTGATACGTCAGCCAGGTACCGCGGAATAAGCGAAACAGGGTGCAAACGCACCGGAGAGTCATGCGGGTTCTACGCCGCTCCAATCGCCCAGAAACCGCCCGAGATGCGCGGCGTAACCATCCCATCATATGTTAGAAGTTTGGCGTGATGGCGACCAACAATTGCGCTTCCATTCCAAAATCTTTGGAAATGGGTTGCAAATGCCGTGTCCCGTTTGCCGCTGTCCCTGACCCTAAATAGCGCCGGAGTAGCCTCCAGGTGAGAGGGAATTGATGCCGGAGTGGACGCCGCGTGACCCGAGCCGAGCAGCGTTGAAGGCCAAAAAATGGGTATGGTGGTCGAAAGCAAGATTTGATCGCCTTCCTCTTTGGGAATTTCGATGGTTGAACTTTTGAAAACGAACATGGATCACGTGATCTCCATCATTTCTTCAACACTCAGCTCGCCGCCGGCCACCGTCGGCTAACTCGTGGATCAGGCTTTTCCGCCAGCGGCCGCGGCGACGCGTCGCGCGGGCGCCATTTATTGGTTTCAACTTTGGATCGCGTCTTTCAAGCTGCGACTTTGGACTGGGCGATAGACCTGCCGTTAACCAAAATATAACGGCACATTAGTTTTCAGTGCATCAGCCCATCAAGGGTTTTGCTGGATTTCATGGCACACGACAGCGCGTGTTGCGACGTGCGGGGATTTCCGCAGCCCGCTACGCGTCCAGTGCTCCCGTCAGCCAAGCTACGGCGCGTCGAAGTCACGTAAATCTTGTGTTGTCCCGCACCAACCGCGGCAGTATCGGGTCCAGCATGTGAATTTTAGTTTTTGGAACCCGCAGGAGTTAATTCAGCGCGTGCATATTTCTGCTGAGTGTCGAGAATCTCACACTGCAAGTGAGCCATAGCTAACATCACAGACGTGTTCGATTCAGGAAGCGCACCACTTTCTCCACCATGTCACATCCCAATCAGGATGTGCATCCGCAAAGGAGCGGGCAACCAACACCGGATCCGCACGCAGCATTTCATTGATTCCAACAAATTCGCAACACAACAACAACAACATACGTACCTGGAAACCAACCACCACCCTTGCTTCCGTACCACCACCATCCCCGCTCCTCCAGCCCTCGAAATTTGCGCGAAGACGACATATCAACGTCCCGCAAACCGCGCGCCATGGATGGTACGTCCTCGCCTCCGGAAGACCACTTTGGTGGTTTTTTTGACTTGTTTTTCAGAATATTTTTGCCGCCGGCAGGCAAATCCCACCTGCGACCGCAATGCAACGTAGCACACACTTGCATTTGGGTTGTGGTGTGTGGCTCGTGTCCCGCAGGCGCCGCGCAGCGGCGCCAACATCGTCGAGACCATATCTCGGCTTCCCGCAAAGCGGGTTTTCAATGTGGTGAGCCAGCATTCTCAAGTTCATTTTAACGGCATTTTTTAGGCTAATTACACACCTTTTTTAGATTTTTTGGCCGCCGGCAGGGCAAATCCCACCTGCGACCGCAATGCAACGTAGCCCACACTTGCATTGGGTTGTGGTGTGTGGCTTGTGTCCCGCAGCCGCCGCTGCGCAGCGCCAACGTCGTCGAGACCATATCTCGGGTTTCTCAATGTGGTGAGCCTGCATTCTCGAGCTCATTTTGTTGTCAGTTTACGCTAATTTACGCCCCTTTTTCAGATTTTTTTCGCCGCCGGCAGGCAAACCAAGTCTACGACCGCAATGCAGCGTAGCCCACGTTCCCTCCGCTCGCGAAGGCGCCGCGCAGTGGCGCCGACATCGCCGAAACCATATATCGGCTTCCCGCCAGCGGGATTTCAATACAGGTAAGCCTGCATTCTGGAGTTCATTTTTTTTGAGGCCAATTTACGCACCTTTTCCACAAAATATTTTGCCGCCGGCCAGGCAACAGTCCCGCTGTAACCGCAATGCAGCGTGCCCGCGGGCCTTGGTTGTCGGTTGTTCTTGGCTTGGGCGCCGCGCAGCGCGCCGACGTCGCTGAGTGAGAGGATAGATGGAGGATGTTAGGTTGGCCGGTTACTATTAGGTTGCAGGTGAGAGTCGCATTTTCAGGGTGTTCACAGAGCTCATTTTCACAGTTTTTCTCTGCGGCCGCGGGCCGCGCGCGGGCCTTGAGTTGAACTGCGCCGTTCGGCGACGAGGAGGTCGTTCCACGACGTATCGCCGTCCGGCGAGCGAGAACATCATAGGTGAGTCCTTTCCCTCCTCTACACACATAATCAAACACCACTCACCTCTCCACATACTCCGCGGCGCATGCTGCTCTCGAAATTCGAGGATCCGCGCGTCCACACCGCCCCAAAACCAAAATTCGATTTTTTGGGCGGTCCCGCGAGCGGCGATTCGCCGTACGTGTTCTGCCACTGTTGAATTGGGGTGCAACTGCATCATTTTTTGGCCAAAAACTGCGGCGCGAAGGTGAGTGCGTACAGTTTGTATCGAATTTACGTGTTGAATCCGACCTAGTTTAGGGTTGAGTCTTGAATTTTTTCGGGGCCGCAGGCGCGTTCGAGTTGGTGTTGAAAGCTATGTGGGTACCCTTATACATGTGGATTTTTTTGCGGGCCGCGGGCGCTGTGTTCAACAGGTGAGTTTATTCGATGCATCGAGTCTCGACGCAATTCTGACGAGTTCTCAAGGTTGGATTTCAAAAGCGCTCCTGCGGAGCGTTCATTTCATGTCCTAAGTCAAAGTGAGTACGTGCACCATTGAAATGTGTTTTGAACTGATACCCAATCCGTTAGTTTCAACCCCATTCAAGCAAGACCTGAGGCTGCATTTCAGAATCTCCTCTGCAATCAGTTCGGATTCCGATGGAAGGTGAGTACCTTACAGCTTCGTTGTAGCTCTTGCAGATTTACGGACGCCATAGACTTCAAATTCTAACCCTAGAATTGGTCAGTTTGGCTTCAAAGACCCAAAAGCTAACCCTAGAAGTCGATAAATCTGTAGTCAGTAATAAGTACAAAAGGGCCCCGGAAACGGCCTTTCCAGTGGGTAGGAAAAAAAAAAAAGCTCCCCGCAGGGCGTGACTTTGTCGCGTTCGCGCCGTGGGATTAAAAGATTGTTGAAATTGTGATCCGCAAAAGTATAAAGGGAGAGAACGAGGTCGCGGAACGCGACTTGTCGCGGACGGGACTTATCGTGGGCGGGGCTTTCGAGTAATTATATTCATTTTTGGTGTATTTAGAACAAGAACAGCAGTAGGGATAAGAGAAGTGTGAGGGTGCCAGAAGAATTCAAAGAGCACAATGAGGAGGGGCAGGGAGGAAGAGAATAAGAGTGGAGAGAAGAGGGGCGGAAAGGGCAGAAAGAAAGGGAAAGGAAAGAGGCAAAAGGAAAGGTCACGCAGACGTACTGCGTGTAGACTCGTTCCCATCCGATGTGAGTGAGGCCCGACCTCGTGCTTGGTGGACGGAACCCAATGGCGGGCAGCGGAACCCGATAGCGGGCATCGGAAAGGCGCAGAGGGCGGCGTCGGAATGAGCGGCACAGGGAGAAGCTGAAGTCGGTGCAAGACGCGCGGGTGGAAGTTGCAGGCGCGCGGGTAGACAGTCCGGCGGAACAAGTCGGAGAGAGGGAGCTGCGAGTCGGGCCGGGCGTCATCGACGAGACACAGCGAGTCGTTTGCAGCAAGTCGATGAAAGACCGGGCGGCCCGTCGTCCAAGTCGTTTGACTTGACAAAGAATTGTGACGAGACCGACTGACTAAGTATGTAAGCAAGACCAAATATTTCCTCGGTTGATTTCCTCCTTTTCCCGAACCACCACAATGACAGCCAAAGGCTCTTGGAATTCGCCCATCTACATCTCGGACGACGAGGACGAGAACGATGTTGCTGGCCAGCTTATTTGCCCTGAATCCGCCCCAGCTCCACCGGCCACGTCCACAAACCAGCTGCTTACCTCCGCCAATCTATACCCAAGTGAGCTCATTTTGCTCATTGAAGCCCGGAAACTGACTCGGAGTCCAATTCTAGTGGATACCGGCTTTGAGCCAAGATCTACGCTTCAAAAACGGAAGCGGGAGGATACATTTACCAATCCCACTCCAGGTCCGAGTCGTCATAGAGAAAACTCGAGCCGGGATGTGGGTCCGTCGAACGCAGAGACAAAAAGGCTCGGAAACGGCGGCGGAGGCAAGAGCGGGAGGAGGCTATGGCACATTCGCGAGCGCAAGCCTTTCTTCCGCCTTTCAGCGTTCTCCCTTTTTTGCCAACACTCAATTCTTGGCAACCTCCACCCAGCTTCAATCCATACTCGCTCGGGATGCAGGCCCAGCCATTTCCTCCGAATAATGTGCTTTATCCAGACCACGGGGGATACAATGCGCCACATCAGTACCCGACGTACACAACCTCGCACCGATACAATGGCCCTCCCCATGAACAAAGGCATGAGCCCTCGAATTGGGTGTCTTCCATGGCCGCTGGGTCGCACAACCCGGATCTTGACTTTTGGGACCAGTATACTCCTCCACCTCCACCCCGAGAACCATCTCCCCCTCCTCCTCCGCCTCCCCCACCGCCGCCTCTCCCTCGCCAGGTCACTCCTACCCCTCCTCCTCCTCCGCCTCCTCCCCCTGCCGCTGCGACTGCTGCAAAAGTTACCGCGCCAAAGAAGCCCGTCTCGCTCATAATCGGTATGAACCCCGACAAGGACCGCCACAGCAAGCACGGCACGTTCCACCCCTCCCCGCACGCCATAACCTCCCTGCCGTCCAATCCCGACGGCTCCGCGTACATCCCCAACCCGGCGCGCACGCTCGTGATGGAGCAGCTGCCCAAGACGCACCGCACGCGCGAGTTCATAAAGTCGTGGAGCAAGGGCGCGTGCGGCGCGCACCCGGTGTATTTTGCCGTCGACCCGCCGTCGGCGAAGGCGCTCGTTGAGTTTGCTACGGCGGAGCTGGCGAGGAAGGCGTGGGGCTCACCTAAACTCGGTGGGGTGAGCGGGCCGCCCGTCAAGGGGAAGCCGCGTGCGGATTGGGTGTGGTGGGCGGGGCGGGGGTCGGCGAGCTCGAGCCTGAATGGTGCGTACCCGAGTCCTTCTCCCCCTTCTCGTGCTGACTTTTTTCCAGTTCTCCGAATCGCTGCACTCGTGCCTTGCGACGCGCGCACCGCCTTGTCCCGCGATTTGGCACGCAGACTAAGAATGGAGATGGCGCTGGGTCAAGGTGCGTGCACCGTCCTCCCTCTTTCTGCTCACTGATGTCCTTCTCAAGCGCTCCAGCCGCGGATGAAGACGAGTCGCACGCATCGTGCGTACCGGTTGCGACATGACCTGCGCCCCGTGCGATGCGTGCTGGAACGACACTGCCGCTGTTCTTCGCCGCCACGCACGCCCACACCACCACCTTTCTCGTTGCGAGCGCCGGGCGCTCGCAAATCCGACGGGGAAGATACATACGCACTGGGCCATGGTGCGCGTACTGCATCCTCACCTTTTTGCTCACTGACGTGTTTCCCAAGCGCTCAAGCCACGCCCAATCGCGCTCGAGATGCGCAGACACCGACTCGACTCGATTGGCGCCCGGGAGCATGCTCAGCCTCGCCGCGACACACACACGGAGGATGCGCGCGCGCGAGCTCAAGGTGCGTGTACCGCTTCCTCACCTCTGCTTGCCCGCTAACTTGTCGTTCACGCCGCACTGCCGCGCCCAACGCAGAATCGCGAGAGCGAAGCTGCCACATGTCCGGTGCATGCGCCGTCGCGCGGATCCCCCAAGTCGCTGCCCCAAGACCACCGCGCGCACGCACTGCGCCTCGACCGACTCGACATGCACACCCGCCCATCCCCGCCCACGCCGCGCCTCAAGCCCGCGCGCCCGCGCGTCCCGCACCCTTGCGATCCGAGCCGGTCGGGAGGCCGCATTTCGGGTGCTCGCACCAACTCCGCGAGTCCATCAGCGAATGGATCGAGGTGCGCGCTGCCCTTCCACCCCTTTCTGACTCTTTCCTCACTGACTCTCTCCTCAGGCTGCGTCGCTACAACGCCGAATCCGAATCGCGTCGCCGAGTGCACGCTGTGCACCGTGCACATTCACCGTACACGCACGTGCACGGCGCGCCCAATCCCCGCACCCCCCCGCGCCGTGCGACGTGTCCTTGCCGTGCGATGTGCCCTTGCCGCGCGACATCGTGTGCGCAACCTCGTCGCGTCCGTGCGTAACCTCGCTGCCCGCCGCCCGCCGCGCCGTGCTCCCAGCCAGCGCCGACTCCGTCCTACGTACTACGTATCACCCATAGCTACAGTAGCTACTCCGTGTACGTAGTACACAACCTGAATAAAAGTAATTTGAAAACCTACAAATCTCGTTAGCGATGAGAAACGGCGCGCAGAAAACTAAACACTGACTTCAAGGACCAGATAGCAAGTTTTGAAGCTCAAGGCTAATGAAGGAGACCGAGCGTGCAGAATTGGTCAAGTCTGATTATTCGAAGTCAGCGCGAAGGTAATAGTGGGACGGGAACCCACCGTGCAAACCAATCAAGACCGGAATCGAGGTAAATCTAGATTGGGGTGCGGAGAGATAATAGCGTTTGAATCGAGGTGCGTTGCACTTGATTTGAGTTGGAAATTCAATACGTGCAAGTGAAATTTGGATCGACACTCGCCTTGGGCTACCTCAAATCCCAGGAGGCGTCTTCGAAACTTGAGTTTCTTGAGTTCCGTGGACGAAGTCTGCGGGGTTGAACGAGTCCGTCAGTCGCACCCCGAGTAAGGTAAGATAAAACTAAAATATAATCTTACCTGCAGAACAAACTCAACCTCAAACGCAAAGTCGGAGTCCGAGCGAATCATCAGGAAACAATAAGTCCGTCGCATTCCAAGTAAGGTAAGAGAACACTGAAATACAATCCTACCTGCAGGACGAAACTCAAACAAACTCGCAATCCGAGCGAATCATCTGGAAACAATAAGAGGATTGTCAGCAAGTTCAAATGCAGAGAAGGACGAAGGGAGGAATATCAATGGTGCGGCCGAGATGCCCGAGTTTGCGGTTCAAGTGGGAATTGGGGCGTGGTGGTGCGGGGTGAGAGAGTCGGAACTAAGTACTCAGTAGGTATGATACTACGGATGGATGGTGAGCGGGGATTTGAGTGTGTATGTAGATTGGCGGTATAACTTACTTTTGACTTCGAGTGCAGCTGGAGGGACGAAGTCGACGTCAAAATAGAACGTTGTGAGTATGTTGACTTGAGGTCCGAGTCGTGGTTGAAGTGGATGGATTGAACTCGGTGAGGGAAAGGAATCAGAGTTTGCGGGACATGTATACAAGAATGAAACGTACCTTAACCCAAGACCGAGTTAACCTCGAGTTAATGTCGATAACCTGACAAAAGAAGGTCAGCGAGTGAATAATAGAAGGATAGAAGTAGCTTACCTAGTTCCGTCAAGTCAGGTCTTGAGTTTTCGTTCAAAGGGCCAAAGATCAGTCAGTAAGCTGAATGGGTGAGAATGCTGATCCAAGTCGGATTGGCTACTAAGAGAACATTAGCTTCACGCACAAATCCAGCAAGTCAAAATCCTTCAATACTCACAGCAAAGAAACGAAGCAAAAAGTCAAAATGAATACCTACGGAGAGAACTGAAGTGAGATGCGACAAAAGAAGAGGACAAAGTCGAAATATTCGTAGCTACACCCTCTCGCCGCTGGCAGACAAATTGAAGTCAATGCGGTGTTCTGAGATGGTAAACGTCTCGAGAGGGATCAAAGAAAGAAGGATTGGACGTACCAAGGAAGCTTCCCAATAGTTTGCGATGGAATGAATAGAAGGAGATGGTCAGTCAGGTTGAGTATGCGGAAAGTGGACTCGCCGTGAAGTTGAAAAAGTCAGGTATTATCTACGGAGATGAAGCGTCAATGATCAGCGACTCGGAAAGAGAGCTTGGACGACGAACGTACCAGGAATGAAAGACTCATCTGCACTCGGCATTGTGCTAGAGAAGATCAAGTAATGCAATGGCGTTTTGTACGATGCAATCCAACGACGAGCAGCAGTCCAATTGAAGTTTGAATGGGCAGCGCGTTGAGATATCGAAGGTTGAAATCGAATTCAGGAGGAAGACAAGTTCAGCAGCAAAATATGAGACCAAGCTTGACGAGTTGCGGTGTCGCCGAGAAGCCCGAGAGCCGAGTATAACTTGGAATTGAACGCGGAGTCCCAGTCCCAGTGCGAAATTGGAGCGCGGGCTCACTCAAGGACTCGGATGGAAGGGTAGATTGAGTGCGTTGCGCATTTGAAGGTGAATAGCGACATGTAAAAGGTGGGGGGAAGGGGGCAAAGTGGGGCAAAAAGCGACTCGCTGGTCAAAATACGTGAAGTGCGCTAGCATATGTACGCTACAGAGAGCCCGATAGGGCTAGATTGCCCGAGATGGTTGCCAAGGAACACATCCGCAGCAATCCGATGACCCAGGCGCGCGGTGTGGACCCCGTGGAACGGGGGTTCGAAAAAGGGGCGGAAACAGCGGGAGCGCTGTATCCAGGGCCAGATGTTCAGGAACACACACGGACATTTGGGCGGATGTGGGAAGATGTTTGGGAGCCGAAATGGAGTCGATGTCAACGATCTTCGGCGTCTGAATTAGGATGATGTTGAGTTTTGGTGAATTCTGGCCGACGTCTGAATCGCACACAGGGTGCGAATCTGAGCGGCGAGGTTTCAAGATATTGAATACAGAATGAAATTTGAGCAGAGCTGGGGTCCACCCGGGGATGGAGGGAGGGACAAGAGGCGAAGGAATGGATGGTTGGAAATCGGAAATATTGGTAAGTCCGCAATCGCGCGCGAGCAGAAACCACGCACCACAGTACACATGCTATAGAATGTTACCATCATATTCTGCGGCCAAAGTCCTCCGCCCAAGCCCATTTTCCCCAACCAAAGTCGAAACCCTGTGAAAGCGTAGAGAGCAAGATATTGAACTCACCAGGATGGCATTGGGCCCAATACGTGCAGAAATGAAAGAAAACACATCCCAAAAACCTTTGTGGGAGCCAAAAGTGTGATACGTCAGCCAGGTACCGCGGAATAAGCGAAACAGGGTGCAAACGCACCGGAGAGTCATGCGGGTTCTACGCCGCTCCAATCGCCCCAGAAACCGCCCGAGATGCGCGGCGTAACCATCCCATCATATGTTAGAAGTTTGGCGTGATGGCGACCAACAATTGCGCTTCCATTCCAAAATCTTTGGAAATGGGTGCAAATGCCGTGTCCCGTTTGCCGCTGTCCCTGACCCTAAATAGCGCCGGAGTAGCCTCCAGGTGAGAGGGAATTGATGCCGGAGTGGACGCCGCGTGACCCGAGCCGAGCAGCGTTGAAGGCCAAAAAATGGGTATGGTGGTCGAAAGCAAGATTTGATCGCCTTCCTCTTTGGGAATTTCGATGGTTGAACTTTTGAAAACGAACATGGATCACGTGATCTCCATCATTTCTTCAACACTCAGCTCGCCGCCGGCCACCGTCGGCTAACTCGTGGATCAGGCTTTTTCCGCCAGCGGCCGCGGCGACGCGTCGCGCGGGCGCCATTTATTTGTTTTCAACTTTGGATCGCGTCTTTCAAGCTGCGACTTTGGACTGGGCGATAGACCTTGCCGTTAACCAAAATATAACGGCACATTAGTTTTCAGTGCATCAGCCCATCAAGGGTTTTGCTGGATTTCATGGCACACGACAGCGCGTGTTGCGACGTGCGGGGATTTCCGCAGCCCGCTACGCGTCCAGTGCTCCCGTCAGCCAAGCTACGGCGCGTCGAAGTCACGTAAATCTTGTGTTGTCCGCACCAACCGCGGCAGTATCGGGTCCAGCATGTGAATTTAGTTTTTTGGAACCCGCAGGAGTTAATTCAGCGCGTGCATATTTCTGCTGAGTGTCGAGAATCTCACACTGCAAGTGAGCCATAGCTAACATCACAGACGTGTTCGATTCAGGAAGCGCACCACTTTCTCCACCATGTCACATCCCAATCAGGATGTGCATCCGCAAAGGAGCGGGCAACCAACACCGGATCCGCACGCAGCATTTCATTGATTCCAACAAATTCGCAACACAACAACAACAACATACGTACCTGGAAACCAACCACCACCCTTGCTTCCGTACCACCACCATCCCCGCTCCTCCAGCCCTCGAAATTTGCGCGAAGACGACATATCAACGTCCCGCAAACCGCGCGCCATGGATGGTACGTCCTCGCCTCCGGAAGACCACTTTGGTGGTTTTTTTTGACTTGTTTTTCAGAATATTTTTGCCGCCGGCAGGCAAATCCCACCTGCGACCGCAATGCAACGTAGCACACACTTGCATTTGGGTTGTGGTGTGTGGCTCGTGTCCCGCAGGCGCCGCGCAGCGGCGCCAACATCGTCGAGACCATATCTCGGCTTCCCGCAAGCGGGTTTTCAATGTGGTGAGCCAGCATTCTCAAGTTCATTTTAACGGCATTTTTTAGGCTAATTTACACACCTTTTTTAGATTTTTTGGCCGCCGGCAGGCAAATCCCACCTGCGACCGCAATGCAACGTAGCCCACACTTGCATTTGGGTTGTGGTGTGTGGCTTGTGTCCCGCAGCCGCCGCTGCGCAGCGCCAACGTCGTCGAGACCATATCTCGGGTTTCTCAATGTGGTGAGCCTGCATTCTCGAGCTCATTTTGTTGTCAGTTTACGCTAATTTACGCCCCTTTTTCAGATTTTTTTCGCCGCCGGCAGGCAAACCAAGTCTACGACCGCAATGCAGCGTAGCCCACGTTCCCTCCGCTCGCGAAGGCGCCGCGCAGTGGCGCCGACATCGCCGAAACCATATATCGGCTTCCCGCCAGCGGGATTTCAATACAGGTAAGCCTGCATTCTGGAGTTCATTTTTTTGAGGCCAATTTACGCACCTTTTCCAAAATATTTTTGCCGCCGGCAGGCAAAGTCCCGCCTGTAACCGCAATGCAGCGTGCCCGCGGGCCTTGGATTGTCGGTGTTCTTGGCTTGGGCGCCGCGCAGCGGCGCCGACGTCGCTGAGAGGATAGATGGAGGATGTTAGGTTGCCGTTACTATTAGGTTGCAGGTGAGAGTCGCATTTTCAGGGTGTTCACAGAGCTCATTTTCACAGTTTTTCTCTGCGGCCGCGGCCGCGGGCCTTGAGTTGAACTGCGCCGTTCGGCGACGAGGAGGTCGTTCCACGACGTATCGCCGTCCGGCGAGCGAGAACATCATAGGTGAGTCCTTTCCCTCCTCTACACACATAATCAAACACCACTCACCTCTCCACATACTCCGCGGCGCATGCTGCTCTCGAAATTCGAGATCCGCGCGTCCACCACCGCCCCAAAACCAAAATTCGATTTTTGGGCGTCCCGCGAGCGGCGATTCGCCGTACGTGTTCTGCCACTGTTGAATTGGGGTGCAACTGCATCATTTTTTGGCCAAAACTGCGGCGCGAAGGTGAGTGCGTACAGTTGTATCGAATTTACGTGTTGAATCCGACCTAGTTTAGGGTTGAGTCTTGATTTTTTCGGGCCGCAGGCGCGTTCGAGTTGGTGTTGAAAGCTATGTGGTACCCTTATACATGTGGATTTTTTTGCGGGCCGCGGGCGCTGTGTTCAACAGGTGAGTTTATTCGATGCATCGAGTCTCGACGCAATTCTGACGAGTTCTCAAGGTTGGATTTCAAAAGCGCTCCTGCGGAGCGTTCATTTCATGTCCTAAGTCAAAGTGAGTACGTGCACCATTGAAATGTGTTTTGAACTGATACCCAATCCGTTAGTTTCAACCCCATTCAAGCAAGACCTGAGGCTGCATTTCAGAATCTCCTCTGCAATCAGTTCGGATTCCGATGGAAGGTGAGTACCTTACAGCTTCGTTGTAGCTCTTGCAGATTTACGACGCCATAGACTTCAAATTCTAACCCTAGAATTGGTCAGTTTGGCTTCAAAGACCCAAAAGCTAACCCTAGAAGTCGATAAATCTGTAGTCAGTAATAAGTACAAAAGGGCCCCGGAAACGGCCTTTCCAGTGGGTAGGAAAAAAAAAAAAGCTCCCCGCAGGGCGTGACTTTGTCGCGTTCGCGCCGTGGGATTAAAAGATTGTTGAAATTGTGATCCCGCAAAAGTATAAAGGGAGAGAACGAGGTCGCGGAACGCGACTTGTCGCGGACGGGACTTATCGTGGGCGGGGCTTTCGAGTAATTATATTCATTTTTGGTGTATTTAGAACAAGAACAGCAGTAGGGATAAGAGAAGTGTGAGGGTGCCAGAAGAATTCAAAGAGCACAATGAGGAGGGGCAGGGAGGAAGAGAATAAGAGTGGAGAGAAGAGGGGCGGAAAGGGCAGAAAGAAAGGGAAAGGAAAGAGGCAAAAGGAAAAGGTCACGCAGACGTACTGCGTGTAGACTCGTTCCCATCCGATGTGAGTGAGGCCCGACCTCGTGCTTGGTGGACGGAACCCAATGGCGGGCAGCGGAACCCGATAGCGGGCATCGGAAAGGCGCAGAGGGCGGCGTCGGAATGAGCGGCACAGGGAGAAGCTGAAGTCGGTGCAAGACGCGCGGGTGGAAGTTGCAGGCGCGCGGGTAGACAGTCGGCGGAACAAGTCGGAGAGAGGGAGCTGCGAGTCGGGCCGGGCGTCATCGACGAGACACAGCGAGTCGTTTGCAGCAAGTCGATGAAAGACGGGCGGCCCGTCGTCCAAGTCGTTTGACTTGACAAAGAATTGTGACGAGACCGACTGACTAAGTATGTAAGCAAGACCAAATATTTCCTCGGTTGATTTCCTCCTTTTCCCGAACCACCACAATGACAGCCAAAGGCTCTTGGAATTCGCCCATCTACATCTCGGACGACGAGGACGAGAACGATGTTGCTGGCCAGCTTATTTGCCCTGAATCCGCCCCAGCTCCACCGGCCACGTCCACAAACCAGCTGCTTACCTCCGCCAATCTATACCCAAGTGAGCTCATTTTGCTCATTGAAGCCCGGAAACTGACTCGGAGTCCAATTCTAGTGGATACCGGCTTTGAGCCAAGATCTACGCTTCAAAAACGGAAGCGGGAGGATACATTTACCAATCCCACTCCAGGTCCGAGTCGTCATAGAGAAAACTCGAGCCGGGATGTGGGTCCGTCGAACGCAGAGACAAAAAAGGCTCGGAAACGGCGGCGGAGGCAAGAGCGGGAGGAGGCTATGGCACATTCGCGAGCGCAAGCCTTTCTTCCGCCTTTCAGCGTTCTCCCTTTTTTGCCAACACTCAATTCTTGGCAACCTCCACCCAGCTTCAATCCATACTCGCTCGGGATGCAGGCCCAGCCATTTCCTCCGAATAATGTGCTTTATCCAGACCACGGGGGATACAATGCGCCACATCAGTACCCGACGTACACAACCTCGCACCGATACAATGGCCCTCCCCATGAACAAAGGCATGAGCCCTCGAATTGGGTGTCTTCCATGGCCGCTGGGTCGCACAACCCGGATCTTGACTTTTGGGACCAGTATACTCCTCCACCTCCACCCCGAGAACCATCTCCCCCTCCTCCTCCGCCTCCCCCACCGCCGCCTCTCCCTCGCCAGGTCACTCCTACCCCTCCTCCTCCTCCGCCTCCTCCCCCTGCCGCTGCGACTGCTGCAAAAGTTACCGCGCCAAAGAAGCCCGTCTCGCTCATAATCGGTATGAACCCCGACAAGGACCGCCACAGCAAGCACGGCACGTTCCACCCCTCCCCGCACGCCATAACCTCCCTGCCGTCCAATCCCGACGGCTCCGCGTACATCCCCAACCCGGCGCGCACGCTCGTGATGGAGCAGCTGCCCAAGACGCACCGCACGCGCGAGTTCATAAAGTCGTGGAGCAAGGGCGCGTGCGGCGCGCACCCGGTGTATTTTGCCGTCGACCCGCCGTCGGCGAAGGCGCTCGTTGAGTTTGCTACGGCGGAGCTGGCGAGGAAGGCGTGGGGCTCACCTAAACTCGGTGGGGTGAGCGGGCCGCCCGTCAAGGGGAAGCCGCGTGCGGATTGGGTGTGGTGGGCGGGGCGGGGGTCGGCGAGCTCGAGCCTGAATGGTGCGTACCCGAGTCCTTCTCCCCCTTCTCGTGCTGACTTTTTTCCAGTTCTCCGAATCGCTGCACTCGTGCCTTGCGACGCGCGCACCGCCTTGTCCCGCGATTTGGCACGCAGACTAAGAATGGAGATGGCGCTGGGTCAAGGTGCGTGCACCGTCCTCCCTCTTTCTGCTCACTGATGTCCTTCTCAAGCGCTCCAGCCGCGGATGAAGACGAGTCGCACGCATCGTGCGTACCGGTTGCGACATGACCTGCGCCCCGTGCGATGCGTGCTGGAACGACACTGCCGCTGTTCTTCGCCGCCACGCACGCCCACACCACCACCTTTCTCGTTGCGAGCGCCGGGCGCTCGCAAATCCGACGGGGAAGATACATACGCACTGGGCCATGGTGCGCGTACTGCATCCTCACCTTTTTGCTCACTGACGTGTTTCCCAAGCGCTCAAGCCACGCCCAATCGCGCTCGAGATGCGCAGACACCGACTCGACTCGATTGGCGCCCGGGAGCATGCTCAGCCTCGCCGCGACACACACACGGAGGATGCGCGCGCGCGAGCTCAAGGTGCGTGTACCGCTTCCTCACCTCTGCTTGCCCGCTAACTTGTCGTTCACGCCGCACTGCCGCGCCCAACGCAGAATCGCGAGAGCGAAGCTGCCACATGTCCGGTGCATGCGCCGTCGCGCGGATCCCCCAAGTCGCTGCCCCAAGACCACCGCGCGCACGCACTGCGCCTCGACCGACTCGACATGCACACCCGCCCATCCCCGCCCACGCCGCGCCTCAAGCCCGCGCGCCCGCGCGTCCCGCACCCTTGCGATCCGAGCCGGTCGGGAGGCCGCATTTCGGGTGCTCGCACCAACTCCGCGAGTCCATCAGCGAATGGATCGAGGTGCGCGCTGCCCTTCCACCCCTTTCTGACTCTTTCCTCACTGACTCTCTCCTCAGGCTGCGTCGCTACAACGCCGAATCCGAATCGCGTCGCCGAGTGCACGCTGTGCACCGTGCACATTCACCGTACACGCACGTGCACGGCGCGCCCAATCCCCGCACCCCCCCGCGCCGTGCGACGTGTCCTTGCCGTGCGATGTGCCCTTGCCGCGCGACATCGTGTGCGCAACCTCGTCGCGTCCGTGCGTAACCTCGCTGCCCGCCGCCCGCCGCGCCGTGCTCCCAGCCAGCGCCGACTCCGTCCTACGTACTACGTATCACCCATAGCTACAGTAGCTACTCCGTGTACGTAGTACACAACCTGAATAAAAGTAATTTGAAAACCTACAAATCTCGTTAGCGATGAGAAACGGCGCGCAGAAAACTAAACACTGACTTCAAGGACCAGATAGCAAGTTTTGAAGCTCAAGGCTAATGAAGGAGACCGAGCGTGCAGAATTGGTCAAGTCTGATTATTCGAAGTCAGCGCGAAGGTAATAGTGGGACGGGAACCCACCGTGCAAACCAATCAAGACCGGAATCGAGGTAAATCTAGATTGGGGTGCGGAGAGATAATAGCGTTTGAATCGAGGTGCGTTGCACTTGATTTGAGTTGGAAATTCAATACGTGCAAGTGAAATTTGGATCGACACTCGCCTTGGGCTACCTCAAATCCCAGGAGGCGTCTTCGAAACTTGAGTTTCTTGAGTTCCGTGGACGAAGTCTGCGGGGTTGAACGAGTCCGTCAGTCGCACCCCGAGTAAGGTAAGATAAAACTAAAATATAATCTTACCTGCAGAACAAACTCAACCTCAAACGCAAAGTCGGAGTCCGAGCGAATCATCAGGAAACAATAAGTCCGTCGCATTCCAAGTAAGGTAAGAGAACACTGAAATACAATCCTACCTGCAGGACGAAACTCAAACAAACTCGCAATCCGAGCGAATCATCTGGAAACAATAAGAGGATTGTCAGCAAGTTCAAATGCAGAGAAGGACGAAGGGAGGAATATCAATGGTGCGGCCGAGATGCCCGAGTTTGCGGTTCAAGTGGGAATTGGGGCGTGGTGGTGCGGGGTGAGAGAGTCGGAACTAAGTACTCAGTAGGTATGATACTACGGATGGATGGTGAGCGGGGATTTGAGTGTGTATGTAGATTGGCGGTATAACTTACTTTTGACTTCGAGTGCAGCTGGAGGGACGAAGTCGACGTCAAAATAGAACGTTGTGAGTATGTTGACTTGAGGTCCGAGTCGTGGTTGAAGTGGATGGATTGAACTCGGTGAGGGAAAGGAATCAGAGTTTGCGGGACATGTATACAAGAATGAAACGTACCTTAACCCAAGACCGAGTTAACCTCGAGTTAATGTCGATAACCTGACAAAAGAAGGTCAGCGAGTGAATAATAGAAGGATAGAAGTAGCTTACCTAGTTCCGTCAAGTCAGGTCTTGAGTTTTCGTTCAAAGGGCCAAAGATCAGTCAGTAAGCTGAATGGGTGAGAATGCTGATCCAAGTCGGATTGGCTACTAAGAGAACATTAGCTTCACGCACAAATCCAGCAAGTCAAAATCCTTCAATACTCACAGCAAAGAAACGAAGCAAAAAGTCAAAATGAATACCTACGGAGAGAACTGAAGTGAGATGCGACAAAAGAAGAGGACAAAGTCGAAATATTCGTAGCTACACCCTCTCGCCGCTGGCAGACAAATTGAAGTCAATGCGGTGTTCTGAGATGGTAAACGTCTCGAGAGGGATCAAAGAAAGAAGGATTGGACGTACCAAGGAAGCTTCCCAATAGTTTGCGATGGAATGAATAGAAGGAGATGGTCAGTCAGGTTGAGTATGCGGAAAGTGGACTCGCCGTGAAGTTGAAAAAGTCAGGTATTATCTACGGAGATGAAGCGTCAATGATCAGCGACTCGGAAAGAGAGCTTGGACGACGAACGTACCAGGAATGAAAGACTCATCTGCACTCGGCATTGTGCTAGAGAAGATCAAGTAATGCAATGGCGTTTTGTACGATGCAATCCAACGACGAGCAGCAGTCCAATTGAAGTTTGAATGGGCAGCGCGTTGAGATATCGAAGGTTGAAATCGAATTCAGGAGGAAGACAAGTTCAGCAGCAAAATATGAGACCAAGCTTGACGAGTTGCGGTGTCGCCGAGAAGCCCGAGAGCCGAGTATAACTTGGAATTGAACGCGGAGTCCCAGTCCCAGTGCGAAATTGGAGCGCGGGCTCACTCAAGGACTCGGATGGAAGGGTAGATTGAGTGCGTTGCGCATTTGAAGGTGAATAGCGACATGTAAAAGGTGGGGGGAAGGGGGCAAAGTGGGGCAAAAAGCGACTCGCTGGTCAAAATACGTGAAGTGCGCTAGCATATGTACGCTACAGAGAGCCCGATAGGGCTAGATTGCCCGAGATGGTTGCCAAGGAACACATCCGCAGCAATCCGATGACCCAGGCGCGCGGTGTGGACCCCGTGGAACGGGGGTTCGAAAAAGGGGCGGAAACAGCGGGAGCGCTGTATCCAGGGCCAGATGTTCAGGAACACACACGGACATTTGGGCGGATGTGGGAAGATGTTTGGGAGCCGAAATGGAGTCGATGTCAACGATCTTCGGCGTCTGAATTAGGATGATGTTGAGTTTTGGTGAATTCTGGCCGACGTCTGAATCGCACACAGGGTGCGAATCTGAGCGGCGAGGTTTCAAGATATTGAATACAGAATGAAATTTGAGCAGAGCTGGGGTCCACCCGGGGATGGAGGGAGGGACAAGAGGCGAAGGAATGGATGGTTGGAAATCGGAAATATTGGTAAGTCCGCAATCGCGCGCGAGCAGAAACCACGCACCACAGTACACATGCTATAGAATGTTACCATCATATTCTGCGGCCAAAGTCCTCCGCCCAAGCCCATTTTCCCCAACCAAAGTCGAAACCCTGTGAAAGCGTAGAGAGCAAGATATTGAACTCACCAGGATGGCATTGGGCCCAATACGTGCAGAAATGAAAGAAAACACATCCCAAAAACCTTTGTGGGAGCCAAAAGTGTGATACGTCAGCCAGGTACCGCGGAATAAGCGAAACAGGGTGCAAACGCACCGGAGAGTCATGCGGGTTCTACGCCGCTCCAATCGCCCCAGAAACCGCCCGAGATGCGCGGCGTAACCATCCCATCATATGTTAGAAGTTTGGCGTGATGGCGACCAACAATTGCGCTTCCATTCCAAAATCTTTGGAAATGGGTGCAAATGCCGTGTCCCGTTTGCCGCTGTCCCTGACCCTAAATAGCGCCGGAGTAGCCTCCAGGTGAGAGGGAATTGATGCCGGAGTGGACGCCGCGTGACCCGAGCCGAGCAGCGTTGAAGGCCAAAAAATGGGTATGGTGGTCGAAAGCAAGATTTGATCGCCTTCCTCTTTGGGAATTTCGATGGTTGAACTTTTGAAAACGAACATGGATCACGTGATCTCCATCATTTCTTCAACACTCAGCTCGCCGCCGGCCACCGTCGGCTAACTCGTGGATCAGGCTTTTTCCGCCAGCGGCCGCGGCGACGCGTCGCGCGGGCGCCATTTATTTGTTTTCAACTTTGGATCGCGTCTTTCAAGCTGCGACTTTGGACTGGGCGATAGACCTTGCCGTTAACCAAAATATAACGGCACATTAGTTTTCAGTGCATCAGCCCATCAAGGGTTTTGCTGGATTTCATGGCACACGACAGCGCGTGTTGCGACGTGCGGGGATTTCCGCAGCCCGCTACGCGTCCAGTGCTCCCGTCAGCCAAGCTACGGCGCGTCGAAGTCACGTAAATCTTGTGTTGTCCGCACCAACCGCGGCAGTATCGGGTCCAGCATGTGAATTTAGTTTTTTGGAACCCGCAGGAGTTAATTCAGCGCGTGCATATTTCTGCTGAGTGTCGAGAATCTCACACTGCAAGTGAGCCATAGCTAACATCACAGACGTGTTCGATTCAGGAAGCGCACCACTTTCTCCACCATGTCACATCCCAATCAGGATGTGCATCCGCAAAGGAGCGGGCAACCAACACCGGATCCGCACGCAGCATTTCATTGATTCCAACAAATTCGCAACACAACAACAACAACATACGTACCTGGAAACCAACCACCACCCTTGCTTCCGTACCACCACCATCCCCGCTCCTCCAGCCCTCGAAATTTGCGCGAAGACGACATATCAACGTCCCGCAAACCGCGCGCCATGGATGGTACGTCCTCGCCTCCGGAAGACCACTTTGGTGGTTTTTTTGACTTGTTTTTCAGAATATTTTTGCCGCCGGCAGGCAAATCCCACCTGCGACCGCAATGCAACGTAGCACACACTTGCATTTGGGTTGTGGTGTGTGGCTCGTGTCCCGCAGGCGCCGCGCAGCGGCGCCAACATCGTCGAGACCATATCTCGGCTTCCCGCAAGCGGGTTTTCAATGTGGTGAGCCAGCATTCTCAAGTTCATTTTAACGGCATTTTTTAGGCTAATTTACACACCTTTTTTAGATTTTTTGGCCGCCGGCAGGCAAATCCCACCTGCGACCGCAATGCAACGTAGCCCACACTTGCATTTGGGTTGTGGTGTGTGGCTTGTGTCCCGCAGCCGCCGCTGCGCAGCGCCAACGTCGTCGAGACCATATCTCGGGTTTCTCAATGTGGTGAGCCTGCATTCTCGAGCTCATTTTGTTGTCAGTTTACGCTAATTTACGCCCCTTTTTCAGATTTTTTTCGCCGCCGGCAGGCAAACCAAGTCTACGACCGCAATGCAGCGTAGCCCACGTTCCCTCCGCTCGCGAAGGCGCCGCGCAGTGGCGCCGACATCGCCGAAACCATATATCGGCTTCCCGCCAGCGGGATTTCAATACAGGTAAGCCTGCATTCTGGAGTTCATTTTTTTGAGGCCAATTTACGCACCTTTTCCAAAATATTTTTGCCGCCGGCAGGCAAAGTCCCGCCTGTAACCGCAATGCAGCGTGCCCGCGGGCCTTGGATTGTCGGTGTTCTTGGCTTGGGCGCCGCGCAGCGGCGCCGACGTCGCTGAGAGGATAGATGGAGGATGTTAGGTTGCCGTTACTATTAGGTTGCAGGTGAGAGTCGCATTTTCAGGGTGTTCACAGAGCTCATTTTCACAGTTTTTCTCTGCGGCCGCGGCCGCGGGCCTTGAGTTGAACTGCGCCGTTCGGCGACGAGGAGGTCGTTCCACGACGTATCGCCGTCCGGCGAGCGAGAACATCATAGGTGAGTCCTTTCCCTCCTCTACACACATAATCAAACACCACTCACCTCTCCACATACTCCGCGGCGCATGCTGCTCTCGAAATTCGAGATCCGCGCGTCCACCACCGCCCCAAAACCAAAATTCGATTTTTGGGCGTCCCGCGAGCGGCGATTCGCCGTACGTGTTCTGCCACTGTTGAATTGGGGTGCAACTGCATCATTTTTTGGCCAAAACTGCGGCGCGAAGGTGAGTGCGTACAGTTGTATCGAATTTACGTGTTGAATCCGACCTAGTTTAGGGTTGAGTCTTGATTTTTTCGGGCCGCAGGCGCGTTCGAGTTGGTGTTGAAAGCTATGTGGTACCCTTATACATGTGGATTTTTTTGCGGGCCGCGGGCGCTGTGTTCAACAGGTGAGTTTATTCGATGCATCGAGTCTCGACGCAATTCTGACGAGTTCTCAAGGTTGGATTTCAAAAGCGCTCCTGCGGAGCGTTCATTTCATGTCCTAAGTCAAAGTGAGTACGTGCACCATTGAAATGTGTTTTGAACTGATACCCAATCCGTTAGTTTCAACCCCATTCAAGCAAGACCTGAGGCTGCATTTCAGAATCTCCTCTGCAATCAGTTCGGATTCCGATGGAAGGTGAGTACCTTACAGCTTCGTTGTAGCTCTTGCAGATTTACGACGCCATAGACTTCAAATTCTAACCCTAGAATTGGTCAGTTTGGCTTCAAAGACCCAAAAGCTAACCCTAGAAGTCGATAAATCTGTAGTCAGTAATAAGTACAAAAGGGCCCCGGAAACGGCCTTTCCAGTGGGTAGGAAAAAAAAAAAAGCTCCCCGCAGGGCGTGACTTTGTCGCGTTCGCGCCGTGGGATTAAAAGATTGTTGAAATTGTGATCCCGCAAAAGTATAAAGGGAGAGAACGAGGTCGCGGAACGCGACTTGTCGCGGACGGGACTTATCGTGGGCGGGGCTTTCGAGTAATTATATTCATTTTTGGTGTATTTAGAACAAGAACAGCAGTAGGGATAAGAGAAGTGTGAGGGTGCCAGAAGAATTCAAAGAGCACAATGAGGAGGGGCAGGGAGGAAGAGAATAAGAGTGGAGAGAAGAGGGGCGGAAAGGGCAGAAAGAAAGGGAAAGGAAAGAGGCAAAAGGAAAAGGTCACGCAGACGTACTGCGTGTAGACTCGTTCCCATCCGATGTGAGTGAGGCCCGACCTCGTGCTTGGTGGACGGAACCCAATGGCGGGCAGCGGAACCCGATAGCGGGCATCGGAAAGGCGCAGAGGGCGGCGTCGGAATGAGCGGCACAGGGAGAAGCTGAAGTCGGTGCAAGACGCGCGGGTGGAAGTTGCAGGCGCGCGGGTAGACAGTCGGCGGAACAAGTCGGAGAGAGGGAGCTGCGAGTCGGGCCGGGCGTCATCGACGAGACACAGCGAGTCGTTTGCAGCAAGTCGATGAAAGACGGGCGGCCCGTCGTCCAAGTCGTTTGACTTGACAAAGAATTGTGACGAGACCGACTGACTAAGTATGTAAGCAAGACCAAATATTTCCTCGGTTGATTTCCTCCTTTTCCCGAACCACCACAATGACAGCCAAAGGCTCTTGGAATTCGCCCATCTACATCTCGGACGACGAGGACGAGAACGATGTTGCTGGCCAGCTTATTTGCCCTGAATCCGCCCCAGCTCCACCGGCCACGTCCACAAACCAGCTGCTTACCTCCGCCAATCTATACCCAAGTGAGCTCATTTTGCTCATTGAAGCCCGGAAACTGACTCGGAGTCCAATTCTAGTGGATACCGGCTTTGAGCCAAGATCTACGCTTCAAAAACGGAAGCGGGAGGATACATTTACCAATCCCACTCCAGGTCCGAGTCGTCATAGAGAAAACTCGAGCCGGGATGTGGGTCCGTCGAACGCAGAGACAAAAAAGGCTCGGAAACGGCGGCGGAGGCAAGAGCGGGAGGAGGCTATGGCACATTCGCGAGCGCAAGCCTTTCTTCCGCCTTTCAGCGTTCTCCCTTTTTTGCCAACACTCAATTCTTGGCAACCTCCACCCAGCTTCAATCCATACTCGCTCGGGATGCAGGCCCAGCCATTTCCTCCGAATAATGTGCTTTATCCAGACCACGGGGGATACAATGCGCCACATCAGTACCCGACGTACACAACCTCGCACCGATACAATGGCCCTCCCCATGAACAAAGGCATGAGCCCTCGAATTGGGTGTCTTCCATGGCCGCTGGGTCGCACAACCCGGATCTTGACTTTTGGGACCAGTATACTCCTCCACCTCCACCCCGAGAACCATCTCCCCCTCCTCCTCCGCCTCCCCCACCGCCGCCTCTCCCTCGCCAGGTCACTCCTACCCCTCCTCCTCCTCCGCCTCCTCCCCCTGCCGCTGCGACTGCTGCAAAAGTTACCGCGCCAAAGAAGCCCGTCTCGCTCATAATCGGCATGAACCCCGACAAGGACCGCCACAGCAAGCACGGCACATTCCACCCCTCCCCGCACGCCATAACCTCCCTGCCGTCCAATCCCGACGGCTCCGCATACATCCCCAACCCGGCGCGCACGCTCGTGATGGAGCAGCTGCCCAAGACCCACCGCACGCGCGAGTTCATAAAGTCGTGGAGCAAGGGCGCGTGCGGCGCGCACCCGGTGTATTTTGCCGTCGACCCGCCGTCGGCGAAGGCGCTCGTTGAGTTTGCGACCGCGGAACTGGCGAGGAAGGCGTGGGGCTCCCCGAAGCTCGGTGGGGTGAGCGGGCCGCCCGTCAAGGGGAAGCCGCGCGCGGATTTGATTCGGGTGTGGTGGTACCGCGTTGACGGCGTGGGTGCGGGGGCTGGGGTCGGCGAGCTCGAGGAGGGGGAGATCGAGGGGGATGCAGGGGAGCGGGAGGTCAGCGTCCCGCCTGAGTCGACCAACAAGAAGGAGACAAAGAAGGAGAGGAAGGCGAGGTTGGCCAAGGAGAGGGAGGCGAAGATGCCCAAGCAAGTCGTCCCATCGGCGTCGACTTCTGCACCTGCACCAGTTGACGATGAGATGAGTAACGCGCTGCCGTTTCATAATCTCCCTCCTCCTCCTCCTCCCCCGCAGTTCCACCATCCCCTTCGTCCGCCGTTCCATCCTCTCCCCCCTCCCCCGGCGGATCCGTACCCTTCACAGCCCGCTGCGTATCCCACTAATCCCACCCCAGCCCCCGCGTGGCCGGGTGAGCCGACTTGGAACGACGGCGTTTCGGGTACAAGCACAGCATCCTCATCTTCGTCGTTTCCCCCTCCCCCTCCTTCCGCGCCGTCGCTATTCAGACCCCCGCTTCCGCCCCAGTCTGCACTCGAAACACAGTGGCAGGTGCGGTACAATAATCAGCATCAGCATCATAATCCGCCCAGCCGGTGGGCGGACAACAACGGTGGGGGCAATCTCAATCCACCGCCGTCTAGCAGCGGCGCACCGGATGCACCCCTTGCCCGCCCCCCTCCGTCGTTCAGCAATGGCACTGGTGTGGAGATGACCGTGGACGTAGACAATCCGGATGTGGAGATGGAGCTCGATACGCCTGCGAGCCCGAGCTTCCCTTTCCCTCTACCTTCGCGCCCACACGACACCGCCGTACCGCCGCCCCCGTCCTCGTCAGCGTCTGCGTCGGCGCTCCCCACACCCACGCCGACACCCCCACCGCCGACGGCGACGACGAAGGTGACGCTGACGCCGCCGCTCGAGCCGCGTGCGATGAAGAACGCGCCGAAGGGGCCGAGCTTCGTGAAGCGGTCGCTTGTGGCAAGGCATAAGGATCTCGAGGAGCGGATTGCGAGGGGGAGGGCGGAGCTTGGGCTCAGGGAGGCGGAGTCGACGACCGCGCCGCCTGCCATTGCGGATGACAAGGCGGAGTCCTCGACGCCCGCGGGGCAGGAAGCGAGTGCGGCGTCGATGGAGGATAATCTGCGGAGGCTGGTGTTGAAGAGCCAGAAGAACAAGAACAAGAAGGCTGTGGCGGTGTCGACTGCGTCGTTGCCGTCGGCGGGCTCGAGCGCGGCGGCGTCGCCGATCTCTGAGAATGACAAGATGGGTTGGATGAAGATGACGCTGCCGACGACCATGATGAGCACTAAGGCAGAGCAGAAGCAGGATGTGGAGATGGCGTCTGCGGAAATGGGGGCGGAAGGGCAGGGCTTCTCGTTTGACGACCTTGCGGTGTCATTTATTACGGAGACGATTCAGACTTTGAAGTCTGCGGGCTCGGCCCCTCCTCCTCCCGCTCCCGCCGCCTCCGCGCCCGCGCCCGCGCCGACACCCGTCGCCAACAACACCTCGACCTCGACAGCCTCGACACCGACGCCGAAGCCGACATCCACACCCACCGCCACCACCGCACCCACCGCCACCACCAACGCAACCCTCAAGCAGACGCTCGCTGCGAAGCAAAAGCGGCTCGAAGCGCACATCGCGGAGAGCAAGACGTTGATGGCGCAGCTCACGGGCGCGCGGAGCAAGCAGGAGAAGGAGCGCATACTCGCGGTGATGCGCGAGCGCAGCCGGTACGTGGTTTGCTCTCACACAACAGTATTTGCTGCTGGTTTGCGTTATGGAGCGGCTGATGTGGGGTGCTTTTTGGGGTGTAGGATGATGGAGGAGGAGACGGCGACGACGGCGCAGCAGACGCAGCCCACGCAGACGACGACGCAGAATGGGGGTGGGGGGACGACGACGACGAAGCCCCCGTCGTCAGCGCCTGCGTCTGCGGAGAGCGCTCCGGCGCCCGCGCCCGCGTATACGCACTCATACAAGTCGATGTCTATGGGCGAGCCCGCGCCGGTGGTGAAGCTGCGGTGGCCGGAGAGCAGGAACGACGTGTGTGTGCTCATCATCAGCGATGATGAGGACGAGGGGAGCGAGAGCGAGAGCGAGGGGGACGACTGAGTGTCGAGGTCAAGTTCCGTCTCTTTCTCTCGAGGTATGTTTTGTCTGTTTTTCTTTTCTTCTTGGGAGTTGCGTGGGAGGGGCGTGTGGGGCAGGGTATGCGGAAGGTGGACCCTGGCGGGAGGAGGTGGTGATTTGAAAGGGTGGACACGGGCGACAAATCATCCGCAAGTACAAGTATATTTCTGCCGCTTCTTTCTGGGACGCTTCTCACACCCGCTTAGGTTGCGTACGATGCGTCTTTGGCCCTGGACCACAAGGTGAGTACCGTCATTCCTGTGTCTGCTCTTATCGAGAGAAGTTTGATGTTTTGCAGTTTCCGACGAGTCGACACCCGCTACACGCCGGGAGCCGAAGACAAAGCCAAAGCCATCTCAGAGAAAGACTGATTTCTCCGTGTATGAGGTTTGTGCTCGGCAGGCCCTCCTGCTGGCTGGCAGCGGAGTAAAAGACTCTTTGCTGGGCCTCCTAGCTTTACTCGTCCCATTCCCATGGACGCAGTAATTTTAGCTTCGCTCAGCACTGTGTTTGTTTTTGGAATATATTTTATGCTTTCCTGCTGTGAACTCTACTGCGTGAACTACTGCCTGAGCCTGAGCCGTGCCTGCATAGACCGAGAAAGGCAGAAATGAGGTGGAAGCGTCGAGACGAGGACAAGGGTAGCACAGCCTCCATTTGTCAGGTCGGCCAAACACACACAAAACAAGGTAACGGCAAAGCTACAGCTTGTTCCCTACCACCACCAGCTCCTCCGTCGTTCTCGTCGTCGTACCTCGTAAGTCTATGTTCTGCTCGAATACCGCCCTGGCTGACCTCCTCCGTCCTCCCATCCGCCTTGATCGTTCCAAAATCGTCTTTGTCGCCCTGAATTGCCCTTGTACCGATCTCGTGCGATTACAATCGATTTTCAGCCTCTCGCGTTCTCGTTTACTTGCTCGAAATGGCCTTGAAGCGCATTAACAAGGTGCGTCTCGATTATGCTTGCTGTGGCGTCGTTGCGTCGCGGCGGCTTTAGGGGTACTATTCGCTGACCACATATTCCGTTTGTGCAGGAATTGATTGATCTCGGACGTGACCCACCCTCGTCGTGCAGCGCAGGACCTACGGGAGACAACATGTTCCAATGGCAGGCGACAATCATGGGTCCGGTACGTCCTTATCTGCGCCACGCTTTCGTCGTACGACCCCGATACTGAGCGCTCTTCGGTTCTTCTTTGTAGGGTGAATCTCCGTATGCGGGCGGCGTCTTCTTCCTGTCCATCAGCTTCCCCGTCGACTACCCGTTCAAGCCGCCCAAGGTCAGCTTTACGACCAAGATCTACCACCCGAACATCAACGCGAACGGGTCCATATGCCTGGACATCCTGAGGGATCAGTGGTCCCCAGCATTGACCATTTCGAAAGGTGTGTCCTCCCCGCTTCTCCCCGTCGGGGTCCCGAAGCCGATGCTGACTCATGCTGTCGTGACTCAGTGCTGCTTTCAATCTGCTCGATGCTGACGGACCCCAACCCCGACGACCCTCTCGTCCCGGACATCGCGCATCTGTACAAGACGGACCGCACCCGCTATGAGGCCACCGCTCGCGAGTGGACACGGAAGTACGTGCCGTCCTTCTTGACCGCCGTTTTGCCACACTAAGTCCGATCTAGATATGCGATGTAACATACCTCTACCAGCGGAGCGCTTCGGCGACCCTTTGTAGATTATGTCGGGCCACTTTGTACAATTTCTTACCTGCGATAATTCATCAGCTGCTCTCACTCTTAATGCGTCTTAGCTGTGCATCATCATCAATGCCGCTGGAAAGTTAGCCGGCACAGACCAAGCACAGACTTTCAGGGTTGTTGCGAACAGCGACACTGCCTGTGATGAGAACCATTCCATCGTTCCTCTCGCATTAGCGCAGAGGCCGCCAGTATGTGATCCACCATCCCATCTGTAATTTCCTTTTTGGGAAGTCGAGACACTGCCCGCTTCTCTTAGTTTGTATCGCCGTGTCCGCTCGGCTGAACACTATGCGGGCACTCTAAGCGAGCTCTCGACTCTCCCAGACGCCAAATACTGTCTTGACCCTGACAAGTGCGGGCCCTGGGTATCACCGCTTGACGCTGTGGGCCGCCTTGAAACATAATTTTCACTTGTTTTGCACCGCACGCGCCTCCGGCGCACCCCCGGATTTGGTAGTTCCCCGCGATGGTACTGTGGCCAAACCGACGCTGTGCTCGGGTTGTTTGACCTCGTTTTACCACGGCACAGGCCAGCTCCCTGCGAGAGTTCCCCGAGAGCCATGAATTCCCCGAGATACCCGCCAGACCGATCGGGATTCTGCATTCTCAGCACAGAGAGCATAGGCGGACCACCAATTTCGCTCGGCCAGAGCTCTGCAACATCGCCGCCAATGGATTCACCTCACGGCGAATTAAAATTACCTCTCCGAGATGTCCTTACCTCTGCGAGTATATGAGGGTTCTGTGGCAATTTTGACCTATTCATACACCTCGACGCACACAGAGAGAAATCCGCCCCGAGTCCACCGCGATGCCCGTAGACACAAACCACAATCCCTTCGACGCTTGGCACCAGAGCTCTGGACAGTCCCCGTACGGCGCGACCACTTCCGTCCCGCCTCCGTCTGTGTTCGGCGCGCTGCCGTACCCGGTCCCGCCGAGCAGCCAGGGCTATGCCGCGGGTCCTAATCTGACCACGTTCTACCTCACGTCGCTCAACCCCGGCGTGCTCAACTGCGCGGTCATCGGCCCGCACTCGCGCCTCGCGTACGCAATCTCGACGGACGATAATATGCCGGGGTACACGGTCGTCAAGAACGCGGAGCGGAAGAGCATCGCGCTGATCGAATGGACGAGGCACCCGCGCGTCGAGATCCGCGGCGCGGTGCCGAAGCAGGACACGCAGGCGTGGCTCAAGATCTCAAGGAACCAGACGTGCGTTGGACTTACGTTGCCGGGGTTGCCACAGTAGATCACTGACGCGTCCATCCGCAGGTACAGGACGATGACCGTGCGCGGGTTCCAGTACACACTGGTACCGGACAACCAGTATATCAACGTGAGTTTGGCTTCCACTCTTTCGGATAAAATGAGTAGCTGCTCATCATGTGCGTCAGCTGTGCTCTTCTGGCACCACCCCCCAGTTCCTCGGGAGAATATCCCGCGGCGACGACACCGTCGTCGTCGAGATGACCTCCGACGCCATCCAACTCGGCCTGCAGGACTCCACCGTCGTAGCCGCAGTACTCCTGCAGTGTGGCCATAACATCGACTGATTCGTCGGCGTCGAGAGTGTGCTTATATTTATTTCTACTAGATTGGCGAGCTAGGACTTCGAGCTTAGCTTCAATTCCTGGCGTGCTTAGTGTCGTATACCTTGAATCCCCGCCTATTCTATCGTACCTAATCCAAATAATATGTTGTACATCTTCTTCGGAGAACTATTTGAATTGACAGTGCTATGGCACATATCCTCAACAGTGAGTAGTTTCGGGAGCTTCAAACCGAGCTTGCCGTTTGGAAACCCTTGATTTCGATGCTCGAAAGTATGGGCGCTTATGGGCGCCTAAAGTCTTGTATTGTCGATACTTGTAGGTGGGCACAAATATTGAATTGATTCAAGGCACAGCTCGTAATAGCGACGGCTCTGAATCCACTAGTAAGTCTATACACGCGAAAAATCGACCTGATTTCTGTTCTTTATAGGGACTACCGCGGTTAATATCCGTCTTCCTTCGACCCGACACGGCGGTAACGGTCCTCCCCCGCCCCCAACTGGTAATAATTGTAGCCAGCAAATACCACCACCGATGGCACAGTACGGGCGACAGGAGCCACGAACTCGCGCACCGCTTCGTCAATTTCTCCGATGACGGTACGTCGGTGCGATACTGCGTTATTCCCGCATCTGTTGCCGCGATATGAGTCGGGGCTTGCAGGCAGTATCGCCGCGTCCACGATGGGGAGGCGCTGAATCAACTCGAGGAGCCGATGCTGGATTAATAGATTTGGTCAGGAAATATGGTCAGAAATCAGGAAGCGCCATGCGACGGACCACCATGTTGTTCCCTTCGGAGTCGCTCTCGATTTTGTATATCGCCGAGCGGCGAACTCTCCTAGCTCCCGGTGACCTAGGAGGGCTGTCGTACCCTTCAAACTCCGAGTTGACACTCATGCGGAGAGACCTGAGATTGTGCAACTGGGATATAATACCCGCATTGTGGTCGCCAAAACTCCATTTGCCTTCGCGAGTGCCACAGCACGAGAGTGAAATGAGAGACTGCGCATGTTGCAGAACTACGCTTGAGAAAAACTCGTCTGCGCGGCGGTTGGATTCGTTTTTGTTCCTGCCGCCGGCGCGGGTGATGCATAGACGCTCGAGCCCCGAGTACGACGAAAGATACGCGAGCAGTCCCTCCTCGATGCGGTCGGAGTGAATCTCTGTTAGATGTATGCCCGCTTCGCGAAGCACGTCCCACCTGTGTCGGATGGCTGCGGATGCGGCCGTTGACCCTGAATCTCCTCCAATCCATTTGAGGCACTTGAGAGATTTTAGATGAGTTATGATGCCGCCATCCAGTGTAATGCTGGCATGGTAGTAGTCTTCCGTGATATGGAGCCTAGTCAGGCGAAGAGGCCGCGTGGAGACGAGGCGATGAGAAAGCTCCGCGAAGGATGTGTTGTCACGCAGCTCGACATGGAGGGATTCGAGGTCGGGGCTGTTGCAAATCGTTTGAGACAGCGACTGGGCGATCCCTCGTCCCGAATCTGGCGGCATCTTCAGAGTCAAATTTCGGACACCGGGAAGCTGGCCAAAGTGAGCACTGGCTTTGTGGGCCGTCAGCCGGAGATCTTCGAGCACAGGATGAGTGCTCAAGAAGTTGACGACCGTTTCGATGGTCGAGTCCGTGTCCCCGTCACAGTTCCATCTGTCCTATGTCACTCAAAATTCACGCTGTCTCTGCAGTACTCACATTACAGTCCTGACATTCTTCAGTGATTCGAGGGCCGGCTTGATGAGCTGCTTGAGCCTTTCATTGGCAAGCTGCAGCTCATCATCGGTATACTTCGGGGTCGTCCCCACTCTCAAAAATGCGGGATATAGATGCTCAATTTTGAGCGTTCGGGCAAATTGCGACCAAGGCGTATTCCCCGCAGCTAGTGCCTCCAGGTGCGAAAGCCCTACTTCAAGCCTGGACTGTTGGACATCCAACAAGACAGACGAGAAGAACAGCGGTGCCACTGCAAAGCTCAAGTTCTTGCATGTTACCCTGAGCTGTTTATGGTCGGAAGGAATCTGAAACAATGTAAGCGACGGAGAAGGTCTTGGTCGAAAATATTGACCATGCAAGCGATCTCCTGGACCAGCTCGACGGACAGACTGAGGATGGACATGGCGGGTCTTGGTAGGAATCCACTGCAGAGGCTGTGGGTGGTTTGCGATCCGCGTGCTCGCATCGCGGCGACTTCAGAACTTATTCCTGGACGATGTTACAAGGGCACAAATAAAAGAAAATACCTGTAACTCGGTCGGCCCTTTCTTGGGTGATTGCTTACGCTTCACCGATGCTGCATCCTCGAATGGAATGAACACCTCAGCAAAACTTCCAAAACTACTTGTAAAAGTTAGCCTACGCAGGACAGCTGTCAGCAGCATACCAGCCACTGCCAGTGAATAAAAACTTGACTGAAACCGGCGCCGCCGCCTGGCTTCGAGTTGCAATTCGTGAGAGAATGCGGTAAAGTTGCGTAGGACCTTGTGTCGTGTTCAACGCCCGCATTGTCTCTCGGAGACAGTTGAGAGCTTGCAAGTGGCAAAGCGCTTGTAAAGATTGCGAAAAGAAGGATTTAGGCGCCCAATCAACATGACGTGACATGCGTGACCGGCGCCTCACACCTTTCGCGCCGAGGCGACGCGTCCACTGCTCTTAGATTGACTTGCCACCTGTAACCTCGTTCTGAACGCGTCTACACCCGGCTTCTGTCCAATCTCGTCGCCCGTGGTAATCCCTCGCCGGTTAGCGAGCCTGAAATGTCGATGGTCTTGCGGAGTTTTCAGCCGGAATTTCTTTGTACTTATGGCTCTCTGTTCAAGGTTCTGCGTCAATTTTTGCTGAAAGCGCGACCACCTGTTGGGAAGCCAGTTGCAAACCGAGTTTACACTCGCCACTACTCCCAGGACCTTTTTCATCATGGAAGACGACCTGACCCGATAAGAAAGCGCCCACTGATCGACAAGACCTCTGGAACTTTGCTGGGTGTAACTGCTGGTCTTCTGATGGGAGGTTTCTATGTTACCCAGTTCGTTTTATGTGTTCTCTTTTTTTTTGCGTTCATGATTCCCCGTTCCAGTTTGGAAAGCGCGCCAGAAACTGGCCGGCGCAGGTTCATGGCCGTGTCCAAGAATCAAGAAGAGCTGATCAGGCAGCAAGCCCTGCAAGAAACCGTCCAGCAATTCCAAGGCAAGATCCTGCCCTTGCACCATCCCTTGACGCAGGAAGTCCGGCGCATCACCCGCCGTATCATCACCGCCTCGAACCTCGGGTACCTTCACGGCGACCTGGAGCACACGATCGGCGATCCCTTCGCCGATTCCTGGGGTGGTGATTCCGCGGCCGAGATACCCCGCACACCGAGCATGAATGCGGACAGGGAGTGGGTCGTGCTCGTCGTCGACGACATGAAGTTCGTCAACGCATTCGCGGCGCCGGGGCTCGTGTGCGTCTCAACAGGGATCATGCCCGTGGCGCGGGATGAGGAAGGTCTTGCGGCCGTCATAGGCCACGGTGAGTTTCCTCTTCTTTTTTTGTCCTTGAACTGACGGACGGTAGAAATCGGGCACGTCGCGATGCGCCATTCGGCGGAGCATCTCTCGCAGTACAAGCTTCTCCTGCCGGTCATTGGGATCCTCCTCTTGCTTGGCTTGGACCTCGCTCTCCTCCTTTCTGACGAACATCCTGCACTCGCTGCCGCACTCGCGCGCACTGGAAACAGAGGGCGAGTATTGATGCCCCTCGCTGCATTGCATCTCACGCCTCCCCAGCGGACATCGTCGGGCTCAAACTCATGTCCCGCGCATGCTATAATCCCGCTGCCGCTCCAAGGTACAAGTTGCCTCAGATGAATAAAGTTTTCTTCATCCCATCTCCGCCGCAGATTCTTCCAAGACCTCTCAAAGTTTGAGAAATCAGACGTCCCGACGTTCCTGCGCACACACCCGCCGACGTCGGCCAGGATCGCGGTGAGTCTGGTTGACATATCTTGTCTACTTACTGCTGATCACGTCGCCACAGCATCTGAAGACGCTCCTGCCCGAAAGCTCTAACATATACAATTCGAACCCCGAGTGTTCGCGGTTGGAGGAGATGCGCGCGCAGGGGATTTTGGGCAAGGCGAGGTATCATCTCGCATGAGAATGCTATGCTTTTATGCTGTGTGCTTGGTATGTATGCGTTTGTTGAACGTTTCCGTTCAGTTCGAGTTGGACTAGTACGAGCTCCAGTGGATCTTATTGCTTCAAAATGCACACTACTCTCCCTTATCGCTTGCCGGTGAGCTTGTGGATCTGTAAGTCTCCTCGTAATGAGAACTCGCGTTGAAAACCAGAGACTTCAAACGATCTGCACGTTGGATAAGCCTCAGATATCCAACGGACATCTGTTCTCCGTCCCACGCGCTCTCCCGTTGGCAAGTGTTTCGGAGAATGGAGAGAGATCTGCGGAGGCATTCCACATCAACAGTTTCGCTGCTGGTTTGTGAGCCAGTCTTGCGCAAGAAATCAAATTACTAGTACATATTGTGGCCCACAACAAAGTGCGGTAAGTTACCTACTATCCCCACGCGTCTGGTCAGTGAACTCGTGACCGTCGGTACGTCCTGATCGCCGTCCTGCAAGAAATCTTACGGCGCCCACCGTCCATCGATCTCTCAATTTCCGCAATGACTGAACCCTCTACCGGTAAAATCGACTTCATCGTCGGTAATGAGACGTTCCAGACAGCTTACAAGGTCTTCGGGGACCTCAAGTTGAAGAAAACTCGCCCCCTCCTGGTCCTACACGGCGGCCCCGGAATTCCTCACCAATATTTCCTTCCCTTCGCGCAGCTCACCGCACAGGGGATTCCCGTCATATTCTACGACCAGGTCGGATGCGGTCTGTCCACCCATCTCCCCGACAAACCGAAGGAGTTCTGGACGGAAGAGCTCTTCATGAAAGAGCTCGACAACGTCCTCGCGCATTTCAATATCCACGATGACTTTGATCTGGTGGGACACAGCTGGGGAGGCATGTTGGCCGCCAACTACGTCGTCAGCCGCAACCCGCGCGGCCTCAAGCGGCTCATCCTTGCTGACGCCCCGGCGTCGATGAAGCTGTGGTCCGTCGGCACCAACGCGTTGCTACAAGGCTTTCCCGAGGAGTTCCGTGAGATGCTGAAGAGGCACGAGCTTGCCGGCACGACGGACAGTGCGGAGTACCAGGCGGGGATCCAGCAGTTCAACGAAAAGCACCTCTGCAGACTTCAGCCGTGGCCGCAGGACCTCGTGAGCGCATTTGAGGCGCTCGAAGCCGACGCGACCGTATACTCCACAATGTATGTACCCACCTCCTTCCTCTAATCCAGTTTCTTTTTTGGCGACGTGCTGATAGTTATGTTTGAGGATTGGGCCATCCGAGTTTAATATCACCGGCACGATGAAGGATTGGACCGTCGTCGATGAAATCCACAAAATATCCGTCCCGACTCTCCTCCTCAACGGGCGATACGACGATGCGCAGGATGTTGGGGTGGTCCCGTTCTTTGAGAAGATCCCCACAGTAAAATGGGCTCAATTTGCAGAGAGCAGCCACATGCCGTTCTTTGAAGAAAACGCGCGCTTCTTCCAGATTGTTGGGGACTTCTTAGCCGCCCATTTAAATTAGGTTGCTTGCGCAAAAAAAATTACTTGCCTTACGATCGGATTATTGATCCTCCATCAGCGCCTTCCGCACTGTCGGCGATCTCGGCGCCTCGACCTGCCTCGACCTCAAGGCTAAGCGCTAAGCTCTGAGGCATCGCCGATCTGTGTCTGCCTTTACTCCCGCTCCATCCATTGCATCCATTGCATCCGTTGCATGGGCTTGAAATTTCCAAAGAAACCGCGGCCCTGTTCTTCGCGGACTCGGATGCGCTTCAAATTGAAGCTGGTCGCTGACATCGGGGCTTCATTGTTCGACGTCCAAGGGAACAAGCTATGTGTCTCTTTGAGTGAAGAAGCTACTTCTAGGTCCGACTTGATCCTCCTGAGATATTTGGCTCACTTTTTCTCCGCCGGCGTCTCCTGTTCCAACATTGATCGCTTCCGCGCGATCTCTTCCGCAAGTCTCAGTCTCCCGACTCACTCAAAAGTATACATATAGCAGCGGGTCAAGGATGGCCTTGCTCGCAGATACTCCATGGACACCCCACACTCCCCCACCGAAATGGCAAAGTTCCTCCCTGCTGGATGGGTCCGTTCTACTTGCGTCCTAGAATCTCCATGACTGACACTTGCCTCCAGGATCTCGCGGTATGCACCGCCGTCTTTTTTCAGGGGGTGTTGTGCGCGCAGCTCATGCGCTACGCGAACGGGTGCAAGCGCGACTCGGTGCAGCTCAAGCTTTTCGTGGCGGGCCTTGCGCTGTTGACGTGGTTGAAAACGATACAAGCCTTGTGCGTTCATACCTCTTGTACATAGGTGACCGTCTAATCTTTCTTTCCAGCGCAATGTTATGGGTACAAGATGTCACTTTGTTTGCCAACGTGGATTTAGCATCCAGCCTGTGGGTGAAGAACCCGTTGTTCCACACCAGTGTGGTGGCTTCGGCAGTCGTCGCGTTTTATGTCCAGATGTTCTTCTGCTACCGCCTTTGGGTAGGTTTCTCTGCGCCGTGATTCCGGCTCTTCCTAATTATGTCCCAGGCTATAGGTCGGAATCTGTATCTTGTCATTGTCACCACTACCCTCTTCGTGTTCGCAGTTGCCGCATCCATCGTGGCGGTATGTTCCATCTAGCCCACCCAATTCTCAGTCCTGAATCTGGAATAGACGTACTTGACATTCAATGATATGCTTAAATCTCTCGACTGGAGTGAGTCCCTAGGCCGCTCATACCATATCCTCCCTCAATGAGCTTCGTCATAGTTGCGACCTATCTGGGAGCTGCGCTGGGTGGGGACCTCATTTTAACCGGAGGCATAGTGTTTTCTTTGCTAGTGAGGCTCCCGTGTTTTGTGCTCTCCGGTATACTTACGGCGTGTATAGCGCCACCGCCAAGTCGTCCTCCCGCGCGGCCAAACTGCGAAGATGCTCAATGCCCTTCTCCGTCTCACAATTCAGGTACACATTTTTTCGAAATTCTGTTTCCTTTGATTTATGGAAATCACAGTCCGCCGCACCAGCCGCGATTGCCGCTGCCATTAATTTCGTGGCCTGCATGGAGCTCAACAGTTCAGCCGATTGGATACGCCCGCAGCTCATCATCTCGGAGATTTCCAACATGATGCTACCAATGATGTACGCGATTACCGCTATGTGGACGCTCAACTCGCGCCCAGAAATTCGTGCTGTCGTGGAAGACGGCCCCATTATGCACACACTTGGTCTTGTACCTGAATCGGACGCTTCATCTGGTCCTAATATGCAGAGCATCGGAGTCGCTGTTACATCTCAGACCGACGAAGAGCAATCCGTCCAGTCGGTCCGCGATGAAAAGCTTCAACCGGAAAGCCCGGAAGTATGGGTGGTTTAGTCTTGAGTAGTGTTGAGCGCCTTCGTTTTTTTAGGATATAATGTATGCTATGTACGACCTTAATTGTAATGGGACAGGGGGAATAATTACGTGCATGAGCAGGTGTGGCGATGTTGAACTTCGCGGTTCTCGGACAAGAAACCACTTTACTTTCTTACATTTTTCGTGTACTTCACAGTTGAGCGCACATTGCCAATGGTATGTAGGTGATGGCTACAACTTGAGGTCACATTGAAAAAAAAAATAGAGGCTGCTACTCGGATGCGCCATGTCTCCCCACGAACTCCAATCCCTGGCAGGTCACTTCTTTGGCGCTCAGTCGTCGCCGTCGTCCATGTTGTCGTCTTCGCTCAGATCTTCGGACCTGGGCGAATCATACAATTTCTGCGTCGTGTAGGGCAAAGCTGCAATGGGTTTGTTCCGTCTGCGCTTCCGCTCTGTCTCACGCACGTTTAAGGGCACACCGCAGCGGGCGAGATGCTGCACATAGGCTACTTAGTTAATATTCTAAACTTTTGAAAAAGTATCGCCAACTGACCTTGGACAATTCCGTCGACTTCTCAAGCGGCGGGCAGTCCCGAGTAGAGTATACACGAAAACGAGCGCCAAAGCATTCTGCCATAATTGGTGGGTCGATCTGGCCCCTCGGTGTAGAAAAGAGATCAAAGAATCGGTAGCTAGACCGAGTTTTAAAAAGGTGTTCGACTGCTAAACGAGATTGACGAGAAAACACTCACTTGAGGGTGAAGAACCCCTCCATTTTTACAGCGAGGTCCTAGTAGAAGAGGCGAAGCCATGCAACTAGAGGAAAGAGAGGAATGATAAATCAACGATTAGTTTGAGGAGGTGCATTGGAAACACAGACCGGGCGGTGGGTCTAGGGGTCGCCGATCCACTTTCGCCTCACGGGGAACAGACACAGTCCTAGAATTAAACTCGTAAGCAGTTTTGAGCATCAGATTATAACTTACTTTCGCCCGAACACGGGCGCTTGCATCTCCTCCAATGTCGCACGGATAGTTTTGCCGGCGAATTGTCCATAGGCGAATTGGATTGGTCTACCAATGTGGCTTCTTTCGAGACGGTGAAGAGGGTATTGAGGATGATTTCCGCCGCTCTGGCGAAGAGGATCGTGTAACAGAATCGCGGGGGTGTCCGAGGAGAATTCGACGCGTGCGGAATAAGGAATGTTGGAATAGGCTGGTGTGTTCATATGAAGAGAATAATACGCAAGTCTAGTCGCGGTGGGCAGCTAGCCGAGGATGTCGTCCGGGCTTCAGAGTCCCATCCCTTATGTACCGCACCGTGATGGAGTGTTCTAGTGTTTTTGAAAATAAATCAAGAGGTCAACGCGCGCGAACCCTGAGGGTGGTCGACGAAGCACCATGGCACTAAACGTCATCGATGATATCACAGCGACTGTTCTCGAGCTTGAGCTTGTACTGTACCATTTCGACCGATCCTTCAGGTTTTTATTTCAATGTACTGGGTCCCGTGATGAGAAAACGCGAAAATGAATTCGAAAAAGGAAGGAGAAAGGGAGGGTTCAAGAGAATTCCAAGAGACTTCACGCGAGCTTACAGCTTGTTCAGATTGATTGCTAAAACATATATTTTCGAAGCAAAAGGCGTACAAAAGTACATAAGTATAGAATGTGCAATGTGGATCGTGTCGGAGGGTGTGTGCGTTGAACCAGAGACCAGTCGAACATCAGCGGAAAAGACGCCGCACCAACAGGACAACAGTGTTGGCGACCTAAGTCTTGAGACGGTTGAGATTGTGAAATACAAGAAGACTTCGGACAATGCCGACGTCCTGCACATAGCGTGAACGTTTTGCGCACGGTTGCAGATACTAGTAGCCCGAATTTGCATGGTCCACTGTAGACTCAGCCTATGTTGATTACACGGCGCTGCTGCGAGGTGCTGGATTGGTTGACCGCGCCATGAATGTTGCGGTGTCGAGTCCAGCCAAATGGGTTTTGAATCATGCGGCTCTGGGCACTGAGCAGGCCCTCCCACATCTGCAGTCCATCAGCCTCGTGCGTTCCACAAAGCGACGGGACGGTGCAGAGGTAGCCACGCGAGAATGCGCGGGTGGAGCAGCATACTCACGCGTTAGTCTCCGAATTGACAGTAGAAAGGCTTGAAACACGCACCTGCTGGTCACAGCAAGTTCCATAAGTCCCCGGGACAGCTCCGAATCCGCCTTCTCGGCACCTTGAGTGGTCCCACTTGCAACTCGGGCAGACGATGATGATGTGGCGGTCATCCGTGGTTTAGGAACCAAAAATGGTTGCAGAGGGCCTGCAAGACTTGATCTGAGAAGAAGACAAGTCCGCTGGCTTTGAGCGCACACACCCCGGCTTTTCAGCAGTCCGCGCGCGAAATTGAAGTCGGATGACGTCCATTTTTATTGCCTAAAAAGCGGCCAGTCTGGTGATATTAGCTCGACATCTTGACTCTCTAGAGGGATCTTGGACATAGGGGTTGAGGTTTTAACAAGGATTTGCGGCGCGACTGGGCGTAGCGAAACGACCGTGCTCGAGGAAAGAAAGATGGTAGCTAACAGCGTGACGTCACGGTTACCTGCCAGTCACGATGTTACCTGCCATTTTGTCTCACTGAGACCGGTTTAAAATGTTCTGAAGACGTAGGATCCATCTAAATTCATTTTAGAGCCTTGACAAATATCTTTACGAATTGAGAGCAAGTGGAAGGTGGTGAAATACGAAAAGTGGCAGGTAAACATGCACAGCCACTGGCAGGTAACACCCAGCTGATCGAGTCATAAACCATCCTTCAGGTGACGGGTGACGGAGGGTCGTGAAATGAAGGATTTTGGTGTCGGTGACGGTGACGGGCGGGTTTCCTGGCCGAATTGGGCCTAAAAACGCCAAAATTTTCGCTCCGGCATCCGCCGGACTGCCATTTATGGTAATGTTGGCGTGATTGCCAAGACCTTATCCAGTGAACCTTTGCGGTGACGGTGACATGGCGTGAAGGATCGGTCGAAATGCTACAGTATGTCGTCCTTATTCCAAGTTATCGAGAAAAATATTAATCCGGAGATTTCCGTTCGAAGTTTGTTCGAAGTTCGACCGTGTTGTTTATTCTGATGTTCTTGCGCTTGCTCATGTCCGTGCGCGAGTATTCGTAATGAGACCTGAGCCCCATCTGTTTGTAGATTTGCGCCCGCGAAGGCCACAAAAGACACCAGCGGTGGCTTTCCTGCTCGCGTGATAATTTTAGGTCGGTATTACAGTCCGAGGACGGAGAACGGACACTGACGCGGTTACAACGGGGTTATGAGGACCCTATTAGCTGTAATTCTTGCTGGCTCACAGCGGTGTCGAGAAATTTCGTCATGTTTTGTCCGATCTCCGACAGCCGATGGCACCAGTGTCGCCGTGCGGCCGGGCGATACAGGCATAAAAATAAGCAAATTCAACAAGGCAGCAGAGTGATCGATAACAAAGTTAGCCATGACGGGATTGGGGCGCGAAGTGCGAACCTGGCTTGCAGTTTGGACCGCAGTCAGCTGGTGAGTTATGTGAGGCTGAAAGTTGTTTAGCTGATAGAAAAGAGGAGTCGAGCCATGACGTATTGAGATACAGCCTGCAAGTTAAGAGCCTGAGAGGCAAACTATTCCAATTTCCCCGAGGGATCCCCTTTACTAAGACATACCAGCAATAATGTGCGCTGTCATATTATTGTAAGACTCGAGGACCAGGTGATTAAAGCACCCAACTCACGCAGTATTCCGGAAGGTGGAGCGCGAAGTTCTGGCGCGTAGTTTTTGACCTTGTTCTAGGCGTTCGTCGAGAAATAAATGGATACTTGAATGAATGACACGGAATTTGGCACGGCGCACGACATAGTATTCGGCTCTCTGGCGGAGAGCTAGCCAAAGACAAAGGACCACCACATAACTGACAAAGGACCACCACATAACTGGGCAAAACTTCGAAGGATGTTGTAAAATTGAGTTGTAGTAGTTGAGAAGAAGAAACAGAGGCTAGACCCGGCCCATTCAAGTTGCCGCCAACCGGACTCTCGCGCTGTCAGTTTACATCTTGTGAGTCACAGTCTGTGACAGTCCCGGCTTGGTCCCAGCCTTCACTTGCCCCACGTTGCGACAGTAAGCAAGGTGAGATTAGGCTATATTTGCGACGAATATGGTCTGAGGCAAGACTGACTCCGGATTAGCAAGCCTTCTTTGAGTTGCAAGTTTCGATCTCGTGCCTCAATAAACAAGAACTTGCCAACCGTTGACGCGACGCGCGATTGGCCTACAGTTCTGTATGTTCAATCCTAGTGACTACACCAACAGAATTATAAATTCTATAGTGGTCTTTCCCCCGGGATGGATATTCCACTTCTTTCAAACCCGGATTTCTGTGGTCCTAACTATGCACTTGGCCGAGAGGCTCCAAGGTCACTTGTGACCCTCAAGGATCTTCTCTCAGACCGCGCGCTCACTGTGAAGCGCCCGAGGCAACAGCCACCTAGCCTCATCTTCTCGCTCCCAGCAGAAATGCTGGCAGAGGTATTTCTCCAGGCCACGGCAGACGACCAAAATCCGTCCGCAATGCTCATGCCCATGCATGCCCACTTTGTCCTTTCCCAAGTATGCGCCCTGTGGCGAGCAGTAACGCTGCATACACCATCGCTGTGGTGTCGGGTGGTGTTGCACCTCGGTGGTCGCACAAGCGGTTTTGCCGGGGTCAAAAACCTCGCCAAGACTTGCTTTGAGCGCTCCTGCGAGTTGCCCCTTGCGCTTGTACTCACATCCTCCATAATCAACGCGTCGACGATTCCAAACCTCTCTATGGACTTGGTTCTTCCGGTCCGCCATCGCATCCGGCATCTGGAACTAAAGCTTCCTGTTGTTTTCACCGAATCGATATTCAAGCTCCCAAAGAATTCTTTGAAGGCTCTGGAATCTATCAGCATACATGCACTGATCTCGAACGACGAGGGCCCCTGGTTCCGCTCTATGTCTGCGTTGGACGGCGCCCCCTTGTTGGAGAGTGTCAAGTTGATGTGTGTTCACACGTCAAGCTCCCTCATGCAGTGGCGAATGCAAGAATTGCGGTTTGATCCCTACCTCGCAGGCCTGCCCTGGGACCGCCTGACAGAATTATGCGTCCAGGATCTCGAAATCCGGTGCGACGACGCATTGTATGTGTTGGAAATGATGACCAGTCTTGTGCGCTGCGCCATCGACGTCCGAACGTTCCCCCCGATGGAGGACGTCCTGGCCTTTACCAACACACCCATCAACGCCTCGGCCGACACACCCCCTCCCAAGCCCAAAAAGCCGCTCACGGTGCCAGCGCTCCTCGTGCTAGAGCTCGCAGTGAGCGGGTGGGACAGCGCGCCCGCCGATTTCTTCGACAGGCTGGTCCTCCCCTCGCTGACGGAGCTTTCAATAAAATACAAAGACCGCCAGTCCCTGCCCTGCGCGACGCTTACCGAGCTGCAGACGCGCTCGGCATTTTCGTTGGAGCGGCTCGCGCTCGCGAGCCGTACGGGCGATAGTCTCGTGCCCTTCCTCCAGAACAACCCCCGCATCACGCGCCTACAGCTCGTCTTCTGCGCGCTCGAGCTCGCCCCGCTCGCGAACGCGCTTACCCTGAAGCCCGACGACGGGGGCGCAGACGCTGACGGTCCACCGCTCCTCCCGCATTTGCGCTCACTGAGCCTCGCGGACCGCTGGCCGGACGAGATGCCGTCTGCGGCCTGGGCGCGCGCGACGAAGGCTGTCATAGAGATGGTCCGGTCGCGCCGGCGCGTGAACGGCAGACCCGGCGCCCTGCTGGAGGGCTTGACCTTTGGCTCGCAGGCTGCCCTGAGCGCCAAAAAGATGGCGCGGCTGGACCGCTGGCGGATGGACGGGATGCGCGTGCGCACGGCGACCGTTCCACCCGAGCGGGCGCACTTGACGAGGGCGGACTATATTAATATGATTCTCTGGCAAGACGAAGCTTGATGTGGAGGTCTAACTAACTGCGGACATATGCTTCAGTAGGTGTAATGGATCCGTGTGTTTGAGTTAGAAGGTCCACTGGAAATGTACAATAAAGTTGTGTTTATTCTGACATACATGATACATATATTTTACATTGGCCGTTTGGGCCACTTCTCGGATCCTTAAACGGACCCAGCTTGTTTCTTGATGATCGCCTCCATCTCGGGCTGGATGCTCGCCAGCATATCCCGCGTCGACTTCACAGGTTTCCAGCCAATCGAAAGCGAGTGGGTCGCACGGCAGCGTGAGTTAGAACCGAGGTATGCGGACCCCTATAGATAGTGGAATCAAGTTTAGCAACGACTCTCGAGAAGGCCATACAAGCCGTACCTTGAAGTACTTGTCCAGCTCCGCCTGCGTGAACGTCGTCGGCTCGGGGTTGTCGCTCTTCCCAAGCGCAACGAGCGCGGCGCCGATAGCTTTGGCGACATCGAGCAGTGAGTGTTCCCCGTTCGCACCGAAGTAGAAGCCCTCGCGCCCGTGCCCGGTGTCCGAGTCCTCGACAATCTTGTCATAGAGCGTCGTGTACAGATCCGCCACTGACATATTTCGTATAGGCTTGCGCTGATGATGCAGAGTTGGACGACGCACGCTCGTGGATCTCGACGTTAGGCCAGAGGTTCTTGCCCTCTCCGACCATGCCGGCGCGCCCGCGGTCAAGCGCGGCGTATATGAGGGAAGGAATTTGTTGCGAGTGTGGGTTCTGAATGCCCTTGTCAACGAGGGGACCCGTGGCGAGCCCATAAATCGTAGAGGGAAGGATTATGTAGCTTTTTACATATCCTGGAAAATGTTAAGATAAATCCCTAGAGCGCCGTGGACGCACAAACCTTCGGTGTCCGCCGCGGTAATGGCCAGGTCAACGTCTCTGTGCATTTGGGTGAAAGCGATGGCCTCAATTTGGTCGGCGTCTGAATCGTCGTACACCGTCGCGTTGGAGTGCATCCCTCTTGCATCGTCCGAAATAACGCCTGATGATGATAATGAACTCTTCTCTCTACTTCCGAACGAGATAGTCGTAAATCGCACCTGTTCCTGACTGCGAAGGCGTTGCGTGTCGGAAATGTTATCGCGTACGCGATGAACACTAGCACTCACCGTATTGATGAAGATGGGAACTTCTCCCAACGCGTGACGCTTGCTCAACCCTGCCAGGGTTGCCTTGGCGGCAACAAGATCGTCACAGTCTGCCTGCAATGTGCATTCCTTTCTGAGCGCCTGTTTCGCGGCGCTAAAAAATCACGTTACCGCGGCAATGACGATGTCCGCCTCGCTCGCAAGTCGCTCCATGAGCTGGGCATCCGCGTGCGAGCCGACCACAGCTTTCACGCCGAGTTCTGTCAACTTTTCCGCCTTCTTGGGATCCCGTACGAGGACGGTGAAATGGAATTTGTGGGCGTGTGGATGCGCTAGGAAGCGTGTGAGAATTGCGCCGCCGATGTAACCTGCCGATCCTATGAGTTTGGGAAGCAGCAGCAGAACGGAGTAGACGTGCCGGTTGCGCCAGTCAAGAGAAAGTTGGTTTTGTCTTCAGACATAGTAGTAGAGTGTATTGTGGGGATTGGTAGAAAAGGTTCGAGACTGCATTTCGAGTTAAAATACCCCCCGAGACCCCATGACATCACATTCGCTTTGTAAGTCGAAGGAACGGGGAACGCCTAGACGTTTCTCTACGTTTCTACGCTTCTGCGAGATCGTCCTCGGTATGGACCGGCACCTGTGAGACTGCCAGTGGATGAGTGGCCAGCTACGAACTTATCCTCACAGCACGCGACTCCGAGTCAAATCGGCAACAAATCGGATCCGAGCTGGTGGATTGGATGGTGACATAGCATCCAGCAAAGAATTCAAATTCACAAATCCAAGTTTGAGGGGATGGGATGATCGGACCCAAGCGGAGACTCGGTCGACTCGGATCCGAGAGGTGCTGTCAATTGCCATCAGCAAAACCCGGATTTTTTGGAGCCTCTGGAGCGCTATATAGTGGCCTGTAGTGGCCTGTAGTGGCCCGTAGTGAAGGTCTTTTGCTACGTAGTGCTCTGTAGTGCTTCAGAGCACTACTGCAAAATCCGGGATTTGCTGATGGCCGCCGCCAGTGACTGCGCCGCTCGGCGGCAGCTTCGCCTTTCGTTAGCTGCATTCCATTTGCTGCGAATAAACGTGAAATTCTGCGAAGCGTTCAATGGGAAAAGGTATGGAAAAGGAAAGGAAAAGACTCTGGGATTCGGGAAATCTTGAGGTCACTGCAAGGTCACTGATATGAATCAGTGACTAGGTGACAGCGCACTCTGCCTTGAACTTTGCCTGCCGTCGGAGTCCCGGTCCTCCAACGGATATATTTGCTACGATTGTCAACACATCTGCTCCGATATCTCTCCCTAGGAACTCTTCGGCAGTAGGTGCTCCTTGCTTGTTGGGAGATTATATTTTTTTGTTACTTACCTTGAGCTCCAGGCCGGCTAATGGATAACCTTCAAGAAGAGATGACATTGCCCACAACCCACTTTTCTGGCCTCCCTGCTGATATCCTTATCGTTATAATCGGCTTTCTCCCTCCATACGACATCCTTACGCTCCGAACGGTTTGCACTCGAATTTACGACGAGTGCTTGCGCTGATACTAGTTTTACGAAGGTGTCGAAATCGACGTCCCAAGTCACGCGTGAACGTAGCGTGTGGATTGACTCCCTCCGTCGCGCTTGCATTAAACACGACATATACACCCCGTCATTCCCTCTAGCAGAAATGAGCCTCGATGAGCTGGAACATGCCGCTACGGCTTGTGGCCGATTCAGCTCTCGTCTTCGCCATAAATTTTTCGAAGACTGCACAGTCTGGCCCCACCATATTCGATCTCTTGAGCCAGCCGGACAAGAATTCGAAAATCTGCGTCTCATACCGGGCGGGAGATTTCTTCTGACAAGCCACGAAAGAACGATTCAATTGTGGGATTTGGGAAACCATTTGCGCTCCCCGACAAGCCTTCCCATTGCTTCTCTAGAGCTTACTGGCGTCAATACAATCGAGAGTATGCGGACCCGGGCGTCCGGTTCCAATTCTGACGCCCTTGTCATCGTATCAGCTACAAGTTCAGACTGGTGTGTATCAGCGTCGCCTGTTTTGAGCTCCGCCTCATCTATCGTTTAGCACTTTTCACGTCTTCGTCTTCGGCATCTTTCCACCTGCATCTGCCCCGGAGTTCGAAAAAATTGCGCCTGCCTTTGTGCTCTCAATAGAAGATGACGAAGATCCATATATTCTCGGCGCCACAAACAGGCATGTTGCAGTCGGTACCGAGTACACCATCGTGCTTTGGGACTTTATCGACAACACCTGGGTTAGCTGGTTACGAGATCCAACTTATCTCGATGATGTGTGTAGGCCGAACTTCAATCCGTTTTCAAGCCCTCATCACCTATTAGACCTTCTACCTGTGTAACGACGATATCGTGATCATGCGCGCCGACACAGCAGAAGTTTGGATAGCAGCCATGCCCCCTCTCCACCCTCGCTCCATGTCTGCCACTCCCCCCGAAACCGACTCTCTCCAAATCATCCACGAATACCCTCTGTACCGTTTCCGGAAATCTGCGGATAGGCTCAGCTCTTGCGTCGGCGGCATCACACTCGTGTTCCACGGCCGTGAACACAGCACACACCGCCAGCCGCTGCACATCGACATCCTAAGCAACGACCGCGACCAGACGCTACTGACCCATTTCGCGCTGGTCCCTGCCGCCGACAGCTTTGGTAGCCAAGCGGAACCCACTGCACGCTGTATGCTGACCGGCTTGGGTGAGAGCCCGCTCCGGGCCGTGTACAGCAAATCGCACTCGCTGCACCTAGAGTGGACAGAGCGCGGGACCGTCCAGAGCTTCGTCGTCGAGGGAAACACGCTGCATGTGTGTCTGTCGGATGTCGACGGGGAGACGTCGGAGTCGCTGTCGGGGGTCCTCGCTACGCCAGGCTTACCGGCGAACGAGGCCAATATGGATTTCTGTTCTTTCTCCGGCAGGGTTTGCGCGCGGGTACCGCTTCCCGAGAACGACGGGTACAAGGTCGTCGTCATGGACTATGTTCGGGCGAAAGGCACTGTTCCTTTCGCATAGTGCCGACCATGCGCTGGCGCAACTTCATCTCCTCGCTCCCAAGCGAAACTATCTCGCATACATCAAAGAGTACAATTTTCCGAGCTCGGGCTTAAACAATTCAGAGGAACCCCAACACGGATTGGACACGGATCTATGGCGGCAGCGGCAGCATCGATCCACGGCAGCTTGAACGACAAAAAGGGTCAGGAAAACATTATGTTTCCTCTAGATTCTCGTTTTTAGGAAAATGCAAATCCATTCCGCCATGCTGGCTGTGCTGGCTGCTCACACAGCTACCATTTCTATTCAATAAATAAAGCAGAAATCGACCCGACTGAAATTGGGATAAGCGCCCGGGGAGGAACGGACCGTGAGACGTGAGACTTATCGCACGCGCGCCCACTTCACATTCTTCGACAACATCTATTCTCGCTGGCTCGCCGACAAGTGCAAGTTCAACTTATCATTTTCTGTTAACCTTTCGGGCAAGGCCTTACCGACACGACGACGTGTCGGCGACGCGGTTCGTCCCGGTCCGAAAGACAAGACTTGGCGACTTGTAAGTATGATGATGATGGACGCGATGACTGCTGCGGTCGAGGAGATACGCGCAGACGTTGTCCGTGCTACTGGCATATTCGACCCGACCTTGGGCATAGACCCTGTTGCGGAGTACACTCCCTGTATCGAGGGCTACGCTGGGAAAGGCAACAACACATACGCCTGCAATCAAGGGGGAATCAACGGTCAAATTTCTGACACCGGGTAGGGGGGGGGGGGGTCCCCCGGGAGGCCTTAAAAAACTTTTTGACCCTCATTTCAAAAAAGTTTCTAAACCCGCTGAAACACTGTAAAAACACCTCAAACAATTTTTTCAGAAATATCGGGGAGGTTTTCTGAAATTTTGATCGCAACTACCCGATTTGGATTGAAATCCGGACATCTCCACGTTCGGGTGTTCCAGTGTACATTGTAGGTAGGAATGTATCTAGTTATCTCTCATAGCCATTCCTCAATGTATACATGCCAATTGAAGCAGTCTTGGTTGAGTTCGGCCAAACGGCAAGAATTCTTGCCAAAATAACTGAACCAAACATTTGATTGCCGGGTTAGCCGTGGGAAATCATTTCCTCATATAGGGGGGCAGGGGGGGGGGGGGGGGTCTAGGATCGAGGCTTAAAAAACTTTTCGACCGGATATCCGAATTTTGAAAGTTGATTCCCCCTTGCCTGCAATAATCTCGATCTGTATTCCTTCACGCCGCATGGCGATATCGGCAGCACCGCCAAAGTGGGGAACGATATCTGGGGCTGGGCGCACACCAGCGACGGCGTCACTAGGGAGTTTGGCCTTGTCGGCCAAATGGACGGCACCGCCTTTGTGGAGGTCCTGTCCACCGGGCAGATCGCGTACCTCCATCAGCAAAACCTGGGCCCGCTACAGAGTGTTCTGTAGTGCTATGGAGCGCTGTAGTGTCCATAGCCCTGTAGTAGGGGGTTATTCTTCTGTAGTACTCCATAGTGGCCTTGGGCCACTATGGAGTACTACAGAGTGACATAGGGACATTATGGAGTGCTCTGTCGTGCTGTGTAGCAGAGGGGTTCTCCGTAGCGCAGGCCAAATATCTAGATAACCATTGCGTTTCAGTGATAATAAAATATCCTTGCCATGAATTATTCTCTCGCATCGACGATCGTATCACACGGAAGTGTCCAAGAAATAGAGCATTCATTCAGAGCAAAGGAGGTAAGTGTACATTGTACATTATTTAATCGAAGACGATGTCACAGAGGTCAGCACGGCCGGCGTTCGCGTCCAACTTCTTCTCATTCTTGTCAAACGACTGCCATTGCCAGAACGCCCACTCATCAACCGTTTTCTGGTGATGGGCGCGGTCCGTCGTCAACTTGCGCAATCCAAGCAAAGTTGAATTGTAGTGTGAGAGATAGAAGGGCGCTGAGTATGTTCCCGAAATGAACGTCCCCGTCGAGTATTCATCCAGGACGTGACGAAGCTATGCCGGTCCTGTAAGTGCCTGTCTTGGGATGAAGTGTGTAACTTTGTAACCTACCACGCTGGCGCCGGCGCAGATGAGGCGGTGGTGGTTGAAGCTTCTGAATTCCTCCGGGAACACGGCTCCGAGGCAGTCCCTACGAGCCTTATCTTTGTTCCAGAGCAAAGCGTTGATCATAGCCCCAAGCGCTGAATGCCCGAAGTTGCACGACGACGGCTACAAAGGCAAGTTAGTAGTACTCGAGCAACACAGGCAAGACAAACATCCTCGTCCGTCGGTTCACGACGGAGGTACTTCGACTTGAACGTCAATTCCTTGATCCTTGTAGCGACTATGTCGAGGGCTTCCTGTTGGTTCGAGCCGCCGTTTTGCAGCCGCTTCAATTCCTCGCGAGTGAGTTCCACTGGATAATAAGCCTTGACTATTTCGCGCCCTGCCGTCTTCGCATCGGACCGATAATGGCCTGCTTCCACCCAGAGCTAGTCCTCTTTGTGAGGCATGCGAAAAGGGAGGTGGTCATTGACTCACCATTTTTGCGAAGTATTCCCGATGCGACTTATAGAACACTGAACGGAAATGATGAGTACATCCACAAGGTTAAAAATTGGGTACATACCGGGGTCAAGAGGGAAGTCGGGTTGCAGCTCATTGTACCTGTCCAGGGTCTCCGCCAACAATTCGCCGGCGATATCCGCCACCTCTTCCTTGGTCGGTAAGAAGTTGTTCTTTACCATCCAGAGTTGCATCCGGATTTGGAACATCTCGATGAAGCGAGCATAGCGGGCCCCGCGGGTCTCGTAATAGCTCTTAAGCATCGGACCGGGAGCGGTAGTTCTGGTGGTGCGCTTGCGGCGCGTTCTTCCTGAGTCCTCGTCCTCCTCGACAAGTTCCTCCTCGTCGTCTGCATCGTCGTCGTCTGCATCGTCATCGTCGTCGTTGCGAGGCTCTTGCGCTCGGCGGCACTGCGCGAGCTTGGCGGGGTCTGGGGGACGGACGGCCTTGTTCTTCTTGCGATAGTCATCGACCACATCTTGAGTGGATCAGAAAGGATTAAGTATGTATAGGCTCAGGAACTGACCTCTTCCTTTTTGAGGCTGTTGGCCAGCTGTGGGTCGTGATGAGAAAGAGAAGACTGAAGATGACATGGGTGTACACTCACCGCTCTTGCGTTGGCCGCCGCGCGGATCGCCCCGATCGCCCCGTCCCGAATCATCCTGCCGACGGTCTGGAGACTATGTCAAGAGGGGTCTGATGGTCGCTTGTGAAACAGACCTTGACCGCGACGCTCATTCTGTGGGCCTGTCGTAGCGGTGAGAATAGAATCGAGACAGCATACGTAAATACTCACCGCGGCTGATGTCCTCCTCGCGCCGACGGTCTGAAGGTTCACGTCAGGAAGTCAGTGGTGATCGACTGGGAAACAAACCTTGACCGTCGCGCGGCTTCTCCCGGCCTGTAGCGGTGCGGTGAGGAGAGGTTGAGACGGCATACAAAGATACTCACCGCCATTGACAGCCTCTTCGACCTGTTGGTAACGTTCTGTACGATCGGATTGAGTGATGATGGAGAATTTCGGAGCATATTACTCACCCTTGTACTGGGGCTCTTGTTCTGGGAAAGACTCAGGCTGCGAAGGGTTGCGTGAGGGTGTTACTCGCCTTCGTGTTCGTACGGGGGCTGCTGGTGCCGCGCCGAAAATGCTTGGTCTTCATCCTCGAACTCATTCTGAGAGAAAGCTAAGGAGGTTACATCAGATAGGGTATTCCGAGTCATTGCTCACACTAACCTTGCATGGCCGAGCTCTGTCCCCGGTACTGACTCTTCGCGCGGGCGGCAGGCTTGCGTCCTCGTGAGCGAGGGCCTTCGATGATCGTTAGCTATGGCACTACCACCTGGATTCACGCACCAGTGTTGTCATCGTCTAGATTGTCCGACATGATATCCTGTTGGTCGTCCTCGTCCTCGTCTTCATCCGCTTGTTCATCGATGTACTCGTCGCTGGTGCCGTTGCCTTCGTCGTCGTAGGTGGCGCCCCCAACAATGTCGTCCAGGCCATCATCCTCCCTCGGCATCAGCTCGTCCTCGTCATATTTCAGAAGCCGGGCGTCATCGCCCGACGCGCGCTGGTCGACGGAGGACTTGCTAATGCCCGTGTCACGATCCTGCTAAGTGATCAGAACATGGTCAATGCACACGATGTGGGCGACACGTACGTTGGTCGCAAAAGGCGCGCGCCCCTGCTGTGAAATGATTGAGAGTCAGTTAAAATAACGGTCGGGGTGATATAACTGACGTCGTTCATGGTCTCCCGGACATCGTTGAAACCGCGGCCCCATCGGTAGTTCGACACGCCATCCGTGTTGACGTCGGGCATCGGCTCGTCCTCGTGCGCCAGATCACGACGGGCGTCATCGCCCAACGCGCGCTGGTCGACGGAGGACTTGCTGATGCCCGCGTCACGATCCTGCTGAGTGATCAGAACATGGTCAATGCAGACGATGTGGGTGACACGTACGTTGGTCGCGAAAGGCGCGCGCCCCTGCTGTGAAGTGATTGAGAGTCAGTCAAAATAACGGCCGAGGTCATAGTAACTGACGTCGTTGATGGCCGCGTTGGAAGGGTGGACCCATCGGTATTGGGGCGCGCCACGGTTGTTCGCGTAGGTGATCGGCTCGGACGCGCGCTGGCCGACGAAGGACTTGTTGATGACTGCGTCACGGTCCTGCTAAATGATCAGAACATGGTCTATGCACACGGTGTGGGTGACACGTACGTTGGGCGGGAAAGGCGCGCGACCCTGCTGTGAAGTGATTGAGAGTCAGTTAAGATAACGCCGAGGTGATGGTAACTGACTGCGGTGTCCGGTTTAAAGCAGCTGCCCTCACCGTCCGTGCGCGCGCGAAGGACGTCCGGCATTCTGGGGACCGGTAACTGGTGCTGAAGACCCGCATCCGACCTCGGGGCTGCGACCTAAGGAAAAGTTAATGAAAGAAAAAAATGAGTGTGGAAGGACGAACACCAGAGTTGGGTGGTGCGAGGTCCCGTCGCGGAGCTACTCCGGTCAGAGTCAACGGCCTGTCGGGCACTGAGGGGCGTCTGTCGTAGGTTCTCTTCGGCGCGGGCGGCGCCCTGTCGTTGACGGGGACGTCTTCAGGTATAGCGTTCCTCCTAGGTACCGTAGGGTTCGTTTGGATGCGCTCGCTGTCGCGCTGCATGATATCGACGGTCTTTCGGGCGTTGCGTCTTTCGCGGAGGACTTCGTCGGGGCGCTGTGATGTTCGCTGCGTTTTCTAAGTGCGCCGAGTGTGTGTGTCGGACGACCAGAAAGTGTTCAGCCGTACGGGGGGAATGTTGGCGTGGCTGTTATGAGACCTTTGCCCAGGAAAGGTAGGCGTAGAGGATGCGGGTGTGTGTGTGTGTGATATGGGAAATATGTGATGTTTCTCCGGTGCTTTTCCTTCCTCTGCCTCCCTCTACTTCTTTATGGTACTTTTTATGGGTCGCAACTCTCCTGCCAATGTGGCTGGGTACGGCGGGTCAAGGCTCGGGGGGAGGCGAATATTGTTACTACTTGGCGAAACTTCCGTGTAGCGTACGGGAAATCCGAGACGTGAGTCAAGGAGACCGCCTTTTTCTATACTATATAACTCTGGCCTAAGGGATGGCTTGCAAAGGACAAGTTAATGTCCAATATAGAGGATGGGATGAGCAGAGGGGGACAAGTCCTTATGGGAGGGGAACTTGTTGACCCGACTTTTGATGGGGAAAAAGTAGATGTCATTGTCCTAATACCCCGCCCGTATTTATACTGTTTCCCCCTCCTGCACTGCCTCGTTCGCTTAGCTTTCCCGTACCCGTCACGACCCCTGCTGCATGTGCTACATCCCCAATACAGTCTCTTCCGTACCTAATTCTTCCCACACCTCCTTTCCCGTAAGTTCAAAGTTGTTCCCCTGCATTGCCTCCGGCGTTACTTGGTTCCTGGGTGGTACGGTAATTGTCATATGAGCATCGCCTCCGGTGTAACTTGGCTCCTGGGTGGTATGGGAATTGCTTCAGTCCTGACTTGTTGTTTGTTGGTTGGCCGTTGGGTACGGATAAGTGATATGGTAGTTCCCGTATGAGTACGGAGTTCTTTTCCCTTACGTCCTGCGCGTACGTAGTGTCTTCTGTATTATTCTTTTCTTGACGATCCCTGCCTAGCTCAACTGGAAAGAGCGCCAGACATTTAATCTGGAGGTTGCGAGTTCAACCCTCGCGGTGGGTAATGTTACTTTTTACTGATAAGGTCGCCGGTGGTTTAGTGCGCATTCTTGGTATGGTGATTTTTGTGCAGTGGTGGTATGGGTGTTTCTTGCCTCCGCGGGAGCGATCACAAAGTGATAGCTCACATCTCCTCCATACTTTTGAAATGCCGATCGTCCCTGGTCGGCGACATATAAAAGACCCAACAATTCCAGCGTGAGTTCCAGCCTGTCTTTGGTGCTCGGCATGGATGTCTGTGCTCTGGACCGTTTTCATCGCTCTGTTACTCGGCTGCCTCCGGATCTTGCGGGAGTACCTCCGGGTGGTCTGCGTCACTTCCTGCAACACGATTTACGGCCGAAGATCTTCCTAGTATCCCTCGCCGTATTTGAAGATCGTTGGGCGACGAAGTGCGTGCCACACCTCACTGCGGAGGAGCTAGGCAGCATCCGTTGCTGTATGCGAATAATTGTGGACCATGTTGTGAGAATTGTTTCTGCTTCCGTTGGCCCGTGTCTGAAAAAATATTTTGGCCAGTACCACGCCGCTCGATTGCGCCAGAATGAATTGCGAGCGAACTTCAGTCGGCTGAATACTCCTTCGGAGGCGTCGTGGATGTTCTACCTCCTTCTCGCTCTGCTCCGCTGTGTTGGTTTCGATGGCGATACGCTGGCCGCTTCCGTGGGTGCGTCAGGCCTTGAGCTGGCTGTTGCGCAGGCGGAGTTCTTTTTTGCCAGATGCGCGGAGTCGTTCGCTCTTCGTCAACGCGTGGACCAGTCTGGGGTTCTGGAGTATGAGGAATATGACCCTCATCATGCCATCCCGTCTTATTTTTCCGTACGGCGGGATCTCTCCACCTTCTGTCTTATTCCGACTCTGGCGCGTGTGGCGCCCGTCTTCGACCTAACTCCTAATCCCTCGGCGTGGACGGAGACGGAGCACATTATTGAGGCATGTGTCATTGCCATGTCCCGTATTGAGGGGACCATCGGGGTCGAGCGGAGCGTGGCCGGCGACGTTATCCGTGTTAGTCGAGAGAGTATCGGCATTATCATGGCTGATATGGTAAGGTTTTATCATTTCCCCTCCCTTATTTTGCGCTGAATTTTCCGTAGGAGCCTTTAACAGAAAACCCGGGACGGGAAGTGCTGCAGACGATATGTTCCACGCTGAAACTCCCCCTCGTTCACTGAGCCGGTACGCTGTCCGTATGGTAAAGCGTTCCATAATTCCGTACGGATCTTCTGGCCCGGTGCCCGTAATTTCAATTCCCGTACGCTGGATCGATCGTTTTCGCGTAGATCTTGATCGTGATTGTAATTGTTCCGTACGCTGGTTACTGCGCGGATGCGGACGTGAATTTCCCATATAATCGGCCATGGGATATTTCGGTCAATCATGGATCCTGTTCTTCACAAACTCCTCCGTCTGAGCCGTATGGAGCGCCTAGTGCGGTGCACTGAGCCGTTCTCGACGCCCAACCCCGATTTTCCCATCTCAGAATCTTCTCCGCTCCATATGAACCGATACCTCCTTGCCACTATTCGACCATTCGTCTATTTCGTGCAAGGGGCGGTGGACCCAGCGTTCAAGGGGGACGCGCCGTACGCGCCAATGGCCGGTGAAGAGTTAGCCAGTATCCGGAGGATTCTCATTCATCTTGCGGACGACTTGGTGCGTTACATCCGCACGGGAAATGTTTCCTCGGGCTGATAGATGCCCCACTTTTGCAGCGTCTCCTTCTGTTCGGGGCTTTTTCCGTGTCCAGCGTCGAGACGTTGCCCTCCGATATCCAGATCGCGGGTTTTGCCAGCAATATGTTCCGAATCCTCGCCTCCATCGTACAGTGGTACGGGCTTGACGCGAAAAACACCACCCCGAGCGACGCGCACCAAATTCTTTCCCAGATCTTGGACCTATACGTTTCGTCATCCTCCCAGGCCGCCAAGCGTGCGTCCAGTCGCGTAGAATATCCGCATTTTGCGTTGACGGGCCGCTACCGTGGCAAGGATCGTGCTTGATGCCAAAATTTCCCATACGCGCTTGTTTTTGTCGGCGTGGATCCCCGTAGTATAAGTACGTCAAATTGTGGTCCCGTTGTCTCCCAGCAATCCCATTCCCGTCCATGGCTCTCCGTTTCGCCCTCTTAAAAGATCTGCCTCGTGCTGCCCCTCCTGCATACCATGCCCGCACCTTGTACGAAGTTTTCTACGTCGACTTGCCCGACGACGAGAGTCTAGTCCGATATCTACGGCGTTCGGATGTAGCATCGTACTGTGAGACGGTGCTCTCGCCGCTCCGCGACGTGGTCATGCTCGTTCGTGACCGTTTCTATCTCTCCCAGCCTCGCCCCCGCGACACACCCTGGTTGAGGCGGAACCTTGTGGTTTATCTTCAACTCCTGGTGCGTTTATTGTGGAAGCCCCTTGCTTTTCCCGTACTGATAGAAGTTTTCCCTAGCGTCATGTCTGCGAGGCCTTGGGTCCTTCTCCTACCGGCGCACAGAAGGGTCCTACTCCCACCGTTGCCTGTTTGCTATACATGCAGCGGTTAGTGGAGCGTTTCGGTTTCGTCGACGACCATCTCGACAGCCTCTGCGCCACGTATACTCGTAGCAGCGCCGTGGTTTTCGAACACGCGCGCCATGCGGAACTGGGGGCCTCCGGACCCTCTCAACACCGCTCCGTTGCTGACGACTTCAGCTTCTTTTTCGAGACCGGAACACCATACGGGTCGTCCTTGGCTGGTCATTGCGCCAGCCTTCCTGAGGCCCCGCCCAGTTATTCGGAGGCAGATTCAGAGGACGAAGAATTTTTCATAGAGGCCGGCACCGGTTATCCTGTGTCGTTTGCTACCGCCGCGGGTCCCATGCCGTAGTCGATCTCGCGTAGCACTTTTCCCATACGAAGCATCTGATGTGTCCGATTTTCCCGTGTCCGTCCCCAGCTCTGCGTATAAGACTGAGGGTTTCGAGCGCGTTAGAAGCTCTCCATCCCTTCCTTCCATGGTTGACTATGCCCCTCCCCGTTCTGTTGCCCAGTTGGCGCGTGTTCCTCAAGCCGTACGGCTTATGCTGGGTGTCTATTTGCTCAACGTCCCCGATATTCGGTCGTTTTCCAGCCATCCCGACCCAGTACTGGCGTATTTTTCGGCCGTGGTCGGACCGTACTCCCTTCTTATCGACAAGGCGATTCCAGGTCGAGCCCGAGAGTCGAAGGATGTTCCTGCCGATACGAAGGCGTTCCTCCTTCCTCATGTAAACAATTTCGTGAAGTTCTTGGTACGCGGTGCTTATTTCCCGTACGTGTTTGTGTTGATGGGGATCTTGGTTAACCAGGTGCTTGCGTATCTCGTTGCGCAGCGCGTTTCTATTGAGCGTGGCTCCCCGCTCAGTTTTCCTCCGGAGTCGTGCGCCACGCTTGGCCTGGCGCGTAAATTCCACACCCTCCTCGACCAGCCTTCGTACGAATTCCCAGACGGAGTCGAGCCCGACATCCTGCTCCTCCTCAATTTTATGAGCGAGTTTGCCGATCGTGCTGCTGGTAGTGGCTCTCGTCCGCGCGATATTCCCGAAGTACGGGGTCTCGAACATATCCCGTGCGTCCCAAGCTGGACGACCGAGGATATCCGTATCCTTCAGTCGCAGGAGCCGTACACGCCCTGGGTTGGTGAATCATATTGGCTGGCGGATCGCACCCAGGCGTTACTTCGAGTGGGTAGGGACTTGGGCCAGGCGTTGAATAACCCAGCACATGCAGCATGGTATCCTGCACCTCCCAAGGATGTGGATGGCATCGCCCCGTCTGCTCCGTTTCTTGTGCTGGAGTAGAATTCCCGTTTTCTTGATACGGCAATGTTGTCCGTACGAGGTGTATGTCGCGTAATTTACCATACGGAAAATCTTCTTTGCATCCTATAAAAACGTCGGAGTACTTGAGTGACTTCTTTATTTGACCCTCTTCCTGCGTTGCATGACCATACCCGCGTTGAAAGTGGCGAGCATCTATCTTTCCCATTTTCGTCCTTCCGTGGTGCCCGCTGGAGACACTCGGATCGTTCAGCGCCTAGACTCTCTCTGGTCTTCGCATATCCGCGGCCTGGCGCAGGCCATACATGAAATACTCCATGGTCGGGACGCTGCGCTCCTTCCTCCGGAGTTGCTGGGGATTGTACGGATTTCCGTTCAAGTGCTGATTTCGAATATGGTGCGCTTTACGTGTGCCTTCAATTATGCTTCTAATCCATTCCACACAGGTCCTTCTCGGCGCGACGCGTGTCAACGCAGACGAAACGCTTGATCCCATCTCCAACTACCATATCCCGCCTTTCGCCACCATGTGTTTCTTTATGGTCGAAAAATTCGTGAACCTCGTCGGTTTTATCGGGGACGACGACGTTCACAGCCGCCACGAGTTGTTCGCTACTATGGATATTTTTCTGCATGCCATGGTCACTCGATCGGATTATACTTCCGCCCCTGTTGATGCGCCCGGCTACGAATCTGCGTCCGCGGATCCATTCGATTATGGTGTTGGCCACCATACGAAATCTGTCCAAGTCCATGAAGTTCGTAGCAGCGGTCGCCTTGCACATCACTTTGGTCGTGCACTTTCTCGATACGAGCCGGAACTGGGAGTTTCAGGGATACAGATTTCCCGTATGCCCCGCTCAGTTCCGTATGGTCCGTCCTGGTGCCGATCGATTTGGCCCAGGCACCCGGTCGTCCCTGGAGGGCTATTTCGCGTAGTGTTATCGATTTGTTCGTACGGAAGTCTTCCTGACAGCGTCGCGTAGTATCTTGATCCAGATATTCCCATACCCTTGTCCTTTGGTGTATAAAAACGCGGCGGCTTTCTCGAGATGTGGTCGAGCGATTTATGGCGACCTATACCATCGACGATGCCGTCCCCGACCTCAGCCGGCTTTCCTTGTCCAAGAGACAGCTTCTGAGCGACTTTATCATGCCCGAGCAAGGTGTTCCGGCGTTCTTTCGCGAAACCCTGCGTCCCTTCGTTCATCTTCTCCTGCGCGCGGCGACGCGCAACTTTACGCATGTCCACTTCCTTCCTCAATACTCCAAGAGCGAGCATTATCTGCTCTGCTCCTGGATTGAAATCTTGTTATGGCATTTGGTATGGGAATTCCTATTTTCCTATTTTTGTTGTCATCCGGACTGATTTTCGTGTACAGCGCCTGGTCGTTCAAAGTGTTTCCCATCGTGCCACAAGTCTCGCTCGGGGAGAGCTAACTTGGGCAACTACAAATTTCCATATTCCTGGCGAGGCTTTCCATATGCTGCGGATCTCGGCGTATTTGTGCCAGTTTGTTGGTTACACCACTGGTCGCGATTTCATTGTCTCTCTTCGCCCGGATATCCTTATCCCGCTCCTGGAAGCGGCTGGATCGGACATCCACTGGTCTGGAGCCAAGGGCGAATATCCGGAGCACGATCCGTATGAAACCTTGCGTTACGCCGACCTGCTCTTGCAGCCCGATTCCAGCCGTTCTTTGCTTAGCGTCGGTGGATGCGGTGGTTCGCCCTTATCCAGCCTGATAGAGCCTTTGTTCCCTCCGTGTACGTGAAATCCGCCGCACGGCACCTTTATTTTGCTGATTTTGCCGTTTCGTTCTTCATTCGTAGTCAATTATTCCGGTGCTCTCCCTCCGCCGGTCGTGCCAATGTCAGATGAAGAACTTGACGGAATTGTCAGTTCGTTGGCTCGGTTTCATTAGTTTCATTGATGATATTCCGTGGGCGTTTGGCCCAGGTGAATCCGCCGCGTCCGTCCGGAAAAGGAGATTTCCAGTCCCGTATGTCGTGTGTACAGGATCGACCCGGGCCCAGATGCCCCCTTTTCTGTTATTTATTTTTATGTCTTCGTCCAAAAATCCGCGGCATCGTTGCCTATCCGATGTATATTTTGTCCTGATTTCGTTCGCGTTTATTAATTCCAATTCTGCTGGTGCCGTCCCACCGGTGTGCGGGTCGATTTGGTTCCAGCGCTCCATTCCCCCCCTCAACGTCTGAAGACGTTACAGAGTGAGATATTCGCCGAGTCGTTATTTTCATTCGTACGGGGTGATCAATTCCCGTACTCGTTTTCCTTTCTGAATTCCTGTTGCCCCGCCTATCCATCTTCTCTCCGTCTTTCCCCGTAGTCCTGCACCCCATATCCTTTGTTCTCTTGAGATCCGTGGCTTGGTTGCAGTGGCCAGCTGCCTTTATCATGTATGGTAAACTTCGCTGATAATTCTTGGATGCGTATTCCTTTACGCGGTTCGGGTATAAGACTCCCGCCCGATTACTGCAGTTGGTGACGAGATTTTTGTTGGTTTGACAAGCGTCCCTGCCGAATTTCCCGCATGATTCCGTCCCTGCTCTCCGTAGTAATTTATTTGCCTTTGGGCAGTCGCCACGATTCCTTTGCGACTCGAATCTTCCTCTTCCATCACCCCTTCTCTTCGTCTATTCCTACCCCATACTCGTACGGGTAGTCCGGCGGCCATCGCCCGACTCACGGCTGCATTGTCCAGAATTCCCGTACCCCGTTGTGGCATTTCCAGCTGATTTCCTGATTAGATTGATCGGCCATCAAGATCGTGGCATCGATCACTAATTTTGGACTCCCACACACAGGTTTTGCCGTCGTATTGTACTATTCCCGTACCCAGGTACGGGACTTCTTTAATTCACTTCAAGCTTTGCGGGTCTTCATATATCTTGGTGCTTGCGCAGTCGTTCCTTGATCGCCCCGTCTTCTTGCTGCGCCCACTTCTGACTTGTGCCAATTCTGACCTGTGCCCTCCTCTGACTTGCGCCCACTCTGCTCCTTGTTTTCCTCTTGCTTATATTTTGCTTCCCCACTTCCGTCGCCTTCCCCTCTCCTCTGCATGCCCATGGCTCGTACTTCGACTCCCCGCCCTAGTTCCAAGGGTACCGCGAAATCTGGTGGCGGTAGTGGTAGCAGTGGTGCCAGGATTCGCCTTCCCGCTCGAACAGCTTCGGTAGGCGTTTCTCCGGAGCCCTCGCCCGTTCGTCCGAAGCCCAAGAGAAAGCCCGTTGTCGAAACCCCCGCGATCGAGGTGGAAGAAATTCCCGATTCGGATGTTGCCGAGTCCGACGAGCTGGAGGAGAAGAAGCCCGTCATACTCCAGGCGAAAAAGCGTAAGACCAAGGGTAAAGGGAAACCTGATCCCGCTCCCGTCGAGGTCGCCGACACGCCGCCGCCCCCGCCCATTTATCCTGAAATCATCGACCCGTCCCTCCGGACGATTCTGCTCACCCGGACTCTCGTTCCTCATGCGTCCCCTCCTCGTGATATCTCTTTGTCCGACCTCGAGGCTAACGAGCGCGAGCTTCGCACCGGCGTCGACCGTCTGAAGGCCAGGATGAAATCTGTTTCCTCTCCTTCGTGGCGGCCGGCCCCCATTGCTCCCATACCCGTTTACGTTCGTCCCACCGTCGGTCCTTCCCCCAACTATGACGACGTCCCTGCCGAAATTCCCAAGTTCTCGAAACCCCAGCCTCCCGAACCCGATCTTTATGCTTCAGCGGACGAGCACCTCCTAGCCCAGCGCGCCGACTACGAGTGGCACCAGGAGGCCATGGAGCATTCTTCCCGCCGTATGCTTCGCATCCAGGAGATCCAGGAAGCGAAGCTCAAGGCGGAGAACAAGGTTCGCCCTTTCTGGGCCGACGTCGACCGCAAGGAGGCGGAGTACAAGCGCTTGAAGGCGGAGCGCGACGAGAGGGTAGAGTTTTTAGCTGGCGAGCCCGCTCGCGTCCGGACCGACCTCGAAAATTTCCTCGCCGACTACGAGGATGTTCGGGGCCGTATCGCCGAGCATCGTTCTCGTATCGCTCAGGCGGCGGACGCCAAACGTGGGCTCGACTCCCTTGCGGCGCAGATGCGCAACCTCGCCTCGGTCGCCCGTTCCCTCGATCCCGACATCGAGATGACGGAATACGTCAGCCTCCTCCTGGACTGTCTCCACCTCGGCAATCCCCCCGACGACCTCAAATACGTGCCCGCCGAGATCCCTGTCGAGCTCGTCGTCGCGGCCACCTCTGCCCTGGATCAGTCGGTCCCGGTCAAAGGCAAGAAGCGCACTCGCGCTGAAGCCGCCGGCCTCGCCTTCGTTCACCTCGTTCCTCACGGCAGCGTTCCCGACGGTATCACGGAGGAGGACGTCGCCATCTTCGACGCGATTTTGTCCAAGAAAGAGTCCGCGTTCCGTTCTGCGCTTCTTCCCTTCTGTGATCGTAAACTTGTTCTCGCTGAGGTTCGTCCTTTCCTTTCCCGCCTTCCCTTAATCTTTTAACTAATCGTTTATTCCTTTTCCTAGGGTTGCGCACGCTGCGCTCGTCTTTTCCCGTGCCTCGCTGTGGTGCCCGAAAAACCCCGCAAGCTCAACGCCCGAACGATGACGTTGACCTGCGTCTCGTGCCAGAGTCTGCACGTCAGTTGTGGAACGGTTGGGTGCGATTACTTTCCCGGGACGAGTACGTTTTCCTTTTCTCTCGTCACCCCTTTTCGTTCATTTTTCTGACTTCTCATTCTCAGGACGTTTTATTCGTATCTGGAATCACCGTGTCGGCCTTGGGGAGCACCCCATGCCCGAGGCCGTTCTTCAGTCCATCGACTTGATCGCGCGCGGGGAGGAGGAGATCGTCAAGCCTCCGGTGTCGAAAGCGAAGGGGAAGAAGAAGGAGGTCGTCGAGGTTTCGGACGATGACGTGGAGGAGGAGGTGCAAGAACGTCGCCCCGTCGCCGGCTCTTCTCGCGTCGCCGCTGCGATCGCCGCCTCTGCCGGCCCTTCTTCGTCGAAGCCCATGTCCCGCAAGTCCTCCTCGTCGAGGCCGTTGGTCCCCGGCGCCGGATCTTCTCGTTCCGACCCTCGCGCGTCGCTTCCGCCCAAGTCCCGCGTCCCGTCCTCCCTTGTCACGACGTACGAGGAGTTGACGCCCGTCCAGCGCAAGGAGATTTATCACCAGGCCCCTGACCCGTTGGACCCCGGCCAAATTCTCCGTTTTGCCATGCCCCCCGACGACGTTCCTGAAGAGGAGGCCGCGAGAGTCTTTGCCGAGCGCGGCCAGGCGATCTACGAGTGGTACTGCATTATGAACCGGATTAACGCGTACCTCGCCGGCGAGAAGTTCATCAACCGGTTGATTCGGGAGTCCGACCCCCTGCGTTACGACTATGTGTGCTCGCCCGGTCTCACCCCCGCGGTTCACAGCCCCCACTACCCGGTTCCCGTCCCCGAGTTGCGCGGTGACGCGTCGTGGCGTGCGCTTCTGCGCGCCTCCGCTGACCAGTTCCCGCCTATCTTGAATATGGCGAAGTCCCAGATCGGGCGCGCCGACCTCGACTTGCTCGCTAAGGGTCTTTGCCGTACTCCGCCGGTCGACTTGGAAGGGTGGAACCCCACGGACATCTATCGCTGGGTACGCTGCGAAGGTTTTTCGTTCGAAAACTTGGCGGATCGTAATGGCGTGGTGCGTATTCTACTCATTTTCTTTCGTTCGTGTTCGCTGACTTGTCTTTTCAGCCCTTGTTCCTTCCTGGCACGCCCGAGCCAACACCGTCCGTCAAGTCGCCTACTCCTATGGGGCCGGACCCGCAGTTGCTCGCGCACTCTGTTGCCGACTCCGCTCCTCGTACCGAGAACGCGCGTCCTGAGATGTTTCCCCGCGAGGTCCGTGTACTCGCTGATTCGACTATGGCCTCCCTTGCTCATCTTCCCCGCTCTCGTCTCTACCAGTCCGGTTCCCTCTCGTTGCCCCCTCCCCTTCGTCGTTCTTCCGCGCCCCCGACTTCTCGCGCTGGCCCGTCTTCGTCGTCTTCGTCCGGTCCCGCACCGCCTACCTTGACCGAGGAAGATATGGAGTCCCTTCTCGACAAGGGTCCTTCTTCTGCTCCGGTTTCTCGCGTGCTCAAATTGGAGGCCCTCGACTTCGATACGGAGATGGAGGGGGTCATGGGCGGCGCGTCCCATTCTCAGTCGTCGGATGTTCACGGGAGCTCCTCGTCGCCTTCTCCCCACCTCCGTCCTGCCGAGGAAAAGATGGACGTTGACGGGGGCGATGCTGGCTGCGGAGTCGCGTCGGGTTCGGGCGCTTAGTCGAACGGTTTCTCCTTGACTCTTGCGCGGTGCTCGTCTTTGTTTTTGCTGTGTTGTCATCTCGTTCGCCGTAGTCCCCCTATGTTTTTTACTTTGTTTTGTATTTGCTGTCTTGCTTGTCCTTTGCGCGAATCGTCGCGCTCAATATACGAATTTTCCCCTTCCCCTTGGGCTCCTTAAGTAATTTAATTGAGTGAAATGAGAAATATGAATATTTCTTGAGAGCTTGTGGACTTGTCGATATTTTTCATGCGTCTCGGCCCGGTCGGATCCGATCAGGATTATCTGTGCTCGAGATAATCGGGATCCGGATAACTCCGTTCCTGCCGAGTTTCGGCAATTCTGTCAAAGGGAAAGGACAATGTCATTTCTCCCAGCCCAACTCCCGTGCGCGCCTTATCGCGGGTCCCTCTCTTGCTGTAAACTTCCTTAATCACAAACTTCGCTCGTTTTGATAAGTTAAGTTTATTGGAGAGACTCGCGATAATTTACGGTGCTTCTAAGTTGAATCGGGCCAGAAAACCCCATAGCCGTGTTCTTGGGTCCCCAACGTTCTATTCTTTCATTCTATTTTGGACCGCGTTTCTTTTCTTGTTAATCGGTTACTGTCCTCCATACTTTTGCGTAGCAAAAGTGGCGGTACGGGAATTCCTTTCGCTGAACCTGTCCTCCATACTTTTGCGTAGCAAAAGTGGCGGTACGGGAATTCTTCTTGCTGAACCTGTCCTCCATACTTTTGCGTAGCAAAAGTGGCGGTACGGGAATTCTTCCTGCTGAGCCTGTCCTCCATACTTTTGCGTAGCAAAAGTCGGGGCAAGGGAATTCCTGTGGTTGGGTCTGTCCTCCATGCTTTTGCGTAGCAAAAGTCGCGGTATGGGAATTCTAATTCATGGGGTCCGACTGCCCTTCCCATTCGCGCGTTCCATCGTCCCCCCACTCTGGTGACCCGAGACCGGCCTCTAATAATTTCTTGTGTGTCTCGATCATGGAGGTTACTGGTATGAGGACTTGAGACCTGGCATAGTACGGAATAACACGGAATGCCGCGTAAGGTTCGATCGCAACCGCACCGTTTAATTCCGACAGGATGTAGGCGCCGCCTCTATTTCTCCGTACGACAACCATGGGTCCAGAGTACCGTGGCTTGCTTTTGCGCGAGTGTTCACTCTCGACTTTGGAATTCCGTAGTAATACCAATCGTCCGGGTTGGAAGTTGAAGTCCACGATTTTTCCCTCGTTGTCTTTTTCCCACTGGCGAATCGACCGGAGTCTGTCCTCGTATACTTGTGAGTAAAGAAGTTCCAGTTCGTCCTCTCTTTTCATGAGACGTATGGCCCTGGCGGCAATAAGATCCGCGGTGGACATTAAGTCGTCCAACCGGGGTGCCATGTAGGTTGCCTCCGTTATGTCGAATGGGAAAAGTGGTTCGACTCCGTGAGCCATCCAGTACGGAGATCTTCCTGTGGCCTTGCTAATCGAAACGCGCTCCGCCCAGAACACGTAGAAGATCTTTTTGGTCCACTGCGTCATGTCGTTCTCGCAGGCTTTGACCAGAGCTTCTCGTACAGGGTAATGGCGTCTTTCAATTACTCCTTGCGCACGGGAATTGTACCCAGAAATCCGTATATGGTGAATGTTGAATTTTCGGGCCAGCCAATCGACGGCTTTCACCCAGGGCTTCCCGTTGTCCGTTACAATTTCCATAATTCCACCCCATCGACATAGTATTTCCTCGAATATGAAGGACCCGAGGGATTGCGCATCCTCGTGCACCATCATGCGCCACTCCGGCCATCCACTGATGGAACAACGAGCATGGGCCACCGTTCGAAATCCTTTCTGGCGTGGGAGGAACATAGTGTCTGCGTACACTTTGTGGAATAATGGTAAGGGAATTGCCACGGTTGGGGGTATGAGAATTTTCTCGATTGAACGAAGCTGGCATTCATGGCAAGTGGTCAGGTACCATTTCAGGTCCTGATCCATCATAGGCCACCAGAATCGGTCCGTGAGTCTTTTCCGGGTGATAAAATAGGCTTTGTGGCCTAAGTCGTCATGTACTTGGTTCAAAATCCCGTATCTCTTTTCCTCCGTGTGTTATATCCGTGCCTTCGGAACTCGGGACTCGGCCCCGGAGCCGCCGATCTCTCGGAGATCGGCCGACGGAGCTCCTCCGCCGACTCACATATTCCACGACAAACTCCATCGGACCTCGTGTTCGAACCGGGTTTTTACGCAATGAAGGATTACTGAGCGTTTCCCGTTTATCCGTCTTCTTTCTTATTGTTTCATCCTCATGTTCTAACTTCCATTTCCTTTTTGGTCAGTCGCTATTGTTGCGCTTAGACCATCATGATATTTCCTTTTATAGATACATAATAACCTTTAGTAGTTTAAATACGCCTCCGGGTCATCGTGTATCTTTAGTTTGTTAATTAACGTTGTCTACGCTGCACCCCCTCTATACGCGACTTGTCTTGGCAATCCCGAGCTTGTCCGTTCTCGATCACGTCCGTCCGAAAGGATTCCTGCCACAGGCTCTCACCCTGCTGTTTGTGGTGTTGAGTGAAAACCTCCGCACGGTCCGGTCGATCACCTCCGACTCCGATCTCCGATCTCCGACCCGACGCCTCGGCGTATCGCCTCGCCTGAGTACCTCCGGTCACCCGGTCGGCCGAATCACTCCCTTCCTAGTCCCCTCCGCCGCGTATATAACAGTATTAACAAACTCACTGTTCAGGCATCCTTTCTAAACGCCTGCCTTCACCCGGCATCGTTTTCTTTGTTCGGTTCAGCCTCTCCGAACAACGATTCTCTGGATTAATCCGAATCACCACATCTTTGCTTTGTCGACATCTCGGACCTCTATTCCGACGTCTTCACTATGGGTTCACGGATCTCGTTCTTTGCTCCGGCCTCGGCCGAGCAGTCCGGTCCATTGGATTTCGGAATCTTTCCTGTGCTCTTTCCGTTTGCTTCGTCGCACCTTCCTCGACCTTTGGCTTCAGCTCTCGGTCTAGGTTTTGGAAGCGCCGAAGCTGCACTCGGACTTCGAACTCTCTCTCCTGACCCGCATCCGCACCTCGTTCCGGTGTATAATCTCTTGCCCATGGACCCTCCGAGATTTCCCTCGGGTCCGGCCGAGGTTCGGCTCTGCGACGACAAGGGGAATCCAATCCCTCGAAGCATCATGCGTACATCCGGTCCTCTTCCCAACTTTCCTTCCGGTTTCCGGTCCGTCTTCGACGTCGACTCTGGGGCTTCGGCTTCATTGTTCTACCCCTCGGACGCGGATTATCATCACCCTCGGACTTCTCTCCCCTTACCCGACAACTTCTATGGGAATCATCCCTCGGAGTTACAGCCATTCCTTTTGCAGTGCTACTCGCACTTCGCGGAACGTCCTCGGGATTTCTCCACGGACAACGACAAGATTCTTTTCGCTCTGTCGTTCTTCCGAGGAGATGCGGCTCGGCTTTTCGAAGTCTCGGCCGACCCGGTGACCAGTCCCTGGCTGGGGGATTTCTCCTTGTTCGTCATGGAGCTCTGCGATTGCTTCGTTCCGCGCGCACAGCCCGACAACTCGGAGGAGCAGCTCCGAAGGCTCCGGATGAAAGCTACGGATCACATCGCACATTTCCTCGACAACTTCTCGCTTCTCGCTTCGGTCCTTGACTGGAGTGATAACGCACTTCGTCACGCTCTCTACGTCGCGCTCCCGTCTCGCATCACTCGGGAGCTTGACTCGGAGGTCTTTCCGAGCACCTTGGATGGACTCCGGGCGACGGTGCGCTGTATCGATCATCGGTACTGGGAGCAGCAGGAGACGCGTTCGGCGAACCCGTCGCAGGATTCCGATGTTCCCGGCCCTTCGGCCGACCCGGATGTTTCCGGTTCGACTCGTTTCTATCTGGCATGCTCTGCTCCGTTCGCTTCCGCGTCGCGCTCTTCGGCTCCTCTGTTCGTCTCCCCTCTGGACACGGCTCCTGACTCTGGGAGTCCCACGTTTCAGCGCGGTTCACAGCCGCGCCGCCGAGGGCCTCTGGAACCAGTCCGGTCCATCCTTGGGGCGAACGGGCAGATTACGTCGGAGGAGCGGCAACGGAGAGTTCGGCTCAATCTCTGCCTTTATTGCGGAGGTCGAGGACATACTACCGTAGACTGCCGGAAGTCCCGAAACGTTCGCGAACGCCTGGCCCGCAATTCGGCCCGCGTTTCCGCGACCATCTAGACTTTCATCCATGCTTTGAACAAACCTCGGCATTCGGCCGACCGTGTCGACGATCCGAATGTGCTCCGCAGGTTTTCCATCATCCACACATCCAGTCTTTCTCTCGCATTCACGACAACTCCGTTCTCCGGCCTTCCGCCGAAGATTCGGACATCTCACGACTCTCATGATTCAACTCTAGTCCCTGTATTACTCCGGGATTCAACTCCCCGTGCGAATTGTTTCCTTCTCTCTTCCAGATGTTGTTCTATACTTATCTGTGAATCTATGGATTTCTCTTCGTACTTGGGAATCGCTCCGGCCTTTCGGCCGAGCTCCGGCGCAAACCTTCCGATAATTCCGACAGCTCCGTTCTGTCATCCATTCACTAAGGTGTCGTTTCCATTCCGGAATCTGCGTCATCCGTTTCCGATTTCTCCTCGACTTGGTTCCCGGATCCCGTGTACCCCAGCAATATCGCTCCGTTGAGCTGAACGTCTGGAGGTACCAACTTTTTCCGTTCCATATCCCCGGGATTTTAGTGTGCACACGGCCAACAACTATGTTGGATCTGTTTCGGTATTCCCGCTAGGGATGAGCGGTTACCGCTTCGGCCGATTCGCGCGAAGGTCCGAACCGACTTACACCGACCAATCTGACGCCTTCACCTCGAGGTCTTCGGACTTCATTCCGGCACTCCCGCCGAGACCTTCCGGCACTTCGCCGAGACCCCCTCCCGGAGAGATATATTCTCTCGCCCCTCGTTCCGACTCGGTCCGTCGACCTCTCGGATGTCCTACTTGGACGCACCCTCTGCTCTTCTTCCGGTTTCGTCGGTCACTCCGACCTCCGGATGAGCAACCTTTTCCCTCCATTGTCGCTTCGGCTCATCGCAGAACACGCTCTGGACATACTCACGCCTTCCGACTTCTAAATCCTCTTCGGCCACCTCGCTCTCGCTCGGTCGCCTCTCGGGATCACCCCTTCACCTTCGTGACTCCGTTGCGAAGCTTCCGACTTTCCATTTTCCCTTTCCCCGAGCTTCTCCGCATCTCGCGGGTTGTTCGACTCCCTCCGAGACTTGTCGTCCGGCTCCGGTCCTCCCGGATCTTTTCCGTCCTCCGCTCCGCTTCTCTCCGACAAAAAGAGAATGCGTTCAAGGCGGTAGCACTCAAGTGGATTTCGATCCTCGGACCCCGGTATTTTGGGTCCTCGAGTCGCACGGAAACCCCTAGATCATGACACCGTTGTTCCTTCCTTACGACCAGTTTTCGCCTTGGCAGTTGTGCCATTCCTCCGAACTTCGCCGTATTCACTCGGAACCTTGGCCGGTCCACTCAGCGCCCCGAGTAGGATTCAATCCATAGACCTCGTCTTCTCGGGTCATTCGGGTTGCGTTCGGGACCGTTCGGCCAGTCGTTCCGTGGTTTCACTTCCTCTTCGGCGACGTTCTTCCGACTTTCGACATTTACGTGGTAAAAAGCTTTCGAAAATAGTGACCAGTAGCTCGAGTGGGTTTCGAACCCTAGACCCCTTCATTTCGGGTCCTCGGCTGGGTTGCTTTCCGCTATACCACGGAAGACATCAGATTCCAGCTGCGTCTTTGTTCTGGCGCGCGGCTGTGTTTTTTCTCTCTGGGCATTCCTCGTTCCTTGCTCTTCGGCAAGTTCCACCGTTCACCCTCCGTTTCCGTTTTCCGGCCCTCGGCCGACTCGGGCATCGGAACTCCTTGAATCGGGTTCACGGTTATTCTCTATGCACGCCGTTCAGTGGTTAGGTTGCGTTATCGCTTTGGGTCAGCCACATCCGGTATTCGGCCACTAATTTCTGTCCTCGCGTCTCTGGAGCTCTGTCCGTCTCCGGGATTCTCCTCCGAACACTTCCGGAACTTCTCCGACGACTTCGGACCTCGATCTGCTCTCTGCGAAGCATCGTCTTGTCTCCTTCGGAAATCTCGGGCGAGCCTTGTGCTCCGTTCACCTCCGAGATTCCTCTGTCGATTGACACCAAGCTTCAGGTCTATGTGGAGTTTGGCTTCCTTGTCTGCCTCTTTTTCGCTTCGGCGTATCTGGAGCTTGGCTTCCTTGTCCGCCTCTCCGTTATTTCGGCGGATTTTCCCTTTTTCGCCTTGTCTTCCGACTTCGCGATTTTTCCTTCCTCCGTTTTCGCCTCCGTTCCTCCTTCCGGTATACTCCCGATTGCACCATCCAACTGGGCCAAAAGACCACTATATCACGTATTTCCGGCTCTCGGAACCTCGGGCGAAAACCCTTCCGACTTTCGGAGATTTCATTCTCTCGCACGGAATGCATCGCTAGACGATGGGACGTCTACCCTTAAGGGGGGGATAGGCCTATCAATTTCCGCGATTTCCGATGAGATTTTGATTTTTCTACGCCAGAATCGACGCTGATTACGCTCTCAATTAGCTCTTCTGCGCAGTAATCCTCCGAATTCTCCCTGTCGCACGAGCCTCGGAGCTACTCCAGGTTCTATCCGACATTCCTCTCGCACTGGTACTCGACTCCGGTTCTCAATGCGTCCGAAATCCGACGTCCGCCCCTCGGCCGACGACACTCGGAACTATCTCCGACGCGCATGTACGTCCGGACCATCGACCACACCATTGTGCACACCCTGGAGTCAACGACCGTTCACTATTCCTTATACTCCGTGGTCTTTGCTCTCCACCCCATCCAGCCTACTCCGTTTTCTGGCTACCTTATCCAATCCCTTCAAATCCGTGTAACGCACTTCACGGAGTTCGTCCGAACGACCAATGAGCCGACTTCTGGACGACTTCTACCCTTCCTTCATCTCCGACGGCTCGGCTCCGAGCCGACCGACGGATCGGCTTGACTTGACTTGGACTTCACTAAGTCCACTTCACTCTTGCTTAAATCTTCTTACTCATTCACTTCACATAATCGGACTTAGGCCGAACTCGGCCAATTCGATCAAGATTCGACAAAAGATACAAAACAAGAAATATCTACGGATCATTGCTTTTGGTAACCCTTTGACGCAGGGCATACGGAAGTCCAAATCTACTCTACAACGGGCTCATCCGGCCCGGACGCCACTTCCTTCCCCTCCTCCGATGCGGTCGGAGCTCCTCCGCCGATCTCCGGCGCGACTCCACCCATCACAACAACCTCCGGAGTGGTCGGAGCATCGGGGCCGCCATTCGGCTCCGTTCCGCCCATCTCCACATCCTCCGTGGTCACCACCGACGTCGTTGTCGGCGCACCACCCTCCACCTCCATCGCCGTCGGCGCACCTCCGAGCTCCGGAGTTGGCGACCTCCGAGTCCCTGAGGGTTCCGCCTCAGGACCGACGTCCGGCGTTGGAGTACGCCTCACCCCGGAGGGCCCCTCGATGGGACTTCTCTCCCTCGCGACCTCCGATCCATCTCCGTCCCCCCTCGTCCGATCTCCGACCGTCGACGCGACCAGCCGGTATGTCTCCACCGTCATTCCGGCCTCGGCGGCGGCCTGCTCGACGTGGGGCTCGACGCCCGCATCCTCCGCCTTCGGCGACAGCCGAAGCAGCCCCGAGGTGTCCAAGTGCGGCGGGAACAACTCGTCCGCGACTCGGCCTCGGCGCTGAGCTCCGGGCGACCTCGCCCTCCGCCGCTCCCTCGTCTCCCTCCGAAGCACCGCGTGGTGCGCATCCTGGTTGGTCACGAGGACCTCCGGAACTTCGCGCCCACGGCGCGGGGGCTTCGGCTTCGGCTTCCCCTTCCCCTTCCCCTTCGGGTCGGGCCTCTCCTCCTCCGACTCCTCCTCCGACTCGCTCCCCTCCAGGACGTACCGGACGCGGGTCGGAAGTGGACGATCCACGGGGAACTCCACCAACGCGCGACTCAACATCTCGTCGGTCGCGCCGAGTTCTCCGCCCCGACCTCCGACGCCGCGGAACCGCGCGAGGATCTCGTACAGCACCCTCGTACGATCCTCCGACGCGGCCATCCTCTGCCACATCCGAGCGTTGTCCCGCTCCAACTGCTCGACCTGGAGACGCATCTCCGAGGTCCGAGTGGGCAAGACCTCGCGCGGAGGCAGCGCCGGCAGCCCCGACTCGGGAGAGATCTCCCTACGCCTCTTGCTTGGGCGGGGAGCCACCTCCGAGTCGGAGCCGACCTCCGTCGTCGGACCCGAGGCGCGCTGCGCCGTGCGCCGCACGCCTTTTCCCTTCGCATGGATGCACTTGATTTTTGAACGACGGCATCCCTCGCAGACGGAGATACGCCCGGACTTGCTGACGAAGCACTTCCGCCGTGCTTTCCGACACCCATCGCACGCTGTGAGCAAAACGGTTAGCTCCGACACATCTCCGCCGACTGCGACGCACCATTCTCCGTCGCCACAAACTCCATCTCCAACGCCGCGTTCCAATGGGAATCCTCCTCCCGCTCCTTCCTCTTCTTCGGCCTCGGCGGTGCGACCTCCTCCGACTCGTTCCCCAGCTGGTCCGGCTCCTCCGACGTCGCACGACGCACCTCCGATTCCGAGGGCGCCACCTCCGACGTCGGCCGAGCCCACCCCATCGCAACGCTCGGGTCCGGCTCCGCCAGCGCACCCTGGGCTCGCGCCGCGAACTGCGCGCGCATCTCGTCCAGCTGGCGCTGGAGCCCTTCGGCCCTCTCGCGCTCCGCCGCGGCCTCCACCTCCGCAGCCACCCACGCTCGCTCCGCAGCCGCAAACTTCTCCCGCGTCCTCCTCCTCCTCGCCTCCTTCGCCTCCGCCTCCCTCTTTCTCTCCTCCTTCGCCACTCGCTCCTCCTCGGTCTCTAGTACCCTCTCCGGGGTTTTCTCGGGGTCGGCGGACGGGGCCTCGTGCGACGGAGTCGGCGGCGGCGACGGCGGCGGAGTAGTTTTCGGAGTGGACATGGTGGTTGAGAGCAAGAATGATGATGACGAATTTTCACCGTGGGAATATTTGTAATCCTGCAAAGCTGACCACGTGATTCGGCATCTCGGCATCTCGGCGCCTCGACTTCAACTTTTCCCTTCACCATTTTTTCGGCACATTTTTCCTCCTCCGACATATCCGATCATCACCTCTAACGACCTTGCCCATGTTCCTTGTGGGAAAGGAACGTAAGAGGGGGATACTGTTATATCCGTGCCTTCGGAACTCGGGACTCGGCCCCGGAGCCGCCGATCTCTCGGAGATCGGCCGACGGAGCTCCTCCGCCGACTCACATATTCCACGACAAACTCCATCGGACCTCGTGTTCGAACCGGGTTTTTACGCAATGAAGGATTACTGAGCGTTTCCCGTTTATCCGTCTTCTTTCTTATTGTTTCATCCTCATGTTCTAACTTCCATTTCCTTTTTGGTCAGTCGCTATTGTTGCGCTTAGACCATCATGATATTTCCTTTTATAGATACATAATAACCTTTAGTAGTTTAAATACGCCTCCGGGTCATCGTGTATCTTTAGTTTGTTAATTAACGTTGTCTACGCTGCACCCCCTCTATACGCGACTTGTCTTGGCAATCCCGAGCTTGTCCGTTCTCGATCACGTCCGTCCGAAAGGATTCCTGCCACAGGCTCTCACCCTGCTGTTTGTGGTGTTGAGTGAAAACCTCCGCACGGTCCGGTCGATCACCTCCGACTCCGATCTCCGATCTCCGACCCGACGCCTCGGCGTATCGCCTCGCCTGAGTACCTCCGGTCACCCGGTCGGCCGAATCACTCCCTTCCTAGTCCCCTCCGCCGCGTATATAACACCGTGACGTAGAGTTTATGCTCGCCCCGTCGTTCCCTCTTCCAGAGCGTGGTTTCTTCTTTCAGGAAGAAGTCCCGGACCTTCCTTAGGAAGTGTTTGTACTCCTGCGACTTTAGGCCGGCAGGTCTTTGTAGGTCCTTCAAGAATTTTATCACTTGTTGAATATCCACATCCGATTTCTGCGCCTTGGCCGATCTGGGAATTTTCTGCTTGACCGTGGCTTCTAGGTTGGCCAATACCCAAACTCCCTGTCCTGATTCTGAGTCGGCGTTCGTAGGTGCGTAGGGGTTGAATGCATTATGATAGGCTATCTCGGGGCTTCCCGTATCGCCCTGGTTGTCCCAGTTAATCGCAACCAGAGAGAACCCGCAGGCTCGATCAATCCAGTCGTCAATGTCCTCGTCGTCTACCGGGTCCTCGGGTGCCCGTGGCCGTCTAGATAATCTGTCCGGTGCATGAGTGATTCCTGGCGTATGTTCGATTCTGAAATCGAATAGTCGGATAGCGGCAATCCAGCGGTTCATGGCCGCGTTTGGTTGAATATCAGGGTTGTTGAGCATGCCCTTAATGTATTTGGCGTCCGTTCGTACCAGGAAATTTGTGGCACCCGAAACGTACATCCTGTATGCCCGGAGCGCACGGAATAACCCGTACAGTTCGATTTTGGCCTGTGAGTAACGTGCCTCGCGTTCGTTCCATGTTATTGACCCGAACCTCGACGGATATTCTTTTCCATCCTCTCCTTCTTGGAAGAGAATAAAGCCGGCCGCGATGTACGATGAGTCCACCGAGAGAATAATCATTCGTCCACACTTATAGTCGATCATCCGGATGGCTGGGCATTCTATGAGAATTTTCTTCAGTATCTGCATAGCGTATTTCTGGTCTGCCCCGAATTCAAAGTCTACACCCTTACGGGTGAGAGCTTGTAACGGTTTGGCGTGAATGGCGAAATCCTTCATGAAAATCCTCATGAGTCCTAATGTCCCAAGGAACGCCCGGACTTCAGTCAGGCTTGTGCAATCCGGCCAGTCCTGTATCGCCTGAACCTTTGATTCGTCCGGTGTTCGGCCCTGGTGCGAACATATATGCCCCACAACTTTTATCTGCGGGACCGCGATGGATGACTTCTTCGCATTGAATGTCCCCCCCGTGTGTTCCATGCGCTGGAGCAATCGGTTGGTGTTTATCATATGTTCCCATACGAACTTCCGTATCCCCGGGTTTTCAGGGATGGTCTGATAAATCCCGTCCTCCAGGTAAAAATCTGTTCCTCCTTTAGCTGGTATGTCGTCCACGAAAGGCTGAGTTATATGCGGTATCTCATCTTGTAGGATGAATGTTACGTCTCCTTGCTGTATTTGTACAGCATTGGTGTAGCCTTGTGGCAGCCTTGTCAACCTCATGGTCCCCAGCGGACATTGGAAGGTCGTAAAGTCCCTGGACGAGGGATCCAACACGCGGTGATCGAACCCAACGTAGAGGTCGTACATCCCGTAAATGACCCGGCCGCCAAACGACTCCGCATATTCTTCCAATATTGGTGGGCATCCAGAGTCCCGGATCGTGACTGCATTTAATGGTTGGAGGTTATGCACGATCCGGAGAGCTCCTTGCTCCGCCTTGGGCACGCAGAACCAGCTGGACCGATACGAGGACGACGATGGTTCGTAAACCCCGGACGCTATTTTCTTTTTGATGATGTCCACGACTTGGTCTCTGATTCCCGGGGGTATGGGTATATTGCGCTCCTGCCAAGGGGTATGTGCGAGGATAGGGAACCGAACGGGTTCGAAATAGTCCTCTCTGAATTTCCCTCTTTCAGAATCGTCCCAAGCGAATGCCTTCTCGTGAATCCGTATGACATTCGCAACTAATTTTTCTTCTTCTCTCCATAAGAAGCCATCAGGGTTGATATTCATCCCTTCTAATCTTTCCTGCGTCACCCTTGCTCCTGGCGTGAAGTCCGGCGGGTTCGGGTTCAAGGCAGGCATCCCTTCCAGTGGATTTGACGGAAATCTCCGTACTATCCGGAATTCTTCTGGCAGAGATGCCGCCACCGAGTGCACCTTTTGTGCAGCGGGTTTATACTTCTTTTTCTTCTTTTTCGTAGGCTTTGCTTTAACTTTCGTATCTGCCTCCGTATCTCCGTTGTCTTTTTCTTCTGGGCTTTCCGTATCCGTTTTGACCGTGAAGGCCCGCGTTTCTTTATTGTAATGGTAGGCCTGTAGTAGGCAAAATTGTAGATACTGCATCGAAACTTCCCAGACTTGTTCAGTGTCGGTGATCTGAATAGCTCGGCAATGTTCCGTATTAGTTCCATCCGGCGCTGAGTATAATACAAGGGGTGGCGCTAGCCATTTATGATTCATGGAAGGGATCGAGTGATGGAAGAAGGAACGCGGCCATTCAGAAGTCGCGGTATTAGGTAAAGGTCGATAAGATGTCCGTATGCTGGGATTCAACAACGCGGTTTTCGTGTTTTTGGCGGAGCGCCTGCCTAAAGGCGCGGGCCCGCCCTGTGAAAACCCGATGCTAAGTTTCCCTGCTCCCGGAATGGGTTACGGCTTTTGTTGGTCTTTTTACGGGTAGGGATCGTAACTCTTTGTCCCGTGTTGGGGCAGGTTATGGTAATTTCCTGGCTCCCGTCCGTATTGTCCGTAGTTTTACAGCTGGTGAACCGGAAGAAGGGTCGTCCGATGAGCAGGTCAAATGGCGCTCCCTGTACTACGTGCACCTGGAGCGGAACTTCGATCCCGTTGAAGTTAAACTTCAAATCCTCGATCACTCCAACCGTTGAACTCGACTGCGAGTTCGCAGATTGCATGTTCAGGATTTTCTCCGGATCCAACCCTACTCCCAATTTGAGCCAGACGTCCCTGTTCATGGCCACTATCTCCGATCCTTGGTCCAGAATGCCTTCTATCTGGATGGTGTTGTGCACGATCGGGTCGACCACCCGTAACGCGTCTATTTCGGAGGATGTGAGCTTTTCCTCATGCGTAACTCCGTCGTTTTCCTCGTAGCGCAAGATGTACTGAGGCTCGGATGGTTGCCCAAATCCGGTGTCCGTGTACGCGACCTCAACATTCGGCAGCTTCTTCGATATGAGGAGGTCCTTCATATATTTTCGTCCGTCAGAGCAGACTGCGAAGAATTCCCGGGTGGATATCATGAATTTGTTATCCAGAGCACGGTCGACCATTTCCGCCGTGACCACCGAGTCTTCTATCGCGGCACAGTACTTTGGTACGAATAATTTGGGCCCGTTGAATGGAGGCGGCGCGCTGGTAGGTGCAGAGGCCACGGGGTTTTGAGCAGCAGCGGGCGGCGCAGCAGGTGCTTTAGGTAACCTGCCCGCCGTTCCTTCTACTTCAGGTTGTGCAAACCCCACCTTACGTCTTCCGGTGGGTGGAGGACGCGGCGGCATCTGGACGCTGTCAAAGACCTCTCTCGGTTTCCCCTTTCCCTCGGCCTTTTTCCGTGTCTCCAGATAAATCTCGATTTCGTCGTTCGAGAGTTCCCGTAGGGCGATGTCGCCCGGTTCCTGGTACGCGTACGTCTCCGTACTCGTTATTTCCTCGACTTCGTCGGAATCTGATACAGTGGAGGCCATGTAGAGCATGTGAGGGGGGTGGTCTCGCTCATACATGTTCGCCGTGGCCAGGGGAGTTTCAGGACCCTGCATCTTATGCCATTTGTCGATTCGTTCAATAAAGTTTCGTCCCGTAATTGCACGGGGAAGGTAATATCCAGTGGGGAGTACTATCTTATTTGCTTGATTCCTCTTGCACATACCTTTCTGGATGTACTCCTCAATTTTTGGGCACTCGCGCATGTAGTGCCCATCATTTGAGCAGAATCCACATTTACCTTCTTCAAACGCCCCGCCTGGCCCACGCGTCTGGTTGTCCGTTGGAACTTGTGCTTCCCGGAATGCCTGTCCCTGTGGCGCCAGCGGTTTCGGCTTTTCCGTATTCCAGCGTCCCTGCTCCTGGTTACGGAGGTACGGACCCCGGTCCTGCTGCTGGTTCTGATACGCTGCGCGTGGCTCGGGTTGACGCTGGCGCGGAAATTCGACCTGTCTGGATAGCCCAGCCAATGCTGTCCGCATCTCACGCATTGAAGCCGTAATTTCCACCATTTCTTTCTTTATCACGGTAGTGTCTTCCTCCGTACTCTCGTAGAATTGACCAGGCGTCCCATCTATTGCCCATTCTGCGGCTTCGATGACGTCCTCAATCCCGTACGGGGTGTCGCTGGCTTGGCTGGGTTTGACAATTTGCAGACGTTGCAGGACCCGGAACCTAAAGTCCGCATGTATTCCTCTCATGAATTGCTCGTCTCTTTCCCTCTCGGAGATCTTGTCTTTAGACTTTAGGAAGTCTGCGATCCTCGTGAAGTTACGTTGGTATTCCCCAAAGTCGTCTTTGTTGGACGGCGGTCTCTCCTGCCCTTTCCTCACAACCTCCCTGAGGTCTGACCATGCGTACAACTTATCCCCGTTGGATCCGGGATAAAGCTTCATAATTTCCTTTTTGAACGCGTCAAACGTCATGTTTGCCGTACGCTTCCGCTTCCATAGTTCTTCATCGTCAATGTCGAGATACCGGAGGGCAATATCAATCAATTCATCGTCGCTGGTTCTTTCCGTATCCTCCCCGGTTTCTCGTACATCGCGCAGATATCTTTCCAAGTGCCCTGGCTTTCCGTCAAACGACGGGGCGGATTTACTGCCGCGCATCGGCAATGATTTTGGTGCCATAATGCGGGGAATGTGGGGGATCTGCGGTACGGGTTCCTGATCTGCTGATAGGCGATCCTGTGATGGTTCGGAGGATAGTGTGAGAGAAGAAGGTTCCGTAGGTGAATCGGTGGAGTATGGGACTGTGTCCTCGCTTTCTTCTTCGTCCGATAAAATCTCGGTTAAGTCCGAAAGTTCGGATTCCTGTAGGTCTACGGAGGTCGTACTCGAACTCGCTTCGGGTGCGTGTTCTACGAGATGAATTTCTTGTTGTAAGGAGCGATCTGGTTTACTCGTCCTCCGTTTTCGGGTAGGAGAGGGTAGCCGGACGGGTACGAGTGGGGGAGCCTGTCTGTCTTTGCGCTGGTGACGAGTCTCCAGCGATTAAAATTCCCCCTCGCGGTGGGTACCAGTTGTGATGTTCGCTGCGTTTTCTAAGTGCGCCGAGTGTGTGTGTCGGACGACCAGAAAGTGTTCAGCCGTACGGGGGGAATGTTGGCGTGGCTGTTATGAGACCTTTGCCCAGGAAAGGTAGGCGTAGAGGATGCGGGTGTGTGTGTGTGTGATATGGGAAATATGTGATGTTTCTCCGGTGCTTTTCCTTCCTCTGCCTCCCTCTACTTTTTTACGGTACTTTTTATGGGTCGCAACTCTCCTGCCAATGTGGCTGGGTACGGCGGGTCAAGGCTCGGGGAGAGGCGAATATTGTTACTACTTGGCGAAACTTCCGTGTAGCGTACGGGAAATCCGAGACGTGAGTCAAGGAGACCGCCTTTTTCTATACTATATAACTCTGGCCTAAGGGATGGCTTGCAAAGGACAAGTTAATGTCCAATATAGAGGATGGGATGAGCAGAGGGGGACAAGTCCTATGGGAGGGGAACTTGTTGACCCGACTTTTAGATGGGGAAAAAGTAGATGTCTCGTGTCGTTACTATTCTCCTGCCAATGCGGCTGGGTACGGTGTGTCAAGGCTCGGGGAGGATATGTGGTCGTTGTTCTCCTGCCAATGTGGCTGGGTACGGCGTGTCAAGGCTCGGGGAGGACTATGCTGTTACTTGGCGAAGCTTCCGTGTAACGTACGGGAATCCAAGATGTACGTCCTGGAGACCAACTTTCTGTGTCTATGACCAGAGATGTGTTTGTATGGGCAGATGAATGCTCAATACAGAGAATGGGAGGCCAGAAGACGGGGACAAGTCCTTCTGGAAAAGGTACTTGTGGTCCCAGCTTTTTAGAGGAGAAAATGTAGATGTCATTGTCCTAATACCCCGCCCGTATTTATACTGTTTCCCCCTCCTGCACTGCCTCGTTCGCTTAGCTTTCCCGTACCCGTCACGACCCCTGCTGCATGTGCTACATCCCCAATACAGTCTCTTCCGTACCTAATTCTTCTCACACCTCCTTTCCCGTAAGTTCAAAGTTGTTCCCCTGCATTGCCTCCGGCGTTACTTGGTTCCTGGGTGGTACGGTAATTGTCATATGAGCATCGCCTCCGGTGTAACTTGGCTCCTGGGTGGTATGGGAATTGCTTCAGTCCTGACTTGTTGTTTGTTGGTTGGCCGTTGGGTACGGATAAGTGATATGGTAGTTCCCGTATGAGTACGGAGTTCTTTTCCCTTACGTCCTGCGCGTATGTAGTGTCTTCTGTATTATTCTTTTCTTGACGATCCCTGCCTAGCTCAACTGGAAAGAGCGCCAGACATTTAATCTGGAGGTTGCGAGTTCAACCCTCGCGGTGGGTAATGTTACTTTTTACTGATAAGGTCGCCGGTGGTTTAGTGCGCATTCTTGGTATGGTGATTTTTGTGCAGTGGTGGTACGGGTGTTTCTTGCCTCCGCGGGAGCGATCACAAAGTGATAGCTCACAACGTGTGATGTGACCAAATTATCTGCCAGTCACACGGTTATCTGCCACTTCGCAATTTCAAGAGCTAACAGCCACATTTCAACATTCCAAAGCCGCAGAGCGTCTCAGAGATCCCTCATACGCTTGGTGCATTATTTTCACGAATTTCAAGCAGCTCAATCTGATGTTCTGGGCAGCCGTGGCAGATAACCGTACAGCCACTGGCAGATAATACCCAGCTGATCTAATCATAAACCGGTGGAGGTTTTTGAATCAATGTACTGGGTGTCAACGAGCGCAAACATGAAAAAGAAGGGAAAAAAGAAGGAAAGAAGGGGAAAAGGGAATATTTCACGAGGAGTTGGCCACGGGACGCAGAGGGCTCTGGGGGACCATTGAAGGGTAAAATTATCGGTATTCATACAAGGCTACATAGATAAATTACACGTAAAAGACTGAACAAACAGTCGGTATTTTCGTTACGAGAATGCTTGTCTCCCTGTCCCGATACTCTCGTTGACGCCTGCGCTCAAACCACACACCTGCGGGGTTTAAGCGCTAAGCCCCGGTCAGAATAACGCAGCGTTGCACAATGGATTTCATCTCGGTCGTGCGCTACGGCGCACCTGGTTGTAGAAGCCGAGGTCTCGGGATGGAGGATCGAGGAGCTCAAAGTTGAGCTGAGCTCCAGTATGCCGTCTGCTGAAGCCAGGTTTGCCGGAGCTGCAACATCGGGGCTTTGTGACAAATGTGCCCGCGGAAACACGCAAGCAGGCAGCACATTGTGCTGTTCGATGCCGGGTTACGGGTACTAGCCACCGTTAAGATGCCAGCGAGCACTCAACTGACCAATCCTGGCACGCAGCCATCGCACGTTGAGGCGACTGTGCACACAGGGGTAAAATTCTGCGCGACGCGTAGCCAGCAAAAAAAGTGAGACGACCATGGAACATACACTGGTTCACTGGCGCCACACCGTCAGCCCTCAGCCTGAATCTTTTCCTTCGCGTGCGCGTAAAGTGAATGCTGTTAATGCGCGAGCGATGGCCGTGAGGGACAAAACGAGACAGATATGCAGCGGGTAGGAGCCCCTCCGTAGTATTCAGCCCCGGATTGCTTTAAGGAGCCGCCAAGGAACCCAAAGGCCACTGTCTTTTGAGATTCTGCGCGAAGTAATTTGCTGCTGTCGGGCCACATTTCACGGTGTTCAAGTGGCCAAGAATGGAGTACAAGGCAGAGCAGGAAGGCTTCCTTCATCGTGCAGGACAGAATTTAATGTTGCCGGCCCAGAGTGAGCGAGACGACGTGGATGTGGCTGGATGGCAGATACGTGTGACGTGACCAAATTATCTGCCAGTCACACGGTTATCTGCCACTTCGCAATTTCAAGAGCTAACAGCCACATTTCAACATTCCAAAGCCGCAGAGCGTCTCAGAGATCCCTCATACGCTTGGTGCATTATTTTCACGAATTTCAAGCAGCTCAATCTGATGTTCTGGGCAGCCGTGGCAGATAACCGTACAGCCACTGGCAGATAATACCCAGCTGATCTAATCATAAACCGGTGGAATAACTTTTGGCGATGCTTGGTCTTGTTGTGATCAGAGGCTGTTGGCTTTGGTTGACCATTACTCTCCCCCGAGTCCGTATTCGACTGCTGGGCCCGAACTGGCCCAGTTCTCCATCCAAAAGCTCGAAATCTCTAACAGATGTCCCGCCTTCCGCAGGAGCTCGTAGACATCATCGTGGACAACATCTACGAGGACGAGAACGACATTCCGGATCTCAAGTCGTGTTCTCTTGCAGCACGCACATTCGTTTCCTCGACCAGGCGTTATATATTCAGGAAGATCGAGATTCTACCACCTCGCTCCTCCTGTAACCCATGTCAACAATTCTACCAACTTCTCACCTCGTCTCCGCATATTGCGCCTCTCGTGGAGGAACTGTGCATCGTGTTGGTGGGCTCCGAGACATCCTTCGAGTGCAACAGTGTAGACGGGGAGTATCTTCAACAGCGCCATGCTCCCTGGGTCATGACTGGTCGGACGTTGGCCCTCGTTCTGCAGCTCCTCGATCTGAAGCGTATATCGCTCACGGAGAACTCACCGGTGGATTGGAACGGGGAAGGAAAATTCAGCATGAACTGGACTAACATGGGACGGAGGATGAAATCTGCGCTGATAGACGTGTTCTCGTCTCCGAAGCTCGAAGCGGTCCACCTGCGTGGGATCGTGATCGAGTCTCCTCGTGAGCTGTTATCGCTCTTCAGCGAAACAGCATCTCTGAAGGAAATGTCGATATCCCGACTTCACTTCATTCAACCCCGGAATCAGCGCGAGCCATGGCCAAAATCGCAAGTCTGGCGCCCGCAGCTTCGGTCCCTCCTCCTGTCAGATGTGCCTAACCACTTCCTCTCTTATTATATGGTCAATCCACAGATCGATTTGACCCGCCTCAGCTCCCTCACGTTAAGCACGTTCGAGCGATTAAGGAATAAACTACTGCAAGCACCAGGATCCTGTGGCGTGGAGCATCTGCGCCTCGGGTATTCACACAATCATCATTGTGAGTCTTTCCCTCTACGTATACATACCTTGGCTGACTGAAGTCTTGTCCAGGGCACCAATGTGTTTTTGGTGCGGCTTTGCGATGCATTGACTTTCAGTCCGCTTGTGTGTTAGACTTGTTGGGAGCTTTCTTCGAAGTCTGCCCGCATGACTCGCGCTTGGAGCACGTCGGTTTCGAGGGGTGCATGACAAGCCTAACGCTGGATGGTGATCTCGATGCCACCATCGAATCGACTGTGGCCCATCTTCGCTTCTTGACGACGGTCGAGTTCAAGGTGAAGGAGATCGACTCCGACTACCAGTTCTGCAACTGGGCGGAGGATCTGCGCGATGCGTTACCATCGCTGGAACAGCGAGGCTTTTTGCGTGTGACAAAAGCTCCGCGTATGCACGTAACATCCTTTTCTCGGTATTTACTCACAATCAATTTCTCAGGGCAAGTCAATGGCGTCGACCATGGCTGGGAGTAATCGTCGGATTCAGTGACATTCAAAGGCGTCGATATGTTCGACTGCCAAAGCGGGGATGGCAAGCACATCGAGCAGCATGTGCAAGATAGCGCAGCAAGCTCTGTGCGAGCTGTGAATGAAGCGCCATCCCAGCGAGGAGGTATTGCACGCTACCCGACCTGCCCTGCGTAGCGTAGCGCCGTATCGCTTATGCTGGCGTTCCCAGATCCTCTTGGCGGGAATGGCGGGACGTACGGAGGCGGCAGTGTGGACCGGAGGAGGGCGTTGGCTCATCTCTGCATCGCGGTTTTGCGCTCGCCCGCCATTCATGGGCCATGGATCTCAACTCGATGCGGTCCTTCCTCCCCTCGCCTGATGGTTCGCTCAGCGTAGGGGGAGATCTTGGAGCGACGAGACGGCGTCATTCCCGCCCGGTACAGTGGCGAAGACTGGCGCAGATGCAGGCACACAACACCACACTTCCCAACTTGTAGCCTTCGAATCCGGCGACTGCTCCTCCATGCCGAATGCACAAGCGGTCTCATCTTCGGTTTTGGCGCCCGTCGCAGGAGGATCGTGTGAAGGAACGCCGTCGTCCTCCGCGGTGCTGGCCTCGAATGCCCCCTCCACCATAATCGTGGGTGGAGGCGTGTGATAGAACGCTGTCTTCCTCCGCAGTACTGGCAGGCCGACGGTCCTCTACAGGCCAGCGAAAGCTTGCGCGCCGCTCGGTGTACCGTACGATACGAGGAGAATGTGGTCTCCTCCAGCGCAGCTCTCTGTCTTGCGAGTTTATGTGAATGTGCATTGCCCTCCCCGCGGCTTCAGTCTTCCGCTCCATGTCCAATGCGGCCGCGGGCTTTGGAACGCCGTTGCAAGACATCATGGAGGAAGATCCAGCGCTTCCTGCCATCCTCCGTGCCATATTCATTCTCCACAGCAGCAGTAGTGGTCCATGCGCCCGGCGATTTCGCTGGCTCCTGGCCTCCATCAACGACTTCCATCTGCTTCCTTCTTCGCCCTTCTTCACTTCCTTCACCAGATCGGCTTACTCTTTTCCAAACGTTCCCCGTTCCGCATCGAATTGGGAGACAACTCTGTCCGTCTCGCTCTTGAAGTCGTCAGCGGGCGAGACTGGCCTCGTGTCGATTATATCCTCCCCTAGAGGGCCGCCGGATCTGTCTCGGCATCCGGGGCAGCGTTTCTCGACTTGCTCACTCTCCCCATGCTCGCGTCTCCCTTGCGCGGTACCCAGTAGTGTCCCGCGCCATACGCAGTCGAGAGAGAAATTGTCGGGACCGATCGTGCCCTTCAATCAGTTGTTTATAATTGCCTCGTCCTGTTGCTATCTGTCACCGAGCTTTACTTACACACGCGGCGCTTCATGCTCGTACTTAGCTTCTTCCAGGATGTATCTGACTATATACATTCCTGCAAATGGCATCGAAATTTCTGTACTCCAAAATTGCTGTGCAATGCAGTGTCGTCTGACTCTCACCTAGCTGAAATGGATGCCACTGACTCCGCTGTTTCTCTTCCTCCAGAGATCTGGCTTTACATACACCGGCTGGCCACCACCGACTCGTCGCCGATAACGATAGCTAACACAGAGGCCTTCCAGTATGTGGCTGGTGTAGACCCGTTCAAGGACATCAAGGATTTCTCGCGCGTGAGCATGAGCTCGACGCTAAAGGATACTACGGCTAACGTATTATGCAGGACGCTGCTTCCTTCGTACTCGTTTGCAGGCTGTGGAATAGCTTGGCGGACGAGATGTTGTATGAGAACATCGAAGTGGACGATCGACGGTTCCATACGCTTTACACTGCGCTAGAACGGCCGGAGACTGCGCGTCTCGTTCGCAGTGTCCGACTGTCCAATACCCACTCCGAACACAACTACGCCATCCTCGCGTTGTGCCCTCGGGTTCAAATTATCGTTCAACCCGACGCTGACGCTCTGATGGTGGCGACGGCAAATCATGCGTACTCGCCTATGAGTACGAATTTCAATCCCCAGTCGCAATTGCCGGAATTTTCTTCTCTTAAACGCATTTATTGGACAGAGTCGTACCGAACGTCGCGACTCTTGCGCAGACTGATCCCACTTGCTCCCAATGTGGAGCATCTCTACTTGACACAGTCGATCGCTCTCAGAATGGATGACACCCTCGGCTTTCCTGCTCTTCCCAACCTCCAGCGGCTTGGCCTTGGGATAGTTGGTCAAAATCTTATTTCTTCCATCCTCCAGCTCGATCTGCAAAACCTCACTCGGCTCAACTGTTCTCCGTCATTTCTCAAGTCTCCGAATTTTCCTGTCCTCCGGTCCCTGCGTAGATTGGAAGTCTTCGGCTCGCGCAGCACTATCTCATTCAGGACTATATTTTCGCGGTGTCCGCGCCTCGAAGAGCTGTCCTACGACGTGTGGAATAACCTGTCGGGGCCAGAGGGCGAGCAGGCGCCTCTGGCCTGCATCCGTCTACATTCTGCAGTCACGGTTGTTAGAGATTGGACACCTATCGAGACCCACTTTGGGCTCTTCCTCTCCACGGAGTTTCCCAGAGTTCCGCGGCTCGTGCTCCATGGGACCTGGCACCGTGTCGTTGCCGATCCTCTGTTCGTCCGCTTGCAGGATGGCTTGAGGATGCGAGGCTGCCAGCTGGAATTCCCGGAAGGCAATGTGCGCTGAACAAGGCAAGTTTTTTTCTAGCGAATCTTATCTGGTTGTTAATTGTGATGGTTGTAGCCCGAGGTAAACTAATGCATACACGCTTGTCAGCCAAGGTCGACTCGCTGTACTTTGACGCGTCTATATATGCCTACTTCATGCGAGCATGTGAAACAAGTGGTGTTGCATTGGATCGTAGGTATTGGTTGACCCAGTTTTCATATCCAAAGGAACCCAACTGCATTGTTGTGTCCACACTGTTAATCCGAGTACGAAGTTGGGCTGGATAGCACGGCTGAGACCGATGCCGGCGTCAGAATCTCATCGAATCATCACTGCTTAAACTTCTTCTCGACAGCTTGTTCACAGCTTGTTGACAGCCGCTACAATCGAGCGCCCCTCATTACAAAGTCGCTCGAGAACCGAATGGCGGACGTCCCTGCCTCGCCTTCCTCGACCCGCCTGAAGAACACTAGTATAACCTCCGAGAACGACAGGTGGACCGCGGCCAGCAGGACATATCACTACTAATATTCGTCGACGTCTGATGTCCGCCCGTAGACTAATCGAAATTCTCCAATCGTGCTTTGCCGAACTGCTGAGGGAGCAGGAGAAATAGGCCGGCAAGTAAGCAACCGTACAGTCTTGGTCCACTGTCATTCTGAACCCCTAAAGACTGGAATGGATGGCACAAGCCCTTCAGCCAGATACCCCGCTTGTTGCAGATAAAAAGACGGCTTTCTGGAATTCCTACAAGACCCTCGCAGACGAACATGACAAGGAAATCCAGCAAAGATATAGCACAGACCTCGACACGTCGTTGATTTTCGTCAGTGCTACTGTATGTTCCGCGAGAGGCGGATCTAATCTTTTCTTATCTATCAAGGCTGGACTTTTTTCGGCAGTTGAATCGGCGTTCATCATCCAAATCCAGCCAGAAATTCAACCACAAAACACTCCTCGCCTGATCGTGGTCGCTCAGAGCTTGCTTTACATCGGCCTGGGCTCCACGCTACTAGCCGCCCTTCTCGCGGTTTTAGGAAAGCAGTGGCTAATGAATTATTCCGCCGCTGGGGACTCCAGGGGGGACTATCGAAGCACGCGGTATCAAACACCAGCGGAAGTTGGACGGGCCCTAGCGTTGGACACGGGTCGCGGGTACACCCGCGGGTTTGTACCCGAGGGTTTGTACGGGTACGGGTACGGGTCGCAATTTCAGACCCGTGCTTGACCCGTGTACCCGACCCGTATACCCGCGGGTTTTCTTTGCTTCGAAAAACTACTGTTTTCACGGCGTATGAGCTTCACCTATTTGCTTCAGATTCCAGTGGATTCTCATACAACTCGTAGCACTTCACCCCACGTTCAATCTCGGGTATTTCCACCCCAACAAAATTGGCCAGACCGGAATTCAACCGTGGAAAAGCAGCTGTATACCCACTTTAACGTACCTCGGAAGTGCGCAGCTGAAAGCGAACCCTAGATCGATGTGGTGGGGTCGATCAGTCGATCAGTCCCGATGTTGTTTACGCAGGTGCTACATTGTGGATAGTGTCTCCTCGCCTTCATTAAACAAGAGGCGACATCATTTTTTGCGCACCTTCCCATCTCGTTCGGCTCCACAAGTATGCCCATTGGTACCGTTAAAATGTCATTCACCTGGAGAATTGCGCGGCGGGTTTGGTGGTGTCGAGGACCCGCGGGTAACCCGTACGGGTTTTGGACCCGACCTGTACACGGGTACGGGTTTCACGGGTACGGGTACGGGTAGGCCCAATGGTACCCGCGGGTGTACCCGTGTCCATCCCTATCAGGACGGCCTGCGTCGATGGAAATTTGACCTAATAATCCAGATGTTCCCTCTCCTTTTGCAGTTTGGTTTGCTTCTCTTTGGGGCTGCTCTTTCGGTGTATTTGCAAACGATCCATCCAGCTCTCGCCCTCATCGTTATTTCCGTGACGTCGTTCGGACTTTTGGCCTACATTTAATTTTCGCTGCTCATGTCCGCTGTGATCTCGCCGGATTCACCTTTCCAAATTCCACTCGCACCTCTTATGGCTCGATGCGTCCCAAAAGCTTTTTGGCTCGCAGCTCGCCAATTGTTCCATCGCGGTGGTCTGCAACTCTGGTTTTTCATCCGACGGGTCTGGTCGGCATGCTCTCACCGTATACATCCATCCCATGATCTCCTTCCCTCCTTCTTGCGATACAAATCATCACATGAAACGGCAAAGCGGCAGAAATCCAGACCACTCTTTGTAACCCCCTTCCCTCAACCGTCGCCCGAGGTCCCCGCCATATTGTGGGTGTTGGAGACCTCAACCGACCCAGACACAATCACCGCGGCGGCGGAGATGGCTGGCCAAAAATGTTGAACCTCGATATGCAATTGACCAGACTGCGCGACAGCCTAGCCTGTTTCCAGTCGCTTGGAGATAAATTTGGGACGTTCCACTTGACCAATATCCGGCATGGGGCCCATGTCTCTTCGTGCCATCCATCTTGGTCGGGCTTACTGTACCTTGCGATGCGTCAGCAGACCCACAGGATTGTCCCACAACGCCGAACTCAAGTTTACTTGGTTCCAGGAGGATGGGCAAAAGATGGGATGGTTGACCCCGAATTGGAAAACGTGCTTCGAATTCTAGAAGGCAAACCAGACCTACCTGCCAGTAATGCACCACTCGTCACAAAATGGGCTCTCCATGTCATCCCCTCGCTACATCATAGCAGCCCGGAGTCGAGGCTGCGTTCTTTGGAATACTTCTTGGTTCAATCCGACCGGATACAGAATCTTGATTCGGCGGCATTCGCCGACCTGTTTTGCGTTGTCGCCTTTCTTTCCAGGATAAGTAGCTGTGATGTGGCTTGGATAGACAAGAGGTGGGTCGAGTCGAGTCGATTGAGACTGTATGCGTGTACTCATCGACTTCTAGCCCATTTCAGAGAGAGTTGTTTGAACGCCTTTTCACAACGATTGCCTCCTGCGTCGAAAATCGGGAGATATCCATGGATACTGCGGCCCATATAATTTCTGTCACAGGCAAGGTCTCAAGCAAACTGGATTATAATGCTTGGTATCACGATTTTCCATACTACCACCGGCAATCCGTGATATATCGCTTCTGCGCCAACCTTCCCCAGTCGGAAGGGTGGGTCGGTGTTATATTGGCAACCGCTCTTCTCACCGGAACGAAAAGTCAGAGCGACATGGTTATGCCAGATTATGGAACCGCCAACTGGGTCCACCATGCACTGGAGAGTGCCGATCTCTCACAAGACAGATGGGACGACAAAATCATAACTGGCGTCACAGGCTTGCTACAGGCGCCACTTTGTTACGGTTCTCGACCAAAATGGATCATATCCATCTGCTTCTACGAGCACTCTCGATCCCAGGGAATATTTCAGAGAATGCTGCTCGTCTTTTTTTGCGGGACAATATTCTCGTCTGGTTCCAGGACAGCGAGCTGCGACCGATTTTACAAGCGGCTGTGGTGTGGTCTTCGATCGCGCACCTGGCCGTAGAACTCGAGGACCCATCCTTTACGAAACAATGCATACGAATGGGCCACACTCTGGCAGGCATGCCTGATTGGCAACCCTACTTTCACAAAGAACTTCCTTCCTGGATCACCACATTTTTTTCGCGCCGAGGAGTGGGATCTCGCTGGAGATTATAACTCAATTCTCTCCGACATTGGGACTCTGGACACTCAAGAATATGAATTCGACGACGACGGGGAAAGAGCGTTGGGTTTGACTTTTGTCGCTCTTTCCAAAGCTTGGCAAGACTTCAGCTTCGACTCGTCGGAGAGCGTGAATATGGCAGTGTCGTTGTTGCGCTCCACGGGCTGGGCAGCGATACGAAGGGAATACCCAGTCACTAGGGTTGAGTGGCCATACTTCAAGTATTTGCCCATTGCTCCCCGTTTCGAAGTCGCCTTCTCCATTCCCCTCCGCGAATCTTTGAGTCAGGCGGCTGTTGCCGCCAGAAACAAAATCACGGAAAATGGCCCCGAAGAAATTTGTTTGGAGGAAAACAGAGCACTGGAAACAGTTGCGAAAATGATAGAAGATGTCGCAAGTAAAATATCTCAACCATTCATCCCTCTTGCAGAAGAGGAGCCCCATTATTGGAAGAACCTGAGGTTTCAATTTGACGGAGACATTGGTGCTGTGGGAGGAAGGCAGCGACGAACGAATAATTTCTAGGGTACTACACTGTGTGAAAGAACAATCTCCAGCGTAGGATATTGTACCGGTCGGCGCAGATACGTTTTGTCCCACGGACCGTATACTTCCGGTAAATCTAGGCCACTTTGAACGCTTGGTGGATATAGGGTGGGCAGTGATTGGCTTCGGGAACAGTCACCGTTATCTCGTCTCTTAGATAGTAGCAAGAGTACAAACGCGGAAAGCCCCACGTCTTCGACTTCCTCGAAGATTGCGTCGGTTGGTTCAGAGGCCCGCCGATCCAACGTTTTCGTTTCTCGACATGATGGCGCGAAAGAAGGTCTTCGGCCAGATTTGGTAACAAATTACTAACTCGAGTAAACAAACGTCTACCTTCGGTCCTTCTTCCACCACTTACATCCCAAGTTTTGGACACTTTGATCATCCCGCCTGCTCGAGCCCGTTTCTGCAATTAATTTACGAGGTCTTGCGTTGCGCATCATCTTCACTGCCACGTGTCAGCGCGACGGTTCCCGGCTGACAGTCGGAAAAATAGGATTGCTATTTGCAACATCAGCCCAGCAACCTGCTGCACCCTGCTGCAGCCTACGGGCATCGTTCGCACTGTCTCTTTTCTCTCGGCAACTGCAACTGGCTCCAGTGGCCTCTACTAAAATCCTAGATTCTGAAGAGTGTAGATCGCCCAAAAAATCGCAACAGTTTCAACACGCGTGTCGCGAACCGCGCGGTTTCGACTCTGCGGACTCCACCCATCGTGACCTACGGCTCCAGGGCCATATGATGATCATCTGTCTGCGTCTGCTCAGATGAGAGTAACACTTGACTTTTTTTTTTTGCTCATCTGCCTCGTCGCATAGTTGTTTATCCAATGCCTCCGCTATGCTCAAGCAGTCGCTTTCTACAGTGAATCTACACCCTCAACTGAAAGCTGAAGGATCCGTCGCCTATTCGTCGCTTACCCCTCCCACTTCGCTTCACCGTGCAATCACCCCACTAGCCCCACCCTGCTCCAACAGGCGCAAGTACCAGTTGAATAAAAATGCAACATCAAGTCAGGCGGCGCCATGGTTATGATCGCCCGCAACGCATATAACGCAACATCGCCACGGAGATTGTGTCGGGTGAGCAGCCCACAGGACCGTTCGACCCCCGCAGCTGATCAGCCATTGTGATCTAGGACCCGTCACCTGCGATAAGGGCGCGCCAATGTATAAAGAGCGGTGCATTGGGCGTCCGGATTCCTTTTTCCTCCGCTCACTCCCTGCCGCGCACGTAAATTGCTTCCTCCCCCCGCCGCAGTTTGCAGTCCCTCTCGTCCGGGGATCGAGTCAACACTGGCACACCGCCGCCTTCCTCCCACCTTCCTCCCACCAATCGCGTCGCTGTCTATTCCCATAATTCGACAAATAATATCCCACTCGGCTGCCTCTTCTTCTCAGCGAGCAAGCTGCCCCCAACGTTAGCGCTCGCATTCTGCCGCTGGCTAGCGGGTATTTCGTTCTTGCTGGATGGACCCCGAACACCGCTCGCGAGAATGAATACCCCCGCAATCGGCCGACAGAAATTCATGGCCGGGCGTGGTCAAGCGGCTGCAGTGGTACGGAGGGTCGGACCTTGGGGGTGAATATGTACAGTGTTTGGATGGGGAATGGGGAATACATCTCCGGTGAGTGCTCAGTTTCGCGGTCCGGCCTCCCTCTCTTTTCCCTAATTCTGTGTGTATCCCGTTCTTGTCTTGCGCGCTGGCAATTTCACCGGTGCTACGTACAAAAACAGACACTGCGAGCTCTACTAGATCCTGCCGGCTACGTCAACTTTATTTCCCCGCAGCTCGAATGGGAATCCCATCCATCTCAGATCTGTACGGTCGTCCATCAGACGTCGGAGATATGATACGATGTGTGCCCTTAAACGGCCCTTTGAGGCATCGATTACGCCTATCCGTCCGGTGCGGCGTATGTCGGGCAGTTTCTCCCTTGTCGCGCGCCTTGATAATGTATTATGCTAATAACCTTCACATTTAGCGCGCCGGATTCGGACCAGCTTCACCCACCGTCGGGATGTCGTTGCGCGGCAGCGCTCTGACCATTCTCAGACTTTCGGTTCCGCCTTCTTGCAATTCTTCTGCTCCCACTCCATGCCACGCCACCGTGATGAAAAATGGAAGTCCGTGCCCCCTTGCACCGCGCCGCCGTTGCAGTGCGGAATTTTTCCGCGAGTTGTCCCCGCTCCCCGAGCCCGACTCCATCGCATGGATGTTCAGGTTCGTCCCCCTTTGTTGTCGTGCCCCTCTCTGTTCTCAAATTTCTTTGCAAATTCTCCGCTCGGATCTAATGTTTTACCCCGCATTCCCCACACTTCCCCGCCGGCAGCATTCGTCCGATCTTCTCTTGTCTGCGTGCTTGTCCCCCTGGCGCGATGGCCCGTTGTTGTCTTGTCTATGTCTCACTTCGGGTCTTGCCGCACCGCACGGATCGGAGTCGGTTACTTACCCAACAAAACCGCAGTACGACGCTTCTTTTGATTCTTGATTCCCTCTCCCCCGCCCATTGGCGGACGCTGGCGGACGATCGTAGGAATTGGGTTGCGGCGCACATGGTGCCCGCCGCGCATGTGTTTGCCGTCGGGGTTGTCGGTCTTGAGCCCGCTCGATCACGGAAATATTCCACTCGCGCTCGCTGGATATTGTGGAGTCGGAAGCTTCGCGGTTGTGTGTTCTCTTGGCACTACGGTGCCTTGGACTTGGAGCGCGTCGCAGCATAGCGCATGTGTTATCCGGTAAGCCTACCCGTTCAACCTTTTGTGGGCTTGCATTGTTGTTGAGTCGCCGTTGTGGGCATCCGAGATGCCAGCATCCCGCGACTCGGCTTCGTCCCGTTCTCCAGCTTCCAACGCGCGCCTGTCTTGGTCTGTCCCACCGAATCCACTTGGACACCTCTCGCACGCGCCTGAAGGCTTTCCGAGGACTTGGAAGCGCGGGCGAAAGTGATAATCCAAGTTCTTTACTGGAAGACAACGACTTCCGACCTGGCGCTGTCGGCCGACAAACAAAAATGATACTGATACCGATAAGCAGAACACGACGTGGATTGGATGGTATCGACGCGACTGGGACTGTCTGGCTTGCGCGCCGTGGTTGGCTCTCGGACTTGCGCTGCGTAGTTCCGGCCTTTCTCTCCTCAAGTCCGGATCGGGATTGCTATCGGACTTTACCTCGCGTTGCTCCGCTCGCCTGTGCCTTTACCTCGAGTTGCTCCGGGGTATACTCTATGCTACGTTCCTTGCTCCGGGGTTTACTTTGGGCTCCTGCGCATGCTCCGGACCTGACTTTCATCTTTCCGCTATATACATCTGTCTGTCTTAACTTATCTCGCCTCTGTGTCGTTCGTTATCTTTAGTGCCCTGCCCGGGCCCCCGAGCGGATGGGCGCTTTGGCTTCTCTCGAACGCGCTCCACTTCCGCTTGATCACTCAGGCGCAATCCGCCCACGCCTACGTTACAGCTGGGACCCCGTCAGCGACACCGAACGTCTAGACAATTCGCTAACTTCGGCTTCGTACCGCGGGCCACAATAGCATTATACTGGCACCGTCGCTCGCCCAGCCAGCTCCATGCCAACCCTTATACGCGCCGTATTTGCACCGTATGTACGCACACTTCGCGGAACCTAACCTTCAAGCAGCCCGACTCAGTATCCTAAACAAGCCAAACTCGCCTTTACCCACTGACTAAGCCAGTGGGCGGGAAAGTCCACGAAATAAATGAGGAACGAAGCCCAGCGCATACGCCGACTTAGCCCCGCCGGAGCCGCATTTATCCTGTTTATCCCAAATTTATCCGCGCATCCTGCTTCCTCGAGACAAGTACGCCGCTTTCGGACTGCATCAATTAAATTGTGCTTCTTTGTGGAGCTTGAATGCAATCTCCCTCGTCCGGTGCGAGGGTGTTCCTGAACGTGTTTTTGGCTGGGATTTTCTCGGATCGCTTCTTTTTTCGGGCGCCCCGGTTACTTAGATTGAGCGGGCCGCGCGAGTTGGTCATTGAGAGTCACAAACGAGGTAATAATTCAATGTGCGCCTTGTGCTCTCCTTAATCTCGGCGGGGCTTACGGTTCGTTTTTCCCATTTGCTGGAGGTGAGGGATTGAATGATTGTATGAATGTTTTTAGTCCTCGTCCTTAATTCCGGTCCGTTGAACTCACTTTTGCTTCGGCGTTTATCCGCAAACAAGCATGTTCAATCCGATTCAATCGCACTGTTCAGTTCATTCGAATACCCGCGATCCTACGCACTCGCACATGGAAAATCCCGAGCCTGAGTCTCTTTTGCTTCCCTCGGGCTCACTACTCACTGATTATAATCGCATGTACGTATGCCCGTATGCGTATGCACACTGACTGGGAACAAAAGATTATCTGCACACGATGATAGCCGCTGCGAGTTGTCAACTCTATTTTGCCCGGGCCCGCCTAACGCTCAACACTCGCCGCCTATAGTATCAGTACCATTTTCAACAGTGCAACAAGCTAACAGTGAACATTGTCGGACTGTCCCAAGCGCAAGCTGGAAGTCGGAAGGGAAGGTAGAACCCGGCACGGCGGGGATGACAGCCGACAACCGTGGGGGTGTGAGCACGCTGTTGCCGCGACGGTGAGAGTGTGAAGTGGGAAGGCGAGAATCTTCCGGCTTGGCTTGGGGTTTGAGTTTGCAGTGTCGGGAGGGTAAATGGAGTATGGGAGCGATGCGCGCGAGCGCGGGACGGTGGCGTTTTTGTTTCGTTGTTGCCGTAGTCGTTGTTTTCGTTCCGGAGAAATGGGTTGAACGGCGGATTTCGAGCGGTTCACAACACGACCCAAACACGACCATCACGTCGACGTCGTCGGTTGAATTCTTGAACAGCGAGCGAGAGGTCCGCGGTTATTCCTTCAATCGTACGCGCACGTCCTGGCCAGTGGAGAGTTCCACAGCACGAAGCCTGTGTATACGTTGGATTGCCAGTAGGAAAGCGCAAAACAGGATTGACGGGACAGAAGACAGACCGCGCGGTATGACGTCGTGTGGGTTCGAACTTCGGGTTCAATTTTAACTCGTCTTGTTCTTCCCTCCTCGTCGGGTGGTTCAAGTCCGCGGAGGACATCAGTATTTCGCTGGCACACTGGAGAAGTTAAGAGCGGTCCCGGACAAAGTAGTAAGCGCGAAGGAGCCCTCGGAGACCCTCGAGGGAGACTTGGGAATAATTGGGTGTCGGATTACGGGTTACGTACTTACTTCCTTCGACACATGCATTTGCACGCCGGATTGGGATTCAACGCCACAGCGCGCGGCGTTTTGTTACCAGCGCACCTCTCCCGAATGGTAGCGCTCTGTGTCGTAGCCGGGCCAATATTACTGCCTGGCGCTGAACGGGCGGAATTAGAATTGGGGATTTATAGGGGGTTCGACCAAGAAGGATTCGACGCAAGAATTGCCAGTGGACTCGCGCATTTCGGTGCCACTGCGCCACCGCAAGAAACGCGCGGTATGACGCTGTGCATAGGCGTTCAATCTTGTGCTGACCATCAGTAGCCACTCATTGTTGACTGCGTTGGGTTGAGATAATTTGACCACGGGCCGACCTCAACTATCATGGTCAATTTCGGCGCGCCACCGCAGGAAACGCGCGGTCTGACGCCGTGCAGAGGCGTTCAATCTTGTGTTGGCTATCGGTAACAACTCATTGTTGACTACGTTGGGTTGAGATAATTTGACCACGGGCCGACCTCAACTATCATGGCGAAATTCGGCGCGCCACCGCAGGAAACGCGCGGTCTGCCGTGCAGAGGCGTTCAATCTTGTGTTGGCTATCGGTAACAACTCATTGTTTGACTGCGTTGGGTTCGATCCAATTTGATGTAGGATCCCAGGTTCAACCACGGGCCGACCTCAACTATGATGGCGAATTTCGGTGCACCACCGCAAGAAACAGGCGCGCGGTATAGCGCCATGCATTATTCATTTCTTGTTCGCCATCGGTAACCATTCATTCTTGACTGCGTTTGTTAAAATTGATTCAGTTCAACGTCCAACCACGGGCCGACACCAACTTCCTCGGTGCGCCACCGCAAGAAACGAGCGGTACGACGCCCGGTGCAGAGAAGCATTATCAAGATCGATTTCCGTTGGCCATGAGTGGAACCATTCATTGTTGACTGCGCTGAGTTGAATTTAATTTAGGAGTTAAGTTTAACCACCGTCCGACACCAAGTTCTTCGGTGCGCCACCGCAGGAAGCGCACGGTATGGCGCCGTGCAGAGGCGTTCAATCTGGTGTTAGCCATCGATAACCATTCATTCGTTGACTGCGCTGGGTTGAATTTAATTTAGGAGTCAAGTTCAACCACCACGGGCGGCGTGACGGGCCGGCACCAACTTCTTCGGTGCGCCACCGCTGGAACCGCGCTGTATGAGCCTATTTTGTTGTTACGAAAGCGCCCCCTCCGTGTGATAACGCACAGTTGCAAAAGGGGGCGACTCGGAAGCCAAACGATCCTCCTGCAGAGGTGCAAATTGGGATTGGGATCGAGCTTCTGCACCCGTAAGAATCTCTTTGCGTTCATCAATGCCGAGTCCGACTCTGGCTTATATAATTATGTTTAAGAGGGGAGATTGGGAATCCAGCCACTGCGCGCGGTGTGCGTTCAATTTTGGGTTCGGTTGAAATTTTTTCATAGTGGCCTGCGCAGCTGATTGTGTATGGATTTATTATCGCAGCGACCTACGGACATCGTCGAATTCGAGTCCAGATTAAATATTTGCCTTTGGGCTGGTTGAATCTCGATTGACTACAGCGTATGTTCGATCAATCTGGATCCAAGTTAAACCGCGAGAACGATGCGCCACGCTCGCGATAACGACAATCGGTTTTGTGAGTCCTGTCTCGCCTCGCCTCGCCACAGAAGCACGTCCTCGGTGCGATAACGGACAAAAGTAGGTCGCTTCGAATTCCCATTCGAATTCGGATTCGGATTTGGATTGGGGTTCCACGCCATCGAAGATCTTCCTCCCTTCCTTGCGTACCCGTGTGCAGCTCTAGACCTCTGAATTCCCATACCGAGTTGGGTGACCGGGTCTATGTTGAGCAGACGGAGAAGGGGATTGCGGTTCGGTGCGCCGCTTTGTTGAGCAGGAGGAGCTCGCGGGACATGGACCTAGAGTAGATGATGTGGCCATGGAGCGAGAATTGTCGACGTCGGTGCGCCACCGGGGCTCGTTGAACTGTACCATACCAATGTTCGATTCTTTGGGGGTGTGTTGGGTTTGGGTTTGGGTTTGGGGTTTGGGGTTCGTGTTTGATTTTGATTTTTGTGTTGACACACGGTTTTCATTTCATTTCGAAGGTTACGGCGTCCCAATGCCATCTCAATTTTTTTTGGTTGAATATTAATTCTCACGCTCGATTCGTGGTTTTTTTATTGGTGATGCTTGCCAGAATGCCAGTTTTTTTCGTGCGGAAGAGAAGAGTGAAGTATGATCAAGTATTAAAATTAATTCCAGAATCCAGTGAGTAACGGTGCACGGTGCTTCGGGACGCCACCGCGCGGATTTCGCGGGTCGATTGGCTGCGCACGCCGTGGATTCGCAAACTCAATAGATGCATACTCATGCAGTGGCGTCAACCACGCACGTGTGTTGAAACTTTGACTTGTCCTCGACTTATTATATTGTTCGCAGCTCAGGTTGAGTAAGGAATCGCGCGTCGGTGATCCGACATAACACATAACACATACCCTACTTTTGCGTTACTCAGTACAACACAGGTTGGCGTTTGGGGGTGCGGTGGAGTCTAACTTGTGCGTCGGTGAGGAACATGTCACACCTAACATAGCATATGATATCATACCGTCCCGTAAAACGAAGACAGAAGTTGGACAGAAGGGCGCGCTGTCAGCGCTTTGCACCCACACGTCTGAATGTTAATATTGCGTCACCGTGTAAGGCGTATTGAGGTGTAAGTGATGCTTACGGGAGGGTGTAAGTTGGGCTGGGTGCTTACGGGAGGGGGTGAGAGACTGAGAGTGACGGCGGAAGAAATGCGTTTTGGTCGATTGGTGGCGGATAAGCTAGCTGGCTCACCGGCGAGTCCCCGGGCCCCCAAACCGAATCCAGTTCAGAGTCAACCGAATTCGTATTCAACACGTAGCGTCGGACCTCCCACGGTTCGAGTTACGCCTAAACGATTATAACTGGGTAGCAGCGACTCGTTCAAAAAAAAGGAAGACAAACAAGGAAGAAATAAATGAAGGAGCAACGGACGTGCCTTGTTGCCATCGGAAATTTCGGATATGGTGTATTGTGTATTGTGCAAAACATGCATGGCCATGGGGAAGCGCTTAGTGTGGGCGCCGCTCGTATACGCGACAGGGAGACGATTTCGGCGTTGTCGACCTTCGCAGGGGGCGTCGGCCCGTCGTAACAAAGAGGGGAAGTAAGGGGCGTCGAAACGCTGACACGAACCCAAGCTGGGGATTCAAATTTCAGCCACTTCGTTGGGGAACGCACTCATGTGGGTGCAGTCTGTAGAGTGGGCGTAGAGCGGCGCTCCTCTCGTTTGGACTGGACAGCGTTACGGGAGGGTGTAAGTTGGGTTCGCTGCTTACGGGAGTTACGGGAGGACGGTAAGGAACGATTAAAGATAGCAGACTGACGGGTGTATGTATTTTTGTCGGTGGGTGGCGGCTAAGGTAGCTAGTTCACGGCGGGTTCACCACATTTGGATTCAACAATGGATCACCACCGATTCAACCAAGCGTCGAACCGTGGGAGGTTCCGATTAGCGGGCATGCGCGCGTGTGTAATGTAGCGACTCGTAAGTACCAATAATCAAAGGGAAAAAATAAGATGAAAGGCCTAGGGTGTGCCTTGTTGCCATCGGAAATTACGGATATCGTGTATCGTGCAAAACATGCATGGCCATGGGGAAGTGTGTGTGTGGGCGGGCGCCGCTCATCTATGTACGCGACCGCGCCGAGGTAGATGATTTCGGCGTTGTGGGTTTATGGGCAGGGAAGAGCGTCGGTGTGATTGAAATGAGGGCCGGCCATCGAACCGCTGAGACGAACGCGCGCTGGATTTCGCTGGGAAAGTGCATTGTAGTCAGCGTCTATCACGCAGCGGCTAAACCGTATTTCACGCGTGCAGAAAGGCGTATGGATGCGTGGTTACCTCGATCAGGGAGCTTGTCTAGGCTCATCTCCCACTTTTTCAAGCAGTCGGAGGACAGCAGCCGTATTCGTCTTGCAATGGTTAGTCCAACGCAGGCGCGCGCCAAAGGGGAGGGGTTGGGTTAAAAAGGGAGGGGGCGGCCGGTGATCGAATTCGCCGGAGGGGCCCCGCAAAACGTGGATTTGATCAGAGGAGGGACCCCGGACGCATCTCGATATGGGCTGTCTGACGTGGGAGTCTGCGCGGAGTTTGAATGACCGTTTGGGGATAGGATGCGGGCCGTGTGCCGGGGTATAGATACCTGGGAAGTGGGGAGATCGCAGATTTGATACTTCAGCGTACTTTACTTGGTACTTCAACTGGCACTTATGGCCTCCTCCGCTGCGTACGCGTACAAGCCCCACGTCCGCCAGGAGGGCTTCCACCTCCCGTCCCCGCCGCACAGCACCGACACGCCCCCGCCGCACGCGCACGCGCACGACGGGATCTTCGCGATGGGGCACGGCTTCCATGCGGGCGACTTTAACGACGAGCTCGCGGGGCTCATCAACCCGCAGAGCAACGAGCGCAGCACGCAGAGTCCTACTGGGTACGAGGGCAGCGCCAACGGGAACAACAACAACGGGAACGGGAGTGGGGGCGGGGGCAGCGACGGCGGGTACCGCCCCCCGCCGCACACGCACAACATCTTCGACATCAGCGCGCCGTCGCAGCACCACGCCAATGCCCACCACCACGGCTCCGCCTCCTCCACCTCCTCGTCCTTCCCCGCCCACTTCTCCCTCCCCTCAGCGGGCGGCGACGGCCGGGGGAGCCCTGGTGGGGACGCACCCCAGCCCGCGCCGCAGTACCACTTCAACTCGACGCTGCCCGCGCTCAATAGTAGCATGCGGTACGACCCGCATCCGCCGCCCGGGTATATGCCCAGCCCGAGCAGCTTTCGCAGTCCGAGTCCGCACCATACGAGTCGGAGTCGGAGCAGGAGTCGCCCGCCGTCGAGTCATTTGGGTGAGTGCGCGAGTTTTGCGAGCGTCTGCGTGTCCGAGTCCTGCCAGGGCCAGCGTGCCCGCGAGGACGAGGGCTGCGAGCTCTGCGAGGGTGCTTGCAAGCGTATGAACAATGCTAATACATTCGATTCCAGCCTCAAACCCCACCTCCGGCCCCGGCCCCACGCGCACGACGCGCACGCGCCGCAACGGCTCCCTCAGCAGCACCTCCCCGCCCCCGCGCCCCGTCCCGCAGGCGATCGTCATCCCGGGGAGTCATGGTGGGTTTTGCGTTCTCTTACTTTTCTCGTTCTTTCCTCCTCTGTTTTTCCCCTTCTTCTTTCGTGGGGCAAAGTGTTTTGCGTATCCGCGACTTGGCTTGAGTCGCTGCCATCTTTTGGGCGACTTGCACTCCCTCATTCCTCTCCCTCTTCTATTCATTCTACTTGTACCTTGTATCGATGCGAGAAAGCTGAGCTGACGATTTTTTATATTTTTTGGGGGCACAGGCGCGAACAACGGCGCACGCGGGAGCCCGTACGGCGCGGGGTGGTTTGGGGTTAATGGGTGGGTCTTTTTATTCCCTCCCTCCCTCCCTCCCTCTTTCTACTTTTTTTCTGCGCTTTCTTTCCTGCGACTCGATTTCGCGATTTCTCTTCGATTTCCCGAGTATGGGTTTTTTCTTTTTTTGTTGGAGTGGATTTTGGAGCGGGTCTTTGCGGCGGGGAGTGCGTGCATCGCGAGAGCGCATCTTTGGCTTGGCGCTGCGTTCTCGCACGTTTGCCGTTTGCCGTTTGCCGTTTGCCGTTTGCCGTTTACCGTCGCTTGCGCTTGCCTCGGCTCTCCGACCCGCGATTTTGCCTCGCCTGTTCTCTGCGGGGGGATCCTTTTCGCGGGGTTGCGGTTTTCACACCCTGGTCCGCCTCCCCCTGCATCTTTTTGTTCACATCGCGTCGTTCATCTTTGTTTTTCATCTTTCATCTCGCCTCCTACCTCCGCCGCTTCTCCCCGCTTCTCCTGCCCTGCATCTCCTTCCCTGCCCTGCATCTCTTTCCCTTCCCCGCGTCGCGTCGTCGTCGTCGTCTCGTCCCTGCGTCGGCTACACCCTCGGCCATCGGCTCGTCCCGGCTCGGCCATCGGCTACACCGCTTCTTCGACCCCCCGCGTCTTCCGGGGTCGTCAGGGTGCGTGATGGCGGGGATGACGGGATGACGAAATGGCGGGGTCCGGGGTTGGGGTAGCCCCGGACCCCGCGTTTGACGCCGTTTGACGCAAGGCGATGAGGGGGTGTTTGATCGGCGCGGGGGGTGATGGGGATGAAATGGGGGGAGAGGAGAGGCGGGGGTGATGGCGGTGATGGCGGGTTATCGTATCGACATCGACGGTTTTCGCATGAGGGGTGGGGGAGGGGTGCGGGGGATGGAGGAGGGATCGAGACGAAGCGGCAGATGCGACGGGGAGCCCGGAGTCGGGAGTCGGGAGTCGGGAGGGAGTTTGTTTTGCCTTGCCTCGCTTGCGGCGACTCGTGGCTCGTGGGCGCCGTGAGGTCTTCGTGACGGAAGACCCACTTCTCTTTCTTATGCGTGCGCGAAGGAGGAGGATGGATTGTGGTGCGCGGATGTGCGGGTCGGCGTTTTGTTTGGGCAGATGTGCCAGATGTTACCCGCGCACGGGCGGCGGGGTGGCGGGGCACAGCCTTGACTTTCTTGCTTTTGGTTTTGGGCGCACTCTTCTTCTTTCTATCCTTTTTGATTTCTGTTTCTGTTTCTGTTTCTGTTTCTGTTCGATGCATCTTTTCCTTTTCCTTTCCCTATTTTCTTACTTTTCTATTTTTGCTGCCTTTCTCGTTCTTCCTACGCGCGCAAACAAATGCTAACCTCTGTTGCAGCGACTACCCCCACGCAACCCCCGACTCCCTCCCCTCCCTCACCTCGCTCCCTTCTTTGAACTCCCTCGGCTCCTACTCCTCTCACCACCTCGGCTCCCCGCACCTCAACCCGCACTCGCCGCATCTCAACTCGCCGCACCATGGGTTGGGGAGCGGGAGCCCGCACCCGTTCGCGATTAACGGCGGGGGGATGTACGCGAACAACACCGGCAGCTACGGGAGTCCCGTCGAAGCGAAGTTTGGGGGGATGGGGCTGCATGGGGGGCATCATGGGGGGTATGGCGGGATGGGATCGCTTGGGCCTGCCAATATCGGACTGCCCTCGTCGCTCGGCACGAACGGGCTTCACGGGAGCGGAAATGGGAACGGGAACGGGATGAGCGGGAGTCTGACGAGTAGTGTGGGGGGCACTGCGTCGTTGGTGGAGGGGAACGGGAATGGGAATGGGAATGGGAATGGGAAGGAGAGCAAAGCTGGTGGGTTTCTTTGGGCTTTTTCTTCGTTTCGCGGTGGCGCTCGCTTCGCTCTTCGTCCGCGCTCTTGTCTGCATCCTCCCCTCCCTCTTCCCTCTTCCCTCTCCTTTCACTCCCCTTCCTCCCTTCCTCCCTTCCTCTCCCTCCTCCCACTTCGCTCGCTACCCTTCCCCTCCCATCTCCTTATCAACTCGGACTCACTCCGTTCGTCCACAGAATCCAAAGCGACCCTCCTCGCGCACGAGAAGCGGCGCCGGCGGCGCGAGAGCCACAACGCGGTCGAGCGGCGGCGGCGCGACAACATCAACGAGAAGATCAGCGAGCTCGCGACGCTGATCCCGGAGTGTCTTTTGGACGGGGGTGGTTAGTTTTTCTTCCTACTCTATACTTTTCCTATCGGCGAGGCGCAGTGGCCCGCGCATCGGCTCGCCTGCGCGGTGAGGATGAGCGCGGCAGGTTGGCCTGCGCGGCAGGGGGAGAGTGCACTGCGTTGTGCATCGGCAGCGAGCACTGTCAGCGACGTCGTCCTGCTTGGGCAGAGGGAAAACGCGCGCAGCCGCACTTCCCCCTCCTCTCCTCCCTCCTCCGTCTCCTCTCCCCCTCCTCTTTCTCGTCCCCATGATAACCGCAATATTAACGACTCGTTCCTTCGCAGGACAAGGCGGCCAAGGCCAATCGCCGAGCTCGCCGGACGACGCACTGCTCTCGCCGACGGGGCCGGGCGCGGGTGCGGGGGACTGGCCGCTTGTTTTGCCTGGTGGGTTTTTTTCTTCCTTTCGTTCGTTCATGGCTCCGATTCTCCGTACCCCAATCGTCTCCTCGGCCCTCCTTCGCGGAGTACGGAGGGCGAAAGACCTTGAGCGGAATACGGAGGCTGTGGACGAATGTGAAAATACAAGGACAAGGACGAACGCTAACGCGCTTTTTTTTGCAGGCGCCAAGAAGGAGATGATGGACGACGACGGGAAGGACGGGAAGGAGGGGGCGGTGGTGAAGGCGAACAAGGGGATGATTCTGAGGAAGAGTGTCGAGTATATCAGGTGGGTTTTTTCCCCTTTCCCCCGTATTCCCCCGTCTTCCCCCGTCTTCCCCGCCTTTTCTCCGCACTTGATACTACCCGATACTCCCCCTCCCTTCCTCCGCACTTGATACTCTTCCTCGCCTGGCCCCTATCCCACGCCCCCTTCTCACCACGAATAAGCATCACTTTACTCCATCGACTCGCCCCCATTGCGCACATCCGTCGTCACCGCACGAAAAACACTGCACTAACGCACACACCCCCAGATACCTCCAACAACTCGTCGCCGCGCAAGGCGCGCGCAACCGCGAGCTCGAGGAGCAGCTCAAGGGCTTCCGCGGGTCCTCCGGCTCCGCGTCCCCGCCGTCGCTCTCGCTCGGCTCGTCCGCGGGCCTCGACATGGACGCGCTCGGCGCGTTTGGGGGCGGCGGCGGGTGGCAGGGCGGGATGCTCGCGCCGATGCCGGAGGGCGAGGACGAGGAGCTGCATGAGCTCGCGAATGGCGCGAATGGGCATGGGAATGGGGGTGGGGGCGGAGGCGGAGGTGGGGAGATGGACGTGGATGGGAACGGGAACGGGGAGGGGGAGGAGAAGCGCGGGAGGCGGGCGAAGCGGAATGGGGCTGGGACGACGAATGGGAATGGGAATGGGGTGGAGAGCAAGGGGGTGGGGAAGGGCAAGTCGCCGACGAAGCGGAAGGCGAAGAAGGCGGTGCAGGAGGTGGATGAGGAGGAGGAGGAGAGCGAGTTGAGTGAGGATGGGATGGATGTCTAAATGTCCTCCTGCCTTCCCGACGCGAGGCGCGCGATGCTTTCCCTTCCGGCTGACGACAACAAAATGACGACGACACGACGATACCCGACTTTATCGTTACCCCTTCTTCACCCCCTTTGCTCGCCTCGCTTTCCACCTCACTTCGTTTGCCCCGCCCGCCTCATGACGCCGCCATGATTGCATGCATACTCACGCAGCGCGCCCTCATTCGCCTTTGCCTTCGTCACCCCATCTCACCAGCACCGCACCTCGTCTATCCATACCCACCATGCTTCTTGCTCCCGCCATCCGAACCGACCCGAAACGAAATGTATATGCCCCCGTCCTCGCTTCCAGCTGTATCTATCGCCCTATCTATCTGTCCCATCTCCGTCGTCCGCGCGCTCACGACTCTCACTCACTTTTCATCTGGTCCTCGCTCATCTCATCTCATTCATGGTCACGGTTATTGTGTCCTATTAAGTAGTAGTAGTAAGTCGTAGTAGTAGTAAGTTGGGAGGGTAGTACTGAAGCAATAGCATTAAGTAGCTTGTGTATATGTAGTGTGTAGTGTGTATGATAGGGTGTTTCCGTCCGAGCTGGAAGGAACTGGATGGAATGTATAGTACGTAGCACGAGTAATTAATTGACGATGCACCCTTGGAGGACGGAGATTTTTGTCTGCGGTGCACATGCAACGAATGAGGGGATAACGGAAATTATGACTGCCCTCAGAGGATGTCACACGGCATGTATGTAAGTGCGTAATGCGAAACAAAGAGTGCACCTCCCCGCCCGGGCTCTGTGCGACCCGGCGTCCGAGCCTGCACACACTCCCCAGTTTGAATCGCACGAGCGGGTGGTACCTTGAACCCCACCTTCGAATCCGCTCACCCCCACAGAGAAAATGGACCGACATTCCCGAACGAGTAAAGTGTCCCGTTGGTCGAGATGCGCAATTGTCGGGCGCGCGTGAAAGTTCGGTGTGCGGCTCTCGGATTTCCCCACACGCGCCATGTGCTACACCGATGCCCGTTGGCCATTGTTGTTCGGCGCTAGTGTTTTATTGGCTGTGCGGCCTACGGCGGTACGTACGGGACTCGGGAGAGTATCATTTATCCAGATATTCCATCGTCGTTGGAATCAGAAAACTCGGTACTTTGCATGCGGCGCGTAAGCCCCTGAATACGCCAATCTGAAAGTTGCCGTCGCTTGATTTTCGGGTCGGTTAGTTTGAATCTTGTTCTTTCTTGGTGCATTCAGCAGAGCACGGATCATGGGTAGCAGAGGGCAGCTTGTTTACGTGGACGCGTCGCGGTGTCGGACCGTGCTGGGGGATAACGCGCCAGCGCGTTTAGTAACGCGGATTGAGCGCCGGGTGGCAGAGGTCCTGGCTCGTAAAGATGAGATGGAAGCCGTCGGGAGAACGCGTATACTGGATGGGGATGCACGGATCCTGACAATACAATGTCCCAGTGCGGGGAAACAGAGTTTAGTGCGTGGGAGTGTTGCGATTGTTGGAGGATCTTCAGCACTTTGCGGCCCCCAAATCTGGACTAGCAGCTGACATTAATTGGGCGTTGAGCCCGATACAGCTGGCTGTGGGTGTTTGGATTCGAGCGCGCCGGAGATGAGGCCGTTCCCAGCGAGTGTCTAATCATAGCCGGCGCTGCCATAGGCTGGAGATGGAGATTAGAATCGAGATAAAATGAACGTGGGCATGGACTCTCCCGTGGGTCTATCCGAGGATTTACCATCCAGAGATGCACGACCAACACATCGCAGAGCTATTGTCAATAGCCAACGACGAGAAAAGGCTACCCACCCGGACACCGGCAGATCTAGAGGCATGCAAGGTGGCAGCCTGGCCGAAGTTAAACCTGTCAGGAACGTCGAAAATTAGAGTTAAAGAGTGCCTTTTCTGCTCAACAATGAAACGGTCAGCTTCGACTTGCGACGAATGCACGGGCCGCAGCGGATCTGTGCCGGGTCAGGAAGAAACAAGGTTGTTACTTCTTTAGCTTCGTGGCCCCCCGCACTTCGAATGCTTTCCTCTGGTTGCCGGAGGTTAGCCGATAGGCGAAAAAGAGTGCGGGGAATCACGAAGCAAGAAGCGCAAATCCGTACCCAGTTCCTGGGCACTGAGTGGCAGCCGCAATTGCATACGAAAAAATGCCGAGCGGAAGCAAAGAGAGCGAAAGAAATACTGCACTTATTGTCCCGCGGAACCAAGTTGAACCCAGCTAGCGAAGAAGTGGAAGTCGCCTCGAGACGATATTCCTGCGCAAGCGGATCTGCGGGGCTCCAGGAAAGCCTGTACGTAGTGCAGCTTCGACATCCAGCTAAGTTTGCACCAGGCGTCGGCGCAAGTGCGGAGAATCCAAAGAATATTTCTCGGCACCGAAATACATGCGTGCGACGTATTCTTACCCGTGTTCCTGGGGGTAGAAGTAAACCTTAGCTGTGTTCATTCAACGGCTAAACCAATTTCCAAAAGAAGTTGGCACCCACCAAGAAAAATGTGTGCACGTATGGACGAACGGAGTTTCTCATCTTTCCTTTTTGTCTTCTAGTAAACTCTTCTGCTCGTCCATGTCTGGGTTGAGATCCGCGGGCTCTATGGAGACGAAAACCGCGCGCGGCGCGCCGGGGAGCAACGCGGCCTCCGCCGTATTCCAGCCCACACCCCGCATCTCCTTGAGAAACCCTGCGAAGAGGGGATCCACGGTGCGGTATGCGGCAAGTATGAGGTCCGCTGGTGCTTGCGGGAATGATTTCTGCTGCTCTGATATCCGCGAAACCTCGACGGCGTGCGCCCACGCCTTGAGCTGATCCGCGGGGGAGTGGCCTTCCTTCAGGCAGATGTGCAGGAGGAGGTGCGTGCCCCGGCGTAGTTCATCGCCCCGTGTAGAGAGGGAGGTGCGGTCGAACCACAGCACGTAGTGCTCCCCCTTCATGCCGTCGAGTAGCGTAAGAGGTGGTTCCGCGCCTGAGTCGCGCAAGACAGCGTTCAGCGACGAGCCAATGGTGCATCGCCCTGTTCTGAGGATTTCTGGGCGCAGTTCAAATATCCGCTCGCGGGCGGACACCTCTGCGGGCGAGGCGCATTTCGTGTTTAAGGACTCGCGGTAGAGGTCCCAAGCAATCGACAAACGCTGTCTGTTGAGCGTGCGGAGGACGACGCCGCGGATACCGATGTAGTTTAACAACAGATGAAGACCGACGAGGGTGCAGAGAACGGAGTAGGTCGCCCATGGTGTGGTCAAATATGGGACAATCAGGCTGCCAACCTGTACGATACTTGAGAAATCGAACAGCCAAAGAAAAAGAGAAGCCTACCAACATGCCGAGCAGCGCGAGCACTGTCTCCTTGCTGCTGTCTTTTGCATTCAAATCGCCCACGTCGCCCGTGCCCTGGGTCGGCGTCGCAAAATGCACCGTGAGAGCCGCTTTTGCGCCAGCGGCGATGCCACACAGCGCGCGCAACGCTCCGCTGAGACAAAGTGCGCCCACGCGCACGCCAGGGGACGCAGTGAAAAGCGGAGAGAGGGTGTCGAGCACGATCGCGGCGTCGTTGCACACATCTGCTAAGAGCCGGAAGGTTTTTGCCTCGGGCGTGAGCGACGGGCCGAGCGCGTACGCCGCACAGATGGCTGGGATGGGTTGTTTAGGATTATCGAATCGACTGAATTAGCGAATAGGATGAATACTCGTTATGCGGCTGAAACAGTCTTGGAGGACAGTTAGAAGTAGGGCGTGAGTCGCGGAGGCCTCGGCGTCGCCGACGCCGAAACCTTACATCTTGGTTCAGGCAAACAACATTGTGGACGAAGGAAATGGGAGACAAACCTTCGAGTAGAGCTCTGGATGATATCAGTCCCGCCAGCGAGCTGCAGAAAGCTTGTAATGCGTTGAATATCTGGTACCTACCATTTACTTGAATATTTGGGACGGTGGCACCACACGCTTGGGCGACGTACCTGAGATAATCTGAGACACTTGTCTTTAACAACCCTCTCATTCTCAGTCGCACGAAGTCGCGTACCTGGAGAAACGCTCGCAGGATAACCTGCCGGAAGGAACACTTTTGTCGCAAACTCCACAAATCGGGCGTGTGGTGGACCCTTCCGGGGATATGCGCCCGCTACGCTCGTCTGCAAGCCAAGGGTAAATATTCACTCGTTCTAGATAGTGATTCTTGTTCTTGGCTGTTTCGCCCGCATAGTACTCACCCGACCGCCTTGTTCGCGCTCAATGATTCTAAGTCTTGTGGCCATCTACGAATGGCTCCGGAGAGCTCTGGGTTGCGTGTCTGTTGAGGTGAGAGTATCCGTTGAGGTAAACCGGTTCAAATGTCGGATTTCGAACAACGATGACGAAAGTAGAGGCCAAGAGGAAATTGATCAGATCAGATGGAGATCATTGCCTTTGCCAAACAGTTGACTTAGCCTTACTTCTTGCCACAAACCTTTCAACACGCTCATTTCAAGCTGGATGCAACCTCAACCCTACCCAACCATAGGTGACCGTCGTCCTGAACCGAACCCGAGGGACAATTGGCGATTTTCGGCAATCGCAAATCATCATGGCAACAAAGTGACATCCAGGCTGGACACCGTGGACATCAAAGATATCGTGAAGCGGGAGCAGTCGGTGCTCTTGCGCGAAGTAATATTCATTCGGAAGGGCTCGGACCTCCACCGTAGGTCTTGCAAGGCTCACCTGTTCCATCTTCAAATCAGGCAAAGAAAGAAACACTTTGGTCGGAGAGATAGATACTTCAAGGATCGGCGCCCATAATATGTTACAGGTTGACACTGTGCATCAGCCGATATGTTGCCCACGCTACTCGACGACACTTTCCTTTCGCCCACTTCGTCGTTCCCAATTTTCGCATAACGCGAGCGTACCTGGCGTACGGAGGCTCTTGACTTGAGTCCGCGTGTGCTTTCACAATGCCCTTCTCCGGACCAGGCGTGCCTGGCACTTTTTCACGTACGTTTTCACTGAGTATGCTCTGAAATCCTCTTATCTGTCGTGCTGCAGGGGATGATGCTGGCTCAAACCCCCACCACAAGGCGCTCATCAACATCTTCCTGACCCTCCAAATGCTGGGCCTCATAGGAAGCGTTGCCCTTGTCCTGACCACGACGTTGTCCAGCCGTGCATCACGTAACGCGACATGGCAAAACTTCTTCACGTCCTGGATCATCTCGACGGTCTCCTACTCCCTGTTGATGTGGTCCGGGCAATTGTATATCCCAGAGCCTTCGTTTGGGATCTGTCTGGCGCAAGCGGGTCTCATTTACGTGCGTTATCGTCCCTATTGGTTTCCGGCCAGGTCCTGACATCTACCCCAGGGTATTCCGTCTTTAACAGCAGCGACTACGTTCGGGTTGATTGCACAAGTGAGAGAAAGGTCTCGAAGAGCGTCCCGAGGGCATGCCTGACAATTCGTCTCGCAGATCTGGTTCAGCGTCCAGACTCTTTTGGCCCACAAAGTCAAGCACGAGCGGCTTTTCACGATCGGGGTGAGTGTGACTTTGGACTTTTTGCAGCGCCGAGTCTAGTCTGACAATATTCAAGCTCTTGATTCTACCATACGCCATCCTGTTCTCAATGGTTGTAGCTTCGTGGGTGGTGAGCATATCCGGCCGGCAACGCTAGCCTTATCTAACCGCCGATGAAGATTGGGATTCGCAACCCGAACGTCGTGGAAATCATTGGAAGTGGGATGTATTGCCATTTGGTGAGCGATACCCTTTCCAGCAAAAATTCGTCGCTGAACCTCGGCTTCTAGGGTCCCAGTGGCACGCTGTAAGCCAAGTTCGCCAAGTTCGCAGTCACGTCTAATTCGCATATAGGGGTAGGGTTTCTGCCGCGGTGGTTGTGTTACTGTTACTCCCAACTTTGGCGCTCGAGAGTACGTGTTTCAACATATTGCGATACCGAACAACTCAACAGACGCATAGTTTCGATCTGCATTGCTCTGCGGCGGAACTGGGGCACGTTCAAGCGCATGAAGCACTCCCTGTCGATCATCATCCGCGTCATGATATTCACCATGTTCGGGATACTGGCCATTGCGTGCGTGAACTCTGTATATCCATAGCTATCCCGATTTCAACGCCCATATATCCAGCCTCAGCGCGATATTCGTCTTCAGCGAGAACCACGGCGCCGCCTTGAACATTGTGTTCGCTACGAGTACGTTGTTGTCCCAAATTCAACTTTGTCTTTGGATCCCCATTTAATGGTCCTCCAGTGCCCGTCACGGCCGTCGTTGTGTTCTCCACGCAAAGGGTTACTATCTCTCTTCCACCTGTAACTTCTCTTCCACCTGTAACTTCTGCTAATCGACCATCCTTGACAGGACATCATCGGCGTCTGGATGTTCTGGAAGCCGAAGCCGAAGGGGGAGACAATCTCCTCCCCGCTCTCTCCAAACTACACTTCCAGCTCCGCTTCGGATGTTTGATCAGTTGGGTATCCGTGGTCGCTGTTATTGTTGCTTGCTGTATTTTGTGGGATATCGTGAAAATCATGTTGTCACATTACTGACCTGGACTATGTATTCTTTGTATCGATATTATTTATTGAGTGGGCTGGATCTACCGAATGTACCCGCAGATCTCAAACGTAACGGGAAGAAGAAAAACACTTCAGTGTAATTCAACAATCCCGTGGTCACTTGATCTCCTGCATGCTGGGCCGAATTTTGGTATCTTCAGTATCCACTTGCATATTTCTGGCAGCTCACACGATGCCGAAATACACCGGAAGATCTGAGCCCGAACTGACTAGCGCTGTAGCGCTGACTGACAATCGGAAGCAGTTTTGTGTGATTTTGAGTTCAATATCGTCCCCGGGCATGCCCGAGGCCTGAATCTGAAAGAACGATCACAGTGAACATTCCACTTCCGACCCCACCCTGCATAACCAGTGCCCGAAGGAGCCCGATACCTGCGGGAGAAACCTGAAAAAGAAGAAGGATTCACGGAGCCAAGGACGGTGCAGGAGGGTGATTGAATCGGCGTCATCATTGTTCGAGCTGCAGATGGAGCTCACGCAATTTGTTGAGTGCTATGTGCTGGCCTCCGTGTTGCAAAACCGATTTTACGGGAGGAATAACCAGTGTTGTCGCGGTCGGACCGATTCTGGGTTTCGATGCAAGTTTGTTCGAATTCTATCCCTCGCACCACGACGAGAAGTTTGCATACTTGTGAAAGAACTGGCTTTTCGTGAGTATATTTCATGGCTATGTACATCGGTGACAAATGAATTGATACTGCAAGCATCTAGGTTAGCAACAGGATGATGGGCGCCGGAATGAACGTGCCTTATTCTTGCGTTCAACGCACATGTCCCTCCGGAAACTCTATTTGGCAACCTTGCGCCTGCAAGCCGTCTCGGAAACTGGTAAACAGGGCAGTATCAACGACGCGGTGCCAGCTCCCGTGAAGCACGAGCCGCTGGAGTCTCGGGAATTTCGGGGAGAGGAAGAGCCCAAAGTGGGCCTCGAGAAGTGCCCACTCTCGGACGACCGTCACTGCAGATTGCAGCCGGATGCAAGTCAGGGGAGGCTGCGCCTGCGCCTCTTCCGGCTCGACCGGGCTGTTCCATACATCGTAGCAGAGCTCTCGGAGGCGCGGACACCGCGAGAATATGATCTTGAATGAAAGAGTGGTGCGCGAGCCGAAGAGTTCTAGAGTACGCAGGGACGGAAAGACGGGGAACTGCGGCATGTTTGGGAGCGATGCGGGGCATGTGAGTCGGGTGAGGTTTTGCAAATCCATGGTGTAAACGAAGGGGAAATGGAGTCTCCCGAGACCAAGCCGTCGGAGGCGAGGGATGGCAGGGAGATCGAGGATCTGGTCTGCACGTAGATTTGCCGATTGGATGTAGAGGTACTCTAGATTTGGCGCAACTGGGATCAGTCTGCGTAAGAGAGCAGCAGACACGGCCGACTCCGTCCAATACATCTGCTTCAAAGAGCGGTATTCCGGAAATTGCAAGACATCCAGGTTCGGGCACGCAACATGCTCCTCCAACGAGACTGGCATGATCTCCGGGAGGACAATCACTTGAAGCCGAGTGCACAACGCGAGGATGGCGTAATTGTGGTCGAAGCGGGTGGGGGACAGTCGAACACTGCGAACGAGATGCGTGGCTCCCGTTCGTTGCAACACGCTGGAGAGGGTATGAAACCGTCCGTCCACTCGGATATTCTCGTAAAGTATCTCGTTTGCCAGGCTATTCCACAGCCTGCACACCAGCGCAAAGGAAAGCGCGTCCTAAACGGTAGGTCAGGCCTCTATCGTTGGTGATGCTCGAGTTCTTTCTCGCTTACGCGTAAAAATTCGTGCATATCCATGAGTGGGTCGGTAACGCTGACATACCGGTACGCCTCTGATTGTGCTTTGACCATCGGCGAGGTGTCGGAAGTGGCTAGTCGGTGTATCTGAAGCCAGACCTCTGACGGGAGAGAAACAACATCCATAAAAGCCGCAGTGAGCGTCAAAAGAGAGAATTCAGGAGAGTTGCAAAACTGGTCTAACACTGCATTGCACAGCCATTTGGATTCGGGAATTCACAAGCTGATGATATAGCTGACGATACGGCGCGAGCTGACGCGCTGACGATAGAACCCACTCGTTAACGTTAACAGTAGACGTCGGAGTGGCCGAAAGGGTGAAGCGCATCCGCCCAAGCCAAACTACAAGTTACAATAGGTTACAATGCGGAAAGACTTAAAAAGGGCGAGACAAAGAATGGATGCGTCGCGAGAAGAATACGGCGGCGCCGATATTCTGTGGTTTGGCGGCAGTGGAGGCATAGTGAGAGCGGCACGCCAGGGATATGGATGCAAAGTCGAAGTGGCGGACGCTGGCGGTTTGCGAACGCGTCTAATTCTGTGGCCCGGATTTCTCACATCCTCACGTCGCATCGATCGCCCCACCCTTTGTAACCGTCCATCCACCATCTCCATACCAACACGCTCCGGCGCGCACCTCCAGTCCCTGCTCCTCGCCAACAGTCCACTCGGCCCGCTCAATCACCCGCAACTCCTCCGACATCCTCTCTCTCGGTCTCCCATCCACCGTCGTGCCCTCGCTCCGCTCCTCCCCTTTGCTCCACGCCTCCAAAGCCTCATTCACCACTTCCAACGTCCGCCCCAGAGCCCTCATCTCCCCTTCGCCCATCGGAGCGATATACCTCGCAATCGTGATATGCGCACTGGGTAGCACATACCGCGAGTTGACCTCGAGCACTCTGCCCAAGATGTCGAACACATCCCGTCGCAGGTGGTGATATCCCCATCCGCCCCCCGCGTCCGAGCGCGGAAGGAAGCTCAGAGCGATCCCGCCCGCATCCCACGTCACCCTCGGCGCGTCCAGCTTAGCCCTCCGTCCCTCGACCGCGCGATCCCGTAACAAGTCTGCGAGGTCCGGAAGCACCGGCCGCACGCGATCCACCAGGTTTCTAATCTCCTCGGGCGTATGGGAGTGCGCAACTTCCGTGACCGTGATGTGCAGATCCCCGGCGTTCGGCAGGTAGAGGGACGGTACCGCTACTTTCAGCTGCTGCTGTATCCACGCTACAAGCTGCTTGACCTTCTGCGGTGGTCGCGCCCAGACGGTCAAGCTATGGCGGGGGTCGATGGATTCGATTAAAGCGTTATTGTCAGGAATGGATGCGGGCGGGGCGCGGGCGGCGACGAGGCGCGCGAGGATCTCGTCGACGTTAATGCCCGGGCTGAGAACGCCGGGAGGAAGGAGGAGACCGTCTTGCTGCGTCGCGCGCGTGTCCCGGTGATGTGCGTAACGGTGTCGGATTCGGGCCTGCGCAAAAGTAAGTCAAGGCGGATTGGGAAGTGGATGGGGAGGTACTGGATCGTTATCGCAGTCGTCAATCAAGACGGTACAGGGATTGAGGCTGATGTGGGATTGGGCGGCGGGGGTCGGTGGTGCGTCTATCATTGACGTAGGTGGTATATGAAGGGTCGCCGCTGCGGTTGCGGGAAGAGAGAAAAAGCGCCCCTGTCTTCCTATTCTGGCGCCGAAGGTGTGATTAACACGTGGCGCTGGTGTTATCGATGGAGGCGCATAACTTGATTTGGGCAGCGCGAGCACTCGGGCAAGACAGACGTGTACGAGTGCTTGAGCGAGAACGATAGGTCTTGTCGAGGGTGAGAGTGTCTTGGGCTCGAGAAATGAAGGGAAGGACTCCACGGCCTGCTGGTGCCGAGCGTGTAGATGCAGGATGCAGCGGGGAAGGAGACGACGCTGGTAGCTGGTAGTGATTCCATGCTCGGAGACCGTGCTTCAATCCATCACAGGTCGCAAGGCCAAGGTCTTGAAGACTGGCGCACATGCATGCCGAAAGACTGAGTCGCCCGCCAGACCCTCTCCTCCATCCCAGCACTCGATGGCTGGAGGCCAGAGCGCATCAGGCTCAAGTAGCTCTGGTAGCTCTGGGGACAGCAGCGGCGGGCCCAGGGCTATGCGGCGATCGCTTTTCGCGGAGCGCGATCGGCGCGCCAGGGACGTTGCCCGACCTCCAGCGCCTGCGGTCGCCAACCGCTGGCTGGTCTGTGGAGAGCTACCTTGAAAAGAAATGAGCCGAAGGCTTAAGCGGCAAGAGTCGTGCGTACGTACGTGAAATCTCTGTCCACTGCACCCAACGAATGTAACGAAGCCTGCACGGTCCGTTCCATTTGGCAAAAGTCTCCGATTCACTGAGAATTGGACCGGCCACATTGGCAACGAGTTGTACGACACCGACGAGAGTGGGACCCGAGCGAGCTTTTTGAGTCCGCCGGTTACTCCCAGTCATGGTGGACGCCGTTCAATTGCCCTGAAAATCAAAGTATGAGGAAAGGACAGAGCAGCGCAGGATGTTCCGTGCATACACGGAGTCTCTGTCACGCGCAATAAGCTGCGACGTTCTAGTGATGGGAGCGCAGCCCGCAGATCATCCGCCCATTGATGGAACGATTCCGGCCGCAACTTGATTTCGACCGTGGTCAAGGAGCGGAGATGGGCCACGGTCCATTCGACGGTAGCATCGAGGTCAGTGGTGTTGGGATCTCCGATATGCCCTTCGAGAGTGATATACTCCAAGCGAGAATCGTGCGGACAGGCTTCGAAGAAAAGTCTCAGCAAGCGTAAGACCACAGTGGAGAAGAGGTGGATGGAACGCAGATTCACGGAAAAAATCTCTTCGCCCACTGCCGACTCTAGTTGATCAACTGACAGTCTATTCGGAGAGAAAGGACTCACATTCTGTCTGCATATACCAGAGGCGCAGATGCTCTACACCACTCGCCGCTCGTACTAGCTTGTTTTCCCATTGCTTCGAGCCCGTGCTTAGCGTGAGGGAGCTGACTCGAGTGAGATCGATCCGTGAATTCAGCATGAAACGAGAGAAGGTTTCGCTCTGAAGTTTGGCAATGAGGAGGGACCGAAGCTGCGGGCGCCACATTTGAGATTCTGGCCACGCGTCACGCTGATCCCATCGTTGTGTGAAGTAAAGTCGGGATAATGACAACTCTTTGAGAGATGAGGTCTCGCTGAACAGCGATAGCAGCTCGCGAGGAGACTCGATCACGATCCCGCGCAGGTGGACCGCCTCGAGCTTCGGGGACGAAAACACATCCCTCAGCGCAGATTTGAGCTTCCGTCCCATTTTATTCCAGTTCATGCTGAATTCCCCCCATCCGTTCCAGTCCGGCGCATTTTCCGTGAGGGATATTCGCTTCAGATCGAGCAGTGGGAGAACGAGCGATAACGTCCGACCATGCATGACCCAGGTGATGTGGCGGTTCTGGAGATACTCTCCGTCTTCATTGTACGCAAAGGAAGTCTCCGAGCCAACCAGCACGATGCACAGTTCCTCCACAAGAGGCGCAATATGCGGAGACGAAGTGATAAGCTGGTAGAACCGTTGGCACGGGTTACAGGAGGAGCGAGGCGGTAGAATCTCGATCTTCCTGAATATATAACGCCTGGCCGAGGAAACGAATGCGCGTGCCGCAAGAGAGCACGACTTGAGATCCGCAATGTCGTTCTCGTCCTCGTAGATGTTGTCCACGATGATGTCTACAAGCTCCTGTGGAAGGCGAGGCATATCTGAGAGATTTCGAGCCATTGGATGAAGAACTGAGCCAATCTGGGCCCGCCGGACTTCAGACAGAAATCGACAACCAAGGCCAATAACCTCCAGGTGAAACAAGAACAACATTTGGCACCGCTTGATCTCCCACTTTACCACCAGCGTACCACGCGTACGACCAGCTTGCATGAGTTGTACAGGACAGGGCGTCGAACACGCTAAGGAAGCTATGCATCTCAACCTTCCAACGAAAATGCCCGGTCACGAAATTGTCAAGCAAAAAAAAAAAACACCGGTGACCGAAGTCTCAAAAGATCAAGTTCTATCAAGTTCCCTCCAAGCCGGGTCGAAGCATGCCAGGAAGGACAAACCGTTACGCCAGTACCCGACTCTCAAGTCCAAATTTCCCCTGTTTTGCTGAAGAGTTTGTGAGAACTTAATCGGTCTGTCAGTATACGGCCAAATTTCTTGTACGACGTGAACTCGACATCCCGGAGAGCAGAACAAGAGCCGCCAATATCGATTCTTGTGTATCTTCCTCGCTTGGGGTTGTCGTTCGCCTCAATAGCGTGCTTTGGTCGCTTTCAAAAAAAAAAATCGGCGCTTGGACACCAAAGCGCGTGCCAAAATCCTCTTTGTTACACAGGGACAATGTAAATGCGATGCGTACGCTGGAAACCGTATCCTGATGCAGCAAAGCAATCCAAAGACGAGCGACCGTCGAAATTTCCCTTTCGTCCAATGGATGGATACACGAAAATTTTGCAAGTAGCGGAGGACTTTAGGACACTGGAGACCCAAACGGGTAAGACACCGTTACGGTTCCTCCCATTGTCCACCATCATTGCCTTGTCACAGCTTCCAAGCACGATCACGAGCTGGTTCAGGCTTCTTGTCCTACCAGCACCATCCGTCCCTCTTGGACATTTCTATTTGATCTCCTACTCCTCCAGGAAAGCCACGAACTTCCTGAAGACCCTCCCGCTCTTCCCAATAACGACTTCACGACGGCTTGGTCGTTGCGTTGGGGTGCCACCCGCTTCAGTATCGTCCTAAATCCTCATACCTCTCCGTCACCCCTCTCCGCATCCGAGTACGAACCCCACACGAACGAACCAACGCTCGCGTTATCTCTGTGAGTCTTCCGCTGCTCGAATTTTCAGTGCCACTCACCATTTGGCAGCCAGCAAACACTATGAGCGAAGCCAAAACATCCCAAATATTCTCCGACATCAACGCCGATGCCCCTGCACTCGTGCTCGCCAGAGAGGCGCGTCTCGACAACACCTCCACGCCTGCAACGACGCGTTTCTGCACGGAGGCCACCGTGCCACCTGCAGAGCAGATGATGGCTACCCTTGGTAGCGGTGCCAGCCTCGCTCGCTCCTTCGATAGTGTCAGCCAAGCACCAGTGGCACACGACCCTCCCGTCGCTTCTCGCGACCTCCCCCGGGCGGAACAGCCGCTGATTCCGCAGGCGCGCGACGCGCTCACCGCGCTGCGGGAGAATGCGTCTGAGTGCCAGAACTTGGACTCGGGCGGGTTCTTCGCGATGCTGTACCCCTCCCCCGTCCCCGTTGACGCGCAGCCGATGCGTACGGTGGCGTTGCAGGTCAGCGCGCAAGTGCATGCCGCGCTCGCCGCGATCGTGCGCGGCACACGGAGAACACCTCCGCACTCGAACGCTCTGCTGGCGATTCTCAATGCTGGGAAGTCAGCTGCGACTGAGGAGACCGTCGAGAATGACGAAGACGACGACGGCGCCTCCCTTTTTCGTGATGTGGAGGCCTATCTGGCGAACCCTGACAACCTATACGGTCCTTCTGACGACGTCGAAGGCGTGATCGCAGCGGGCCACTCGGACGGGGTCCTCGCCATCCCGAACGCGTCCCCCGTACCTATCAACACGCAGCCGACGCGTACGGTAGCGTTGCAGAAGCTCCCCAGCGCCCCGATCGTGCGCGGCACACGGAGAGTACTTCCGCACTCGGACGCCTTGCTGGCGATTCTTAATGCCAGGGATTCGGCAGCGAATGAGGAGGACGTCGAGACCGGTGATGAATACGAGGACGACGACGGCGCCTCCCTTTTTCGCGAAGTGGACGCGGAGCTGGCGAACCCCGACAACTGGCACGATTCCTCCGACGAGGCCGACGCCGATGATTCGATGCAAGCGGATGTTTTTCCCACCGCGTCGATGCGCCGGCAGTCTTGGAACGCCCACCCCGACTCGTTTAGCCGTGCGCTTTTCGAAGCGCTGAACAGGCAGGCGGCTGAGGAGCACACGTGGGAGCTCGAGAGCCGCGCGCGCGGTGAGGAGGTCGGGCGTCGCAGCCCGCGTTTTGACCCGTTCGCGATGACACCCCAAACCCCCAGCCGCGCCTCGCCGCCGCCGCGCAAGTACCCCACTGTCTCGTTGTCACGCGCTCCGCGCCGCCTCGCCACGGTGTCGCCGCCTCCGCTCACCCGCGCGTCATCCGCGACCTCCGATGCTTCAACGCTCTCCGAATTCTATGAGATTGATATCATGAAGGCTCGCGGTATATCAGGTTATTTTTTCACTTTCCATTTTCTCAAAAAAAAAATAATCTTGATATATGGTCTGACTAGGGAGACTAGGCTCGCGGAGAGTTTGCTCGTCGTTTCGATGTTTTTGAAATATGATAATTTCTTGTACGATGGACGACGCAATTGCTTTCTTGCTTGGAAGTAAATGTACGAGTAGTGTACCACCGTTCTCCAATTTTGCTTTTTTTGCGATTGACGAGTGTGATGTGTGCTGTGCGCACAGTTGTTGGCGTGCCGCGCGCGCGCCAGTGAGCTTGACTTGTCTTTACGTCCATCATGAACGCGTTGAGAATCAAGGCCGCCAATATTTCTTCAAAGAAGCACCAAACAGGTCTACCTCTTCTTGAATAGCACAACCTGTCCTTCGCCCGGTAGGAGCCAAGTACGCTCGGTATCTGGAGCGCAAGAACTGGGAGATATGATGTGACTGCTTAGCCGCGCCGGGTGACCGCAGCGCGCTCAGTCATCTCTCTTGCCTTTACACGATGGACTCGAAATCCAAATCTAAAGCTGAACTCCCTGGCGGCGCGCCACCGCTCCCCCGACTTGCATGCTGGCCCACAGTCCTCGCCGGCGTCGCGTTTATGGTTCTGCTCCGTTTCTTGCTAATCACCGTGTCTTTTCGCGATCGCCTGATCTGCGGCATGGGCTTGGGTATGGGCCTGAGCATGGACTCGGCGGCGGCGGTATGCCCTCAAGAATCGGCGCTTGTGCCGGAAAAGAACGGCGCGCTCTGGGCTAATCTCACGGCGCTGCACGCGACCGACGCCTTCCTCTTGCGCGCGGTGGACCAGCTGAGCGCCGCGATACAGATTCCGACGGAGACCTTTGACGACATGCCCGCTGTGGGCGAGGACGAACGGTGGGAGACCCGGGGCCCGTTTGTGGAGCATTTGTCGGGCGCGTTCCCCCTCGTGTGAGTGATTAGCGCCGACTTCGCGAGAGAGGAGGACTGATAAACGCAAAGGCATGCGAATCTGGCACTGCAGAAGGTCAATACCTACGGTCTTATCTACACCTGGCAGGGCAGCGACGCGAATTTGAAGCCGCTGCTGCTTATGGGACACTACGGTATGCTCGCCGATATTTGGGTCGGCGTCTCTTACAGTCTCTCAGACGTCGTTCCTGTCGCTGCCCACAGCATCGATCAGTGGACACACCCCCCGTACTCTGGGTACTTTGATGGTCTGTCTGTCCCTTTCCTCACCTTCTGTTGCTTATTCTTTACCGCAGGTAAAAGTGTCTGGGGCCGCGGTAGCTCTGACGACAAGAGCGGCGTCATTGGTATTCTGTAAGTACAAAATCCGTGACGGAAACGCAATTGACAAGACACGCAGCACGACGATTGAGGTGCTCCTCGAAAATGGCTTTGCCCCGACGCGCACCGTTGTCCTTTCCTTCGGATTCGATGAGGAGGCCGGCGGGTACCAGGTACGTCGTTCCCTTCCCAGCAGCCTTTCATAAAAATCTCACTGGCGATGTCAGGGCGCAGGCCATCTTGGTCCCGCACTCCTCGAGCGCTTCGGTCCCGACTCCTTCGCCATGATCGTAGACGAAGGCGGTGGGTGCTTTTTCTGCAACAGGTATTCAGCTCATGATATCGCTTTGCAGTTGGCTTTTCAGAGACATTCGGCGGGATCTTCGCCGCGCCCGGCGTCACGGAGAAGGGCTCTGTGAACGTGAACCTCGAGGTGCAGACGCCCGGCGGGCACTCCAGGTGCGCGCCTCTACCGTCGTTACTCGTGAGCTGACAATGACATCTTCATTCTGTTTTTCCAGCGTCCCCCCCGCGCACACCTCCATCGGCATGCTCGCCGCGCTCATCGTGCACCTCGAAGCCAACGCACCCGTTCCCAAGCTCGAGGTCGACACCACCGCCTTCGCGATGGCGTCCTGCTTCGCCGCCCACGCGCCGGCGATCCCGCGCAAGCTCAAGCGCGCGATCCTGCGTGCCAAGAAGAGCAAGCGCGCGCTGGCGCGGGCGGAGGAGATGCTGCTGGAGGATCCGTACTTCCGCGCGCTCGTGGGGACGACACAGGCGGTGGATATCATCACTGGGGGCGTGAAGAGCAATGCGTTGCCGGAGCAAGCATTTGTGAGTTTTCTATCTTTGTGGGCTTGAGTGGAGCTAATTTACGACGAACGTGAAGGCGGTGGTGAACCATCGGATCGCGACGCAGAGGTGAGTGAAATTTCTCTCCCGTCGCACGAGAGGCTGACGCACGAGTAATGTAGCTCCGTCAATGCGACTACGACACGCGACGCGGAGCTCGTGCGCGACCTCGCCGCGCGCTTCAACCTCTCCGTCACCGCGTACGGCGAGCAGCTCTCGTCTGCAGCAGATGCGGCCGCGGCGTACGGCACCCTGGAGCTTAGTGCTCCATTCACGCTCGAGCCCGCGCCGGTCTCGCCCGCGGACGAAGCGCCGTTCCGTCTCCTTGCGGGGACGATCCGGTCGACGTTCCGCGCTGCGCGTGCGGGTACGGACACGAAGGAGAAGGAGATCTTCGTGACACCGGGCATGATGACTGGTAATACCGGTGCGCGAATTTCCTTCAAGCTTGGGGGTATGAGTGTGAGGACGCTGACACTGTGCCAGACACGCGCTTCACTTGGAAGCTGTCGCAGCATATCTTCCGCTATGACCATACGAGTATAATGCCCGGCGGGGACGGCGGGATACATACCGTTAATGAGCGTGCGTCTCTCTCCTTTGCTTGCTTAGAATGCTGACGCTGAAGCGGCGCCGCAGATCTCGACGCGGACTCTTTCGTGGAGGTGATCACGTTCTTTACGACGCTGATCTTGAATGCGGACGAGGCGGCGTTGTAGGATATTTATCGAAGTGGAATGTATGGTATCCTGAATTTATAATTCGGAGCCCCTATGGAGCACCAGCTCCTAACCTGTTCCTTGACCCAGCTTCGCCATGATGGACTTGCTCTCGAGCGTGAGGGACGCATTCTCCGAAGTGAAGGACGCATTCTCCGAAGTGTTTTCGGATGGTGTATTCAAGTCCGCACCAGTAGGCGTGCTCGTTGTTCCATGCTCTAGCTTGGATCTTGCGCAGCGAGACACAGTCCTGACCACCGGCCTCGTCATCGATGCCCCCTTGGACCCTCAAACACTAGAGCAGACTCTCTCGACCACCGTAGAACGCAAGTTCCGGAGAGCAGGGGCGAGGCTCATTCCCTGTGTGTTTACCGCAGCGACCCCGGCTATCGCGTTCACTACGGAACGTTATCATGAAAAATACCTGTTGCATGGACGACCAGACATCCGGGCGCTCGCAAACTCCTCGCATTCTCTGCCAACTATCCATGCATACCCGGAGCTGAGGCGGTATCTCGTCCACAAGGCGTGCCCCATGACTACCGGGCAATTTATTCAACTCAACTCGCCGGGCCTTCAGGTGCACGTCTCTGTCTTCGACGACCTCACCCTCATCGGGATCACCTCGTCGCAAGTGATGTTTGATGCACTCGGCTTGGGGACGCTGCTCCACGCGTGGACGCGAATTCTTGCCGGCGAGGACATGGACTCGATTCCGGGCATGGAATGGGACCTGGCGCCGTTCGAGAAATTTGAAGGATGGACTGTGATGGAGGGGGTGCGAGGGCAGGTGTATCGAGATTTCCGAACGTTTTCCCTTTATGATGAGCCACTGGTGAAGGTGGCGATATCCTGGGTTCATGAGGCGATGCGAGATTGGGAGAACACCCAGCTCATCCGCGTTCCCAAGGCGTTTTTGGAAGATAAGCGGCTCGAGATAATGGAGGATTTGAAGCGTCAGGGGTCGGAGGAGTCCGTGTCAACCTTTGATGTTCTTTTGGCATGGTGGTTCAAGGTTCGCATGGACTTGGTTTCTGTTTTTGTTTCCAGTGCTGACGTTGAAAATGCAGCTGGGCCACAGCATACAAAGAAACGACGACCTTTTAGTACCTTACGTCTTCATTCATATACCGGTGAATTTGCGCTCCCTCAACATCTTCCCAGGCGCTTCCACTCTCACCGAACCGTACATCAACAACGGCTCGTCCACGATCTTCGTTCCACCCATCCCCATCGACTTTTTCCAGGCAGAGTCCCTCAGCGACCTAGCCTCACGAATACGGGAGGCCACCACTGCATACAAAGCGGATCTCCTCATACTGGAGCACGAGTTGCGCTGGCGTAATGAAAACCGGCAGTACAGGCTGCTCCGTTACCCCGCAGACGAGGAGACCGATTTGCTAGCGAATTGGTACGAGGCGCGACCTTCGCAACTCGATTTTTCGGCGGCTTGCGTACCACGGAGTGACTCGGAGAAGAACAAGAAGGCGCGCGTGTTGTTCGTTCTCGCAGACATGATCATGGCTGATACATCGGCGTCCCGACGAGGAAGTGGTGGGATTTTGATGGAAAATGAAAGCGCGATCTGGATGAGCCAGATCAAGGGCAGAAACTTCGCCAGAGCGGGTGGTTCAATTTTTGGTAACATCTTACCCTTTCGACTAAATGAACTTGTACATCGAATCATTCTGTTTTGCGGTGCATGCAATATCTACTAGCAAGAATGAGCAAGTCAAGAGTAACTAGCCGCGGAGACCAATTGGTGAGCCAGTGGCTCAGCGGTTTTAGCACCAGATACCGGATGACAGAGCTAGCATTCAATAAAAGTTCTGATATCCAAAGCAATATATGACGCCAGCTGGCCGGATCCTGAATGAAAGCGATTGGAGATCGTCAAGTTGAAAAAGAAGCTGGACGCATTGACAGCCGGAGTCTGGTCTCATGATTAGTTTTCAACATTGGTTCCCGCTTTATGAAAGAGTCAGACTCATGGCCGGAGAGACCAAAGCTCGAGTCTTAAAAGATAACTCCAAAGCCTGAGAGGGAGTTGAAACAGGGTGGTACAGAGGGTTTTACAGTGATATTTATTCATCTGAAAAATGAACGCTCTATCGGACCGGTCGAATTCGGAGGCTTCGTCGCCCTCCAGAACCATGCGACGACGCGCAACCTCCGATCGTCGAGAGGCCTGGTGGAGGTAACCAGCTGCGATCAAGTCAGCTTCGACGCCGTCAGAAGGACCATATAGGTTGTCAAGGTCGGCAAGATGGGCCTCCAAATCACGAAAAAGGGAGGCGCCATCGTCGTCGTCGTCGTCCTCAGTCGCTGCAGAATTCCCGGCATTAAGAATCGCCAACATGGCGTCAGAGTCCTCGGGTTCACTGCGTGTCCCGCGCGCGATCGCTGTGAGCTCGTCCTGCACTTGCGGACTGAGGACCTCCTCATGTAATGCCACCGTACGCGTGGGCGGCGCGTAGATGGGGGTAGGGGAGGCGTTCAGAAGGGCGAGGAACCCATCAGAGTCCAAGTTCTGGCACTCATGCGCGTTGTCCTTCAGCGCGGTGAGCGCGTCGCGCGCCTGCGGGCTCAGCAGCTGTTCAGCTAGGGGGAGCTCGCGAGATACCACGGGAAGGTCATGCGCCGCTGGCGTTCCATTATCAAGCGCGCGGCGCAGCGCCTCGCTAGACTCTTCGATGCTGGCGGGAGTGTCAAGCCATCTGAACTGCCCGCCGAAACACTTCGTGAAGCATACGCGGAGTCTGTGGGTCTCGACCCAGTTCCACGCGCGTATATAGGTAAAGATCTCGGTGGCCATCGCCTGCTCTGCTTGTGGCACGGTTGCCTTCGTGTAGAAACGCGTCATTTCAGCCGCGGAGGTATCATCGAGACGCGTCTCTCTGGCGCGGACCCGTGCTGGGACGTCGGCGTTCGCGAAGGCAAATATCTGGGATATTTTGGCTTCGGGCATAGTGTACTTGTCCAAAGTCGTGAGTGGCACTGGAAATTTGAGCGCTGAAAGGCTTACAGAAATACCGGGATCGTTCGTGTGGGGGGTTCGTACTCGTTTTCGGAGGGGGTGCCAGAGAGGTATGGATATCTACGACGATGCTAAAGCGAGTGGCACTTCAACGCCGCAACCAAGCCGGCGTGAGGGCTTTATTGGAGAAGAGCGCGCGGACCTTCACTAGGAGGATTAACAGTGTTTCAACGTCCAGGACGGAGGACGGTGGAGGACGGTGCCGGTAGGACGGGAAGTCTGAACCAGCTCGTGAACGCGCTTGAAAGAGCTGAAAAGGGAATGATGGAGGACAATGGAGGAACCGGTGGCTTACCCATTCAAGTATCTGCTGGATTCCTGCGCCGGCCGATTTGTTTCCTATTTACATTGGACGCTGGGAAAATTCGACGGTTGCTCAGCGGTGGATTGTTTACCTGGATCCAAATACGATTTGCGGCCTACGCATCCCATTTCAAGTGCCATTCCTGCATAACAAAGAGGATTTTGGGATGCCCTTTGTTGTCCAAGCGCCGAAGGGGCACATTTCAACATCGGCGAAGAGTGAACCTTCAACGTTGGTGAGGAGTTTTGAAAAAATCCACGCGGCCGCAGAATCTGAAGAGAAATTCTCTCTCCTCCGTGGCAGGCGATGGGAAATCATGGCGTTTATCGGCGTATTTTTTTTGAAGACCAAAACACAGTATTGAGGCGAACCCCAAACGAGAAAGATATACGAGGATTGATACCAGTCGCTCCTACTCTGCGGGAGTTCGGGTTCACCGTCGATCCAAGCTTCCAGGCGATTTGGCCGTATATTTTGCCGATAGACGATTTGACCCTTGCAAAATTGGTTCTTCAGCCAAACTGGAGGGATTTTGACTTGGATTAAGGTGGGTCCGGTACTGGAGCCAAGAGTCATATTCTTTTTAATGCTGTAGAGCCAGATAACTTTGACGACTGGACTTGGAGGGAGTCTCGTCTTCGTCACGACTTTCGGATGATCAAGAGCCAGAATTTCCAATGAAATGAATGGATGGCTCCTTTAGTGACTGTTTGACGTCCTTTGCTGCGTAACGTTGCCTGCAAGCGATCGTTGGCTGGCGACCAAGGGGAGCCCACTCCGTTATCCATCAAAATCCACCTCCCCGGGGTGGTCGTGAGAAAGCTGTCAATCGGCTATTATCTTTTCTCGACTTGAGTATATTACGAGCACGGGAAAAAACAGAGAAAATTCCCGAGATCAGAGGACCCCTCGGGAAGTTCAACAGTCAATTTTTGGGCATTCTTCGTCGAGCCTTCAATGTGGTGTGTAGACTCTACCCGTGGTCCACCGCGCTTAGTTTGACAGCATTCCCACGACCACCCCGGGGGGGTTGATTTTGATGGATAAGCCAATGGGCCCTGCTGGCGACAAGCGGTAAGTACAAAGACAAGAACAATCGGTGATAGCCGAGAATCGCAAGTCGTCATCGAAGTCGTCCTGATCCACAATAGTCAAAGTCCTCTAGTCTGGCTATCACTAGCAGCACTCTCCCCAAGCTACTCCTTCGCAACGGCGGAAAGCAAGATGCCATCCCTCCCGAATCTCCCACCGGAACTGTGGATCGATATTCACCGCCTTGTGGTATCAGACATTTTGCAGCCAGCTCAAGTCTCCGCAAACGTTGATGTTACCAACTACAACGCAACCGGACCAGAGGAGGCACTGAACGAGCTCGATCTGCAGAGTTTCCTGGAGGTGCATATCACTTGTGTGTCAGTGTCTTCGGGCTCTAACGTTTCACAAACGTTTCACACAGGCCGCGCGTTCACTAACGAATGTTTGCCGGCTCTGGAATAATCTGGCACAGGGCCTCCTGTACGAAAACATATGTGTCCCTGACCAGGAGCGCTGGCTCTCCCTTCGGAATGCGCTCCAAAAACCTGACAATGCGTGCCGAGTGCGTAGGGTGCGCCTCTCCTCCGACCCAGTCTGCTCCGACCACAATATCTGGGTCCTACAACAATGTGGCCCGCACATAGAAACCCTTGTCCACCCTGATCAAAGCCGGAAGTTCCAGCCAGGCCACGTCGATACCCAGGACATCTCACTGCCCGCAATGCTCTCGCTCAAGCACCTATACTGGGTGAAAAATGCATCATTGGGAAAACTGCTCCGCACTGTTCTTACTGCCGCACCCAACCTCGAACACATCTCCCTCGCCAGTATGGCCAGATTTGAAGGGCTGAGAGGCGGCGCAGCAGCATTGGCTGTGTTCCCGCCGATCCCTTGTGTCCAGTCCCTGCGCATAATACATCTCCGACTCCAGTACGTGCGCGTCCTCCTGTCCACGGAGCTCCCACGGCTCACTCACCTCACCATCTCCCCTGCGACCATCACGCCCGATACTGTCCCCGTGCTCCCCTCGCTCCGCGTCCTCACGCTCGTCCCCGTCGCAGGCTTGGAACACGTATCATTCTCTGCGATACTGGACCACTTCCCCGCCCTCTACGAGCTGCGGTACCACGCGACCAACCCGCCCGAGCCCGTGTACCCGGACTTGCCAGCAGCGACGCTTGCGTGCGTGCGGCTGTATTTCCCGGGGCGTTCCTCCGATTTGAGGGAAAGCGTATGGCTCTGGCTCGTGGAGGCGGCCCTCAAGAACGCGGAACTCCTACTGCATCCAATGCTTCCTGTCCTGCAGCGCGTTGTTTTGGACGGCGCCGGGTGGGGCGGGTGTGTGGACGGGGCGGAGTGGGCGGGACTGCGCGCGAGGGGGTGTTGCGTGGAGGAGGGGATAGTGAGTACAGGTGGCGGATGGAGGGGGCGCAAGGGGGACCTACCGACTCGGCCAGCCACCGGGCCTGACTATAGTAGCCACCTGCGACTTTTGACTTCGTCGAGAGGCGTTCCTAATACGATGTCAGCAATTTACTAGATTTGAAAGTTGATTATAACAAATCTTGACAAAATAGCTTTGCTTTGAGACCTTCGCTGCCTCTTTTGCAAGTGCACGCCCTCAAGGTCTTTTGCAAAGCAGGCAGCGGTGCTACAGCGATAGCTGCAGGAAAACTGTGGCGGTGCGATAATTTGGCGTTGCTTGCCCTTTCTGCAGGCTTCGTACTGTACTTCGAATTCGTCTAATTCCTGGACAAACCGGGCTTACGTCGAGCCAATATTTCCGGACATGTCCTCCGCTCTTCCACAAGAGCTCGTGGACATTATCGTCGACAATCTTCACGCCGATCGTGTTCTCTTGCAGCACGCACATTCGTTTCCTCGGCCAGGCGCCTCGCTCCTTATGCAACCCATGCCAAAGGTTTCACCAGCTTCTCACCTTGTCCCCGCACATTACGCCTCTCGTGGAGGAACTGTGCATCGTGTTGGTGGGCTCCGAGACATCCTTCGAGTGCGATGAAGACGGGGGATACCTCCAGACGCGCAATGTTCCATGGGTCATGGATGATCGGATCCAGACGCTGTCGCTTGTTCTCCCGCTCCTGGATCTGAAGCGTATATCGCTCACGGAGAACTCGCCGGTGGACTGGAACCAAGACGGAGAATTCAGCATGAACTGGACGCAGCTAGGAGGGCAGCTCAAAGCTGCGCTGATGGACGTATTCTCGTCTCCGAAGCTCGAAGCAGTCCATCTTCGCGGGATCACGATCGAGTCTCCTCGCGAGCTGTTATCACTTTTCAGCGACACGACATCTTTGAAGGAAATGGCCTTATTTCGAATTTTCTACACAGCACGATGGGATAAGCATGGGCTATGGCCAAAATCGCAAATGTGGCGCCAGCAGCTTCAGTCGCTCCTCCTTTCCGACCTCCAGAGTCACAACTTCAGTCAGTTTACGGTCAATCCACAGATCGACCTAACCCGGGTCAGCTCCCTCACATTGAAAACGGAGGCATGGTACCGGGAGACACTACTGCAAGCGACGAGAGCGGGATCGGGATCTGGTAGCGTGGAGCATCTGCGCCTCTGGTATAGCCGGTCAAATCGTTGAGAGCCTTTCTTTTCGCATATACGTGCAGCTGACTGATATTGCCAGTGAGCGAAGGTGTTCTCAGCGCGAATTTGCGCTCCGTTCACTTCTACTCCCCTTACGTGTTAAGCTTGCTGAGACCCTGCTTAGAAGCCTGTCCGCATGATTCACGCTTGGAGTATATCGGTTTCAAAGGAGGTACCTCAAACCACCTGCCGGATGCTGATCTCAATGCGACTATTGAATCGACTGTAGCCCGTCTTTGCTCTTTAACAATGGTTGGACTCGAGGTCAAGGAGACCTACATGTTCCGTAAAGTAGTATTTTGCGAATGGGCAGCACGGCTGCGAGATGCGTTGCCGTCGCTGGAACAGCGCAGCTTATCGCGGGTGACAGAGCTTCCGTGTATGCACACAATATGCTGTTCTGCTCTATTTTCATACTGTTATTTTCAGGGCACGACGATGGCGCCGACGATGGCTGGGAATAATCAGTAGACTCACTGTCTGGCGTCCAACCGACTGTCGATATCATGTTGTTCATTGCTATCAATGCAACTGTCTCTGCTCTTCCAGACTTTACTCGAACCCAAGATGATGGTTGGTGGATCGGGCACTTTTTACTATAGGAGCCTACCGTGCGGACGCCGTTACGCTTGCTAGTGGGTTATCGCTAGTGGGTTCTCTTCCAAAAACAACCAGCAGGAAGAAGTGAAAAACAGCCCGTCAGCGTGGGTCAGCCGATAGCGAGTGGGTCAGGTACGTCCAGATTGATCCATTGCTCGGACGGACTGTGGCTCTGCTCGCATAACTCCCAACTTTCGCCGTGAATGGCCGCCTGCGAGCTATATAAGAGCCAAATCGCAGCGTTGAGGGAGTGCCAGCATGTCTTTCCTGAAGATCGACGTTCACACTCACTTTCTGAGCCCTGTTTACCGAGAAGCACTGAAAAAGGCGGGTCACTTCCCGGGACCAGATGGCCTGCCCTGGACTGCGGTATGATTTAAAGCACTGCATGTAGATGTTTAGGATCTGACTGTTCAATGAAGCAATGGTCCGCTGAGGAACATCTCGCGTTCATGGACAGGAATAATATTTCCAAGGCCATACTTAGCTGCTCCTCACCGGGCACTCACTTGATTCCAGGCGACGACCACTTTGGGCGGGAAGTAACCCGTGAAGTGAACGAATATGCAGCAGATTTGAAACACAAACACCCCACCAGATTCGGGTTCTTTGCATCTTTGCCGCTCCCTGACATCGCCGGCACCCTTCTCGAGATCGACTATGCGCTTGATCATCTGGACGCGGATGGCTTCGTTGTCCTCTCGAACTTCCACGGGATGTATCTTGGGGACCCGAAGCTCGCACCCATATACGCCAAGCTTCAGGCGCGCCACGCTACTGTTTTCGTGCACCCCACCACACCGTGCATTGCACACGCCGGCCACCAGAGCGATCCCACACCGAAGCGAATGCTGGAATGCGCGCCACTCGCCGACGCCTACATGCTCCCCATAATGGAGTACTTTTTCGACAGCACACGCACCTTTGTCGACCTCATCCTGACGGGCATAGCTGCCGCGCATCCCGACGTTACCTTTGTCGTCCCGCACTGCGGCAGCGCGCTCCCCAGCGTACTGGACCGCGTGATCATGTTCTCTACGTGGAAAGTCGCGGGGTCCGCAACACTCACCCGAGAGATGCGAGCGATCACTGCGCCGGCCGTCAAGGACCTGTTTGCACGGCAGTTTTATTTCGACCTTGCCGGGGAGTGGATGCCGAGCCAAATCAATTATCTGCTGCGGTGGGTCAGGAGCGACAGGCTGGTATACGGAAGTGACGTTCCTTGGACCCCGTATAATGGCGCCGAGAAGTCGGTGCAGACGATGGAGGTCGAATTACCCAAGCTATTCGAGGACCAAGAAATCCGAGATATATGCGAGGGGAACGCCATAAGATTATTGACGAGGAATTTGAGCTAGATCTCTGGCTTACTAGTAGCTGAACTGAGCCGGCTGGCTCTCACTGGCTAGAAATCCGAAAAGCTGCACGTGTTTTCAGTTCAACGTTCAACTTCGAACGAACACCGTGGAATTGAAAAAAAAAAAAAAAAAAGGAGAAATGTTCCTAGAGCTCCAAAACAACCACATCGCGTTGCACAATCTGGCAAGAAAAGACAGCATTATATATGAACTTTGTTGAACGTTCTTCAAGTTGAGAATTGTTAAGCGCCCAACAAGCGCCCTGATACCATCAATGATCACCACCGCCACATGTCCACCAGTCTTGCCGCAAAGTTGCACAAGTCCACCATGTTTCGTGACGACGAACATAGGTGAAGGCAAACCCTTCTGATATGCGACTTGAGCCTCTACCGGGCCTTCGTTGCTTCCCTTACCTCCCCCCCTTTTTTGTTGCATTCTTCTCCATCCGAAGCTGGACAGCTCCTTTGCAACGGAAAGCACAAAAAAATCATTCAGACGTTATTATACACTAATGATACATTTACTAGGTTCAGCTATCCATCTGGGCACGATAGAGGCTCGCAGGTGTGCCCCCTTCCAACAAGAGAGCTTCAGGCACGCTAGTCGTCGGATTTACGACGCCGGATATACTGGCGGTTCATGATGTCGCCCAAAATGCTGCGTTGCCTGTCCTCCATCGCGGGGACGCAGACCTCTGAGGGCTTCATCTGTCGCCGTTCGTGCTTCCGAGACTGAGCGTCCTTGCCCGGCGGGAGACGCACACCTAAAGGGCAGCAAGCAGGAACCCCATCCACGTTTTGCCGAGCGCCGGTGCTCCCCTTTCCCTTTTCATGGGCATTTTGAATGAGAAGGCGTGGTCCCGTTCGCCGTATATCCGCGTACGCGCGCTCCCAGCAGGGCTGGATAACGGCATCCTCGTCGACCACCTTCTGGGCTTTTGCGGCAGTCGCGTCAGCGGGCTCGTCCGGGGAGAACACTGAGCCTGTGGGGAGGAACTGCTCGAATACATGGCTAGATGAGGAACCAGGTGCCATGGCAACAGTGGGTTTTGCTGGGAGTTTACAGCCGGAAGCGCGCTGTTTACTACGCTCAGTCAGCCCCTCCATGGCGGCAGTGGTTGCGCGGCCTTCAGGAGCCTCTTTTTGAGGCTGGTTTGCGGGGAGACCCAACGCGTCGCGCTCACGTAGCTCGCATGCCTGCGCCGTGGGGCCTAGCGCCTCCGAGTCGGGCTGCGCGCGTGGCCGGATTGCAAGTGTGGGCAAAATCAGCTTACGGTTGAGCAGCGCAGTGTCATATTCCTCCGCTCCGGGGTCGAATGCGCTCGGCACAGTCGCCCTGGGATATTTTGGAGTGCCCAGGTCACCATTTCGGAAGTCTTGGATGGTTTTCTCGAGCGAGATGCAGACGGGCTGCGAGTCCTCATCATGGAGGGTGGTGATACTCAAGAAACTCTTGATCGTGTTCTCGATGGAGAGATAGACGGGCTGCGAGTCCGTTTCACTGTCGTCGAAGATGTTCGGGGCGGCGTGGTCGTATCTTTCGCTCGTGACGCATTTCTGAGGCGACATCTTGCACTTATTTGCGTTGGCTGAGATGGGGATAGTGTGTTTATAGGGTGGCACGACAAATTGACTGATCCAGGTGCGTGGATGACTGAGCGGCGCTTTCGACGATCTAACATTGCTCGGATTAGGACTTTGGTACTGGGTTACGATGAGCTGCACCTCACCTCTTTGCGTGGCACTGAGGACGTTGGATGAATGGCCACTGACTACGGTGGCTAGGCGACGAAGGTGGCACACGACCTGGCGCCTCTGTTGAGAAAAAGGAGAAGCTATCGAGATGCCTCAACTTGCGATCGACTGGGAGATGGTAGGTCCGGGTGTTGGGGTTATTGAGGGGCTGGTGCGATGTGAAGCTGAAGAGAGGACAAATTGAAGGTGCGAGCTCTGATTTGTCCCCACGTGATCGTGCTTTGACGTCCGATTTTGGAACAATGGACAAGGCTTCATAATATTATAGCGGTTGAACCCAGACTGAACTTGACATGACTGACTCAGCTGTATAGATCCCAGCCAAGTCCCAGCGTATTGTACGTATACGGCTCGAAGAACAGAGCCAAATGAGAATGGTTTGCGAACACAACAACAGTACCACATCATTGCCACTGGCCAGCCGTTTCTTGCTTATCTCAAGTTCAAACGGGCGCCAAGCTTCGAGCAGCCCGTTTTACAACCAACCCTGACTTCTTACGACTGACTGACCAGTCCCTGCGCGCTAAAAAGCGGCCACCAGCGACTGAGCAACATTTTGGAATGCATTCTGGTCATTCACGCTGCCAAACACTGATGAACTGTAATTTGGCGCTCTGTGTTAGGTCCATGATGCGTTCTACGAGATTTTACGGGTCAAGCCCTGCTTGACTCTACGCAGTATTGTTCGCCGGCCACGGGACTTCGGAAAATCTGCCTCCACCTCACCAATGGCCTCAACATCTTCTGGAACATCCTGGTCTTCTGGGGGAAAGTTCGGAGTCTGAGGGAACTTGAAGCCTAGCATTATGAGCTCCTGTTCCAGTACAGAGGCTGCATCTTGTGAGGTAGAGTGCTTAGACGAAAAGCCCGGGCGTTCGGTGTCGAGCAGGAAGGCCATGGGTTGAGTCGGCGCCTCGCTCCCAAGGGCATTCGCAAGCACATCCACGGACGAATCATTCTCATCAACGTCTTGGGGGACATCGGGGGCGGGACGCCCGCCGAGACGCGGCTGCCTCGGCCCCATGGGTGACAAAGGTGGAGTGCGGGGCCAGCGGCGCGGTGAATGTGGCTTAGCCGAAGTTCGCGGAGCTCGCGGTGAGAGCCACCAATACGTGGGAGTCGATGGAAGGCGACGCAGTGGTGTCGGTGGTAGTGTATAGCCCTCTGTTCCAGTCTCCTCCTCCGCAGTGATAGCTGAAGCTCGAAGTGACGATGGAGTCGGAGTCGAATGAGTTCTGAGGGCCGTCAGGTATCACATCGATGAGGAGAGGAAAAGACTCGAACCGGTATTCGACGCACTCCCATTTCTCATAAGCGACTTGCGAATCTTTCAGAATAAGTTGGCGGTACATATCAAATGTTCAACTTGAAGATTATCTACCACGATTGAGTTGGTTTAGCATGAAAATCGGAAAAGACGCACAAATTAGTGTTTGAGACAAATGGCGGGAGTAAATACGCTGGCGTATATCCCGTCCGGTTTTTTATGTCCATAGCTGTGCGTTTGCCACAAGTTGGAGGCGGTAACCCCAATTGGCATGTTCCGTTCATAGTACCGGACGGAACCGGACGGAACTGATTCCAGTGATGCCAAAATGCCCCTGTGAATTTTGGAGCTTAGACATTGAAGCTTAATTATTCTAAACCGGGGAGCTGAACTCATGAAAGAAACAATAAGGGAGATGGCGATCTTCCACCCGTGTGAGGGAAGTGAGGGATAGATGAGGTGGAGCGGTCTTCGACCGCTCTGTGGGTAATATGAGGAATGGATGGGTGGGTGTGTTTGCGGGGGGATGGGCCGTTCGCGGCCGACTCGGCAGGCTGGGACGCGCGTGGGAAGCGGGCCATGCTGCGGGTCTGGCCGGGAAAGCGCGCCCATTCCCGGGACGCGGTGGAAACTTGGGCCCCATGAGGAGGAACCCAGAGCAACCAGGCGTGGGTGGGTGGGACACGAAAAGAGGCGAGGAGAGAGGTGAGGAGGGACGAGAACTTGAGACGCGATGGACGCGTCGAGGGAGAAAGATGGATCACATGAGCATAAACAATGATTTGATGGGGCTGGGATCTAATCTCCCTTATCTACCACTTAGGCACTCGTGCCTCGTTCCTTAGCTCACAGACAGGTATGCACCACCACTGATCGGGGTCCGGTCCGACAATTCAACCAAAGTTCAACCTTGGTTCAACAACGGACGTCGATGTTCCTTTTGAGCATCACGCCGCATTGCCGCGGCCGTTCCGGTCAAAAAAACGCTCAAAAACAGTTCAATGTTGGGAAGACCTTGTACATTGCTTCGTGAGCAGAATTGACTAGAAGAAGACGTTGTCAATGATAAACTGGATTCCCGCTTGGCGGTAATTCTGGGTCGAGCGACAGCAGTCAACAGCAGTATTTTATATCACCAATTAAACTCACATCTTTCTCTGTCACGGTCCCTTGCGTTTGCCAGACTATATTTTCCTGCCCATCAGAATATTTGGGCCATTTAACCTTGGACGGGACTAGGGATAAACGCAGTGAATGATTTGAATCCTACTTAATATCTTGTTGATTCATTACTCACCGTTTGCGTTGTTGGGGTCGCCTGTCGCAATGAAACTGGCCCATGAGCGGGACATGTAGACACCAAGAAACCGGTCTTCGATCGGCGCTGACGGTCCGAGGAACGTCGTCGAAAAGTGATTCGTTATCCAGAAATCGGTACTGCAGGGGTCCGAGTTAGCCTGCATGTCGATGCTGCTTCAACAGTTCAACCTACTCGTTATTTTGGAGGTTAAAAACGTATGCAACCTACTTAGTTTAGTGCATTATCGGTTTAGATCCCTAAGATTGTTCACCTCCGTGAAATGTCCGATGAAGTCCTCGACGGAGAAGGTGACAGAGTAGGGTTTGTGGTTGAACCTATATGGCGAGTTAGGGATCACTTTGAATGTTGGGTAGGATGAACTCTACCTGTACTTGTAAAACGGAACCTGTGAAGACACCTCTTGTGCAAGCCATCGAGGGCCACTGGGCATTCAAATTAGATTCAGCGTGGACTTGTAGTGCAACACGACTCACGCAGCCATATTTATATCCCCAATAATGGCCGAAACTCGCTTATTCTGTAAACCGGGAGTTGCAAAGGCGCCGTTTTGCAGTGGGTCGAGTTGAAAATCGCCCGTATTGAACGGGCAACCCAAGGAAGGAACGTCAGGATAGAGGTCCAGAATCTTGTCAACGAACTGCGCAGGAGCAATGCCAGCCAAATCGGCCTCGACGTCTGCGGTCGTGTTGGCTCCCTGCGGTGCAAAGCTACGGCCTTCGTCTGTGTTACTTCCGACCTACATTTGACAGAGATCAGAGATGAGCTTTCTACTGAGGGACAACATGTGGGCTCACGATAAACGCCGCTTTGACCCATTTACCGGTTCTGTACGCCTCGAATGTGCCCGGGACGTTGATAAAGTCGCCGTCAAATACAATTCCCGTCGTGCCGACGGATTCTTGGCGGAATTCGTCGATCGGAAGGGCTCTGATGCAGCTCAATTGAGCTGCCGCAGAAGAGTTTGCGGTCGAAGAGCATGACGTGTTGGCAATGAGACCGTTGTACGTGGCCTGGAATGATGGTGAATCCGGTAGACTGAAGTTACCACCACCGGTACCGCTCTCAGCGATGGCTTGGTTGAATAATTTGTCGTCCCGTCCGGCATATGCGATGATCTGCGTGTGGACGCTAGTGGCCCCAGACTGCGAACGTCAAAAGCAACCGACGAAGGGAATCGAGTAAGCCTCACGCTGTTGAATAGTCAGGTGAAAATCAGACATCTCGAACGGGGGTTCGCACCTTTCTCCTTGGATCGTCACTTTCCTACATAATCAGACGGATATTATTCGTCTGTCAAGGTCTGAAATAGCAGCCACGCACTCGGGATTACCGCCGAACTGGGCAATATTCTCTTGCACCCAATGCAGGGCCAGACGCTGATCGCGAACACCAAGATTCAACGATCCTTCGTCTGCCAGCGCCTTGCCGGCGAGGAAACCAAGAGACGCGAGACGGTAACTGAGGACGGCGTTTCGTTTCATTCTTTGTGAGTGCATAGGGACAGAATATGAGAGCTGACTTTACAGAAACGAATACGATCGGGTCACCATTGGCAATCGAGGCTTGCACAAGCCAAGATCCATTGTAGCGGAAATCACCCTGGGATTTAATTAGAACTTGAGGTCTGACCTCGAAATATAAAAACACCCAAACGCACACTTCCACCAGTTGTCTGACGATAACGTTAAAAACAAATCCGGATTTGAGACTCGGAAACTCACCAGGCCGCCGCCGTGGACTGATTCCAGCGACCTTCAGTGGAGTTACAGTCGTGTAACGAAATCGAACTTACTCCAGACTACGACCGGCACCGGGGAATTTTCCGAAACTCCGGCTGGGCGGACGACGTTCAAACTCAAGCAGTCCTCCGAGTTGTTGAATCCGGTATTATCGTCCTAGCAATCGTTTTTAAACCTCACCGAGAGGGCAAGAAAATCAGAAGCGTACGAAGCCCGTTGTGAATCGCGACCAGCAGTGGGGGCCGTATGTGGTGGCATCGAGAGTTCCGAAAGACGCATTGCTAGGGGGCGTGAGCATGGATAGTAGTTAATTGCAACGAACAGGCACACATCGATCGCGGTGGCCGCAGGCGCAGATCACCAACGGGAGGTTGAGCATATGGGATGCCGAGAAACAGGGTCTGGTTAAACTGAGGAAGGTCGACGCCGCTGAAAACCAAGAGCTCAGCATTATGGGTCGAGGGAGGCGGAGGCACAAAACTAACCGAACGGTGCCATTCTTGATAGTGACAGAGGGCTGCTGTGCGACAGTTACCGCTGCGAAGGCAGCAAGCGTTGCGAGGGTGAGGAACGAGTGCATTGTTTGGGTGATCTTATGCTGCAGGGAAAGTCGATGCGCTTATAAGTGGAGCAACTAAGTGGCCGCCGGCAATGGGTCACCTGAAAGAATGACAGAGTTGAACCCTCACGTGGCAGCGTCAGCAGGCAGGAAGGAATGTTGCAAAAGGGAATCCCCCGACGGCTTCCAGCCTTTGTAATGCGACAATATTCACAGCATCCTGTTACCCTTCTGCATGCATGCAGACTGGGTGGAATCCAGGATACGGTGCGGCATAATTCTCGCAGTGGCAGTCGGAAATGTTTCATTTACATGCAAGCATCATCTCTACAAACGGATAAGATTAGTGAGGTCTTGGTTTCTCAATGCTACGCAAAGCCGTAAAAGAAGAAGAGGACGAACAGGAACGCCTCAGAGCCTGACAGAGCCTCAGGCTGGGTATGTCACGCCTGTCTGATTCTCGAATTCCACGATGCCAGCATCCGTCTCCGGTTTTCGTCTGTAAAATCTATTCTTCCGTTTGGACGGGAGCCCGATGGCGGCCGTCGGATAAAAGGAAATCCTTCGAGTTTTCCGTACCCAGAGATGCCAGTCCTCGGTACAGCGAATCGAAGCCGTGGATTTTTGTTGAACAGCAGAAGGAATCGGAGACCCGCTGGCATCTGTGTGATTCGAAGTTGCCTTCAATGGGAATGATCGGCGAATCATGGAAAGATAATCCTTCGAGTTGGGAGAGTAAATATGAGCAAGGTGGACTCTGGAGAGCCCGGTGCTGGTAAGCTCCTGCAAGGTTTGACACGGGAAAGTCGCGGTTTTGGTGGCTTTCTTGGTCCAGAACGTGGCTTTTTTACATCCCAAATCCCACGACTCTTGACCAAGAAGTGGCACCGAAGTACAACATGCGAGGTACGGGCACAGAATTGTTGTAGTGTCTGTCTGTTTAGAAGAGACTAGCACTGAAGTGGCTTGCTGGAGATCCGGCCTAGCTCGTTCCGAAGCTCGTTCGCATGTTCGATAATTCTAGCCAAGCAGCAACCGCAATGAGTACGTACGGTTCGTCGGGCAGCTCTAAACAGCCGATCCGGCGACTGCCCGGCCAAAGAAAAGGGGATTGTGGTGGTTAGCAACGAATTGCGATCAACGATCGGCGGTATCCCCCGGACATTGCGCATGTTTGTCCCGGGCGCTTCTTCCTTGCCTCCTCTTTCTCGTTTTCCCTCTTGGATTTTGGAAACGGCGCGTCGTATGCGGATGGCTGGGCCGTCGTGGTGCAGCCGTCGCCCGCCGTCACGCGCAAGCGCAGGCGCCCCGGGACGATGATGAAGGATGCTAGAGCATAGCGCCGCCTACGCGCGCTCGCCCGGGCCCGGCGAACTCGACGTGCTCCCTAGATCTGGATTGCTGCCGTCGCCTGTTTTGCTGCGCAAGCTCTCAAGATGGATTCGGCTTTGACGAAGGATATTGCGGCTGCCACAGTGGATGAGGAGGACGGGATGAAGCCGGGGTTCAATGTGTGGGAGTGATTCATTCAATCAGGTGGGCGCTCATCCACTCAATCCAACAATCGAACTTGACAACTAACGCATCCATTTCTATCGTCTAGCTTTCGGTCATTCTGCTTCCAAGTCAAAGCCATTGTATCACATCGCATATCGCATATACTAGATGTTGTATGTTACTCGCGCTGTATCGTCCTAGTCCTGTGTAACACGCGCGAGCGCCGTTCTGGCTTTCGATCTTGACCTTGACCTTGACGCAGCGAATCGGTCCGATAGGAGCCTATGCTGGTTCGTCGTGGTGGGCGTGCGGACGCCGATGCGGTCGTCGCACTGTACACGCGCCCCACGTTCGAATTGCGCTTCACAGATCGACGCTTGGCCATGGCCATTGGGGCGAGCGGTCTCCGCTTGGAAATCTTCCGGTGCTTGGGGGGTATCTGTGCGTCGGGGGATGCTTCCAGGAGGCTACAGAATGAAGGTGAGTGAGATGGTGGTACTCATCCAGGAGGACGATTGATATAAGGTAATGCCAGACGTACTCGGCGAAAGAACTCCATCTACTGCCTCCCTTCGATGAATCCGTTCTGGCTGAGAGCGGCGACGGGAGAGTGCTGTGCTGTTCTTGTTCTCCGGGGCCAAAGAACACAGCCACACGCCGCTCTTTCTCTGGAGACGCTTTGGGCGAATGACGCGCAACTGTAAGCCGCCTCATTACTTTCTCCCCGATCTTTCGCAGCCCGCTGGACTTGGTCGTAGCTTCCACGCCATGGCCAATATCATCCTCAAGGACGTCGACGCGCGCTCGCGAAGGCACGTAACAGTGCCCAAAGGCAAAGTCTGTTTCGAGAACGGGAGGTACAGGCCGGTTTGGAATTAAATGGCCATGGATGCTAGCGTTAACGTTTGACGGTTCTTCGGGGGAAACTTGTGCAGGCAAGCCCAAGCTCAAGGAGAGATCCGTGTCGACAGATGTTGCGCTGAAGTGGCCGCGGATAGGCGACGCCTCGTGTGGCGGGATATCCGTAGGGACATGGGCAGGAATAGGACGCGTGGTAGGCCGTGTTGGACTCGGGAGGGGAGGCAGACGGCGAAGTGAATGTGGCGTCGATGGAGTTCGCGGCGAGGACGACGAATGCGAAGTTGGAGTCGATGGGAGGCGCCGCAGGGGTGTTGGTGGTGGTGTATGGCGCGCCGGATCCACCTCAGGCTGCCGCTTGTCCTCTGCCTTGGTAGATGTAGGCCGAGTCGACGGGGGATTCGGATTCAGAATCAACTGTGTCTTGAGGATATGCGAGTGCCCGTCGGGCACGATATCATTGGGGAGAGGCTGGGACTCAAACAGGTATCGCCCTCTAAGGTATTCCAACTCTGACATTGGGCCGGAACATACGGAGGGGATGTTGATCTAGCACGGTTCGGGTCAGTCTGTAGCGTAGAATCGGCTGAAGTACGTAGCTGTGATAGGTTACGGGGAGAAGCAGGCTGGCACATCGCGGTGCACGGTTTTGTATGTCCATACCTGTGCAATTTGCCACAGGTTCGCCTGAGTCCACGCTGCCCCGTTAGGCTCCCTTGTCATAGAGCCGCATGAAGCAGATTGTACTAGAAAAGGTGAATACTTCCTGCAGAAAGATCACCTGAACTGACTGGGGGAACCACAAAACTATCGCGATCGAGTTAGGGGTGTGCACCGCCAGTGATCGGCGTTCAAAACCGGGCCGGGTTGGGGCCGGGTTGAAAACGAGATGCATAAATGCGGGTTTGATTTGTGCAGGCAGACGTTGTCAACAACGTCAATTGTGCGACAGGAAAGAGCATACCACTTCTGCTCAGGGCTTTCTCGGTTACATTTCCCAAATCATGAATTTCTGAACTGAACCGGTCATTATATCGCATTGTCGCATCTACCGTATATTAATCGCGTTGCATGACTCTAGTCCTCCATAAAACATTGGTTTCTCCTTTTGACCGTCAGGAGTGCTTCGCTTCGATACGTTGGACGCCGCGGAGGACGTGCTGAAGTTGAGGCGGTCGCCGTTCGAGCAACGCGGTCGAAGTTCGGCTTGCGCTTCAACCACAAGGGTTCAGCAGGTGGCACGATCGGTGTCGCTTTCAAGATTCTCCGAGGCCTGGAGGGAATTCTTGCGCGGGGTTTGCTTTCCATGATGCTATGGATACTCAAGTTAGAAGATTGGACTCGGAGAAGGGAAGGATTGCAGACGTACTTTCGCGTAAAGTAGGTCCATCCGCTGCCCGCCTTCACTCCGGCCTTGGCCGAGAGCCGCTCCATAGAGCGGTCCTGTCTCCCAAACAGGAGTGACCCGAAGCGCGCTTTACGTGGAACACATGGTGTAGAGAAAATCTTGCGCTGGTGGGGGCGCTGAAAATACGAAAGTTAGGTGGCATTCAGGGACTGCGATCATTGGAATTTGTACCTTGAACATGCTCCACTCGCCCTTGAACACCTCGAGTTCTATTTTGGAGGCCGGTCTGGCAGCGCGATCTGTGTGAAATGCCACCCGCTTGACGCGACGGGCGGAAGGAATGGTTGAGGTAATGGTAGCATTGGCAGCTGGTTTCAGGATACTCTGCATGGTAGAATATTGTTTGCGTCAATCGCACGGAGGTGGGGGTTGTGGAGGTGTTGAGGGAATGCTAGACCGTTGGAGCTCTTTATATACTGTCTCGGCTCCCAATGGGCCTCCACACAGGACCAAAAAAGGTAAGAACGCTTTGCATTGTCCAAAAATACACGGTGGCCACCGTCAAAGCCATCCTCATTTGGAACATAATGGCAGCCACGCATGCGCAAGCGGTGTTTCTAATTTCTATATGCTACAGTATATGCGACGGAACCTTGTGTCTAAGCACTTTTGGGGTGGCTGGCGAGAAGGAACGACGAGCAGATGCCCGCAGCAACAACCCCCAGCAGCAATACGTACACCATGTAGCCTCCCGCGAGGTTTAGCTCCAACGACACAGCAAACAGCGCTGACGCGAGGAAAGGCGCGAGCGCGCGCAGAATGGTCGACACCATCTGCGCGATGGAGTTCGTGGACGAGAGCGCTGCTGGTCGCGGGGCGCTGTTGACGATGTAAAGCTGGACCGAGGCTGCATTCGCAACAAAGTTAGACTTGAGAATATATATATAGGTTGCCACACGACACACCGTACGCCAGCCCCATTACGAGGTTAGAGAACAGCTGTACAACGACGATCGCCCAGACAATGGCGTCGACGCGCTGAGCGCGCTGTGCAAAGAAGCTCAGTAGCGGATAAGCGCCGATGCAGATGGCCATGTTTGCGAACGCAAAGATATACGTGTTCCGCGGGCCAAAGTACCGGATTATTCGTGCGGCAAGGAAAAGCTGCATGAAAGTATTCATGATTCCGTATACCCCACGTGTGACGCCGATGAGGTACGGGCTGAACCCGAGCCCGCCGTTCACGATACTCGTGGAGTACATGAGCGGAAACAACACTGCGCTTGCTCTCAGAAAATCCCATAAGAGAATGTAGGGCAGTACCTTGGTACGCAGTCTGCGAGAAGCAGAAGAATGCGTAATTGATGAGAGGGATAGTTAAGCGTGGAACCAGGAGCTCGCGCACTGTTGGCGGCTCCTCGTCCACATCAGGACTACTGGGCCGCGTACTTAACTCATCAGTATCGACCCCTGCGATTGCGCCGTAGGTCGTTGGCTCCCGAGACATCAACCCAGTCGTCAAGGTAGGATCTGCAGTCGCGGCCTCCCGCAGCTGTTCCCTTTTTCGCCTTGCTAGAATGAGAGGCGATGACTAGCGCAGTCAAGAAAAAAGATGAGCCTGTTCTTGATATTATGGAATTCGAAATAAACACCAACCTCTTTGAGACCCACGAGTCCGAGGAAGAAGAAGGAAAGGCACAGAAGCGCGACGGCGGCACACGGTAGGAGATAAGGGTTTTCGCGCAGGAGCTGAATTTTCCCGAAACTGCTCGGCCATCGTTCTTCGGGATTAGAGAGCAATCCGCCGAGAATGGGCCTGACCAACAAGTCTCGAATCACAGGTTACAGTTTAGGTGGAAAATAAAACTGACCCCAGAGTTGAGCCTGAGCTCCATCCTATTGGGATGAGTGCCATCGACTGCGCGAGGTTGGTAGAGTCTGCAATCTGTCCATCGGGCATCGGTTAATTGTTGCAGGTTGAAAAGAAAAAAAAAAGTTTACCTCTGCCATAACGGTCTTGACCACACCTGGGTTGAGTTAGCGCCAAAGGTCTATGTTACTACTTCCGAGGCAATGAATAATCACCGATATTCCCGTTGAACACTCCCTGGGCACATCGAAACACCACGAGTGATGTGAACGTCTTGGACCATCCAAAGCCGATCAGCGAGATTGCCAGCCCGAACGGCCCCAGGAGCAAAATAGGCCGGCGACCAAAACGGTCGGACGCGCGCCCCCAGGAGTATACCGAAAGAAACTCGGCAACGAAAAACACGGATTCCTAGGGTGGCGGAATCAGTCGCTGCCCTTAACTATTAGGAAAGAGTTTTGACCAGCACGCCGGCCCAGTAGCCCGTCTTGCGCTCGTCACCTCCGGTAATCCCGGTGTCGCGCACAAATTGCGGCACGAAGGGGAAAATGACGGTCCTGCCAGTAAGATCAACGTTAACCCGGCCCAGGAGTCCACATAATAGTGCGCGGCGGGGACCTACGCTGAGAGTGCCTCAGCGGCCTGGATCAGCACCGCGATCGTCAGCTGCAGCTTCGGAAGTGGTGTGGGCTCTGTCATCCTCAAGGCGTGCGTCCGTGAGTGGGGGCGGGGGGAGGAAGTGGGGGGAGGAAGGAAGCGTCCGAGTCCGGCTAGCATTTTTAACTCCGGCGGGAAGTGACTCGGTTCGAATTTGATCAGCATAGCGCGTGAGAACTTGGAACTTTGGAAGGGTAGCGGGACAGATAGAGCGAACCAAGGACAATTGTAGTATCGGACCGTGAATACGGCGGCTGACAGGACCCCGGTTTATTCCTTTGGAGGTCAGGTCCGGTACCGGACAATTTTTTGGATTTTTGACCTCCAAAGCTAGGTCCGAACCGGACAAAAATCAGTTTCTGACCGCCGCAAGGCCAGGTCCTGTCCGGACAAAATTCGAGGGGCAAGCCAAAGTCGGGTCGGGTGGACCCCGAAATTTTGACCTCAAAGCATCGTTTCCTAGTCCAAAATGGACAGCAAACCGCTTTTCACACAATCTGCATCGCAGATGGAGGTGCCAGAAAATTTTCCGCATTTTAGGCCTCGTGGGAACCCGAAATTCCCTTTTTAGGGCACCTCGGCTAGGTCCTGTCCGGACAAAAATCGCCCTCGCAGGACGAAAATCTGTCCGGACAAAAAATGGCGAATCGGTCGACTTTGGGACCTGGTCTCCCAAAGGTATAAACCGGGGTCCTCGGCTGACTGGTGGCACATTGCGGATTATGATCTGCCAGTGATCGGTCACGGATTGGAGCCAGGTTGAATCAAGGTTGAATGATGTTGGTTGAATTTAGCGTTCGGACGCGACGAGCGGCGTCGATAGAAACGAAAATAAAGATAATGCGGTGAGTCATGAAAGCAACAGCGAAGAATGATTATCATGCGAGACGGGGTCTGTATTATATACAGTAGAGGCTTGTTCATTGGCTGGACAGGGAAACCGACTCGTCTTCTACTAAATCTTAAGTAGCATATGAAAGCGCAGGGCTACTATCTACCCCTAGAACGGAGCCTAAAACCTCCCAAAGCAAGCTCAAATGTCAGATGAAGCGCGCTAATGAGTCGGCTCATCTTCAACTCGGTTTCTTCTCGGTTGCTTCTCGTTCGTCGAATGCTGTAAATGAGGAAGCGGCCGTTGTAGACGAGGCTGGTCCAGGTGCGTAATGTAGGTGACAGATCGTATGTACTGCCACTAATTCTGCCTGGAGCCGCGTCGTTGAGTGAATTGTAGGAGTAGTGGTTGACTAGGCTAGGCCCAGGATGGAGGCCGAGAAGAACATGCCTCCTTCTCCGAACCGTCTGCATTCAATAAGCATATGACTTCGGGTTGAAGTCTACTCCAACCAGAATGTTGGTCGGAGCAAATGGTCCGCGGGCAGTCTCAGGTTAGTAGACTGGCAGCCTGCATTATCCAAGGCTGGGTTGGAATCAAAAGCATCAACTTGAAGGTCTATGCGGTATGTAGTATGAATTGCCAGTGATACGATAGAGTTTTCGTGCCGCATAACTGGACAGAGACAGGACCGAGAGGTCAAGACGGAAAAACAATAGCAACCTTCGAGTTGCATGCTTTGGGATGGATGAGAATCTTATCTCCTTCACGCAAATGCCCACAGATCAAGAACGGCTTGGTACAAAGCACCGAGTGTGCTGGGCAAGCGCTGAGGCTCGGGAGAGCCTGCTTGTGTTTTTCTCGGTTTCGGGAGTTAAGAATCCACTGGCAGTGGGTATCCACTTATATATACGTCCTGTGAGGCGTCCTATCTCGTATCAGATTTTCTACCCGTCTCAAAATTTAACGAAACACGGTCAAGAAATCTTTTTAGCTACCCATCACATTTTGCTTCATCTTCCCGAGTTCTTCCCAGCTCGCAAGTCCGAACCTCTGTGGCAAACAGTCCCAGAAATTATCCGACACCCTCTGATGGTTTGCCTTCATGGCAGCCAGGCAGATATCGCACACGTCGAGATCATCCCAGTCACTGTCTCTCCAAAGAGTGAGAGGTAAGTGCACGGTTCTGCGCTTTTCCACTCGTTTCCTCCACAAAAATCGAGTGTGCTGGCATTGGACGCCACGACAATTTGCGATTTGCTGGGGCTCCCAAAGGAAATTTAGCATCTCCGCAGATGCAGCCCCCCGTAGCAGAATACATTGCTCCAAACACGCCCGTTTGTCCGTGGGATTCAAGTCTACCCGTATGCCGTCGACATCAACACCGTTCAGAATTTCGTCGATGGAGTGTCGAGCGCATATCACTGAAAATTGGCGATTCTTTGGCCAGCAGTCCCCCGTACTAGATGCGAAACAGCGCTGCCTCTGTCGCAAGCACCAGGGTCCCGTCATGGAACCAGAGCTCCTCTATGCGGCGCGGTTCAGGTGTCGGTCCTGTTGGGCATTGCGCAGCATCCGAGTCAAGTGAGGATATTGACATGAGTGGCAAGACTAAGAGGAGGCGCTGAAAGCTGTGTGGTAGTGCGTTCGGATCATTCCATCAAACCTGTTCTCTCCAGACTCTCATCTCAAAAAAGTTGATAAACAACTTAAAATCCGCAGGAGCGCCTTCTGGTCCCGGCGCTATATCATTTATCTACCTGAGAAAGAGCTACGGAGCCAACATACTCACCACCTCTCGAGAGTCGATGGATTCCGAACGAGCCAATCTCCCAAACGTAGTGCCGCCGCGCGTCTTGGAGACAACTAGGAGCACCGATAGAATACAATCGCAGCCTTGTTCCTTGGATTGGGGACGAAGGCATACGTCGAGCTCACTGCCATCGTCACGGTCTCGTTGCTCAGTCGACTGTGCGCGCATCCACTCGTGCTTGCATCTCTTTTCTTGCACAGGCAACCCATGATACGACGCCGCCCTCGTGGTACCTTCCGTCGGCTCTCTGGTTGGTGCGAGACCTGAGATCCGGTCGCATCCGGTCGCATCAAACAACATATGGCTTGTTAATGCGAACCTAGTATCGCTTGCTGATCACCGCGACATTTCTCATACCGTGACCACAGGCCTCCACAGGCCCTGGATAGAATTGGATCCTATCTGCATGCCGCCCTGTCTGCGTCCGGGCGAAGGGGTAATAATACCACGTTAGACTCGCGTCGCTTGTTGGCAAGACAATCTATTGCGCTATTGAGCAGATCGCACAGGAGATTAACGAAGTCGCACGGCAGGATCTGCACGCCGAACGGAGCTCAAGTACTCAAAGACAGACTGCAGCGCCAGTCAACATCAGCGAAACGCTACCCCACATTCTTTTTTCCCGCACCGTCCACTCGTTCACTCCTTCGAGATGCGTTTCATCGCGATTGCAGCTGCTCTCGTCTCTGTAGCCACGGCGTCCGCCGTGCCCACCGTCCTCGACGCTCGGGATGTGATGTACCCACCCACCCAGGAAGACTGCTCCGGGACCGCGAGGTACATCGGCGTCCACGACACCACCCTCATCTACAGGCCGGCGTGCGCCTCTGTTGGGCGTGCGTGCTTGAAGGAGAACGGCATGAGCATCTGGAGCCACGCCGCTTGTGTCGCGTCTGCGACTTGCCAAGGCGTGCGTTCCTTCCTTTTAAATCAATGTTCTCCCGGGCGCAAGTACTTACAATATTTCCGCTTCCCAGACCCAAAGCGCGATCATCCTCAACCAATGCCAGAACCCGAACGTCCTCCCTGCCTCTAGCATCCCCAGCTGGTCCGCCGCCGTACGCCAGATTTTATTTCTGTCTTCCTTCAAGTTCAAGTTTTAGTTTATTGGCATGCATGCTGACGGACTCTACCACAGATCTACGGCGTCATCGTCGGTGACTGCGCGGCATCCGGGTGTCCCATCATGCAGCAGAACTACGTCGACTTCGTATTCAGCCAGATGTCCGCCGCGAATGTGACCGGTACCGAGTGGCCCAAGTGCGTTTTTTTTTCCCCGTTAGACATTGGAAGACCGATACTGATATTGCATGTCACCAGCGTCGACGATGTCGCACAGTGGTGGGACCCGATCACTGCGTGGACCGCGACCGGCGACAGCGTTCCGTACAGCAACTTCAACGATTGGCTCCACTGGTCCAACTCGTAATCGTTCAAATTCTGGAGTAGGAGGATACTTTACTTGTTGTGAACGGACGGACTGTCTCTCTCTTTGCGATGTTCAGAATCAGAATGTTTGTGATATTGTTCATTTTCCCAATCGCGCTTGACTGTTTTCGCGGTGAGTTCTGAGAAAAAGATCGAGTCAAAGGAAGAGATTTGGTACTGGAGCTCAGACAGTGCACCCAGAATGATCCTGTATAATTGTCGTTTCATCTGTCCAGTTTACCTCAACTTGCTTGAGGAGATTCGCGTCAGGGAAAGCGGGACGCAGGCTGGAGCTGGGCGTAACACGGCGACGGGGGCCACGATTTTCTATCTGATCTTATGCGGGTGTGGTTGAGTAGGATTGAGTCGAGCAAAAGGATGAGTTCAAGCGCAGTCGCTTGTGCCAGAGTCTGTCTCGTTCATACACTTCACGCCCTGCGATACTAATGCCAGTGGGCGCAAAAGGCTGGTATCTTGAGCCAGGTGGGGCCAAAAATCGCCGGGCGGAGCACGGTTCCGAGAGAGGGCAAAAACGCTACACTACTGAGGGATGCCCGCAGGAGGAGTCGAACCTCCGTCTCCTTCATACCGAAATGTTGAACACGTCTATTCAGAGAAGGCGATCTTACCACTGACCTATGCAGGCATTGCAGAGCATGTGGAAAGGTACGGTGCCGTGCTGCCTCTACAAATTTGAGGTGTGGGATGAGCAGGCAATGAGCAGTTGAAAACTTTCAACGGAACAAATATCTGCTGCAGAACGGCGCTGTCCACATCGAAAACGACGGAAAACTTTACCATGCACAAAAAAGTTTTGGTCCAGCTTTATCACCCCGGCAGGATTCGAACCTTTGTTGTGAGGTGATAACCGCTTCTCAACGACTCGAGCGTAACGTTAATGACGAGTTGGACAATCTGCCACGCACCAAAACGCTCGTAAATACCAAATTACGAAAAGCCGACCTTGAAGCCAACACATGCAAGACGCGTGGGTTTAATGGGACGTGGGTGCAAGATTAAATCTGCAACGTTCAAGCGTGCCCTTTATCTCCTCACCTACTACATAGGCCCATCTCAATGTCCCGCGCGCGCTTGACTTATCTCGGCCACCTGCCAGGCCCATAAGTCGTGGCCGCCTCAACACCTTACCTCACCCACAAAACTCACTCTTAGTCTTCAAACAACGCAACGAAAAGAAAAAAACTAATATTATCCAAAACTATACTTAATAGCTCTACTTTCTGATATACACTTTGATTCAGCATTCTGGAGTCGATTCTCAGGCTGGAGTCCGCATTCTGGGGGTGGGGATGGAGTGGAGGTGGGGGTCCGTGATCGTAACCGTAACCGTAGTACAAGCGCGAGCGCCTCGTTGTCCGCAGCGGCCTCGCGAAAACCTGCAACTCCGCAATCGGAGGAAAGCGGGAACGGATAACCCGCCGCCCGGCGAGATCTCCGCGCGCGCGTGAACCCGCTGACGAGGGGCGTAATCACGATTTGTCGGCGACGGCATCGGGGTGACGCGGCCTCCGCAGTCGTCGGCCGAGCGCGAGTATGAGGCGGTGAGTCGGGTCGAGTCGGCGAAAACGAGAGTCGGAGGAGGACGAGGGGAAGAGGGGAAGAAAGAAACAGAGAGGGAAGGAGAGTGAGGCTCAGGCTAGTCCAGAGCGGAATATCGTATGTATCCAGATTGTATTCGTATTCGTATCGAGGGGTCGACAATCGAAGCCGAGATGTCGAGCGCGAAAACCGGGGGAGAGGCGAGGAAAGAGGCGACATGGAGAGTGAGATGAGAGTCGAGGGGCGAGTTGGAATGGAAAATCCGAGGGGTCGTGTGTCGAGCCGCCGGAGTCGAGGGAGATGTACAAAGTCCTGAGGGAGAGAAGGAAAGAGAGGCAGAGCCAGAGCGAGGGAGAGAACAAGTCAAAGAATAAAGCAGTCATCGACATCGTCGACCACCCTACTTCTTCCCCAAACTCAAACTCCGCATGCTCTCCTCCAACACCTCCGCCAACTGCCCATGGCAATGCTTCTTCTCCACCACCGGCGAGATCCTCGGACTCGCGATGGGCGACATCTTCGGCGACGGCGGCAGCTGGTCCACATCCACGACCCGCACCACCGCCTTCCCCTCCAACACCTTCCGCACCTTCTCCGCGTCCCACCCCTTCGCCCCCGCCCCACTTGCACCGAGCGCAGGGTTCTTCTCCCCGGCACCGGAGAACGCGTCCCAGAACGCGCCCCCAAGGCGCTTGAGCAGCGTCTGGCTCGCCATCGCCGCATACATCGCGCTCTCCCTTTCCCTCTCTCTCGCGTTCTCCCGCTCCCGCTCCTTCTCTCTCGCGGACTCGCGCTGGCGCTGCTGCTGCTGCTGCAACACCCCGCCCTTGGACGACAACGACAAGCCAGCCAACGACGCCGCCAGCCCATTGGCGTTCGCTCCCGCATTGCTGCCACTCCCACTCGCAGGGCTGGAGAAGTACTTCGGCCGCAGGCCCCCCGCGAGCCCCGACAGCGGGAACGGCGGCGAGTGCGGCGGCGAATGCGCCTTGGCGCTCGGGTTGAAGAACGGCGACGGCGCAAAGGCGCTGGCATTGTTGCTGTTGGCGCTGTTGAAGCCGGTGTTGGCGCCGTTGCTGAAGGGCGAGGCGCTGCCGCTGCTGAAGGGGGAGGCGTTGGCATTGGCGGTGGGGGAGGTGGAGTTGGAGTTGGATGTGTTGGAGGAGGCGGGGTGCTCTTTGTTGTGGCGGTACTGCGCGGCCATGCGGCCCCAGAGGTGCATGCGGTATCTGTAAGTGTGCGTCAGGACGTTGTTCTCGTGGGGATGAGGATGTATGGGAGATGAAGGAGGACTCACGCATCCAAACTCCGCACCGTGAACGGATTCGCGTCCCCAAACCCATCCGCCGCCCCATTCGCCCCCGTCGCCGCGCCCATCCCCAGCCCCGCGCGCACGACCTCCGTGACCTTCGTCCCGTTGAGCAGCGGGTTGAGGTTCTCCTGCTGGTGCGGTGTCGAGGGGGTCTGTCGCACAAAGTTAATAACGGGATAAGGAAGGGGAACGAACAAAGAAACGCACCTCGGCACTCGCAAACGGACTCGCCGCCCACGGACTCGCGCCCAGCAACTCGGGTATCCGCGCCGTGTGCACGCTGGTGTATCCACCACCAAGAGCGCCCTGCTGCCAGAAGCGCGTCGACGCCGAGGCGGAGGTGACGTCCTTGAGCGTCGGGGTGCTCAGCGCCTCTTTGCCGCTGCTGCTTGAGAGCGACGGGGAGGAGCTGGAGAGGGACGGGGACGACAAAGGCGCAGGCGGGGGCAGGACGGGTGCAGGGCCGCGGTTGTCCAGCAAGGTGCGCTTGAGCGCGGCGATCTCCTGGCGCAAAGCGAGGTTCTCGCTCTGCGTGCTCCCCAGCTCCGCGCGGATGGCGGACAGGAGACGATCGCGCTCGGCGATGTTGTCCTCCAGCGTTGAGATGTACTCTGCGCCGAATGTTAGCGGTTTTTTCTTTGAAAGAGACGAAAACTCACCCTTTCGCCGGACCCGGAAATTGCGCGCGCTGATCTTGTTGCGCAGCTGGCGCTTCTCCTTGCTGCTCATCTTCTGGAAGACCTCGGGCGGGGGGCGCCAGTCGGCGGGAAGGTCGTCCTCGTCCTCGTCGTCCTCGCCCTTGTTCGCGCGCGGCTTGAACGTGGTGCTGGGCATGAACGCCGTCGACGCTGTCGAGGTGTTCTCTTTGACAGCAGCGGCCGACGACGACTTTTTGATGCCGCCACCGACGACGGTGCCCTTGCGGGCCTTGCCGTGGCCGCCGACCTTGACGGGGGCAATGGTGGTGCTTTCCTCGGGCGAGGAGGTGGCGTCCGACGGCGACGTCGAGTGGGCGTCGGAAAAGTCCGAGTAGGACGCAGGTGCGGGCGAGCCGACGAGCGAGGGGTCGATGCCGAGCATCGCGCTCATCTCTGCGCTGCTGCTCGAGTCCATCGACCCGCCACCACCGCCCCCACTGGGAAACGAGGTGCCGAAAAAGTCGTACGGCGCGCTCGACAGCATCGCCAGCGGGTCGAGCGCCTTGACGTCCTCGTCGAGGAAATTGAAGAAGCTCGGTGTGGGGCTGCCCCCGTCGCCGATCTCTGGGAACGAGGTCGCGGGTGCGGCTTGTGGGGGTGTCTGGAGATTTGGGGTGCTCTCGCGGGACCCAGAGGACTGCGAATGTGACGAGGAGGACGCTGCGGACGAGGGGAGGGAGAAGAGCTCGGTGTGGAAGATGTCGTTGAGGTCCTGAGACGCGGCGTAGTCGCTGTAAGGCGTGGCGAACAGCGACGAGGCCATTTGGCTGTCGACGAGCATGCTGGCGGGGACTATGCTGTGGATAAGGCTGTACGAGCGGGGATGTATAAAGCTGTTAGTGGGTGCTGGTGGTGGTAAGAGGCTGAAAGGATTTTTGTTTGTGTGCTGCGATGCCGATGCTGACCTATGCTGACTAAGTCTGCCCCAACACGCCACGCAAGCTGCGGCAAGCCAAAAAGGGCTGACTCGGCCGCCGAGAGGCCCGAGACAAATCACATTTTGTTCGGCCACCTTCTACACCACGTACAGGAACATGCACCAGTCGCGCTGCAACTTTGAATCACCACGATGGGAAAGCAAGTCTTTCTGAAATTGTTCCGAGGTTTGCTAAGGAGTCCAGGACAAGAGTAGGGATGTACACAATTATTTGATTCCATGTGGTGTGATATGGACTGCAGTGTAGCTATTGGAAGGTTTTTCAGGGCTGCACACCACAGTACGGTGGGTACGGTGCATGCAGTGGCACACATCCATCGGAGTGTTCCCGCTGGGAGTGCACCACCATATGGTGTGGACGGCGCGCGCGGCGCGTGCATGCTTGGTGCTGGCGACGGCGAACACGTGTAGCACAGCACAGGCAGGGTGTATGAGTCTTGGTAACAAGTGGGAAGCGGGGAGGGGTGCGTACGGCGGCGGGCGGGATATGGGCGAGAGCAACGGTACCGGGGATGGACGCTCGGGAGATATGGAGGGAAAGATTGCAGCAATGAAGGGTGTAACAGGGAGGGAGAAGGAGAAGGTATGTAGAGAGGAAGGAAGGCAGACTTGGAGAGAGGGAGAGTGGGAGATGGGAGATGGGAGAGGAGAGGAGAAGAAGAAGGAGAAGGAGAAGGAGAAGGAGAAGGAGAAGGAGGATGTGGCACTCGGCACCCATGGGGGCGCGCATCAGGTCGAACAGTACACTGGACGGCGCGCGGCAGGAGAGCGCGCGAGGGGCGCGATGCGGGGAGGGATAGGAAGGGGACGGAGAAAGGAAGTGTAAAGACACATACCTTATCGCTGGCGCGCGACGAGCTGGGTTCTGTGGTGTCGCGTCGCGGCTCGCGTGTTTCACCTGTCGACGCACGTAAATACGAGAGCCGATGCGTGCGCGGTCGGCTGATCAGCGAGTCGTCGATGGCAGAAGGGCGTTGTCGTGTGCCTTATTGGCGCCTTGCGTTCCTGGTGGAGAAAGTTGCCGAAGCTCCCAGTCGGAGAGGGCCGCTCTTGTGCATCTGTCGAGAGCTCTCGCGAGGTCCAGCGGCGAGGTCCAGATTTGGCCAGAAGACTAAGACTTTGAATGGGTCCATGGGAGGAGGCCTCGAGGAGGCCCAGTGAGAAAACCGTCTGGGCAGGTATGCTCAAACCTGTTCAAATGTGCTTCTTTCGAAAAGCCCATATTCAAGCATATACAAGCACCTCTCAGCACATTTTCTGGACTTTTTTTCAAACTTGATCTGCTTCGGTATGCGCTGCTATGGGCAGGTATGGTTTGAACTGCTCAGATGTGTTACAATCCGTTTCTTGTCTTCCGTTGCAATAATGGTGCATATATTGCATTTCTACACAATACAGGGTATCGTACTACGGCCGCCGCCCGTCGAGCACAGATACCAAGTGCCGCCGCATATGCACCCGAGGTCCACGACCGGCGACGGTTGAGGACGCGGCGAGAATGGGACGGTGGACGGAAGTATTGTCGGACGTGGCGACATTCGAAGACGGTAAAGGAATATACAGACGCTGCGACACCTGTGAGCTGAGATATGACGAGAGACGCATATCTTACATACCTCATTGAAGGGTGGTCTCGAGGAGCGACGAGGCTGTGGTGTGGTATCAGTAAGGGGGTCGCGAATATAGAGATGTACGTACATACACACCAATAGTACAGGGTACTCGGGCTTTCGGGTCGGCGTAAGGAGATCGATGGCGCGCATCTCGGGGGAAGAGGAAGGGGCACACAGGGACGAGGATAACCAAGCTTTACCTTGCTTGAGATGAGTGAAGGCATCACGCTATTGAAAAATAAACACATACTGTGCATACTGTGTCAGGAGCAAATGAGGAAGCTAAACGGCGCAATGTTAAAACGGGTCCTCAACTGTGAAAGAAGGAGTTACCGGATTGTTGAGGTGGGGTGCAAGTGGACGCCGAGTGCCGCGGTGGTACGTGAGCTAAAAGTGGCGGCGCAAATTGCGAGATATACCTGACAGACACCGAGGTAGCCATAACGACTTGGCGGGCGCTCAGACGCGTCGGAGGACTTGGATAAGATGCAGATGAGTAACGAGTAGGAGAGCGAAAACGAGGAAGAGCGAAAAAGAAGTCCGAAGGAACATGACGAGGGGTGGAAGCGTCTGAGGACAGAGGGGCGTAAGCAGAGGGGCGTGAGCTTAGGTAGCAGAAAAATTGTGGGGGATAGCGTGGACCAAGCGAGGACGACAAAGGGGCCGGGGAGGGGAAAAACAAAAATGCCGCACACGCACCTGAGAATTTGCCCATCGGTAAACCGCTCGGCCTGTGACTCCACCTCCGACCCACTACGTCCTGCGGATGGCGGTTCGAGTGCTATATCATGTTGGATCCATGAAACGGCGACCTGGGGGTCCAAAACGGACAACAGCGCGATACGGCGGAATCGGTGGCCTCTGCAGGCTCCGCAGCGAGTCCTGAGGAGAGATCTAGTACCTAGGAACTCGGATTAGAACGCCTAGGAGGGGTTTTGAGCACACTGACGGCGCTGAGTGAATCAACGCCGACTTACACGCCGATATTGGTAAAGGTCACATTTGGCCATTACAGCTTCGTCCGTTGAACGGAATCATCCAGAACGCGAGGTGGTGATACAGAAGGGGTCTGGGAGCCTTTCCTGCATGCTCGGAGGGCTTGTAGTGGCCGCGATGGGGGGCGATGGACGCGACGATGGTGGGAGGGGACAAGATCGATATCATCACGTGGCCTTTGTCAATAAAAACAAACAAGTCGCGAATCGCGTTTGTCCGACGCCATTTTGGCCTTTGGCGCTTGCGGAGAGTCGGAGACCCAGCTCGCGCTTTCAGGGATCTCAAATTTTGAATGAGATTAAAAAATGAGGAACCCGAAAACAGAAACGAAACAGAGGAGCTATTTTGGGTAGATGATCGAGTGTCGATCTGTTCAGCACCAGTTTCCACCAGTTGGACCAGATCTAAGCAGGTTTGAGCATACCTGCCCAGACGGGTTTCTCACTGTCGAGGAGGCTGCGCACGAGTGCTCAGCCCTCAGTGGAGCAAGGAAAGGTCGGTGTGGAAGATGCCGTTTCTGAGCGGCGATTTTGATGCACGCTATCACAGCGTCGACGCGACGTAGTCGGCGCACGGCGGGAAGGGTTGGGAAGAACGAGAATTTGATGCCATCACCACTCATGTGATCATGACCTCTCGGCCCGGGGCACGGTACTTTTGTTCAGTTTGAAATTTCTTTCGCAAGTCGTTCGCGGACCCCTCCCACTGTTCTTGTCAGGTTTCTTGCTGACCCTATTGGATGACTGGTTACTCCCTCACGTCATACTCCAGCAAAATGAGATTTACTTGAGGCTTCCTGCCGAGGGCGTATTGAATCGAGGCTGTTTTTTTGTTGCGTGGACCATTTGAACTTTCAACTTTCGCACATTAGCACTTAAAAGTTGATACGTTATCTGCGATCGCGGCACCACGTACCTCAGGGTGGTCCATGGCATGAACTGTAGTACTGCCGTTGCCCTCGTGGATAAGTGGTTATCACTTCTTTTCCATAAGGGATTCAAGGCGATGGAGGTTACGCAGGTTCGACTCCTGCCGAGGGCATGGCCAAAGCGTTGGAGATTTTTTGGTACGTGCATTCCTTTTTGCAAGTTTGGGCTACTTTTTTGCAACCGCGTCCCAACCACGCGTCCGCGCTTTGAATCTTCATAAGTCGATGTCTGCGTAGGTTCGATTCCTGGGCATGGTCGCCTGGCAAACAGTTTTCCCCTTCAACCTCATTGGACATCATAATATGTGCTTGGATATACTGGAGTCGAGTCCTTCCGGCGCAAAATACTGTTGTAGCCAATAGATCGCCCAGCTTAGTTGCGGCTCTAAGTTTGAGCGTTTTTTCATCACGGTCATATGCAAATACATTTTTTTTGCCCTCTATTTCTGCGATCTCGCCCAAACGACGCAGAAAGCGCACGAGAAAAGAGACACATACGCTTGCGGCCCCTGATATGGGAATCCAAGAGATGCAGCAAGTTCACAACTGAAAAGGCTTGTTGATGTTGAACGAAGGAATCTCGGTTCTCAAGTCTTGTTCAACTCGGTGACTTGACACGGGCGGCACCAAGGCGACACGCGGACCAGTGGCATGCAGCGACCTTCTGTAAAGCCGGATTCGAACGCACAGTGTAAGGTTTATTTGGTAGGCCCGATTTTCGGGTTGGGCGGTGCGAAATCTTTAGACACAGGGTTGAACAACGGCTCTCTAAACAATATGTATGTGTGCACAGACGCGCAATTTCGGGCGACAGTCGATTTCAAATGCCCATTCAAACATCAGGAACGACACCAATCACCTCCTTCAACAGCTCAGGAAGCAGAACCGCCGCATCCCCCTTGAAGAACCAATCCCCCTCCTTCAACCTCGCCGTCGACCCCTCCTCCCCATCCTTCGGATCCTCCAGGTTGAATACAGCGATTCGCGCGCCCCGGCGCCGCGCAGCGTGCACGTACCCCGCAGCCGGGTACACCAGCGCGCTCGTCCCCACCACGAGCATCAGCTCGATCGCGCCGTCTTCCATCCACGCGTCCACGCGCTCGACGGCGGCCGCGGGGAGCGACTCGCCGAACCACACAACGTCCGGGCGGAGGAGCGCGCTGCACGCGGGGCAGCGTGGGAGGTCCGCAACTGCGATGGGTTTGAGCGGGAAGCGCGCGTCAGCTGCGTCGACGGCATCTGGGAGCGCAAAGGCGGGGACGAGCGGGTCTTGGAAGTTGTCGTGCTCGACATACTGACATTCTGTGCATCTATTGCTGAAGAGGGAGCCGTGCACGGTTTGGATGTTTTCCGCCGGGTGACCGGCGCGTTGGCAGAGTCCTACATTCTGCAATTCAACAATGTTTTCCAAACAATTTAAATTGAGTATGCATACCGTCGATGTTCTGGCTAATGGCCAAGAAACCCGGTTTCTTCTTCGCAAGCTCTGCGAGCGCAGTGTGCGCCTTGTTGGGTTTCGCTCTGAGCGCGCAATGCCGCCTGTAGCTATAAAACTGCCACACAAGCGCCGGGTCCTTCGCGAACGCGCTCGGCGTCGCGAGCGTCATGCAGTCGTACTCGCGCCAGAAGCCCCCGGCACCGCGGAACGTCGGGATGCCTGACGCCGCGGACAGCCCGGCGCCGAAGAGCGCGAGGATGCGGGTGGACGATTTCAGGTGCGATGTGAACGACACGTAGTCCTCTGGGGAGATCTCGGAGGCTGACGACGATGATGTTTCCGGTTCGGCCGTCGGGAGGTTACGTTTCTGTTGGGCGGCATAGCGTTGCCAGAGCTCGTTGGCGAAGTTGGGTGGGAGCTGAGGCGGGCTGGGAGAAGGCGCCTCGTTGGATGCCATTAGTATTCGTCGAGGTGTTTGATGATGAGGATTAGAGAGAAAGGAACGCTGCGCTGCGCGTCAGGCTGTGCGACGTTCAAGATCAACGACGAGCGTCTATCGGCGCGGGTACTACTGGATACCAAAGCCCGAGCCAGGTGACAGATGTCGCCGCAAGGGCTTAGAGCGGCTTGTTATTACAACTTCCCTCCACCTCCTTCCAATGTGCTCGAAGTAACTGGCGACGTCAGCCACCGGGTTGAAAGAAAACAGTCCACTTCCGGTCATTTTCCGAAGATTAAGGCCGACCCCAATAAAGCCCGGCGAAAAACGCGACGCACACAGCAGACATGCACAACCAATTCATTTGCACCATATAGAACTCGTCTTCATTGTTCAACATTTAAACCAAGGAATAAAAGAGAAAGTAGGCACACAGGCTCTACGACGGGACACACGCGAAGCTTGTGATCTGGCCGGAGAAAATGAGCCGTGTACGTGGAGGGGAAGCCCAGAAAAAAATCAACGCACCTTGTCGTTGAACGGGTTGGTCGTCGCCAGTCCGCCAGTATCATCTCCTGGGAATGTGAAAGACCACTGGGCCTCGTTGGTATTGCAATTGCCCGAGCTAAAAAAAATTACATCCGATGAGTTGCCGTTTTGTAATCTTGCACGCTGCGTAGAAGTAACAAGGAACTTACGCAAAGGCTTAGCAGATAAGCAGTCAGTAAGCCTGGACAGAATAATCCAAGCAGCAAGCTCACCGAAGCACGTCGCGCCGGGGTCGGGCCCGAAGCTGGTTATGGTGTCAAGCCAGGGGCTGGCGAGCAGGATGCACTCGTTCATGGGTTCGACAGCGTATCTGACAGGACGAATGCATCGATATAGAGCAAGGAAGTGAAAGGCTAAAATGGACGCACCCGCATAGCCCCTTCCAATTCAGATCTTGGCAGATGAACACGCCCCCGGGTTTCTTATCCCACTGTGAGAACGAGGCAAGAAAATTAAACGTCAAGACGTACACCGAGCGCGCTCGTCGGCGCGGTGGTAACATTGGCGGTCACAGCGGCATTGGCAACCTTGGGCGATGGCGCAGCCGCGCCAGTCGGCGGCGTGAATGCGCCAAGGGATGTCCCGAGCGAGGGGAGGACAGTCCGGTTCCAGCCGACTTCGAGTTTCCAGTCCGTTGGCGCTGCGGCCGCTGCCAGCGGGGCAACGAGGAGCGTGGAAACAACGGCGACGATGAAGGATCGTGCGGAGGTCATAATCATAACTGCTGAGGTCCAAGCTGGGGCGAACGATGAGGATGAAGGGAAGATGGGGTCCGATAGGATGACACTCTCACCCTCGGAATATATGCACGCGGACTGTGCGGGTGTGATGAGCCTGATGACCGTGCGGGCGGATACTGATACCTTTTATAGGAGGCCGAGGCACGAGAGACTTTCCGTAGCCAGGACAACTTCGGCAAATCAGCGGCCAAATCAGATCATGTGTTTTGACAGAGGGCTGCCGAGTGCTGCCGGAGTGGACTTGGAAGCAAGTTGGATGGACAGTTCGCAGAACGGTTGGGTTCTAACATCCGATATGTGGGTTCTGGGAATGCTAGAACGCGAAGCGGCACCGGAGAAGAGCCGAGCTACTGAAGAGACACCAACCATGAAGCGGACGCCGTAAAAAGTCATCAAGAGAATTCACACAGTCGGATACCCAGGGCCATAGCGGATTGCCTATCGCGATTCGCGATTGTCTTTGGAAGATAGGGGACCCAGGAATAGGAAGGGACAGGGACAGGTCTGGACACTGTGCCTGTCTGCCCAGCGGCGGCAGCCATAACGAGAAAACTTCGGATCTTCGGTCCATAGACCAACAAAATAGGCTGAGCGGATACCTTTCTCCAAACCATCCCTTCGCATTGGAACGCATGTGCTGGTGGAGCGATACCTGGCACGCCTAGGAACACACGCACGAAAGTGCCGGGCCAACGTGAAGTAGGCTCACATTCACTGCCGTTGAGGATGACTCATGAGATCTGTGGCGCGACAGCTGCAGGTGAGTGTCGTAGAAGAGCCGACGGAGGTAGAGATCTGAAGGCCGTGAGGAAAGGAATAGCGCTCAGGTCATGGAGGGAACGGAAGAGAAAGGTGGTATTGATGCTTATTGACATGGATCAAATTGATCCAGATCAGCGGAGTTTGAACTGCTTCTTGAACTTTTACTCAGCGCGCTCTGCAAGTCGATCCTTGTGTCCCTCTCTCTCGGCGACAATTCCAGCCTGTTTCCGTATCTCCGCGCAATGAGGGCTTTGTTGCTTCCTCGAAGGTCCAAACCTCGTCCCCAATGCACGCTTGGACCGCAATTGAATGTCAAAGCGTACCTACCAAAGCGCCAGCTCATAAAATGAGGCAGCTCGTGCCACAACACTCATTTGGACTGTACCCAATGTCGCCCGATAGCCTCCAAACCCCAGCTTTGGAAGCGCTCCTGGCCTTTCACCTCGAAGCCGCCCGACAGCTGGAAGAACGGCTCAGATCTGCAGAGCCACCCAGGTCTGTAGAAGAGCGAGTTAGGTATGCATGTACCACACATTCGTGATGACTCTCTCTCAGTATCAAGCACACTATAGAACGACCTCGTCACCCAACGAACACGACGATGATGGCGGGGGTTCATCCGAAGACACACCAGGTTAGCGAACAGGATGCCGAATTCTTGTCTCCCATTTCTGACTTCCCATTTTAAGACATGCAGCTCCCAGCGCAGTCAAGCTCACTTCAATCTCCCTTCACACCAACTCACCTCGTCCGTCGAACGTCCGTCCCCAGCCCTGGCAGCCCCTCTTCCACACCTGTCCGCAGTGCGCCGCGGATATCGTCCCCACCTTCCGTGAGAGTTACCTGGCCGCGGGACACTGATGCCACCTCCCCGACACCCGCTTTATGTCGTAGCCGCAAGCGGCGGCGGGTTGAGGAGGAAGAGTCGAGCGAGCGGAACAGGGTACGTGTGCGAATTGTCCCTGGGTGGCCCCGCGGATTCATACGGACGCCTCCCCGACGCCGACGTCTGTGGGATAAAGAGAACGAGCAGCGCGAAGGCGTGCTATGATTCACGGGCACGATATCTCCGCGAGGTCTTTCACAATCAACTTCCGAGCCGTACTGGAGGATGGAGTGAATATACTTGTCTTTCACAGAATTCCGTTCGATTCAAATAATCTCATCCCTGGAATTAAATATCCCAGTCGACCGGGCAGCTCACACCGACCGAGCATTTTTAGACACGTCACCCGTAGCACGGTGATATTTATCTTTTTTTACAAGCAGGTCCTATTTAAATGCGACTGAGCAACGACCAATCTCCCGCGCGACCTGTTCGCGTAACCTCCCGTCCATGGGCCGGACTCGCGAATCCGGCCCATCGCCGGCCCAGCTGGCCTTGAAGCTGAGTGAAGTCGGGTCCGCGATGCACCTGGAAGATCTGTCCGTGGTGAGAACTGATATCTAGTCTGCTTATTCACTGAGCAATCTCGTTCTTAGATCTTTATGAGTGGAGCCACTTGATCACAGTGCATCAAGTGCTCAAAACAACGAGGCGTTCAAAATTAAACTGCGCAAATTTTAGCAGAGATCTCGTATGCAACTGCCATCTCAGCAAGTCGACACTTGATATGACAGCCCACAGGTTTAAATAAAGTCTAACGTGAAGCCCGTAGTTGCAACCCGTTACTAGTTCACGGGCGGGGGTATTGATGCGGAGGTGAGATATCCGCAGATGCAAGAATGCCTTTCCTTATCTAACGACAAATGAACCCACTGGGACCCTTTCCTTCAGCATTGCCACTACTTACGACCTGACAAATAACCCTCGAAGGGTATCGCCACACTTTTCACTGGAAGTATCATCTGGCGTGGCCGCATCCTGGGGCTTTCGATTCCGGGAACACGCCCAGCTGTCCCTCGGACGGCGGGATCCCAGGACAGTAAGCGACCCGTCAAAAACAGGAGGCTGTAAACTGGTTGCCAAGTATTCAACACGGAAGCCGAATGGGGCCGCATCGAGCGCGGCTCGGTACGAGATGCGATCTATTGCAAACTTTTGTCGCCACCGTCATCGCTTGGCTTTTTGTTTAGTAATTGGACAAAAAGTAAATTCAGGTTGGATCTTTGAGGACCCATCACCATATCCATGATTCGTGATCGCCGTTACTCTCTTCGAATTCAACTTGATCTAAACGACCACCATGTAACCACAACGCCGCTTAGTATCGGTCTCCGTCGGTCTGGGGTACGCCAAAGCCCAGCCGATTCCAGCCCTGGGAGTTGCAAGTCGCCGTCGAGTCATCCATCTACATCATGTCAACGTCACGGTTCAGTTGCGTGGTTATAAGAAGACTCGGTATTGTAACTTTCAGGTGGCCTCCTTCTGAACCGCCCTTCTTTCTGCGAGACAGGTCTCTCCTCCTGGTGAGGATTTTACTTCACCCTCCAACTTTTTTCCCCGTCTCTTTCAATTGCCTCGATTGGATCTGGGATGGCATACTCGGAGTTACCAGGTGTAATCGTGCGTCACCTGTGTCGATTTTGGCGTGCTACAATCTAAGTCCCCCGCAGTGTCTTGCTTTGGCCGCACTGTTGTCTCTGCTCTCCATCTCTTTCTATTTTATGGTAATCGTGTCCCCAATACGATCCAGAACTCCCGCTTATGGCGCTCACCAGAAATCGTCGTTACGAATGCACAACTATGGAAATACGCACATAAACGGGTATTTCAGGTCCCTTCTTCTGGCGAATTTCGTCCAATCGTTTGGGACTGTGATGAACTTCAAGTGGGCCGCAGAAGGAGGGGTCACGTCAGGCATGTTTTGCAGTGCCCAAGGTTCGTCTCGAATTGTCCCTTCATTAAACTTATTCGAACTGTATGCAGGTGGTATCAAGCAAGCTGGAAATGTTGCTACAGCACTCTGGTGAGCAACACATACTGTTTGTGTCCAAGATCGCCCAACACTGTTTAGGTCCTTTGTACTCGCTTTGCACTTGTTCAATCTTCTGTTCCTCCGAGCCAAGTCCACCACTGCCGGCTTTTGGTGCACCATTGTCACCGGATGGAGTGTTGTGGCACTTGTCGTGATTATTGGCCCGACTGTGATACAGCGACGGGACAAAGGTCCGTACTTTGGCATTTCGGGAGCGTGGTATGTATCTCTCTCCGCGTTCCAGAACAACAACGCGAGTCATTGGACCACCATAGGTGCTGGATAACGTCCCACTACCCTCGCGAGCAGATATTCCTGGAATATTTCCTAGTCAGCCTCGGGACCGCTCTACCCTCTTGTGACACAAACTAAACAACCTGTAGGAATATGTCTCGGCCGGATTGTGCATTATCCTCTACAGTTCCGTGTTCCTCAGAATCCGAGGAAACTTAGTTCACCAAGATGGGAAATGGAAGCTCCGCTTGCTTCCACGCGGGGAGGCTTGGCAGCTTTCGTTGGGACGAGACCTTATCGATAGTTCTATGCTCCAGGTACGATCTTCTGGATTGAATTTCTTACTCGACAACTCTTAATTATCTCAGGCCGCTCGAAAAATGATGTGGTAAGTTGCTCATGGCTGGCGGACTTCTCCATTCACTGACTGACTTGCTGAGGAAAGGTATCCGGCAAGTAACCACCGCTTTGCGAGCTCCTCATTGCTAATTTCCTACAGGTCGTGTACACATTACTCTTAACACCTATAACCATCGCGCGTCTCTCACAATTTACTGGAGCCGACGTTCCCTTCTGGGCGACGGTCGTGACCGATGTCATTTTCAACCTCACCGGTGAGCTCCATGCCATCCCTGCTTCTGGTTAATGATACTCATAATAATATGCAAACACCGTCAGGGTTCGCTAACGTCCTCCTCCTTGCCGCGACGCGCAAGTGTCTCCCGGACGCAAGGCAATTACCCGATTTTTCCACGGGGCGCCAGAACATGCGCAAGTCATTGTGGAAGGCCAAAGGCGTGACACCGTTCACGCTCGAGCGCAGCGAGTCTGCGGCGATGTTTGATCTCGAGCGGTTGGCGCGTATCGAGTCGACACGTAGCACGCGTTCAAGCCTCGAGTCCACTGAGCCCACGCAGTGAACACTCTGTCCACATGCCATGCGACAGAACTATATTGAAAACAAAGTTATCGAGGCATGTCATTTGTCCAATTTGGTGTATGTTTTTTCATCAAGACCAAGATTCAACCAGTCGATCATTGTACGCTATGTGTCAACTATGTGTCAAGGCAAATCGCTTCTTCCCTTCAACTCATACACAGCCTGGATTAGATCTAGACATTCTGAATTCAAGCAATGGGCAGGGACCGGAATAGACGGGGGATAGCCGTACGCGTGGGTCGTTAACGAGCACCTACCTTTACTTATCCGCCGTATCCCAAGCAAGTGATAAATTATCAGGGAGACCCGCGCTCATGCATCGGGTACCACCCAGAATCCACAAACATTGCTCTGGAGAGCCATGACAGAGGCTGCGACTTAGTCGACAAATGAAGTGAAAGTCTGCGAGTCTGGATCTGCTTAATTTGCGAGTACACAGACTTAGACCAAGGTATTCCGGGGGGACTGCGGTCTTTCAAGTTGTCCGGACGTACAAACATTTTCTCTGAGACGGTACCGTCACCAGAACCCTTCCACGGTAGTCAACACTCGGTCCCATAATTCTTTTGGAGAGGATTCCAAGGTTGAGCCAGATCGTGTGGTCACCAATTTCACCTCACAAGAACAATAGAGGTTGAACTCGGCTCAAATCGGCGCATCGGAGTTTCAACATCTTGATCCGAAACTCCCACGGTTGCAAAGTTCAATCGACAAGCCACATTATCTACTCAGACTTGTTTCTTCAATTATGCCTGAGATACGAAAGAGACTTGGAGTCAGACAGTCAACAAGTTTCTTTCTGCGTAATGACAAAAAAAGGTTGCTATAGAGTCGCAATTCGGACCAAGTCGGCGGGATGTGATCCTGGTGCACAAAACCATCAAACGCTACCCACAACTCACACCAGTATGGGTATCTGAACCTGTCCGCGAATGCCGTTGATCATGATGCTCGGTCAGAACACGCCTCAACCCTAGATAGCGGGGTAATTTACCCATCCCCGCCGGTCCGAGGCGCGCTCAATTAGACTCTTATCAGAATCCCCAAAGTTTTTTTGGCGCTGCGTTGTTCACTCCTCTTCCATTTGAAATCCATAGTTTGATTTGAAACCACAAGGATTTATGATATTATTCTTCGTACAGTACAGACACAGTACCGATCGCACTCATGTTCCAAAAGGTGTCGATTCCAATCGAAGCAGAACGTATGCAAAAGGGTCACAAATGACGGATATCGCAATGTACACGGTGTGCAGATGCCGAACTTGCAGGTTCGTCCACCCTGGACATGGAGAGACGACTGAGAGTCCCAAGAGGATTTTGAATGCCACGAGGAGTAGTAATCCAAGGCGACCCGGCCCGCGTATGTTCAACTTGTTGATCTGAAAATGATTGAAAAACCGAATCCTGATCAGTCGGAGCAAGGGGGTGAGGATGCACAAACTCCCAACTGACGATGGCCAGATGACTTGTTCATGTTCGAGTTCGGCCTCGCAGATGGCTGGGACTCTCCTGCTGCGGAAGAGGACACACGCTGGCTTTTGGTGAGCCGGAGGTTAATTGAGGAGCCTTCTGATTGCTTTAACAGTCGTTCATATTCAGAAGGGGCACCGCACTGACCACCAGTTGCATTATCTGTGCTCCCGCTCGTGGAGCGCGCTGAATTCTTCATACTGCTGAAAGTTAGGGTCAACACACATCGAGCGCAGGGCAACGCACATCGTGAGTTTATTTGGGTGACACTCTTGCGAGAGGGAAGACACCGATCTATTTGTAAGGATCGCAGGAGCGACTCCATGGCTCAAAGATGGGCATCACCACTGAGCGAATCGCGTGGGTAATTCGAACGTCTATAAGTAAGTACTTATCTAGTTTTTTAGGCCGAATACGGGCACCAAAGAAATTACCGGTTCCCCTCCCGCAGGTAAAACCAGGACGCGGTGACTCCAAAAAAGCTTGGTGAGGATCTTCCCCTGCAATGGCTCACCTGTACCGAAAACAAGGCATTGAATGATTACCGCGGCATGTAAAGCACGTCTATACAGCGTCGAACGGGTCCATCATGTAATGACTAGCACTGTGACTGTGGGGCAACATATCCGTCTAATTGACGGGATCACCAGATACTCCGTCGCATTTGGCTTCTTAGTGGCAATGGCTCATCCTTGGGCCAGACAACGTATTGGTTTGGATATCGAAGCGGACGTAGATCGTCAGCCTTGACATCAGTTCTACGTCGATTCGTGGTCCATCTCAGTAAAGCGTTGAGATATAAACTCAGGAAGATTGCATTCTCCAAGTATTCTCCCTCTCAACCTCAGAGACGCTTGCAAATCCATGCTTCCTCTAGATCTCAGTATCCAGGGTGCCCAGCTTCTGGAAGAATTGATCACGTATGCTCTCTTGTTTTCAATATAACGGATCTTGACGAGGTTTCTATTATTTTGTAGCGAAATGAAGAATTCGACTTCAACTTGTGATTCGAGCACAAACGACGCGTCCGGTCGAGGTGGGTGTGCCATTGCGCGTCTTCATACTTGGCGCTTTAGCTGACCACAGCACAAATATTAGGCCCACTAGAATTAACAGGCTCGCCGCGTGAGCTCCGTGCTCGTTGCACTGCTAATGGCGGCCAGAACCCGCGCAGGAATGACCGCTATGCATCGAGGGAGCGCGATGATTCCCAAACCATTTCATCGCGAGGTGCAACACAGAAGTCGGTATCTGGCTCCGTTATCAAGATACCCTCGGCGTTCGAGATAGCACCAGAGGCGCTGGAGCGGTGGCTTCACATGGGTGTTTATGATGATCCCGGCGAAGTTGGCAGTAGGCGGCCGCAAGCATCGAGAGCCGCGAGGCAGATGCATGACAGCACTGTCATGCACCGATAACTTTGAAGACCGTCGTCATGACTGGGTATTTGTAGATCAAATGGATGAAAAAGTCAAGAAAATCGAACTGTGATATACTCGGGGATTCGACAAGTGTTTAATAGTGAGACTGTATAGGATTGATATGGTGCCAGAAGCAAAGCGATTCAGGGGGTTCTGATGAGGGCAATGTCACCTGTATTGTAGGAGAGTGCTTGGAGAGTTCCCAAAATTTTCAGCCCGAAACCCGGCCCTGTGTAAATTATGAGCGTGGATCAAGGAAGGCGAGGGATAATAGCACATACAAAAGTAAGAGCAATGTTGTTTGGCTTGAGACAACTTGTGTAGACTTGGGGGACGCCACGACGCCCTATAGATAAAAAGTTATAAGGGAAGTGACCTCGTCGTCCCAATACGCACCACCTGCCGGGTGGCCTGAACAGCGAGAGTGATCAAAAGAGTAGTACAAACCGAGTCGCCATTATGACGGGGTAGATATGTAATAGAGACTGGTTGTTGAACTGACCTTTTTAAGTCAAACGGACTACTCCTAAGCGTCAGGATCGCGCCGTGAAGTGTGAATCAGATCTTACCCCTGCCATTCTGGATCAGGACGATTGTTCGGATTTGGTTTGAAGAACCGTACGAACCAAAATCCCCGACCTGGGGACGCGCAAACTAGACGCAACAAGGGAAGGGATCTCAGTGTTTGCGAAGGGTTGGTACTTGGTTGAGCCTCTCTTTGTCAGAATAGTCCTCGCCTGAAACGATGTAGGGAGAGCAGGGCAAGTCCAGAATTCGGCCTATCGTGCTGATCGATGAGTGCGTCACTGTACGCCTGTCTTTCGAAAGACCCAAGATTTTCCACCGTATATTTTCGCTTATCGGTGAACGCTGGTAGATCGTTGTATGTGCGCGCGACAGAGTTTTTGACATTTCGTTTTGGGACCGGGGAACGCGCTCAAAGTCAGGATTGTGACCGAACATCGTGATGTTCAACTTTGAATTCTACTTACACTGACGATACAGGCATCTAGAGTCAGCATTTGTGCATACACGACACACTTACGATATCAGAATTCAACCCGGAGATTATGCACCAGACTTCCAGTAAGCAATGTCGCCGTCGATCACTGCAAAACCGTCAGCAAAGCAATACTCAAGAGGAATATAACGGGGCGACTGACTTTCGTACGGCTTGCCCTGCTGCCTCAGCTTCCCGGCAGCCTTGACGGCAGCTTCGGAGCCATGCTCTTTCAAGTCTTCATACGCCATGATTTCACCGCACACGAACTTGTTCTCAAAGTCCGAGCTGGGAGCAAAGGGTTAAGAGAGAGCCGTTCACACGCCATACAGTGGGGCTTACTGGATGACGCCGGCAGCCTGCGGGGCTTTCGTTCCCTTCCGGATCGTCCACGAACGAACCTCACGACCGCAAGTGAAGTAGCGGATAAGCTAGACAATGCGGTCAACCACGTTTCTCTCACTCAACGAAACGCGACTTACGTCGAGACTAGTGTATCCGGCTTGTGTGATCTTGCCGAGGGCGCTGGTCGCTCCAGCCTTCTTCTGTTCCTCTTCTCTCTCGGCCGGGGACATCGGCGCCAGACGCTCTTCAAGGGCGACAGAAAATGGGATAAGAGTGTCTCCGGGGTTGTTCTCGTCGACCCAGGCTTTGATTTTAGCCAGCCTGGTGTTCGACAGGTCAGCACGCAGTAGAATCATGCACGGTCCGGGACAAACTTACCACTTGTTCTTCTTTCGCGCATAATCCTTTTCGCTCAGATTGACGAGATACGTTACAGGTCTCGCGGTCAGAAGCTGGAGGCCGTTGACGACATCGATCTGTTGGAAGATAGTCACCCGTGGATGGATTCCCAGAAGAGAAGATCAGAGAGAACTAGTTCTCATAGGCATAATGGGGCGTTACTTCCGCCTCGAAGAGCTGGGTTATCGAGCTTATAGCTCTTTATCATCACGAAGAAGGAGAAAAAAATGACGCCGAAAAAGCTATTCACCTCTTTATTATTCCAATCGCCTTTGCGAACATCCTTGCCATCGTTGAGATGTTTCAGGATCTTCTCAACGGTAGCCTTGAGATAAAAGCATGAACGGCAGTCAATGATGCGTGCAGGGAATACTCACAATCTCCTCTTTCCTAGCCTTGTCCGCAAGACTGTTGCTACCCAAACTCCGGCTGGTTTTCTTCAAGGTTTCGAGCGCCTTCTCGGTCCACTCGATATCTTTGAGGCGCATCTCCGTCTGGATGGTAGTCATATCACGAAGAGGGTCAACGTCGCCATCCACGTGGATGACTTCGGCGTCGTCGAACGCTCGGACCATTTGGAATATCCCATCGGCGGCGCGGACGTGTGACAAAAAGGCATTGCCGAGACCCGCACCTGTTGAGGCGCCCTATGGTTTCCGGGACAGATGTGGTAGAGAAATCCCCAAAAGCAGATAAATACATACGGCTGTAAGACCAGCGATATCAATGCACGTGAGGAAGGCAGGAATGCGCGACTCGGCGTTGTAAGTGTTACACAACCACTCAAATCTTTCATCCGGAACAGGAATGCGTGCTTCCTGTGTAGAAAAGATCAAAGTGGGAAACAGATATTATGTAGCGATTTACCTCAGGACTGTTTTATGGAAATTCAACGCCGAACTGAGATCAAAGTACATGATGCGCTCACTTTATAGTGGCGTAAGGAAAGTTGGCTGCTTTGCCGAGATCTGCGAGAGATTGAGAAGGATATCGCAGACGATCTCGGAGGAGAGCAGACCCGTCTTGGACAGAACATTGAAGAACGACGACTTCCCAACGTTCGGGACCCCTGCAAGTAGAAATATCAGATCTTCAAGGGGGGGGGCGGGATGTTTTGAAGCACGGGCCTACGATGCCAATTTTGAGATTGTTGCCTGGTCGTCCCAGGAGGGTCTTTTGCTCAACCACGGCTTTCTTCGGGGGCATCTTATTCTCGAAAAGAAGTTGAGAAACGGGCTACAGACAGAGAAAAGCGGGAAGATGGATGGGCAAAGAGCACGTAGATGCTGGACAAGAAAGAAGAGGTGATCGATGGAGGAGCATCTCCGTCGCCGCCGGGGCCAGGCCTGCTAGCCGGTTGTTGATCTCCGTCCTTATTCATTGTGTGGGCCCAAGTATGCGCCAGTGGAGAGCGAGTCAAGGAGGTGAGATGGATACGCTTAACAGTCGACGATTAATACTTACAACTGACTACATACGTCAAGGCTGAGGAAAAATTCCGCCGGTTCAGCCAGTCGATCATGCGGATCACTGATTCGGCGGCGGAGTTCAGAAAAAATGATTGGCCAATGGGAACCGCGAAATTGAAAGCGTCCACGTCATTCCCAGATTTTTTTCCACCATTTCCGCCACAAACATACCCGATTCAACTTTCCAGCTGCTGTCGCTCTCTTTGCCGACTTGCCTCCAAAACCTCGCCGTCGGGTCTTGTCGATCGTGACCCATCGGCGCGAGATTCTCTCGCGGAGGACGGTCTCCCATCTAACCGCTTTCGACGGTGGAGTCAGCTTGTAAGAGGGTGAGCCGAACCAGGCGCGTAATCGCCTGGTTCCAGCCTCGTATATGGACGGCCGAACCGACGTCCATCTTCCCCTCAATGTCGAAAGCCAGTTCTTAGGACGCAGGCGCCGACGGGTCGGCGGCGAGATCGCCAGACTCCAGGAACGTCGCACCCAATTTCCCCTGGTCGCGGAAAATCCCGTAGCAGAACTCGTCGCAGTCGAGCCCGCAGGCATCATCACGGGGCCGGATGGGCGCATAACCTGCTCCGTGCCATCGACGTATGCACCGGCGGCGGGGGGCGGGAGGGCGTTCATGATGCCCTTGTGAAAGAGGAAGCCCGCAACTTGATCATAGCCAACGAGCGCTGAGAGTGCCTCGCCTGTTTTGTATACCACATCAGTGCATATTCAGACTCGTATCGGGAGGGCCGCGTACCGTCAGAATCACACATAGCAAAGAGCATCTCGCCGACCGCGTCCTTCAGGCGCAGGTGGCAGACACTGCTAAGGAGACGCAGACAGCGCCCGAGCGTGTCCGCGCGCCGTTCAAGGCTGCCACCGTGGTCGAGAGGCGTGGGGACGAGCCAGTCGCGCGTGTGCGCCCGGGAGGCCGCGTCCGCGAGGCACAAGCGCGTTATGAGCACGACGAGGGGAGCGAGGGCGTCGTCGAGCGTGTTTGCATCTGTACTTGCGCCGGGCCCAGCCTCGATCTTGACGAGGTCGCGCACGGAGGGGTCATCTGGGTCGGTCGCCTCGGGGAAGTAGTGCGAGAAGGCGACATCGAGTAGGGTGTGGGCGCGGAGGAGGACGTCGGCGGGGAGCGTGTGCATTGGGCTGGTGGGCCGACTCGGAGTGAATGGGGGCGAGGAGGAGATGCGGGAGGGTGTGCTTGAGACGGAGCGCCGGCCGGCGGAGAGAACAGAAAGAGTGCGGTGGAGAGGGCCGGCTTTCGAGGCTGTCGACGTTCCGCAGTGCGATGGTAAGCGTGCAAGCCTGGATGAGGAAGAGTAAATGCGCCGTGAGATTGGAGGAAGAACGAGGATGACTGACGCGGGCGATGATCCACCCAAACGAGGATGAGAGCGAAACCATTCCTTACGAAGGGCCGGGCTTACGGGAATGATAATCAGAGAATGTATGACGTGGGCCAATGGGGCAGCTAGGGGGGCTGGAAACGTCGGCGGGAGCGAGAGGAACGCACGAAGTAGAGGGGGCAGGATACTAAGCAAAACCGGTCAGTTAGCAATGCATCGTTCAGGCACAGACGGACCGATCTAGTGTGGGGCTCCATTGGTCGCTAATGGTCTTGTCACCGTCGGGGACATTGGTCGGGGATTGAGGATACAGCAGGAGGATATTGAAAGTGAGCTTGAGGATTTCGACCATAGCTTCGCAGGCCATTTTTCTGCCGAACAACAGGCTCGCAATGAGGAGGTCCAGTTTAGCACCAATCGTATCCAAGATTGTCTGCCCATTGTGCTTCTCCTCAACGAGCGAAACGAGGAACGAGGATGGCTGGACGGTCAACAGGAATAGGATGCGCGACAGGATGAAGATTTCCTCTGGGTTCGCCGATTTCTAGAAAATATGAGCGAACGATGAGTCGGAGAAGACAGGGATGCCGCACTCGAAGTAGAGCTACACAAGTCTCGCCTCCGCTGACCTCCGTGGAGATGAATACAGCGCGGGCGTCCTCAATTAGCAGAAGCGCGTTAGCGATACACCGCAGGGCCTCGCATGCTGACTCGAGGCCATCCTTGTCGGTCGCACCAAGCCCGAGGAGAATGATGAGATTGGGTGCAGTGCCGAGGGCCTCAGAGCCGCTTGGATCTCGGCCCAGGGTCTTGAGCGCTACGAGCGCAAGGGTGTTATCTGCACAATTGAATTGACGGGAAGCTGAAGTATTGCAAGAGAGCGACCTTTTGAGGATATTCGGCCCTTGGTGGGGAAGCTGAGATCCTCGAGGAGAAGCTGGATAAGTTCTGAGCGAACAGCCTGGTCCAAGGCGAATGGTGGATCTAGTAAACGTCAGCGCAAGGAAACATACAAGGAGAATATGATACCAGTTATAATGACATTGAGAATTCGTCGGACATCTTGAGAAGATGAAGCATGGTACTGCTGCAGCAGACTGGACATGGCGGACAAAGAGCGGAAGGAAACGCCACCAAACCACCCTTATCGACATCGGGCCGACAAGAGGCGTCCACTTGCCCACTGGCCTATATTCGCGACCAAGATTCCGTTCCGTTTACTGAGTGTTTTCGAAAAAGCAATGGACTTCAAGACGACAATGGGCTTGCAAGAGCAGCCCAGTGAGCAGAGCCGGAGACAGAATGTGTTTACATCATGATGCAAATCAGCGGAGTTCAAATTACTGCTCTTGCTTGATTCAACTACCTTCAGCTTGAAAGACTCTCAACACGTCTCCTAGGAACACTACGGCCTTCGCTCTTCTGACTGGCTTTCCTGCTCGCATCGCCTCAGACTCGGACTGGACTCGGATATCCTCTGCACACCTTTCAAGTTCAGATCCTGGTAGCCATGAACCAAAGCATTCCCATCCCGGGATCCATCTTCGCCCAACTATTATGCGAATTCTGCTCGATCACTTCCGACATGTACATCCCCGCCTCGACTTCCCAGCTGGTGCCCGTCTCCTCGCCGACTTGCTTCCAAAATCTTTGCATCGACTGTGGATCGTGTCGATAATGGGTTTCAAACTGTTTGGCCATCGGCGTAGGGTACTCTCCGGGACTGGAGCTGCCCATCTGGCTGCCTACGATGATGGAGCCGGCCCGCGGGCGGGAGAGCGAGACGAGACGCTTCGCCGCCTGGAGCATCCGGTCCCAGGCCCAGACATGGAGGACGGACGCGACGTGTATGACGTCCATCTTTCCCTCGATCAGAGCTAGTTCCTGGGATGCAGGCGCGGATGGACCGGCGAGGAGATCGCCAGACAGCAGCGTCGCGCCCAACTTGTCCTTGTCGCGGAAGAGCTCGTAGCCGAACTCGATGAACGCAGGCTCTAGATCGACGCCATACAGCTGGGCGCCGGGGATGTGCTCCTTCCAGGCGAGGAAGCGGAGGTCCTGTCCGAAGCAGCAGCCTGCGTCGAGGAAGGTACCGCCGCCGCGCAGCCGCTCCAGGACAGGGCCATAGTATGGATGAAGCGGCAGCTTGTAGTCGAGGAACCGCCCCTGACCGATGCAAAAGTACGGGCAGACCCTGTAAGCTTTGTCCCGTATGCGCAGAGCGTGGGCAAGGACATCTTCCGACGGGATGCCGCTGTATTGCTTCAAGAGATCCTTCCCGGTTGACGGAAATTCGATGTCTTCCGCGTCTGTGAAGCCTGGATCGTCTTTAGGTTCTGCCATGGTTTTCGTTCTCCAGATATTGACTGGGACGTAGCCCTGGGGTCACATGCGTGGCCTCTGTCTGATATTCTCCCGCCCTTTGCCATAAATACCCCAGGTGCGAAACCACGAGGTCAGGAGTCGATTCGAGGCAGCAAGGGCATCTTCACTAAAGTCTACACATCGTTGTGCGAGTCGTTGATCAGCTCGTCCCGTTCGTGACGACCGTCCCCTTCCCGTCGACTCTCTCCTCCGCAGGCACGAGTATCGCCTCAAAGTACCGCGCCACATCCTCGGCATCGTCGAGACTCCCGATATACCCAATGTACTGGTCAGGTCTCGAGATGACGACGCAGCCATGAGTCTTGTCGATCCCCCACGCTTCGTACGCCGCCGCGTCGCCCTCGTGGTAGCTCGCCGCGTCCACGAAGATCTGCGAGTAGTCCCAGCCCTTGCGGTTGTCGAACGGGAGCAGCACCTCGGGGAAGCTGAAGACCTCCACGCTCTCCCGCGGCGCGGCGTGCACGCATAGCGGCTGGATGACTGAGTTGGTCTTCGCGCCCGCGGGCGTGAAGCGCCGCAGCGTCGTCTCCAGCTCGGCGCAGAAGCTGTCCACGCGCGCCTTCTGCGCGGAGTCGAGCATGTCGCCGGCGAACAGCGTCACGCGGAAGCGTCCGTCGGCCTTGAGCAACTCGGCAAAGTGCCACGGGCGTGCGTCAGACTGATTGAGCACCTTGTGCGAAGGGAAGCGCTGACCGAGGGGAATCTTGCAGGCGAGGTGTTGCTTGCCGACAACCTTGTGCGCGGCCGCTCCTTCAGCACCGACGTCAGTGCCGTCGCCTTTCTTCGCGACGAGCACGTTCGCGCCGTATTCGACAGCGATGCCCGAGGCAAAGAGGTTGGCCTCCTCAAAGGCTTCCTTGAACGCGGCCATGGAGAGGCCGGCCTCGTCGGCTGCGTCTTTCGCGGGGCGGACGCAGAAGAGACGCGCAAACCGGTGGTCAAAGTCGATGAGGTCCTGCGCGACGCGGCGCCTCTCTGACTCGTATGTTTTGAGGATGGTGCGCCTCGCGACGCCCGCGACACACAGCCCGATCTTCCAGCCGAGGTTGAAGCAGTCTTGCATCGACACGTTCATGCCCTGGCCAGCCTTGGGCGAGTGCGTATGCACGGCGTCACCGGCGAGGAAGATGCGCTCGCTGTCGGAGAAGTACTTGCCTACTCGTTGACCGACCTAAGGCAGATGCGGGTTAGAGCCACGGGCAGGGGAGGTACAGGATGGCTGACTTGGTACGCGGTCCACCAGTCGCAGTATTCGTAAGTCAGCTTGTAAGGATGCAAGATCTTCTGAGCGGCCTTTAGGATGGTGTCGGGCGTGATCTTCGACCTGTCTGCGCGTCCGCTCTCGCCCACGGCTACTTCCGTGAGCTGGATATAGAGACGGGTGAGCTTGTTCTCGCGGGGGATGTTTATGAGATTGCCCGAGGAGGCACTGTGGACGGCGCAGCGCATGCGGATGTCGGGAAAGTCCGTGATTGGTATTATATCTGCAGCCCAAAGTCAGCTGATCATCTCGGGGTAGAGGCCACTCCAGCGGCTCACCCAGCACGCCCCAAATGAAATCTGTCGCCTCCCCCTCGAGCGCAAACCCCAACTGGCCCCGCGTCCAACTGCGCGCCCCATCACAGCCCAACAAGTACTTCGCATGCACCGTCTCCGTCATCCCACCTCGTCCCCGACTCCCCGCGAGCAGATCGTCTGTATCATCATCCACCAGATTACTCCTAAACAGCCCATCCGGCACGTTGGTGAGATTCTGCGCCGGTACCGTCTCCTCGTCGGTCAGCGTGCGCAGCTTCAGGGTAATGGGGTATGCGGAGGGATCCTCAGCTTTTGAGCGATCGAAGTAGAGCGCTTCGGGAAGGACGCCACGCTCGACGTTGATGGGTGGGTCGGCGTGCTTCTTTATGTGGTCAAGGAAGAAGCGCTCGATGCGGCCTTGGTGCAGAACTACCTGTTGGAAGCGCGATATGCCCGGGATGGTGTCAGGGATGCGGTCGCTCCGGCGGATGATGCCGTCAGGACCAGGGTTCTGAGGTCGATGTTAGCGGGATGGTGTCTGCTCGACAATGTCTGAATAACGCACCCACATACAAATCTGCGTTGCATTTGCCGGTAAGTAGAGCGATTCAAGAGCGAAGGGAGTGGCGTACTTCAATCATATGATTCGACTCCTTCAGCACTCTGTCTGCGAAACCAAAGCTGTCCAATATCTCCAGACTCCTGCACTGTATGCCATCTGCCTGACCATTGAAGATCTTTGTCCCGCGCTTGTCCACGATGCGCGTCTTGCACCCTAGGCGTGCCATCCACGTCGCTGCCATGAGCCTTGGATGCTCGATCAGTTTTGTCCGGGACTCGTTACGAGTGCTTCGGTCTGGCTTACCCGGCAGGGCCAGCACCCACAATGAGACTGCTCGTGTACCACGTTAGCCAAGATACGTCGAGTATTACGGGCTGGAGACGCACACATCGCAGTAGGAATCATCCGAGGCCATCGTGAATCTTGAAGCTTCAAGCTCAAATTTAGTCCCTAAATTGAATCAGATTTTTGAGTAGGTCGTAGAGTGGCGATCCTAGTCCTAATAATGACGACGCGGAAGCCATGCTGTTATAACGAACGAATGCTCCGACGATGGTGCACTATACGATAAGCAGCAATGTTGTGAGTGGATTCTGGCCAAAGACCATCCTGATTTGAGGTGGTACAGTTCAGAGACTATTTAAGCGCCGCGTTAGCTCAGGCATAGTATATTGCGCACACCTGAATATATCATCTGGGGCCACCATCTTGAAGCGTCAAGTGCGAATGCAATCCTCGTCAGGTGGAAAAGATCCAGGTAATGGAAGCCAGGGATGTTGTAACGGGTGCTCCAAGGAAGATGCACTGTGCGATAAGCAGCGAAGGTGAGTAGATTCTAGTCAGAGATGGAGTCGACAAAGATACGCGGGGCGCGGACGGCTAGGGGAGGGGCACCGTTGCGGAATGGACATCATCGTCATTAAGGTCTATACATTAGTTGTACAGTCCCAGCACCGAGTCGTTGATAAATATTACCGTTACCGACCTCCGACACTCTGCAGCCACCACTCCACTCTCACGGGTACGACCTTACGCCCCACCCAAACCGCTCAAACAGAACGGGCATCACCTCGCACGCAAGCACCGCGATGCCCGCATACACGATCAGCTTCGTGAGCACGTCCGCGTCGTAGTGCTTCACCGCGCCCCCCTCGTCGTCCAGCGCCGCCTCGCTCTCCTGCACGCTCGCGCCCCCGCCGCGCGCCGCCTCCACCGCCTCCGCGCGCCGGCGCACCAACACGCCCTTCCCCTTCGCGCCGCCATTCAGCAGCTGCGCATACCCATTCCCGATCCCGCTCCCGCTCCCAATCCCGCCGACCTCGACGCCGGCGGTGCTGGTGAGGTCGATGACGGAGGGGATGGCCCGCAGCGCGGCGACGGGCGGCACGGACGTGTAGTCCGTCGCGGGCGTGTAGAAGCGGCGGTGCGGGAGGCGCATGAGCGTCGCGAGGAAGCGGAACGTCGGCGGCAGCGCGCGGTGCAGCGCGGCCTTGGCGACGAGCCGCCACGCGAAGATCACGAGGATGCCGAAGACCATCTTCGCGAGCGCGGCGGCCCACCACACGCCCACGTCCTCCCACCCGCGCTCCACCGTTATCCAGCCGTCGGCGCCCGTAGCGCGCACCCAGCCACTGCCGGGCATGAGTGCGCGTGCGGCGCCGACGCCCCAGCGCACGGCGCCCCACCGCCCGACGAACATGCCGAGCATGACGCTCCCGAGCGCGATCGCGTCCTCGAAGCACGGGCAGTCGTCGACGGGCTGCGGGTGCTGGTTCACGGCGAGGAGCGCGAGGGGGATGAGCGTGAGCGGGACGCGCAGCGAGGACGGCGTGCGCAGGACCCACGCGTCGAGGTGCGCGCCCCAGCCCCAGCCGCGCGCGAGCGTCGTCGTGTACGCCGCGGTGGTGAAGGGCACGGGGACGGACACGGGGAGGCCCGGGAAGGAGGTGTGCGCGAGCCAGAGGGCGGCGCCGATGAAGACGCCCACGGCGCAGTCGGAGAAGGAGTGCATTGCGGTGTAGAGCCGCCCGAAGACGATCGAGGTGGCGTAGACGGCGAGGCCGACGGTCAGTGCGACGTACGTGGGGAAGGAGAGCGATGCGGGGATAGGCGTCGTGGGGAAGGCGAGCTCGTGGATGTATGCGAAGAAGAAGAGGGCGAGGGAGACGCAGTTGGCGCTGTGCGTCGAAGGCATGCCGTATTCAAGGTGGTGGGTGCCGATGGCTGCAGTACGATAAGGTGGCGCGCAAGACGATGTCGAAACAACCTACTCAGGCGTGTAACTGGTGGTGCAAATGGACGGGGCGAGCAGAACAGGTCCTTTACAACGGATGTAAAGTATATTCCCAAGCACAGAACGACTATCAGACTGCAGACTTTGTCAGTCGGCTGACCGAAAGAGAGAAACACAACTTGCCCACGGCCGAGCTCGTCGTATCCAAAGAAGAAAAGCATCGGGAGGAATGTCATGAAGAATGTGTGCGTCCCCAGAGCAGATGTATAGACAAAATAGCTGTCGAGGAACGGAGAGCGGATGGCATCCTGGTAGAATTGTTAGTCCATGCATTGAATTTTATCGCGAACGGGCGAGAAAAAAAAATAGGAAACGTCGGAAAAATATGACGAGGTTCCGCACGTCGAAAAAAGGCCAGATTCCAAGTCCAAGAAGACCATCATCGACCAAGGAAAGAAGAAACGCCGACCCTCGAAAACAGTTTGCTGTCGCCCGGACTCTTTCGGGTCTAAAAACTCGCATAGGCCCGGATTACGAGCCAGCTGGCGTAACTGCGTCGCGCTTCCACAAGACGTGGACCTCGAAGACGAAGTTTGATCCTGCAGCAACAAGCCGACAGAACCATTACTGTTCTTGAAACCCGGCTCGCGTCTTCGCTCGACTCTGCCTCTCATCCCCCTCGACGCCGACGGTAACACCCGCAGTAGCAGTCCGAAAACAAGCACTTGCCTGCATTTTAGCCACGATAACCGACTCGACTCGGGTCTGGGCGACAAGTGCCCTCCGCACAGCAGCACGCCACGGTGGCAGAGTCGCATCGTATACGTCCATGGGTCGGCAACCAGGATCGTCAAGGGCCTTTTCGAGGGGGTATTGGTCCGACGTCGGCGCTGGGGACGAGGATCTCGACGACGCTACGGAGGATGGGCCTGAAAGCGTGAACCTGACTTGGGTTTGGCGCTCTCTGTGGTCAGGTCCACGCTGTGTGGTGGCCATGGTTGACGGTAAGGGACGACTCGGACGATGAGCGGACCCCTCCGGATCGGCAACGGATCATCACATGCAAGCTCAGCAATCAGATTCCCGATTTTCTTGCTTCTCTTTCTCGTCATCTTCCATCTCTTGGGCCGCTTCGGACTTGGATTTGTACTTCGAAATTTGAGGGTAAGGTGTAAGTGTGGATTAAAAGGCGATTTTTTTTGACGATCCAGAGTCTTGTTAAAGTTTCGCTCTGGTCAGATAAATGGATCGTTCGATTTTCAACCTCTCGGTGTGTCCAAAAGTCTACTGAGCGCCAAGCCTTACTGGTGAGAGATCAGCAGAGGATTACCGAAAGCGGTGATGCGTTTACCTACCTACGCATCACTGCTTTCCTTTTTTCTCTCTTTTTGGGCGTCTCAATTGCGGCGAAGATTCGCTCATGTTGTTTTCGTCTTCAAACAAACTCTAGAAAAGGTGTGAGCTCAGAAAGGTCTGAAGGCTGAACGTTTACTCCCCCCTCACTGCCAGCCTGTGATAATCCAGAACAGGTACGATATATAACGGCGAATAACGCCGCGAATTGACAGCTCAAACGCGCTCGGATCCTGACGCTTAGGAGTCGTCAATTCCACTTAAAAGGCCAGTTTGACAACGCCTGGACTCAGGCTCTCCCTGTCCACCCCCCTCATAATGGCGACTCGGTTTGTACTATCCACTCTTTTGACCACGCTCGTTGTCCAGGCTACCCAGCAGGTGGTGCGTATCTTGAATACCAAGCCCATTTTCCGTTGTAACTTTTTTCTACAGGGGCGTCGGGGCACCCCTCAAGTGTATGAAAGCTGTATCAAGGCGAAAGAGATCGCTCTTACCTTCGTATATACCATCCCTCGACTCCCTTGATTCACGCTAATACTTGCATAGGATGACGGTATTCATCCATTCATTCGTGCGGTATTTCATTAGACTCAAAATATACAGGCCCATACAAATATCTTCGTAACATCTCCGACCAGTTCACCGCCGCCGGCGCCAAAGCGACATTCTTCTTCAACGGCAACAACTGGGACTGCATTTACGACGCCGCCCGGGTCAGCGATATTCAGTACGCCTACGCCGCCGGCCACATGATTGGGAGGTACGTGTTCAGTATACCCTGTTTTCCCAGCCTCACCGTGGCTTCCCAGCCACACTTGGTCACACGCGGATCTCACTCAAATATCCTCGGCTCAGCTCGTGGATGCGATGTACCGTACGGAGGAGGCGCTCTCGCGCATTATCGGCATCAAGCCTGCTTTCATGCGCCCCCCGTTCGGCGCCTACAACGACGGCGTCCAGTCGACCGCCTTCTCCCGGGGCCAGAGTCTTGCGATATGGGATCAGGATACTGAGGATGCGGATGGCGCCGGCGTTCCCTTCGGTAAGGCCCAATACAAGAATGTCGTCGACAAGCACCTCAACAACGCCTTGTTTTTGGAGCACGAACCTTACGGTATGGTTCCAAGCTTGCACTCAACAATTGCGATTTTATCAACATTTGTCAATCAGATACTACGGCTGGACAGCTCATTCCTTACGCTATCAATCTGTTCCAATCGAATGGGTACAAGGTGACTTGTCCGCTCGTCGAGTATCAACGCGTTTTTAAACCAATTCCTCAGCTCGTAAGCTTGGCTGAGTGTCTCGGCGTCGACCCATATCAAGCCATCGGAATTCCTCAGCAGAGAGACGTGAGGCTATCACTCCACGCCAACCTTTTGCCCTCCTAATCGTTTTACACAGGCTTCCTGGACGTGCACCAACACACCTGCTCCCGGTGACGGCTGCAACGGCGGCTCCATCCCGTGCAAAACAGGCACCCCCGTCTTCTCGACCGCGCCGTCCGGCCCCACCGCCACGCCCACGCCCAACCAGTACATCCACCCTACCGGCAGCTCCGCCAAGTGCCTCACCGCCGCGTCGAATGCCAACGGCGCCGTGGTCGAGATCGAGGACTGCGTTGCCGCGGGCTCCACGTCGCAGAGCTGGACAATCTCCGGGTCGCTCCTGCAGATTTTCGGTGACAAGTGCCTCGACGTTACTGGGGGCGCGAACGCCGATGGCACGAAGCTGCAAATCTGGACGTGCAGCACCGGCGACGCGTACCAGCAGTGGAGCCTCTCCGGGAGCACCATCCAGTGGAGCGGCCATTCGCGCTGCTTGGATCTCAGTGGTGGCCGTCTGACAAACGACAACGTCGTGCGTGCTCGCTTCCAGTCTTTCATCCGCAGTGAAACTAATATTGTTTTCGGGGATGCAGGTGCAGATCTGGACGTGCAACGGTAATGCCAACCAGCAATGGACGCGTACAACTGGTCCCGGATCGGGCGGTACCACGCCCCCTCCTTCGACTGGGCATAAGATCAACCCCGGCGCGAGCAGCACAACCTGCCTCACAGCGGTCAGTAACACAGACGGCGCGGCTGTCACTATCGCGCCATGCACCGGCTCCACCAGCCAGTCATGGACGCAGAACGGACAGACGCTCGTTGCGTACGGGTCCAAGTGTCTCGGTGCGTAGCAGCTACTTCCTTCCGTATTCAATGCTGATTTTCGTTTCTCTTTCGGCAGATGTGGTAGATGGCAACAGCGCCAACGGCGCCCAGATGCAGATCTGGTCGTGCACTCCCGGTGCTGGCGACGCGGCGCAACATTTCACTGTCACCGCCGACAGCCACATCCAATGGGCAGGCAAAACAAAGTGCCTCGACCTCACAGGCGGCAGCCTCACGAGTGGGAGCCGGGTACGCCAAATTCGCATTTACTCTCATCCGTCCGAATTCTTAACCGTGTTTTCCTCCTTTTCGCAGGTCCAAATGTGGGATTGCGGTAACCCCAACGCTAACCAAGTGTGGAAGATTGTCTAGTCTATTAACCATACACTCCACGGACTATTTCTTTCGAGCGATACGTTTTACTTACACAGTCTTTATTTCATACTAGGCTCCTTCCCATTGCACTCATTTGGTGGATCTACAGTAATAAACCTTTTCTAAACATCTCTGGCATTGTCAAGATACGAACATACAGCGAATTTGATTTTGTTGGTTGAGTCAACCCGTGTGACTTTTGGATCAATCACATCTTGATCCGAACTCCGGCATCTTTCCCTTTATCTTTCGAGAGTCTTTCGTCCACGCCTGTCCAACGAGATCTTACTTCTCGTCCCCCCCCCCCACTCTGCCTCGCATTCACCCCTCATTTCCGGCCGTGGGGTGTGCAGACTGCGGAAGACCCTCACTCGTTTTCCCCGTCGCTGTCGTTTTCGATATAGCCGGCATTGCCCTCATCCTAACACCCTGAATCGCTTTGCACTATTGGCCTCTAATACTGGCTCGACACAGTTATCAAATCCCCGAGTTTATTACGGCGCGTTTCTTGACTTTCATCCGTTTGATTTAGATACAAATACACAGTTATGACGACGGTCTTCAGAGTTATCGGTGTTTAGAGCCGTCATTCATCTGCCTCGCGGCTCTCGACGCTTGGGGCCGCCCACTGCCAACTTCGCCAGGATCATCATAAACACCCGTGTGAAGCCACCGCTCCAACGCCTCCGGCGCTAACTCGAAAGCCGACGGGACCTTGATAACTGAGCTAGATATCGACGTATTTGCTGCCAGTCGTGATGATGCAGCTGCCAGTCGCGATGAGGCGGCTGCCAGTGGCGATGAGGCGGCATGCGGGTCGCCTCGCTCCCCCGATGCATAGCTGCGCGAGCTTTGGGTGCCAGCAGAAATGAAGCGTTCAAGCGGAGAGCGCATGGATTCTGGTTGGTCTGAAACTCGACCGGCGATCAGCTCGACTGCTAGGCTTGAAGCCACGTCGCGGTACACCGACCTCGACCGGATAGATCACCGGTGTTCGAACTACACGCTGAAGTTGAATCGTTCATTTCGCTGCAAGGTAAAAGTACCAGTCAGATCCCGCCAATTGAGCACAAAAGAACTAACTTACTTGATCAACTCTTCCAGAAGCAGAGCACCTTGGACACTGAGATCTAGAGAGAGCATGGTTATCGACTCCAGCCCTCTCGATGAGATTAGGGCTACTTTCCGTCTCTTCGAGTTTAAATATTGAACACTTTGACTGTGAGTGAACCTAGCTAGCATCGACGTACGCTGATGTCAAAGCTGACGCTTTCAATCCCTTTCGATAGCCAAACCCACACCAAGAAGATGCGGGTCGCCCCTTAAACTCACATAGAAGGAGTTGGTTGTGGACACTGTGCGAGACTGTGCGCCATAGTGCTGGTTACTGGCTGATAGTTTAACTCTAGATACTTCCATTCGACGCCTCGAGGTGGACCCTGACGCCGTATCGCAGATTTTCCTTGACACCGTGGCAGTATGAGATCTTTTTTCGTTGCTGATGTCATAAAGAGTCCTGAAATCGAAGGAATCTATTAGAAGGTTCATCAGCGCGTATACGTACACCTGCAGCACACCTAATATGGAAAACTTTCCGTTCTGTTGAAAGGCGAAAGGAAATTTTGAGCAAATTTTGCTATTGGTCCGGCATCTTCCGGACCAACTCTTCCTTTCCGCGCGCCTTTCAACAGAACGGAAAGTTTTCCATATTACTATTAGGTGTGCTGCTGCTACGTGGATGCTCCTCCAAAAATGTCGACGTGTCGGTAGCGGCAGCCATCAGGTGACCGCTTCAAGGCGGTTTCGGACCGGATTCTTCAACTTGGCCACACTCGAACAATCTATGTTGGAATCGAGTTGGATTCTCTGCATACATTCTCATCCTTGCGTCCCCATTTCACAACAAGCTTCACGCCGCACAGTTACACCCTCCTCTTCATCCTCCCTCCAGTGATTCTATCGGGGTGGCGTTGATATCCGAACGGTCGCGCTCACAAGGCTTTCCCGAGTGGGCCTTGAGTGCAACCAGGAGTCACCAATCCTGGTTCAACTATGGGGCCTACTGAATTTGCATTGGGATCAATCAGAGTCAGCGCGAAGACGTAGATAACCGACCTTGACCTTGCTTGGATGCCTTGTTCGTCTTGGGGTTTGCATGCGGGCTCGAAGAATGCGTTGAAGTTGAATTTGAGTTGTTCTGGCTCACATCTCTGAAAAAAACCTTCAGGATTAATCCCGTCAACATCGAATGCTAGAGAACTCGCCTGATCAATTGCGCACTCTCTCTGAATGAAAGCATCCCAGTGGATATCGCGATCGCGATCGACAACCTTGTCAGGGTTTCAGAAAGGAAGGATATATACATCCGCGTCTGCATTTGACCTGGGACTGACCAGACCGTTAACGTTGCAATGAGTTTATATATCTAAACGCTTTGACTCAACACAGGGCTTTGACGGACAAAGCTCCAGGCGCTTTGTCCCATCTTGAACCTAAGACTTGTGCCACACGTTATCGACAAGCTCTCAGCGTTATCATGAGGCGGCGGAGCAGTCGGTCAGGTCGCACTGGTCTTGAAAATTGAAGCGGCATTCAAAAGCGGGATGCTAAAATGATGTGATTATTTGATAGCCCAAGGAATAAAAATATATACCAAGTATCGCTCACAAGTAGTTGGTTTTACCAAAAAATACCAGCCTTGCGTTTGCTGTGAGTTACACTTGAGCTTTACCGTGGACTTCGCCAAAAAAAAAAACGTCCGTTCACAGCTCTCGCTGAATCGCAGCCAAGTCGCGGCATCACTTGGCTTGACAGCCGTTTCTGAACACCGCGAACGGAGCCTAAATGCTCACACCTCTTTCACCTGACAGTGAATTACGTGGTGTGAATACCTGGCGACTCTGCAGGACGGTGCCGATCCCTAAGGTAGGTTAGTCCATGAGATCAAATTTGAACACGGATCAGCGATTGATGCCGGCAATTGGGAACCCCCGGGCCGAATATTCAACCCGTTTGACACAAACCGGAAAACATGCAGCAACTGCATAGCCCACCTCACACCAGTCGGTACAAATTCTTATTCCCAAGGTTTCGATGTCCACCTGAATAATGCACATACAGCTAAGATCTCCCTCTCCCGTCTGTCCCTGACTCGCTCGATTTTGCACCACACGGTTTCATCAGCGCGGAGTGTTTGAACAGCGCAGACGCGCTGTACCGATCCCACTCGTGGCTCCGCTGCGGAGGTGGCAATGCCAACCAAATCGCACCGGGTAAATTGCGGTCAAGGAGAACACAGGCTATGCAGTGCAAGGGCCTCAAAAAAGACGGGTGTCGCAATATACGTAGGGTGCAGGTGTCGAGTTTGGAGGGTCGGCCATCCTGGACATGCAGAGACGGTTGAGTGTCCCGAGAGGGTTTCGAATGCGACGAGGAAGACCAGTTGAATGTGCCACGGGTCGCACCGGGGAGCGCGTAGGGTCAAGTGGCTCTAAAAATTTGAATCGTGGTCAGTCAGAGCGCGGGGGAGGAGGACGAGTGGCCGCACACTGACCTTGACCGTATGAGCTCTTTGTGTTCGTGTTCAGGCTCGCGGATGGCTCTGCTGAGGACGCATGCGCGCTTTTGGTGAGCCTGAGTTTAAATGTGCATGAGCCTCCAATTGATTGTTCAAAAATTATTCTCACTCAGAAGGGCTGCACCGACGACTAGTCACAGGTGCATTCCCGGTGCTCGAGTTCGAAGTGCGAGATGAATTGTACATGCTACTAAAAGTTAGATTCAACACAACTCGTCAACACCAGTAGACACGGGTACCTCTACCGTAACCCTAGGGCCCCATGTAGAGTAGAAATTGACATATCATCATCATCATCAACACAACTCGTCGAGCGCAGGACAACACACCTAGTAAGTTTTTTGGGGATGAAAAGACTCTTGCCAGAGGGAAGACATCGCTGCTATTAGTACAGATCCAGGGAGCCAACCATCTCGTGGGTAGTGTAAGTTGTAAGTGGAGACGTCCACCCTCGCCGAGATTCAGCTGTGTGCCAAGGAACAGGGGTAGATGGGCCTGCATCTTGATGCCAACCTACTTTTGAGAAGAAGTTGAGAAAAAGGGTCTCCATGGCCGAGGCAATCGCGGGACCACTGAGAGCCACAAAGTTTAATAGATAAAGGCATATAAGCAGTTGAAGGGAGTGCGACGGTTCGCGTAGCAGAGATCTGGAAAGAGGGTAGTGGCGTACAGCACCTGATGTACTGGTACTGTACGCCAGTAGTAGGTACATCTTGGCACGCTGCTAAGCGGGACCCCGTCGAGCTGATCTATTATAATTATCCTTATCGCGGGCAACAGTAATGAAGCCGTTGTATATTAGAATGCCGTCGGCGGTAAAGATGAAGCCAGGAAGTCGAGCGGAGGGTTCGCATTGGTGTTTTAATATGAAAACGCCAACGAAGTTGGGGCTGGTGTGTCGGAAAAATCGTTGCCTGATGGGGGTTATACGTCATTTTTCGACTATTATCGGGCCGGATAAGCGTCAAAAAATGACGTATAACGCTCCGCAAATTCGATTTTTCCGACATGCAAGTTTGGGGTTTACCGACGGATCAGCTGGGCCACATAACGTCGTTATCTACCACAGCCACTGATGGCACATAACGGCGGCGCTCGTTCTCCCATTCAATGGTCACTGAAAACCTCAGAAATATGCCTGTAAACAGAGTACCTATGGCTGCCTCAAATGGCTGAAGAAAATTTGTACTTTTAAGAAATAACGAATATCGAAGTGTTCCTCCGCCCAAATGTTATGTGTGACGACGTGACTGTGACATCACACTTAACATGTTCTCCCCGTTCGTCGCATCGTTAATGGCCACACAGTTGCTTTTTGGGCGTAGAAATATTTGGACACATTGCAGCAGTCCACAAACACGTTATTCGGCAGTCAAAACACGAAAACACGCGCTCTCTGTGCGTCAAACCAGTGCCTTGTTCCTTTCCCTCCGGGACCTTCCCATCACCGAATACACCCTAGCCAATGTGTAACTGCGCCACTAGCTCGGGTTAATGCTGAAAATGCTTCACCATGCCCAAAAGATGTCGAAAAGCACTGCGAGGGGTGTAATTACATATTGTTTGTAACCCCGCCTTATCCGGCTCACACTCACACACTTTTTCCTCCTCCCTCACGAAAATGTGTGTTTACTTTATCTCGTCCTAGTGATTACAGGCTCCCCATTTTTATCTTGCTTGCTCTCATTACGGGCTATACTCATGAATGCCCCAAAACTGCTTCAAACCCCATTCCCGAGCCGCAATTCCTCTGGCGGCACATTTGGTGGGAATTTTTGCCATCGGGGATACACTTTGGTGCATTTACCTGCATTCACTGGCAGATTCCTGGATGGTATCAATACTACACTATTCCCTCACATCCCCTTCTCTCAATTCAGATTGATCCTGCAGCTGAATTTGGGCCGGGAAGAAGTTTTCAGTTGTATTTTACTTCCTGGTAAAGCTCGGGGTGAAATTTCTTGAATCTCTCTTTCTCCCTTTCTTTTTCTCGTTTTCCCCCCATTTTTCCCCTTTTGGCGACCCAGCACAATGGTCGGTAAACCAAGTTTGGTGCCACGAACCGGATAAAACTGCCAGTGAACCAAGGATAATGGAAGGAACGGTTGAAGAAATATCGGGGGCTCGGCATATGTGGGTCCAGAGATGGATTGCTAGCTCGATGGGCTAGAAGCACATGGCCACAAGCGAGACAGGGCTAGACGGACCCAACACCTGTCAGAAGAACTTGTGGTTCAGAAGAACTTCCCAGGCTAGCTTATTTTGGAGGACCGTCTTGGTTCGATTTCCAATTCCCGATTTTATAAACCTTATTTTGTATACAGTCGCGACCCAAACTTTAAACGCGTTTCCATGCGGGGAATGCCCGATCCTAAATGCCCTATATGAACACACGCTCACGGCTCAAACCCCGCCAAAAAAAACCTGGTGCGAGAATTTGTAAGTGTCAGCAATCATTCGGAAGGTTCAACGTTCAAATCCGGTGCCTTCGATTAAACCCATGGCTACTGTGGTCCAACGAGATTTCTGGATCGCAGAACTCACACATCGCCGACCTGCAGGCCCTATCAAGGCTCTGCTAGCGCCCGAAGTACCGTAAGTTTCCCACTGCGAACATGCATGACAGCCTCCGTATACGCGATGCACGTCCCCGCCAATCTTCAAGGCGAATCTCATCCCTTACATACCACTTTCTCGGCTGAGTCTTAACTATAGCTGAAGAATAGATCATCCCCAGTTCCGTCTTGACATTCCCGACCAAGACCTGGGAGCGATTTAGATCTTGAACCACACGGAAGTATATCAGCCCGAGTGCACGAGTGCACGAGGTCTCGCAACCGCACAGACACGCCGCTGGACTCGCCGTCCATGCGTGGACTTTTTTTCGCTGTTGAACGTTCTTACTTTCCCCCTAAAGTGGTCGACTCCGTCTTCAACCACACACCGAACTTCCTGTTTTTTGTACAGTTTAAATTCTCAACCATACACCGACCTTCCTCTTTTTCGTGCAGAAACGCGTTCGCTTAAGATTCCAACCAAACCTGCTCCGGACGTGAATACCATTCCAATTGCCGTGTGTGCGACCAAGACAGATACCAACGAATATACACATGAAGGTGATAATATTAGTATTAAACCGTGACGCTCCCATAAATCCAACCACTGAGATCCAAAATCCAAACCCAAGTCCAAGTCCAAACCAAAAAAGCCCAGTAAATCGCAGGTATATAACGCGAGTCAAACGTCAAGGCCCCCGAACATCGGCAAGCTCCTCTCTGACAGACTCGTCGCCGTCGGCGGCTCAGACACCGCACTCGCACCCGCCACAGACTCCGAGTCGAGAGTGGGAGCAGGGTCGGCCCTCCTCCTCTTCATCGGCGGCCCAAAATGCGCACAATGCATGTCCGTGGGGTTGTCGTAGAACTGCTCCGGGGGTTTGCACTGCATGAGGAAGACGGGGAGGCCTGTGCGGGGTGGGGGGCCCGCGTGTTTGCGCTGCGGAGAGGCAGTGGAGGAGAGGCGGGTAGGATCCGAAACGGTGAAGGGCGATGAGTCGGAGGGGGAGGGGGAGTCGGGCCTAAGGGGAGAGTCATGTCAGCTTCAGTATTGGGCGAGCGAGAGTAAGGAAGAATGGGAGAGATGGATGTTTATGGGCGCTCAATTTAACCGAGCGCGGCGGATCACCGGGAACCGCTTGATAACCGAAATAGGGGGGAGGAGGAGAAACGCACATAAGTTCTGCAAGTTTGCGCTTGAGGAGACAGTATTGGGAGCGCTCGGCATCGCGCTCCGCACGGAGACGCAGGGCACAGTCCTTGGCGGCGCGCGCGAAGGCGAGGAGACTTGCGTTGGCGGCGGCGTGCGTCTCGGCGCGGCGGCGCCAGGTTGCGCAGTGTTCGCGGAGGGTGGCGGCTTCAGCGGTGATGCGGGCGAGCTCGGCAGAGGGGCCCGCCGGGGCTGGAGCAGGGGGCGCGGTAGCACTGGCAACGGAGGTGGATGTGGATGTGGATGCGGCTGCCGGCTCATCAATGAAGACTTTGCGGATGGGCGGCAGGATGTGAGGCCGCAGGTATGGCGGGATGAGGGCAGGGTCGAGAGTTACTACATGGTAAAATTAATTAGCTGCGAGTCGCAAGGTATGGCATTGCAACGCACGAATACTATATGAGGCCCGGCACGACGGGCACGAGTGCTGCACGGTTCGGGATTTAACAGCCTCTACTGCGCGGCGGAGGCACTCCCGGCAAAAGACATGTCCTGCGCAAGGAGATTAAGGACACGAGGATGGTACACAAGTGAGTACACGCACCACAAGGCAAAGACACCGGAGATGTAAAGGGCTCATAGCAGATACTGCAAGTTGCTGGCATTGTTGTTGTGTGGAAGGAAAGAGTGTGGGCCAGGCAAGCTAGATTTATACGCCCCTTAGCGAGTCAGCGGAAGGAACTGGCGGGATTAGGTGCACCCGGGGGACATGACAGAAAGTGCAGGCCCTCGATCGACTCAGCGGAGATTTATAAGTCGGGCTGTGATGTGCATGCACTGCACGACGGCCATGATGAGAGCGGGGCAACGGAATTCGGAAGTGCGGAGTAAGCGGACGCGGATCCACACTCCACGTAAGCGGTGCTGCCAATCACACCTCGTCAGCACAATTCGGTAAAGGGCGGAGCGAGTCAGCTGGTTGACTCATCCTCGTGCTGAAATTCAACCAGTCAGCGAACGCATAAATGCAAGCTGAGAAAGTTGGCAATGGACTTTCGTTTCCATTTGCCGCAGGTTCACGTTTGGGGCGGAAACGTGGAAACGGCGTGGTTCGTTTATTCCCGTGAAATCGGAAAATTGCTTCCCCGATCCGACGGGTGCGCGCACACGTGCCGGATAAAATTATTCCGGATAGGACGCGTTCACCCGATTGCAACGCGTCTTTGATTTTCAGCACGAAGCACGGCGCTCTGCGAGTGTAGGAAAAGAAGCTGGTAAATATCCAACACTCCATAATCCTGCCTACCTACCTACCATGCTGTTAAAGCCGTCAGTTCGGTACGGTTCACCTCTGTTTCTCGTGTTGGTCGGACTGGGCCGGCGCAGGGTTCCCAGACTTCTGATTGAGGGAGTTGATGTCGCCGTTCTTCAAGTTTAACTGAGAGTTGTAACTTCACTTTCGGGTTGGTAACGGAGAAAACTTGACACCCCTTCATGGCGCTGACAAACCCACCCTTAGCCTAGCAATTCTATTGGTATAAGCACGTTAGCTAGCAGGCTGGTTGTAGTCCATTTCTCGGGCTCGCCGCCCGACGCCGGTGGTCTTGGACCCGGGGACGGGTTTCCACGGCGCTGATGTAGCACGTTCACGTTTGCTTCCGGTGTGATACTTATCTCCGCCTCTGACCAAGCATCGGGTCCGTTCGGGCGCGAAGTGTTTATTGTTTATTAATTCGTTTGTTACGCCGTCTGTATCCGCAATCCGCGAGGAGCGGTTATGCGTGGAGCATGCAGGCCGACAGGGTCTGTGGATCATTCAGTGTCAGCCAGGAGGTATCAGGAGGCATGTTGCCCGCAATGGTTTGTCGCCGCACGAAAACTGCCGAAGCCTGTACAAGTTGAACCATTTGGTTCAACAACGCTGTCGTCAAATCCGAATCCTGGACCAGAGAAGCTCGAAATTGCTTGCACCATACCACTCCTCAGAGCCAAAGACTCTAAGCGCGTCTTGGACATCGGCGGGGACACAAGTACTCATCTCGGGTCTTCTGCGTTTCGGCATGTGTTTGATTTTGAATGTGCGGGCTTGTATGTTCGCCATAATTATTATTCTGGGTGCATCGAGAGCCAGAGAGAGCGGACTGGTGTTTGAAGGCGGCGGAGATTGTATACATGCGGCCACTGCGTTCAACAACATAAACTGGGCCGAATTTAGCACGGGAGTCGACGAACGTCAACCCTAATCCCGCAGACGGATTTGCAGGACTGCGGGACCCGGTGTCAGATACAAGAACAACTTTGAGTGTAATTACCAGCTTGAGTAAACTCGAAGAAAACTCAAACCGGACCTAACCTCTACGCATTGCTTTGGAAAACAAATAAGGCAAATAAAAAAGAAAGGGTCACTTCAGAGTGACATGCTCGAAGCAAAGAAAGGATCTACCGAATCGAAGTTCGAACGCGCTCGACGCTACGTCGAAATCGTTCGATGATGGCCGGTGTTCATACTTCCCAACTTCAAGGTCAGTACGCTAGTTGGTCCCCACCTCGGACACTGCAGAGTAATGCTCAAAGTATTTTGCAGCGCAAAGACAGGGACTATTCCTCGTGTTGAGTCGTGTTCCGCATCTTTCAACCCGGCCATCAGAGCTGTGAGTTGAATCAGATCAATTATGATGCCGAGTCATTGGTTCAAAACCTTCGTTCATAGACTTCGTGCTGATATTCTTGGCCAAATTTCCCGCTTAAAGCGAGTGAAGCACTGTATCTTCCCACGTAGCCTGCCACGTAACTGGATACCAAGGTAAACACCCTGAGAACGAACTTTCACCACCTCGATATTCGTAGAATTTTCCAGAAACAGTTCGGAGTAGTATATAAAACGCGAGATGGAGCGTCCTTGAAGCCCTCTTTCTTGGTGTACACGCTGCCCCCGGAAATCCAACATCGAGCGTGCCCAGCTCAAGTTTGGAATCGGTAACAGTTGAATACATACGCACACAAGTTGAACCCGTCAACAAGTGCAAGTATTCAACACAGCTTTTACGCCACTCTCCCACAAGTATGCTTCAGCTTTACCGTTCCCCCATAATTCATTGCTTATGAATTATGCATCGTACTTTCTTGTTCATTTCCCGACTTTGTGGTGAGAAGCTTGTGACCCGGCCAAAGCGTGAGCTTTGAGGTCAAAGCTTTGTGTGCCACCCAGTCAAAGCATTCCGGTATATAGGCCCATTGTCTGGCGAATATCCGGTATCCCCCTCCCTCATACTTTCCTAGCCCACTTATTTGCGAAATCACGCACTGATGCTCTCTCTCAGCCACGGCGTCATGCTTCTGGAAGAATTAATCAGGTATTTACATTTTGCGTTCAACCTGCAACACATTGACTGATACTCTTTACAGCGAAATGAGTAACCCAATTCCAACCGGCTCTGCGCGCCCGAACACGAATATAAACCTGAACACGAACACGAACACGAACAGATCATCCGGTCAAGGTCGGTATGCCGACACGCGTTCTCTCCCCCGACTGACAGCGCTTTTATGTAGAACAACTCGAGCCTACGCGCTCCCCAGTTCAACCCGCGTCGCTGTCAACCAGCCCTCCTCGGCGCACCAAAAACCCTCTCGCGCCTCTCAACCGCCTCTCCATGTCCAGGGTGGCCAACCCGCCAAGCTCAAAGACGCCGGATGCAACCTTATCGCCCCCTGCGACCAATTTAGAAGCGAGTGGGACCGTTATGAGCACGAGCTCGGAGGCGTCCGGGACCGTCATGAAAATACCCACGCCGTTCAAGATGGCGCCGGAAGCGCTCGAGCGGTGGTTTCACACAGGTGAATATGAGGATCCCGAGAATCCTGACCAGAATGCGGTTGCGCGTCCGCAAGGCAAGTAAATGACGGGGTTGGGTACCGGTATGGACCCGGATTTTCCTACATATATAAATTGCACAAATAGATTAGTGGGATGAAATTGAATATCGAACCAACGAACTTGGAACGAACCTAAGTAACGTTGGCGATATTCGTGCCGTGAGTGGTGCAGCTGACGCAGAAAGCCCCATTCGACGCGAATCAGTCAAGTAGTAATATGGCTGGATGGGCCTCCACCTATCAAAGAACATGAAAGATTATGTCTAGTTCACAAGAAGAGCGTTCAAAGCCGAGGAACCTGTCTTGTGACAGCAACACAAAAGTAGGCAATTGGCAGTGCGGCGGTTCGGATGACACCTTATCGCGGGTGCAACAGCAATGAAGCCGATATTAGGAGGCCGTCGGTGCTGGAGCCGGAGGAGCTCGCACATAGGTGTTCATGAAAAACGCCGACGAAGGCGGCTCGTGTCATATAAATCAGACAAAGTTGAACCAAGGAAGGTGGAACGAACCGTAGAGAAACCGTCGAGGCGGAATATGTGGGCGGTTTTCGAATGTCCAGCTCGATGAACTAGAAACACCGTGGTCGCAAGCGAGACAGGGCTAGACGGATCCAAATTTGTCAAAGAACCTCGTTATGTCTGGCTGGGAAGAAGTTCTCGCAATTAGCTCATTCGGATGACCACCTAGAGACCGTGATCGCTCTTGTGATACTTACAAAAGTGTCGATGTGTTCCCTCTCTGTCGAGAGTGTCATCCCGAATAATTTGTCCAAGTGCGTTGTCCTGCACTCGATCCGTGTTGGCTCTAACTTTTAGCAGCATGCAGAATTCAGCTTGCTGTCCGAACACGAGCACCGAGAATGCGACCGGTGGTTGGTGTGGGTCCCCTCCTAAGTGAGAATCATTCTCGAAACGATTAGCAGGCACCTCAACCGAACTCAGCCTCACCAAAAGTCCGCATGTGTCGTCGTCCGCAGCAGTTCGATCCCAGCCAAGCTCGAAGAAACCTGGCATTGTTATGCCGTCCCCATTTGAGATAGACGCAGATGCGCTCGAACGTTGGTTTCACACAGGTGTATTCGAAGATTCCCGTGAACATAGAGGTGGGCAGCGGCCGCAGGGCAAATGATTGAACGAAGACGAGTTGGTGGCGCGAATTGTATATTGATCAGCCTGTAAATATCCAAGTAGTTTGGGCAAACCGCTACCACATAAACCGCTCGGTGGCGAGAGCCGGAAAACGTGGAGATTTTCTTCTGGGCGAAATGGAAAGGGAGAAATTTAAAACGAAAAAGCATCCGAATTGATGGCGGGTGTTGCCGCTCGATGTCGGGTGTTGTCGGGATCCTTCCTACTGACGACGTGTTCTGTTCATCGCGATCTGCAACACTGACGAGCGTGAGTTCCTGTCATCCAGCTAAGAAAATGTACTATGTCCGAAACTCCTGATGCTAAGAACATCTCCCACCTCTGGCTGGGGCTCGCTTGACTTCAAATTGAGCTCGAGCTCGAGCTGAGCTAGGGGTCCCCACCGTACCGTATACGGACCGTAAAATTGCGATTTTGGGTCCTTACGGTACGGTTACGGTTGACCGTAAACCGTACCGTAAATCGTATACGGTTCTAATATCCGGCATAAAACAAGGTCAGTGAACACTCAGACCCCGAATTCAGCCGTTTCTCACCTATACGACACCGCCTCGAGCCTTCAAAACCCTTTTTTGTTGAATTCCAACCCGACCGTAATTCGGCCGTAATTACAGAGTCCGGCCAGAGGGCTTACGGTATGGCTACGGTCCACCGGAAACCGTAACCGTAAACCATATTTACGGTTACGGTGGGGACCCCTATCGAGCTCGTTTGGCTCGGACCCGCTTCAACACCATGAAATATTCCTACACGCAACGCCCACCAATTTTTGTTCCGGAGAGTACATGTGCATTTCTAGTTCTGCTCCTTCAACTTCTCCTTTCATGGTAGGAAAAACTAATTTACGGGTTGAATCAACCAACGGCAACAATGCCGCCCTATTGCTGAATCAATGCACTACCCATCCGCGACTACCGCGACCTCCCTCAAAATGTGTGCCTGCATGTTGTTCTCAATTAATTTCTCCAGCTCTCAAACCTAAATTCAACTACCGTTACTACGGGACTCAAAATGTGGGCCGTAGTTCTCTCCGTTTCAGTCTGCCTCACCTTAAGGTGAGCCCGGATGTCATCCTGGCTCCCCGCTGCGTGTCGAAGGAAGTACCTATGGTGTTTTAGACCCAGTCAGATTCCGTGGGAGATGCACACAGTGCGGGGGAAGGCGGCAATGAGAAAATGGGTAGTTGAGAACAAATTATTACTGCATACAAAAGCCAAGAACATCCCGATAAATAAATAAGCCAAACACAAGTTACACAACAACACATCTTTCCAAGCCAAACTGTGAACAGACACATAGGCGACAGTAAACATAAATATAGAAGCAAAAGAGGACATACAGTCATCTCAACTTGAAGCACGACTAGCCTGAGGCTAGAACACCTTCTCTTCATCAGCCAACCTCTCTCGGATGTCCTCAATATCGGACAAATCAATCTTCCACCTCATCCAGAGTCCCAGTTGGTGCCATGAGTTCTGCAAGACGAGCCAAACTCTTTCGGTGTTGTCTCAGTAAATTGTCACCAACCGAAGCCAGCCTTTCATCAATCTTTGAAACCTGCTTGCTTTGACTGGATCTTTCAAACAATGGCCTGGCTGTGTCCCACAGCTTCACTGCTTTTAGAAGATCCCCACCTCCCTTGTAAATGTCTCCAAGGTGCAGCATGCATTCTGCTCGGCTACGATGGACACCCATGTATGTGAATCCCTCCAGAGCAACCTCAAACAGGTTCATAGCAGTATCCAGATCTCCACAGTTGTGGAAGATTTGTCCAAGGAAGAGGAGAGCTTTGTTAATCATGAGTTTCTGTTTGACATTGAGAGCATGTACAAGAAGAACTGTTGCCCAGCTCAATGTCTCTGCAGACAGGTCCCAACGGCTGACATCACCGAGACAGTCCAGGCAGTATGATGTAATTTCAGCATGTGTTCCCATATATAATTTGAGGCATTTTGAGAAAAGTGCCTTGGCTGCCAGCAGATCCCCTTCTCTAAGAGTAAGGTCTGCCAGCACCATATCACATGCTGCTAGCCCTCTTGTGTATGGCACCGTAGCAAATATCTTCCTGGCATCATCGATGTTCTGCAATACAGCATCCTTTGTAACATCCGTGGACACATCAATCTCAGCAATATCCAACGCAGCCCAGGCACGATGCCAAAGATCTTGAGTAACAGAGATTCTCTGTAATGTCTGGTGATGAATATTGCGGGCCTCACAATATTCTGACTTGGACTTGTGTACCTCTGCTTGTGTAGCCAGCACATTATAATCCAACAAACTGTAGGACATCCCACAAGAAGCCAGGAGTTCTCTAGTCTGGTGGCAGAGAGAAAGACAAAGTTCGTAATGCCCAAGGGTATACCAGCATGTTGCTTCAATGTGTAGTCCATTTGCTTCCTCATATACATCTGCAGAAATCCTGGCAAATTTCTGAGAATCTTTGGCATGAGCCTGAGCTTCAGCAAAATGACCAAGGTCCATGTTGAACCATGCCATATTCCGCAAGGCTTGAGAGTGTTTTTTTGAGTTTCCAGCTGCAATTGCCAAAGAAATAGTGGTTTGGCCAAACTTCAGAGCTGCCAGAGCATCTTGTTTGTTTACACGATAAATAGTCACAAGGCTGAGGTAGAAGCTGCCTGAACATCTGTATAAGTATGCATTAACAAATGAGTACCAAGTCAAGCTTGCATTTGAGATCTGAATCATTGCACTGTTCAATGTGTGTCAAAGCTTGAGAGATCACTGTCTCAACATCTTCAATATGATGGTAATACCATGACTCTAAAAGCTCAGTGGCAAAGTATACCTCCAGTCGATGATCATGGAGCTGTGGAAGAAGATTTGGAATTTCCTTCATCAAAGGTACACCACCTTGATTAGTGCGATGACTGAACTGGTTGAGATGACATGTGCAATAAATAGAATTGACTAGATCTGGATGGCTTGGATGCAGTGCGTTTCGGAGGATATTCTGGATATTTGCCAGATTTAGCAATATTCAAGCAACGGTGAGGGAACCAGAATAAGTTCCACCATGATCCTTGTAAAGCTCAAGCAGCTCTTGGAAATATATATGAAGAGGCCTGACAAGGTCATCTCTTGGTGGGTGAGTTTTCTGCATGTATTCCCTGATTGGCACCAGTACTTTCAGCTGTCTGTTGGGGTCACTGTAGGCTAAACCAGTCCAGACCAACACAACCTTGCATGCAAGGATTTTATCAATGGAAAGCTTGCTTTGCACTAGCTCCACGTCGGCAAGTCCATCGGGGAGTATAGACAAGAGGCTCAAGAGCTGGTGTGAATGAGGCAACATCTTCAGTCTGGGACTTGAGAGAGACAATGAGATTGATAGATCCAAGTTTGATTTACTGTCCCAACCGTGGGAGATCATGGAGGTCTTCTCTTCCTCCCAGCGAGACAGAACTACAGAACAGCCTTCTGAATCAACCAAATTGGCTAGGAGACTAACTGCAAGAGGCATATTATCTGTTAGAGCCAGGACTTTGTCAACCTCTTCCGGGTTGTGTACATCATCAGCAATGTCAACAAAGGTTTGACGAGCGGCAGCTTGTTACGAGTCTTAAAAATGCCCGCTATCTTTAGTAGTGGGGTTTGGTAGTGGTTTGAAAACGGGTCTCATAACCGTAAAATTTGTGTTGACGTCAGTTTCAGAGTCCGATGTCATGTCCGCGTCATGCTTTGGTATTTCATCTGGTTTGAAATTACGATTTGCATTAATCTCTTCCTTCACTCTCAAACATGTTTGGTTGTCATGGCATACTAACCCTTTATAACTCATTGGTCTTTCATTCTCGCGTTATTATCTTTCCCCCTCCTCTTACTCTATGTCTGTTTATCTCGACGGCAACCTTCTCTCCTCCGTGGGGTTCTCCGATGCAACCACTACCGAGGTCTCTCACTCTCTGGCTCGAAGTTTGCGCATTCCAACCGACAAGCGTCTTCTCTTGACTACCGTCGTCCCCGGATATCCCCCTTTCTCCACCCTCGTCGCCGTAAAGTTCAATAAATCGCTCGACGTCGACATTGTCTTGGGTTCTGAGTGGGCCGGCCACCTTCGCGAAAGCCTTGTCTCTCTCGACCTTTTGCCTGCCACCCACTTCGTTGCCCGCCATTTTCTTTTCCCACCGGCCACAGTATCCGGTGCGTCATGTCTTGTAATCTTCACGGCCGTTCATCCTTAGGTCTCGTAGGTTCCAACATCCCGAACGGTTAGACTACCCGTCTCCCATTCTCTCCGTTGCTCAACTTCCCACGCAGATCTCGCCACGGAGGGTTCCGACGGCCATGCTCGTCGTACGTCTTTTGCCCCCTCCTTCTCACTTTGTGGATCTAATCTTCACACAGCGGAGCCTGTGTCGCGCGTTGCGCGTAAAAAATATAACGGTTCATCTGATTTAAATGCCCAAAATTATGCTTCTGGTTCATCCTCCCCATTACCTGCACCTCCGGACCATCGCCCCGATGTCCGCTGTGACGAGTCTGTTGTTGGTTTCGACGCCTCTGTTGCGTCTATGTTGCTGTCCTCTGGCCAATCAACGAACATTTTTACCGCTTCTCTTCCGACCCTCAAAATGCTTCTCCGGTCGCACCATGTTCCTTTTGACGATGCTCTTACTGTTCCGGATGCGCTGCATGCTATCATTTCGCATTTACTTTCTGGACTCTGTGCCGGCTTTTGCGCTGAGACAGATCACCCATCTGAACACCGTTGTCGATGTTCCTATTTTTCTTCTGTTTACGGTACCCGGCAAGCCATGGCCTTCAGTTCCTTGAGTTTGATACTGTCTGCTTCCATGGATCGCCTGCCTGACGATCACCTCAGTACTGTCTGCACTGCGCTCGGAATACGGTACACATCCCGGGCAGCCTGTTTGAATGAGTTGGGCAGGCGCCGCCTTGCTATAGTTTCTCAACACGCAGCTGCCAACCCTGTTCTTGCGCTATTCGAGAAATTGAATGTCCTTCCCAAGGGTACCTTGGTCTCAGTCACACAGTCGCATGGTTTAAATACCCAATCATTCAACCGAGAACAACTATTGGTCCAAATTTGGGATCATATCGGTAAAGGGAAATGCTACCAAGAGGAAGCTCAACAATCTCATTTAGCCTGCTCCTCTGTGTCATCTGAGTTGGATGCAGACGATGACTGGGACCATGCCGACCCCTCCGTCCGTATCCAGATCCAAATCCTCCGCCAGTTGGGCCCAATTTTGAAAACTGCCGCTCTTCGCCGGCTCCTTGAGCTCCACAATGTTTCCTACGTAGAGTCGGACAAAGTTAAGGTCCTGCGCAAAAGACTCAAGAAGTTCTTGTATAGTTTACACACAGGCAAGCCTTCGATTGAATATGGGACTGGTACGCGTCGTGCCGAGAGAGCTCGTTGTGAGGCGCGATTGCGCGAGAATTGGCCTCAAGTTATTCCTACTCATCTCAAGCGCAAATTGCTCGCCAATTTCAACTTCGAGGTATCCAAGAAAGCTTTGTCCACCTTTGTCTGTGGCAGTTGTGCGGAGCGCGTTCCCGACGCCCAGTATACAACACTGTGCTTCAAGGATTTTGACCTGGAACTTCTCAGTCGGCCGCGGTATGTACCGGCTCAGTCCAGTGACCCATTGCCCCAGCCGTCATCCCAAGATCCCGACGAGGAGACAGCATCCCAGGATTCGGATACGGAAGGCTCCGCAGACGGCAGCTTTGACCCTATTGACGTTGACGAGGACTTTGAACCGCGCCCTTGGTTGGATGGAAGGTGTCCTGAGCCACCCATGCCCCGAGATAATATTCCGTTTCCCAGTCTCCTTGTTGAGCCCGACTGCATCATTCAAGATATGGACACTGGCGAGACCGCCATCATTGTCTGCAAACGTTGTCGGACCGATCTGGTGCATGACCGTGTTCCGCCTCTTGCCATTCGCAATCGCAATTACCTGGGCCCCGTTCCTCCGGAGCTCAAGGATCTGACAGTTGTAGAAGAGGCAATGATTGCACTCTGCAGAGCCAAGTGCTGGGTTATCCAGCTGCGCGACGATGATCTCAGTGCTGATTCTAGTGTTCCAATAACTCAGCGAGGCGCTCGCGGCCACATCATTATTTACCCTCAGCGTCCCTCCGCGATTGCGCAAACTCTTCCCCCTTCTTTATCCGACGTTGTCACTCCCATTTGTGTTGTCTTTGTTGGTTCAAACACCCCCACTGCTGAGTGGTTGAGGACTAAGGCCACTCCTTTAATCGTGAGGAAAGAACGCGTGATGAAGGCTTTGGCGTGGTTGAAAATTCATAACCATCTTTACCGCGACGTTATTGTTGACCAGACCGTCCTCGCCGATCAACCTGACGAGATTATTCCCCCGTTCCATATACAGCACGTCATACCCAATGCCGGTATAGATTCTACCACGTCCAGTTATGTCCCTGGGTCGGCCGCACCTCCTGATCCTGCGGTGTTCCCGAACCTAGAGGAATTGCTCCGTCCGCCGGCTCCCAGTGCTACTCAGTTTCAAAGCGTCGTCGTTGCGGATGTGAATGGAAATGCGCCGTCCAGTGACCTCCGAGCTGCCGCCCTGAAACACATGCGTAAGCCAGGGAACAATTATGTTGAAATCCCTCATGATAAAAAAGCGGTTAATGAATTCAACAACCCGCACCTTTTCCCTATGATGTATCCGACTCTTTTTCCGTACGGACTTGGTGGCCTTGAGGATGATTCCAGATTTTCAACGTTGGGATTCAAACGGCATGTCAAACATTTATGTAGCCTGGCCGACCGTCGCTTTCAAGAGCATTACTCTTTCCTGTTTACAGCGTTCAACATAATCCAAAGGAGAGCTTTGCTTTTGCGCACGAGCCTCAAAGTCAAACGCGCAAATTTCGACTACGTGGCTGCTCAATTTGGCACGGTCTCCCCTGCTACCATCCACACCGTATCGGAAAGAGTGGCTTCAGGGGACAGTGTTACTGCCAATACCCCGGAGGAGCGTCGTGTCTTGCGCTTGATGAAGGAAGTCAATCTTATTAATGCCCACGTACCAGGTTCCTCACAGTCCAAGCTGGTGATGCGCGACCAGATACGATCCTTGATGGCCACGCATGGGTTGCCCAGCTTTTACATTACCATTAATCCCGCCGACGTATACAACCCGCTTGTGAAGTTCCTGGCTGGTTCTGAGATTGACTTGGATGCTTTATTGCCCGGAGATGTTCCCGATTATATAAACCAGGCAGTCGAGATCGCCAAAAATCCTTTCATTGGGTCGCAATTCTTCAACGTGTACATGAAGGCCTTTATCAAAGCAATTTTGGTGTTTGATCCCAAGCAACAGAATGACGAAGGTGGCGCGTTGGGTGTTGTCACGGCGTATTATGGTATGGTGGAAGCCCAGGGTCGTGGCAGCCTTCATTGTCACATGGTGGTCTGGCTTGCTGGTGCTCTAAATCCGAACGAGATGAAGGCCAAAGCCCTTGAAAACGGAGGCAATCTGGAATTTCAAAAGCGTTTAATTGCTTTCCTGGAGGACACAATTTCTACCTCTGTTCCTCCCGATCCGCGGCCTGACCTTAAAACCCCCCTGTCGAAATTTCACCCCTGTGCTACCAGAGGCCCGGGACCGGGTATTTCGCCGCTGGATCAGGCCGATGCGGAGGCTAGCGATTTCCATCGATTAGCTGAAAGGTGCCAACGTCACCGACACAATCCTACCTGTTACAAGTACTGGAAAGGATATCCGGACCCCAAGGAGTGTCGGTTCGATCTGGACGATTCCAACTACCAGCCCATCAGTGTGTTTGATCCGGATACCGGGGAATTCACCTTGCAATGCCTGGATGGTCTCGTGAACAATTTCAACGACACTATGCTGCAGGCCATTCGTTGCAACATGGACATAAAATTCATCGGGTCGGGTCCAACTGCCAAGGCCGTTTTGCACTACATCACTGACTATATCACCAAGTCTCAGCTTCAAGCACATGTTGCCTACGCTGCGTTGGAATTGGCCGTCGACAAGTTAGGGGAGTTCGATGCGCAAGAAACAGATCTCACCTCGAGAGCCAAGCGGTTGCTGCAGCGTTGTGCCCATTCCATGATCACCAAACAGGAGTTGTCTGGGCAGCAGGTTGCTTCGTACTTGATGGACTACGAGGATCATTTCACGAGTCACGAATTTACAAATCTTTATTGGACTGCTCTTGAATCGCATATCAACAAGGAGGAGCCGAGCCCGGAATGCTATCCTAAAAGGGTCTCGATTCCCAACCAATCTGAACCCATTGCGGATGGCGAGGACCCTCCCGCGGATGATCCAGGTGCTGATGACGACGGTGAATTGTTGGCAGAAGTCGTTGAAGGTGATGGCTTTGTGGGTGCTGAAGAGGACTCAGGGGAATCCGACCTTATCACCGTTGCATTGGATTCGTCTGGGAAGTTGTTGGCCACGGCTAATCAGGCCTGCGACTATCAATCCAGAGGCATTGACCTGGAAAAGGTTAGCGTCTGGGACTTCGTTGCCCAAGCTGTGAAAGAGTGCATACCCAAGAAAAAAAAGCAGAAGCGCGATGACGATGAGGCCGTGGATTCTGAAGTTGAGGAACTTCCCGTTGATCTTGACGTCAACCCCGACAATGAATGGACTGCAGACAACATCCTGGATTTCGAAGGTCGTCCCATGCCTCGAGTCCGATTCCTGCCAGCGCATTTAGAGGACGCAACACACCACATGAAGGTCGTGAAATCTGCAAACCGCACCGTACCTGTGCTCATTGGCCCCGCATTGCCGCGCCGAGACCAGGCAGCTAGCGTTGAAAGGCACGCGAGGCTGATGCTTATATTGTTCAAGCCTTGGCGTCACGCTGCGGATCTGAGACACGCTAATCAGTCTTGGTCGCAGGCTTATCAGCAATTTTTGCTCACCTGTTCACCCGATATTTCACGGTACATCGACAATATGCAAATTATTCACGAGTGTAAGGACAGTCGAGATGCCCATTTCTCTAACAGACGGAATCGCAGAAAAGCTGGTATGACCCTGGAGATGCAACGTGGTGGCCGAGGCGGCGAGTTTGGCGAAGAGACCGACGAGTCTCTCCTGGAACATCTATCGTCCATGGAGTCCTCCAGGTCCAATCGCGTCGATAAAGCTCGTGCAGACATCCTTGCTGCCCTTGAACATGCCGAGGAATGTGGTTTGATCGGTTCACCTATGCCTCCCGCTGATGCACCTGCCACGGCGGGGGTTCATGAGCCTGTTACGGAACGGCACCCAGCGAAAGAGGCCCTTTGGCACAAGACGTACGACATGAGAAAGAAACAGATGATGAGCTCCGCCCGAGCAGCTCCAGTTCCACCTGTTGAACCTCCCTCTGCCTCTGACCCATCAGCGTCCGTTCAAGCGGGAATCAGAGATGGTGCCACTTTCCGGGACTCTGTGACCCAGCGTATGGAGACCACGATACGGGATGTTGATCAGATCCTGGAAAGAGATCAACCGTCAGTTGTAGATGAACCGATGCCACTTACCGTTGAGGGTCTCGTGCATAGCCTAGGCTTGAATTCCGAGCAGGCCCGGGCATTTTCAATCGTTGCTCGTCACAGCCAGTCAGACTCGGGCAAGCCGCTGCGTATGTACCTTGGTGGTGCTGGGGGTACTGGGAAGTCGCGTGTCATCAATGCCCTACAGGATTTCTTCAGAAGCCACGGACAAGAACACCGTTTTCGTCTGGCTTCGTACACCGGAGTTGCTGCCAGAAATATATCGGGCATGACATTACATGCAGCGCTGATGCTCGGCGGCCAGTACAAGTCGTCCCGGTCTAAGAAATCCAAGCAAGAGCTTCAAGCGATGTGGGAAGGTGTGGATTTCTTGTTCATCGACGAGATCTCAATGGTCGGATGTGCCCTGTTAAGCGACATCAGCCATGCTTTGAGTGAAGCCAAGGGAAACGACAAAGCTTTTGGGGGTATCAATGTTGTCTTCGCTGGTGACTTTGCACAGCTGCCGCCCGTAGGCCAAACCCGTCTGTATAGTCATCTGGACAAAAAGTCAATCGCCAAGGCCGCTACCCGGTCAGGGCAAAAGGTCGTATTTGGGAAACTCCTATGGCTGAGTGTCGACACTGTTGTCATGTTGACCGAGAATATGCGGCAAGTTGGCCCAGCAAATCAACCTTTTGTGGACCTTCTTCGCAGGCTGCGCGAGGGCAGATGCACCAACGCGGACTATGATCTTTTGAACAGTCAATTAGCAGAGAACCTGGACATTGACTGGGAATCCGAACCTTGGTCCTCTGCTCCGATCATTGTTGCGGAGAATGCGATGAAAGACGCCCTGAATGTCAAAATGGCCCACAATTTCGCCACCAGAACGGGACAGAGTCTGCACTGGTATTATGCGCACGACACGCACTCCAAAAATACCGCGGTTGTAAATCCGGATGTCCGCTCCAAATTGCTACAACTCGACTCTGGCAAGACTAATTCCCGCCTAGGGAGGATATCTCTCGTGATTGGCATGCCTGTAATGATCTCGCAGAACTTCGATGTCGCTGGTGGAGTTGTCAATGGCTGCACCGGGAAGCTTGTCAGCGTGAGGTATTCAGTCGGAGAAGATGGACGTCGTTACGCGTTGTCTTGTGTCGTTGAAGCTCCAGATACGACATTGGGCATAATGGCGGACCTGCCTGCACACCACGTAGTCAGTTTACGCGACACGACCGATATTATGTTTAAGCACCCACATTCAGGTGCCACTGTCACGATCAAGCGGACCCAGGTACCCATTCTCCCTGCCTTCGCCATGACCGCGCATAAAGCCCAGGGAAAGACTCTTGAAGCATGCGTCGTGAATTTCACCGGTTGCAAAGGAACCGAATCACCCTATGTCATGGTATCTCGCGCGACATCTCTGCAGGGGCTCGTGATACTCACGCCCTTCCACAAAGACAAGATTTGTTGCCGCTTGTCTGAGGATGCGCGAGGCGAGTTCCGGCGTCTTCGATATCTTGCGCTCCGCACAATCGTCATGCACGGTACAGAGGACGAAGTGGTGGTCGCCAAAGCAGATCTCAAGTCCTCGTTTGGTCGCGCGCAACTCCACGACAGTGTGGACGTGTCAAGCACCGACGCCGCCAACCGCGTCGACCAACTGCAGAGACGAAATGCGGCTATCAGCACACCCGGTCACCCGAAGTTATATAAGGTGGCTGTGGATGCCCCCATTCTCCTCGACTCGGACGACATTCCCGCAGCGCCGCGCCTCAAGAAGCGTGCGCTCGATGACCCCACACCACTTGGCCAGTCACCTTCCAAGCGTGCGCGGGGTAAGCGTCGTGCCCCTTGAGTCGCCTCGGCGATGCCAATCGGATCACTGTGTACCGCGCCTGGACACCTCTCTGTCGTTCCATGGCATATTACCTGCGCCTGTTCTCTACTCTGCGTGCTACCGACTCTCTCCTCCTCTTTGATTGCATTCTCGGACGCGATTTTCTTCCTCGCGGGGTGCTGCGTTCTTACCTGGGACAGCGCAATCTGTCGTTTCAAGGTGCTTGCTGCTCATCTCCCCGGGTTCTCGCGCTCATTGTTCCGCAGATAGGCGTCTGGGTCTTTTTCGACTTGGTTTACCCACATCATGACGATAGGAATTTCCCCAGCCTTTTTACACAACAGCTCGAGACTCTTGCAACTGTGGTGACCGCTGATCAAGTGGCCTCTGTCGTACGTCCATTCCCTCCGTTTCATCCCACCCCTGGTATTCTTATTTGTTCTGTAGCCTGGTTACATCCACGACGACGTTATCGCTTCCTGCCTTGGGTCCCCCGAAGCGCACGCTCGATGACCCCAGAGCTCTTACTCAGTCTCCCTCCAAAAGTGCGCGAAGAAATTTCCCGCGCATTCCTCGTTGTTCCATCCACGCCTTGGCGGCGTACAACTCCTTTCTGCCATTCACATCTCCTTTGCCTCACAACGCATCCGTCTTCTGTTGGAATGGAAGCCTACTACCTTCATCTCTTGTCGAACCTCCAGGGTCCTGGCCCGCCGCTTCTTTCCAAATGCAGAGTCAGCCCTGATTTTGTATCCCGTGAACTGCCCACCCCGGACCCACGGATCCCCGACACGGTTTATCTCTTGCTCCCTGACGGCACATTTTTCTCCCCTGTTATTGTGGGGACAGTTCAATGTGCTCGCTTCGAGGTGCGTGCCCTTTTGCGTCTGGGTCGTTGTTTTGCATTTCTGTGCTCAGAATTGGGTCTCTAGTGCCGTTATGCTCAATCCGGATAAGAAGATATTATTATTTGCAAGAGCTCGTCTTGTACATACACCCCAAGCGTTCACGATCACATCCACATTGATATTCCGCCGTAGACTAAGGTGGCATTGCTTTGACTTGGTGGTACATCACTGACGGTGTTTCGTTAAACTCGTAGAGTTACCCCGGCTTCCGTTCTCACCGCCCGCTGCTCCAGCTCTCTTCCACTGCCACATCCCCAGACACAGCCAATGTCGCGAAGACACTGATTTCGGTACCGGTTCTAGCAACCCGATCCGGGTACGTTGTACTCTGACTCCGGGTTTCAGATGCTCATTGCAATCCAAGTTAGGTTTATTCTAGCCGCGCTGCGCGGGTCGCTATTGTTGTGTTTATGTACCCCTAATAAATTCCTTTCCGTCTGCTCGTGCTTTCACGAAGTAATCCACTATCGCGCACACCCCCTTCCCGCGCGTCAACTGGTGCAACTTGAAGTTGGCTCACTTGTCAACTTGCTGCGGTGCAGGCAGTCTGCCAGTCCCTCTCTGTCTTGGGCATTGTAACGTGTTTCGTTTGAAAACACTTCATGCTCAGACCACAAGTTGTAAGTTCGTCTTGAGTTCGCAATGCGCTGTTGGTTCAGGTTTGTCGACGAACCTGATGTCTTGTGCTACCGAACAGTCAGGATCCTCTCCGTTGAATTAGCGTACGAGGTTAGTGAACGCATGTTGTACCATGAAAACCTCTTGGCAAGACTAATCAGGGAACAACTCATCAATGTCAAGTCCCCGGCAATCACCGCCTTGAAAGTTACGAGTGGCAGTCTATCCAAATAACTCAAACCTCGACATTGGAAGATAGATAGCGGGCCCTGCCGCGCAGCGGGCTACTCCATTTATTTATTTTTAAACTCGTTTTTACACAGCATTGTCGCGCCAGTGGGTCCGATTTTTGCAAGTGACGTAGCGCGTCGTGTGGGAGTTTCGTTTCCTTTTAAGGGAATTTTGGCACATTATTTCCTTTTTGGTGCGGTTTTGATTTGCGTTTCTCGTAAAGCGCACTTCGTCATCCACGCGGTTAAGTACTTACCATAACCTCCAACTGATCAGTCTTTTCGTTCTACCTTTGTCTGGGGGTGCTCATGGTCAACCGTAGTGTTGTGCTGGCTCTGGCTTCAAGCCAGAAGCCAGGCAGACCAAGCCAGGCCAAGCCATCCCGCAGGCTTGAGCTGGCTCTGGCTTCTGGCTTGAGATTTCCGAAACCAAGCCAGGCCAGGCAAGCCATGGCTTCGGTTAGCCTCGGTTAGCACCTACTGCTCCGCTACCCAGCATACATCACTCTTCGAAATCATGCCGCAATGGTTCTATACCATCCCGCTCACCGAAATATCAACAATTCTCGGCACATATGGATGAATTGAGGGCTTACCGCTACCAGTGGTCCAAATGGGGATGTCCATGTTCGGACGGGGATGTTGAAATCGTGCGTGTTCGGCCTAAAATCGGATTCTGTGAGCTCTTTTTACAATAGCACAGCACATAGTTGACTCACAAACAATTTATGATGGCTATGGATCTCTGTTAATGGCACCGAAAATTTTCGCACGAAGCCATGGCTCAAGCCAGTGGTTCTGGCCTGGCTTGGCTTGCAACTGGCTTTGGCCCTGGCTTCAGTTTTTCCAAGCCTGAGCCAGACAAAGCCAAGCCCAAGCCATGGTTTCCGGGCCAAGCCAAGCCAGCACAACACTAGTCAACCGTTTATTTGGTAGCTTCTCCTTGACATTCTCAAGCTATTTTCTCTTCTGTTGGTTCCGATCTGCGGCCCAGCTATAAGCAAGCCAGTAAGTAGCCGTGGAGTCATTATCTACAGTCTGATCCCATATCCTTCTTTCCTTCGCAGTGGTATCCCGCCTTTCGCCAGGTCTTAGGATTCACCTGTGTTTTGCCCTACACCTTCCTGCTGAAGAGTTGCTCCCTCACCTGCCCTTAATTACCCCTCTGTCGGTTTGCTGGGAGTCTTTTACGCTCTCGACCTCTCATCCCGGCTTATTTCGGCACATTTCTGTGGCCTGCGTCTTCCGACCCGATCTATGTGTCGCGTCGCCATCAAGTACGAGTACGACATATTCGAGAATTTTCTCCGACGCAGTAGCAGAATTTCCTTGTGCCCTTGCACCGGTTTTCCAGTCAAGTCAATGGGACGCAGCATATAAACTCTGGGTCGACAGCAATGGACTGGCGGAACTTGTTCACGCGTTCCAACTTGGTGTCCTCACTGCTGTGTTCCTGGGTTTTATTCGAAAACGGAAAATTGTCCTTGCTTAGCGTGTGAAGGCTTATTTGCGATGCACAGTGTCTTGCTGATACTCTGCTCCTACTGCGCTGGATCTGCAGGTGCAGGAGCCAGGGGGAAGTTAATGTTGCCCACGTTGCAGCGACACAAGATCTTCCTGGATGTAAGTTAACTGCAAAGGTATTTTCTTACGTCACGTTGCCGCGTCTGGGACCCTGAATATTCACAACAGTTGCATACCTTCTGCAAAATCTCTCGGCAAGGTACAAAGAGTTTGTCAGCGCACCAAGTTGGCTTTTGCCCAGCCAGGTGTGTGACAGAGGTTTGAATTTCGTTTCAGTCACTCGAGGAAATCTGCGATCCAAGCCCATCTCACCAGACTTGCCGTATTGGTTTCGCTGTTCCGCTCTTTTGGCTGTCATGAGTCGAGGTGTTGCCCTGCAGTTTTTGCCGTACTTGACTCTGGTTTGACTTTCCCTCTGCCTCTTGTCTGCCCCTTCGTGCGCTTACGACAAAAAAGCGCCGCAGGCTCTGAGGTGTTGAAGTTGATTTCATGGACATATTGGTCTTGCATTGCTTCCATTTTCACCCAATGGCCGGAGGCCCGACGAGTACTGCCATGCGCCAGCAGTGGCCCTCAAGAGCAAGTTCCAATGGGCCTAATGGTGGCAAAAACAGATGTGTCCAGGCTATATTAGCTGGTTGTTCTGCTCCTCGCATTGTAACCTGGTACTTCAATATCAATCACCATAGTGTAGAATGAGGTCTGTACCCACTATCAATGCAAGATGCTCCACCTCCGTAAGAAGTGATAGAAATTCCTCAACCTCTTTGCGAGACTCCATCAACTCCCAGGATGTCTCTAGATTGTCCAGAATATGAAGGCTTGCTGGGCTCATAGAGAGGTACTGAACAACTGCTCGCGTGAGGTCTTTTCCCGGTTTCAGTCCAAGATGGCCTCCGATAAGCGCATCCATCTCCACTTTGGTCGTAGCAGAGTCGCAAGCCACAAAGTACCGATGCTGCTGATATCTTGCAGTGATCTCACTGATCTGTGTATGATTTAAAACAGCCCGGGCTATAGTGGTCTTCCCCATGCCTCCTGGGCCAAGAATGGTGATCCTTGGAATTGTCTGGTTGAATAGTTGTAATATTGCACACAGCTCTGTCCCCCGGCCGTTGAAGATTTGGGGCTCAGATGGCAGCATTGAGATTGAGGTGGAGCTTTAATCCAAGCTTAGATTAAGACCTGCTCAAAGTGCTAACATATACACATACCTATTGTGAGAGGCCGAATACACTCTGCTTATCTGTAAAAAAGTTATTGAGATTATACACAATAGTGGAATGAACACACCATGGAGCCTTGATCAAAACTAGCATCAGACAATGCCTCAATGAGGTGGAGCACCTCTTGATGTCTCCTCTTTGATTCCTCCTGAATATACATGATATCTTTCATGATTTTGCTGATGTCAATCTGCAGAGTTTTTCAGCAACTTTGAATTAGGATATCTACTTAGCTAACCCACGTGAAAATAATCCAGCCCTTGCTGTAATCCATCCTTGCAATTCTTTAGTAGAGTATTAAGCTCATCCTGACGGAATAGCCTTTTGATTTTGCTTCCTTTTTGCTGTGCTTCAATGAAGGAGTGGGTCTTGTGGAGTGTCCTGGGCACAGGCAGTGAGTAAATCACAGTGGGATGCAGGAAGCCAAGTACTCAATGAACTTTCTGATGTGGTTCAACACAGTAGGTGCCAATTCCACACCAGTGTCCGACTTGGTATAAGTAACAAGAATTGCATTCAACAATTCATGAGTTTGCTCGAGCAATTGGAGACACTCGTTTTTGTTTTGTCTGATAGTCTGACATAACTGAGATTCCATGTCTGAATACATATTTCCTCGGAGAAACATACCTCCACATTCTTTAGGAGAGATTGAGTTGTCTGGGAAATGGCCGCCAGCGACGGATCCTTTAGGCCACCCGCAAGAATTTTTAGTGAGTCTGAAGTGATTGCAAGACATTTTGTGACATTGTCGAGTCGAGTCTGCGTGACAGAAGGTTGGGGCGCCATGTTGATGGGGGAGGGGGGGAGGGGGGCCTTGAGACTGAGATCGCTCCTATTTTATGCTCGTTGACCATGAGAAGTTTTCCTTTCACTGGCTACAGTTGATCTTTGATGCCCAAGATTCACTACGTTCACAGCCTATTTCTGTTATGTAGTTCCGCTTTATAACAACATGGCCGCCTAATATAGATGGGATCCGCATTACTTCCAACTTTCCAAGATCTGGATCACACTCATTGCAGCCGGTTGGCCGAGATATCATTTTCTTGTTTCGATGTACATCATGTAGAGTGAATTTGAGTGTACTACCAGACTAATTATAATGCGGATATGCACAAGACATATTATGTTGAACGCGTACGGACAATCGGAGCGACACCCGGCGCGATGCTGTGAGTCTTTATGTTACATTTCTTGTCTTCCGGACTGCGGACTCACCTCCCGCGATATCTATCGCCGCTCGCTATAATTGTATCATACACGATACCTATCCATCTCCATTTACTTAGTCATTGTTATTCCTGGTACCGGTCACGGAACCAGGTCTCAAAACCGAATTGTAAAATCCCCCATCAGACAGATCTATGTCATAACATATTCGAAAATTAATGCACTAAATAATCCAAATCATTTTTTCTAGAGAATGCAGTGCACTCAAACATCCCAAATCCGAATTCAGTTCCACTTGAGCCTTGAGCACCGAATTCCTCCCCGCAGATGAAGTAGGAGCACGGGAAATGAACCATTTTGAAGACAACGGGATCCCCCGGCTCAATGTGAGCTGGTCGACGCTTGCGCGCACGCGCAAGCGGCGACCGAGCAAACCGTTGAGCCGTCTGTCAATTTTCTGGGGTATAGTGACTAGCTTAAACTGAATAGATCCAGGCCAAGGTACCAGGGGTGCCCGGAGGGCCTTAGTATTTATTTACATTATCCGATTTGCACATGACCATCATCGACATTCGTAACGTAGGTACAAATACACTCCAACTCAACTCCGAATAATACGATGCCGACAAGATGCAATTTCAGTTCGAGTGCAACTGCACGAAAACAATTATTTGAACATCAGGCAGGTCTACGGGAGCATACTTACCAGCCTCATGTGAGCTACGATATTCTTTGTACGCCAGATGGAGAGGAGAGCCCATGGGTTTGTGCCGCATCAAATACACAGCAAGACTGAAATAATAGAATCAGCCCAACGATGTGATGTGGGATGGTGACACAGAGATACATAGATACATGTATCGTGGAACTTGTGGCGTGGATTAAATATCAACGAATGCTTCGACGAGACGATGTCGCTGCGCGCAAGAGCGCGACCCTAAATGAATAATGTGTAGGGTGAGGCCAATTATGAACAAGATCCATGTGAGGATGGTATCGCAACAAGTAAAGTAGTATACGCACGGATGATAAATAACTGCAAAAAACAATCACGCACGGACCGGACAAGACGGACAATTTGTATTGAGAAGTGTCGGCGCCGATAGCAATGATCCCAGCGAGTGCGCACAAGGGAAAATGCGACAGTGGACAAAGTTTCCAAGATAAAAGGACAATGATGGCCGCCGTTGAATAAGTCGCTCAGCCTTCTCGGCCCGGCTTGAGGATCGAGATGTCTTGACTTATCCCGCATAAAAAGACGGCAGAGGCACTGTAATCTGAAGGAAGCATCTGAGGCCGTGAATGGCGCTCACAGCTCCGGTAGAAGACTTGAAGAGAAGAAGAGATACTTTTTTCTTTTCTTTGCAAGGCCACAGACAGTGGCTGAGTATTGAAATATTGCAGCTGGATGTCGACATTGCGAGTAAACGGCGACCGTTGAACCTGTCGATATCGATCTTGAAAAAAAAAAAAAAAAAAAAAAACTTAGTAACAGTGCGGCAGTGGCGACCGTACTTACTAGAGATTTGCACCATGTCACGGGCTCCTTGACGGGCTGCGACGATCTGAGAAAACCACTGTCTGTGCTCACCTTTGATATGGCTCCTTCCAACTTGAAGTAGGAAGACGGCACGGCATCGTTCAAAACGGTGCAGATTGATCAAAAGGATCAGATTCGCTTCACCATCTTCTCAGATAACCTCCCTGCAGGCCCGGATGAAATATAAGAATCAACTGAGGACACGTGATCGTGTCCAGGTTGGAAAGAAATGCGGACGTACATGTAGGAAATCGGGAGTCAACGGATTAGACAAAGGGATGAAGGATGAATTCGGCGGGGATGACTTACGAGCATCACTTTCGAGCGGGGACTATATATCTTGACAGTGAGCGGAGCAAAAAAGAAACTGGGTTTCCTTGCTCTCAAACCTCATCTCGAGAAGCTCTTGGTCTCGTTGCATCGACGCAACCATCGCCGCGATGATAAGCCAAAATATTAATCTAAATGCGCTACCTGGAACCCTTGACCGACTCAAGACAGCAATGTCGTGTAGGCGTGCAAGGACTACGCGAGCTTGTCGAGTTCTTGTTCAGAGCTTGGGAAACGTTGTTGAATTCTGGGCGGGATGTATGTAGACGCAGGGGCCGTGTATGGTGAGCTGGCGGATAGGAACGTCGACCTGGGGCTGTACGAGACCGTCTGACGGATGAGTGCGCGATTTAGTTATATCACAGACTTGACGGTGGGGTGGGCGGTCTGTGGTTCATCGAAAGAGGCTATCACGCAAAGTTCATGCTCACAGCTTGGAGACTTGTCGTCGTTCACATTCAACTTTTCTATGTTCGTGTTAGTACAATTCGGGGAAATTTATTCACCAGAGTGTTATATCATCTATGCTTCTACCACTGCATCTGTTTCCCATCAAATTGGTAGAATGTCGCGCTCTTCTCGGGCGATAGCCCATCGATGACCGTCAAAATCCCTTTTGCGGAGGTCGCAGGAGGCATCCCACCATCGCCGTGCTGATTGCCTTAATTAAACGAGTCAGCGAAAAACATCCATCCCGCAAGCCAATTGATTACCCATGTCTGTCGCAACCCAACCTGGGTGGATGGGCACAACAGTGAAGCCCTCCTGCTTCAATTCCTTGTGGAATTGCACCGTCATCATATTGAGCGCCGCCTTCGAGAGGCCGTAGCATCCGGCGAGCCCACCGGAGCCCGACGTCGCCTGCAGACCAAGTGACCCGCTCGAGGAAGAGATGGTGATGATGCGCCGCGTCTTCCGAGCACGGAGGGCAGGTAGGAGGGCGCGGATTACGCGGTGCGGGCCGAGCACGTTCACGTTGAGGTACGTGGCCAGATCTGGCGTAGAGGTGGCCGTGACGGGGTCGCGGTTTCCCATCGCTCCGTTTATGATGAGCGTGTCAAGCTCGGGGAGCGCTGCAGCAGCCTTTGAGATAGATTCCTCGTCCGTGATGTCGAGGGCGAGGATTTTGACGTTGGGCACTGAGGCTAGGGCTGCGTTTGGTGTACGGACGGTCGCGATTGCCTGGGTATTTGGGGCAGCGGCGAGCTCTTGGACGAGAGCGAGACCTAATCCGCGAGATGCGCCGACGACGAGGACGATTTGTTCTGTGGACATGGCCGTTGGTCCTTGAAAGTCGGAGGTCGGAGCGAACAGTGATAGCCGTCAATCGGCCGAATCGCACAACGTTCCGGAGTCCTCAGACTTTTGTTCTAACATGTCTCCTCTCGCGTTCGCGAAACTTCCTTGGTGTACTCCTCGAGCTACCTGGTTTCCTAGTGTGTCTTGAGTTTGTCAAATATGGGCCCACGCAACTAAATCGGTTTTAATCGGTGTTCAATTTTGCTTGACCACAAAATAATCCTACGGCGACAGCGAAAGATGAAAACATCCGGATTAATGTGGCCTTATTCTGTTTGTTTCTTGAAAAACGTGTCGCAGTCAAGCTTCCGCAAGACACAGCGAGAGTCTAAAGAAATTTTGGCGGCCATTTAGTCGAGTCGCAATCCATTTCATATGGAGCTCTATGAGTGGGTTTGCAGGGATCCAGCAATAACCCTGGAATATATCCAAGTAGACGGCAAGGAAGAACAGACAGCATATTGGTAGAGAATGGGGTGCATTAGAACTTGGTTCGCCTCTCTTGCGATGGCATCAACGGCACTGCCGGCATTTGCTTTCTCAGGCTGCTTCTCTCCCCTTCCCAACCCCTTCCCCACCTTTTCTCGTCCGAGAAAGAAAGACATGGGATGGACCGCCGGCGCTTACGATAGTAGCAGATAGTCTGTTACCTGCGCTAACCACGCAAAGCCTTCCGTGAAGCCGACCCGAGGTTTTCACAAGTTCCTCACACCACCATTGAACGCTTCGGTTTTGTCTTTCTTTCTCTCTCTCAGATTCCGGAGGTGATTTGCCCTTTACCGTGGCTAACATTTTTTCTTCTTCCAAAGCACAACTGCCGAGCAGTGCAGTAAATAACGATTCCGCCACGAATGTCTACGCGCGACCTTGTGATCAGAAGCTCGGAATGTTCCTTCTCAGCGATGGGTCCCTTCTGCTCCTCCACAGTTGCATCAGCACAGTATCAGCAATCACCCTGCACGATGAACAACGTACTCCACGGAAATGAAAAAAGGCTCCACACAGATCCAGGTCAGTGTACTTGTATTTTCTCTTTCTTGACGAAGTTCTAACCTGCAATGCAGGCCCCGATGTTATCGATGAAGCTGCAGCTGCAAAACTTTGGGCCGTGTACATTGCAGAGGCGGAAACGTACGACAAAGCTTTAGTTGAAAGCTGGAGGAGTGATATGGATGGAATGCTAATCTTTGTATGTCGACCGTCTTGAACTTACACCTACTCCAATCTCATAATTGCAAGGCCGGCCTCTGTTCTGCCACTTTGACCGCGTTTATAATTGAGGGCTATAAAAGTCTTCTCCCTAGCGCTCTCGATGATACAGTCGTACTTCTGGGCCAGATATCCCAGCAACTCTCCGCGATGGCCGACGGAGATACAGTCCACGCGCCCCCATCCACCACCTTCACACCGCCCGCCTCATCGCTCATATGCAACGCACTGTGGTTTATCAGTCTCGGTCTCAGTCTCAGCTGTGCCCTGATTGCCACCCTCCTCGAGCAATGGGCCCGCGACTTCATACATAGAGCCGATATGAATTCCTCGCCCATCGTGCGTGCACGCATATTTTCGTATCTGTACTACGGCCTAAAGCGCTTCAACATGCACACCGTCGTGGAAATTATTCCCCTGCTTCTCCACGCCTCGTTGCTTCTCTTCTTCGCCGGACTTGTCGCATTTCTAGCGCCAATCAACTTTGCGATAACTGTCGTGGCCGCAGTTCTACTGACAATTGCAATCGGCATTTATTCGATGCTCACTCTCCTTCCCTTGGTACATCTGGACTGCCCGTATCGGACACCGCTGTCGGGCGCCTTCTGGAGCCTCGCACATTCCATCAGGATCCGTGTGCACCGCTGGAATTTCGGTGCTCTGGGCGAAAGGTCGCCTGAAATATCTGTGGTTCGATCTGAGTCAATTGTCGAAGCTGTGTTCTCTGCAGCCACAGCAAACTCGGAGGAAAAATGTAACCGTGATACTCGTGCGCTCATCTGGACAGTAAAATCGCTTGCCGATGATGCAGACTTCGAGCCGTTGGTTGAAAGTATTCCCGACATCTTGTGGAACTCGGATGGGAGACGCTATTCCTACGACGAAATTATCCAAATATTAGTGCAGCATCCTGACACTCAACTTTGGAACCGCATTCTAGAGATGCTCAAAAATAGCCACAGCGGACTCCTTGCCCCTGCCACCGCGCGGCGCCGTCAAATCAACTGCTGCAAGGCATTGTGGGCAATCGGGAGCTTATCGAATGTTCATAGCCCCATGACTTCCAAGCGCAAAGGGGACGAGGCAGCTCTCTCTGTGATCTTTCCCGTTCGCATGGACCCAGCTGTAGAGCATTATGCTGTCTCTGTGCAGACGCTAGCTGGATGGAAAGCGTTCTGTTCATTCCACGCCACAGCCCGGCAATTGTTACAGAAAGTGTCGCATGGCTGTCTTGCCGATTTCCGTTCGATTTCTTCCCTTCTGGAGGATTTGGACACATATTCGGTGTTTCGCCATCCCCCGTCGCACTTGGCACAAATATGGCGATGTAGATCAGAATTCCCTATAAACGGCACGGGAACTGGCGAGTCCTTGACGATTTGGATTGAACGATTCCCGTTGATGCTCGATGAATTTCTGCGCGATGTCCCGTACATCATTCTGTTCAACTATCTTGAGCGTGCTTCCAGTTTGGAAACTCTCCCATACAGATGTGAAGACACTCGGTTGACTATCAGCTTACCCAGTTCAACCCCGTCGGCTACGGTACTAGCGGATATGGAGCGGCTTTTCAACCGAATACTGGGCAGCACTCTTCGAAGGTTGAATGACTCGGAGGGAGTCCATTGCGTGGACGAGATACTTGGGGTTTTGCTCTTCATCTGGAGCTCCAACCATCCGAACAAAATCTCCATTCCAGCGGGCATGCTAGGGTACCTCAATCAACGTCGGTCGTACCGAGCTATCCGGCACGTCATATCTAAAGCGGGCATCGATCGTCTATGGGCTTGGATTTCAACCGGCCTGACAGGCGGGCGCACTGCAGGAGATTTACCTGCCTCGGAGCGGGATCTGCTGCATGCCTTGTGGTTGCTGTGTGTGGTGGGGTCGACGAAGCTGCCCACGTCAGCCGCCTGGCGCTATGCGTGGAACACTGTCGCGCAACTGTCCCCGACGCCCGCCACGGCCTCCGTCATTGCGGCGCTCCGGAGCCTCGCCCTCACCGTGCTAGCCTCAGACGTTGTGTCCGACCTGCTATTTCGGCTCGGCGACGAGATACTTCCTGCAGATACGATACACGAGATACCCCTCGGTTTGCGGGGGAACAACATCGATAATTTATGTGACACAGATGTCCTGCATCTCTCGCACATTCTGCACGCGCGGATCGATGAGGGGCGCCTCCAGCTACTCGGTGAATTTTTAGAGGGCTACGATGCTGCGACCCCGCCGTTCAACACGGTTGAAACATTGTTGGTGCTCGGCGCGTTCCGCCCTGGCGCGGCAAGCCACACGTCTCACCAGAAGCTCTTCGCCAGAGCCATCCAACATGTGTTCGATGTTACGCAGGGGGACGCTACGCTGAGAGAAGCTATAATCAGTCTCCCGCTGTTCGATGTTTACGTTGAAATATTGTTCGACTCGCGGACCCTATGGCCAGGGCGCACCGGATTGCGCATCCCTGGCTTGACGATCCGTCTGCGCGGCAAAGTGTAACCGATGTTTTTCGAGCCGCAGCTCCGAGTATTTCCCCGATGGCTCGTGCTCGAGCAGATGCAATTGTGGATAAGCTTCGGCATTTGTCCTCGGAAAGTGAGGTCCAGGTGTGCCCTCTCATTGGCAATTTGGCGTATATTATTGATTGTTCTGCAGCAATGGTCTCATGCAGTGCTGGACTTACCAGCTACCGATGAGAATCTGTAGTGACCCGCGTAGCTATCAGTATTAGCTGAATCGAGCGATCGGCGCCGTATCTAGAATTCTACAGTACATCAATATCGCAACCACATATGTCGAAGTTTCGAGGCTCTCGGTCCTCTTGGGGGCAGCCGGAACGCAACACACTCGTGAATTCAACACATCACCCAGCGCCCAACCCCCTGAAGAATTTGAACCGAGATGCCGGGAGATTTCAACCACGACTTCCTAATCGGGATGCAGGTGTTGTGGCAGCCGAGTTTCGGCGAGAGAATAAGATCAGGGCAAGAGCAATCGGTCTGCAAAAAAAAGCGACAAGAGCTTCTACTCACCTATCTGATATCTCCGGCAATAAGCAACGAAAGGCGACTGGTTGCACTGGACGACGATTGGACATAATGCTTGGCCACCTCAAGGACATAGTTTTGAGCGTAGCCACCCACTACATGTTCGATGGAAGGCATGTAAACACGAAGGATATAGCATACCAATTATCTGCAATGAAGTCACACACAATCCAATAGTCGAGGCAGGATGAGGAATACTGGCGTCGGCCGGTTGTCATTTGGTGTAACTCAGGCTTTGGCGGGCACTGATTCATAAGTGGAATTCTTAGTCAGTGTCTCAGTCAACCGAAGTATCTGACTAGAAATTGCGGGAGCGCTGGTGATTGTTCAGCAGCAATAGTTTCTTGTGGTGGGTCAAATTTCCTCCTTGAACCCGGTGCCCTGGATACTGGATCTGACGGGCAGCGGTGAACATTAAGTACATCACCCACACACCAGCGCATAAAACGAGCAAAACATTTTCATTTTCTTCTTGACTGTCAGAAGTAACAATTCTATTATGATTTTCAGAGGGGTCATTATCGCGAGCATGTAGCTATGAACTAGGAAGGGACATATGAATCTACAGCAAATAGGAATAAGTACGGCAGGAATTTGGGGATACAGAGACAGAAAGAAAACGGAACAAAAAGGAATAGGCATCCGAATCATGTATCGAGCTGTTGAAACTCGTAGCCTACACGGTCAATACGTCAACGTTTTATTTCTTTCGGTGCAACTAGCCACTCACAAAAACACAACAAGCATTGCCTCACGCCTCACTCGCACTCGCACTCCCATCCGAATCCGCCGCCTCGCACACCAGCTCGCCGCCCGCCTCCACAAGCGGCTGCGGCGCAAAACACACCACTTTGCGGTCCACCGTGCGCGCGGGCAAGAGGATCGGCGGGTAGACGGGGAACGCCTTCGGGATCTTGCGCCCCGTGCGCGGGAGCACGACCGAGTCCGCCGCGGCGAGGTTCCCCTTGTCCGCGAGCGCGTCGCGCGTGGAGACGGCGGAGCGGTACTCGTCGGAGCGCGCCGAATACGTGCTGCGCGCGGCGGTCTTTGTCTGCTCGAGGTGGCGCTGGAGGGTGGCTTCGGAGCCCCAGTGGCGGATCGCGCTGGGATGGGAGTGAGGGAGGTATGTGCGGAGGGAGGGAGGAGGGACGTACATTTCTTTCATTTGGGACTCGCTGACAAGCTTGACGGAGCGCTTGGAGTTGCGGTTGGGGTCGCACCATTCACTTTGTTGCAATTAGATACACGGCCGCAGATCGAAATAAACAAAACCCACAGAGTCAAAAGACTGTAGATATTAACCTGGCGTTCACGGAGGTCGTACTTTGCAAGAGCCGCAGAAAAGTTGATGACGGCGAACTCGTCTTTCTTGAGGCATGCCCCGCAGACACGCTACGATACATTTAATGTCCGCAGTCGCAATCGTGATAAACGTCGGCGCGCACCTTCATGTGCGGGAGAAACAGATCCCGCGCATAGTCGCCGCACGCCGCGCACCACTGGTTCAGGCAGAGGTAGACCAATTTTCTGGATTCACGTTAGTAACAGCATGATAAGGAGAACGCGCCGCTCACCGCTTAGAGACCGTGTCAAGGACATTAAAACGCGTGAGACACTCCTGGAGGGTTTCGTCGGACGTTCTAATTAGCTGTACAAGTATGAATAAGTGAACGCGATGAGCAAAGACTCGTCAAAGACGCACTGAAAACCACTCCGACCAGCGCTTGTCGCTGAGGACAAAGGCGCGCCAATAGGTCGAGACGTGACTGAGAGCGAGGAGATCAGACGGGCCAAGCCCAGCCGCTGAAATTCCGATTCAAACTGAGATAACGTCGCGTCAAAGGCGTACTTACACGCCAAGTATTGAAGTTCAATGGGAATCGACGAGAGACGCGCAAGAGCCATTTTTGCGGACGGGAAACGCAAGGGAGCTCAGTTTATATCGCAGAGCCAAGATTTCAAAGTGGGATAGAGGGATAGAAACCCGAGAGGCGCGATTGACAATGATGGAAGAGAAAGAAGGGTGTGACTGAGACCGTCACGCTCCCACGGTAAACGCGTAATTAGTACCAAAGAATCAACGCGCCTTGATCACACGTCGGTTCTGGTTGTGTTTTCCTCGCAGTTCACCAGCTAGTTCACCTGCCACTTTCAGTTTCTTTGTGGCCAAGGTAGAAATCGCGGCAAGTGGGAATTCCGCGGTGATCAAGTCGAAGTCAACCGTGGCAGAAGGTGTCAAAGCTCGTTGATGAGAACATTTCGGACAGATCGGACCTTGTGCGACCCGTCTTCCGCCAGGAAAAAATCGCTCTCAATAGTGGGCTCTGTTGATTCCTCACGGGGATCCTTTCCTATTTTGAAGCGCAGCAAACAGGAGGATTTAGACAATAAAGGTGTGGTGTTGAATGACATCAACACTTTGTGTTCACAGGATAGCTGCCTTCATCTAGACACCCAGTAAGCTGTATACAAACAGTCTGGCTCGGAACCTCGCACGAAATGTCAAGATGGCTGGTTGGCTGGGTTGCTTTTTCCTCACCGAACTCGGCAGTGCCACTACGCCTGCGTCCAAATTAGGAAGTTGTGGTTGAAATTCGCCCGGCATCTCAATTCAACTTTTTTCAGTGATTCAAAATATTAGCCGAGGCGAAAGAAAACGTGCCTTAAATGCTTTCTGAACATGCCAGATGGATCCGACCACAGAGGAACTGCACGGTATGTGGTTCAAAGCTGCTCATGTTGTCAAAATTCGACCGCGGCACTACCAGCTGGAAGCAGGGATCGCTGCCCCTCCTTCAGGTTTTGTAGATGCAATAAACTGTTTGGCTGGGACCCTTCTCTCAGGCTGTCCCATGGCCCATTCACTTCAAGTAAAATTGGGCACTCCCAACGGCTGTCGAATTTTATTCCGACTCTTGTTCAAGGAGAGAAGCAAACTTGATGCAAGCATTTTAGGTCATGTCACTGGCGCCTTCAACCAAGCTCTGTATGCTTATGGAACAAAAGCCAAGGGCATGTGAAACAGCTTTAACGCATGTAGTTCACATGTGTTGCGTACTGCTAAGTCGGTAGACAAACAGCAGATACGACAGACAAAGGCCCGGGGTGGACGAAGAGTCAACAAAGGACAGGCCAGCTTTTCGGATGCAAAACATACCCAACTAACTGTCAAATTTTGGCCCTGGAGCAGCGGTTTTATTCGTTTTTATAGGCCATGGCTTGCTGCCTTGGCTTTGGCTTGCAAATCTCAAGCCAAACCCAAAGCCAACCTCAAGCCAAAGATTTGGCTTGGCTTGGCTTAGCCATGGCTTTGTGTTGAACTTGTTGTTGACTTTAAGCCAAGCCAAGAGCATCACTAGCTTTTCCGTAATGCAACGGGAGGGACCAATCCTCTTGGCGCTGTTTTCAGACCATACCGGGGAATTTCCGCCTCTCCTTTGTTCCCTCTTGGTCTGACTTTTGTATCCCAAAGGTACTTTGGCTCCGCTTTGTCTGCTGCTCTCCAATATGTGCAAGACGTGAAACCACATGCCTTTGGCTTTTGCCCCAGTGGAAAGTCAACCATTCACCCACTTTACGTAGTCTCTCCATCTTCGTCACCTCGGGGGACCTTCAGCCACATATCCTACTTTACTTTTATCCTCCCCGTGCCCGCCCACGCCTTTGGGCTGTATATATTTCTTCAGTTCATGTCGACTTCGCCGTCACTTCGGAGTTCGCCGGCGCAATCAAGCCGACTCGGCGCCCACTTCCCACGCCCCTTCTCCGACACGGACCACCACCGACACCATCGCAAACTGGTCAAGCAAGGTCAGTGGGCCACATTTGGGCTCTCATGAAAGCTTACCTGCTTCTTCGACACTGACTATGTTAGTGGACTACATTTGGGCCCTTGTGAATGCTTACCTGCATTCCTTTAGCTTCACTGACTCATTTCTAGGCCGATTCACCTGACGGTTGACCGCATATTTCCTTCGGCATGGCCCCCAAGACGTCCTCAGCGTCGTCGGGCACGCGCAAGAAACACGCCCGCAAAGCCGCTGGCCCGCAACCGACCGATGTCGATACCGAGCCCGCGCAGAAGAAAGGCAAGACGAAGAAACACCGGTCGGATCCGCCGCGCGCCAAAGTCTACATCGCGCCCGTCAAGCCCACCGCGGCGCACCCGGACCCGCTCGACTCCGTGCCAGGGCTGGCGCACCGCCTCCCGCCCGCGCTGCTCGTCGTCCTGCGCAGTCTGGGCAAGAAGGCGCCGGTGACGAAGGTGAGGGCGTTGGAGGAGTTGTTGGTGCGCGTACGGACCGAGGAAGACTCGGAGGAGTGGGCGGTGAGGGAGATGCTGCCGGTGTGGACGCACCATGTTCCGGGGCTGCTTGTGCACCCTACGCGTCGTGTGCGGTTGCTTACGGCGCAGGTGCATGCGGCGCTTTTGCCTTTACTCGATGACGCGCCATCCCTTGTGTCCAGCGTATGGGCACTTGCGGCACACGACCCCGAGCGCGCGGTGGCTTCTGTAGCAGCGGGTGCTCGATCCCCGGGTTCGCCTCAAGAAACACTCTGCTTCCTCGAACGAGTGCTGCTCACGCCCGACTCGCTATACCTCGAACTCAACCCCGCCCCTGCACCCGTCCCCGACGCCAACCCCACCAAGCGACCCACGGGCGTCGCAGTCGCGCCCCAACAACCCCGCGCCAAAGCCGACGAGCAGGACGAGAGCGCGTTCGACCACCGTGCGAGGCTGAGGATCGCAGGACTGGGCGCGTTGAGGTGGCTTTTGGGTTTGTTGTCTTTACTTCTCTCAATTTTTTTTCTAATCCGATAATCTATGATTTACCTAGAATCGACCCCCTCCCTCCCCTTCCCACCCTTCCTCGCGTCCCCCGCCCTGTGGTCCGCGCTCCAGCACGAGGTCCCCGCGGATTCGATCGGTTTCGGCGTCGAGCTGCCGGAGGACGAGTATACGGCGTATTTGAAGGCGCCGCTTTCCCTTACCTCCTTTGAAGATGAGCAAGACGAAGAAAAAGACACCCTCCCCCTCGGCCGCGCACAGCCCGCACTCCGGCGCGCCGCCTGGGGGCTTTTGGTTGCGTTGCTGTCAGCTTCAGGTCGGGCCCCCGTGCAAAGCCAAGAAGGAGTCGAAGGAGGGGAGGGTAAAGAAGCAAGGGAAACACGAGAAGGACTCCCACCCGCACTTGTCCTGACGCTCGCACACACGGCGCTGCCCGCTGCGTGGGCCGAGCGCGACGCGGGGGTGCAGGGCGCGATGTGGGGCGGGGTGTTGGTGTTTTTGAGGGGTGCGTCTTTCTTCCCGTTCCCTCCGAAAAAAAGTGCGTCATGGTGGTGATGCTGATTGGCGTTTTCAGCCAACCCGCACGCGTGGAAGCTCGCGCCGCCGAGTGGGTCGTTTGGGGCGTTTTGTGAGTGGTTTTCTGCTTTCCCTTTTTTTGCCTTTGCCCTTTTATGTTTTGTTTTGTGGAGTTGCGATCTATGATACGGCGCTTTTCGTTCGCTGTGTTTCTATCTATCTATTCTGACTTTCACTTTCTCTTTCGCGGGTCCGAGGAACGCCTCGCCGGGCTTGGGTCCGCGCCGTATCTCACGATCCCCGATTACTTGTCGCTTGTTGCTTGCGCTTCTCACCTTCCCTCCACCCTCCATCCTCCTCCTCCCCCTCATACTCTCTATCCCTTCTACATCAAAAAACACAACTAACACCCACTCCCCCTAGTAACCAACTTCCTCGCGCGCGCTTGCAACAGCGCGCCCAACACGGGGACGAACGAGCTCGAGGCGGGGTACGCGGCGGTGGTGGTTGTGGTGGGGAGTGTTCCTTGGGAGGTGGGTTGGTTGCTTTCGTTCTTATTGTTATATCTTTCCCTGCATCCTCTGCATTCAGTTCTCCATACACTAGCTTACCTTCACTTCCTCTGTTCCTCCTTTCCTTTTTTCCTTTACACGACTTGGCAACGAGCTCAAAGTTACGCTGACACGTTACCTCACAGCTCCTCTCACCCCTCCGCACGCTCCTCGACGCGTTCTGGGCCGCGCTCTTCCCTTCCTCCTCCTCCTCTTCCTCAACCTCCGCCGGCCCCGCACACGCACACGGCCCCGCAGCGGCCCTGACGACCGCGCTTCCGGGCCCGCGCGCACGGGCGGGCGCGGCGTTCCTGGGCGCGTTGTTGGAGTGTGGGGTGTTTGGGGTGCGGAGGGGGCGGGCTGCTGGGAAGGCTGATGTACGAGATGCGGGTGCAATGGAGGGTGATGGAGGAGAGGGAGAGGGAAGGGAAGGAGGAGAGGGAGACGACACGCGGCTGTTCGCGCGCGAGATTGCGAGGGTGTGGGCGGCGCTCGGGGGTGTGGAGGCTTCCGACGTCTCTGGCTCCAGCGAGGAGATCAACGAGGGTGCGGAGACGGTGGGCGAGACAGTGGATGGGAAGGAGGAGATAAAGGAAGAGAACGAGAACGAGAAGGGGGTGAGCGAGGTGAAAGTGAAAGCAGAGCAGAAGCAGCAGAAGCAGCAGAAGCCGCGCCTGTACGTCGACACGCGGCGCGCGGCGGGGATTCTGCGTGGGGCGCTGGCGGCGGCGGGGGGTGTTGGAGGTGGTGAGTTTCTTCATTGTTTTCTCTCCCTTTTGGCGTTTGGTATATTCGTTGTTGCGCATTGGGGCAACGATCGGTACAAGGCGTTCTTGTACATATTTTCGTTGCTTTGCTATAATTTTCCTCCTTTTCCCTCCAGGTTGTCCGATCCATTGACATTTTTTCTTCGCTATAGATCTCCTCGCCGCAGCCCTGGATAGTCTTGGCGCGTGCCTGCGCGCGGGCGGCCCGCCCCCGCTCGTGTGTGCCGTGCTCGAGGCGCTCGCTGCGGACTCGGGTAGCGCCTCCGCTTCCGTTGACGCCGAGGCGAAAGAGGAGGAGAACGCTGACCCCCGCGCACGGCTCCCGCCTGCCGCCGTCGCGGCGCGCATCCACGCCTTCGGCCTGGCGCTGCGCGCGGACGTGCTCCGGGCGGCCGTGGCGAAGGAGGACGCGCCGCTGCTCGTTCGCGCGCTGGGGGTGTTTGGGGGTAAGGAGGATGTGTGGGGCGGGGATGTTGGAGAGGTGGGTTTTTCGTTGGCTCGCTCGTTATTTGAATCGCCCCTGATTTACTTTCGTATAGGCCCTCGACTTGCTTCTCGCGCGACGCGCGTACGCGCTCCTGCTCACCGCCCCGCCACTACTCCTCGCGTATCTCGCGCACTGCACGGGCAAGCGGCAAGAACTCTGGTCCGCGCTACTTACGGAGGTAGCCGCGCACCCCGAGGCGGCGGCGGATGCGCTAGGGGCGTTGGTCGCGGGTGGGGAGGCGCCGAAGGCCGTCGAGGGGTTGACGGCGGTAGACCCAGGCGCGGAGTCGACTAGTACAAGTACATCTACTACTGGCCCGCTCGACGCGCTCTTTGCCGGCGCGCCCCCCGTACCCGCTCCGCTCCTCGCGCAGGTCCTCCAGCGCGGCGAGCTCTTCCTGTCCCCCGGCGCGTGGCGCGGCGCCCTTGCGCGCGTTGTCAGTGCATTCGTAGCCCGCGTCGAGACCGCGCTCGTCGCCCCCGCTACCGACCCGGTTCCGCTTAGCGCCTTCGACGCGGACCTGCAGCTCCTCGCAAGTGTGCTCGCGGGCCGCGCGGACGCCGCGGACCCGCTGGCGCTGCTGCCCGCTGTGTGGGTGTTCGCGTATGTGCTGCCGAGCGCGGTGCCGCCCGAGGAGCGGGAGGCAGACGCGGTGGGCATAGCGCGCAATATCTGGCTGCAGTGGAACGAGGAGGGCGAGAAGGGCGTGCACACGGAGGTGGTGGAGGAGGTGAAGCGCCGGCTGGGCGTGCTCGTGTGTTCGACGGATGTGTGTGTTACGTGCGTGCTCCGTCTCTCCTCCCAGTGTGATGATACTGACTCCCGCAGGCCGGAGGATGTTCTGGACGCGCTGGCGGAAGGCACGCTCGGGGCGCCGCTGGACGTTGTCGCGGATGTGTTTCCGAGCAAAGCCGCGCTCGATGCGATGCTCGACGCGCTCCCCGCGGACCCGCCTGCCGCTAGTCTTGCGGTCCTGCACCCCCATCTCCCGCCCGCGTCTGCGCTCCGGCCCCTCAAAGACGCTGCCGCGCATGATGCGCGAGGGTACACCGCGTACGCGCGAATTGTCGCGGGTCTTCTGCACGCGCTCGCGGGCGACCGCCGCGCGGCGAAGACTCAGCATGTTTGGGCGCTCCGGCACGTCATTGCGCTCGCCATTGCCGCCGAGGACCTCCTCGCCGTCCCCGCAGCACCGAGCGCACTGTTCGACGCGCGGGCGCCGGACCTCGATTTGGGGGAGTTGACCGCGCTGGCGGCGCGCGCGCAGCAGCTGACGACGTATTTGTTGACCGCGGCGGTGGAGGATGGGTGGTGCGCGCGGGTGTTGGAGGCTGTTAGCGCGGACAAGGCGCTCGTTGGGTCTGGGACCGGCGCGTTGCCTGGGCTGTTGGTTGAGCTTGTCGGGTGTGCGAGGCGGACGGACGGGAGCCGCGAGTGTCGGGTGCTGGATCGGGTTCTGCGGCATGTGTTGCAGGACGCGGATAAGGCGGAGGCAGACCTTTGGGTGACGTTTGCGAGGAAGATCGAGAAGAGCGGTGCGTTCCCTTTTATTTTCATTGCAAAGCCCATACTCATCGTTGTCAGCCCCCGAGACGTGCATCGCCATTGTGTCGGCGGTGACTGCCTCGACTCTCGAGCCGCCGCGCCTGGAGCGGTATCGCAACGAGCTCGCCGCGGATCTGCTCGGCATTCCCCCGAGCAAGGCGAACACGCAAGGCCTGCTGACGCTGCGGAAGCTCGCCGCGAGCGCGCCGGGTGGGGAGTCGGACGTCGTGTTCCTCCCGCAGCAGCGGTCAGTGAACATCTTCAAAGCGTGCCAGCAGTGGATTGCGTCCGACGAAGACATCGAGGAGGAGCTCGAGAGCGCGATGACGCTTGTGTTCTTCCACCTTGCCCCTCTGCTACAGAACGTCCCCGGCACCCATTGGGATCTCATCTTTGATGTGATTGAGAGCAATCTTGAGGTGCGTGCGCAGTGAACGAGTGAATGCCCTGCTCATGCGCGCGAGTAGAGTGCGGCGCTTACGGATGACGAGACGCTGGTTACGCTTGCGCGGACGTTGTGGCTCATCATCCTGATCCAAGACCTCGCGCTGACGAACAAGGCACTTCGGGCGAGCTGGGAGGAAAGACAGATGCAGATCCTCACGATGGTGCGCGATCTCGCGGCCGGGCAGTTAGGTATGTCTGCGCCTTTTTGAATCGTCCAGATGCTTATCCTCGCAGACGATGTGGCTGCTTCTACCCCTCGATCGACGTGCCGTGAGCTCGTTCTTTCCATCGTACAGGACCTGCCGGCGTCCTTGATCACAGAGGACACTCTGCCCAAGGTAAGTTCATGATCGACCTCCCTCAACGTATCCTGACCAATCCATCGCCAGATGTGCCATCTACTGGCTGACCCGTCGGCGGACGTGCAGAAGATGACCTACCAGCTGCTCACTGTCGCTGCCCGCAAGCGCACGGAACACTTTGTCATCGAGGCCGGCGTGGACGTCGATGCTGTCGTGAAAGCGGATCTGCCCATTGAGCTCCTTGACATCCTGCAGACAACCCTCAATTTCGGCCAAGGGGATCTCTTGGATCTCGATGAATCAGTACGTTGCTTTCGGGAGATATTTTACAATGCTGAGTCGCTTTTCAGATTGTCTTCGGTTATCTGCTTGGCTGGATGGTGGTTCTCGACCTCTTCGTCGATGCTGTGGGTGATTCCTCCTCGACCCCCCCCATTATTTTGCTCAAACAGCGATAGTCGCTGAAAATACGGCTGAGCTACATCGACCAGCTGCGAACTCTCGACATCATCGCGGTCTCGTTCATACCAAACCTGCTCAGTTTACTGGGAGTCGACCAAGGCATTCCGAAGGCCTTCAAACTGGATGTATGGACCGTTGATGAGTACTACGTTCCACGTATGTCAAAAAACTATCCGGGACTACCTTTGCTGACATCGCTTCATAGTCTACGAATCTGGAAGCCCCTGGAGCCTGCAGGTCCTTGCTGCGCATCTGTACTACCGGGCGCTCCTCACCGTTCCGTCTCTGATATATAACTGGGTGCTCGACTGCAAGGATCGCCAACTTTCGTCCAGCATCGCCACATACACGTCACTCCACTTCTCTCCTGTGATCATTCGGGCAGAGTTGGCGCATGTGAAGAGCCCGGAGGTCACGGCGGAGCTGGTGGACGAGAATCTCACAATCAAGGTGGCTACCGCCGTCAACGAGGTCGTAGCATCGTACCTTGTCGACGAGCACCAGCTGGAGATCAAGCTCAAGATCCCGTCGGACTGGCCGCTCCACAAGATAGAGGTCAAGGATGTGCAGAGGGTGGGCGTGGAGGAGACGCGGTGGAGAGCGTGGATCCTCGCGGTGCAGCAGACACTGTGGTCCCAGAACGGCAGGGTCGCAGATGGAATCGGTCTTTTCAAAAAGAACGTCACGCTACATTTCGAGGGCCAGGTCGAATGTGCTATCTGCTATTCGTAAGTCGCCTACTCCTTCACCGTGCCTCGGTTCGCTCACGCGTTCCTTTGCAGAATCATCAGTGTGATGGATGGAACTCTGCCAAGAAAACCTTGTAAGACGTGTAAAAATCGCTTCCACTCTGGCTGTCTTTACAAGGTACGTTTTTCATACCAATTGCCTGCATGCGACTGAGTCTTGTCTTGCAGTGGTTCAGCTCAAGTCATTCGTCGAGTTGCCCGTTGTGCCGATCGGACATTATATAGAATTTAGAGACAATGTTCAATACAAACAATGTAGTATGTACTATAGCTCATGCCTTGCGACTCAGGCAACTGAGGAGACCGTGTTTTGCAAGCTCGGAATGTTGCGCAATAAATGGGCGACGTCGGAAGTACGCAAACAGAAGCTCTTTGAGGACGTGCGGAGAGTGCGGGGGGTTATTCAAAAGTGGTCCGGCAGAGGCGACGGACGCGTCTCAAACGCGGCGATTTCTGTGAGATAAAAAATTGAGCTGACCGATTTCTGTGGTCTAAAAATCGAGTTACTTGCACCAGGGAATGGATATTTTTTACAAAGTGCATAAATATTGAGACCCGTAGGTCTACTCCGGAGAAGTGTTTCATCCTTGTGCAGTCTAATGCAAGCTACACGGTTCTGACAATAGACCTTTGGTCTGTTATCCATGAATGTACCAGACAGAGAGTTTCGCTGTTTTGTAAAAAGCTCTTATCAAAGGATTGCCTGACCGGACAGTCCTCGTGACAGTCGGAAACAGTTGGTCAGATGCCCATAAACAGGACCTCGAGCTTGCAGAAGCCCACTTGGAGAAACCTGAGGCGGGTGGACACTGATTCATGATCACTGCACGCCAGCAATTTTGCCGTTTTACAGGACTTGATGCGCCTTTCCCCGTCTCGGTGTGGTAAGGATCCATCGCGGAAGCTCCTCCGATGCAAGTGCACGCACGAGAATGCAGCGCAAAGAAAAGTTGTCCGGATGAGAAATTTTCAACGGCCGTCGCAAAACCTAAATTAATCATACGTTGAAGTTTTGTGATGCTCTCGATCCTCTTTGGGGGTATCCGGAAAGTACTGTAGCCATGACCTTTCAAACCTTGGCTAATTCATAACTACGTGGTAAAAGTCGAATCGAGATGCCGGGGGATTTCAACCACAACTTCCTAATCCCGACGTAGTTTCGGTGAGAGAAAAACTCTGTGCAGGAGCCTTTTGTCCGACCCGAGCTAGTATCTCAAGCTGTATGACCGAGCCTTCTGGAAATCCTCGCTGCTTGGGAAACAAAGAATCATAGTCGCGAAAAAGCAACCAAAGGCGTATGGTTGCATTGGACGACGATTGAACACAGCGCTTAGGCGGGCTAGGCTAATTCGCCGCGTCCGCCGTTTGCCGCCGCGTCGGTGCCGCGTCACATGGTAGCACCGCCGCGATCCAATACCACATCGCCGCGTCGCCGCGTGTGGTCGCCGCGTCAACGTTTTCCGTCGCCGCACACCACCGCTCTCTTACGTGGACGCCGCGCCCGTCGCCGGGCACAACAGATTTCAACTTATGTTCAAACAAATGGGACCACCGCCCAGGCCATGTATATTCTACGATGTAAACGTTAACAGACCTTACGTTTACGTCGACTGCTTTCAATTGCTCACAATGCCGTGTCTGTTGTATACCCCAAGCTCCACCCGCCATCATCTTACCCGCGGGTGCTAAATATTAGCTTGAATGCACTGTTTAAATGCGGCTGTCGGCTTTCGCTATATACCTCCCAGTTTCATTGCTAAGTAGTCTTGTACAAACCCTTCTTGCCTGTAAGTTTCAAGAAGTTGATAGCCACCTTCCCACGGTTCGATATCTGGCTCACGCCGTCGCCACTTTGAGGTCGCTGCCGAAATTAACCTGAATCATGTCTCCAGATGAATCCTGAATTTGCGTGCTAGAATTCTGAGTGGTGGGACGAAGTTGGAATCCCAATCGGACCGAATAGCTGACCGAATAGGGAATTTCGACAGAACAACTGGCCCGATTGGCGAGAGTCAAGTGATGTATTGAATAGTTACAAGGGACACATTTGGTGGGCCAAAATTTGTTCTGGAAAGCCACTGTCCCATGGACCGGGGACTTACCGTGAAGCAAAATATATGTAATGCAGGCGACTTGTGGTGCGGCGCGGCGAGGTGTCTCATGGCATCTCATCGCCGCGTCACCTACAATATCTGCATAGACACTCTGTGCGTCTCAATTCCAGTTGGGGGGTTGTTTTCTCACTGTGATACATTGTTTTCACCCACAAAAACTGAACCCAAATTCTCATTCAGCCCACCTGTTGCAATCCCACTCATCGACCGAATAGGCAAATTCTCCAGGACTACTAAACCAATTACCCAGACTCGAATGACTTCCCGAACAAATAGAAGGGAAGCACTAGGCGTAGTCATTGGCGCGACCCAATTCACGGTGGAAACCGATTGGCCCCTTCAACCTGGCTGCCAGTGGCAAAGCTCAAAGAGTAATTTTGAATGCTGGGCTCACGCCGGCCAGTTCACCCCAAAGTTCTGCTCATTCTTTTCGTTTCCCACTGCGGTCGATATTGAGGATTGGCTCCGTGCGTGAACATCAATTTGTGCTGACTGGTTTGTGTGACTTGAACTCGAACCGACCAGGATTTCTTTGGGAGTAACAATCCGCTCACATTCACGGAAGAGGTTATTCAATAACCCGGGATTCGATACAGGGACGGCGTTTCACATAAACCATGTATTCAAAAAGTGGTTGGACCATGGGAAATCGCGGTCACAGTCTCTGGAATTCCCCTAGTGGTTGAACCGAGATCCTATACACCTTCGCCGCAAAATCATCCAGAGATGAAGTTTACGCCTAGTTATGTAACTTTCAGCCCTTTGAGACCCACTCGGCTTGGGAGATTCAACGGAATGATTCTCGAGAGTCAAGAAATCTCCTATCTAGTCGGCTCGACCCAAGTGTGAAGAATCTTCTGAGCGTAAATGGTGCCCGGAGACTCACCGGACTCTAGGCAATCGGCGCTGTGGTTGTTCGCAAATTCCCTATTCGGTCGATGACTGGGATTACAACAGAGACGATGTATGGAAATTTGGGTCCGTTTTTTTCGGGTGAAAACAATGTATCATGGTTGTAAACCATTCCCCCAACTAAAATTGTAATGTCCAGAGGGTTTGTTGAGAAGTTATAGGTGACGCAGCGATGTGGTGCCATAGAGACACTTCGCAGCGCCGCATCGCGCGTCTCTTACATTGCACATTTTACTATAAAGCACCCAACTTGGGATTTAATAGGACGATGCCTTTGTACAGAGCAAAACGAAACGGCTCAGAGCCGGTCTTGGTTGAGTTCAACGGCAGCACCACAGTGGCTGTACATATGTGCTGTGATCGGTTCAACTAACAGTGAAGTAGCTTCTGAGCAGAGGATGAGTTTCGCCATGGCAAGTACCACCCCTAGTGCGTCAATTTGATCTGTTGAATAAATCATCCGACTCTGGGCAGTCGGTCCCGTAGTTCTTCACAAATTTACTATTCGGTCGATGCGCGAGATTGCAACTTACAGCTCTTTGCGGAACTTAGGGCGCGGGCGGTTTTTTTCTGTTTTCCGCTGTTTTGGGCAGAACAGCCGCCCTGGATTCAATTTTGGTCTGATTCGTTCGGAGTAACGCGCGTTGGAATCGCGCTGCAAATCCGCAGTTGCTCGTATCCATGACTTTGCATTTTGATGGCATCATTGAAATTTGACCTGAAAATACTGTAGTCCGGCAGGACACCAATAGCCTTGCCAATATTGGTTCAAAGGACCTAGACTTTTTGTAACACATACTTTAGCATGTTATCGAGTCAACTGTCCTATTTATACAACTATACATGGTCAGTTTTCTCTTCACAGTGCCATGCTTCAATGGTGTAAATGGTGTATGTATCAACTGTCACACCGGATTGAATTGAGGGCGTAAATCTCAAATTGTGTGAGCCTATCAACTAGAGAACATGCCAGAGTCCATGCTCACAAACATCTGGGTGTATAGGAATATTGTTGACTATGCTACAGCTGTCCTGCTTGAATCAGGATTTTTTTGGTGAAAATTTTGTGATGGCATCAAAATGCAAAATTGAAAACAGAGGTAACTGCGGATTCACAGCGCGATTACAACGCGCTATATCCCGAGGCAATCCAATGAGAATTGAGGGCAGGGCAGCTTTTCTGCTCAAAACGGCAGAAAACAGAAAAAACGGCCCGCGCCCTAAGTTCCGCAAAGAGCTGTAAGTACCGAAAGAGAATTTGGGTTGTGATTTTTTGCCTGAAAACAACGTAACACAGCCATAAAACAGTCCCCCAACCAGAATTTGGACGGACAGGGTGGTTGTGCAAAAGTTATAGGTGACGCGGCGAAGTGTCTGATGAGACACTTCGCCGCGTCGCGCCGCGCGTGTCTTGTATTCCGTATTTTCCTCGACAAGACCCAAATTTCATCTTAATTAGACAATGGCTTTGTCCAGAGCAATTCTTGGCCCACAGATTGGGTCAGAACGGGTCCTAGTTGAGTTCAACGGCGGCTGCACAGTGGCTGTGCTGGGACAGCCGTTCGTTCGACCACTATGAAGTGTCTTCTGAGCATGAGTTATGGCACAAAAAGCACTAAGCCTAGTGTTTCCCCTTGATCTATACTAAGGCCCTCCGGGCACCCCTGGTACCTCTTCTCAGACGACTGCTGTTATATTGGGGAACATACTACAGCACCTTGTACTTCTCAACAATTTTCCTGGTCCTCGCTGGCGCTTGATTCCTGTCCACTGCCTGTCCATTCAGGATTACACATGGTATTTTATTGTTGTACTTGAACCTGCTCAACGATTTGCCCGGTCGCCGCTTGCGCGTGCGCGCAAGCGTCGACCAGCTCACATTGAGCCGGCGGATGCTAGACGGCTTGACGTAGAAACTGTTCTTGTTCTTTACAGAGGGGGGAACCTTTGTCCTATTATTGTACTTATTGTGCCTCCGACACCCAACGAGAATGTCTGGCTCGCGCTCCCGCACTCTCGTATGTGGGTTCTTCCGGTGATGTCAGTTTGAGATGCCAGGATTTGGCCAGGATGTACTTCAACATTAATTTTGTTGGGCTTATACGGATGCCAGGTTGAAAGCATTATCCACAGCTCTCTTTCAACTTCCTCGACACGCCCGCGTACGTAGCCCGGAATACTGCCGGCTGGACTCAAAAGACAACTCAACACTTCGATCAATATTCATGTTGCCTAACTGCCCACTCTGTGCATGCATGAACTTTGGCTCAACCAGATCCCTAATGCACGCCACAATGAGCGCGCTTTGCGCGCACTCTCGTTGGGATTTTAATTTCTTCACCTTATCTTATGCACTGCATCTCCATACAAGGATTGATTGCCCTTTTATTTATTTAATTACTTTAGTTTGTTATGCGATTGATTTGTATGATCGGTTTTTTTGCTTCTCGACTTTGAGACCTGGTTCCGTAAACGGTACCAGGAATTCGATATATCGTTAGACTCAGAGCAATCAGACCATTTATTCCTTAGAAATTCCCTATTCGGTCGATGTGGGATTGCAACTTGGATATGACGAATGAAAATTTGAGGGCTTTGTTTTTGGCCAAAATAGATGTAGAACCAATGAAACATATTCCCCCAAGTGGAATTTTGACGCACAGAGTGTTTGTTCAAAGGTTATACACGACGCGGCGATGTGGCGGGGCGAGAGACTTCGCCGCGCCGCGCCGCGCATCTCCTACATTGCATATTTGCCTTGAACGCACCTAATATACGAGCCAATATGACAGTGGCGTCTTCCAGAACAATTTCTGGCTTACGAAATAGCTCAGAGCGGCTTGTGGTTGAGTTCAACGGCGGCTACACAGTGGCTGTGCTGAGACAGCGGGTTCAACCACTGTGAGAAGGGCTTTTTGAGGATGAGTGGTGTGCCAGCAAGTACGAGGCCTAGTGCTTCATTTCACTTTGTTCAATAATCATCGGACTCCGGGCAATCGGTCCAGTAGTGCTTGAGAACTTTACTATTCGGTCGATCCCTGGGATTACAACTTGGGTACTTAAGTAATGAAAATTTGGACTGGGATTTTCTGGCTGAAAACAATGTATTAGAGCTGTAGAACAGTCCCCCAAGCGGAATTTTGATGGACAGAGTGTTTGTTCACAAGTTATTGGTGACACGGCGATGCGGCGCAATGGGACACTTCGCCGCGCCGCGCCGCGCGTGTCTTGTATCTCATATTTTCCTTTCTAAGGCCTAAATTGCATGTCGGCTGAACAATAGCTTGGTCCAGAACAATTTATGGCCCACAAATTGGCTTAGCCCGGGTCTTAGTCGAGTTCAACGGCGGCGGCACAGTGGCTGTGCTGGGACTGGTTTCTTCGCCGAACTGTGAAGTGAGTTTTGAGGATAGGTGGTTCCCCTGCAGGTACAAAGCCTAGTGCGTAGATTCGACCTATTCAAGAAATTGTTTGAATCAGGGCAATTGGCCCCGCCGTTCTTCAGAGATTCCCTATTCGGTGGATGTCAGGTTGAACACGGGTATGAGCAATGAAAATGGGGGGTCGCATCTTTTGGCTAAAATCAATGTATAACAGTTGGTGAACATCCACCCAACTGGAATTTTTATGCACCGAGTGTTTTTTCGTTAGTTATATGCGACGCGGCGATGTGCTGAAATCAGACACTTCGCCGCGTCGCGCCGCGCGCTTCGTACATGGTATATATGACGTTCCAATGCTTAAGCTACAAATACTTGGTTGAATAGCTTTGAGCCGGCCCTCAATTGGAGCCATAAAATTGCTGGCAGCGGGGGTTGAGTTCAACAACGGCCGCACAGTGGCTGTGCCATGGCAGCGTTGAAAATGACTGACAAACTTGTGCCCCTTAGAATGAGATCTCTGGGAACAGATTGCTTGAAATTATACCAACGATCCCCACGATTTACAGACCGCCAACAGCTTCCCTCGCCGCTATTCACGTGGCGCGGCGCCACGAGACAGTTCGCCGCGTCGCACCGCGCGTGTCCTGTATTCCATATCTCCCTTGGAAAGACCCAAATTTGAAGTTAGCTGGCCAAGATCCTTGCCGAGAACAAGTTTTGGCCTATGAAGCAGCTCAGCACGGGTCATGGTTGAGTTCGACGGCGGTGGCTATGCCATGGTAGCGTTGAACATGCTCGATATGGTGGTCCCCTATCCTAGAACACGCGCATTTGCCATATAATGAGCTGACTCCGACATATTCCACTATTGTACGAGATATCCAACGCCGCTGCACTGCCGCGTCGACCATAAACAACCCGCCGCTCATCGCCGCGTCGACGACGACAAGCGCCGCGTCCTCCAGGAGACGTGCCGCGTCCGACTGTGCAGGGACCGCGTCCGAGAGGAGGGGCGCCGCATACTGCCGCGTCACGCGGCGGTATCGCCGCGTCAACTAGGTGGGACGCGGCGAAGTCGTAGCCACTTCGCCGCGTCCCGCCGCGTCACAACTGTGTCACCGCCGCTTCATCGCCGCGTCCAAAATACTTCCGACGGCAATAACTTCAAGATGAGTACTGCTATTCCGAGTTTAAAAATGTATTTTTAACTCGGTCTTACCTCCATTTCTACAGCCAAAGTGAGGGTGTTTTGTGTCGATGACGTAGAAGACTTGTGGTGGAAACGTTACCTGAAAAGGGAATTTCTGTGGGTTTTTTTCACCCCTTATAGTAGTCCAGTCATTTCAGCTGACTATGATGTGTCATATCTCTTGACTCTTCCTGATCTTAATTGCCCTTCCATTGTCCAACTCAAATGATTGGAATAGGCCAGCGAGCGGCGTGGCACAAACAGCTTGGAACCCTCGGTATCAGATCTAGCTGACTTGCTGATGGCTGTTTTATGTAACCAATCCCGAGCTTTTAGTTGCCATGGCGCGAGCGGCGGATCTTTTCGCCGCATTTTGGGCACATTACAGATGAGCGCGCTTCGAGGTCTCACATGCGATACCAAGTTTTCCTGCTTTTGGACAAGTGGTCTGGGAGAAAGTCGTGATTGTTGGGCTCGGATCCGGGATGATTTTGTCTCGTGAGGTCGCCGTCCTGCAGGCTGCGAGCATTGTAATTTCTTCCCCGCACTTGACAGAACTAAGTTGAAGACGTCCGCCAACTCAGTCAATGCAAGCCCAAGATGCTGCAACTCACGGGTACGGGGTAGCCTCTAGTTCACTTCTCCCCAGGACGGATCCGATTCCGGAAATGCCCCCAAGCCCGGCCCTTCGGGGTATTTACTGGGAGTCAGAGTGCCTATTGCCGTTCAAATAGAGGAGGATAGTTTCCACCGGAACGTGGAATCGCGCTGAGGTGTTCAACAAAAGTTGTTGAAAAGCTGTTTGAATTCGAAAGACATGACTGATGAGAATGACTAATGATGTGTCATTTTTCTGTATGTAAGCCAAAGCGGACATTTTCGGTACCCATAGCACAAAACAGAATGATTTGGGTAGGCCGGCAAGCGGCGGGTCACAAACAGCGGGGAAAGACGAGATGCTTAGTTACTTGCACGGATAGTACTGTTGCAGTTCGATTTCGGTTACATATTTGCTGGGTTTTTCTTGGTTTATATCTGAGGTTGCTTGCGCTTTTTCGGTGCTGTTGTTTTATTGATTGGCTTGTCGCTTTGGGGTGTTGCCGTGTTTAATCAAGCTTAAAAGTCTTGATGACTGTGGTTCCTTGCATGGCATTCCCTGCAAGGGCATTCCAACGGTGTTCTGTGTCGGAAGTTGAACCAATTGGGAACCAATTACTTACCTATGTTTCTTTCGAATTCTTTTTTGGATTCATTGACGACAAATGATGCTCAGATTTTTCTAGTATTCAGCTGGGGTATACTTACCAGGTTCAATTCGGTTCAACCCAAATCGATGTCACGTGGAACCTTCTGCATTCGGTCTGATGGGGGTGGCTGTGCCTCTGATTGTGGACATTTTCGGTACTCATAGCACAAAACAGAATAAATTCTGTTTGTGAATAAATTCTGTTTGTGAAACTTCCCGTTGTGCTTTTTGCCCGCGGCCTCTGTTTGACCTTCAATCATTGGGCACAGTTGACGGGAGAGCTGGAAACCCCCGCCCCCCGGCGAGCTCGAGCCGAGCGAAGCTCGGGCGAGGGCGAGCCGGCAAAGTTCAAATGATTCAGAGTACTAAGACTAACAGCCTGTAGTTCTAAGTTCCAAAGTTGACGTGAAAGCTGAGAACCCCTTGCGACCGGCGAGCTCGAGCCCAGCGAAGCTCGGGCGAGGGCGAGCCGTCAGAATAAGTAGGTGTAAAATAGTTGCAGTAATGTAGAAAGCTGAAAAAAAAGCAACAAACTCGGATCTGCCATGCGCATGCAATGGCCCTAAAGCCCAAGTTGATACCGACTCCTGCACCATCTTATAGACCTACATTGTGCGTACACTCTCTGCTATTAAACCCGGGGGAAATTCCCACTAAAAGAGGAGAACGGCGCGGTTCAAAACTTGAACCGCCGCGTCACCGCCGCGTCCCTACCGCGTCGCCGCCGCGGCAACGCGGACGCGGCGAATTAGTTTGGCCCGCTTAGGCAATGCAACGAAATACTTTCTCAAGTCATTACATGTCCCATGAGTGGCAAGGAAATTTGTAATGCTCTGTACTTGCTCACACCGTCACATACAGTCCAATAATCGAAGCAGGACGAAAGAAATTTACCGGATGAGTAAGACTGGCGTCGGCCGGGCATGGGCATCTCGACATTGGCGTAACTTTCGGGTAATTCGGGCTCTGTCGGGCACTGATTTATAAGTTGGAATTCTTGGTATCTTAGTCAGTGTCTCAGAGAATCAACCCAAGTACCTGACTACAGGAATTGCGGGGGTGCGGGAGTCCGTATGTTATGGCACAAGGCCGTTTCGTATTTAACCGGACGCGTTTGGAATGACATTCAGTATCCCACTCTCATCTCCTGCTTGAGCAGCGAGTGGCCGTTGTTCAACTTCTTGGATCTAATTCGAACCAACCATCTCAGCTATGGCACCCTCCGTCCTCGTGATCGGCGCCAGCGGCTCTGTGGGTGAACCGCTGATGAAGGAATTTCAGCGTCAGCGCTCCCGCTTCGGGCGCGTGGCCATCCTGTCCGAGCCCTCCAAGGCCCACAAATTCAGCGCCGCCCAGAACAACGGCATCGAGATAGTTCTCGGCTCCTTCCTCGATTTCAAGTGTTACCAAGGTGCATACAGCGCCCCTCTTTGTGCATGGAAGTCGAGATATGACCACATCCAAAGGCTTCGACGTGGTGATATCCCTGGCAGGGAACACTTTCCAGCGGCTACAGCCTGCAATGATCGAGGCCGCCGTGGCGGGTGGCGTCCGCCACTTCTACCCTTCCGAATTTGGGATTGACTTTGACCGCGACGATGTCCAACAGCTGCGTTTCTTTCGCGACAGAATCGCCACGCGCGACCACCTCGTTGCCACTGCGAAGGCACACCCGGACTTCCGCTACACGCTCATGGTCGTCGGCCAGTTTTCCCAGTGGGCTTACAGCAAAGTGTGCGGCATCGACGTGGAAAACCATGTCGTGGAGGCGTACGGATCCCCGGATGCTGAGATATCTGTCACGGCTCTCGAGGAGTACGTCCTCGTTTCCAAAAAACATTAAGCCCTTGCCTGATGACTCGATATTAGTATCGTCCGGTACACCGTCGAGTCAATCCTCCTTCCCTTCCCCGCGGGGAAATCTCGCCGCGACATCCGCGTCCGCGGGGACCATGTGACGTGGAAGCAGCTCGTCGCCCTCTTGGAAGAAGTGCAGGGTGTCAAGTACCAGGTCACCTACATTGATCCCAAGGAGGCCGCCAAGAAACAGGAAGCGGCGCGTCAGCGCGGTGATGAGTCCGAAGAACTGAAGTGGGCCGCCCGCTGGCAGGTTGGGCCTTCTGGGCTGGTGACGGTTGCAGGTCCACTCGACAACGAGAAGTTTGGGTTCACGCCGGAAAGTCTTAGAGAAACGATGCAGCGTTCGTTGAGGGCGAATTGAGAATACTGCAAGTCGAAACCGAGATTGATAGATTGCGTTCTGAATCGGAACTTCGATTCGGAAGCCACTGTGCGAATGAAGAAAGGGCATTTAGTTAGCTGCATTTCGCGATGGCCGAATCTGGAGAATGAGACGACATTAATTCATCCCGTATTGAGTAGTTGTATAAAATCCATTGCGCCTTATTAACCGTCCACCTTACGTGTATCAATGGAAGCCCAGAGTCGCCCGCTGATTCCAACATGAGAAAAATCCAAAGACAACACTGAACAAAGCGTACCAGCTGCATGATATTAGCACGATCTTGCGGAGGGAGTTGAATAATCTGTTCTGGCGTCATTGCCAACACACCCATTATCATTTGCTAAGGGCCAGGGATCAGCAACGACAGTGGTGAAAACGTAAGACTAACCCTTTGGTCTTCCGGAATAAGAGCCAGAGCATCTGGCAAGGCAGGTGGGTGGGAGGCAGCCGGCATTGCGCGCCCATAATTCTGAATGGGTGTCGGGGCAGCTGGATAACCGTACCCAGCATGCGGCGGTGGGGTATGGTGTGGAGTATGCTGCATGGGAGGCGTGCTGGTGCGAGAGTTTGGCTGGGATGACGGCTGGAGATGTGGTGGAATAGCCGAAAGAGGGGCTGGAGCAGGTGGCGCCGCCTGCTGAGCATTCGCCTTAGCGCCAAAGTCGGACAGCGTTTTCTGGTAAGTAATGAACAACGTTAGAAATGATGATTCGCCGAGATACAAACAAAAGCCGGTACTTGGAAGACGTCAAAATTTATGGCATTCATCGAAACCATGAGCGTTATAAGTGCATAGGCTATCGGTGGCCTGTCGTTCAAAATCTGGCGAGCTGCTGCTGGCGTTGTTTTCTGCCGGTTTTCGCATCAAAGATACGCGTAAATTGAGTGGAAACTCACCTTGAGTTGGAGAAGAAGCTCTAAAAGCTGCTCCGTGGCAAATTGATTCGACATGGACGAATTTACGATGGTGGTGGTTCAGCGCGACCGTGACGTGACCAATCACTGCACTGCCGCACTGCGGCTGCCGACATCTCTTCACCCAACCTTCACCCACGACTGGCTCAGTGTCTGAGACTCTCGTTCATTGTCGTCTGCGTCTTCAGCAGGCAGAAATTCGAGGATTAACTCCCGCAACCCTCTACTCTTTTGCGTAAGAAAGTTGTGCATAAAATCTGCCAGATGCTTGGTGCGGTGTTTTCTCGATTCTGAAGCTCTACTTATCGTTTACAACAATCTGCAGTCGTTGGCCTAACCGGAGGCATCTCCACCGGGAAATCGAGTGTCTCCAATCTTCTGAAGAAGAAACAGATCAAGGTCATCGACGCGGATGTCATTGCCCGCGAAGTTGTCGAGCCCGGGACTCCAGCGCTCGCGAAGATTACCACGTACTTTGGACCAGAAATTCTTCGCTCGGATGGCACACTGGACAGAAAAAAGCTGGGCTCCGTTATTTTCTGCGACGAAGCGAAGCGACGCAAGCTCGATTCAATCGTCCATTCCGCCGTCCAGCGCGCAATGCTGTGGGAAATACTGAAGCACTGGATCAGCGGCAGGAATTATGTCGTCGTCGATGTGCCCCTCCTCATCGAGAGTGGCTTGTGGAAGTGGGTCGGCATGGTCGTCGTTGTATATTGGTGCTTTCGCTTTCTGCAAGTTCCGTGTCTTGGTTCTGACGACTTTTAATTAGCTCGGCCGAGGTGCAGCTGCAGCGGCTCATGCAGCGGGACGCTTCATCTCGTGAAGAGGCTTCCGCGCGGCTCAGTTCCCAGCGAGCCATCACGGAAAAGCTTCAGTACGCCGATCGTATCATCGACAACTCAGGCTCGCCCGAGGATCTTGAGATACACGTCGATGCCCTGGTGCACGCTCTGGACCGGCACGTCGGCTGGTCGTGGCGGGCCAGCTGGTTATTTCCGCCGTGGGGTGTTCTGTCCGCGATGTGGATGCTCATACGGAGGGCTGTCGTACGCAAAGTGAGCTTACATACGCACCTTGCGACGTATACCAATGAATACCTCCCCAGATTTGACATGTACTGGCCGATCCGTCAGCTCACGCGCACAAGATGGCCCAACAGCTGCTCGCTGCCGCTTTCCGCATGCGCACAGTCCACTTTGTCACCCAGACCGGACTGGATATTGTCGACGCTTTCGTACAGGCAGACCTGCCGTTGAGCGCCTGAGATTTTACCAACCGCCTTTAACGCCTCGCCGCACCTTCTTCTCGCTGTCCCCTCATTCGTATCCGGGATGGGTACTGGACTTCAAGGAGTGCTACCTGGCATCATGTCCCGCGACGTCCATGTTACCTCATCAACTCTGAAAGCCGTCTGGCTGGGAGCGATATCCCTCGCTCAGGTCAAGAAAGCCGGTGCGACGTCGGGGGACACGGACATGCAATGTGCTTCGAGGGGCTGCGCTGCAGTTGTAGATCAACGACGTACAAAGGATTGGCGGGAAGCTTGGGTTCTCGCTATGGTCTCAAGTGCGCTGTCCCCGCTCTCACTTCTGACGGTGCTGACGATCAAACACTGCAGCATCCACATCGGACTTGTCCTTCAAACGGTCCCTTGACCGCCTAATTATTTTACGTTTATATTATACACAGCGTATACATTATGAGTATTCTCTTCCCCCCCTCGTGGACCTCCTGGTGAAGCCCGTACTGTCGGACGCAACAGACATAACCGACGGTGCAGGGCGATCGACCGACATCGCTCTAGATGATCCCCACATCGAGTTGGACCCACGGGCTGACGTTGCTGAGGCCATTGAAATATCATCCCCTGCGTTCGTTCCGCTCTTTCTTGCCTTCTTCGCCGGACTCTTTCTCTTCCCCCTCCCTGCATTCGACTGTCCTGCATCCGACTTTCCTGTTTGTGTCCTTCTCTGCTTCCCCCGCGATCTCGATGTAGGTGGCGCATAATCTCCGTCGGAACTGCTCCCGAGAGCACTGGCGGGCCGTTTCCTCGCCCCAGGTCTTGACCTATTCGCCGCCGGCATGTCTTTGTCCTGCTCTGCTTCCGCTTCTGACGCCGACTCTTCGTCGTCGGTAACGGAGGTGCTCTTGCGAACCAGCACGGGATCCTCGCTGAAGCCCTCGACCAGACTGGCTATCTTGTCCAGCGGTACGAGATGCTTCGTAGCAGCAGCCAAGAATTGCCTATTTAGGCAGGCGACGGGACCGTCTTTGTAATAAGGCACTTGCAGGTTCTCAGCCCTGGACAGTGCGCCAGGCGTAGGGCAGGAGGCGATAACACGTAGCATGCTTATGCCCCCGGTGCCAAGGCTGATTCGGTTTGGAAGCGCATTCAAGGCAGCCAAGGCCTTCTTAGTCAAGTCAGGATGAGCGACCGGGGCGTACTGCAGTCCGCTCTGCCGTAACCGTGAATTGTCAGTATCTCATTGCGCGTTGGATGGCCGGTGCTCGCCTTGGTGATCCAGTATCTTGCGGGGGTTGTGCTCCGGACGGCGCTTCGTAACATTTTCATCGGCAAGTAGGGGGACGCTTCGCTGAACTTGGCTTGCATCGCAACCCAGAGGAGCGACCCTTCTGGAGAACCATCCAGGACCCTGAGGACGAAGATCAAGTCCGGGCCCATTCCCTTGGGCGGGAAACACACAAATGTGCGAGTGTCGTGCTTTAGCCAGTTCACCGTCACTTGACAGTCTGAGCCTGCATCGGTACCATATCCAAAATGCGGCCTGGCATCGGGAAGAACGGGGAAGATTTCGGGCGTGGCAGACCATTCGGACTTGAAGACGGAGACCAGTTCAGTCCGATGAGAAGACCACGCAGGGGTTATCCCAGCAAAATCGAAAACTTCGTCTAGCCGCGGTTTCGTTCGGAAAAGGGAAGGAAGGGTGAACGCCAGATAGTCCTCAAAGCCGTTCGCCGCGGCAGACCCTGTCCCTAGCCTGTTCGCATACCAAATGGCGCTGTGTTCGTCCCTGGAAAAGGCCAATAAAACCAGTGGCTCGTCTACGATGATCTTGTTCACGTTGTAGGTGGTATATCTTGCGAAACCGTACTCCACCAGGAGCTTGTGTTGCGCTGTGATCACTTTCGGAAGGTCCGTCCGAACGATATTGGAGTTCACGATATCTATGAGCGTATCTTTTAAACCGCCAGAACCTGGGGAAATTGATATCAGCCCGCCACCGACCGAAACTACTGGGACACTTACTTTGATACAACTTCTGGAAGTCAAATGAATCGAGTTCGAGCGCTGTCGGCCATTCAGCGTCATCGTTCTCCTCCGCAATCCATCGTCGACCATCAGTAGGTGTGATTCCTGTATACGCTCTGACAAACGCATCGAGCAGTCGGTGGGGGCTTCGAAAACTCCGGGATAATAGCTCGGTGACAAACGCCGTCGTGAAGCGATGTCTACAATACCGGTCAAGCGTGTACTCTCGGCGATGTGGGTCAAAACTGTTCTCACCTTCCGTGTAACCAGCGTGTTATTCTTTCTACCAATGCCCTTCCCCTGGGCATCTCCAAAATCCTAGGGGGGATGTATTGTTCAACGAAGGTCGCGTGAGCACTGAGGCTCGGAAAGCCTCCAATGCTGGACAATAGCTGGTATGCGGCTGGTTTCATGACGGCCGACGCGATGACCTTGCCGATTGTGACGTGGTCGATCCCCGTCCCTGAGATGACCATCCAAAATCCGAGGAAAGCGAAAAAGTCAATGACCCATGCGCGGACGATTTCGCGCAAGATTGGGCGATGAATGTGAAGCTGCGTTTCAGATCGAAAGGCGGAGAAGTGGCGGCGGGCCGCATGCTGGGCCTCATCCAGAACGATGAAAAAAGGGGTGTTTTCGTAACTGTAACACCATTCTTGAATCCCTTCGAATCGTTCTTGTACCTGATCTTTGAGCCATTCGTGCGGCGACCCTCGCAAGATGACCGTAAGGCGAACAAAAATATCCCCGTACCCCAGTTTGTGCGGGTAGAGCTGAAGCAGTAGCCACAACTTTTTCGGCTCGAGAATGTGGAGGCGAGTCTTGATAACATCGATGAAGAGCTGGAAAATGACGAGGCGTGCAAGCAGAATCTCCGTGAATCGTCTTGCGGCAATCCGGCGATTGTTCTCCAAGGCAAGCATGTACCCGGTGTGTCCAGCGGTGTCCGGTAATGTCTCCGTAAATCCCTGTGAATCTGGGATGTATGACTCGATAGCGTTCTGCACGTCGAACGATCCGACACGATTCGAATCCACTGCAGACGCAAAATAGAACCCCCAATACAGACACAGACCCTCGAGCATCAGCCTCGTTTTGCCCGAGCCAGAGGTGTTGACTAGGAATCTGTCGCGGAATAAATCGAAATATGTTTGGAAGAAAGTCTGATGAACACGAACTTATGCGATACTGTATCTGGTTCGAACACCGAGTCGAGGCGTTCCCGAAGTTCTGGATTATGCGCAAAAGACCCCAGATTGTGCAGCAGAAAGTCCGGTTTTCCACCAGTTGCCGGGAATTCCTGCGCCTTTAACCACGAAAAATCAGGCTCTTCAACCTCGGCGGACGGACACCATCTCTTGATAGGGTCAGGTTGGTCTACGAATTTCTCAATTTTGGGTCGGAGGGCGGCAACAAACGTGACCATCGCAAGCAGGATCGATTCCACTGATTTTTCCGCTATCACCGTAGGAGGCTCCGACACCGTTTCGCGGAGGTTTCCGCTCTTCAGAGCTTCGTAGATGGCGGATGCTGCCCCCCTTCAAGTCAGTAGGATTCTGGTGCATGCAAGTGCCATCCATACCTTTGGCAAGGATATGTGCTGTCCCTTCGTCACTTCGCAAGGCTCGTTTAAGGTCGTCAAACAGAGTCTCATCTGCGGCGAGGATTGTAGTGCAATCCTTCTCAGAAACGGAAGGATATTTGGCAGCTAGTATGGTGCGGCAGTAGGATCGGAGGTCAACCGGATCGTCGGCGTCGATCGACGGGAGATATCTGGACGCGCCGCTGTCGTCCGCCGGGGGCCAACTCTCGGTATTCAGACTCGTCGCCATAATTCGGCTACTGGCAGGATCGCCAGGCCTCTGGGAGAAGAAAAATAATAATGAGGGGATGGAGAGGAAGGGTGGTGTCGTCAATTTATATAACAAGAGAACAAAAGAACAAGAGCCACAGAAACCATCATGATCCGTTCACGCAGCGTGGCAGATTGACTGCATGCAATGCATGACAGCTGCCCACTGGCGATGCCGCCCCCGATATTCTCAAGTCCCACCGTGTTTAACGCGGCGAAATAAGTACGCTTGGGCGGTGAACTTAAGCAATTTGTAAAGAGACGTCGCGCGAAGGCTAATTTATGGTGTCGGACCTAGTTCAATGGATGCAACTCGATTACAAGGTCGTGAGGAAAGAAAAGATGGTGGACCCACAATGACAAACTTGAAGGACCCACGGAGCCAAGCAAGGACAAACTTGATCGGCATCGCCTCTTCAAGTTCTACAGAACAACCGTGACGTTCCCAGACGTCTCCTCCATGAGCGCCTCCAGGTTAGCGGAAGACAGAACGGGCCCGATTCACCTCGACAGCCTGGACGAGACAAGCGATCTCCTTCGCTCTCTTGTCGCTTCATGGATTCTCGAAAACCGTCACATTGATCCCGCATACGTGAACGATCCCACTGCGTGCTCGGAACTTCTTCGAAACCAGCCAGCCTTTTGCGATGCTCTAAAAGCAGCAAATTTAGCCAAGAATTACGAGCATGTCCGTGACTCACGTGCGTTGGATTCTATTTTATGATTTGCTTTCTTTATGAAAGGCTGCCTTAGCTTTCCTTCTGCGGCCGAACACGCAAGATACGAGGGATTTTCTCCAAAAAGTCAGAGTCGGAATGAGGAACCATGTTGATGGGTCTTCTGCGTTCCGTCCTTGGGACCCAAAATCATTCGACGAAGATCTTCGCGCCCATCTCGCCAGCCTTGGTCTCTTCAATTCCGGAAATCAGCCGTCATTACTTTTGGACAGGCTGGGTCAATTTTCGGACGACCCACAGTTTCAGGATAGGGTTCGGGGAATATTCGTGCGGGGAAAGGACACGTTAGTAGACATCCTCAATCACGCTTCTGTGCTCATGGACTTGAACAGGTTCCTTGTCAATACCTCAGGGTCCGGGAAAACCCGTCTGGCATTCGAGGGCCTCTGCCAGGAATGGGGTTTCTATTTCTCGGCCATGGACGAAAGTAGCGGATACGCCGCACAAGACATTACCAACATTATCAAAAACCGAATTCTCGACGCCGGATTTTCTCGGGAACTTCCGCCTTTGGACTCGGACGGTTTCGTGGAACAGTTGGCAGTCAATCAAAGGCTCGCAGCGCATCATTTCAACGCCGCATTGCTGGCGCGCTTGTTGATGTTCCAAATTTTCGCTGAAATCATGCACGAAGCAGGGCCCTTACCTGAACATAAACTGCGATGGCTTTTGTTTCAGCTACGGCCGCGGATCGGTGGGAATGTGGACAGTATAGTAAATCTAGCCCACAGATTGACGAAGGACGAGGATTCGTACACGATTGGGAATATCATCGAAACCATGGAGAAGATCCGAACCATCTTTGGCAAGGAATTTCACATCTTTTATGTCCTGGATGAAGCCCAGGTAGCAGCAACATTCTTTCCATCTGCCTTCTTCACCGGCGGCCAGCTGCATCCCATTTTACCCGAAATTATCCGGGCCTGGAGGATACATACCGTGGAGAAATTTGACGTCTCGTTCGTCATCTCTGGGACTCAGATTCCTCAGTGGATATTTGATTGCGAGGGCAACCGGAGCTCGCGACATCGTTGGACTTCCGATACTGGGGCATTCGACGAGTCGACACAACGACGCTACATTGAACATTTCCTCCCCCCTTCCATTGCTGAATCCCAGACGGCCGACCGTTTGATATCTCGGGCTTGGAACTGGGTTCGGGGACGGTGAGTATTCCCGTTTAGCAAAAAACATGTCTGACGTTCGTTTTGAAGACATCGGTTTACATCGGGACTTGTTACCCAGCTGTTGATAAACGGTTTCTTGCCCGCAGACGCCATCCTTGATGATTATTTCAACAATTTTGCGCGAGTCCCCCCTTCCGACAGTGATACGGAAATAGACTGGGTCGACACAGTCTTGAAAAAGACTTCGCAAAACGCATACTCGGTATTAAACTTTTCTTTGTTGGCCAGCCGTACGTCACTGTTTTTCACTCCGATTGCCACCCTAACTCAATAATTCCAGGCTCTTCGATGAGCGTAACTATCCGACAGATCCTCTTCCATTATCTAGTCACAGGCAAGCATCCGAAACCTTTCGGCGCCGAGGGCATCGAAATGGTCACTGAAGGCTTTGGGAGAGCCAACGATGCGGAAACCAAGGAGATCCTCGTGGACGAGCCTTTGGTTCTGGTCGGGGCCGCGAACTGGCTGCTGGGATGCTCTCAATCGGAGCATGGTGACGCCCCTCCACCTCACAACTATTATTCCCTTCTTTGCCGCGAACCACCGAGCGATCCCAAAACCTTGGCTAAATGTGTTGTGTACTACCTCACGTGCGCGTTCGATCACACGCGCCGGCTTTGCGACGTCTTCTACTTTCCCGGTTCGTGTCCCAAGTGGGCGAAGCAGAATGCACGCCTCGTTGCGATCCATTCCGCAGATACTGGAATCGACGTATCAGAGGATGATTTTGCGGCCCTCGCCACTGTCTCGGACTCCATGGCCGAAACAGTCTCTTGGCTGGAACACAAGGAATCGACGCCATTCTGCATCCCCAACGCAGCCTCCAGTCCGGATTTGATATTTGCGTTGAAACTAGCAGATGGTACCTTCATCTGGGTCCTCGTTCAAGCTGCCGTGTCAACGGATACAAATCTCGAGGAGTCTGAGCTCGAGTCGCTGCTGAATAGGATGGAAGATACTCAGCTTTTCGGCGACGAGGTTTGTCAAACAACTGAGATTGCCACTCTTTCACTGAAACCTCAATTACAGGACAACGACACCCTTCGCGACCGTGCTAAAGACGCCCTCAAAGGTCTTCCCAACTTATCTTCGCACTTGGGGCCGTTGGGCGTTCTGCGCGTGATCGCATCTTTCCCTGCTCATCCTCGAATCGGCCGCCTGCCCCTCAAATCCAGACGTCATGCTGCAAGTCTCAACATGGGATTATTCAAGCGTATCCATGAAGATATACCTGCGGTCGAGATGGTCAACATCATGGCTGCGAGTGTAGCTGGTTTACCGCGCGTCTCGAAGAGGCGAGAACATGACTCTGATGACAATGTCAGCCTGAGGAAAAGACGTAAATCTCCCGTCCCGGCGCCAACAGAAACCGTTGTGAAACGGGCGAAAATAAAAAGACGACTTTGATTGGTTTCCTATCCATACTATGTACGTTAATGGCATTGGCCAGTTTGCTGCCTTGAGCGTATTGCCTTGAGAATTTATCCGGATGCAGTTCAACTTACACGGGAAGCACAGCGCCAAACGAACGGGGTGATCTGCACCGAAGACAATTTAAAACAGTACACTTCAATCTACAAAGTATTAATACCATCCCCGCTTCTTTACATCCTCCAAAAAGCGTGCAGTCATCTCCTCCCTGGACCGATACTTCAATCCCAGAACCTCCTTCGATTTGGACGTGTCGTATGTGATGAACGGCCCGGGAATCTCACTGTCCGGAATTTTACGCGGGAGCTTGTCTGCCGGAACAATATTGAGAGAATGGGCGATGTTGACTACGGGTGCGCGTTGATTATCAGGGATCGCAAGTGCATCAGAGCGAGGAAAAGGGACGCACCGAACTCCTGTAAAACGTGCGGGCCAGCGGTAATGATGAACCGATGTCCACCCGCTTCGGGTTTTTCCAGGGCCAAAGAGTGTGCCTCGGCGAGGTCAAGCACATCCACCCAGTTCATTCCGGCTGCAAGGAGACCTGCTTCGTCTGGCAATCCTTTAATGACGGCCTTATATAAGACAGCCACCGACTCGTTTAGATCCTCTGCCTTGTTGCACTCATGGATAACAGGCCCAAAGATCTGTTCCGACTTGAAATCAGAGGCATCCCCATGGAATGGACGAGAATTTTACTCACGAATGGAGGACAAAGTGTCACCAGATCCCAGGAAACATTGTTCTGCTTCTTAAAGTCCCATGCGGCCTTTTCGGCGAGCGATTTGGACGCGCAGTATTTATCCATGTTGGAAGCTTGCACGCCCTTTTCCTCGACTGCAGCAATAGAATCTGTATTCCAATCGTCCTCCGTGTAAGGCGTTGATTTGAGACTGGTGGCGTTGACGATGGAAGCAACGGACGAGGTGATGACAATCCGCCGGACATCTGGTCTGTTTTAATGTGAGTTTTCGTTGCAGGACGATAGAGCAAGGACTGACGCATTTTTGGTGACACTTTTCAACATTCCGATCGTTCCGTTTACCGCGGGGTCGATGTATGCTTTACGGACACAATCAAATACGTGGATGGGAATGCAAAGGCTAAACACACCTTTGGGATCATTGGTATTGTAGAGAAATGGGGATGCGACATGTTCAATCGCAGTCATGCCTTTCACGGCCTCGTCGAACGCTCCTTCCTGGATTGAAAATGAGACGTGATTCTCGACCATTTCGTCGAACCATACCTTGCCAATGTCGGGAACAACCACCAGCTCGAACTTGTCGCTGTATTTTGCAAAAAGCTGCGTCAAGTGTTTGCCCTTCTCGGCTGAGCGAACCGTTCCGCGGACAAAATAACCCTTGTCGAGCAAGTTGCGGACAACATAGCTTGCGACGAATCCGTTCGCGCCAGATACGAGAACTTTCTTCTGAGACGAGGACATGGTGGTGAGGATTCTGAATGGATATAACGAGTTCGCACCAAGAACCCCTTTATATGTCGGGATGCCGTAATTTCGGAGCGAGACAATTGAACGCGTCGTCTCTGCCGCACCCTTGACTCAGCAACTGTGAGACGAAATCGATAAAGATTATCCAACTCTCCGCGGAATACAGACGGAAGATCTGCGTCTGCCTTTCGGGGCGCCCGAAAGTCCCCGCCCTCGCATGAAACTGACTCAAATGCGTCCTCATCGGATGTGAGGCAAAAAAATTCGAAAGCTTCAGGCTCGTTTCAACTTTGGTTCTTGTTTTGGATTTCGGGAAGTCAATCGTCGTTGCAACCGCGTTCAAAAGTTGAACTTGGACCGATTGCTTCAAGTGTTGGCAAGTCAATTGCACCCGTTCCCGCAATTCCCGCCGTTCCCGTCGAACAGCTCCACGTTATCGAGTCAATTCTGTAATTGCACGCGACGCGTCTATATTTCATCTGAGGAAACATCCGAGTCCACCTCCGAATTGACGACCTTATCGTTGTACCCGTAAACCTCGTCGCATCCATCGTCATATTTGACGAGCAGTCCTTCCTTTTTCAACGCCAAGAACGGTTGAGAATCCCAATCCGGACCCATGTCGAGATGCGAGACGACTGTGAGCGAGACAGCGTCGAGGCGATCCACGCCGCTGTCGAGCACTCGCGCGGCGTCGCGTCCAGGAAAGCGTGAGCGGATCATGACCATGTACGCGTCCATTGCAAAGTCGACGTTGACTTTCAGTTCGAATCGGTGAAGGCGCGGAAGCAACGGCGTCGGGGTTTTCGCGCACAAGGAATCGAGGAGTTCCTTCGTGATAAAGTGGTTGGCGCCGGTGTCCATGTACACCTTGTCCTGGCGGCGGTAGGAGAGCGTATCGGGATCGACTGTCTTGCATTCGTGCAATGAGACCGTCGTGGCGTGCGGTACGAGACGAAGCAGCGCAAGGGCTTCTAATGGATCGAGGGGTATGCCTTCCAGGCGCAAGGTCTTGAGCGTGCACGCGGACCGGACGAGCATCCCTTCGACTGCCGCTTGGGGCCAACAACCCTGCTCAAAGCGGGTTTCGTCCTCGGGGTCGTAGTATTTGCGATACGCATTGGACACGATGGAGAGCGTTTTCAGTCGCGGGAGGGTCAGCCCAGCGCAGACCGCGAGCACCCCCGACATCGCTTTGCTTCCGGGCGTGGAGCGGGATTGGATGCGCAGGGTGTGGATCTGCAGGGTGCGCGGGACGAGTCCTGGTTCTTCGCGTTCTAGGCTGTAGGTCGTCGGAACGATGAGCGAGACCGATGTTAAATTCGGACAAAGGTCTAAGACGGCGTTGATGTTCCGCGTGTGGGACGAGGCAAAATGGATGCTGGTGAGCTGGGCCCAAGGGATAGTGTATGCCGTCGTCGGGTTGTACTCCATGATGGAAAGTTCCCGCAATGCGGGACACGACCTGAAGAACTCGATCTTGATATCGGAGCACTGAGGATCCGGGCTGCGGATGTGCAGAGATTTCAGGCAGGGCGTGTTATCGAGGGCTGCGGCCAAAACGTCTTGCGCCTCTTTGGTGATGCGTGCGATTTTGAAGCTCGCAAAACACCAACGAGAGGCGTGCGCGGCGAACAGCTCCAGGAGCTCGTGGTGGACTACCGCGGCCTTTTTCTTGGTGGCGCGGAGATCGAGATGCAGCTCTGCATCGCGTGCGAACTGAAGGTGTCGCTCGATAGCTTTCAAGGTGCCTCCCCTCCCGTCCGAGTAGATATCCACGACAAATGTGGCCCATATCCGCGGTGTCGCATGGGCTATCGCGCGCCATTGCGCGCACACGGCTGAGAGACGCGTCGCACCCGAAACAGTCTGGGCGCCGTTGAAGTGGTTCGTACCAACCCCGCCCGCAAGTTCAAAAATGTGCTGGATCAGTTCGGGAGGAACCTTGCGGATGGGTGCGGAGAGCGACGCGAGGATGCGTTTGTTCTCCTCCAAGACGCACACGCGATTCTGGAGGAATGATACCTCCTCCTCGAGCTCCCAGATGCGGTCCTCGTCGCGAGATATACCCTCCTCGACCCCTTGAAGCGCAGACAAGATATTTTCGCGGTCATGAGGGGATGGAGGACGCCCCGAACGGAGGAGTGGTAAGATCAGTGGATCTTCAAGCAGCAGCGTTGCGGGGACGCGTGAATTTCTGTTTGTAATCACCAGTTATGCGCCAGGTATTGCGCAGAAGTGACTACGAGCCCGTTGTTTGAATACCACGACATGGTTAGAGCGAACAGATGCGGCGTGACAACTGTGACAAATAATGAAAAAAAAACATTGTATTGGCAATGTATCTATATGTAGCTGTATCAGTGTATACATTTTGTACTGTACATGCATCTAGAGGCAATCGGAACGCGGGACGTGCGGAATGGAGGGATGGAGGGAATTTGAATGCGGCGCTGACTCAGCGACTTCGTGCAAGTACCTGCGACGGATGCCGCAAGGCGCTGCATGGGATACGTCCCCCTACAGCCGTGGCGATTGCTATTGGAGTCGGTGCGCTGACGCCGAAGGAAGGGAGGAGAGTGGAGGAGGGAGAGAGAAGGCAAAGGGCCGGCAAAGATAGGTGGAGGCAAGCACCTCGTCCCGTCGCTGGCGTGAACGCTGGTCTCTTGAGCAGCATCCCGCCGAAGTCTTGAGCTTGAGCCGTCCGGTCTTGAGCCGGGTCTTGACGTCCTCAGCGTCTTGACGCGTGATGTCTTGAGCGTCTTGAGGCTGCGAGGTCTTGAAGGATCTTGAGGCGACTTGGATCTTGAGCAGCATCCCGCCGAGGTCTTGAGCATACGGCCTGGAGAAGTGCGGTCGCTCTGGCGGCCTTGAAGCGTCTCGGATTTTCACGCGTCTTGAATTCTGATGTGAATTGAGTCTTGAAGTGCTTGATCCTGGGACCGGTAGTCTTGGGCCGGGTCTTGAGGTCTTCAACGTCTTGATGACTCGCGTGTCTTGCATCTTCCTTCGGCGGCATCCCACTGCGGTTTTGGGCTGGAGGCCTTGAAGCGCTGGGGCCGGTAGTCTCAGGATCCAGATGCACGGCTCCGCGGGCCCTCGCTGCATGAGATCCTGCGGCTGGTCCGAGAGGTCGGGGTCGACATCGTCGCCTCCAAATAGGCGCACTATGGTTGTTGGGCATCCGGGAGGTGGAGTTCTTTGAGCCCGCTGTGCTCGAGTCGTGATTCGTGTTGCTGAATGGGCTCTTGGGGCTTGAAGTCGGCGGCGATGGGATTCCAAGGTGGGACGACGTTATAAGGTAGCACATCCGCGCGGCGTCGACGTGAAGGGCGGCCAGGTGGGATGCAGGCATGGAGTGAGTACGGGACAGCGACGCATCTGGAACGCGGAAGTCCATTGCGGCCGCAAGCCGGCGAAGACGTGGCAGATGGCAAAGACGCGCCTCGCCATCGCCGCGCTCTCTTGCTCCCTCACACGCTCGCGCAGAGCCTGCCGGTGAGCGTCAGCGCAGGGAGAAGGAACGAGTAAAATCATTCACGCATCCGACAGACGGATTCGCTTCCCCAAACGCATCCGCCGCGCTGATTTTATTGTTGATCCAGTTTATAGGCTCTGATACACCAACAAGGTGAACCGAAGGGAAGGGGAGGAGGAGGAGGAGGGAGGCGGGAAGCGCAGGTAGGTGGAGTATGCACCTTGTCGCTGCTGTGCGGCGGGATCTTCGTGTCGAAGGCGCCGTGGACGAGAGAGCGGGCTTGCGCGAGTCGGATGCGATGTGTCCTGACGTGTGTCGTGCGCGGCGGGGCCGACCTATCTGAATCGGGGTGTTGCGCGAGTGCGAAGGCCGCAGATGCGCGACTCGGTGAGCGGACAGCGCCGACGTGGATGGAGAGAAAAAAGTTAGCAAGCAAGTAAGATGAGATGGACTGCGACGCACCTGGAACGTGCAAGTCCTCTGCGTCGCAAGCCCGCGATGACGTGGCAGATCGCAGACGAGCCGCGCCGTCGCCACGCTCTTCGTCTCCCTCGCACGCTCGCGCAGTGTCTGCCAGTCTGCGTCAGTGCAGGGAAAATGAAGAAGTAAAACCGCTCACTGACACCGTAAGAGTCCACGTCCCCAAAGGCATACGCAGCGCCTCCCCAGCCCCGCACAGATCTTGGTGTCATCGAGGAGGGGGTTGAGGTGTTCTTGTCGGTGCGGCGTCGAGGGGGGTCTACGAAAGGAAAGGAAAGGGATTAGATTTGCTTGAAAAAGCAACGAGACGAAAGAAGACGACGCACCACGCACCTCGGGACTCGCACCCAACTCCTCCTGTATGTGTCGTTGAGGTGCGGTGGACGAGAGAGCGGGTGCAGTGCCCGCGCAGACAAGTCCAGGGTGCATTGTTGTGCACGGCGGCGCCGTTGCGTGGGTGTAATCGACGAGCTCGCGCACTGGCGCGTTATCTGCTGGTGTGCGTCAGTCAGCGCAGGGAGAATGAACAAGCAAAACCGCTCACATCCGACACTGTGGTTCCCTTGTTGACGCGGCGGAGAAAGCAAGGCACGGACTGGCGCCCAGCAACGGCGAGGCGCGGTGGACGAGGGAGAGGATGCGCGGGTGCGCAGTGCGGAGGTTCGTACGGGCCGTGCGCTGCGTCGTTGTGCGCGCCGTCGTTTTGGCGTAGTGCTTGCGTGCGGCGTCGACGTGGAGAGAAACTGAGTTTCATGTTGCTGTATCCAAGCAGACTACAGTTGCGGCCCGGAGACTCGCGCCCACCAGTATCCGCACGGTGTACACGCTGGTGTAGCCCCACCCAATGCGCCCTGCTGCCAGAAGCTCGTCGACGCCCAGGCGAAGGTGTCGGTCGTTGTGCAGACGCGGTGTGACAGCCGGGCCGATAGCGTCACGTGCCATCAATCAATCACTGGAATTATTTTTTCATCCTCTTCCCGTCGTCTTCCCTCCTCTCCTCCGTCTACTTTGTCCTTGGACAAAGGACATGGCGTCCTCTCTATGGTCGCGAGCATCGTCAGGATGCCTCGCTTCGACCTCTAGAGCATTGTGCTCTCGACCGTCTTTCTCCCCAAATTGTGCGTGTTCTCGACTCAATTCTCCCAGTTATATATGGGGCCCATCCGAGGGTTTCCGCCCCTCCAGTCCTTCGTGTTCCGCACCAGAATGCTGACATATCCATAGCTCTCGTTTCGCTCCTCCGGTCGTCCACTTGCAGACGCTCTTATGCAGTGGCAGCAACACACGTAGCAGAACCGGAACGCAAGTCGACTTTCCTCCCCGTGCTCATGCATACTTACTCACCTTTTCCCAGTCGAGTCAGATGTTGACCGCAAGGGTGCTTCCTTCTTGTCCTTGAAGGGCAAGATCACGCAACAAACTCTCGACGCCATCACGGTGAAGCCCTTCAAGCTCACGAACATGTCCCCGGTGCAGGCCGAGGTTCTGCCCTTGCTCCCTGAGCTCGCAGAGCCCTACGACCCCGAAAACAGGAATCACGTCCGCGACCTGCTTGTCCGCGCAAAAACGGGAACGGGGAAGACCCTCGCGTTCCTCGTACCCGCCATCGAGGCGCGCGTCAAAAGCATCGAGGAGCACGTCGCAAAGAACAACGACACCGGGAACATCGGCGTCGCCAAGCAGCGGTTTGGGCGGCGAACCGTCGGGACACTGGTGATCAGCCCAACGCGGGAGCTGGCGACCCAGATTGCCAACGAGGCGTTACGGCTCACGCACAACCACACTGACTTTGAAGTTCGACTATTAACTGGAGGGTCAAGCAAGCGCATGCAAATGCGGGACTGGATGAAGGGACGCAAGGATATTGTTGTCGCGACGCCCGGACGACTGCGCGATCTCCTCGAGTCGGAGCCGGATGTCAAAAACGCGATCGCAGAAACTCACGTCGTAAGTGCACTCCCCGCTTGAGATCCACCGCTAACTCTCATACAGCTTATCCTGGACGAGGCGGACACACTGCTCGACATGGGCTTCCGGGAGGACATCGAGGACATCAAGCGCTTCCTGCCGCCGGTGCCGCAGCGCCAGACGCTCTTGTTCTCCGCCACGGTCTCGAAGCAGATCCAGCAGATCGCGCGCTCCACTCTCGCGCCGAACCACAAGTACATCAACTGCGTCACGGACGATACGTCGCCCGTGCACGCCCACGTCAACCAGTACCACACCATCCTGCCCAGCGCGAGCGCCCAGCTCCCCCATCTCATGCGCCTCATCGCGCACGACCAGCTCCCCGCGACGGTAAATGTCTGTCTCTTTCTCGTTTTGTCTCGTAGATACAAACCATGTACTCGTAGCTCAATAAATTGGTTTCAATCCCAATATTGATGAGCTCGATTCGCGAATCACCTCGTAATCATGCTTACACTTCGCTACCCCTAGCTCAGTCAACCTCCGCTAAGGCAATCCGCCGCCAAGGCTCCTCCGTCGCCACTTTCTTCTTCTCTTATTGTTTCTCGCTCGCGCACGGACCTCAAAAATATTTGCTCGTTGATTAGCGGGTCACGAGCAAATTTTGAGGTTTTGCACTCCTCAGGATGCCGTTTTGGCGCAGTCTCTCAGCCTTAGAGTAGGTAAGTAATTTACTGACTACTGACCACCAGACATAAGGATTTTCAAAGACTGGGAGGTGAGGTTAGTGAAAGGGAATTAGTTGCAGGTACCCATCGAACGAATCGAAACACACCTTGCTTGCTGAACTCCCACTGAACGCTCCGCAGAAGAAAAAATGAAACTGAGCCTCCAAAATGCTCAGAATCGGTGCGGTTGAGCTTCAATTCACACCTCTGTTTGGGGCGCTGTAAGCTAGTTGAGGGCAAAGTGTGAGCACGTACACATATACCTTATGTGTTGCAAGCGCCGCAGGCGGAGAAAAATCCAAGGTAAGCTCTGGAGTCTCGCCGAAATGAAGGGTTGAACTCACTCACCTTTATGGTTACCCAGCGCCTGCGGCCCGGAAAAATCTGAGCATCCCCGCTCCCATGGTGTTGATGGTCGAGGTCCAGATCCGAGGTCGAAGTCGAGGCTGAAGGTGTCGATGGTCGAGGTCGAGGTGATGGTCGAAGGCGAGGCTGGACGAGAGAGCGCAGCGTCGAGGAAGGGCATAAGCACTAGAGGAGAGGGGATGGTGGTCGTACGAAAGCAAGAGGTGTTTGACAGCTTTCGTAAATCAAAACTGGTTTTGTGGCCGGAAATAAATCAAATTGCAAGGAGCAAAAGAATTAGCGAGGTAAGCGCACGGCGGCCTGGACCTCCGCGGCAGCTCACTCGCAGCAGTTACCGTAATCATAGCTTGGAGGACGAAAAGTCTGTCTCTGTGAAGCCCTTCCGCGCGGCGTCGAATTCAACCAGGTTGAAAATAACTTGCAATCAGAACACCGGGCTGGTTGGAGGTCCCGCTCGCGGGAGATTCAGAAATTTTGAAAGGAACTGTAGCCCCATGGGACGCGTCGGTTCACGGGGGCCGTCGGGGCTGGGAGGCCGCAAAGACCATTGCTGCGGAGCCACTCGCGGGAAGCTCAGAAATCAAAATTTGGAATTGGTGGCTCGTAAGAGACAGTAACAGAGGGGATTGAATAATGGGAAGGGAAGACGCTCGCAGCGTCGGTCGCGGGACGCAGGAATCCAAATTTTGATGTGCTGGAGTGCGGAGGTATCAGGCGCGCTCAGATCACTCGGGTGTGTTGCGGGGCGCCGAAAAATCAATTTTTGAAACAGAAGCTTGGCTAGGGACCTAACGTAACCTCGCCGTGCTCCACCGTAAATTCCCTACTTACAGAAGGAGAGAACATAAGTAAGCGCGCGAAATACCATTGAGACAACGAAAGAAGTAGAAAGGCCGCTCGCCGGACGGCCGAATATAGTGTCTAAGTTCGGGCGCCCCAGAGCGGCGCCCTGGATGCGCGACAGCGCGGACTCGGATCATTGCACATAGTGGAGCGGGGTTTTGCCTGCCGGCGGCCAAATCTTTGAGAAAAAAGGCCCGTTAGTGCGTGAAAAAAGTCATCACAAGGCAAAATAGGAAGTGTGGCTCACCAGTGTTGAAATCCCGCTCGCGGGAAGTTGATACACAGAGTCGAAGTTTGCGCGCCGCAGAGCGACGCGCTGCATACGCGAGAGCACGGGGCCGGCTGATTGCAGGTCGCGGCGGGGTTTGCCTGCCGGCGGCGAATTGTCTGAGAAAAAATGACAAGTTAGCGCGTGAATAAGGCTTGAAAACGAGAGAAGAAAAGACAACTCACCGGTGTTGTACGCCCGGTCGCGGGAACACAATACATAGTGACAAGACATGACGCGCCGCAGCGCGGCGCGCTTCGTACGGCAGCGCTCGGGGTCGGGCATTGCACATGGAGGCAGTACATGCCTACCGGCGGCAAATTCCTTGAAGAAAAGGTCAGTGAGTGCACAAACAAAGCAAGATAGGAATGCAGGCTCACCAACATCGGCACGTCGATCGCGGGACGGCGATACGTCGTCTCGGGGCTATCAGCACCGCTGCGCGGCGCCTCGGAGCGACACCAGAGATTCCAGACGACGCGCGATGGCCCACAAAGCCACTCGCCGGAGCGCAAGCGCCATCTGTTGTCTTGAGGCATCCAGCAGCAAATGTTTAATGGGGCTCCGGCGGCTCAGAAGAGTTGGCCAGCAATTCTCGGGCCATGGGAATGAATCCAGAGGAGTTTGGAGTGTTTGTGACTAATGAGAGGTGGAGAGGTGAGGCCCAGGTGGATGTTGCGTCGTTGACGGAGTGGTGGTGGGAGCGGAGTTGAGCTTCCCATCAAGTCGCAAAGTGGTCACAACTTGAACGCGCCGCCAGCTCCCACCGACATCCGATGATCGACCGCGGTATATCAGCTCCGTCTGGAGTGAAATACACGCACTTCACCGCCTTCCACGGCCGACTCCGGGACGTCGCACAGTGCTTCAGCCCACCCTGGGAGGCCGCGACATTGTGCCGGTTTACCCGCTGCCACATCACCTCGCTACCTCATAGCGCCCGGAATTCCAGACGCCTCGTCGGATCTTTAGTGGAGCTGTTGTGGTTCCCGATATGCCCGTTGATGCCCACGGCCTCGGTTTCAACTGCGGGTTTTTGGTTGCTTTTTGCTAACATCGACTTTTTTCTTTTGGCTCCAAATTCCCTGCTCAAATTCTATACAGATCGAGCAGCCCATCAAGCGAGCTCGATAGGATTTTACTAGCTTTTTTCGCCCAGAAACTGCCCTCAGATTGAATTTTCTTTTGGCAGGCCGCACGTGGCACCACTACGCCTGTGTCCAAATTAGGAAGGTCTGGTTGAAATCCCCCCGAGCAATTCGATTTAAATTTTTCAAGGAAGCGTAAAATTAGCCGAAGCGTGTGAAATACATTCTTGGAACCTCTCAAACGTGCCTGTCGAATTTTGGAGCCTCAAGGGAGCCACAGAGTATAGGATTCAAGAAAGCCTGCCTCCTGCGAATAACTCGATATTGCAGCATCGCTGGTACTTGGATTCGGCCAAATAGTCACGTGAGTACTCCACCCTATCTTCCGAGCCGTTCCTGAAGATCTTGCGGCCCACGGGCGTCCAGGGACGCAGCAACATGCGAAATTGTGTTTCCCATGAATTCCGCTGCCCGCACATTCCGGCCGCCGCGCTACCTATTCTTATGAGCGGCGAACTCAATGTACGTGATATAAATCAGTAATCTATCAGCTGGCCCTGTTTCATGGTGCGCGTAGTCTCTATAGGAATATTTTCACCCGGTCGACTTTTGGGCTTTTTGTTCTCGTGCAAGCCCGTGTAACGGATTACCTACCGTGAGTGCTCAGCATAATGAGAATCAAAATTTTGAACAGATCGCTCATGAATAGCTCGCGCAAATCGGAGCTCTTTGGAATTCTCGCTTCAACATTGAAACCATGTCCGATTCCGGACCCACTGCGGCGCATCGGAGTTGTCGGCGCAATGCGCTGGCACTCCAAATTCCTCCCACGTCGCGCTTGCGCTTTTGTATATGAACCCCCGAACTTCGGCCAACTCAGCATGGTCAACATTCGCCCACTTTCCCTCCTGCCCTCCTCCGAGGTCCCGGGGCCACCGGCATCCCGGCACTGCCATGGCCAGCCTTTCAACTCACTTGGACGCCCCATCTTGCCATTGCCGCGCTCTTAATCTTTCTATTTCTTCACTTCAGCTCGCCCTCGGGCTTTCCCGACACTATCAAGCCGACTCGGCGCGCCCTTCCCACGCCGTCCCTTGGACATCAACCACCACCAACGTCGTCCCACCTCATTCAACCAAGGTCAGTGAAGTCGTATAGACTCTTCTACATACTAACCCACCTTTCATTAGCTTCTTTCAAGTTCCAATAACCCGCTTGAACCCGCCGTTCATTCGCAAACGTGACGGCTCGTAACGCTCGTTTAGCTTTGTTTTTGGTTCAGCAGCCACAAAGTGCGTACTACACTTCCTTTTCATCACACGGATTTCGTTGCTAATGTTTTTGAAGACTTTTTAGCCTTGTCTACAAGTCCGCAGCCCAAAAGATTTCACTTGCGTTCATTTGGATGAACGCAACTTTGCCGTTATTGACTTCAAGTTCTGAAAATCATGTATGTCCTTGCCTTTTCTGCTTTAAACCATTACTGGCCACCGTTTTGGTTCTTCTAGCCATTCAATCTCGTCTGACTTGCTTCACATTACAGCGCGCCGATGCATGACTGCCGATTCAAAGGTAAGCCTTATTTTGTTCACCTTAATCCATGACTGACCTTCGTTTGACTAGCTGTAGGGCTATTGACCAAATTCTCAAGTCTAGCGCTTGCCTCTGCGCTGCTGGCTTCGTTCTAACTCAAGGTAAGTCACTATCTTCAGTACTAACTCGGATTGACCGTCGAATAGGCTTGCACTCGATTACCTTAACTCTGCTCGGCCACCTTTCTTCGCGGAGGTATGTCCTTGATTCTTGTACTTCAATTTACTACTGACCGTCCTTTGACTCGTTGTAGTACTCAAGTCTCGGCTTACTTACCTCGCAGCGGCGCTTCACAAACTCACGAAGTCTACGATCGTAAGTCTTGACTTTTTTCGCTCACTACTTGATTGATTACTGACCTTCGGTTCGTTCACTCTAGGACCGCCTCAGCTTCATTGAAGTAACTTCGTATGGCGTCTAACAAGGTCACAAGGACTGGTCTGACGATGTAGAGGATCAGGTATGTCGTTGACTCGTGCTTGCTCTGACCCTTCAATTTTTCTGACTGGCGTCAGATCTTGGTTAGATTTCAAAGGTACAGTCACCTTTGGCTGGTTTTGGTTTTGAAGGGAAGGATACGCGGTCCCATGGCCTCAGGTGCGTCTCATTAACATCTCTTCAACCTTCGTTCATTGGCTGATTGAAGTCCCAGCCTTACCTCTCACGCTGGATTCCAATGCCGCTGCGAGCGTTGAGAGATTAGCTATTCTACAAGGTCCGTTGAACTTACCATTGCGTTGACTACACGTCTACTGACCTCTTTGTAGCTACTCTAGACAACTTACACCGGCCTCGAACGCCGAGACTATCGTCAAGTTGGACTAGGTACGTCTCGTTTAAAAGTTTTCACTAATAACTTGTTAACTCAGTTCGGTTTAGAACTAGAGATAGTCAAGTATACCTAGACTATTCCTTGGGCGTTCTGACTTGCACATACACGAACTAGGTGCGTTCATTTCGTTCTCATCTGACCTTATCTCGACTGACTTTTATATTCTTTTTCAAGTTCAACCATTGGGACGTCGACTCGTGTTGCATTGGGGCTGGGATTGAGATGGTCGGGGCCTCACAGGTGCGTCGAGTTTACCTTTACCTTCACTTTGTCTTTACTGACTTATCTCAGACGACTTCAATTTCGTTCACCCTGGCTTGGAACGCCGAGGTTACCGCCACAGTGCCTCAAGTACAACCATCGCGACTTCAACTCGTGTTACATTCAGGTTGAGGTTGGGATGGTTGAGGTCTCACAGGTGCGTCGAGTTTACCTTTACCTTCACTTTATGTTTACTGACTCTTCTCAGACGCGTTCAACTTGACTCGCCCTGGGTTGGATTGGCGGGGTTATCCTTTAATTTTCAGGTACGTCGCGTCAATTTTGTATTGAACCTCTCGTGTTGACTCGACGAGCAGAGCTATGCTCCTCCTTGCTAGCAAGACTTTGGTCTTGTTCAGTCGTCGTGTCCACCATATGTTCCATTCTTATCTGACCTTCGTTCAGTTGACTTGTCTTGTTTCGTAGTCGTACCTCTAGTTTGTGATTGTCCAGGTAAGCTTTCCCGTCGCATTTTGTGTACTATTTCAAGTCACTGACCCCTTGCAGCGGAGTTTGGTTGATTTGGATGTAGTGGGTTGGGTTCGGGGTTTACAATCGCGTTGAGGCACAAGGTACGTGTTTATCTCGGGCGTTGGTTCGTAGTTGAATTCAAATCGAGTGCAACTACAAGTTCGACTCGATTGATCTCGCAGCCCAAGCATTGGGCAGGCCCGATTTCGGCGGCGATTTGTTCCCTGCCGGGCTTGCACCGACTTCAACGTAGATCTATTCTAGTTACATCTACTGTAGTCTACTCTAATTTTTTGTGTAGACGTGCATCAATGGTAAGTCTTTCTCACTTTCCCTCCGTTCAACGATCCACTTATCTTATTTGCTTTAGTTCTCGCTCGTACTTACCTCCAAGCCAATCAACGTGGCCAACTCAAAACCAACCTCAACACAACCCCAACTTAGCCACAACTCGCGTCGCCTTACTTGTGAGGCAACCACTTGTCCAATACTGAGTTCTATCTTACTGACTACGTGTTTTGTTCCAGAGCGTCCCGAGATCGTTGAAGACCTCATCCGAGCCTCAAGTTCAAGTCCATTTGACCTCGGACTTGGATCTCAATCCAAGTCAGTGAAGTTTAACTACACTACTCGTCGAATCTCCTCGCTAATTGCATTCCGTGTCTAGTCGCGAACGTTCGGGGCGTGACGCAGCATTCGACTCCGGCATTCCATCCTATCTCGTTCCGAGGTAAGTATGTATTTTTGTTGCATTGTTCGCTTTCGATCCGGGCTGACTTATTTTACTTCTCTACAGATACTATCTCTATCTCGAGATCTCCACCCCAAACCCCGCTCATTCTTGTTTATTCCCTTCCCTTCTCTGGCTCAAACAAGGTAAACTATCCAATCCAATCTCTCCTTCACACGAACACTTACTCACCTTTTCAACCCAGCCCCTCAATCCAATCAACGTTCAACCCCCGAGCTCAATATACCACACCCGCTCGTTCTATTAATTCCCTAAGACGAAGGTAAGCATTGCATTAGTTCGATTCCATTCGATTCGGATTTTGGGTCACTGATAGCATTTGATTTGGAGTTGGAGTTGGAGGTGCGCGGGCGGGGTTGATTTGTGGGGTGAGTTTTTGATTCCATTCATGTGCTGACTTCGTTTTTGCGTTAGCATTGATTCGTATTCTCACGCCCGGCTTGCGATTCACTCGACCGCCTTGTTCTAATCCGCAAGTCCCCGTCTTTCCTTTGATTTTCTCCGTTCACTCACGATCCCACAGATTTTGTAGTAGACCCCAAACGAATGCATTCAATTTGTAGCTAGACTACAAATTCGTACTTACAGATACACAAAAGTCCGTATGTAGAGTAGCTATTTATGTTAGATAAGTAGGTAGAGGTCCCGCACGTGCACGGACAGCGCCGCGGCGGCGCGACTCGCGAGCGCGCTGCGGCACAGCGAGCGGGGTGGGGTGGGCTGGGTTCGGCATGCCGGGGAGAGCGCTGCACGAGGAGTGCGACATGCGCAACGGTCGGGCGGGGACGGGGGCACGGCGTCGCAGGCTACTCGCGCGCAGCGCGTACGCTGCACGGACCAGCGGGGTGGGGATGACGAGGACAGCCAGCTCGCACAGGACGCGGCAGCGCTGCAGCTCGCAATCGCAGCGTGCGAGTGTCGCAGCACGCGCGCTCGGTGTCCCCTTTGCCGATGAATCGCGCCCGTTCACATCGAGCGCTGCGTCCCCATGCCGCCAGTACAGCCAGCATAGAGGGCGCTGCACCCGCGCCGCGCTCTGAGTCGGCTTGCAGATGCAGACGCGACGCGCACTTGATGCGGGCCCTGCGTGCACTCCCCGCTTCTCGTCCCGACGCAGCCGCGCCGTGCGTGCATGCGAATCGGGAGGTGGGAGTAGGGCTGGGTGAAGCGGAGTCGGGGCGGGGAAAGAAAGAGAAAAGAACAGAAGAGAAAGAGGAGATCCAGGGGAGGAGAGAGGGGAGGAAAAAAAGAGAACGGGGTATGGGGTGCGCACCTTCTGTACTCGTGCCCACCTCTAACCATCCGGGCAGGTGCACGCTGTCGTTGTGCTCTCGTTCGTGCTTGAGGGGGTCGGCCGCTGCACGACTCGGGCAATGGTGCGGCGGATACGGTGCGGATGGCCTGCGAAGTGGGTCAGCGCGTACGAGGGAGGGAGATGAGAGGGAGGGAGCGGAGTGAGATGGGACGCGCGAGCGCCTCTTGTCTTCAGAGCAAGTAGGGCGGGGAGTGGGCATGGATGAGAAAGGGAGGCGGATTGCGGACGCACCTTACACTACACTGGGTCAGCGCGAGACTCGGCACGTGGGCTGTGCGTTTGTGCGCTTGTGCGGACGCGGGTGCTTGTTCTGCGACGGGAAGGTACGCGGGCTTGCAGGCCGCGTTGTCGCTGTGGACGGGGATTAGCGGAGACAAGGGGACGGAGCGAGGCACGTACTTGCTGCCTTGTTCTTTTCCTTGAGGTGCTGGCGGGAAGGGCAGCTGGAAGTAAACGCGTCAGCAAGAGGAGAGTGAGAGAGGGACACGTACGCGATGACATGCAGATTGGCGCAGCGTTCTGCACACGGGGGGCCAGGGGGAATGTAGGCATGGAGGGAGTACGGGACAGCGACACATCTGGAACGCGGAAGTCCATTGCGGCCGCAAGCCGGCGAAGACGTGGCAGACGCGCTTCTCGAGGCGCCGTGGACGAGACAGCGGGTGCGGTGCCCGCGCAGACAAGTCCAGGTGCGTTATTGTGCACGGCGGCGCCGTTGCGTGGGTGTAATCGGAAGGACGAGCCGCGCACTGGCGCGTTATCTGCTGGTGTGCGTCAGTCAGCGCAGGGAGCCGACACTGTGGTTCCCTTGTTGACGCGGCATAGGCGACGACGAGGCCCGGTGGACGAGGGAGAGGATGCGCGGGTGCGCAGTGCGGAGGTTCATCGGGGGCGTGCGCTGTGTCGTTGTGCGCGACGTGGTTATGGCGTGGTGCTTGCGTGCGGCGTCGACGTGGAGAGAAACTGGCTGGTATCCAAGCAGACTACACTCGCGGCCCGCAGACTCGCGCCCACCGGTATCCGCACGGTGTACACGCTGGTGTAGCCCCGCCCAATGCGATCTGCTGCCAGAAGCTCGTCGACGCCCAGGCGAAGGTGTCGGTCGTTGTGCAGACGCGGGGTGCCAGCCGGGCCGGTAGCGTCACGTGCCATCAATCAATCACTGGAATTATTTTTTCACTCTTCCCGTCGTCTTCCCTCCTCTCCTCCGTCTACTTTGTCCTTGGACAAAGGACATGGCGTCCTCTCTATGGTCGCGAGCATCGTCAGGGTGTATCGCTTCGACCTCCAGAGCATTGTGCTCTCGACCGTCTTTCTCAAATTGTGCGTGTTCCTCTCTATGCCTGCTCCTCGCAGGGGGCCTTCCATCCCTCCAGTCCTTCCGCGTTCCGCACAAGAATGCTAACATATCTGTAGCGCTCTCCCAACTCCTCCGGTCGTCCAATTGCACTGGTAAGGCTCGTCACGAGTGCGGGTCACCCGCGGGTCATCCCGAGTTTACCCGTGGGAATACTCGTGGGAAACTTGACCCGCGGGTTCGAGTACCCGTGGCCACGGGTTTTCACGGATCCGGGTTCAGATTTGGGTACAACGAGTTTTTACTCAGAATTTTCAAAGTGTTTGCAATGTGTTCCTTTGGGCTGAAAACAGCAAAAACAAAAAAATACCTGCGAGTTGATCCGTGGGAAACCCGTGACTCGCGGGTCAAGTACTCGTGATGGCGGGTTTCCCACGGATCCGAGTATGGCCTCGAACATTGCGGGTACTCGCACCACGGGTCCGAGTCAACTCGCGAGTTAACTCGTGACGAGCCTTAAATTGCAGGCGCTCTTATGCAGCGGCAGCAGCAACACACGTAGCGGAACCGGAACGCAAGTTCATTTTCTTCTTCCCCGTACTCACGCATACTTATCTTCTTCCAGTCGAGTCTGACGTTGACCGCAAGGGTGCTTCCTTCCTGTCCTTGAAGGGCAAGATCACGCAACAAACTCTCGACGCCATCACGGTGAAGCCCTTCAAGCTCACGAACATGTCCCCGGTGCAGGCCGAGGTTCTGCCCTTGCTCCCTGAGCTCGCAGAGCCCTACGACCCCGAAAACAGGAATCACGTCCGCGACCTGCTTGTCCGCGCAAAAACGGGAACGGGGAAGACCCTCGCGTTCCTCGTACCCGCCATCGAGGCGCGCGTCAAAAGCATCGAGGAGCACGTCGCAAAGAACAACGACACCGGGAACATCGGCGTCGCCAAGCAGCGGTTTGGGCGGCGAACCGTCGGGACACTGGTGATCAGCCCAACGCGGGAGCTGGCGACCCAGATTGCCAACGAGGCGTTACGGCTCACGCACAACCACACTGACTTTGAAGTTCGACTATTAACTGGAGGGTCAAGCAAGCGCATGCAAATGCGGGACTGGATGAAGGGACGCAAGGATATTGTTGTCGCGACGCCCGGACGACTGCGCGATCTCCTCGAGTCGGAGCCGGATGTCAAAAACGCGATCGCAGAAACTCACGTCGTAAGTGCACTCCCCGCTTGAGATCCACCGCTAACTCTCATACAGCTTATCCTGGACGAGGCGGACACACTGCTCGACATGGGCTTCCGGGAGGACATCGAGGACATCAAGCGCTTCCTGCCGCCGGTGCCGCAGCGCCAGACGCTCTTGTTCTCCGCCACGGTCTCGAAGCAGATCCAGCAGATCGCGCGCTCCACTCTCGCGCCGAACCACAAGTACATCAACTGCGTCACGGACGATACGTCGCCCGTGCACGCCCACGTCAACCAGTACCACACCATCCTGCCCAGCGCGAGCGCCCAGCTCCCCCATCTCATGCGCCTCATCGCGCACGACCAGCTCCCCGCGACGGTAAATGTCTGTCTCTTTCTCGTTTTGTCTCGTAGATACAAACCATGTACTCGTAGCTCAATAAATTGGTTTCAATCCCAATATTGATGAGCTCGATTCGCGAATCACCTCGTAATCATGCTTACACTTCGCTACCCCTAGCTCAGTCAACCTCCGCTAAGGCAATCCGCCGCCAAGGCTCCTCCGTCGCCACTTTCTTCTTCTCTTATTGTTTCTCGCTCGCGCACGGACCTCAAAAATATTTGCTCGTTGATTAGCGGGTCACGAGCAAATTTTGAGGTTTTGCACTCCTCAGGATGCCGTTTTGGCGCAGTCTCTCAGCCTTAGAGTAGGTAAGTAATTTACTGACTACTGACCACCAGACATAAGGATTTTCAAAGACTGGGAGGTGAGGTTAGTGAAAGGGAATTAGTTGCAGGTACCCATCGAACGAATCGAAACACACCTTGCTTGCTGAACTCCCACTGAACGCTCCGCAGAAGAAAAAATGAAACTGAGCCTCCAAAATGCTCAGAATCGGTGCGGTTGAGCTTCAATTCACACCTCTGTTTGGGGCGCTGTAAGCTAGTTGAGGGCAAAGTGTGAGCACGTACACATATACCTTATGTGTTGCAAGCGCCGCAGGCGGAGAAAAATCCAAGGTAAGCTCTGGAGTCTCGCCGAAATGAAGGGTTGAACTCACTCACCTTTATGGTTACCCAGCGCCTGCGGCCCGGAAAAATCTGAGCATCCCCGCTCCCATGGTGTTGATGGTCGAGGTCCAGATCCGAGGTCGAAGTCGAGGCTGAAGGTGTCGATGGTCGAGGTCGAGGTGATGGTCGAAGGCGAGGCTGGACGAGAGAGCGCAGCGTCGAGGAAGGGCATAAGCACTAGAGGAGAGGGGATGGTGGTCGTACGAAAGCAAGAGGTGTTTGACAGCTTTCGTAAATCAAAACTGGTTTTGTGGCCGGAAATAAATCAAATTGCAAGGAGCAAAAGAATTAGCGAGGTAAGCGCACGGCGGCCTGGACCTCCGCGGCAGCTCACTCGCAGCAGTTACCGTAATCATAGCTTGGAGGACGAAAAGTCTGTCTCTGTGAAGCCCTTCCGCGCGGCGTCGAATTCAACCAGGTTGAAAATAACTTGCAATCAGAACACCGGGCTGGTTGGAGGTCCCGCTCGCGGGAGATTCAGAAATTTTGAAAGGAACTGTAGCCCCATGGGACGCGTCGGTTCACGGGGGCCGTCGGGGCTGGGAGGCCGCAAAGACCATTGCTGCGGAGCCACTCGCGGGAAGCTCAGAAATCAAAATTTGGAATTGGTGGCTCGTAAGAGACAGTAACAGAGGGGATTGAATAATGGGAAGGGAAGACGCTCGCAGCGTCGGTCGCGGGACGCAGGAATCCAAATTTTGATGTGCTGGAGTGCGGAGGTATCAGGCGCGCTCAGATCACTCGGGTGTGTTGCGGGGCGCCGAAAAATCAATTTTTGAAACAGAAGCTTGGCTAGGGACCTAACGTAACCTCGCCGTGCTCCACCGTAAATTCCCTACTTACAGAAGGAGAGAACATAAGTAAGCGCGCGAAATACCATTGAGACAACGAAAGAAGTAGAAAGGCCGCTCGCCGGACGGCCGAATATAGTGTCTAAGTTCGGGCGCCCCAGAGCGGCGCCCTGGATGCGCGACAGCGCGGACTCGGATCATTGCACATAGTGGAGCGGGGTTTTGCCTGCCGGCGGCCAAATCTTTGAGAAAAAAGGCCCGTTAGTGCGTGAAAAAAGTCATCACAAGGCAAAATAGGAAGTGTGGCTCACCAGTGTTGAAATCCCGCTCGCGGGAAGTTGATACACAGAGTCGAAGTTTGCGCGCCGCAGAGCGACGCGCTGCATACGCGAGAGCACGGGGCCGGCTGATTGCAGGTCGCGGCGGGGTTTGCCTGCCGGCGGCGAATTGTCTGAGAAAAAATGACAAGTTAGCGCGTGAATAAGGCTTGAAAACGAGAGAAGAAAAGACAACTCACCGGTGTTGTACGCCCGGTCGCGGGAACACAATACATAGTGACAAGACATGACGCGCCGCAGCGCGGCGCGCTTCGTACGGCAGCGCTCGGGGTCGGGCATTGCACATGGAGGCAGTACATGCCTACCGGCGGCAAATTCCTTGAAGAAAAGGTCAGTGAGTGCACAAACAAAGCAAGATAGGAATGCAGGCTCACCAACATCGGCACGTCGATCGCGGGACGGCGATACGTCGTCTCGGGGCTATCAGCACCGCTGCGCGGCGCCTCGGAGCGACACCAGAGATTCCAGACGACGCGCGATGGCCCACAAAGCCACTCGCCGGAGCGCAAGCGCCATCTGTTGTCTTGAGGCATCCAGCAGCAAATGTTTAATGGGGCTCCGGCGGCTCAGAAGAGTTGGCCAGCAATTCTCGGGCCATGGGAATGAATCCAGAGGAGTTTGGAGTGTTTGTGACTAATGAGAGGTGGAGAGGTGAGGCCCAGGTGGATGTTGCGTCGTTGACGGAGTGGTGGTGGGAGCGGAGTTGAGCTTCCCATCAAGTCGCAAAGTGGTCACAACTTGAACGCGCCGCCAGCTCCCACCGACATCCGATGATCGACCGCGGTATATCAGCTCCGTCTGGAGTGAAATACACGCACTTCACCGCCTTCCACGGCCGACTCCGGGACGTCGCACAGTGCTTCAGCCCACCCTGGGAGGCCGCGACATTGTGCCGGTTTACCCGCTGCCACATCACCTCGCTACCTCATAGCGCCCGGAATTCCAGACGCCTCGTCGGATCTTTAGTGGAGCTGTTGTGGTTCCCGATATGCCCGTTGATGCCCACGGCCTCGGTTTCAACTGCGGGTTTTTGGTTGCTTTTTGCTAACATCGACTTTTTTCTTTTGGCTCCAAATTCCCTGCTCAAATTCTATACAGATCGAGCAGCCCATCAAGCGAGCTCGATAGGATTTTACTAGCTTTTTTCGCCCAGAAACTGCCCTCAGATTGAATTTTCTTTTGGCAGGCCGCACGTGGCACCACTACGCCTGTGTCCAAATTAGGAAGGTCTGGTTGAAATCCCCCCGAGCAATTCGATTTAAATTTTTCAAGGAAGCGTAAAATTAGCCGAAGCGTGTGAAATACATTCTTGGAACCTCTCAAACGTGCCTGTCGAATTTTGGAGCCTCAAGGGAGCCACAGAGTATAGGATTCAAGAAAGCCTGCCTCCTGCGAATAACTCGATATTGCAGCATCGCTGGTACTTGGATTCGGCCAAATAGTCACGTGAGTACTCCACCCTATCTTCCGAGCCGTTCCTGAAGATCTTGCGGCCCACGGGCGTCCAGGGACGCAGCAACATGCGAAATTGTGTTTCCCATGAATTCCGCTGCCCGCACATTCCGGCCGCCGCGCTACCTATTCTTATGAGCGGCGAACTCAATGTACGTGATATAAATCAGTAATCTATCAGCTGGCCCTGTTTCATGGTGCGCGTAGTCTCTATAGGAATATTTTCACCCGGTCGACTTTTGGGCTTTTTGTTCTCGTGCAAGCCCGTGTAACGGATTACCTACCGTGAGTGCTCAGCATAATGAGAATCAAAATTTTGAACAGATCGCTCATGAATAGCTCGCGCAAATCGGAGCTCTTTGGAATTCTCGCTTCAACATTGAAACCATGTCCGATTCCGGACCCACTGCGGCGCATCGGAGTTGTCGGCGCAATGCGCTGGCACTCCAAATTCCTCCCACGTCGCGCTTGCGCTTTTGTATATGAACCCCCGAACTTCGGCCAACTCAGCATGGTCAACATTCGCCCACTTTCCCTCCTGCCCTCCTCCGAGGTCCCGGGGCCACCGGCATCCCGGCACTGCCATGGCCAGCCTTTCAACTCACTTGGACGCCCCATCTTGCCATTGCCGCGCTCTTAATCTTTCTATTTCTTCACTTCAGCTCGCCCTCGGGCTTTCCCGACACTATCAAGCCGACTCGGCGCGCCCTTCCCACGCCGTCCCTTGGACATCAACCACCACCAACGTCGTCCCACCTCATTCAACCAAGGTCAGTGAAGTCGTATAGACTCTTCTACATACTAACCCACCTTTCATTAGCTTCTTTCAAGTTCCAATAACCCGCTTGAACCCGCCGTTCATTCGCAAACGTGACGGCTCGTAACGCTCGTTTAGCTTTGTTTTTGGTTCAGCAGCCACAAAGTGCGTACTACACTTCCTTTTCATCACACGGATTTCGTTGCTAATGTTTTTGAAGACTTTTTAGCCTTGTCTACAAGTCCGCAGCCCAAAAGATTTCACTTGCGTTCATTTGGATGAACGCAACTTTGCCGTTATTGACTTCAAGTTCTGAAAATCATGTATGTCCTTGCCTTTTCTGCTTTAAACCATTACTGGCCACCGTTTTGGTTCTTCTAGCCATTCAATCTCGTCTGACTTGCTTCACATTACAGCGCGCCGATGCATGACTGCCGATTCAAAGGTAAGCCTTATTTTGTTCACCTTAATCCATGACTGACCTTCGTTTGACTAGCTGTAGGGCTATTGACCAAATTCTCAAGTCTAGCGCTTGCCTCTGCGCTGCTGGCTTCGTTCTAACTCAAGGTAAGTCACTATCTTCAGTACTGACTCGGATTGACCGTCGAATAGGCTTGCACTCGATTACCTTAACTCTGCTCGGCCACCTTTCTTCGCGGAGGTATGTCCTTGATTCTTGTACTTCAATTTACTACTGACCGTCCTTTGACTCGTTGTAGTACTCAAGTCTCGGCTTACTTACCTCGCAGCGGCGCTTCACAAACTCACGAAGTCTACGATCGTAAGTCTTGACTTTTTTCGCTCACTACTTGATTGATTACTGACCTTCGGTTCGTTCACTCTAGGACCGCCTCAGCTTCATTGAAGTAACTTCGTATGGCGTCTAACAAGGTCACAAGGACTGGTCTGACGATGTAGAGGATCAGGTATGTCGTTGACTCGTGCTTGCTCTGACCCTTCAATTTTTCTGACTGGCGTCAGATCTTGGTTAGATTTCAAAGGTACAGTCACCTTTGGCTGGTTTTGGTTTTGAAGGGAAGGATACGCGGTCCCATGGCCTCAGGTGCGTCTCATTAACATCTCTTCAACCTTCGTTCATTGGCTGATTGAAGTCCCAGCCTTACCTCTCACGCTGGATTCCAATGCCGCTGCGAGCGTTGAGAGATTAGCTATTCTACAAGGTCCGTTGAACTTACCATTGCGTTGACTACACGTCTACTGACCTCTTTGTAGCTACTCTAGACAACTTACACCGGCCTCGAACGCCGAGACTATCGTCAAGTTGGACTAGGTACGTCTCGTTTAAAAGTTTTCACTAATAACTTGTTAACTCAGTTCGGTTTAGAACTAGAGATAGTCAAGTATACCTAGACTATTCCTTGGGCGTTCTGACTTGCACATACACGAACTAGGTGCGTTCATTTCGTTCTCATCTGACCTTATCTCGACTGACTTTTATATTCTTTTTCAAGTTCAACCATTGGGACGTCGACTCGTGTTGCATTGGGGCTGGGATTGAGATGGTCGGGGCCTCACAGGTGCGTCGAGTTTACCTTTACCTTCACTTTGTCTTTACTGACTTATCTCAGACGACTTCAATTTCGTTCACCCTGGCTTGGAACGCCGAGGTTACCGCCACAGTGCCTCAAGTACAACCATCGCGACTTCAACTCGTGTTACATTCAGGTTGAGGTTGGGATGGTTGAGGTCTCACAGGTGCGTCGAGTTTACCTTTACCTTCACTTTATGTTTACTGACTCTTCTCAGACGCGTTCAACTTGACTCGCCCTGGGTTGGATTGGCGGGGTTATCCTTTAATTTTCAGGTACGTCGCGTCAATTTTGTATTGAACCTCTCGTGTTGACTCGACGAGCAGAGCTATGCTCCTCCTTGCTAGCAAGACTTTGGTCTTGTTCAGTCGTCGTGTCCACCATATGTTCCATTCTTATCTGACCTTCGTTCAGTTGACTTGTCTTGTTTCGTAGTCGTACCTCTAGTTTGTGATTGTCCAGGTAAGCTTTCCCGTCGCATTTTGTGTACTATTTCAAGTCACTGACCCCTTGCAGCGGAGTTTGGTTGATTTGGATGTAGTGGGTTGGGTTCGGGGTTTACAATCGCGTTGAGGCACAAGGTACGTGTTTATCTCGGGCGTTGGTTCGTAGTTGAATTCAAATCGAGTGCAACTACAAGTTCGACTCGATTGATCTCGCAGCCCAAGCATTGGGCAGGCCCGATTTCGGCGGCGATTTGTTCCCTGCCGGGCTTGCACCGACTTCAACGTAGATCTATTCTAGTTACATCTACTGTAGTCTACTCTAATTTTTTGTGTAGACGTGCATCAATGGTAAGTCTTTCTCACTTTCCCTCCGTTCAACGATCCACTTATCTTATTTGCTTTAGTTCTCGCTCGTACTTACCTCCAAGCCAATCAACGTGGCCAACTCAAAACCAACCTCAACACAACCCCAACTTAGCCACAACTCGCGTCGCCTTACTTGTGAGGCAACCACTTGTCCAATACTGAGTTCTATCTTACTGACTACGTGTTTTGTTCCAGAGCGTCCCGAGATCGTTGAAGACCTCATCCGAGCCTCAAGTTCAAGTCCATTTGACCTCGGACTTGGATCTCAATCCAAGTCAGTGAAGTTTAACTACACTACTCGTCGAATCTCCTCGCTAATTGCATTCCGTGTCTAGTCGCGAACGTTCGGGGCGTGACGCAGCATTCGACTCCGGCATTCCATCCTATCTCGTTCCGAGGTAAGTATGTATTTTTGTTGCATTGTTCGCTTTCGATCCGGGCTGACTTATTTTACTTCTCTACAGATACTATCTCTATCTCGAGATCTCCACCCCAAACCCCGCTCATTCTTGTTTATTCCCTTCCCTTCTCTGGCTCAAACAAGGTAAACTATCCAATCCAATCTCTCCTTCACACGAACACTTACTCACCTTTTCAACCCAGCCCCTCAATCCAATCAACGTTCAACCCCCGAGCTCAATATACCACACCCGCTCGTTCTATTAATTCCCTAAGACGAAGGTAAGCATTGCATTAGTTCGATTCCATTCGATTCGGATTTTGGGTCACTGATAGCATTTGATTTGGAGTTGGAGTTGGAGGTGCGCGGGCGGGGTTGATTTGTGGGGTGAGTTTTTGATTCCATTCATGTGCTGACTTCGTTTTTGCGTTAGCATTGATTCGTATTCTCACGCCCGGCTTGCGATTCACTCGACCGCCTTGTTCTAATCCGCAAGTCCCCGTCTTTCCTTTGATTTTCTCCGTTCACTCACGATCCCACAGATTTTGTAGTAGACCCCAAACGAATGCATTCAATTTGTAGCTAGACTACAAATTCGTACTTACAGATACACAAAAGTCCGTATGTAGAGTAGCTATTTATGTTAGATAAGTAGGTAGAGGTCCCGCACGTGCACGGACAGCGCCGCGGCGGCGCGACTCGCGAGCGCGCTGCGGCACAGCGAGCGGGGTGGGGTGGGCTGGGTTCGGCATGCCGGGGAGAGCGCTGCACGAGGAGTGCGACATGCGCAACGGTCGGGCGGGGACGGGGGCACGGCGTCGCAGGCTACTCGCGCGCAGCGCGTACGCTGCACGGACCAGCGGGGTGGGGATGACGAGGACAGCCAGCTCGCACAGGACGCGGCAGCGCTGCAGCTCGCAATCGCAGCGTGCGAGTGTCGCAGCACGCGCGCTCGGTGTCCCCTTTGCCGATGAATCGCGCCCGTTCACATCGAGCGCTGCGTCCCCATGCCGCCAGTACAGCCAGCATAGAGGGCGCTGCACCCGCGCCGCGCTCTGAGTCGGCTTGCAGATGCAGACGCGACGCGCACTTGATGCGGGCCCTGCGTGCACTCCCCGCTTCTCGTCCCGACGCAGCCGCGCCGTGCGTGCATGCGAATCGGGAGGTGGGAGTAGGGCTGGGTGAAGCGGAGTCGGGGCGGGGAAAGAAAGAGAAAAGAACAGAAGAGAAAGAGGAGATCCAGGGGAGGAGAGAGGGGAGGAAAAAAAGAGAACGGGGTATGGGGTGCGCACCTTCTGTACTCGTGCCCACCTCTAACCATCCGGGCAGGTGCACGCTGTCGTTGTGCTCTCGTTCGTGCTTGAGGGGGTCGGCCGCTGCACGACTCGGGCAATGGTGCGGCGGATACGGTGCGGATGGCCTGCGAAGTGGGTCAGCGCGTACGAGGGAGGGAGATGAGAGGGAGGGAGCGGAGTGAGATGGGACGCGCGAGCGCCTCTTGTCTTCAGAGCAAGTAGGGCGGGGAGTGGGCATGGATGAGAAAGGGAGGCGGATTGCGGACGCACCTTACACTACACTGGGTCAGCGCGAGACTCGGCACGTGGGCTGTGCGTTTGTGCGCTTGTGCGGACGCGGGTGCTTGTTCTGCGACGGGAAGGTACGCGGGCTTGCAGGCCGCGTTGTCGCTGTGGACGGGGATTAGCGGAGACAAGGGGACGGAGCGAGGCACGTACTTGCTGCCTTGTTCTTTTCCTTGAGGTGCTGGCGGGAAGGGCAGCTGGAAGTAAACGCGTCAGCAAGAGGAGAGTGAGAGAGGGACACGTACGCGATGACATGCAGATTGGCGCAGCGTTCTGCACACGGGGGGCCAGGGGGAATGTAGGCATGGAGGGAGTACGGGACAGCGACACATCTGGAACGCGGAAGTCCATTGCGGCCGCAAGCCGGCGAAGACGTGGCAGACGCGCTTCTCGAGGCGCCGTGGACGAGACAGCGGGTGCGGTGCCCGCGCAGACAAGTCCAGGTGCGTTATTGTGCACGGCGGCGCCGTTGCGTGGGTGTAATCGGAAGGACGAGCCGCGCACTGGCGCGTTATCTGCTGGTGTGCGTCAGTCAGCGCAGGGAGCCGACACTGTGGTTCCCTTGTTGACGCGGCATAGGCGACGACGAGGCCCGGTGGACGAGGGAGAGGATGCGCGGGTGCGCAGTGCGGAGGTTCATCGGGGGCGTGCGCTGTGTCGTTGTGCGCGACGTGGTTATGGCGTGGTGCTTGCGTGCGGCGTCGACGTGGAGAGAAACTGGCTGGTATCCAAGCAGACTACACTCGCGGCCCGCAGACTCGCGCCCACCGGTATCCGCACGGTGTACACGCTGGTGTAGCCCCGCCCAATGCGATCTGCTGCCAGAAGCTCGTCGACGCCCAGGCGAAGGTGTCGGTCGTTGTGCAGACGCGGGGTGCCAGCCGGGCCGGTAGCGTCACGTGCCATCAATCAATCACTGGAATTATTTTTTCACTCTTCCCGTCGTCTTCCCTCCTCTCCTCCGTCTACTTTGTCCTTGGACAAAGGACATGGCGTCCTCTCTATGGTCGCGAGCATCGTCAGGGTGTATCGCTTCGACCTCCAGAGCATTGTGCTCTCGACCGTCTTTCTCAAATTGTGCGTGTTCCTCTCTATGCCTGCTCCTCGCAGGGGGCCTTCCATCCCTCCAGTCCTTCCGCGTTCCGCACAAGAATGCTAACATATCTGTAGCGCTCTCCCAACTCCTCCGGTCGTCCAATTGCACTGGTAAGGCTCGTCACGAGTGCGGGTCACCCGCGGGTCATCCCGAGTTTACCCGTGGGAATACTCGTGGGAAACTTGACCCGCGGGTTCGAGTACCCGTGGCCACGGGTTTTCACGGATCCGGGTTCAGATTTGGGTACAACGAGTTTTTACTCAGAATTTTCAAAGTGTTTGCAATGTGTTCCTTTGGGCTGAAAACAGCAAAAACAAAAAAATACCTGCGAGTTGATCCGTGGGAAACCCGTGACTCGCGGGTCAAGTACTCGTGATGGCGGGTTTCCCACGGATCCGAGTATGGCCTCGAACATTGCGGGTACTCGCACCACGGGTCCGAGTCAACTCGCGAGTTAACTCGTGACGAGCCTTAAATTGCAGGCGCTCTTATGCAGCGGCAGCAGCAACACACGTAGCGGAACCGGAACGCAAGTTCATTTTCTTCTTCCCCGTACTCACGCATACTTATCTTCTTCCAGTCGAGTCTGACGTTGACCGCAAGGGTGCTTCCTTCCTGTCCTTGAAGGGCAAGATCACGCAACAAACTCTCGACGCCATCACGGTGAAGCCCTTCAAGCTCACGAACATGTCCCCGGTGCAGGCCGAGGTTCTGCCCCTGCTCCCTGAGCTCGCAGAGCCCTACGACCCCGAAAACAGGAATCACGTCCGCGACCTGCTTGTCCGCGCAAAAACAGGAACGGGGAAGACCCTCGCGTTTCTCGTGCCCGCCATCGAGGCGCGCGTTAAAAGCATCGAGGAGCACGTGGCAAAGAACAACGACACCGGGAACATCGGCGTCGCCAAGCAGCGGTTTGGGCGGCGAACCGTCGGGACACTGGTTATTAGCCCAACGCGGGAGCTGGCGACCCAGATTGCCAACGAGGCGCTACGGCTGACGCACAACCACACTGATTTCGAAGTTCGACTATTAACCGGAGGGTCAAGCAAGCGCATGCAAATGCGGGACTGGATGAAGGGACGCAAGGATATTGTTGTCGCGACGCCCGGACGACTGCGCGATCTCCTCGAGTCGGAGCCGGATGTCAAAAACGCGATCGCAGAAACTCACGTCGTAAGTGCACTCCCCGCTTGAGATCCACCGCTAACTCTCATACAGCTTATCCTGGACGAGGCGGACACACTGCTCGACATGGGCTTCCGGGAGGACATCGAGGACATCAAGCGCTTCCTGCCCCCGGTGCCGCAGCGCCAGACGCTCTTGTTCTCCGCCACGGTCTCGAAGCAGATCCAGCAGATCGCGCGCTCCACTCTCGCGCCGAACCACAAGTACATCAACTGCGTCACGGACGATACGTCGCCCGTGCACGCCCACGTCAACCAGTACCACACCATCCTGCCCAGCGCGAGCGCCCAGCTCCCCCATCTCATGCGCCTCATCGCGCACGACCAGCTCCCCGCGACGGTAAATGTCTGTCTCTTTCTCGTTTTGTCTCGTAGATACAAACCATGTACTCGTAGCTCAATAAATTGGTTTCAATCCCAATATTGATGAGCTCGATTCGCGAATCACCTCGTAATCATGCTTACACTTCGCTACCCCTAGCTCAGTCAACCTCCGCTAAGGCAATCCGCCGCCAAGGCTCCTCCGTCGCCACTTTCTTCTTCTCTTATTGTTTCTCGCTCGCGCACGGACCTCAAAAATATTTGCTCGTTGATTAGCGGGTCACGAGCAAATTTTGAGGTTTTGCACTCCTCAGGATGCCGTTTTGGCGCAGTCTCTCAGCCTTAGAGTAGGTAAGTAATTTACTGACTACTGACCACCAGACATAAGGATTTTCAAAGACTGGGAGGTGAGGTTAGTGAAAGGGAATTAGTTGCAGGTACCCATCGAACGAATCGAAACACACCTTGCTTGCTGAACTCCCACTGAACGCTCCGCAGAAGAAAAAATGAAACTGAGCCTCCAAAATGCTCAGAATCGGTGCGGTTGAGCTTCAATTCACACCTCTGTTTGGGGCGCTGTAAGCTAGTTGAGGGCAAAGTGTGAGCACGTACACATATACCTTATGTGTTGCAAGCGCCGCAGGCGGAGAAAAATCCAAGGTAAGCTCTGGAGTCTCGCCGAAATGAAGGGTTGAACTCACTCACCTTTATGGTTACCCAGCGCCTGCGGCCCGGAAAAATCTGAGCATCCCCGCTCCCATGGTGTTGATGGTCGAGGTCCAGATCCGAGGTCGAAGTCGAGGCTGAAGGTGTCGATGGTCGAGGTCGAGGTGATGGTCGAAGGCGAGGCTGGACGAGAGAGCGCAGCGTCGAGGAAGGGCATAAGCACTAGAGGAGAGGGGATGGTGGTCGTACGAAAGCAAGAGGTGTTTGACAGCTTTCGTAAATCAAAACTGGTTTTGTGGCCGGAAATAAATCAAATTGCAAGGAGCAAAAGAATTAGCGAGGTAAGCGCACGGCGGCCTGGACCTCCGCGGCAGCTCACTCGCAGCAGTTACCGTAATCATAGCTTGGAGGACGAAAAGTCTGTCTCTGTGAAGCCCTTCCGCGCGGCGTCGAATTCAACCAGGTTGAAAATAACTTGCAATCAGAACACCGGGCTGGTTGGAGGTCCCGCTCGCGGGAGATTCAGAAATTTTGAAAGGAACTGTAGCCCCATGGGACGCGTCGGTTCACGGGGGCCGTCGGGGCTGGGAGGCCGCAAAGACCATTGCTGCGGAGCCACTCGCGGGAAGCTCAGAAATCAAAATTTGGAATTGGTGGCTCGTAAGAGACAGTAACAGAGGGGATTGAATAATGGGAAGGGAAGACGCTCGCAGCGTCGGTCGCGGGACGCAGGAATCCAAATTTTGATGTGCTGGAGTGCGGAGGTATCAGGCGCGCTCAGATCACTCGGGTGTGTTGCGGGGCGCCGAAAAATCAATTTTTGAAACAGAAGCTTGGCTAGGGACCTAACGTAACCTCGCCGTGCTCCACCGTAAATTCCCTACTTACAGAAGGAGAGAACATAAGTAAGCGCGCGAAATACCATTGAGACAACGAAAGAAGTAGAAAGGCCGCTCGCCGGACGGCCGAATATAGTGTCTAAGTTCGGGCGCCCCAGAGCGGCGCCCTGGATGCGCGACAGCGCGGACTCGGATCATTGCACATAGTGGAGCGGGGTTTTGCCTGCCGGCGGCCAAATCTTTGAGAAAAAAGGCCCGTTAGTGCGTGAAAAAAGTCATCACAAGGCAAAATAGGAAGTGTGGCTCACCAGTGTTGAAATCCCGCTCGCGGGAAGTTGATACACAGAGTCGAAGTTTGCGCGCCGCAGAGCGACGCGCTGCATACGCGAGAGCACGGGGCCGGCTGATTGCAGGTCGCGGCGGGGTTTGCCTGCCGGCGGCGAATTGTCTGAGAAAAAATGACAAGTTAGCGCGTGAATAAGGCTTGAAAACGAGAGAAGAAAAGACAACTCACCGGTGTTGTACGCCCGGTCGCGGGAACACAATACATAGTGACAAGACATGACGCGCCGCAGCGCGGCGCGCTTCGTACGGCAGCGCTCGGGGTCGGGCATTGCACATGGAGGCAGTACATGCCTACCGGCGGCAAATTCCTTGAAGAAAAGGTCAGTGAGTGCACAAACAAAGCAAGATAGGAATGCAGGCTCACCAACATCGGCACGTCGATCGCGGGACGGCGATACGTCGTCTCGGGGCTATCAGCACCGCTGCGCGGCGCCTCGGAGCGACACCAGAGATTCCAGACGACGCGCGATGGCCCACAAAGCCACTCGCCGGAGCGCAAGCGCCATCTGTTGTCTTGAGGCATCCAGCAGCAAATGTTTAATGGGGCTCCGGCGGCTCAGAAGAGTTGGCCAGCAATTCTCGGGCCATGGGAATGAATCCAGAGGAGTTTGGAGTGTTTGTGACTAATGAGAGGTGGAGAGGTGAGGCCCAGGTGGATGTTGCGTCGTTGACGGAGTGGTGGTGGGAGCGGAGTTGAGCTTCCCATCAAGTCGCAAAGTGGTCACAACTTGAACGCGCCGCCAGCTCCCACCGACATCCGATGATCGACCGCGGTATATCAGCTCCGTCTGGAGTGAAATACACGCACTTCACCGCCTTCCACGGCCGACTCCGGGACGTCGCACAGTGCTTCAGCCCACCCTGGGAGGCCGCGACATTGTGCCGGTTTACCCGCTGCCACATCACCTCGCTACCTCATAGCGCCCGGAATTCCAGACGCCTCGTCGGATCTTTAGTGGAGCTGTTGTGGTTCCCGATATGCCCGTTGATGCCCACGGCCTCGGTTTCAACTGCGGGTTTTTGGTTGCTTTTTGCTAACATCGACTTTTTTCTTTTGGCTCCAAATTCCCTGCTCAAATTCTATACAGATCGAGCAGCCCATCAAGCGAGCTCGATAGGATTTTACTAGCTTTTTTCGCCCAGAAACTGCCCTCAGATTGAATTTTCTTTTGGCAGGCCGCACGTGGCACCACTACGCCTGTGTCCAAATTAGGAAGGTCTGGTTGAAATCCCCCCGAGCAATTCGATTTAAATTTTTCAAGGAAGCGTAAAATTAGCCGAAGCGTGTGAAATACATTCTTGGAACCTCTCAAACGTGCCTGTCGAATTTTGGAGCCTCAAGGGAGCCACAGAGTATAGGATTCAAGAAAGCCTGCCTCCTGCGAATAACTCGATATTGCAGCATCGCTGGTACTTGGATTCGGCCAAATAGTCACGTGAGTACTCCACCCTATCTTCCGAGCCGTTCCTGAAGATCTTGCGGCCCACGGGCGTCCAGGGACGCAGCAACATGCGAAATTGTGTTTCCCATGAATTCCGCTGCCCGCACATTCCGGCCGCCGCGCTACCTATTCTTATGAGCGGCGAACTCAATGTACGTGATATAAATCAGTAATCTATCAGCTGGCCCTGTTTCATGGTGCGCGTAGTCTCTATAGGAATATTTTCACCCGGTCGACTTTTGGGCTTTTTGTTCTCGTGCAAGCCCGTGTAACGGATTACCTACCGTGAGTGCTCAGCATAATGAGAATCAAAATTTTGAACAGATCGCTCATGAATAGCTCGCGCAAATCGGAGCTCTTTGGAATTCTCGCTTCAACATTGAAACCATGTCCGATTCCGGACCCACTGCGGCGCATCGGAGTTGTCGGCGCAATGCGCTGGCACTCCAAATTCCTCCCACGTCGCGCTTGCGCTTTTGTATATGAACCCCCGAACTTCGGCCAACTCAGCATGGTCAACATTCGCCCACTTTCCCTCCTGCCCTCCTCCGAGGTCCCGGGGCCACCGGCATCCCGGCACTGCCATGGCCAGCCTTTCAACTCACTTGGACGCCCCATCTTGCCATTGCCGCGCTCTTAATCTTTCTATTTCTTCACTTCAGCTCGCCCTCGGGCTTTCCCGACACTATCAAGCCGACTCGGCGCGCCCTTCCCACGCCGTCCCTTGGACATCAACCACCACCAACGTCGTCCCACCTCATTCAACCAAGGTCAGTGAAGTCGTATAGACTCTTCTACATACTAACCCACCTTTCATTAGCTTCTTTCAAGTTCCAATAACCCGCTTGAACCCGCCGTTCATTCGCAAACGTGACGGCTCGTAACGCTCGTTTAGCTTTGTTTTTGGTTCAGCAGCCACAAAGTGCGTACTACACTTCCTTTTCATCACACGGATTTCGTTGCTAATGTTTTTGAAGACTTTTTAGCCTTGTCTACAAGTCCGCAGCCCAAAAGATTTCACTTGCGTTCATTTGGATGAACGCAACTTTGCCGTTATTGACTTCAAGTTCTGAAAATCATGTATGTCCTTGCCTTTTCTGCTTTAAACCATTACTGGCCACCGTTTTGGTTCTTCTAGCCATTCAATCTCGTCTGACTTGCTTCACATTACAGCGCGCCGATGCATGACTGCCGATTCAAAGGTAAGCCTTATTTTGTTCACCTTAATCCATGACTGACCTTCGTTTGACTAGCTGTAGGGCTATTGACCAAATTCTCAAGTCTAGCGCTTGCCTCTGCGCTGCTGGCTTCGTTCTAACTCAAGGTAAGTCACTATCTTCAGTACTAACTCGGATTGACCGTCGAATAGGCTTGCACTCGATTACCTTAACTCTGCTCGGCCACCTTTCTTCGCGGAGGTATGTCCTTGATTCTTGTACTTCAATTTACTACTGACCGTCCTTTGACTCGTTGTAGTACTCAAGTCTCGGCTTACTTACCTCGCAGCGGCGCTTCACAAACTCACGAAGTCTACGATCGTAAGTCTTGACTTTTTTCGCTCACTACTTGATTGATTACTGACCTTCGGTTCGTTCACTCTAGGACCGCCTCAGCTTCATTGAAGTAACTTCGTATGGCGTCTAACAAGGTCACAAGGACTGGTCTGACGATGTAGAGGATCAGGTATGTCGTTGACTCGTGCTTGCTCTGACCCTTCAATTTTTCTGACTGGCGTCAGATCTTGGTTAGATTTCAAAGGTACAGTCACCTTTGGCTGGTTTTGGTTTTGAAGGGAAGGATACGCGGTCCCATGGCCTCAGGTGCGTCTCATTAACATCTCTTCAACTGTTAAGGGGTCACTTCGACCTCCGTTACACTCTTAGGTAGAACAGTAAATGACCAGCACAAATCAGGATAGATTTGGCAAGCTATTTCAGAGTTACAAGTATAAGAGTGTGGAGGTTAAAGTTAAGCGTCCGTCGCCAAACAACTAGCTACTTGAAGCACAGCGCGACGTCCTTGATGCCAAACATGAGTCTACGCGACTCGTCACAATGTGACACAACGCGTCTCGTTACCACGCGTTACACTCTCCCCCATGGCGAGTGCTACACTCGCATTCCAAGAAACAACGCGTGGGGATATGGATAAGCAAGAATCAAGACGATGCCTTCGCGGCATGATTTCGAAATATAACCATTGAGCGAGTATTGGATGCGTCAGAACCCGGATAAGAATCTACTGAGGATGATGGTGGGATCCCGGATGCTGGTAGTCGACATTCATGTGCGTGCTCTCGTCGTATGCGTTCCCCGCGTGCGTTCCGGCCCCCGATCCTCCGCCTTGCGCATACATACTAGCCGTTCCAAATTGGATTGGCTGTTGCAGCTGCTGAGACGGTGCGTATTGACCGGACGAGGGCTGGTGAGAGTATGAACCGGCGTTACTCCATGAGCCAGACGATGGGGCGCCGTGATGACCGGGGCCGGGCGTCGGGTACGAGGGCCCATGGCCGGCCGAATGAGGAGGAAACGCCGATGCGGGGTGATGAGGGGGAGCATACGGATGTGGATATGAATATTCGTGCATCAGCGGCGGCGCATGCATTGAAGACTGCATGGAGTTGGGATGAATACCGGCTGGTGCGTAACGGGAAGTGTAGATGGAGTTGGACGCCGAATGATTCGAATATTGACGCTCGTCCGTGTGCGGAGGAGAGCGACGCGATGTCGACGCGACTGCATTGCGCTGCTGATGGGGACGAGCCTGATGGTTTGCAACGAATCCGCCGCGTCCGCGGGATGCGCCACGTTGCGCATACCGTGCTCCAGGCGTCTGTGCATTCCTTTTTCCTTCGTTTCGCTCGTCTTTGGGATGGCTCACGACCACCGGAGCTACGGCCTTCTCTTTGCCGCCAGCTGACGGCGTCGTCTTGAGCACGATCTTGGGATTGGGTTTATGAATACGGGGTCCCGTTAGCTGTACGGGCAAAGGTTGCAGTGTCACAGGTTGGACGCCTCCGCCTTCCACGCGCAGCGGGATGTCGCGTAAAAACACACCCCTCTCCTGCACTTTGTTCATATGCGAATCTGGCCACGGCAATCCAGGCGGACGCGGAATGAACTCGTCATGAGACGCTCCCAATCCGACTGGGGGTCCGCCTAGTTTAGCCACGACCTGCTTCGATCCTTCAATTATGTCGCGGAGTTCAGTCAAATCGCAGCCCTTCTTCGAGCTGGCAACAAGACTCTCCGCAAGATTGAGTGCGTACCGATACATATCCTCAACCATGGGTACCGTTACGCCCATCCGAGCCAGTCGACGAATGGCCTGGTCTTCGGTGACGGCCTCCTTCGTAACCCACTGCTGAACGTTGACCTCGTCGGCTATCGTAAGTCGTTCGAGTCTCAAGGTAGTGGGGTACGTTTGCGGATAAAGTACCACATACAACAGCGCGCGCGTCACCGACCACGCATTCTCGCTATCCTGCTGATGATTCGAGGAGTACCCTTTGAGTTTGGGCGCCGATATCCCGTTCCACAGTTGGAACCCACGCAGCAGCTGGCTGTCGAGTGTACCGAACTCGTCGCGGAACTCGAGCCCCTCCGGAGGGCACCCGCTTTTCTGGATGAAGGCTGCGAGAACTCGTATATCATCGCCGAATCCAGGCATCTTTGCGATTTGCCAGAATTGACGATTCTCTGCGAGTGCGTTGGCATCAACATTGAAACACTGGAAGATAGCCCACATCCAGCTGGGTAACTGGAAATGTTCCAGTGCCCACTGCTGTATGTCAGTTAAATCCTTCTTCATCGTCTTGTCGGTCCGCGCCTGAACATATTCGCCGAATACCGCGAGACCAACAGGATAGCACACATAGTCGTGCATAAACTGATATGCCTCAAGGTACGCGGGTAAAGTCGTGGGCACGAAGTTTTTAATGCTCCACGTCGCCTTGGGTGGTGGAAGCGCAGGGACTCCACTATATGGCCATTGAACGACCATACGAGGAATGCCCTTCATGTTCTCCCAGTCTACCTCGACGGCGGGCTGACGGACCTCCGCCATAACGATGTCCTCTTCAGAAGGTGCTGCGTCGCTCAGCATTGCTGCAGCTTTCGCAGCGTTACTAATCGACACACCTTGGGGACAAAACGTAATTGTCTTCGAGCCAGCTTGCCCGCTGCGCTCGTTCAAATTGTCGTTCGAACCCTGCTGCGCGACGTGCGGAGTCTTTCGAGATCTCGACTCGTCGACGCGGTCCATTTGCATATGCGCGTCCTTGAGCTCCGCTTCGAGCTTGTCGACGCGCTTTTTGAAGTCCTTCACGACCTCCCACGCCTTTTTTGCGTCCGTCTTGCACGCTAGCCGCGCCGCTGAGACTTCGATGAGTTCGGTGCGCTGAGTGCGCAACTCCGTCTCGCGCTCACGCAACACCCTGCGTACAGCACATATCTCCCCTTCAAGGCGGGCCTGATCGCCCTCCCGATGGGTCATAGTCAACCAATGTGTGCGCAACTTTAACGCCGCGTCGAGACTCCCCTCGTTGTCCCGTATTCCATTGCACACGTGCTCGACGTAGTCGAGGCAAATGCCACAATCATCGCCCTCGCGCTTGTCTCGACTCGTCACACTCGCACATACTGGCGCGCCGAGAATCTCATGGAACGCCCATCCTCCGGCGTCCATGACCTCTTTAAGCTGAGCCAGGGTAAGTCGGTCCATATTGGTCTCAAGACCTCTATCGATCCGCCCCAGCGTCGCGACTACCTCGAGTCCTGTCGATCTTCTCCCCCCACGCAGTCCATCATCGGACTGCGTCGGAGAGCGACTACGCCTCGGTGATTCGTGAGAACTGACCTCAGCTGAGCCAGTGTCCTCCGCCTTCGCCAAGTCCAAGTCCAAATTAGGCGCGTCTACCTCCATTTGTGGAGGTTTGTCCAGGTCCAATACTAGGTTGTCCATAGCTATTTACACGAGCAGATTGGCGAGCAGAGCGTCCCAGTGTTGAGCGACGATATGCTGGCGAAGATGAGGGTATGAAGCAAGAGTGAAATTTTCGCGTCTTCTCTTCCCACAATCCCGTGTGCAAGCCTGGACCCACAAGTCGGCCGCGGAGTTCAAGAATTGATCGGGGATCAACTGTCATTCAATATGCCTCCGTGCTCCCCCATTCCGCGCGACACTCTACTCTTTTTAATTCACTTCTCTTTGCCTCCGCTGTGTTTCTTAGGCAACTGCTGCCATTTCGTCACACCGTGAAGCATGAAGTAATCGTCAAGTGCACTGAGTAGCTTGACCGCGTTGAAAGCCTCCCAAGTCGTGTCCCCCAGGTTCCATTGAACGTGAAAATCCACCTTATTCCCCGTCCAACGGTGGGCCAGAATGGAGTCCACTTGCCACTCATCTCCAGCCGGTTCACCGAAATCATAAGGTCCCGGTTGCGCACGATTGGGAAACAACGCGTCATCGCTTTCCACATACGGGCGCAACAGACTAACATGAAATCGGTTATGAACTCTCCTAGCAGCCAGCACTTCTGGCAGCTCCAGTTCGTAATCTGAACACTCAGGGTACGCCTTCTGCACCCGGTAGGGTCCGACAAACTTTGGAAGCAATTTCTTGGCTCTCCCCTTCGGCAATGCCAAATTCTCAGTGGACAAATACACCATTGAGCCTTCTTCAATGAGGGGATCCTCTCGTCGGTGTTTGTTTGCCTGAGTTGTTGAGAATACGCGTGCGGCGATGATCGCATCATGCGCTTCAGCTAAGCTCAGTAACGCTCGCTCTGCAAACGCCCGCGCCCCTGGTGGCGCTTTACGCGTAGTACCAAATTCCCGAATCATGGAGGGCATATATCCCCCCGTTAATTCGAACGGTGCGTATCCAGTGGACGCACTAATACTTGCGTTAATTGCATATTCGATCAGTGGCAGCTTCTCGACCCAATCTTTCTGGTCGGGTCGCACCATTGACCTTAGCATCTGTCCAATCGACCTGTTAGCACGTTCAGTAGCACCATCCGTCTGCGGGTGAAACGCTGTTGACATCAGCAGCTTAGCCCCGAGCAAACGATGCACTTCGCGCCACCAACTCGATGTAAATTTCGAGTCACGATCCGAGATGATCGTGCTGGGCAATCCATGTAAGCGCACAATCTCGCGCAAGTATATGCGCGACAATTCGGTAGCCTTCGTCTTGGTTGTCACAGGGATGAGGTGCACCGCGGAGGTGAGTCGGCACAACACTACCCATAGATAATCATAACCTTCGGATTTCGGAAAAGGTCCCACAAAATCCATTGAAATTGAGTCCCACGGCTTAGTGGGGATCGGAAGTGAATGAAGTTTGCCAGCAGGACGTAGCGTGGTCGGTTTATTTGCCAAACACGTCCTACAACTGTCGCAGAACTTGTGCACTTCCGCCGAAACCCTGGGCCACCAATACCATCTTCGCAGAAAGTCACCAGTCCTCTGCGGCCCATAATGCCCCAGACTGTGATGAGCTTGCTCAATTAGAGCGCCTCGAAACTTCTGCTCCCCCATCTTAACATCTGGGATGCAAATCACCTCCTCTCCACCGCGATTTCTGGAATACACCAATCCGTCACGCATATAAAACGCCCCGTAATCTGTGGGGTGCGTCACGACTTTCCTGAAGAATATATCCTCCTTGTACCCTTCGACAATGACTTTCGTCATTTCGTCTTCGAGCACAGGAGGTGATTCAACACCGTCTAATCGGGTCCGCGACTGGAATATGGTTGGGTCCGCATCTGCAGCGGTCACTTTAGCCGTTGCCTCTTTCTCAGCGGGATGTTTACTCGGAGTTGCATCCTCCATCGCTACAGCCTCCTCGTCACGCACTTCATTACGATTTTTCGCCTGAAGTCGTGTACTCCGCCGCGGTTCAGTTTCCCGCACGGCACGCATGGCTTCCTCTTCTGCTTCCAACAGACGATCCCAGGGAATGTCATCCATGTCGGGATCCAACCGCACATCCGCATTCACGTACTCTGAACTGTCGTGAGTCTCGTCCCACAAATCATTTTCATAGTAACGTGAAAGACAGTCCGCTCCCTTATTCAGTTCCCCTTTGATATACCTAATATCAAAGTCAAACCGGGACATATACTCCATCCACCGAGTCTGTCGGCTTGACAATCTTTTTTGAGACTGGAAAAACTCGAGTGCCTTATGGTCTGTTACCACATGTACTCTATATCCCATGAGCTTATCCTCCCATTTCAGGAGCCCCTCGAGGATAGCCAATGTCTCTTGTTCAAACACACGGTAATTGTGTTGTGCCGATGTAAATTTCTTGGACATAAATCCAGCGGGCCGACACGTCTGCCAGGTGGGTCCTTGTCCGTACATCGCGCCTACCCCTGATACCGACGCGTCACAGATAATCCATATAGGTTCTGGTGAGCTCGGATCAATAGGTTTCAAAATCGCTGTTTTGCAACATATTATTTTGATTGTTTCAAAACAGGATTGGTGGATGGGTCTCCAAGCAAATGGCGCTCCGTTCCGCGTCATTGCTGCCAACGGACCCGTATATGCTGTTATATCCGGCAAAAATTGTGCCAAATATTGCACTAGCCCCAAAAATCGTTGCACCTCATGATATGACCGAGGAGTGCGCCAATCACGAATTTTATGCATCTTATCGGCATCCGCATGCAATCCTCGGTCGTCAATGACATGACCGAGACAATCCATGCGCTTCGAATACAGGTCGCACTTCTCCTTCTTAAGGTAAAATTCATTCTGGCGCAATGTGTTAAAAACTGCGCCTAAATGCAGCTCATGGTCTGCGATAGAATTGGAGTAAATGAATATGTCATCCAAGTAGACATGAACAAAACGTCCAATAAATTCTTGGAATACCATAGTCATGATTCGTTGAAACGTAGCAGGTGCGTTGCAGTCACCGATCTGCATCGTATGACTCAAAAATGTTCCGTAGACCGTAGCGAACGCTGTTTTCCAGACGTCTTCCGCGACTACACGAATCTGCTCATAAGCATCGGACATGTCTATTTTAGACCTGTACTTTGCACGGGCACAGTCAAGACGAATCTGATCTTGGTCTGGAAACGGCGTCACATCCTTCCTGGTGTTGGCATTGCGTTTCCGGCAATCAATCGCGGTGCGCAACATCCCAGTTTTCTTGGGTATGCATAACATTGGCGCTGCTTGATCAGTCTGTACCGTCTCCCACCATCCAGCGCGTGTATACCGCTGAATTTTCTCGCTGAGCTGCGGCTTCATCGCGTCCGGACAACGAGGCAAATGGTAATGGTAGAGCATCTGCTCATCAATCAACGGAATACGGTGATTCACAGCTCGCAATGGAGGCATTCTCTCGGGGACTCCCGACATAATGTCCAGACTAATCTCCATCCATCTGTCTCGGAGTCTCGGAATATCCTCCTCAGTGTACACTTTCGTACCGGCAGTTATTTCCGCCATATGTTCTTCAGCCGCAGTCCGGAATACCGAAGCCATTCGCTCCTTAATCTCGGGCAGCAACACTGCATTCTCACTACATTTCTCAGGCGCCACGGCAGGGGGCTGATTACGAGCCTGTATTTCGGCCCGCGCTCGTGCTTGCTCCGCCGAATGCTTGTCTGGGAAATATACTCGAGAAAATTCCATCACCAGCTCAGGGAACCGTCCTCCATCCTTGTCGATTACTTCACCCGTTTCTTCCAAGCACACTGGAAAATTTGGATCAAGCGACACTCGATTAAAATCCTCTATCATTTCCTCGTCGGGGACTTCTTCCCAATACACTTTGCCGTCCGGGGTCGCTCCGAAATTGGATCCTGCCGGTTCAGCTGCAACTGAGACGTCAGGGGCAGGGATATACTCTCCTGCCGTCTGGCGTCATTTCAGTGTTTCCCGCTCAACTCTGCGAGCAGCGTTTCGACGCTCAATTTCCGAGCACTCTTCCTTCTCGGACAGTGTCGGTGCTGGCACGTTCACCACCCTAATCGTGTTATACTGAAAGTCCAGAGATAGCTTATGCTTCCTCATGAACTTAGTTCCAATGATTAGATCAAATTGGTCGAGATTAACAATGTCCAGATATTCATCGGACCTGATATCATCATACTCGAGTTGGGCAATCGTTCCATGATTTATTTTGGAGCGACTGCCTGCGGTCCCCAATTGCAATGTTATTTCGGATTCGATTGGGAACACTTTGATCCCCGCGACACGCGCAAAATCGGGACTGCACGCTTCCGTCGTACACCCCGAGTCAAAGAGTGCAAACGCCTCTTTTCCATTGACCTTGACATAAGCAGTCAAGCAATAGTTCTCGGCTTTTGTGCGTGCGGGTCGAGGTCTGGGTACGCGAGACCGTTTGATATACACTGCCCGCTTCTGACTTGTTCTCGAGCCAGAATCTCCAGCAGTACTTTCTCGTCCCGCCGAAAAATACTCTACAACCGCTTCAGGATCCTGCGTCACGAATAACCCGTTGGCCATTTCGCGCGCCAATTCTTCTAACTCCCGGTCTGTGACATATTCTTCCTCAGAATAATCATCACATAACCCAAACAGCCCAATTTCAGCCATGGTTTTTGGGCGTGCCGGATTCTGGGGTGATACCGTCCGCCGGTGCACTGACTTAACAGATGCATCACTCTCGTTGCCGAAACACGAGTCAGTATCATATTTGTCCAAATCAAATCCGTCAACCGAGGTGACCTCAGTTTGCTCTTGATATCCTGCCGTTGGACCAGCTCCCCCGTTACCAAACACTGAGAATATAAATTCGGACTCATCATCCGAATCACTATCCTCCCCAGGCTTCAATTCCGGCATGTCATCTTGCTCACGCAACTGGAAACATCGCTCATCTCCATCTCCATAGGAATACTCGCTACACTCCTCTAATGTGTACTCAGAGTCATAGCGCTCATTCCCTGGGTCTTCAACGACCGATGCGTGATCCGCCATATGCCGCAGCTGTTCCGTAGCTTCCGGTACCGCTGCCTTCGCGTTACTCTCAGCCGCCTCTCCGACTGGCTTCTCGTCCATCTCCTCAACCTCATGCCCTGCATATAGGTTGGGTGCACGAGGCTTTTCCGTGCATTCGTTACGATAATGCGGTCCCCCGCATCGATAGCAGCGTACCGCCGGCTTTACTTGCGCTGCAGGCGGCTTCGCTCCTTGCTGCGGTTTCGGATACGTCATACGCCCTCCCCCATCGCGACCCGCAGGTCGCGGTGTTTCTCGAGGAATCACTCGGGCGTAGTCAGGACGAAAATCCCTGTTCCGAGGCTCTGGTTCCAACGGCTGACGTCTCACCCAACGGTACTTTTTCTCACCGCCGGGTTGCATGTACGCCAATCGAGGTCCATCACGATCATTCACTATATCTTTTTTCAAGGTACCTGCTCTCACCCCAATAAATTTACGGTGTTCTTTCATCCGCTCATTCATTGACAGTTTCCACTCATAATTCGCAGCACCCTCAAGAACTTCCTTGATCGTGCTAACCTCCGCTGTTATATGCTCATTCAACATATCCTCAGACATAGCCGATGGCAATTTCGCGATGAAATGAGACTTGAAGGTGAGTGAATCAGGACGCTTGATCATTCGTCTGGCAGCCGTCATCATTTCGTAGTACAACCCTATCGACCCAAGTGCGGGTGAATAAGTCGACGTGTAAAACAGCTCGGTGGCTTTCTGAACACACGCGGTATTAATGAATCGCTCAAACAGGCCAATCACTAATTCCTTGTACGTCCACGTCCACTTCGTGCGATACAATCCGACGACCTGGTTTTCATACCAGTTCTTCGCAATACCAGACAAGTAGAATCCGTGCGTTAAAATACGCTTGTGATCGTTGTCTTTGCCTCCCATTCCTATCAACTCCATCCAACGCACTATTCCAAGAATGTGCTCATCAAACTTGACAATATCCGCTGCTCCGTTATAAATTGGGGGCGGCGGAATCTTCAACTGCCTGTTATCATCAAACAACGAATGTTGCTGTGATTTTTTCCCCAGCGCAGTCCGCAGTAATTTGATGTAATGGAAGTGAAGACTCGCTCTCCACTTCTTCAGCACTTTCGCGGCAAGACTCGTCTTTGACGAGTCCTGCAGCTCCATGTCTCGACTGCGGCTCCCGTGCGAATGGTGTTTGCGGCGCTTATTTCGTTTTGTGCGCCGTTTATGATCTCGATCGCTCTCCCCGCTTCGTTTACGCGGAGTGCGACTAGGTCCTTTGGATTTCTTATCACTCTCGCTCTCTTCGCTCTCGCTTCCGCCACCATCATCGTCGGGATCTGATGGAGGTTCCCCTCCTCCCCCGTAACGGTGGCCCGTCCGAGTATGCGGATCCGAGCCAGACTGCGAGTTCAGTGTAATTTCAGTTACGTTAAACTGATCCTCGTCCCAAGCACTATCCGTGTCGTCTGACCGCGAATATGTAGACTCCTCGCGGTACGTTCCGTCATCCTCCTCCGATGAAGAATCTGACGAGGAATCTCCGCCTCCGCCACCATTTCCACCCGCTTGCGCGTTCGCAACCGGAGCAGAATTATGGCCAGCTTCCTTCTTCGGCGAACGCGGCTCCATTTTGTGCTTTTCCTCTGATTTTTCAGATCGTTTGCCAGATCGCTCCAGCTTTTGATCACCCAACACGATCTGACGGGCGGATGATTGCGCTGCTGGAGCACCAAAGCTGGTAACATCAGGGAAAGGTACGTCGCCAATTTTCAAATTGGACGACACTGCCTTCTCTCCCTTTACCACAATTCTTTTTCCGCCCCGAGTCCCGACAGAACTCCCTCGGCTCGGTGCGGGGCCTACTTCTATGGGATTACCATCGTCATCCCAGCTTATACCCTGGTCTGCGACAGTTGTTTTTCCCTCACGCATCAATTCCTGAATTCGATATTTCTGCAGTATGATGCGATTTTTCAAGTCATGAGTCAGCCTAACAGTGGGACCAGCTACCGGTACCGCTGTAGACTTCTCCTTCGTCACTTCCACGTTCTGCTTAACCACACTCGGACCCGCTTCCAAGCTACGCTTACTATCTTCAGCGGTAGCGCGAGCCTTGCGTGCGGCCTCTTCCAACGCGACTGCCGTGTCCTCATTCTCCCGAGCTTCCAAGGCCGCTGCTGACATGCGCTTGGGTCTTTCGTCTTGTCGAGCAATCTCTTGCGCAAGTGCAAGATCCGCTCCCTCCAACGCATATTTCTCCGCAAGTTGTTCTGCGAAAGCGTGATCATCCTCTACACGCAGGTCACGCAGCCTCTTTTCGGACTCATCTAGCGCCCGACGCCGAGCACGATATGCGTCAGTGTTCTGAAACAATTCACGTTCGCGCTCAATGGCCGCTCTATCAAGTTCAGGGTTGCGGCGCGGACGCTGATGACTCGGTGAACTGGCCTCACTGCTAGATGAATCGGGCACCGAATGGATTTCATTAGGTGCATCGTCTCCTTTAGCGCGCTGCTTTTCGCTGCGTCGCCTCAGCCGACTACTACTGACCGATACATCAGAGTGCTCATAGGCCCCAACAATATCATCGATCTGGCCTGCACTCGTCGGTGGTTTGGAGACACGCTTGGCGTTCTCGGATCCCACCGGTGCCTGTACCACATTGCGACCGACCGCGATTGCCGCAGGATGTCCGCGCACCACTCCTCTCAGTCTCTCGCTGGTCTGCCGCGCCTTGGCGGCGCGTTCAGCCGCGTTGCGCGCAATGTCGCGCTCGCGATCGCGTTGTCGCCGAACGTGATCGGGGTCATCCTCGTCATGAACCTCGATCACCGTCGCTCTTTCACGCTCGCGTTTACGATCCCGCTCACGACGAGCCACGATGTTGTCCTCGTCCGCAGGCGTAACGACGACGCTAGGCGTAGTAGGTACCACAGTACGAGGACTCACCGGGCTTGCAATAGATGTACGCGATCCGGACCGTCTCGATGTATCCAGATCAATAGCAGGTTGCAGTCCCATAGAGTCGAGATTCATCGCATAGATTTCCGAAGTTTGTATAGAGTTTTGAGGAGTGTCGTGGCGTCCAGAAGTTAATGCCCGGTGAAACGCCAATTCTGCCGGAGTAGGTGTTAACGACGGCGTCAACGATGGCAGAGCCGACGAGTTCACGGTAAGCAGTCCCGAGCGGATGTTAGATTCATAATCCGCTCCGCTGATCGCACCCGATCGCGGCGACGGAGAATCTCCGCCGTCGATCATGATCGAGGGCGATCCGCGATTAGATGGTGGAGGCGGCGGCGGAGGTGGATCTTCCTCCACCGCGTACTGCTGCTGCTGCAACATTGAGGTTGCTGCAGCCTCAGTGGTCGCGTCCGCTGCCGGCAGCTTTTTCTGCTGCTTACCACCTTTTCCCTTCTTCCCCTTCGACGATTTCTTGGTTTTGCCCGGATCGGCCATCGCCAACGAGATCGTCTACTACGAGATGAAGAACGCAAGTTATAGTCGTCTGATTACAGACGATCGAGCTTGCGCAATTGCAAAGTCGTTCTCTGAAAATTTTCAGCCTCACTATTTGAAAGTAAGGTCAAAAAAAGTGTTAAGGGGTCACTTCGACCTCCGTTACACTCTTAGGTAGAACAGTAAATGACCAGCACAAATCAGGATAGATTTGGCAAGCTATTTCAGAGTTACAAGTATAAGAGTGTGGAGGTTAAAGTTAAGCGTCCGTCGCCAAACAACTAGCTACTTGAAGCACAGCGCGACGTCCTTGATGCCAAACATGAGTCTACGCGAATCGTCACAATGTGACACAACGCGTCTCGTTACCACGCGTTACATCAACCTTCGTTCATTGGCTGATTGAAGTCCCAGCCTTACCTCTCACGCTGGATTCCAATGCCGCTGCGAGCGTTGAGAGATTAGCTATTCTACAAGGTCCGTTGAACTTACCATTGCGTTGACTACACGTCTACTGACCTCTTTGTAGCTACTCTAGACAACTTACACCGGCCTCGAACGCCGAGACTATCGTCAAGTTGGACTAGGTACGTCTCGTTTAAAAGTTTTCACTAATAACTTGTTAACTCAGTTCGGTTTAGAACTAGAGATAGTCAAGTATACCTAGACTATTCCTTGGGCGTTCTGACTTGCACATACACGAACTAGGTGCGTTCATTTCGTTCTCATCTGACCTTATCTCGACTGACTTTTATATTCTTTTTCAAGTTCAACCATTGGGACGTCGACTCGTGTTGCATTGGGGCTGGGATTGAGATGGTCGGGGCCTCACAGGTGCGTCGAGTTTACCTTTACCTTCACTTTGTCTTTACTGACTTATCTCAGACGACTTCAATTTCGTTCACCCTGGCTTGGAACGCCGAGGTTACCGCCACAGTGCCTCAAGTACAACCATCGCGACTTCAACTCGTGTTACATTCAGGTTGAGGTTGGGATGGTTGAGGTCTCACAGGTGCGTCGAGTTTACCTTTACCTTCACTTTATGTTTACTGACTCTTCTCAGACGCGTTCAACTTGACTCGCCCTGGGTTGGATTGGCGGGGTTATCCTTTAATTTTCAGGTACGTCGCGTCAATTTTGTATTGAACCTCTCGTGTTGACTCGACGAGCAGAGCTATGCTCCTCCTTGCTAGCAAGACTTTGGTCTTGTTCAGTCGTCGTGTCCACCATATGTTCCATTCTTATCTGACCTTCGTTCAGTTGACTTGTCTTGTTTCGTAGTCGTACCTCTAGTTTGTGATTGTCCAGGTAAGCTTTCCCGTCGCATTTTGTGTACTATTTCAAGTCACTGACCCCTTGCAGCGGAGTTTGGTTGATTTGGATGTAGTGGGTTGGGTTCGGGGTTTACAATCGCGTTGAGGCACAAGGTACGTGTTTATCTCGGGCGTTGGTTCGTAGTTGAATTCAAATCGAGTGCAACTACAAGTTCGACTCGATTGATCTCGCAGCCCAAGCATTGGGCAGGCCCGATTTCGGCGGCGATTTGTTCCCTGCCGGGCTTGCACCGACTTCAACGTAGATCTATTCTAGTTACATCTACTGTAGTCTACTCTAATTTTTTGTGTAGACGTGCATCAATGGTAAGTCTTTCTCACTTTCCCTCCGTTCAACGATCCACTTATCTTATTTGCTTTAGTTCTCGCTCGTACTTACCTCCAAGCCAATCAACGTGGCCAACTCAAAACCAACCTCAACACAACCCCAACTTAGCCACAACTCGCGTCGCCTTACTTGTGAGGCAACCACTTGTCCAATACTGAGTTCTATCTTACTGACTACGTGTTTTGTTCCAGAGCGTCCCGAGATCGTTGAAGACCTCATCCGAGCCTCAAGTTCAAGTCCATTTGACCTCGGACTTGGATCTCAATCCAAGTCAGTGAAGTTTAACTACACTACTCGTCGAATCTCCTCGCTAATTGCATTCCGTGTCTAGTCGCGAACGTTCGGGGCGTGACGCAGCATTCGACTCCGGCATTCCATCCTATCTCGTTCCGAGGTAAGTATGTATTTTTGTTGCATTGTTCGCTTTCGATCCGGGCTGACTTATTTTACTTCTCTACAGATACTATCTCTATCTCGAGATCTCCACCCCAAACCCCGCTCATTCTTGTTTATTCCCTTCCCTTCTCTGGCTCAAACAAGGTAAACTATCCAATCCAATCTCTCCTTCACACGAACACTTACTCACCTTTTCAACCCAGCCCCTCAATCCAATCAACGTTCAACCCCCGAGCTCAATATACCACACCCGCTCGTTCTATTAATTCCCTAAGACGAAGGTAAGCATTGCATTAGTTCGATTCCATTCGATTCGGATTTTGGGTCACTGATAGCATTTGATTTGGAGTTGGAGTTGGAGGTGCGCGGGCGGGGTTGATTTGTGGGGTGAGTTTTTGATTCCATTCATGTGCTGACTTCGTTTTTGCGTTAGCATTGATTCGTATTCTCACGCCCGGCTTGCGATTCACTCGACCGCCTTGTTCTAATCCGCAAGTCCCCGTCTTTCCTTTGATTTTCTCCGTTCACTCACGATCCCACAGATTTTGTAGTAGACCCCAAACGAATGCATTCAATTTGTAGCTAGACTACAAATTCGTACTTACAGATACACAAAAGTCCGTATGTAGAGTAGCTATTTATGTTAGATAAGTAGGTAGAGGTCCCGCACGTGCACGGACAGCGCCGCGGCGGCGCGACTCGCGAGCGCGCTGCGGCACAGCGAGCGGGGTGGGGTGGGCTGGGTTCGGCATGCCGGGGAGAGCGCTGCACGAGGAGTGCGACATGCGCAACGGTCGGGCGGGGACGGGGGCACGGCGTCGCAGGCTACTCGCGCGCAGCGCGTACGCTGCACGGACCAGCGGGGTGGGGATGACGAGGACAGCCAGCTCGCACAGGACGCGGCAGCGCTGCAGCTCGCAATCGCAGCGTGCGAGTGTCGCAGCACGCGCGCTCGGTGTCCCCTTTGCCGATGAATCGCGCCCGTTCACATCGAGCGCTGCGTCCCCATGCCGCCAGTACAGCCAGCATAGAGGGCGCTGCACCCGCGCCGCGCTCTGAGTCGGCTTGCAGATGCAGACGCGACGCGCACTTGATGCGGGCCCTGCGTGCACTCCCCGCTTCTCGTCCCGACGCAGCCGCGCCGTGCGTGCATGCGAATCGGGAGGTGGGAGTAGGGCTGGGTGAAGCGGAGTCGGGGCGGGGAAAGAAAGAGAAAAGAACAGAAGAGAAAGAGGAGATCCAGGGGAGGAGAGAGGGGAGGAAAAAAAGAGAACGGGGTATGGGGTGCGCACCTTCTGTACTCGTGCCCACCTCTAACCATCCGGGCAGGTGCACGCTTGTCGTTGTGCTCTCGTTCGTGCTTGAGGGGGTCGGCCGCTGCACGACTCGGGCAATGGTGCGGCGGATACGGTGCGGATGGCCTGCGAAGTGGGTCAGCGCGTACGAGGGAGGGAGATGAGAGGGAGGGAGCGGAGTGAGATGGGACGCGCGAGCGCCTCTTGTCTTCAGAGCAAGTAGGGCGGGGAGTGGGCATGGATGAGAAAGGGAGGCGGATTGCGGACGCACCTTACACTACACTGGGTCAGCGCGAGACTCGGCACGTGGGCTGTGCGTTTGTGCGCTTGTGCGGACGCGGGTGCTTGTTCTGCGACGGGAAGGTACGCGGGCTTGCAGGCCGCGTTGTCGCTGTGGACGGGGATTAGCGGAGACAAGGGGACGGAGCGAGGCACGTACTTGCTGCCTTGTTCTTTTCCTTGAGGTGCTGGCGGGAAGGGCAGCTGGAAGTAAACGCGTCAGCAAGAGGAGAGTGAGAGAGGGACACGTACGCGATGACATGCAGATTGGCGCAGCGTTCTGCACACGGGGGGCCAGGGGGGAATGTAGGCATGGAGGGAGTACGGGACAGCGACACATCTGGAACGCGGAAGTCCATTGCGGCCGCAAGCCGGCGAAGACGTGGCAGACGCGCTTCTCGAGGCGCCGTGGACGAGACAGCGGGTGCGGTGCCCGCGCAGACAAGTCCAGGTGCGTTATTGTGCACGGCGGCGCCGTTGCGTGGGTGTAATCGGAAGGACGAGCCGCGCACTGGCGCGTTATCTGCTGGTGTGCGTCAGTCAGCGCAGGGAGCCGACACTGTGGTTCCCTTGTTGACGCGGCATAGGCGACGACGAGGCCCGGTGGACGAGGGAAGAGGATGCGCGGGTGCGCAGTGCGGAGGTTCATCGGGGGCGTGCGCTGTGTCGTTGTGCGCGACGTGGTTATGGCGTGGTGCTTGCGTGCGGCGTCGACGTGGAGAGAAACTGGCTGGTATCCAAGCAGACTACACTCGCGGCCCGCAGACTCGCGCCCACCGGTATCCGCACGGTGTACACGCTGGTGTAGCCCCGCCCAATGCGATCTGCTGCCAGAAGCTCGTCGACGCCCAGGCGAAGGTGTCGGTCGTTGTGCAGACGCGGGGTGCCAGCCGGGCCGGTAGCGTCACGTGCCATCAATCAATCACTGGAATTATTTTTTCACTCTTCCCGTCGTCTTCCCCTCCTCTCCTCCGTCTACTTTGTCCTTGGACAAAGGACATGGCGTCCTCTCTATGGTCGCGAGCATCGTCAGGGTGTATCGCTTCGACCTCCAGAGCATTGTGCTCTCGACCGTCTTTCTCAAATTGTGCGTGTTCCTCTCTATGCCTGCTCCTCGCAGGGGCCTTCCATCCCTCCAGTCCTTCCGCGTTCCGCACAAGAATGCTAACATATCTGTAGCGCTCTCCCAACTCCTCCGGTCGTCCAATTGCACTGGTAAGGCTCGTCACGAGTGCGGGTCACCCGCGGGTCATCCCGAGTTTACCCGTGGGAATACTCGTGGGAAACTTGACCCGCGGGTTCGAGTACCCGTGGCCACGGGTTTTCACGGATCCGGGTTCAGATTTGGGTACAACGAGTTTTTACTCAGAATTTTCAAAGTGTTTGCAATGTGTTCCTTTGGGCTGAAAACAGCAAAAACAAAAAATACCTGCGAGTTGATCCGTGGGAAACCCGTGACTCGCGGGTCAAGTACTCGTGATGGCGGGTTTCCCACGGATCCGAGTATGGCCTCGAACATTGCGGGTACTCGCACCACGGGTCCGAGTCAACTCGCGAGTTAACTCGTGACGAGCCTTAAATTGCAGGCGCTCTTATGCAGCGGCAGCAGCAACACACGTAGCGGAACCGGAACGCAAGTTCATTTTCTTCTTCCCCGTACTCACGCATACTTATCTTCTTCCAGTCGTCGAGTCTGACGTTGACCGCAAGGGTGCTTCCTTCCTGTCCTTGAAGGGCAAGATCACGCAACAAACTCTCGACGCCATCACGGTGAAGCCCTTCAAGCTCACGAACATGTCCCCGGTGCAGGCCGAGGTTCTGCCCTGCTCCCTGAGCTCGCAGAGCCCTACGACCCCGAAAACAGGAATCACGTCCGCGACCTGCTTGTCCGCGCAAAAACAGGAACGGGGAAGACCCTCGCGTTTCTCGTGCCCGCCATCGAGGCGCGCGTTAAAAGCATCGAGGAGCACGTGCAAAGAACAACGACACCGGGAACATCGGCGTCGCCAAGCAGCGGTTTGGGCGGCGAACCGTCGGGACACTGGTTATTAGCCCAACGCGGGAGCTGGCGACCCAGATTGCCAACGAGGCGTACGGCTGACGCACAACCACACTGATTTCGAAGTTCGACTATTAACCGGAGGGTCAAGCAAGCGCATGCAAATGCGGGACTGGATGAAGGGACGCAAGGATATTGTTGTCGCGACGCCCGGACGACTGCGCGATCTCCTCGAGTCGGAGCCGGATGTCAAAAACGCGATCGCAGAAACTCACGTCGTAAGTGCACTCCCCGCTTGAGATCCACCGCTAACTCTCATACAGCTTATCCTGGACGAGGCGGACACACTGCTCGACATGGGCTTCCGGGAGGACATCGAGGACATCAAGCGCTTCCTGCCCCGGTGCCGCAGCGCCAGACGCTCTTGTTCTCCGCCACGGTCTCGAAGCAGATCCAGCAGATCGCGCGCTCCACTCTCGCGCCGAACCACAAGTACATCAACTGCGTCACGGACGATACGTCGCCCGTGCACGCCCACGTCAACCAGTACCACACCATCCTGCCCAGCGCGAGCGCCCAGCTCCCCCATCTCATGCGCCTCATCGCGCACGACCAGCTCCCCGCGACGGTAAATGTCTGTCTCTTTCTCGTTTTGTCTCGTAGATACAAACCATGTACTCGTAGCTCAATAAATTGGTTTCAATCCCAATATTGATGAGCTCGATTCGCGAATCACCTCGTAATCATGCTTACACTTCGCTACCCCTAGCTCAGTCAACCTCCGCTAAGGCAATCCGCCGCCAAGGCTCCTCCGTCGCCACTTTCTTCTTCTCTTATTGTTTCTCGCTCGCGCACGGACCTCAAAAATATTTGCTCGTTGATTAGCGGGTCACGAGCAAATTTTGAGGTTTTGCACTCCTCAGGATGCCGTTTTGGCGCAGTCTCTCAGCCTTAGAGTAGGTAAGTAATTTACTGACTACTGACCACCAGACATAAGGATTTTCAAAGACTGGGAGGTGAGGTTAGTGAAAGGGAATTAGTTGCAGGTACCCATCGAACGAATCGAAACACACCTTGCTTGCTGAACTCCCACTGAACGCTCCGCAGAAGAAAAAATGAAACTGAGCCTCCAAAATGCTCAGAATCGGTGCGGTTGAGCTTCAATTCACACCTCTGTTTGGGGCGCTGTAAGCTAGTTGAGGGCAAAGTGTGAGCACGTACACATATACCTTATGTGTTGCAAGCGCCGCAGGCGGAGAAAAATCCAAGGTAAGCTCTGGAGTCTCGCCGAAATGAAGGGTTGAACTCACTCACCTTTATGGTTACCCAGCGCCTGCGGCCCGGAAAAATCTGAGCATCCCCGCTCCCATGGTGTTGATGGTCGAGGTCCAGATCCGAGGTCGAAGTCGAGGCTGAAGGTGTCGATGGTCGAGGTCGAGGTGATGGTCGAAGGCGAGGCTGGACGAGAGAGCGCAGCGTCGAGGAAGGGCATAAGCACTAGAGGAGAGGGGATGGTGGTCGTACGAAAGCAAGAGGTGTTTGACAGCTTTCGTAAATCAAAACTGGTTTTGTGGCCGGAAATAAATCAAATTGCAAGGAGCAAAAGAATTAGCGAGGTAAGCGCACGGCGGCCTGGACCTCCGCGGCAGCTCACTCGCAGCAGTTACCGTAATCATAGCTTGGAGGACGAAAAGTCTGTCTCTGTGAAGCCCTTCCGCGCGGCGTCGAATTCAACCAGGTTGAAAATAACTTGCAATCAGAACACCGGGCTGGTTGGAGGTCCCGCTCGCGGGAGATTCAGAAATTTTGAAAGGAACTGTAGCCCCATGGGACGCGTCGGTTCACGGGGGCCGTCGGGGCTGGGAGGCCGCAAAGACCATTGCTGCGGAGCCACTCGCGGGAAGCTCAGAAATCAAAATTTGGAATTGGTGGCTCGTAAGAGACAGTAACAGAGGGGATTGAATAATGGGAAGGGAAGACGCTCGCAGCGTCGGTCGCGGGACGCAGGAATCCAAATTTTGATGTGCTGGAGTGCGGAGGTATCAGGCGCGCTCAGATCACTCGGGTGTGTTGCGGGGCGCCGAAAAATCAATTTTTGAAACAGAAGCTTGGCTAGGGACCTAACGTAACCTCGCCGTGCTCCACCGTAAATTCCCTACTTACAGAAGGAGAGAACATAAGTAAGCGCGCGAAATACCATTGAGACAACGAAAGAAGTAGAAAGGCCGCTCGCCGGACGGCCGAATATAGTGTCTAAGTTCGGGCGCCCCAGAGCGGCGCCCTGGATGCGCGACAGCGCGGACTCGGATCATTGCACATAGTGGAGCGGGGTTTTGCCTGCCGGCGGCCAAATCTTTGAGAAAAAAGGCCCGTTAGTGCGTGAAAAAAGTCATCACAAGGCAAAATAGGAAGTGTGGCTCACCAGTGTTGAAATCCCGCTCGCGGGAAGTTGATACACAGAGTCGAAGTTTGCGCGCCGCAGAGCGACGCGCTGCATACGCGAGAGCACGGGGCCGGCTGATTGCAGGTCGCGGCGGGGTTTGCCTGCCGGCGGCGAATTGTCTGAGAAAAAATGACAAGTTAGCGCGTGAATAAGGCTTGAAAACGAGAGAAGAAAAGACAACTCACCGGTGTTGTACGCCCGGTCGCGGGAACACAATACATAGTGACAAGACATGACGCGCCGCAGCGCGGCGCGCTTCGTACGGCAGCGCTCGGGGTCGGGCATTGCACATGGAGGCAGTACATGCCTACCGGCGGCAAATTCCTTGAAGAAAAGGTCAGTGAGTGCACAAACAAAGCAAGATAGGAATGCAGGCTCACCAACATCGGCACGTCGATCGCGGGACGGCGATACGTCGTCTCGGGGCTATCAGCACCGCTGCGCGGCGCCTCGGAGCGACACCAGAGATTCCAGACGACGCGCGATGGCCCACAAAGCCACTCGCCGGAGCGCAAGCGCCATCTGTTGTCTTGAGGCATCCAGCAGCAAATGTTTAATGGGGCTCCGGCGGCTCAGAAGAGTTGGCCAGCAATTCTCGGGCCATGGGAATGAATCCAGAGGAGTTTGGAGTGTTTGTGACTAATGAGAGGTGGAGAGGTGAGGCCCAGGTGGATGTTGCGTCGTTGACGGAGTGGTGGTGGGAGCGGAGTTGAGCTTCCCATCAAGTCGCAAAGTGGTCACAACTTGAACGCGCCGCCAGCTCCCACCGACATCCGATGATCGACCGCGGTATATCAGCTCCGTCTGGAGTGAAATACACGCACTTCACCGCCTTCCACGGCCGACTCCGGGACGTCGCACAGTGCTTCAGCCCACCCTGGGAGGCCGCGACATTGTGCCGGTTTACCCGCTGCCACATCACCTCGCTACCTCATAGCGCCCGGAATTCCAGACGCCTCGTCGGATCTTTAGTGGAGCTGTTGTGGTTCCCGATATGCCCGTTGATGCCCACGGCCTCGGTTTCAACTGCGGGTTTTTGGTTGCTTTTTGCTAACATCGACTTTTTTCTTTTGGCTCCAAATTCCCTGCTCAAATTCTATACAGATCGAGCAGCCCATCAAGCGAGCTCGATAGGATTTTACTAGCTTTTTTCGCCCAGAAACTGCCCTCAGATTGAATTTTCTTTTGGCAGGCCGCACGTGGCACCACTACGCCTGTGTCCAAATTAGGAAGGTCTGGTTGAAATCCCCCCGAGCAATTCGATTTAAATTTTTCAAGGAAGCGTAAAATTAGCCGAAGCGTGTGAAATACATTCTTGGAACCTCTCAAACGTGCCTGTCGAATTTTGGAGCCTCAAGGGAGCCACAGAGTATAGGATTCAAGAAAGCCTGCCTCCTGCGAATAACTCGATATTGCAGCATCGCTGGTACTTGGATTCGGCCAAATAGTCACGTGAGTACTCCACCCTATCTTCCGAGCCGTTCCTGAAGATCTTGCGGCCCACGGGCGTCCAGGGACGCAGCAACATGCGAAATTGTGTTTCCCATGAATTCCGCTGCCCGCACATTCCGGCCGCCGCGCTACCTATTCTTATGAGCGGCGAACTCAATGTACGTGATATAAATCAGTAATCTATCAGCTGGCCCTGTTTCATGGTGCGCGTAGTCTCTATAGGAATATTTTCACCCGGTCGACTTTTGGGCTTTTTGTTCTCGTGCAAGCCCGTGTAACGGATTACCTACCGTGAGTGCTCAGCATAATGAGAATCAAAATTTTGAACAGATCGCTCATGAATAGCTCGCGCAAATCGGAGCTCTTTGGAATTCTCGCTTCAACATTGAAACCATGTCCGATTCCGGACCCACTGCGGCGCATCGGAGTTGTCGGCGCAATGCGCTGGCACTCCAAATTCCTCCCACGTCGCGCTTGCGCTTTTGTATATGAACCCCCGAACTTCGGCCAACTCAGCATGGTCAACATTCGCCCACTTTCCCTCCTGCCCTCCTCCGAGGTCCCGGGGCCACCGGCATCCCGGCACTGCCATGGCCAGCCTTTCAACTCACTTGGACGCCCCATCTTGCCATTGCCGCGCTCTTAATCTTTCTATTTCTTCACTTCAGCTCGCCCTCGGGCTTTCCCGACACTATCAAGCCGACTCGGCGCGCCCTTCCCACGCCGTCCCTTGGACATCAACCACCACCAACGTCGTCCCACCTCATTCAACCAAGGTCAGTGAAGTCGTATAGACTCTTCTACATACTAACCCACCTTTCATTAGCTTCTTTCAAGTTCCAATAACCCGCTTGAACCCGCCGTTCATTCGCAAACGTGACGGCTCGTAACGCTCGTTTAGCTTTGTTTTTGGTTCAGCAGCCACAAAGTGCGTACTACACTTCCTTTTCATCACACGGATTTCGTTGCTAATGTTTTTGAAGACTTTTTAGCCTTGTCTACAAGTCCGCAGCCCAAAAGATTTCACTTGCGTTCATTTGGATGAACGCAACTTTGCCGTTATTGACTTCAAGTTCTGAAAATCATGTATGTCCTTGCCTTTTCTGCTTTAAACCATTACTGGCCACCGTTTTGGTTCTTCTAGCCATTCAATCTCGTCTGACTTGCTTCACATTACAGCGCGCCGATGCATGACTGCCGATTCAAAGGTAAGCCTTATTTTGTTCACCTTAATCCATGACTGACCTTCGTTTGACTAGCTGTAGGGCTATTGACCAAATTCTCAAGTCTAGCGCTTGCCTCTGCGCTGCTGGCTTCGTTCTAACTCAAGGTAAGTCACTATCTTCAGTACTAACTCGGATTGACCGTCGAATAGGCTTGCACTCGATTACCTTAACTCTGCTCGGCCACCTTTCTTCGCGGAGGTATGTCCTTGATTCTTGTACTTCAATTTACTACTGACCGTCCTTTGACTCGTTGTAGTACTCAAGTCTCGGCTTACTTACCTCGCAGCGGCGCTTCACAAACTCACGAAGTCTACGATCGTAAGTCTTGACTTTTTTCGCTCACTACTTGATTGATTACTGACCTTCGGTTCGTTCACTCTAGGACCGCCTCAGCTTCATTGAAGTAACTTCGTATGGCGTCTAACAAGGTCACAAGGACTGGTCTGACGATGTAGAGGATCAGGTATGTCGTTGACTCGTGCTTGCTCTGACCCTTCAATTTTTCTGACTGGCGTCAGATCTTGGTTAGATTTCAAAGGTACAGTCACCTTTGGCTGGTTTTGGTTTTGAAGGGAAGGATACGCGGTCCCATGGCCTCAGGTGCGTCTCATTAACATCTCTTCAACTGTTAAGGGGTCACTTCGACCTCCGTTACACTCTTAGGTAGAACAGTAAATGACCAGCACAAATCAGGATAGATTTGGCAAGCTATTTCAGAGTTACAAGTATAAGAGTGTGGAGGTTAAAGTTAAGCGTCCGTCGCCAAACAACTAGCTACTTGAAGCACAGCGCGACGTCCTTGATGCCAAACATGAGTCTACGCGACTCGTCACAATGTGACACAACGCGTCTCGTTACCACGCGTTACACTCTCCCCCATGGCGAGTGCTACACTCGCATTCCAAGAAACAACGCGTGGGGATATGGATAAGCAAGAATCAAGACGATGCCTTCGCGGCATGATTTCGAAATATAACCATTGAGCGAGTATTGGATGCGTCAGAACCCGGATAAGAATCTACTGAGGATGATGGTGGGATCCCGGATGCTGGTAGTCGACATTCATGTGCGTGCTCTCGTCGTATGCGTTCCCCGCGTGCGTTCCGGCCCCCGATCCTCCGCCTTGCGCATACATACTAGCCGTTCCAAATTGGATTGGCTGTTGCAGCTGCTGAGACGGTGCGTATTGACCGGACGAGGGCTGGTGAGAGTATGAACCGGCGTTACTCCATGAGCCAGACGATGGGGCGCCGTGATGACCGGGGCCGGGCGTCGGGTACGAGGGCCCATGGCCGGCCGAATGAGGAGGGAAACGCCGATGCGGGGTGATGAGGGGGAGCATACGGAATGTGGATATGAATATTCGTGCATCAGCGGCGGCGCATGCATTGAAGACTGCATGGAGTTGGGATGAATACCGGCTGGTGCGTAACGGGAAGTGTAGATGGAGTTGGACGCCGAATGATTCGAATATTGACGCTCGTCCGTGTGCGGAGGAGAGCGACGCGATGTCGACGCGACTGCATTGCGCTGCTGATGGGGACGAGCCTGATGGTTTGCAACGAATCCGCCGCGTCCGCGGGATGCGCCACGTTGCGCATACCGTGCTCCAGGCGTCTGTGCATTCCTTTTTCCTTCGTTTCGCTCGTCTTGGATGGCTCACGACCACCGGAGCTACGGCCTTCTCTTTGCCGCCAGCTGACGGCGTCGTCTTGAGCACGATCTTGGGATTGGGTTTATGAATACGGGGTCCCGTTAGCTGTACGGGCAAAGGTTGCAGTGTCACAGGTTGGACGCCTCCGCCTTCCACGCGCAGCGGGATGTCGCGTAAAAACACACCCCTCTCCTGCACTTTGTTCATATGCGAATCTGGCCACGGCAATCCAGGCGGACGCGGAATGAAACTCGTCATGAGACGCTCCCAATCCGACTGGGGGTCCGCCTAGTTTAGCCACGACCTGCTTCGATCCTTCAATTATGTCGCGGAGTTCAGTCAAATCGCAGCCCTTCTTCGAGCTGGCAACAAGACTCTCCGCAAGATTGAGTGCGTACCGATACATATCCTCAACCATGGGTACCGTTACGCCCATCCGAGCCAGTCGACGAATGGCCTGGTCTTCGGTGACGGCCTCCTTCGTAACCCACTGCTGAACGTTGACCTCAGTCGGCTATCGTAAGTCGTTCGAGTCTCAAGGTAGTGGGGTACGTTTGCGGATAAGTACCACATACAAACAGCGCGCGCGTCACCGACCACGCATTCTCGCTATCCTGCTGATGATTCGAGGAGTACCCTTTGAGTTTGGGCGCCGATATCCCGTTCCACAGTTGGAAACCCACGCAGCAGCTGGCTGTCGAGTGTACCGAACTCGTCGCGGAACTCGAGCCCCTCCGGAGGGCACCCGCTTTTCTGGATGAAGGCTGCGAGAACTCGTATATCATCGCCGAATCCAGGCATCTTTGCGATTTGCCAGAATTGACGATTCTCTGCGAGTGCGTTGGCATCAACATTGAAACACTGGAAGAGAGCCCACATCCAGCTGGGTAACTGGAAATGTTCCAGTGCCCACTGCTGTATGTCAGTTAAATCCTTCTTCATCGTCTTGTCGGTCCGCGCCTGAACATATTCGCCGAATACCGCGAGACCAACAGGATAGCACACATAGTCGTGCATAAACTGATATGCCTCAAGGTACGCGGGTAAAGTCGTGGGCACGAAGTTTTTAATGCTCCACGTCGCCTTGGGTGGTGGAAGCGCAGGGACTCCACTATATGGCCATTGAACGACCATACGAGGAATGCCCTTCATGTTCTCCCAGTCTACCTCGACGGCGGGCTGACGGACCTCCGCCATAACGATGTCCTCTTCAGAAGGTGCTGCGTCGCTCAGCATTGCTGCAGCTTTCGCAGCGTTACTAATCGACACACCTTGGGGACAAAACGTAATTGTCTTCGAGCCAGCTTGCCCGCTGCGCTCGTTCAAATTGTCGTTCGAAACCCTGCTGCGCGACGTGCGGAGTCTTTCGAGATCTCGACTCGTCGACGCGGTCCATTTGCATATGCGCGTCCTTGAGCTCCGCTTCGAGCTTGTCGACGCGCTTTTTGAAGTCCTTCACGACCTCCCACGCCTTTTTTGCGTCCGTCTTGCACGCTAGCCGCGCCGCTGAGACTTCGATGAGTTCGGTGCGCTGAGTGCGCAACTCCGTCTCGCGCTCACGCAAACACCCTGCGTACAGCACATATCTCCCCTTCAAGGCGGGCCTGATCGCCCTCCCGATGGGTCATAGTCAACCAATGTGTGCGCAACTTTAACGCCGCGTCGAGACTCCCTCGTTGTCCCGTATTCCATTGCACACGTGCTCGACGTAGTCGAGGCAAATGCCACAATCATCGCCCTCGCGCTTGTCTCGACTCGTCACACTCGCACATACTGGCGCGCCGAGAATCTCATGGAACGCCCATCCTCCGGCGTCCATGACCTCTTTAAGCTGAGCCAGGGTAAGTCGGTCCATATTGGTCTCAAGACCTCTATCGATCCGCCCCAGCGTCGCGACTACCTCGAGTCCTGTCGATCTTCTCCCCCCACGCAGTCCATCATCGGACTGCGTCGGAGAGCGACTACGCCTCGGTGATTCGTGAGAACTGACCTCAGCTGAGCCAGTGTCCTCCGCCTTCGCCAAGTCCAAGTCCAAATTAGGCGCGTCTACCTCCATTTGTGGAGGTTTGTCCAGGTCCAATACTAGGTTGTCCATAGCTATTTACACGAGCAGATTGGCGAGCAGAGCGTCCCAGTGTTGAGCGACGATATGCTGGCGAAGATGAGGGTATGAAGCAAGAGTGAAATTTTCGCGTCTTCTCTTCCCACAATCCCGTGTGCAAGCCTGGACCCACAAGTCGGCCGCGGAGTTCAAGAATTGATCGGGGATCAACTGTCATTCAATATGCCTCCGTGCTCCCCCATTCCGCGCGACACTCTACTCTTTTTAATTCACTTCTCTTTGCCTCCGCTGTGTTTCTTAGGCAACTGCTGCCATTTCGTCACACCGTGAAGCATGAAGTAATCGTCAAGTGCAACTGAGTAGCTTGACCGCGTTGAAAGCCTCCCAAGTCGTGTCCCCCAGGTTCCATTGAACGTGAAAATCCACCTTATTCCCCGTCCAACGGTGGGCCAGAATGGAGTCCACTTGCCACTCATCTCCAGCCGGTTCACCGAAATCATAAGGTCCCGGTTGCGCACGATTGGGAAACAACGCGTCATCGCTTTCCACATACGGGCGCAACAGACTAACATGAAATCGGTTATGAACTCTCCTAGCAGCCAGCACTTCTGGCAGCTCCAGTTCGTAATCTGAACACTCAGGGTACGCCTTCTGCACCCGGTAGGGTCCGACAAACTTTGGAAGCAATTTCTTGGCTCTCCCCTTCGCAATGCCAAATTCTCAGTGGACAAATACACCATTGAGCCTTCTTCAATGAGGGATCCTCTCGTCGGTGTTTGTTTGCCTGAGTTGTTGAGAATACGCGTGCGGCGATGATCGCATCATGCGCTTCAGCTAAGCTCAGTAACGCTCGCTCTGCAAACGCCCGCGCCCCTGGTGGCGCTTTACGCGTAGTACCAAATTCCCGAATCATGGAGGGCATATATCCCCCCGTTAATTCGAACGGTGCGTATCCAGTGGACGCACTAATACTTGCGTTAATTGCATATTCGATCAGTGGCAGCTTCTCGACCCAATCTTTCTGGTCGGGTCGCACCATTGACCTTAGCATCTGTCCAATCGACCTGTTAGCACGTTCAGTAGCACCATCCGTCTGCGGGTGAAACGCTGTTGACATCAGCAGCTTAGCCCCGAGCAAACGATGCACTTCGCGCCACCAACTCGATGTAAATTTCGAGTCACGATCCGAGATGATCGTGCTGGGCAATCCATGTAAGCGCACAATCTCGCGCAAGTATATGCGCGACAATTCGGTAGCCTTCGTCTTGGTTGTCACAGGGATGAGGTGCACCGCGGAGGTGAGTCGGCACAACACTACCCATAGATAATCATAACCTTCGGATTTCGGAAAAGGTCCCACAAAATCCATTGAAATTGAGTCCCACGGCTTAGTGGGGATCGGAAGTGAATGAAGTTTGCCAGCAGGACGTAGCGTGGTCGGTTTATTTGCCAAACACGTCCTACAACTGTCGCAGAACTTGTGCACTTCCGCCGAAAACCCTGGGCCACCAATACCATCTTCGCAGAAAGTCACCAGTCCTCTGCGGCCCATAATGCCCCAGACTGTGATGAGCTTGCTCAATTAGAGCGCCTCGAAACTTCTGCTCCCCCATCTTAACATCTGGGATGCAAATCACCTCCTCTCCACCGCGATTTCTGGAATACACCAATCCGTCACGCATATAAAACGCCCCGTAATCTGTGGGGTGCGTCACGACTTTCCTGAAGAATATATCCTCCTTGTACCCTTCGACAATGACTTTCGTCATTTCGTCTTCGAGCACAGGAGGTGATTCAACACCGTCTAATCGGGTCCGCGACTGGAATATGGTTGGGTCCGCATCTGCAGCGGTCACTTTAGCCGTTGCCTCTTTCTCAGCGGGATGTTTACTCGGAGTTGCATCCTCCATCGCTACAGCCTCCTCGTCACGCACTTCATTACGATTTTTCGCCTGAAGTCGTGTACTCCGCCGCGGTTCAGTTTCCCGCACGGCACGCATGGCTTCCTCTTCTGCTTCCAACAGACGATCCCAGGGAATGTCATCCATGTCGGGATCCAACCGCACATCCGCATTCACGTACTCTGAACTGTCGTGAGTCTCGTCCCACAAATCATTTTCATAGTAACGTGAAAGACAGTCCGCTCCCTTATTCAGTTCCCCTTTGATATACCTAATATCAAAGTCAAACCGGGACATATACTCCATCCACCGAGTCTGTCGGCTTGACAATCTTTTTTGAGACTGGAAAAACTCGAGTGCCTTATGGTCTGTTACCACATGTACTCTATATCCCATGAGCTTATCCTCCCATTTCAGGAGCCCCTCGAGGATAGCCAATGTCTCTTGTTCAAACACACGGTAATTGTGTTGTGCCGATGTAAATTTCTTGGACATAAATCCAGCGGGCCGACACGTCTGCCAGGTGGGTCCTTGTCCGTACATCGCGCCTACCCCTGATACCGACGCGTCACAGATAATCCATATAGGTTCTGGTGAGCTCGGATCAATAGGTTTCAAAATCGCTGTTTTGCAACATATTATTTTGATTGTTTCAAAACAGGATTGGTGGATGGGTCTCCAAGCAAATGGCGCTCCGTTCCGCGTCATTGCTGCCAACGGACCCGTATATGCTGTTATATCCGGCAAAAATTGTGCCAAATATTGCACTAGCCCCAAAAATCGTTGCACCTCATGATATGACCGAGGAGTGCGCCAATCACGAATTTTATGCATCTTATCGGCATCCGCATGCAATCCTCGGTCGTCAATGACATGACCGAGACAATCCATGCGCTTCGAATACAGGTCGCACTTCTCCTTCTTAAGGTAAAATTCATTCTGGCGCAATGTGTTAAAAACTGCGCCTAAATGCAGCTCATGGTCTGCGATAGAATTGGAGTAAATGAATATGTCATCCAAGTAGACATGAACAAAACGTCCAATAAATTCTTGGAATACCATAGTCATGATTCGTTGAAACGTAGCAGGTGCGTTGCAGTCACCGATCTGCATCGTATGACTCAAAAATGTTCCGTAGACCGTAGCGAACGCTGTTTTCCAGACGTCTTCCGCGACTACACGAATCTGCTCATAAGCATCGGACATGTCTATTTTAGACCTGTACTTTGCACGGGCACAGTCAAGACGAATCTGATCTTGGTCTGGAAACGGCGTCACATCCTTCCTGGTGTTGGCATTGCGTTTCCGGCAATCAATCGCGGTGCGCAACATCCCAGTTTTCTTGGGTATGCATAACATTGGCGCTGCTTGATCAGTCTGTACCGTCTCCCACCATCCAGCGCGTGTATACCGCTGAATTTTCTCGCTGAGCTGCGGCTTCATCGCGTCCGGACAACGAGGCAAATGGTAATGGTAGAGCATCTGCTCATCAATCAACGGAATACGGTGATTCACAGCTCGCAATGGAGGCATTCTCTCGGGGACTCCCGACATAATGTCCAGACTAATCTCCATCCATCTGTCTCGGAGTCTCGGAATATCCTCCTCAGTGTACACTTTCGTACCGGCAGTTATTTCCGCCATATGTTCTTCAGCCGCAGTCCGGAATACCGAAGCCATTCGCTCCTTAATCTCGGGCAGCAACACTGCATTCTCACTACATTTCTCAGGCGCCACGGCAGGGGGCTGATTACGAGCCTGTATTTCGGCCCGCGCTCGTGCTTGCTCCGCCGAATGCTTGTCTGGGAAATATACTCGAGAAAATTCCATCACCAGCTCAGGGAACCGTCCTCCATCCTTGTCGATTACTTCACCCGTTTCTTCCAAGCACACTGGAAAATTTGGATCAAGCGACACTCGATTAAAATCCTCTATCATTTCCTCGTCGGGGACTTCTTCCCAATACACTTTGCCGTCCGGGGTCGCTCCGAAATTGGATCCTGCCGGTTCAGCTGCAACTGAGACGTCAGGGGCAGGGATATACTCTCCTGCCGTCTGGCGTCATTTCAGTGTTTCCCGCTCAACTCTGCGAGCAGCGTTTCGACGCTCAATTTCCGAGCACTCTTCCTTCTCGGACAGTGTCGGTGCTGGCACGTTCACCACCCTAATCGTGTTATACTGAAAGTCCAGAGATAGCTTATGCTTCCTCATGAACTTAGTTCCAATGATTAGATCAAATTGGTCGAGATTAACAATGTCCAGATATTCATCGGACCTGATATCATCATACTCGAGTTGGGCAATCGTTCCATGATTTATTTTGGAGCGACTGCCTGCGGTCCCCAATTGCAATGTTATTTCGGATTCGATTGGGAACACTTTGATCCCCGCGACACGCGCAAAATCGGGACTGCACGCTTCCGTCGTACACCCCGAGTCAAAGAGTGCAAACGCCTCTTTTCCATTGACCTTGACATAAGCAGTCAAGCAATAGTTCTCGGCTTTTGTGCGTGCGGGTCGAGGTCTGGGTACGCGAGACCGTTTGATATACACTGCCCGCTTCTGACTTGTTCTCGAGCCAGAATCTCCAGCAGTACTTTCTCGTCCCGCCGAAAAATACTCTACAACCGCTTCAGGATCCTGCGTCACGAATAACCCGTTGGCCATTTCGCGCGCCAATTCTTCTAACTCCCGGTCTGTGACATATTCTTCCTCAGAATAATCATCACATAACCCAAACAGCCCAATTTCAGCCATGGTTTTTGGGCGTGCCGGATTCTGGGGTGATACCGTCCGCCGGTGCACTGACTTAACAGATGCATCACTCTCGTTGCCGAAACACGAGTCAGTATCATATTTGTCCAAATCAAATCCGTCAACCGAGGTGACCTCAGTTTGCTCTTGATATCCTGCCGTTGGACCAGCTCCCCCGTTACCAAACACTGAGAATATAAATTCGGACTCATCATCCGAATCACTATCCTCCCCAGGCTTCAATTCCGGCATGTCATCTTGCTCACGCAACTGGAAACATCGCTCATCTCCATCTCCATAGGAATACTCGCTACACTCCTCTAATGTGTACTCAGAGTCATAGCGCTCATTCCCTGGGTCTTCAACGACCGATGCGTGATCCGCCATATGCCGCAGCTGTTCCGTAGCTTCCGGTACCGCTGCCTTCGCGTTACTCTCAGCCGCCTCTCCGACTGGCTTCTCGTCCATCTCCTCAACCTCATGCCCTGCATATAGGTTGGGTGCACGAGGCTTTTCCGTGCATTCGTTACGATAATGCGGTCCCCCGCATCGATAGCAGCGTACCGCCGGCTTTACTTGCGCTGCAGGCGGCTTCGCTCCTTGCTGCGGTTTCGGATACGTCATACGCCCTCCCCCATCGCGACCCGCAGGTCGCGGTGTTTCTCGAGGAATCACTCGGGCGTAGTCAGGACGAAAATCCCTGTTCCGAGGCTCTGGTTCCAACGGCTGACGTCTCACCCAACGGTACTTTTTCTCACCGCCGGGTTGCATGTACGCCAATCGAGGTCCATCACGATCATTCACTATATCTTTTTTCAAGGTACCTGCTCTCACCCCAATAAATTTACGGTGTTCTTTCATCCGCTCATTCATTGACAGTTTCCACTCATAATTCGCAGCACCCTCAAGAACTTCCTTGATCGTGCTAACCTCCGCTGTTATATGCTCATTCAACATATCCTCAGACATAGCCGATGGCAATTTCGCGATGAAATGAGACTTGAAGGTGAGTGAATCAGGACGCTTGATCATTCGTCTGGCAGCCGTCATCATTTCGTAGTACAACCCTATCGACCCAAGTGCGGGTGAATAAGTCGACGTGTAAAACAGCTCGGTGGCTTTCTGAACACACGCGGTATTAATGAATCGCTCAAACAGGCCAATCACTAATTCCTTGTACGTCCACGTCCACTTCGTGCGATACAATCCGACGACCTGGTTTTCATACCAGTTCTTCGCAATACCAGACAAGTAGAATCCGTGCGTTAAAATACGCTTGTGATCGTTGTCTTTGCCTCCCATTCCTATCAACTCCATCCAACGCACTATTCCAAGAATGTGCTCATCAAACTTGACAATATCCGCTGCTCCGTTATAAATTGGGGGCGGCGGAATCTTCAACTGCCTGTTATCATCAAACAACGAATGTTGCTGTGATTTTTTCCCCAGCGCAGTCCGCAGTAATTTGATGTAATGGAAGTGAAGACTCGCTCTCCACTTCTTCAGCACTTTCGCGGCAAGACTCGTCTTTGACGAGTCCTGCAGCTCCATGTCTCGACTGCGGCTCCCGTGCGAATGGTGTTTGCGGCGCTTATTTCGTTTTGTGCGCCGTTTATGATCTCGATCGCTCTCCCCGCTTCGTTTACGCGGAGTGCGACTAGGTCCTTTGGATTTCTTATCACTCTCGCTCTCTTCGCTCTCGCTTCCGCCACCATCATCGTCGGGATCTGATGGAGGTTCCCCTCCTCCCCCGTAACGGTGGCCCGTCCGAGTATGCGGATCCGAGCCAGACTGCGAGTTCAGTGTAATTTCAGTTACGTTAAACTGATCCTCGTCCCAAGCACTATCCGTGTCGTCTGACCGCGAATATGTAGACTCCTCGCGGTACGTTCCGTCATCCTCCTCCGATGAAGAATCTGACGAGGAATCTCCGCCTCCGCCACCATTTCCACCCGCTTGCGCGTTCGCAACCGGAGCAGAATTATGGCCAGCTTCCTTCTTCGGCGAACGCGGCTCCATTTTGTGCTTTTCCTCTGATTTTTCAGATCGTTTGCCAGATCGCTCCAGCTTTTGATCACCCAACACGATCTGACGGGCGGATGATTGCGCTGCTGGAGCACCAAAGCTGGTAACATCAGGGAAAGGTACGTCGCCAATTTTCAAATTGGACGACACTGCCTTCTCTCCCTTTACCACAATTCTTTTTCCGCCCCGAGTCCCGACAGAACTCCCTCGGCTCGGTGCGGGGCCTACTTCTATGGGATTACCATCGTCATCCCAGCTTATACCCTGGTCTGCGACAGTTGTTTTTCCCTCACGCATCAATTCCTGAATTCGATATTTCTGCAGTATGATGCGATTTTTCAAGTCATGAGTCAGCCTAACAGTGGGACCAGCTACCGGTACCGCTGTAGACTTCTCCTTCGTCACTTCCACGTTCTGCTTAACCACACTCGGACCCGCTTCCAAGCTACGCTTACTATCTTCAGCGGTAGCGCGAGCCTTGCGTGCGGCCTCTTCCAACGCGACTGCCGTGTCCTCATTCTCCCGAGCTTCCAAGGCCGCTGCTGACATGCGCTTGGGTCTTTCGTCTTGTCGAGCAATCTCTTGCGCAAGTGCAAGATCCGCTCCCTCCAACGCATATTTCTCCGCAAGTTGTTCTGCGAAAGCGTGATCATCCTCTACACGCAGGTCACGCAGCCTCTTTTCGGACTCATCTAGCGCCCGACGCCGAGCACGATATGCGTCAGTGTTCTGAAACAATTCACGTTCGCGCTCAATGGCCGCTCTATCAAGTTCAGGGTTGCGGCGCGGACGCTGATGACTCGGTGAACTGGCCTCACTGCTAGATGAATCGGGCACCGAATGGATTTCATTAGGTGCATCGTCTCCTTTAGCGCGCTGCTTTTCGCTGCGTCGCCTCAGCCGACTACTACTGACCGATACATCAGAGTGCTCATAGGCCCCAACAATATCATCGATCTGGCCTGCACTCGTCGGTGGTTTGGAGACACGCTTGGCGTTCTCGGATCCCACCGGTGCCTGTACCACATTGCGACCGACCGCGATTGCCGCAGGATGTCCGCGCACCACTCCTCTCAGTCTCTCGCTGGTCTGCCGCGCCTTGGCGGCGCGTTCAGCCGCGTTGCGCGCAATGTCGCGCTCGCGATCGCGTTGTCGCCGAACGTGATCGGGGTCATCCTCGTCATGAACCTCGATCACCGTCGCTCTTTCACGCTCGCGTTTACGATCCCGCTCACGACGAGCCACGATGTTGTCCTCGTCCGCAGGCGTAACGACGACGCTAGGCGTAGTAGGTACCACAGTACGAGGACTCACCGGGCTTGCAATAGATGTACGCGATCCGGACCGTCTCGATGTATCCAGATCAATAGCAGGTTGCAGTCCCATAGAGTCGAGATTCATCGCATAGATTTCCGAAGTTTGTATAGAGTTTTGAGGAGTGTCGTGGCGTCCAGAAGTTAATGCCCGGTGAAACGCCAATTCTGCCGGAGTAGGTGTTAACGACGGCGTCAACGATGGCAGAGCCGACGAGTTCACGGTAAGCAGTCCCGAGCGGATGTTAGATTCATAATCCGCTCCGCTGATCGCACCCGATCGCGGCGACGGAGAATCTCCGCCGTCGATCATGATCGAGGGCGATCCGCGATTAGATGGTGGAGGCGGCGGCGGAGGTGGATCTTCCTCCACCGCGTACTGCTGCTGCTGCAACATTGAGGTTGCTGCAGCCTCAGTGGTCGCGTCCGCTGCCGGCAGCTTTTTCTGCTGCTTACCACCTTTTCCCTTCTTCCCCTTCGACGATTTCTTGGTTTTGCCCGGATCGGCCATCGCCAACGAGATCGTCTACTACGAGATGAAGAACGCAAGTTATAGTCGTCTGATTACAGACGATCGAGCTTGCGCAATTGCAAAGTCGTTCTCTGAAAATTTTCAGCCTCACTATTTGAAAGTAAGGTCAAAAAAAGTGTTAAGGGGTCACTTCGACCTCCGTTACACTCTTAGGTAGAACAGTAAATGACCAGCACAAATCAGGATAGATTTGGCAAGCTATTTCAGAGTTACAAGTATAAGAGTGTGGAGGTTAAAGTTAAGCGTCCGTCGCCAAACAACTAGCTACTTGAAGCACAGCGCGACGTCCTTGATGCCAAACATGAGTCTACGCGAATCGTCACAATGTGACACAACGCGTCTCGTTACCACGCGTTACATCAACCTTCGTTCATTGGCTGATTGAAGTCCCAGCCTTACCTCTCACGCTGGATTCCAATGCCGCTGCGAGCGTTGAGAGATTAGCTATTCTACAAGGTCCGTTGAACTTACCATTGCGTTGACTACACGTCTACTGACCTCTTTGTAGCTACTCTAGACAACTTACACCGGCCTCGAACGCCGAGACTATCGTCAAGTTGGACTAGGTACGTCTCGTTTAAAAGTTTTCACTAATAACTTGTTAACTCAGTTCGGTTTAGAACTAGAGATAGTCAAGTATACCTAGACTATTCCTTGGGCGTTCTGACTTGCACATACACGAACTAGGTGCGTTCATTTCGTTCTCATCTGACCTTATCTCGACTGACTTTTATATTCTTTTTCAAGTTCAACCATTGGGACGTCGACTCGTGTTGCATTGGGGCTGGGATTGAGATGGTCGGGGCCTCACAGGTGCGTCGAGTTTACCTTTACCTTCACTTTGTCTTTACTGACTTATCTCAGACGACTTCAATTTCGTTCACCCTGGCTTGGAACGCCGAGGTTACCGCCACAGTGCCTCAAGTACAACCATCGCGACTTCAACTCGTGTTACATTCAGGTTGAGGTTGGGATGGTTGAGGTCTCACAGGTGCGTCGAGTTTACCTTTACCTTCACTTTATGTTTACTGACTCTTCTCAGACGCGTTCAACTTGACTCGCCCTGGGTTGGATTGGCGGGGTTATCCTTTAATTTTCAGGTACGTCGCGTCAATTTTGTATTGAACCTCTCGTGTTGACTCGACGAGCAGAGCTATGCTCCTCCTTGCTAGCAAGACTTTGGTCTTGTTCAGTCGTCGTGTCCACCATATGTTCCATTCTTATCTGACCTTCGTTCAGTTGACTTGTCTTGTTTCGTAGTCGTACCTCTAGTTTGTGATTGTCCAGGTAAGCTTTCCCGTCGCATTTTGTGTACTATTTCAAGTCACTGACCCCTTGCAGCGGAGTTTGGTTGATTTGGATGTAGTGGGTTGGGTTCGGGGTTTACAATCGCGTTGAGGCACAAGGTACGTGTTTATCTCGGGCGTTGGTTCGTAGTTGAATTCAAATCGAGTGCAACTACAAGTTCGACTCGATTGATCTCGCAGCCCAAGCATTGGGCAGGCCCGATTTCGGCGGCGATTTGTTCCCTGCCGGGCTTGCACCGACTTCAACGTAGATCTATTCTAGTTACATCTACTGTAGTCTACTCTAATTTTTTGTGTAGACGTGCATCAATGGTAAGTCTTTCTCACTTTCCCTCCGTTCAACGATCCACTTATCTTATTTGCTTTAGTTCTCGCTCGTACTTACCTCCAAGCCAATCAACGTGGCCAACTCAAAACCAACCTCAACACAACCCCAACTTAGCCACAACTCGCGTCGCCTTACTTGTGAGGCAACCACTTGTCCAATACTGAGTTCTATCTTACTGACTACGTGTTTTGTTCCAGAGCGTCCCGAGATCGTTGAAGACCTCATCCGAGCCTCAAGTTCAAGTCCATTTGACCTCGGACTTGGATCTCAATCCAAGTCAGTGAAGTTTAACTACACTACTCGTCGAATCTCCTCGCTAATTGCATTCCGTGTCTAGTCGCGAACGTTCGGGGCGTGACGCAGCATTCGACTCCGGCATTCCATCCTATCTCGTTCCGAGGTAAGTATGTATTTTTGTTGCATTGTTCGCTTTCGATCCGGGCTGACTTATTTTACTTCTCTACAGATACTATCTCTATCTCGAGATCTCCACCCCAAACCCCGCTCATTCTTGTTTATTCCCTTCCCTTCTCTGGCTCAAACAAGGTAAACTATCCAATCCAATCTCTCCTTCACACGAACACTTACTCACCTTTTCAACCCAGCCCCTCAATCCAATCAACGTTCAACCCCCGAGCTCAATATACCACACCCGCTCGTTCTATTAATTCCCTAAGACGAAGGTAAGCATTGCATTAGTTCGATTCCATTCGATTCGGATTTTGGGTCACTGATAGCATTTGATTTGGAGTTGGAGTTGGAGGTGCGCGGGCGGGGTTGATTTGTGGGGTGAGTTTTTGATTCCATTCATGTGCTGACTTCGTTTTTGCGTTAGCATTGATTCGTATTCTCACGCCCGGCTTGCGATTCACTCGACCGCCTTGTTCTAATCCGCAAGTCCCCGTCTTTCCTTTGATTTTCTCCGTTCACTCACGATCCCACAGATTTTGTAGTAGACCCCAAACGAATGCATTCAATTTGTAGCTAGACTACAAATTCGTACTTACAGATACACAAAAGTCCGTATGTAGAGTAGCTATTTATGTTAGATAAGTAGGTAGAGGTCCCGCACGTGCACGGACAGCGCCGCGGCGGCGCGACTCGCGAGCGCGCTGCGGCACAGCGAGCGGGGTGGGGTGGGCTGGGTTCGGCATGCCGGGGAGAGCGCTGCACGAGGAGTGCGACATGCGCAACGGTCGGGCGGGGACGGGGGCACGGCGTCGCAGGCTACTCGCGCGCAGCGCGTACGCTGCACGGACCAGCGGGGTGGGGATGACGAGGACAGCCAGCTCGCACAGGACGCGGCAGCGCTGCAGCTCGCAATCGCAGCGTGCGAGTGTCGCAGCACGCGCGCTCGGTGTCCCCTTTGCCGATGAATCGCGCCCGTTCACATCGAGCGCTGCGTCCCCATGCCGCCAGTACAGCCAGCATAGAGGGCGCTGCACCCGCGCCGCGCTCTGAGTCGGCTTGCAGATGCAGACGCGACGCGCACTTGATGCGGGCCCTGCGTGCACTCCCCGCTTCTCGTCCCGACGCAGCCGCGCCGTGCGTGCATGCGAATCGGGAGGTGGGAGTAGGGCTGGGTGAAGCGGAGTCGGGGCGGGGAAAGAAAGAGAAAAGAACAGAAGAGAAAGAGGAGATCCAGGGGAGGAGAGAGGGGAGGAAAAAAAGAGAACGGGGTATGGGGTGCGCACCTTCTGTACTCGTGCCCACCTCTAACCATCCGGGCAGGTGCACGCTGTCGTTGTGCTCTCGTTCGTGCTTGAGGGGGTCGGCCGCTGCACGACTCGGGCAATGGTGCGGCGGATACGGTGCGGATGGCCTGCGAAGTGGGTCAGCGCGTACGAGGGAGGGAGATGAGAGGGAGGGAGCGGAGTGAGATGGGACGCGCGAGCGCCTCTTGTCTTCAGAGCAAGTAGGGCGGGGAGTGGGCATGGATGAGAAAGGGAGGCGGATTGCGGACGCACCTTACACTACACTGGGTCAGCGCGAGACTCGGCACGTGGGCTGTGCGTTTGTGCGCTTGTGCGGACGCGGGTGCTTGTTCTGCGACGGGAAGGTACGCGGGCTTGCAGGCCGCGTTGTCGCTGTGGACGGGGATTAGCGGAGACAAGGGGACGGAGCGAGGCACGTACTTGCTGCCTTGTTCTTTTCCTTGAGGTGCTGGCGGGAAGGGCAGCTGGAAGTAAACGCGTCAGCAAGAGGAGAGTGAGAGAGGGACACGTACGCGATGACATGCAGATTGGCGCAGCGTTCTGCACACGGGGGGCCAGGGGGAATGTAGGCATGGAGGGAGTACGGGACAGCGACACATCTGGAACGCGGAAGTCCATTGCGGCCGCAAGCCGGCGAAGACGTGGCAGACGCGCTTCTCGAGGCGCCGTGGACGAGACAGCGGGTGCGGTGCCCGCGCAGACAAGTCCAGGTGCGTTATTGTGCACGGCGGCGCCGTTGCGTGGGTGTAATCGGAAGGACGAGCCGCGCACTGGCGCGTTATCTGCTGGTGTGCGTCAGTCAGCGCAGGGAGCCGACACTGTGGTTCCCTTGTTGACGCGGCATAGGCGACGACGAGGCCCGGTGGACGAGGGAGAGGATGCGCGGGTGCGCAGTGCGGAGGTTCATCGGGGGCGTGCGCTGTGTCGTTGTGCGCGACGTGGTTATGGCGTGGTGCTTGCGTGCGGCGTCGACGTGGAGAGAAACTGGCTGGTATCCAAGCAGACTACACTCGCGGCCCGCAGACTCGCGCCCACCGGTATCCGCACGGTGTACACGCTGGTGTAGCCCCGCCCAATGCGATCTGCTGCCAGAAGCTCGTCGACGCCCAGGCGAAGGTGTCGGTCGTTGTGCAGACGCGGGGTGCCAGCCGGGCCGGTAGCGTCACGTGCCATCAATCAATCACTGGAATTATTTTTTCACTCTTCCCGTCGTCTTCCCTCCTCTCCTCCGTCTACTTTGTCCTTGGACAAAGGACATGGCGTCCTCTCTATGGTCGCGAGCATCGTCAGGGTGTATCGCTTCGACCTCCAGAGCATTGTGCTCTCGACCGTCTTTCTCAAATTGTGCGTGTTCCTCTCTATGCCTGCTCCTCGCAGGGGGCCTTCCATCCCTCCAGTCCTTCCGCGTTCCGCACAAGAATGCTAACATATCTGTAGCGCTCTCCCAACTCCTCCGGTCGTCCAATTGCACTGGTAAGGCTCGTCACGAGTGCGGGTCACCCGCGGGTCATCCCGAGTTTACCCGTGGGAATACTCGTGGGAAACTTGACCCGCGGGTTCGAGTACCCGTGGCCACGGGTTTTCACGGATCCGGGTTCAGATTTGGGTACAACGAGTTTTTACTCAGAATTTTCAAAGTGTTTGCAATGTGTTCCTTTGGGCTGAAAACAGCAAAAACAAAAAAATACCTGCGAGTTGATCCGTGGGAAACCCGTGACTCGCGGGTCAAGTACTCGTGATGGCGGGTTTCCCACGGATCCGAGTATGGCCTCGAACATTGCGGGTACTCGCACCACGGGTCCGAGTCAACTCGCGAGTTAACTCGTGACGAGCCTTAAATTGCAGGCGCTCTTATGCAGCGGCAGCAGCAACACACGTAGCGGAACCGGAACGCAAGTTCATTTTCTTCTTCCCCGTACTCACGCATACTTATCTTCTTCCAGTCGAGTCTGACGTTGACCGCAAGGGTGCTTCCTTCCTGTCCTTGAAGGGCAAGATCACGCAACAAACTCTCGACGCCATCACGGTGAAGCCCTTCAAGCTCACGAACATGTCCCCGGTGCAGGCCGAGGTTCTGCCCCTGCTCCCTGAGCTCGCAGAGCCCTACGACCCCGAAAACAGGAATCACGTCCGCGACCTGCTTGTCCGCGCAAAAACAGGAACGGGGAAGACCCTCGCGTTTCTCGTGCCCGCCATCGAGGCGCGCGTTAAAAGCATCGAGGAGCACGTGGCAAAGAACAACGACACTGGGAACATCGGCGTCGCCAAGCAGCGGTTTGGGCGGCGAACCGTCGGGACACTGGTTATTAGCCCAACGCGGGAGCTGGCGACCCAGATTGCCAACGAGGCGCTACGGCTGACGCACAACCACACTGATTTCGAAGTTCGACTATTAACCGGAGGGTCAAGCAAGCGCATGCAAATGCGGGACTGGATGAAGGGACGCAAGGATATTGTTGTCGCGACGCCCGGACGACTGCGCGATCTCCTCGAGTCGGAGCCGGATGTCAAAAACGCAATCGCAGAAACTCACGTCGTAAGTGCACTCCCCGCTTGAGATCCACCGCTAACTCTCATATAGCTTATCTTGGACGAGGCGGACACACTGCTCGACATGGGCTTCCGGGAGGACATCGAGGATATCAAGCGCTTCCTGCCCCCGGTGCCGCAGCGCCAGACCCTCTTGTTCTCCGCCACGGTCTCGAAGCAAATCCAGCAGATCGCTCGCTCCACGCTCGCGCCGAATCACAAGTACATTAACTGCGTTACGGACGATACGTCGCCTGTGCACGCCCACGTCAACCAGTACCACACCATCCTGCCCAGCGCGAGCGCCCAGCTCCCCCATCTCATGCGCCTCATCGCGCACGACCAGCTCCCCGCGACGGTAAGTGTCTGTCTCTTTCTCGTTTTGTCTCGTAGATACAAACCATGTACTTTGCGTAGTCTCAATAAATTGGTTTCAAATCTCTTTTTGACTTTGAATCTCAATGAAACACATTGCTTCTCAATGGACAAGCAGAGGGCATCCAGTGCAGGATATTTCACTTGTCTTTATTTGCGTCCCGAAACTGAATCACCTCGTAATCATGCTTACACTTTGGTACCCCTAGCTCAGTCAACCTCCGCTAAGGCAATCCGCCGCCAAGGCTTCCTCCGTCGCCACTTTTCTCTTCCTATATGGTGGAGGCCTCGCGCACGGACCTCAAAATATTTACTCCTTGATTGCCTGGTCACGGGCGAAAAATGGTTTTTGCGCTCCTCAGGATGCCCTTTTGGCGCTATCTCTCAGCGTTATGGGAGGTAAGTAATTTACTGACTACTGACTACCAGACACAAGGATTTTTGAAGAGAAGGTAAGGTTAGTAGTTGGATCTAGCGTTGTAATCAACTCTCCAAACTTGAAAGGGAATTAGTTGAAGGTACGCATCGAACGAATTAAAACACACCTTGCTTGCTGAACTCCCACTGAACACTCCGCAAGAGAAGAAAAAATGAAACTGAGCCTCCAAAATGCTCAGAATCAGCACGGTTGAACTCGGTCTCGCACCTCTCTTAGGGTTAGATTCAATTCTACGGCGCAACAAGTGAGTAGAGTCCACACTTGAAAGAAATAACCACACACCTTTCACTTCCATCCCATCCACGGCGCCGCAGGCCGAAAAAAAAATCGAAAGTAAGCTCACAAACCTTGGAGAATCAAGGGTCGAACTCACTCACCTTCGTAGCAATGCAGCGCCTGCGGCCCGGAAAAATCTGAGCATCTCCGCTCCCATGGTGTTGAGGGTCGAGGTCGAGATCCAAGGAGGTTCAGGTTGAGTTTGAGGTCGAGGTCGAGGTCGAGGTCGAAGGCGGTGGTCGAAGGCGGTGGTCGAAGGCGAGGGTGATGGTCGATGAGAGAGAAACGCGTCGAGGAGGGTCACGCCGACGAGAGGAGAGGGGATGGTGGTCGTACGAAAGCAAGAGGTGTTTGACAGCTTTCGTAAATCAAAACTGGTTTTGTGGCCGGAAATAAATCAAATTGCAAGGAGCAAAAGAATTAGCGAGGTAAGCGCACGGCGGCCTGGACCTCCGCGACAGCTCACACGCAGCAGTTACGGTAATCATATCTTGGAGGTCGACGAGTCCGTCTGTGAAGCCCTTCCTCGCGGCGTCGAATTCAACCAGGTTGAAAATAACTTGCGACCAGAACACCCGGCTTGTTGAATTTCTTGCTCGCGGGAGCTCCAAAAATCTTGCGATCGCTTATAGCCCCATGGGGCGCGTCGACGTCGGGAGGCCGTGAAGGTCACGGGTTGCAGTCGGTGGCCGGACGCTCAGAAATCGAATTTCAAGATTTATGTGTTGTGCAAGTCATTCGGATGTATGCCAAGGCACAGTGCTCGCAGTGTCGGTCGCGGGGCGCAGGAATCCAAATTTTGATGCGCTGGGTTACGGAGATATTACGCGGGCTCATATCACTCGGGTGTTGAAGTCGGTTGCGGGGCGCCGAAAATTTAAATTTTGAAACAGGGACATCGCTGACAGTGTAAAGCAGAGTAAACGTAAATTCCCTACATGGGAGTACATCAAAGTGTGAATACCATTGGAGGGACGTGCACTTTGCGGCCACTGGGCGGAAGGCCAAATATAGTGACTAAGTTCGGGCGCCGCAGAGCGGCGCCCTGAATGCCCGACAGCGCGGACTCAGCTCATTTTACGTGAGGGCTTGGGTTTGCCTGCCGGCAGCCAAAACTTTGAAAAAAAGGCGCCTAGGAGTGTAAAAAATGAGACTACAAGGCAAAATGGGAGGACTCACCAGGATGGAAAGCGCGCTCGCGGGAACGCGATATATGGTGTCGAAGCAATTAGCGCTGCGAAGCAGCGCCTCCACGGCCTACTGAATACCCGCCGGGAGTGGAGCACACGGCGCATTGAGCTTGTGGGCGGGATTTTGCCTGCCGGCGGCAAAAACCTTGAGAAAAAAAGGTGAGTTAGAACGTGCCAAATGAGAGTACAGGGCAAAAGAGAACGGGAGCTTACCAGTGTTGAAAGACCGCTCGCCGGAAGTCGATACGTCGTGTCGAAGCAAACGGCGCCGCTTTGCGGCGCCTCCGCGGCACACGAGACACACGGGAGTCGACTATCCGGCTTATTGAGCTCGAAGGCGCCACTTGCCTGCCGGCGGCCAAAATTTCTGGAAAAAGGGCGCGTGAAGATGCCATCAAAAGCACAAGAGGACCTTACTGGCATCGAGAAGCTGCCCGCGGGAAGGTCATATGTCGTCTACAGCACGCGGGCGCCCGAGACGACTGGAAGACATGTCAATTGCTTGCTGGCATTCTGCCCGGCAGCGAGGATCTGAGAGAAAGGGAAGGGTGAGGCCCAGAGCATTGGAATGCCACGAGATTGGCCAAAGGAGAGGTGCTTACCATGGATTCGCGCGGGCGCAATTCAAAACATCTTCCAGCAGATCCGGCAGATAGTCGGCAATTTCGGCCCATGGAAATAAATCCAGAGGAAGTCCGAGAAGTTTGGGATGTTTGTGACGATTGATAGGTGGAGAGATGAGGCCCCAGGTGAATGTTGGGTTGACGGACGTCGCAGTCCTGGTGGGAACGGAGTTGAAGTTGGCATCAAATGACAAACTGGCCACAACAACGCGCCGCCAGCTCCCGTCCATCGACCGCGGTGAAATCTGCGGCGGATGCACTGAAACACACACCCTCCGCCGCCTTTCGCCGCTGACTCCGGGACGTCACACGGCGACTCAGCGCACCCTGGGAGGCCGCGACTTTTTGCCGATTTAGGCGCTGCCACATCACCTCGCTACCTTATGTCGCCCTGAGTTCCGGACCCTTCGTCGGATCTATGGTGGAGCTGCCACTGCCTCCGCTATCGCCGTGTCCACGCGTGACCGCGGGTTCAACGATGCGGTTTTGGTTGCTTTTTTGGCAAGATAGTTTTTTTCTTCTGACCACGAACCCCACCCTGGAATTTTCACCAAATGAAGGCGCCAATTAAGCGAGTACGATGTGATTTTTTTGGCATTTTACGCCGCGAAACTGGTCTGACATGGGATTTTTTTTTGACAGGCCGCACGTGGTACCACTACGCCTGCGTCCAAATTAGGAAGGTCTGGTTGAAATCCCCCAGCAATTCGATTTAAATTTTTCAAGGAAGTGTAAAATTAGCCGAAGCGTGCGAAATACATTCTTGGAACCTCCCAAACGTGCCTGTCGAATTGTGGAGCCTCAAGGAAGCCACAGAGTATAGGATTCAAGAAACCCTGCCTCTGCGACCAACTCGATATTGCAGCATCGCTGGTGCTTGGACTCGGCCAAATAGTCACGTGAGTGATCCAACCTATCCTCCGAGCCGTTCCTGAAGATCTTGCGGCCCACAGGCGTCCAGGGACGCAGCAACATGCGGAATTGTGTTTCCCATGAGTTCCGCTGCCCGCACATTCCGGCCGCCGCAATACCTATTCTTATCAGCGGCGAACTCAAGGTACGTAATTTCAATCAGCAATCTATCAGCTGGATCTGTTTCATGGTGCGCGTAGTCTTCATAGGAATATTTTCACCCGGTCGACTTTTGGGGTTTTTGTTCTCCTGCAAGCCCTTGCAACGGAACACTTACCGTCAGTACTCAGCATGCCTAGAATCAAAATTTTGAAAGAATTGCTAACGAGTAGCTCACGCAAATCGGAACTCTTTGAATTTCTCGCTTCAATGTTGAAACCATGTTCGCTTCCGGACCAACTTGCGGCGCATCGGAGTTGTCGGCGCAATGCGCTGGCACTCCAAATTTCTCTCACGTCGCGCTTGCACACTGCTATATAACCCCTCAACCCTCAGCCATCTCAGCATGTTCGACATCTACCGCTCACTTTCCCTCCTTCCCTCCTCCGAGGTCCCGAGCTCACCGCCATTCCGGCACTGCCGTGGCCCGCCTTTCGGTTCACTCATACGCCCTCTTCTTACCCTTGCCGCGCTCTCAATTATTTCTTCCCTTTGGGTCGCCCTCGGGCTTCCCCGGCATCATCAAGCCGACTCGGCGCGCCTTTCCCACGCCGCCTCTTGGACCCGAACCACCACCGGCGCCGTCCTACCTCAGTAAAACAAGGTCAGTGGGATCATATAGGGCTTTCCCAATACTAACCTACCTTTCATTAGCTTCCTTCAAGCTTTTCTAGTCGGCTTTACCCCGCTGTTCATTCGCAAACGTTGGGGCTTTGTTTTGGCTTTGTTTTTGGTTCAGCGGCCACACAGTGCGTACTAAACTTTCTTTTAATTACACAGACTTCTTTGCTAACGATTCTTAAGCCTTTTTAGCTGTGGCTAAACGCCCGCCTTACAAAAATCCTCAATTCCCTTCATTTGGATTCACGCGACTTGGCCTTGGTTGACTTCAAGTGTCGAGAATCATGTAATTCCTTACCTTTTCTGCTCTAAACCACTACTGACCACCGTTTGAATTCTTCTAGGCCTTGAATCTCGTCCGACTTGCTCAGCATTCAACCGCGCTGACTGCTGGTTCGAATATCGTCGTGGTAAGGTTTCTTTCTATGGCCTTTATCCCTTACTGACCTTTCTCTGTAGCCCTATTGACCAAATTGTCAAGTCCGACGCTTACCTCCAATCTATCAGGTTCATTCCAGCTCAATGTAAGTCACTATCCTCAGTACTAACTCGAATTGACCGTTGAATAGGCTTGGACTCGATGCCTTGACTCTGCCCGGACAATTTTCGTTGCAGAGGTGTGTATTGATTTTTGTGCTTCAATTCGCTACTGACTGTCGTTTGACTTCTTGTAGGGCTTGAGTCTCGATTGACTGACCTTGCAGCAGCAACTCACAAACTCACACACTACGACAGTAAGTCTTGACTTTTCCCAGCTCGCGACTTGATTAATTACTGACCTTTGGTTCGTTCACTCTAGTCCCTTTTCACGTCGCCTCAGCTTCATTGAATTCGTTTTCTTTGGCGTCTAATCCAGTCCTTACGGACTGGTACGATGATGTATAGGTGAGTGCTCGCTCTGACCCTTCAATTTTTCTGACTGACGTCCCAAATGTTCGTTAGATCTCAACCGTTCAGTCACCTTTGGCTAGTTTGAAGGGAGGATATTCGGGTCCTTTGGGCTCCAGGTGCGTCTCCTTAACGTCGCTTTACCCTTCGTTCATTGACTAATCGAAGTTAAAGGCTTACCCTTCCAGCTGGATTCAAATGCCGCTGCGAGCATTGATCAGCGAGGCTACCTTTCCCAGGTTCGTTGGGCTCACATTTGCGTTGACTTCGTGTTTACTGACCTCTCTATAGACCCACTCTAGACGACTTACCCTGGCTCTTGAACGCCGAGACTATCTTCACGTTGAATTAGGTACGTCTCGTTCAAAAGTTTTCATTAATGACTTGTTAACTCACTTCGGGTTAGAGTCAGATCGTCAATACCTAAATTACTGTTCCAGTAGACGCTCTAGCTTGCCCCAGAACGACATTCACAACCAAGGTGTGTCAGTTTCGTTCTCACTTGACCTTACTTCGACTGACTTTGTCTATCTCTTTTTGAAGTTCAACCACGGCGACGTCGACTTGTGTCAGATTGGGCTCGGGATTCGGATTGGTTTTCAGTTCACCTTACCGGTGCGTTCATCTTACCTTTAGCTTCGAGTCATCTTTACTGACTTATCTCAGACGAGTTCAACTTGATTCGCCCTGGCTTGGATTCGCCAGGCGGGGTTATCTTTCAATTGTCAGGTACGTTCAATCTTGTAATGAACCTTTCGTGTTGATTGACTCGACTGTTCTTTGTTCAGACTATGCCCTTGTTCTTCGGCCTTCGTGTACACCAAGCCAGGACTGTTATTCACCACTACTAGCTACACTAAGCTATGTTCTGTTCAAGTCTTATCTGACCTTCATTCGACTTAAATTGTTCTGTAGTGGTATATCTGGTCGTGACTGTCCAGGTACGCCTCGACTTCTCACTTGTATGTGCTCGTTCAAGCGTTAATATCCTTGCAGCGGCGTCTGGTTGAGCTGGATGTACGGGTTAGGTTCGGGTTTATACGTAGAATTAGTGTTTTGAGCCTGAAGGTATGTGTTGACTTACTCCGGGCGTTGATTCTGTAATTAACCTTTGGTGGGATTCAGATCCATTGACTCTCGTCGTCGAGTCGAGTTCAACCACAAGTTCGACTTGCGGATCAATGCCTGCCTTGCAGCGCAAACATTGCCCAAGTCGTTCTTTGCTGGCTTGAACTGACTTTGAACTAGTTTTATCTTCGTTACACGTCGTCGAGTCTAATCACAATCTTTGTGTCGACATTGGATTAATGAATGGTAAGCCTTTGTTTCGTTCTCAAATCGGTGGCGCACTTACCTTACTTGCTTTAGTTCAATATTGCACTTACCTCCAAATCAACTAACCCTTTCGCCGTCAAGGCAAAGTCAACACCAACATTGCCTCAACACCAACTCGCATCGCCTTCCTTGTGAGTCCACCCACCACTTGTCCAATATCTCTTCCATCTCATACTACTGACCGCGTGTTTCTCCTTTCAGGTTATCCCGACCTTCAAACACCCGTTGGATCCATTCGGGCTTCGAGTTCAAGTCCAGTTGAACTCGGTCTCGAATCTCAAGGTCAGTAAATCTTAACTACGCTGCTCGTTGAATTTCCGAGCTGACTGCATTCCTTACCTAGTCGCAACTTCACCCAAGCATTCAAGCAGAGTGGTTAACGAATCCGTTTCGTGCCCAATGTTCAACCGGTATGTATTTTTTTGTCTCGTTGTTCATTTTCGATCCGGGGCTGACCTACCTACTCACAGATACTATCTCAAGAATCAAGCCCCGCTCGTACTCGGCCAACGCAACATATTCACTGCGAGGTATGTACTTACCTGCTTTGAATCTTGGTTCGTCTTACTGACTAGATTTGAATTTGAGACTGTAAGGACGGAATTCGCTGACGTTCAAGTCAACGCAACTCGAGCGACTCCACGTACCTTGGATGGAGCTGTTTTGCGCTTCAAGTACATTATTTCAAGGTGCGTGTGCTTTCCATTCACTCGCCTCTAATCTGATCTGACCTTCGTCGTTTAGTCTGTAGGTTCAACGGACAGCGCTTCAACTCCGCAATTCAAACGCGTTGCCATTTCAACATGCCATTCATCCGCATTCAACATTGCATTCAACATTGCATTCCCTACGACTCTACCACGCAGAGGTAAGTTAACGTGTTGGAATTTGAGCAAGCTTTACTGACTCACATTTTTCTCTAGTTCTACTTGAACGCGCCCAACCTATCCATTCGCCAAATTTCAACTGCCCAACTCCGCGATTCAACCGGGTCCAAGGTACGTCAAAGCCGAATTCATCACTTACATGCGTACTCACTGACGCGTTGGTTCTTCTCAGATCTGAATCGACTCGACTCAACTCAAGCGCAACCAGGTTGATACAAGTCGCGATTTGCGTAGGACACAAGGTATGTCTTCTCTTTCGTTTCTCGTCTCATTTCACATTACTGACTTGTAACGCCCACAGGATTAGAATGCAAGATAATTATATTGGCAATGTATCTACGTAGTACGTAGATACATCGTACGTACGGATTTGGGGAGCGGGATGTAAGGGGGAGGGAAGGAGATGAGAGAAGGGAATCGGGCGAGGCGGGACTTGGGGAAAGGAGGGATGGAGGGGAGGGAAGGGAATGCGGAGCGCGACTCCGCCCAAGTGCGAATCGCGACGCGCCGGATCCCCGTTACATGCACCGACGGCCGCGGCGATTGCAAGTCGCACGCGGTGACGTGGTGCTCGGCGTGCAAGCGCCGAAGGAGGGAGGGAGAGGGGAAGGGGAAGTGCATGTCACTGGAGACACGGACCTATTCGCTGGCGCGCGGCGCCGCCAGCGCCGCGGACGAGGGAGCGGGCATCCGCGCGTTAAGGTGCTGGGGTGCTGCATCGCGGCGTGCGTTGTGCACGGGGATCCGCACATCGGATGTGCTGCGTCCTGGCGTATTTCGTGCACGGCGGCGTCGACCTGAAGGGGTAGAGTGAGTGCGCATATGCGCGACTCGGTCGGCGCGCATCGGCGTGAACGTTGAGGGAGGAGAAAGAGTCAGTGAGCAAGTAAGATGAGATGAGCTGCGACGCACCTGGAGCGCGCGCGCGCGCTGCGGTCGCAAGCCGGCGATGTCGTGTAGAGGCCCCGCACCGCCGTCGCGCGACTCGCGAGTGCGCAGGACACAGCGAGCGGAGCGGGGGTGGGCTGGAATCGGCGCGCCGGGCACAGCGCCGCGCGAGTAGTGCCACTCGCGCATGCGGCGGCTTGGGCTGCAACCGAAGTCGCGCGTGGTGACGTGGGACGTGGGACGCGGTGCGCTGACACCGAAGGGAGAGGGAGGGAGGGAGATGAAGAGGGAAACGGCAAGGGGCGGAGATACGCACCTTGTCGCTGGTGCGGACGGGAGGCGGGCTTGAGCGCGTTGGATGCGCTACGCCCCGGCGCGCGCGTGTTGTGCACGGCGGGTGGAGCGAGTGCGCAGACGTCGGCGGGGATGAGAGGGGAAGAGTCAGCGAGCGAATAAGCAGGGAGGGACGGCGACGCACCTGGGGCGCGCAAGTCAAGCCGGCGATGACGTGGCAGACGCGCTTCGCCATGGCGCGCTCTTCCTCTCCGTCGCAGGCTCGCGGCAGCTGCCAGTGTGCGTCAGCGCAGGGAAGATGAACGAGTAAAAACGGCGCACTGAGAGCTTAGTCTCCAAACTCATCCGCAGCGCCCATCCCCAGCGCCGCGCAGATCTTGGTGTGATTGAGGAGGGGGTTGAGGTGTTCTTGTCGGTGCGGCGTCGAGGGAGTCTACGAAGGGAAGGAAAGTGATTAGATTTTCAAAAAAAAGTAACGACAAGAAAGAAACCTACGCACCTCGACACTCCGCAAACGGTATGCGTCCTCGAGGCGCCGTGGACGAGATAGCGGGTGCGGTGCCCGCGCAGACAAGTCCAGGGGTGCGTTGGTGTAATCGCAAGGACGAGCGCGTTATCTGCTGGTGTACGTCAGTCAGCGCAGGGAAAATGAACAAGCAAAACCATTCACATCCGACACTGTGGTTCCCTTGTTGACGCGGCGGAGAAAGCAAGGCACGGACTGGCGCCCAGCAACTCGCCTAGGCGACGGCGAGGCGCGGTGGACGAGGGAGAGGATGCGCGGGTGGGCAGCGCGGAGGTTCATCCGGGGCGTGCGCTGTGTCGTTGTGCGCTGCGTCGTTATGGCGTGGTGCTTGCGTGTGGCGTCGACGTGGAGAGAAACTGAGTTGCAAGTTGCTGTATCCAAGCAGACTACACTCGCGGCCCGCAGACTCGCGTCCACCGGTATCCGCACGGTGTACACGCTGGTGTAGCCCCGCCCAAGGCGCCTTGCTGCCAGAAGCTCGTCGACGCCCAGGCGAAGGTGGTGGTCGTTGTGCAGACGCGGTGTGACAGCCGGGCCGGTAGCATCACGTGCCATCAATCAATCAATGGAATTATTTTTTCACCTTCCCGTCGTCTTCCCTCCTCTCCTCCGTCTACTTTGTCCTTGGACAAAGGACATGGCGTCCTCTCTATGGTCGCGAGCATCGTCAGGATGTATCGCTTCGACCTCCAGAGCATTGTGCTCTCGACCGTCTTTCTCCCCAAATTGTGGGTGCCTCGACTCAATTCTCCCAGTTATATATGTGGCCCATCCGAGCGTTTCCATCCCCCCAGTCCTTCGTGTTGCGCACCAGAATGCTAACATATCTGTAGCGCTCGTTTCGCTCCTCCGGTCGTCCACTTGCAGGCGCTCTTACGCAGCGGCAGCAACACACGTAGCGGAACCGGAACGCACGTTCATTTCCTCCACCGTTCTCGTGCATACTTACCCACCTTATTCCAGTCGAGTCGGATGTTGACCGCAAGGGTGCTTCCTTCTTGTCCTTGAAGGGCAAGATCACGCAGCAAACTCTCGACGCCATCACGGTGAAGCCCTTCAAGCTCACGAACATGTCCCCGGTGCAGGCCGAGGTTCTGCCCTTGCTCCCTGAGCTCGCAGAGCCCTACGACCCCGAAAACCGGAATCACGTCCGCGACCTGCTTGTCCGCGCAAAAACAGGGACGGGGAAGACCCTCGCGTTTCTCGTGCCCGCCATCGAGGCGCGCGTCAAAAGCATCGAGGAGCACGTGGCAAAGAACAACGACACCGGGAACATCGGCGTCGCCAAGCAGCGGTTTGGGCGGCGGACCGTCGGGACACTGGTGATCAGCCCAACGCGGGAGCTGGCGACCCAGATTGCCAACGAGGCGCTACGGCTGACGCACAACCACACTGATTTTGAAGTACGGCTATTAACCGGAGGGTCAAGCAAACGCATGCAAATGCGGGACTGGATGAAGGGACGCAAGGATATTGTTGTCGCGACGCCCGGAAGACTGCGTGATCTCCTCGAGTCGGAGCCGGACGTCAAAAACGCAATCGCAGAAACTCACGTCGTAAGTGCACTCCCCGCTTGAGATCCACCGCTAACTCTCATACAGCTTATCCTGGACGAGGCGGACACACTGCTCGACATGGGCTTCCGGGAGGACATCGAGGACATCAAGCGCTTCCTGCCGCCGGTGCCGCAGCGCCAGACACTCCTGTTCTCCGCGACGGTCTCGAAGCAGATCCAGCAGATCGCGCGCTCCACTCTCGCGCCGAACCACAAGTACATTAACTGCGTCACGGACGATACCTCGCCTGTGCACGCCCACGTGAATCAGTACCACACCATCCTGCCCAGCGCGAGTGCCCAGCTTCCCCATCTCATGCGCCTCATCGCGCACGACCAGCTCCCCGCGACGGTAAGTGTCTGTCTCTTTCTTGTTTTGTCTCGTAGATACAAACCATGTATGTACTCGTAGCTCAATAAATTGGTTTCAATCTCAATCGACCAGTAACTTCGCGAATCACCTCGTAATCATGATTACACTTTGCTACCCCTAGCTCAGTCAACCTCCGCTAAGGCAATCCGCCGCCAAGGCTCCTCCGTCGCCACTTTCTTCTTCCTATATGGTGGAGGCCTCGCGCACGGACCTCAAAATATTTGCAAGTTGATTACCGGGTCACGAGAAATTTTGAGGTTTTGCGCTCCTCAGGATGCCCGTTTGGCGCTATCTCTCAGCGTTATGGGAGGTAAGTAATTTACTGACTACTGACTACCAGTCATAAGGAATTTTGACGAGTTGAAGGTAAGGTTAGTGCTTTTGAGGTCAGACTTACTTCTTCTAGCGTTGCAAGCAACTTGGAAGAAATTAGTTACAGGTACGCATCGAACGAATTGAAACATACCTTGCTTGCTGAACTCCCACTGAACGCTCCGCAGGAGAAGAAAAAATGAAACCGAGCCTCCAAAATGCTCAGAATCGGTACGTGTTGAGGGCAACCTGTGAGCACGTACACACATACCTTACGTGGTGCAAGCGCCGCAGGCGGAGAAAAATTCGAGGTAAGCTCTGGAGTCTCGCCGAAATGAAGGGTTGGACTCACTCACCTTCAGGGTTACCCAGCGCCTGCGGCCCGGAAAAATCTGAGCATCTCCGCTCCCATGGTGTTGATGGTCGAGGTCGAGATCCAAGGTGTCGATGGTCGAGGTCGAGGTCGAGGTCGAGGTCGAGGTCGAAGACGGTGGTTGAAGGCGAGGGTGATGGTCGGTGAGGGAGTACAGCGTCGAGGAGGGTCATGACGACAAGAGGAGAGGGGATGGTGGTCGTACGAAAGCAAGAGGTGTTTGACAGCTTTCGTAAATCAAAACCGGTTTTGTGGCCGGAAATAAATCAAATTGCAAGGAGCAAAAGAATTAGCGAGGTAAGCGCACGGAGCCTCCGTGACAGCTCACTCGCAGCAGTTACCGTAATCATAGCTTGGAGGACGAAAAGTCTGTCTCTGTGAAGCCCTTCCACGCGGCGTCGAATTCAACCAGGTTGAAAATAACTTGCAATCAGAACACCGGGCTGGTTGGAGGTCCCGCTCGCGGGAGATTCAGAAATTTTGAAAGGGATTGTAGCCCCATGGGACGCGTCGGTTCACGGGGGCCGTCGGGGCTGGGAGGCCGCAAAGACCATTGCTGCGGAGCCACTCGCGAGAAGCTCAGAAATCAAATTTTGAAATTGGTGGCTCGTAAGAGACAGTAACAGAGGGGATTGAATAATGGGAAGGCAAGACGCTCGCAGCGTCGGTCGCGGGACGCAGGAATCCAAATTTTGATTTGTTGGAGTGCGGAGGTATTAGGCGCGCTCAGATCACTCGGGTGTGTTGCGGGGCGCCGAAAAATCAATTTTTGAAACAGAAGCTTGGCTAGGGACCTAACGTAATCTCGCCGTGCTCCACCGTAAATTCCCTACTTACAGAAAGAGAGAACATAAGTAAGCGCGCGAAATACCATTGAGACAACGAAAGAAGTAGAAAGGCCGCTCGCCGGACGCCCGAATATAGTGTCTAAGTTCGGGCGCCGCAGAGCGGCGCCCTGGATGCGCGACAGCGCGGACCCGGCTCATTGCGCGTGAGGTGGGGTTTTGCCTGCCGGCAGCAAAAACCTTGAGAAAAAAGCCGCGTTAGAGGGTGAAAAATGAGACTATAAGCCAAAATGGGACGAGGGCTCACCAGTTTTGAAGAGCAGTGCGATATATGGTGTCGAAGCACTCAGCGCCGCTTCGCAGCGCCTCCGCGGCACACGGGACGCACGGGAGTCGAAAATCCGTCTCATTGAGCGTTGAAGGCGCCATGTGCCTGCCGGCGGCCAATTTCCTGGAAAAAAGGGCAAGTTAGAGTGTAAAAATGGGAATATGAAGTGGAGACAGGGGCGTGGCTCACCAGCGTCGAAACACAGCTCGCGGGAACTCAATATGTGGTGTCGGAGTTGTCTGCGCCGCTGCGCGGCGCATCCGCGCGACGCTAGCTAGCGCCGACACTCGCGAGGCATGGAATATTGCGCCGGAAGGCGCAACGTGCTTGCCGGCGGCCAAAACAATCCAACAAAGGTGGGCTGCAAGGGATAAAAATTAGCATCAGAATGAGAAAGTAGAGATAAAGCTTACCAGGACTTGGTGTCAAAACTGTCAGCGCCGCTGCGCGGCGCCTCCGTGGCTCGCTGGACACCCGCCGGAAGTGCAGCACACGGCGCAGTGCACGTGGAGGCGGGGGTTTGCCTGCCGGCGGTAAGATTTCTGGAAAAAAGAACACGTTGGGCGTGAAAATGCCATCAAAAGGACAAGGGGAATAAAGCCTCACCGGCATTGCGAAGCTGCTCGCGAAGAGGCCATATATATGGCGGCGCGTCTACGGCACGCGGGCACCCGAGACGACTGAAAGACAGGCTGGCCTGCATCTGCTGGCAGGGGAAATCTGAGAGTTAGATGGGGTCAGAGTGTTGGACTGCCATGAGATTGGCTAACCAGGAATTCAAAGCCCCTCGCGGGAGCGAAATGTGTCGTCTTGAAGCACCGGCGCAATTTTTGCAGAAGAGTTAGCCGGGATTTTCCGGGCCATAGCAATGTACCCAGAGAAACGGACAAGTAGCTTGGTAAGCTTGTGACGACTGGGAGGTGCAGAGATGAGGTCCAGGCGAATGTTTGGCCGACGGAGTGGTGGTGGGAGCGGAGTTGAGATTGCCATCAAATGACAAAGCGGACATAACAACGCGCCGCCAACTCCCAACGACGTCGACGGCGGTGTGATCTCCGGCGGCTACACTGAAACACGCAGGCTCCAACTCTCCACCGCCGACTCCGGGACGTCGCACGGTGATTCTGCGGACCCTGGGAGGCGGCGACCTTTTGCCGTGTTAGGCGCTGCCATCGCGTCGCTACCAGGTACCTCATTACGCCCTGAACTCCCTGGACTCCGTCGGATATGTGGTGGAGCTGTTACGGCTGACATTATGCCCGTGCCTTCTCGTGCCCTCGGGTTCAAGTACAGGTTTTTGGTTGCTTTTTGGCAACACGGATTTTTTTCTTTTGACCTCAAAGCCCACCCTGAAAATTTGAACAAATCAATGTGTCAATTAACCATGTAAGCCGTGATTTTACTGGCATCTTTCGCCGAGAAACTAGTCTGACAATGATTTTTTTTCGAACAGCCGCACGTGGCACCACTACGCCTGCGTCCAAATTAGGAAGGTCTGGTTGAAATCCCCCCCGACATCTCGATTTAAATTTTTCAAGGGAGTGTAAAATTAGCCGACGCGTGGGAAATACATCCTTCAAACCTCCTGAACGTGCCTGCTGAATATTGGAGCCTCCCTGGGACCACAGGGTACGTGGACCAAGGATATACGGTGCCTCCAATAATTCAATATTGCAGCGCCGTTGGTGCTTGGAGTTGGTTAGTATGTCACGTGAGTACTCCACCCTATTGCCCGAGACGTCCCTGAAGATCCTGTAGCCCATCATGGCCCAGGGACACAGCAACATGCGAAATTGTGTTTCCCATGAATTCCGCTGCCCGCACATTCCGGGCGCCGCGTTACCTATTCTTATCGGCGGCTAACTCAAGGTACGTAATTCTAATCCGTAATATATCAGCGGTACCTGTATCATCGTTGCGCGTAGTCTCTTCAGGAATATTTTCACGCGGTCGACTTTTTGGGTTTTCGTTCTCCTGCAAGCCCTTGCAACGGAACACTTACCGTGAATACTCAACATGCTTAGAATCAAAATTTTGAAAACATTGCTAACGAATAGCTCGCGCAATTCGGAGTTCTTTAGATTTCTCGCTTGAACATTGAAACCATGTCCGTTTCCGGACCAACTGCGGCGCATCGGAGTTGTCGGCGCAATGCGCTGGCACTCCACCGTCTCTCTCACGTCACGCTTAAGCTTCTGTATATTAACCCCCGAGCCTCAACCATCTCAGCATGTTCAACATCTACCGCCCACTTTCCACTCCTTCCCTCCTCCGAGGTCCCGGGGTCACCGGCATCCCGGCAATGCCATGGCCAGGCTTTCCATTCACTCATACGCCCTCATAATGCCCTTGCCACGCTCCCAATCCTTTTATATCTTCCCTCTGCGACGCCCCGGACTTTCCCGGCATCCTCAAGCCGACCCGGCGCGCCTTTCCCACGCCGCCTCTTGGACCCGAACCACCACCGGCGCCGTCCTACCTCAGTCAAACAAGGTCAGTGAGATCGTATAGGACCTTCTACATACTGACCTCCCTTTCATTAGCCTCCTTCAAGCTTTTCTAGTCGGCTTTACCCCGCTGTTCATTCGCAAACGTCGGGGCTTTGTTTTGGCTTTGATTTTGGTTCAGCGGCCACACAGTGCGTACTAAACTTTCTTTTAATTACACAGACTTCTTTACTAACGAGTCTTGAAGCCTTTTTAGCTGTGGCTAAACGCCCGTCATACAAAAATCTTCAATACCCTTGATCCGGATGAATGCACCTTCGCCATTATTGACTTCAAGTTCTGAGAATCAGGTATGTCCTTACCTTTTCTGTTCTGAACCATTAACGACCATCGTTTGAATCTTTCTAGCTCTTCAATCTCATCTGACCTGCTCAGCTTTCGATCAGGCTGACTGCTACTTCAGATAGCTTCGTGGTAAGGTTTCTTTTCACAGCCTCAATCCCTTACTAATCTTCGCACATAGCCCTATTGACCAAATTGTTAACTCCAACGCTTACCTCCAATGTATTGACTTCCTTTCAGGTCAAGGTAAGTCATTGACTCCACTTATACTCGGATTGACCGTCGTTGAATAGGCTTGCCTTGATTTTGCTCGGAGAATTCGTTGCAAAGGTATGACCTTGGTTTTGTCCTTCAATTCATTACTGACCGTCGTTTGACTTCTTGTAGTGCTCGAGTCTCGACTGACTTGACTCGCAGCGGCGATTCACGGACTCGCAATGGCTTTAATGGTAAGTCTTGTCTTTCTAGCTCACGACGTTGATTGATTACCGACCTTAAACTCTTTCACTGTAGCCCTTTCATATCGCCTCAGCTTTATTGAATTGACTTCGTGTAGCGTCTAATCCGTCGTAAGGACTGGTCTAACGATACAGAGGTATGTACTTAACTCTGACCCTTTGATTTTGCTGACTCGGGCCTCGAACTTTTGTTAGATTTCAACGCTCACTCACCTTTGGTCAGTATTGGTTTTGAAGGGAGGGATGTGCGGTCCCGTGGCCTCAGGTGCGTCTCCTTAACGTCCCTTTACCCTTCGTTCATTGACTAATCGAAGTTAAAGGCTTACCCTTCCAGCTGGATTCAAATGCCGCTGCGAGCATTGATCAGCGAGGCTATGTGTCCCAGGTCCGTTGGGCTTACATTTGCGTTGACTTCACGTTTACTGACCTCGTTGTAGACCTACTCTAGACGACTTACCCTGGCCCTTGCACGCCGAGACTATCGTCAAGTTGGACTAGGTACGTCTCGTTCAAAAGTTTTCACTAATAACTTGTTAACTCAGTTCGGTTTAGAACTAGATAGTCAAGTATACCTAGACTGTTCCTTGGGCGTTCTGACTTGTACATATACGAACTAGGTGCGTTCATTTCGTTCTCATCTGACCTTATCTCGACTGACTTTTATATTCTTTTTCAAGTTCAACCATTGGGACGTCGACTCGTGTTGCATTGGGGCTGGGATTGAGATGGTCGGGGCCTCACAGGTGCGTCGAGTTTACCTTTACCTTCAGTTTATCTTTACTGACTTATCTCAGACGACTTCAATTTGGTTCGCCGTGGGTTGGAACGTCGAAATTATCTTCAAATTGCCCGGTACGTCGTGTTCAGTCCACTAATGAACCTTCGTGTTGACTCGATGATTAGAACTATTCTGCTCTTCAATGCCTTTGGCCTTGATCAACGCCGAACCGAGGACTGGTTCCACACTCAGGGTTCGTTCAATTCAAGTCTTTCTGACCGTCGTTCAATTGACTAACCTTGTTTTGTAGTTGTACCTGTAGCTGGGATTGTCTAGGTAAGCCTTTACTTCGCATTCTGTGTAGGCTAGTTCAGGTACTAATATCCTGCAGCGGCGTTTGGTAAACCTGGATGTAGTGGGGTTGGGTTCTGGGTTCGCAATCGCATTGAGGTACAAGGCGCGTGTTGACTCAACTCGGGCGTTCGTTTTGTAACTAACCTATGATTGGATTCAGATCCATCGCGTCTCAGTCAAGTTCAACCTCAAGTCCGACTCGATCAATTACCGAATCGCAGCCCAAGCATTGGGCAAGTTCAAGCCAGGTCTTGCCGGGCTTGTACTGACTTCGACGTAGATTTTCGTTACAACTTGTCTAGTGTAGTGTAGTCTACTAGTTTTTGTGTAAACACGCGTTCATTCAATGGTAAGCCTACAATATCATCCTTCCGTTCCACGCTTGACTGAACTCAATTGCTTTAGTTCTTGTACTTACCTGCAAAGCCAATCAACGCGGCCAATGCAATGCTAACTCAACATGGGCGTCAACTCAACACCAACTCAACTCGACCTTAATTTGGGTCGACTTACTTGTGAGTTTATCAAGTGCGCAATGTTGAGTTCTATCTTATCTTACTGACTACGTACGCGTGTGTTTCTCTCTCAGGTTGTCCCGACCTTCAAACCCACCTTGAATTCATTCGAGCTTCGAGTTCAAGTCCAGTTGAACTCGGTCTCGAATCTCAAGGTCAGTCAATCTTAACTACGCTGCTCGTTGAATTTCCGAGCTGACTGCATTCCTTACCTAGTCGCGAGTTGACCCAAGCATTCAAGCACAGTGATTAACGAATCCGTTTCGTGCCCAATGTTCAACCGGTATGTATTTTTGTCTCGTTGTTCATTTTCGATCCGGGGCTGACCTACCTACTCTACAGATACTATCTCAAGAATCAAGCCCCGCTCGTACTCGGCCTACGCAACATCGGTACAATGCGTCCCGAGTATTGACTGCAAGGTATGTACTTACCTGCTTTGGATTTCGTTTCGTCTTACTGACTAGATTTGAATTTGAGATTGTCAGGACGGAATTCGTTGACGTTCAAGTCAACGCAACTCGAGTGACTCCACGTACCTTGGATCGAGCTGTTTCGCGCTTCAAGTACATTATTTCAAGGTGCGTGCGCTTTTCATTCACTTGCTTCTAATCTGATCTGACCTTAGTCGTTTAGTCTGTAGACAGCGGTTCAACTCCGCAATTCAAACGCGTTGCCATTTCAACATGCCATTCATCCGCATTCAACATTGCATTCAACATTGGATTCCCTACGACTCTACCACGCAGAGGTAAGTTAACGTGTTGGAATTTGAGCAAGCTTTACTTATTCTCATATTTCTCTAGTTCTACTTGAACGCGCCAAGCTATCCATCCGCCAAATTTCAACTGCGCAACTCTGCGATTCAACCGGGTCCAAGGTACGTCAAAGCCGAATTTATCACTTACATGCGTACTCACTGACGCGTTTGTTCTTCAACAGATCTGAATCGACTCGACGCAACTCAAGGCTTTCGAACGCAAGCCACGATTTGCGTAGGACGCGAGGCAGGTCTTCAAGCTTCCAGTCAAGTCTTATTTCCACTTTACTGATTTACGAACTCACAGAGGATTAGATTGCAAATTGATTGTATTGCAATGTATCTACGTAGATACATCGTGTACGTACAAATTGGGGAGCGGGAGGGAAGGAGATGAGATGAGAGAGGGGAATCGGGCGAGACGGGGGACATCGGCACGGAGGGATGAAGAGATTGGGGTGCGGCTCGCGGATCCGCGACTTTGCGCAAGTGCGATCCGCGACGGATGCCGCGAAAGCGCTGCGTCTCCGTACACCAACGGCCGCGGCGATTGCAAGTCGCACGCGGTGACGTGCTACTCGCGCCGAAGGGAAAGGGAGGAGGAGGAGGAGGAGGGAGGCGGGAAGCGCAGGTAGGTGGAGTATGCACCTTGTCGCTGCTGTGCGGCGGGATCTTCGTGTCGAAGGCGCCGTGGACGAGAGAGCGGGCTTGCGCGAGTCGGATGCGATGTGTCCTGGCGTGTGTCGTGCGCGGCGGGGCCGACCTATCTGAATCGGGGTGTTGCGCGAGTGCGAAGGCCGCAGATGCGCGACTCGGTGAGCGGACAGCGCCGACGTGGATGGAGAGAAAAAAGTTAGCAAGCAAGTAAGATGAGATGGACTGCGACGCACCTGGAGCGCGCGCGCGCGCTGCGGTCGCAAGCCGGCGATGACGTGGCAGGACGCATCGCCGCGCTCTCCGTCGCGCCCTCCCTCCTCGTGAAAAAAACGAGTAAAAGCGGCTCACTGAGAGCGTAGTCTCCAAACTCATCCGCAGCGCCCATCCCTAGCCCCGCGCAGATCTTGGTGTCATTGAGTACGGGGTTGAGGTGTTCTTGTCGGTGCGGCGTCGAGTGAGTCTACGAAAGGAAAGGAAAGGGAATAGATTTTTTTTTCAAAAAGCAACGAGAAGGATGAAAACTACGCACCTCGACACCCCGCGAACGGTATGCGTCCTCGAGGCGGACGAGATAGCGGGTGCGGTGCCCGCGCAGACAAGTCCAGGAGCGTTGTTGTGCCCGGCGGCGCCGTTGCGTGGGTGTAATCGGAAGGGCGAGCCGCGCACTGGCGCGTTATCTGCTGGTGTGCGTCAGTCAGCGCAGGGAGAATGAACAAGACATCCGACACTGTGGTTCCGTTGTTGACGCGGCGTCGAGGGGTCTATGAAAGGCAAGGGATTAGATGAGAAAGCAAGGCACGGACTGGCGCCCAGCAACGGCGAGGCACGGTGGACGAGGGAGAGGATGCGCGGGTGGGCAGTGCGGAGGTTCGTCCGGGGCGTGCGCTGTGTCGTTGTGCGCGACGTGGTTATGGCGTAGTGCTTGCGTGCGGCGTCGACGGGTGAGAAACTGTTTCATGTTGCTGTATCCAAGCAGACTACACTCGCGGCCCGCTGGCTTGCGCACACCGGTATCCGCACGGTGTGCAACCCTGGTGTAGCCCCACCCAAGGCGCCCTACTGCCAGAAGCGCGTCGACGGCGAAGCGGAGGTGTCGGTCGTTGTGCAGACGGGGTGTGACGGCCGGGCCGGTGGCATCACGTGCCATCAATCAATCATGGAATTATTTTTTCACCCACCCTTCCTCTTCCCGTCGTCTTCCCTCCTCTCCTCCGTCTACTTTGTCCTTGGGCAAAGGACATGGCGTCCTCTCTATGGTCGCGAGCATCGTCAGGATGTATCGCTTCGACCTCCAGAGCATTGTGCTCTCGACCGTCTTTCTCCCCAAATTGTGCGTGTTCCTCTCTATGCCTGCTCCTGGCAGCGGGCCTATCCGAGCGTCTCCATCCCTCCAGTCCTTCGCATTCCGCACAAGAATGCTAACATATCTGTAGCGCTCGTTTCGCTCCTCCGGTCGTCCACTTGCAGGCGCTCTTATGCAGCGGCAGCAACACACGTAGCGGAACCGGAACGCAAGTTCACCTTCTTCCCCGTCCTCATGCATACTTACCCACCCTATTCCAGTCGAGTCGGATGTTGACCGCAAGGGTGCTTCCTTCTTGTCCTTGAAGGGCAAGATCACGCAACAAACTCTCGACGCCATCACGGTGAAGCCCTTCAAGCTCACGAACATGTCCCCGGTGCAGGCCGAGGTTCTGCCGTTGCTCCCTGAGCTCGCAGAGCCCTACGACCCCGAAAACAGGAACCATGTCCGCGACCTGCTTGTCCGCGCAAAAACGGGAACGGGGAAGACCCTCGCGTTTCTCGTACCCGCCATCGAGGGACGCGTCAAAAGCATCGAGGAGCACGTCGCAAAGAACAACGACACCGGGAACATCGGTGTCGCCAAGCAGCGGTTTGGGCGGCGGACCGTCGGGACACTGGTGATCAGCCCAACGCGCGAGCTGGCGACGCAGATCGCCAACGAGGCGCTACGGCTGACGCACAACCACACTGATTTTGAAGTTCGGCTATTAACCGGAGGGTCAAGCAAACGGATGCAAATGCGGGACTGGATGAAGGGACGCAAGGATATCGTTGTCGCGACGCCTGGACGACTGCGCGATCTCCTCGAGTCGGAGCCGGATGTCAAAAACGCAGTCGCAGAAACTCATGTCGTAAGTGCACTCCCCGCTTGAGATCCACCGCTAACTCTCATACAGCTTATCCTGGACGAGGCGGACACACTGCTCGACATGGGCTTCCGGGAGGACATTGAGGACATCAAGCGCTTCCTGCCCCCGGTGCCGCAGCGCCAGACACTCTTGTTCTCCGCGACGGTCTCGAAGCAGATCCAGCAGATCGCGCGCTCCACTCTCGCGCCGAACCACAAGTACATTAACTGCGTCACGGACGATACCTCGCCTGTGCACGCCCACGTGAATCAGTACCACACCATCCTGCCCAGCGCGAGTGCCCAGCTTCCCCATCTCATGCGCCTCATCGCGCACGACCAGCTCCCCGCGACGGTAAGTGTCTGTCTCTTTCTTGTTTTGTCTCGTAGATACAAACCATGTATGTACTCGTAGCTCAATAAATTGGTTTCAATCTCAATCGACCAGTAACTTCGCGAATCACCTCGTAATCATGATTACACTTTGCTACCCCTAGCTCAGTCAACCTCCGCTAAGGCAATCCGCCGCCAAGGCTCCTCCGTCGCCACTTTCTTCTTCCTATATGGTGGAGGCCTCGCGCACGGACCTCAAAATATTTGCAAGTTGATTACCGGGTCACGAGAAATTTTGAGGTTTTGCGCTCCTCAGGATGCCCGTTTGGCGCTATCTCTCAGCGTTATGGGAGGTAAGTAATTTACTGACTACTGACTACCAGTCATAAGGAATTTTGACGAGTTGAAGGTAAGGTTAGTGCTTTTGAGGTCAGACTTACTTCTTCTAGCGTTGCAAGCAACTTGGAAGAAATTAGTTACAGGTACGCATCGAACGAATTGAAACATACCTTGCTTGCTGAACTCCCACTGAACGCTCCGCAGGAGAAGAAAAAATGAAACCGAGCCTCCAAAATGCTCAGAATCGGTACGTGTTGAGGGCAACCTGTGAGCACGTACACACATACCTTACGTGGTGCAAGCGCCGCAGGCGGAGAAAAATTCGAGGTAAGCTCTGGAGTCTCGCCGAAATGAAGGGTTGGACTCACTCACCTTCAGGGTTACCCAGCGCCTGCGGCCCGGAAAAATCTGAGCATCTCCGCTCCCATGGTGTTGATGGTCGAGGTCGAGATCCAAGGTGTCGATGGTCGAGGTCGAGGTCGAGGTCGAGGTCGAGGTCGAAGACGGTGGTTGAAGGCGAGGGTGATGGTCGGTGAGGGAGTACAGCGTCGAGGAGGGTCATGACGACAAGAGGAGAGGGGATGGTGGTCGTACGAAAGCAAGAGGTGTTTGACAGCTTTCGTAAATCAAAACCGGTTTTGTGGCCGGAAATAAATCAAATTGCAAGGAGCAAAAGAATTAGCGAGGTAAGCGCACGGAGCCTCCGTGACAGCTCACTCGCAGCAGTTACCGTAATCATAGCTTGGAGGACGAAAAGTCTGTCTCTGTGAAGCCCTTCCACGCGGCGTCGAATTCAACCAGGTTGAAAATAACTTGCAATCAGAACACCGGGCTGGTTGGAGGTCCCGCTCGCGGGAGATTCAGAAATTTTGAAAGGGATTGTAGCCCCATGGGACGCGTCGGTTCACGGGGGCCGTCGGGGCTGGGAGGCCGCAAAGACCATTGCTGCGGAGCCACTCGCGAGAAGCTCAGAAATCAAATTTTGAAATTGGTGGCTCGTAAGAGACAGTAACAGAGGGGATTGAATAATGGGAAGGCAAGACGCTCGCAGCGTCGGTCGCGGGACGCAGGAATCCAAATTTTGATTTGTTGGAGTGCGGAGGTATTAGGCGCGCTCAGATCACTCGGGTGTGTTGCGGGGCGCCGAAAAATCAATTTTTGAAACAGAAGCTTGGCTAGGGACCTAACGTAATCTCGCCGTGCTCCACCGTAAATTCCCTACTTACAGAAAGAGAGAACATAAGTAAGCGCGCGAAATACCATTGAGACAACGAAAGAAGTAGAAAGGCCGCTCGCCGGACGCCCGAATATAGTGTCTAAGTTCGGGCGCCGCAGAGCGGCGCCCTGGATGCGCGACAGCGCGGACCCGGCTCATTGCGCGTGAGGTGGGGTTTTGCCTGCCGGCAGCAAAAACCTTGAGAAAAAAGCCGCGTTAGAGGGTGAAAAATGAGACTATAAGCCAAAATGGGACGAGGGCTCACCAGTTTTGAAGAGCAGTGCGATATATGGTGTCGAAGCACTCAGCGCCGCTTCGCAGCGCCTCCGCGGCACACGGGACGCACGGGAGTCGAAAATCCGTCTCATTGAGCGTTGAAGGCGCCATGTGCCTGCCGGCGGCCAATTTCCTGGAAAAAAGGGCAAGTTAGAGTGTAAAAATGGGAATATGAAGTGGAGACAGGGGCGTGGCTCACCAGCGTCGAAACACAGCTCGCGGGAACTCAATATGTGGTGTCGGAGTTGTCTGCGCCGCTGCGCGGCGCATCCGCGCGACGCTAGCTAGCGCCGACACTCGCGAGGCATGGAATATTGCGCCGGAAGGCGCAACGTGCTTGCCGGCGGCCAAAACAATCCAACAAAGGTGGGCTGCAAGGGATAAAAATTAGCATCAGAATGAGAAAGTAGAGATAAAGCTTACCAGGACTTGGTGTCAAAACTGTCAGCGCCGCTGCGCGGCGCCTCCGTGGCTCGCTGGACACCCGCCGGAAGTGCAGCACACGGCGCAGTGCACGTGGAGGCGGGGGTTTGCCTGCCGGCGGTAAGATTTCTGGAAAAAAGAACACGTTGGGCGTGAAAATGCCATCAAAAGGACAAGGGGAATAAAGCCTCACCGGCATTGCGAAGCTGCTCGCGAAGAGGCCATATATATGGCGGCGCGTCTACGGCACGCGGGCACCCGAGACGACTGAAAGACAGGCTGGCCTGCATCTGCTGGCAGGGGAAATCTGAGAGTTAGATGGGGTCAGAGTGTTGGACTGCCATGAGATTGGCTAACCAGGAATTCAAAGCCCCTCGCGGGAGCGAAATGTGTCGTCTTGAAGCACCGGCGCAATTTTTGCAGAAGAGTTAGCCGGGATTTTCCGGGCCATAGCAATGTACCCAGAGAAACGGACAAGTAGCTTGGTAAGCTTGTGACGACTGGGAGGTGCAGAGATGAGGTCCAGGCGAATGTTTGGCCGACGGAGTGGTGGTGGGAGCGGAGTTGAGATTGCCATCAAATGACAAAGCGGACATAACAACGCGCCGCCAACTCCCAACGACGTCGACGGCGGTGTGATCTCCGGCGGCTACACTGAAACACGCAGGCTCCAACTCTCCACCGCCGACTCCGGGACGTCGCACGGTGATTCTGCGGACCCTGGGAGGCGGCGACCTTTTGCCGTGTTAGGCGCTGCCATCGCGTCGCTACCAGGTACCTCATTACGCCCTGAACTCCCTGGACTCCGTCGGATATGTGGTGGAGCTGTTACGGCTGACATTATGCCCGTGCCTTCTCGTGCCCTCGGGTTCAAGTACAGGTTTTTGGTTGCTTTTTGGCAACACGGATTTTTTTCTTTTGACCTCAAAGCCCACCCTGAAAATTTGAACAAATCAATGTGTCAATTAACCATGTAAGCCGTGATTTTACTGGCATCTTTCGCCGAGAAACTAGTCTGACAATGATTTTTTTTCGAACAGCCGCACGTGGCACCACTACGCCTGCGTCCAAATTAGGAAGGTCTGGTTGAAATCCCCCCCGACATCTCGATTTAAATTTTTCAAGGGAGTGTAAAATTAGCCGACGCGTGGGAAATACATCCTTCAAACCTCCTGAACGTGCCTGCTGAATATTGGAGCCTCCCTGGGACCACAGGGTACGTGGACCAAGGATATACGGTGCCTCCAATAATTCAATATTGCAGCGCCGTTGGTGCTTGGAGTTGGTTAGTATGTCACGTGAGTACTCCACCCTATTGCCCGAGACGTCCCTGAAGATCCTGTAGCCCATCATGGCCCAGGGACACAGCAACATGCGAAATTGTGTTTCCCATGAATTCCGCTGCCCGCACATTCCGGGCGCCGCGTTACCTATTCTTATCGGCGGCTAACTCAAGGTACGTAATTCTAATCCGTAATATATCAGCGGTACCTGTATCATCGTTGCGCGTAGTCTCTTCAGGAATATTTTCACGCGGTCGACTTTTTGGGTTTTCGTTCTCCTGCAAGCCCTTGCAACGGAACACTTACCGTGAATACTCAACATGCTTAGAATCAAAATTTTGAAAACATTGCTAACGAATAGCTCGCGCAATTCGGAGTTCTTTAGATTTCTCGCTTGAACATTGAAACCATGTCCGTTTCCGGACCAACTGCGGCGCATCGGAGTTGTCGGCGCAATGCGCTGGCACTCCACCGTCTCTCTCACGTCACGCTTAAGCTTCTGTATATTAACCCCCGAGCCTCAACCATCTCAGCATGTTCAACATCTACCGCCCACTTTCCACTCCTTCCCTCCTCCGAGGTCCCGGGGTCACCGGCATCCCGGCAATGCCATGGCCAGGCTTTCCATTCACTCATACGCCCTCATAATGCCCTTGCCACGCTCCCAATCCTTTTATATCTTCCCTCTGCGACGCCCCGGACTTTCCCGGCATCCTCAAGCCGACCCGGCGCGCCTTTCCCACGCCGCCTCTTGGACCCGAACCACCACCGGCGCCGTCCTACCTCAGTCAAACAAGGTCAGTGAGATCGTATAGGACCTTCTACATACTGACCTCCCTTTCATTAGCCTCCTTCAAGCTTTTCTAGTCGGCTTTACCCCGCTGTTCATTCGCAAACGTCGGGGCTTTGTTTTGGCTTTGATTTTGGTTCAGCGGCCACACAGTGCGTACTAAACTTTCTTTTAATTACACAGACTTCTTTACTAACGAGTCTTGAAGCCTTTTTAGCTGTGGCTAAACGCCCGTCATACAAAAATCTTCAATACCCTTGATCCGGATGAATGCACCTTCGCCATTATTGACTTCAAGTTCTGAGAATCAGGTATGTCCTTACCTTTTCTGTTCTGAACCATTAACGACCATCGTTTGAATCTTTCTAGCTCTTCAATCTCATCTGACCTGCTCAGCTTTCGATCAGGCTGACTGCTACTTCAGATAGCTTCGTGGTAAGGTTTCTTTTCACAGCCTCAATCCCTTACTAATCTTCGCACATAGCCCTATTGACCAAATTGTTAACTCCAACGCTTACCTCCAATGTATTGACTTCCTTTCAGGTCAAGGTAAGTCATTGACTCCACTTATACTCGGATTGACCGTCGTTGAATAGGCTTGCCTTGATTTTGCTCGGAGAATTCGTTGCAAAGGTATGACCTTGGTTTTGTCCTTCAATTCATTACTGACCGTCGTTTGACTTCTTGTAGTGCTCGAGTCTCGACTGACTTGACTCGCAGCGGCGATTCACGGACTCGCAATGGCTTTAATGGTAAGTCTTGTCTTTCTAGCTCACGACGTTGATTGATTACCGACCTTAAACTCTTTCACTGTAGCCCTTTCATATCGCCTCAGCTTTATTGAATTGACTTCGTGTAGCGTCTAATCCGTCGTAAGGACTGGTCTAACGATACAGAGGTATGTACTTAACTCTGACCCTTTGATTTTGCTGACTCGGGCCTCGAACTTTTGTTAGATTTCAACGCTCACTCACCTTTGGTCAGTATTGGTTTTGAAGGGAGGGATGTGCGGTCCCGTGGCCTCAGGTGCGTCTCCTTAACGTCCCTTTACCCTTCGTTCATTGACTAATCGAAGTTAAAGGCTTACCCTTCCAGCTGGATTCAAATGCCGCTGCGAGCATTGATCAGCGAGGCTATGTGTCCCAGGTCCGTTGGGCTTACATTTGCGTTGACTTCACGTTTACTGACCTCGTTGTAGACCTACTCTAGACGACTTACCCTGGCCCTTGCACGCCGAGACTATCGTCAAGTTGGACTAGGTACGTCTCGTTCAAAAGTTTTCACTAATAACTTGTTAACTCAGTTCGGTTTAGAACTAGATAGTCAAGTATACCTAGACTGTTCCTTGGGCGTTCTGACTTGTACATATACGAACTAGGTGCGTTCATTTCGTTCTCATCTGACCTTATCTCGACTGACTTTTATATTCTTTTTCAAGTTCAACCATTGGGACGTCGACTCGTGTTGCATTGGGGCTGGGATTGAGATGGTCGGGGCCTCACAGGTGCGTCGAGTTTACCTTTACCTTCAGTTTATCTTTACTGACTTATCTCAGACGACTTCAATTTGGTTCGCCGTGGGTTGGAACGTCGAAATTATCTTCAAATTGCCCGGTACGTCGTGTTCAGTCCACTAATGAACCTTCGTGTTGACTCGATGATTAGAACTATTCTGCTCTTCAATGCCTTTGGCCTTGATCAACGCCGAACCGAGGACTGGTTCCACACTCAGGGTTCGTTCAATTCAAGTCTTTCTGACCGTCGTTCAATTGACTAACCTTGTTTTGTAGTTGTACCTGTAGCTGGGATTGTCTAGGTAAGCCTTTACTTCGCATTCTGTGTAGGCTAGTTCAGGTACTAATATCCTGCAGCGGCGTTTGGTAAACCTGGATGTAGTGGGGTTGGGTTCTGGGTTCGCAATCGCATTGAGGTACAAGGCGCGTGTTGACTCAACTCGGGCGTTCGTTTTGTAACTAACCTATGATTGGATTCAGATCCATCGCGTCTCAGTCAAGTTCAACCTCAAGTCCGACTCGATCAATTACCGAATCGCAGCCCAAGCATTGGGCAAGTTCAAGCCAGGTCTTGCCGGGCTTGTACTGACTTCGACGTAGATTTTCGTTACAACTTGTCTAGTGTAGTGTAGTCTACTAGTTTTTGTGTAAACACGCGTTCATTCAATGGTAAGCCTACAATATCATCCTTCCGTTCCACGCTTGACTGAACTCAATTGCTTTAGTTCTTGTACTTACCTGCAAAGCCAATCAACGCGGCCAATGCAATGCTAACTCAACATGGGCGTCAACTCAACACCAACTCAACTCGACCTTAATTTGGGTCGACTTACTTGTGAGTTTATCAAGTGCGCAATGTTGAGTTCTATCTTATCTTACTGACTACGTACGCGTGTGTTTCTCTCTCAGGTTGTCCCGACCTTCAAACCCACCTTGAATTCATTCGAGCTTCGAGTTCAAGTCCAGTTGAACTCGGTCTCGAATCTCAAGGTCAGTCAATCTTAACTACGCTGCTCGTTGAATTTCCGAGCTGACTGCATTCCTTACCTAGTCGCGAGTTGACCCAAGCATTCAAGCACAGTGATTAACGAATCCGTTTCGTGCCCAATGTTCAACCGGTATGTATTTTTGTCTCGTTGTTCATTTTCGATCCGGGGCTGACCTACCTACTCTACAGATACTATCTCAAGAATCAAGCCCCGCTCGTACTCGGCCTACGCAACATCGGTACAATGCGTCCCGAGTATTGACTGCAAGGTATGTACTTACCTGCTTTGGATTTCGTTTCGTCTTACTGACTAGATTTGAATTTGAGATTGTCAGGACGGAATTCGTTGACGTTCAAGTCAACGCAACTCGAGTGACTCCACGTACCTTGGATCGAGCTGTTTCGCGCTTCAAGTACATTATTTCAAGGTGCGTGCGCTTTTCATTCACTTGCTTCTAATCTGATCTGACCTTAGTCGTTTAGTCTGTAGACAGCGGTTCAACTCCGCAATTCAAACGCGTTGCCATTTCAACATGCCATTCATCCGCATTCAACATTGCATTCAACATTGGATTCCCTACGACTCTACCACGCAGAGGTAAGTTAACGTGTTGGAATTTGAGCAAGCTTTACTTATTCTCATATTTCTCTAGTTCTACTTGAACGCGCCAAGCTATCCATCCGCCAAATTTCAACTGCGCAACTCTGCGATTCAACCGGGTCCAAGGTACGTCAAAGCCGAATTTATCACTTACATGCGTACTCACTGACGCGTTTGTTCTTCAACAGATCTGAATCGACTCGACGCAACTCAAGGCTTTCGAACGCAAGCCACGATTTGCGTAGGACGCGAGGCAGGTCTTCAAGCTTCCAGTCAAGTCTTATTTCCACTTTACTGATTTACGAACTCACAGAGGATTAGATTGCAAATTGATTGTATTGCAATGTATCTACGTAGATACATCGTGTACGTACAAATTGGGGAGCGGGAGGGAAGGAGATGAGATGAGAGAGGGGAATCGGGCGAGACGGGGGACATCGGCACGGAGGGATGAAGAGATTGGGGTGCGGCTCGCGGATCCGCGACTTTGCGCAAGTGCGATCCGCGACGGATGCCGCGAAAGCGCTGCGTCTCCGTACACCAACGGCCGCGGCGATTGCAAGTCGCACGCGGTGACGTGCTACTCGCGCCGAAGGGAAAGGGAGGAGGAGGAGGAGGAGGGAGGCGGGAAGCGCAGGTAGGTGGAGTATGCACCTTGTCGCTGCTGTGCGGCGGGATCTTCGTGTCGAAGGCGCCGTGGACGAGAGAGCGGGCTTGCGCGAGTCGGATGCGATGTGTCCTGGCGTGTGTCGTGCGCGGCGGGGCCGACCTATCTGAATCGGGGTGTTGCGCGAGTGCGAAGGCCGCAGATGCGCGACTCGGTGAGCGGACAGCGCCGACGTGGATGGAGAGAAAAAAGTTAGCAAGCAAGTAAGATGAGATGGACTGCGACGCACCTGGAGCGCGCGCGCGCGCTGCGGTCGCAAGCCGGCGATGACGTGGCAGGACGCATCGCCGCGCTCTCCGTCGCGCCCTCCCTCCTCGTGAAAAAAACGAGTAAAAGCGGCTCACTGAGAGCGTAGTCTCCAAACTCATCCGCAGCGCCCATCCCTAGCCCCGCGCAGATCTTGGTGTCATTGAGTACGGGGTTGAGGTGTTCTTGTCGGTGCGGCGTCGAGTGAGTCTACGAAAGGAAAGGAAAGGGAATAGATTTTTTTTTCAAAAAGCAACGAGAAGGATGAAAACTACGCACCTCGACACCCCGCGAACGGTATGCGTCCTCGAGGCGGACGAGATAGCGGGTGCGGTGCCCGCGCAGACAAGTCCAGGAGCGTTGTTGTGCCCGGCGGCGCCGTTGCGTGGGTGTAATCGGAAGGGCGAGCCGCGCACTGGCGCGTTATCTGCTGGTGTGCGTCAGTCAGCGCAGGGAGAATGAACAAGACATCCGACACTGTGGTTCCGTTGTTGACGCGGCGTCGAGGGGTCTATGAAAGGCAAGGGATTAGATGAGAAAGCAAGGCACGGACTGGCGCCCAGCAACGGCGAGGCACGGTGGACGAGGGAGAGGATGCGCGGGTGGGCAGTGCGGAGGTTCGTCCGGGGCGTGCGCTGTGTCGTTGTGCGCGACGTGGTTATGGCGTAGTGCTTGCGTGCGGCGTCGACGGGTGAGAAACTGTTTCATGTTGCTGTATCCAAGCAGACTACACTCGCGGCCCGCTGGCTTGCGCACACCGGTATCCGCACGGTGTGCAACCCTGGTGTAGCCCCACCCAAGGCGCCCTACTGCCAGAAGCGCGTCGACGGCGAAGCGGAGGTGTCGGTCGTTGTGCAGACGGGGTGTGACGGCCGGGCCGGTGGCATCACGTGCCATCAATCAATCATGGAATTATTTTTTCACCCACCCTTCCTCTTCCCGTCGTCTTCCCTCCTCTCCTCCGTCTACTTTGTCCTTGGGCAAAGGACATGGCGTCCTCTCTATGGTCGCGAGCATCGTCAGGATGTATCGCTTCGACCTCCAGAGCATTGTGCTCTCGACCGTCTTTCTCCCCAAATTGTGCGTGTTCCTCTCTATGCCTGCTCCTGGCAGCGGGCCTATCCGAGCGTCTCCATCCCTCCAGTCCTTCGCATTCCGCACAAGAATGCTAACATATCTGTAGCGCTCGTTTCGCTCCTCCGGTCGTCCACTTGCAGGCGCTCTTATGCAGCGGCAGCAACACACGTAGCGGAACCGGAACGCAAGTTCACCTTCTTCCCCGTCCTCATGCATACTTACCCACCCTATTCCAGTCGAGTCGGATGTTGACCGCAAGGGTGCTTCCTTCTTGTCCTTGAAGGGCAAGATCACGCAACAAACTCTCGACGCCATCACGGTGAAGCCCTTCAAGCTCACGAACATGTCCCCGGTGCAGGCCGAGGTTCTGCCGTTGCTCCCTGAGCTCGCAGAGCCCTACGACCCCGAAAACAGGAACCATGTCCGCGACCTGCTTGTCCGCGCAAAAACGGGAACGGGGAAGACCCTCGCGTTTCTCGTACCCGCCATCGAGGGACGCGTCAAAAGCATCGAGGAGCACGTCGCAAAGAACAACGACACCGGGAACATCGGTGTCGCCAAGCAGCGGTTTGGGCGGCGGACCGTCGGGACACTGGTGATCAGCCCAACGCGCGAGCTGGCGACGCAGATCGCCAACGAGGCGCTACGGCTGACGCACAACCACACTGATTTTGAAGTTCGGCTATTAACTGGAGGGTCAAGCAAGCGCATGCAAATGCGGGACTGGATGAAGGGACGCAAGGATATTGTTGTCGCGACGCCCGGACGACTGCGCGATCTCCTCGAGTCGGAGCCGGATGTCAAAAACGCGATCGCAGAAACGCACGTCGTAAGTGCACTCCCCGCTTGAGATCCACCGCTAACTCCCATACAGCTTATCCTGGACGAGGCGGACACACTGCTCGACATGGGCTTCCGGGAGGACATCGAGGATATCAAGCGCTTCCTGCCCCCGGTGCCGCAGCGCCAGACCCTTCTGTTCTCCGCCACGGTCTCGAAGCAGATCCAGCAGATTGCGCGCTCCACTCTCGCGCCGAACCATAACTGCGTCACGGACGATACGTCGCCTGTGCACGCCCACGTCAACCAGTACCACACCATCCTGCCCAGCGCGAGCGCCCAGCTCCCCCATCTCATGCGCCTCATCGCGCACGACCAGCTCCCCGCGACGGTAAGTGTCTGTCCCTTTCTCGTTTTGTCTCGTACATACAAACCATGTATTCGTAGCTCAATAAATTGGTTTCAATCTAATAAACTCGACCTCGCTTGTCTTTATTTGCATGAATCACCTCGTAATCATGCTTACACTTTGGTACCCCTAGCTCAGTCAACCTCCGCTAAGGCAATCCGCCGCCAAGGCTCCTCCGTCGCCACTTTCTTCTTCTCTTATTGTTTTTCGCTCGCGCACGGACCTCAAAATATTTGCTCGTTGATTAGCGGGTCACGAGAAATTTTGAGGTTTTGCACTCCTCAGGATGCCCTTTTGCGGCCATCTCTCAGCCTTATCGGAGGTAAGTAATTACTGACTACTGACTACCGGGCGTAACAAATTTTGAACACTTAGAGGTAAGTAAACCGTCCAGACGGCAAAGTGGGACTTACTCAAGTTACTTCTTCCAGCGTTACAATCAGCTTGAAAGGGAATCAGTTGAAGGTACACTTCATATGAATCGGAACACACCTTGCCTGCTGAGTTCCATTGAACGCTCCGCAGGAGGAGAAAATATGAAACTGAGCCCCCAAAATGCTCAGAATTGGTACGGTTGAGCTTCCCCGTAAAGGTTAGTATTCAAGTTCCGGGCGCTGCGAGCCAGTTGAGGGCAAACTGTGAGCACGTACACACATGACATGAAGCTCAAAGCGCCGCGCCGCAGGCGGAGAAAAATCTAAGGTAAGCTCTGGAATCTCGCCGAAATGAAGGGTTGGACTCTCTCACCTCCAGGGTTACCCAGCGCCTGCGGCCCGGAAAAATCTGAGCATCTCCGGTTCCATGGTGCCGATGGTCGAGGTCGAGGTCGGTCGAGGTCGAAGGCGAGGGTGATGGTCGATCAGAGAGAACAGTGTCGAGGAGGGTCATGACGACGAGAGGAGAGGGGATGGTGGTCGTACGAAAGCAAGAGGTGTTTGACAGCTTTCGTAAATCAAAACCGGTTTTGTGGCCGGAAATAAATCAAATTGCAAGGAGCAAAAGAATTAGGGAGGTAAGCGCACGGAGGCCTGGACCTCCGTGACAGCTCACTCGCAGCAGTTACCGTAATCATAGCTTGGAGGACGAAAAGTCTGTCTCGGTGAAGCCCTTCCACGCGGCGTCGGATTCAACCAGGTTGAAGATAACTTGTAATCAGAACACCGGGCTGGTTGGAGGTCCCGCTCGCGGGAGATTCAGAAATTTTGAAAGGAATTGTAGCTCCATGGGATGCGTCGGTTCACGGGGGCCGTCGGGCTTGGGAGGCCGCAAAGACCATTGCTGCGGAGCCACTCGCGGGAAGCTCAGAAATCAAATTTTGAAATTGGTGGCTCGTAAGAGACAGTAACAGAAGGCATTGAATAATGGGAAGGGAAGACGCCCGCAGCGTCGGTCGCGGGATGCAGGAATCCAAATTTTGACGCCCCGGAGTGCGGAGGTATTAGGCGCACTCAGATCACTCGGGTGTGTTGCGGGGCGCCGAAAAATCAATTTTTGAAACAGAAGCTTGGCTAGGGACCTAACGTAACCTCGCCGCGCTCCACCGTAAATTCCCTACTTACAGAAGGAGAGAACATAAGTAAGCGCGCGAGATACCATTGAGACAACGAAAGAAGTAGAAAGGCCGCTCGCCGGACGGCCGAATATAGTGTCTAAGTTCGGGCGCCGCAGAGCGGCGCCCTGGATGCGCGACAGCGCGGACCCGGCTCATTGCGCGTGAGGTGGGGTTTTGCCTGCCGGCAGCAAAAACCTTGAGAAAAAAGCCGTGTTAGGTGAAAAATGAGACTAAGCCAAAATGGGACGACGGCTCACCAGTTTTGAAAAGCAGTTCGCGGGAACACGATATATGGTGTCGAAGCACTCAGCGCCGCTTCGCGGCGCCTCCGCGGCACACGGGACGCACGGGAGTCGAAAATCCGTCTCATTGAGCGTTGAAGGCGCCATGTGCCTGCCGGCGGCCAATTTCCTGGAAAAAAGGGCAAGTTAGAGTGTAAAAATGGGAATATGAAGTGGATACAGGGCTGTGGCTCACCAGCGTCGAAACACAGCTCGCGGAAACTCAATATGTGGTGTCGGAGTTGTCTGCGCGGCGCATCCGCGCGACGCTAGCTAGCGCCGACATTCGCGAGGCATGGAATATTGCGCCGGAAGGCGTAACGTGCTTGCCGGCGGCCAAAACAATCCAACAAAGGTGGGCTGCAAGGGATAGAAATTAGCATCAGAATGAGAACGTAGAGATAGAGCTTACCAGGACTTGGTGTCAAAACTGTCAGCGCCGCTGCGCGGCGCCTCCCGCAGCGGCGCCTCCGTGGCTCGCTGGACACCCGCCGGAAGTGCAGCACACGGCGCAGTGCACGTGGAGGCGGGGTTTTGCCTGCCGGCGGCAAGATTTCTGGAAAAAAGAACACGTTTGGGCGTGAAAATGCCATCAAAAAGGACAAGGGAATAAAGCCTCACCGGCATTGCGAAGCTGCTCGCGGGGAGGCCATATATGGTGCCGAAGCTATGGCGGCGCGTCTACGGCACGCGGGCACCCGAGACGACTGAAAGACAGACTGGCTTGCATCTGCTGGCAGGAGAAATCTGAGAGTAAGATGGGGTCAGAGTGTTGGACTGTCATCAGATTGGCCAACCAGGAATTCAAAGTCCCTCGCGGGAGCGAAATGTGTCGTCTTGAAGCACCGGCGCAATTTTTGCAGAAGAGTTAGCCGGGATTTTCCGGGCCATAGCAATGCACCCAGAGAGATGGACAAGTAGCTTGGTAAGCTTGTGACGACTGGGAGGTGCAGAGATGAGGTCCAGGCGAATGTTTGGCCGACGGAGTGGTGGTGGGAGCGGAGTTGAGATTGCCATCAAATGACAAAGCGGACATAACAACGCGCCGCCAACTCCCAACGAGTCAACGACGTCGACGGCGGTGTGATCTCCGGCGGCTACACTGAAACGCGCAGGCTCCAACTCTCCACTGCCGACTCCGGGACGTCGCACGGTGATTCTGCGGACCCTGGGAGGCGGTGACCTTTTGCCGTGTTAGGCGCTGCCATCGCGTCGCTACCTCATTCCGCCCTGAACTCCCTAGCCTCCGTCGGAGATCTGGTGGAGATGTTACGGCTTACATTATGCCCGCGCCTGCCCGTGCCCTCGGGTTCAAGTAGGGGCTTTTGGTTCCTTTTTGGCAACACGGATTTTTTCTTTTGACCTCAAAGCCCACCCTGAAAATTTGAACAAATCAACGAGTCAATTAACCATGTAAGCCCTGATTTTTCTGGCATCTTTCCCCGAGAAACTAGTCTGACAATGATTTTTTTTTTTCGAACAGCCGCACGTGGCACCATTACGCCTGCGTCCAAATTAGGAAGGTCTGGTTGAAATCCGCCCCGACATCTCGATTTAAATTTTTCAAGGGAGTGTAAAATTAGCCGACGCGTGGGAAATACATCCTTCAAACCTCCCGAACGTGCCCGCTGAATCTTGGAGCCTCCCTTGGACCACAGGGTACGTGGACCAAGGATATACGGTGCCTCCAATAATTCAATATTGCAGCGCCGTTGGTGCTTGAATTTGGTTAGTATGTCACGTGAGTACTCCAACCTATTGCCCGAGACGTCCCTGAAGCTCCTGTAGCCCATCATGGCCCAGGGACACAGTAACATGCGAAATTGTGTTTCCCATGAATTCCGCTGCCCGCACATTCCGGGCGCCGCGCTACCTATTCTTATGAGCGGCGAACTCAATGTACGTAATACAAATCAGTAATCTATCAGCTGGCCCTGTTTCATGGTGCGCGTAGTCTCTATAGGAATATTTTCACCCGGTCGACTTTTTGGGTTTTTGTTCTCCTGCAATCCCTTGCAACGGAACACCTACCGTGAGTACTCAACATGCTCAGAATTAAAATTTTGAAAGAATTGCTAACGAGTAGCTCACGCAAATCGGAACTCTTTGAATTTCTCGCTTCAATGTTGAAACCATGTTCGCTTCCGGACCAACTTGCGGCGCATCGGAGTTGTCGGCGCAATGCGCTGGCACTCCAAATTTCTCTCACGTCGCGCTTGCACATTGCTATATAACCCCTCAACCCTCAGCCATCTCAGCATGTTCGACATCTACCGCGCACTTTCCCTCCTTCCCTCCTTCCCTCCTTCCCTCCTCCGAGGTCCCGAGCCCACCGGCATTCCGGCACTGCCGTGGCCCGCCTTTCGGTTCACTCATACGCCCTCATCTTACCCTTGCCGCGCTCTCAATTATTTCTTCCCTTTGGGTCGCCCTCGGGCTTCCCCGGCATCATCAAGCCGACTCGGCGCGCCTTTCCCACGCCGCCTCTTGGACCCGAACCACCACCGGCGCCGTCCTACCTCAGTCAAACAAGGTCAGTGGGATCATATAGGGCTTTCCCAATACTAACCTACCTTTCATTAGCTTCCTTCAAGCTTTTCTAGTCAGCTTTACCCCGCTGTTCAATCGCAAACGTCGGGGCTTTGTTTTGGCTTTGTTTTTGGTTCAGCGGCCACACGGTGCGTACTAAACTTTCTTTTAATTACACAGACTTCTTTGCTAACGATTCTTAAGTCTTTTTAGCTGTGGCTAAACGCCCGCCTTACAAAAATCCTCAATTCCCTTCATTTGGATTCACGCGACTTGGCCTTGGTTGACTTCAAGTGTCGAGAATCATGTAATTCCTTACATTTTCTGCTCTAAACCACTACTGACCACCGTTTGAATTCTTCTAGGCCTTGAATCTCGTCCGACTTGCTCAGCATTCAACCGCGCTGACTGCTGGTTCGAATATCGTCGTGGTAAGGTTTCTTTCTATGGCCTTTATCCCTTACTGACCTTTCTCTGTAGCCCTATTGACCAAATTGTCAAGTCCGACGACTACCTCCGAGGTATCGGTTTCGTTTCAGTTCAAGGTAACTCATTAATTCCAGCTATACTCGGATTGACCGTGGTTGAATAGGCTTACCTTGACTCTGTTCGGCCAATCTGCGCTGCAAAGGTATACCCTTGATTTTTGCGATTCAGTTCAGTACTGACTGTTGTGTGACTCGTTGTAGGGCTTCAACTTCGACTCAATTGACTCGCAGCGGTGATTTCACGGACTCCCACTATCTTCGATCGTAAGTCTTACCTTTTTTCCGCTCACTACTTAATTGACCTCTGGTTCGTTCAGTCTAGCCCTTTCATATCGCCTTTGCCTCATTGGATCGATTTTGTGTAGCGTCTAATCCAGGTCGCAAGGACTGGTTCGACAATGTTAAGGTATGTAATTGACTTCTCTGACCGTTTCATTTTTCTGACCCGGGCTTAGAATTTTTTGTTAGCTTTCAAGCGTTCAGTTACCTTTGCATGGTGTTGGGCTTGAAGGGAAGGAGGCATATGCGGGTCCTTTGGCTATAGGTGCGTCTCGTTAGCATCCTTTTGAACTTCGTTCATTGTCTAATTGAAGTTCTAGCCTTAGCGTTCACGCTGGATCGCTGCGATCGTTGATCAGCGAGGCCATGTATCCCACAAGGTCCGTTGACTTCACAGTTGACTTGACTTCGCATTTCCTGACCTCTTTGTAGCATACTCTAGACGACGTACATCGGCCTTGAACGCGGAGACTATCTTCAAGTTGGACTAGGTGCGTCTCGTTCGAAATTTTACATTAATGACTTGTTAACTCAGAGTCAGATCATCAATACCTAAATTACTGTTCCAGTAGACGCTCTAGCTTGCCCCAGAACGACATTCACAACCAAGGTGTGTCAGTTTCGTTCTCACTTGACCTTACTTCGACTGACCTTGTCTATCTCTTCTTGAAGTTCAACCACGGCGACGTCGACTTGTGTCAGATTGGGATTGAGATTCGGAGTGGTTTTCAGTTGACCTTACCGGTGCGTTCATCTTGCCTTGAGCTTCACTTCATGTTTACTGACTTATCTCAGACGACTTCAATTTGGCTCGCCGTGGGTTGGAACGTCGAAATTATCTTCAAATTGCCCGGTAGGTCGTGTTCAGTTTACTAATGAACCTTCGTGTTGACTCGATGATTAGAACTATTCTGCTCTTCAATGCCTTTGGCCTTGATCAACGCCGAACCGAGGACTGGTTCCACACTCAGGGTTCGTTCAATTCAAGTCTTTCTGACCGTCGTTCAATTGACTAACCTTGTTTTGTAGTTGTACCTGTAGCTGGGATTGTCTAGGTAAGCCTTTACTCCGCATTTTGTGTAGGCTAGTTCAGGTACTAATATCCTGCAGCGGCGTTTGGTGAATCTGGATGTAGTGGGGTTGGGTTCGGGGTTCGCAATCGCATTGAGGCACAAGGTACGTGTTGAGTCAACTCGGGCGTTCGTTTTGTAACTAACTTATGATTGGATTCAGATCCATCGCGTCTCAGTCAAGTTCAACCTCAAGTCCGACTCGGTCAATTACCGAATCGCAAGCATTGGGCAAGTTCAAGCCAGGCCTTGCCGGGCTTGCAATGACTTCGACGTAGATTTATCTTCGTTACATCTTGTCTAGTGTAGTGTAGTCTAGTTTCTGTGTAGTTTTTTGTGTAGCCACACGTTCATTCAATGGTAAGCCTACAATATCATCCTTCCGTTCCACGCTTGACTGAACTCAATTGCTTTAGTTCTTGCACTTACCTGCAAAGCCAATCAACGCGGCCAATGCAATGCTAACTCAACATCGGCGTCAACTCAACACCAACTTAACTCGACCTTAATTTGGGTCGACTTGTGAGTTTATCAAGTGCGCAATGTTGAGTTCTGTCTTATCTTACTGACTACGTGTGTTTCTCTCTCAGGTTATCCCGACCTTCAAACACCCGTTGGATCCATTCGAGCTTCGAGTTCAAGTCCAGTTGAACTCAGTCTCGAATCTCAAGGTCAGTAAATCTTAACTACGCTGCTCGTTGAATTTCCGAGCTGACTGCATTCCTTACCGAGTCGCAACTTGACCCAATCATTCAAGCACAGTGGTTAACGAATCCGTTTAGTGCCCAATGTTCAACCGGTATGTATTTTTTTTCTCGTTGTTCATTTTCGATCCGGGGCTGATCTACCTACTCTACAGATACTATCTCAAGAATCAAGCCCCGCTCGTACTTGGCCAACGCAACATATTCACTGCAAGGTATGTACTTACCCGCTTTGGATTTCGGTTAGTCTTACTGACTAGATTTAAATTCGAGATTGTAAGGACGGAATTCGTTGACGTTCAAGTCAACGCAACTGGAGGGACTCAACGTACCTTTCAGGGGCTTGAACGAGCCGGTGTACTCTTCAAGTACATTATTTTTTGGTGCGCTTGCTTCCGAGTTCATTTGCTTCTAATCTGACTCTCCCTCGTTTCGTCTCCAGGTTCAATAGCAACTTGTAGACTGCGATCACAACTCCGCAATTCAAACGCATCGACATTTCAACCCGGCATTCGGCCGCGTTCAACGTTCAACATTCAGTGCATCGACGTACATACTTACCAGGACTAGATTATGCAGGTGTAACTAACCACGTAGAGGTAAGTCGACGCGTTTGATTATGGGCAGGCTTTACTTACTCATTATTCTCCAGTTCAACTTGAACGCTTCCAACGCATTCACTTGTCAAATCCTGCTGATTGATCTCCAACTCGGGGACGTTGCGAGTCGATTCGAATTGAGGTACGTTGCGTTCTAAGTAATCAATTACATACTCACTCACGCGTTTGCTCTTCTACAGATCCAAATCGACTCTACTACGCAAATCAAGGGCTCCCAGCCACGACTTGCGTTGCACCCAAGGTACGTCTCCAATTCTGTTTCTCCTCATTTCACTGACTTTCAACTCGCCCAAGATTCGAATGTAAAATGGTTATATTGCAATGAATTTAGCCTATACATCATGTATGTACGGATTTGGGGAGCGGGATGGAAAGGGACGGGGGGAAGGATTGGAGAAGGAAGTCGGGCGGGAGGCGGGAGGTGGGGCGGGACGGCGGCGCGCGACTCCGCGCAAGTGAGATCCGTGACGGATGCCGCGTCCCATACGTGAACAGGCCGCGGCGATTGCAAGTCGCAAGTCGCACGCGGCGACGTGGGACTTGCTGCACTGGCGCGCCGAATGGGATGGGGATTGGGGAGGAGGAGGGAGAAAGAGGGATGGGGGCGAGGTGCAGATAGAGGCGGAAGGAAACGCACTTGTGGCTGGCGTGCGGCGTGCGGCGTGCGCGGAAGGTGCAAGCGCCGCGGACGATGGAGCGGGCTTTCGCGCGCCGGATGTGCTGCGTCCTGGCGTATCCTTGCTTGTCTCGTGCACGGCGGGGTGTTGCACGAGTGCGCAGATGCGCGCTCCGGCAAGCGCGCGGCGTCAACGTGGATAGAGAGAAGAAAAGTTAGCAAGCAAGTAAGAAGGGAGGGACTGCGACGCACCTGGAGTGCGCAAGCCCACTGCGGCTGCGATGACGTGGCAGGACGCATCGCCGCGCTCTCTCTCCCTCGCGCGCGGAAGTACGGGTCCAGGAAGTACGGGTCCTTCAGCAACATCCCTCCGCCTGCGCCAGGGCGCGCTTGCTCTTCTTGGACCGCAGGATCGCGCGCTTGAGCTTGCGCGGGATCTCCGGGGTGTGCGCGGCGAAGCAGGATGCCATCGCGAAGGTGGTGGTGTCAACCTCAAGCTTGGGGACGGGTGCGTTAGCCTCGAAGTGCACGATGAGCGCAGCGAGCATACCGATGGAGATGTGCACGGGAGGTACGCTGACAAAAACCCGAGGTGTAATTACCAGCTCACGAGTCACGACAGAGGGGGCGCGCACCTCGAATGCCCCCCGGGCGTCTGCACCTCGAGGTTCACGTTCACAGAGCCCTTCTCCGTGACACCGGGCGCGGCGAAGATCCCGCCGAACGTCTCTGTAAATCCAGCTGAGGAGGAGGGAAAGGGAGGCGGGAAGCGGAGATAGGTGGAGCACGCAGCTTGTCGCTCGCGCGTGGCGGGGTCTTCTGTGCGTTGAAGCCGGCGTGAACGAGAGCGCGGGCATCCGCGCGTTCGATGTGCTTCGTCCTGCCGTACGTCGTACACAGCGGCGCCGACCTGGCGGGGTGTTGCGCGAATGGGAAGGACGAGCCCCGCTGCTTCTGCTGGTGTGCGTCAGTCAGCGCAGGGAGAAGGAACAAGCAGACCGACACTGTGGTTCCCTTGCTGACGCAGCGTCGAGGGTGTATGAAAGGCAAGGGAAGCAAGGCGACGGCGAGGCGCGGTGGACGAGGGAGAGGATGCGCGGGTGCGCAGTGCGGAGGTTCGTCGGGGGCGTGCGCTGTGTCGTTGTGCGCGACGTCGTTATGGCGTAGTGCTTGCGTGCGGCGTCGACGTGGAGGGAAACTGAGTTTCATGTTGCTGGCAGGCTGGTATCCAAGCAGACGACACTCGCGGCCCGCTGGCTTGCGCACACCGGTATCCGCACGGTGTGCAACCCTGGTGTAGCCCCACCCAAGGCGCCCTACTGCCAGAAGCGCGTCGACGCGGACGTGGCGCTCGTGTCCAAACGCGGTGTGACCGCCGGGCCGGTAGCGTCACGTGCCATCAATCAATGGAATTATTTTTTCACCCACCTTTCCTCTTCCCGTCGTCTTCCCTCCTCTCCTCCGTCTACTTTGTCCTTGGACAAAGGGCATGGCGTCCTCTCTATGGTCGCGAGCATCGTCAGGATGTATCGCTTCGACCTCCAGAGCATTGTGCTCTCGACCGTCTTTCTCCCCAAATTGTGGGTGTTCCTCGACTCAATTCTCTATGCCTGCTCCTCCCAGCGGGCTATCCGAGCGTTTCCATCCCCCCCAGTCCTTCGTGTTCCGCACAAGAATGCTAACATATCCATAGCGCTCGTTTCGGTCTTCCGGTCGGGCACTTGCAGGCGCTCTTATGCAGCGGCAGCAACACACGTAGCGGAACCGGAACGCAAGTTCCCTTTCTTCCCCGTACTCACGCATACTCATCTTCTTCCAGTCGAATCTGATGTTGATCGCAAGGGTGCTTCCTTCTTGTCCTTGAAGGGCAAGATCACGCAACAAACTCTCGACGCCATCACGGTAAAGCCCTTCAAGCTCACGAACATGTCCCCGGTGCAGGCCGAGGTTCTGCCCCTGCTCCCTGAGCTCGCAGAGCCCTACGACCCCGAAAACAGGAATCACGTCCGCGACCTGCTTGTCCGCGCAAAAACAGGGACAGGGAAGACCCTCGCGTTTCTCGTACCCGCTATCGAGGCACGCGTTAAAAGCATCGAGGAGCACGTCGCAAAGAACAACGACACCGGGAACATCGGCGTCGCCAAGCAGCGTTTTGGGCGGCGAACCGTCGGGACACTGGTGATCAGCCCAACGCGGGAGCTGGCGACCCAGATTGCCAACGAGGCGCTGCGGCTGACGCACAACCACACTGATTTTGAAGTCCGACTGTTAACCGGAGGGTCAAGCAAGCGCATGCAAATGCGGGACTGGATGAAGGGACGCAAGGATATCGTTGTCGCGACCCCCGGACGACTGCGCGATCTCCTCGAGTCGGAGCCGGATGTCAAAAATGCCATCGCAGAAACTCACGTCGTAAGTGCACTCCCCGCTTGAGATCCACCGCTAACTCTCGTATAGCTCATCTTGGACGAGGCGGACACACTGCTCGACATGGGCTTCCGGGAGAACATCGAGGACATCAAGCGCTTCCTGCCCCCGGTGCCGCAGCGCCAGACACTCTTGTTCTCCGCCACGGTCTCGAAGCAGATCCAGCAGATCGCGCGCTCCACTCTCGCGACGAACCACAAGTACATCAACTGTGTCACGGACGATACCTCGCCTGTGCACGCCCATGTCAATCAGTACCACACCATCCTGCCCAGCGCGAGCGCGCAGCTCCCCCATCTCATGCGCCTCATCGCGCACGACCAGCTCCCCGCGACGGTAAATGTCTGTTTTGTCTCGTAGATACAAACCATGTATTCGTAGCTCAATAAATTGGTTTCAATCTAATAAACTGGATAAGTAATGCTTCGCGAATCACCTCGTAATCATGCTTACGCTTTGGTACCCCTAGCTCAGTCAACCTCCGCTAAGGCAATCCGCCGCCAAGGCTCCTCCGTCGCCACTTTCTTCTTCTCTTATTGTTCTTCGCTCGCGCACGGACCTCAAAATATTTGCAAGTTGATTACCGGGTCACGAGAAGAAAACACAGTTTTGCGCTCCTCAGGATGCCGTTTTGGCGCTATCTCTGAGGACTGACTATGTCTGTCACAAGGCAAGTAATTACTGACTACTGACTACTGGGCATCATAATTTTGAAGGCATTGAAGTAAGTTAGTGGTTCAATTGAAGAGCGTCTCACTCAAGTTACTTCTTCCAGGGTTACAATCAGCTTGAAAGGGAATCAGTTGAAGGTACGCATCGAACGAATAAAGACATACCTTGCTTGTGTACTCCCACTGAACGCTCCGCAGGAGAAGAAAAAATGAAACCGAGCCTCGAAAATGCTCAGAAGCAGTCAGGTTGAACTCGAGCTCGCACCTGTCTTAGGGTTTGAGTCCATTAAAGGTGCGCTTCAAATCAATCTATACATACCTTACGCTTCCCATTCCACCCACGGCGCCGCAGGCAGAAAAAAATTGAAAGTAAGTACCCGAATGGCGCCAGGAAGGAGGGTTGAACTCACTTGTGAATACCCAGCGCGCGGCCCGAAAAAGAAAATCAGCATCCTCGCCTCAACCGAATTCATCCACGTCGTGCTCGGTCAACGTGCGCCCGCGGCAGCAAAAAAATTGGGACTTTGACTGCGAAACAGGTGAGATTCAACACGTAACATTGATCAAATCGAAGGACTCACCGTGGCGCCGCAGGCGGAAAATTCGGGCTCAAAACCCGTAGAATCGGGGCCCGTACGCGACTCGGCGGCGGGCGCTCGCGGGAAGCCCGAAAATCGAATTTCGACTTTAGGCTGAAGGTATGTGCGCGATCACGGATGCCGGGGGAAGTCGCCCACCTGAATCCCCGCTCGCGGGACGTCCAAAAATCAAATTCTGACTTTAGACTTTGCCGCGCGTCGGCGCCGTCACCAGCTAAAGCTGGCTGCGCGGGAAACTCAAATATTGCGCCGACTGTGGCGCCGCCGCGCGGCGCCATGACACACGGCGAATTGAGCGTGTAGATGGGACGCGCCTGCCGGCGGCCAAAAGCATTTGAAAAAAGTGAGTGATTAGCCGAGAAAACACTGTCAGATTGAACTTGAAGCGAGGCGCACCTGCAGCGGAACCCCACTGGCGGGAAGCTCAAAACAAGGGTCGACGTCGGCGCCGCTGCGCGGCACCTCCTCGACGAGCTAGGCCCAACACAAGTTGATCCCACCCATCACAGACGGCAAATTCAGTGTGTCGATGCGGACGTGCCTGCCGGCGGCCAAAACTTTTGAAAATAGTGCGTCAGATGGCAGTGAGATGAACACAAAAAATGTGAACTTACCTGTACTGTGAGGCCGCTCGCGGGAAGCTCAAAACAAGGGTCGATGTCGGCGCCGCTGCGCGGCACCTCCACACCGAGCTGGACAAGGTGCAAGTCCAAACCCAAACCAACCACGGCACACGGCGCATTGCAGTCGCAGACGGGGTGTTTGCCTGCCGGCGGCCAAAAAGTTCTGAAAAAGCGGTCAAAAAATGCGAGCAAAATGCAGCTCCAAGACAAGGTACGAACCTTGGTTGGCGGAAGTCGATATGGCGTCTTGGGACGAAATTCGAGGGTAGGAGGTGCGAGGAGGGAGTTTGGAGAGGGGAGAAGGGAAGTGGGAGGTGGTGGTGGTGGTGGAAGGACAAGAGCGAGTGTACGTTTCGTTTCCAGGGATGCGTAACGTATTCGGCGCAATCAAACTAATAAAATATGCGAGAGTTTCAAACAGATTGACGTGCGGAATAAGAGGTGGGTCTACTTGCATTCCTCAAACTTCTGTTGGTGTAACTTCAAGTATGCCATGCAAGAAAAATACTGCAGTGGCTAGCGAACGACTCAGTTCAACCCAGGAAATTGGGCGAGAGGAATCCCAGATATCCACATTCCGATTGTATTCCGGGCTTGGGCCGCGCGCGTAGTTGCCCTGAGTGTCAATGTCGTTATTGAGTGATGATGTGTTTCGAATGTCAAGCAAAGTATTCGCAGCTCTTCAACATTCCGCCTGCATTCATGGTGAGGGTGCGCAAGCAGTGCTTGTGTTGTTTTAGTTCAAGTTAGCATAAAAATGAGAGCAGTGAAGAGTATTCGCGGGTAGTGCAAGACAGCTGAGCGACACAGGCATCAAAATGCACACATGTTGCAACAGTCGGCGGCGAACTCCAAGCAACAGCCTGCGGCGGTATTGCCGCCGATGATGACCCTGAAACAGGCACATTCCGGCAGCAATGCAAATCATCTCTCCGCGGCCTCCTGCGGCCACCGTGTCCGCCCTCGCTCATTTCTTTGGGGCGGAGATTTTCTTTTTCCGCGCACTTGTTACGCGCTGCCAGCTTTCGGTACGTGATATTGCTCCGACTTCCAAGCCATTTGTCGGTACTATGGCTTAGCGGCTGCCCCACACGTATTTCCGTCCTTCTCCGATTTCATGGGTTCAACTGCGCTTTCTTGCAGGTTTTGGTTGTTTTTTGGGCGAAAGATTTTTTTTGGAGCACAGTCGAAGCTCCTATTAATCAAAGATACAAAGTTGGGCAATACTTACCTTTTTTTGTTTTGGATCAAAAATTGCTCTTGAAGCCGAACAATTTTTTTTCCTCTCGCCGAACTCAACGCCACGCGTCCAAAATAGGAAGTTATGGTTGAAATCCGCCCGGTATCGAGATTCTACTTTTCTTGGTGAAGCAAAAAATTACCCGAACCGTGGGAAATGCTTCTTGAATGGCATTTCAACGTTCCGGCTGAGTCCGGAGACCTCAGAGGGAATCCATGGTATGTGGTTGAAAACTACGTGTTTTGTCAAAATTCAACCGTTGCACTGGCAGTATCAATTCAATTCAGCTAAATTATCACCTGACTATTTAGTTGGTCTGTTTGAGCCCCACTGCAAAGTCCTGCAGCCCACGGAGCACATGGGGGGCCGCAATATGCGAAATTGCGGAATCCGTGAATTCCGCTCCCCAAAGTTCCGTATCCCCAAGGCATCTATTCTTGGCGACGGGGAGCTCATCGTACGTAACCCACATCAGTAATCTATCAGTTGGGCCAGGGACAACGCCGCGCTTCGTCTCCATTGAAACATTTTCCTCCCATCGACTTTTCTGTGTTGTGCTCTGCTGCTTCCCCCTTCACCGGAGCATGTACCGTCGACGCTCAACATTCTAAGAAACAAATTTTTGTCGTCACTTCATGTGTGAAGCTCGCAGAAAAAACAAGTTCTCAACCACGATGCCGTTTACTGGGTGACATACTCCAACTACCGCGGGAGCGCAATTCGGCCACAGCCCCCGCTTGCTCTGACTCAGTCAGCAACATCTCCCACGTCACGCTAGCGGCAGTCCATAAAAGCTGGCGGACCACCCCACTAATTTCTCATCCGCCCACTTTCCCTCTTCTTCTCCTTCGAGGTCATCGGGTCATCGGCACTGAGACATTGGCCTCTGCCGCCATCCGGTGTGCTTCACAGGACCTGCCGTTGGCTCACCGCGCCCTGCCGCTGCCCTCGCCGCTGTTTTTCTTTCGCTCGCCCACGCCCCATCAAGCCGACTCGGCGCGCCCTTCCCACGCCGCCTCTTGGACAGCAACCACGACCGGCGCTGTCGAACTGGCCAACCAAGGTCAGTGGGCTCTTATAGCCTCTTATACATACTCACCTGCCTTTCATTAGCTTCATTCAAGCTTTTCTAGCTCGTTGTGTCCCGCCTTTCATTCGCAAACGAGACGGCTTTGTTTTTGGTTTAGTAGCCACGAAATGGGTACTAGACTTTATTTTCATCACACAGATTTCTTTGCTAACGTTTTTTTTTAAGCCTCTATAGCTATGGCTACAAGTCCGCCATACAAAATCTTCAACACCCTTCATCCGGATGAATGCAACTTCGCCGTCATTGACTTCAAGTTCTGGGAATCAGGTTTGTGCTTAGCTTTCCTGCTCGATGCCACTACTGACCATCGTTTGAATTCTTCCAGCCCTTCGACCTCGTCTGACTTCCTTAGCATTCAACCGCGCTGACTCCTGGTTCGAATAAATCTGTGGTAAGCTTTCTTTTCACCTCCACAATCCCTTACTAACCTTCGTCTGCAGATATTGGCCAAATTGTGGAGCCTAAAGCTTACCTCCAGTGAACCGACTCCATTTCAGCTCAAGGTAAGTCATTGACTCCCGTTATACTCGGATTGACCGTCGAATAGGCTTGGAATCGATAACTTGACTTCGCTCGGCCGATTTTCGTTGCAAAGGTATGCCCTTGATTTCGTTCTTCAATCCATTACTGACCGTCTTTTGACTCGTTGTAGGGCTTGGATCTCGACTCTATTGACTCGCAGCGGCGATTCACGACTCACAGCGGCGACTCACGGACTCGCAATAGGCTTCAATGGTAAGTCTTGTCCTTTCCAGCTTACGACTCAGTTCAGTACTGACCTTCAATTCTTGCACTCTAGCCTTTTCGTATTGCCTCAGCTTTGTCGGATTGACTTCGTGTAGCGTCTAATTCAGGTCATAAGTACTGGTCTGACGATGCAGAGGTATGTATATGACTCTGACCCTTTGATTTTTCTGACTCCGCCCCGACTTTCTGTTAGATTTCAAGCGTCGACTCACCTTGGAGTCTTGTTGGTTCGAAGGAAGGATGTGCGCGGGTTCTATGGCTCCAGGTGCATCTCACTGACATCCCTTTAAACTTCGTTCATTGACTAATTGAAGTTCAAAGCTTACCCTTGACGTCGGATTCCAATGCCGCTGCGAGCGTTGAGAGATTAGCTGTTCTACAAGGTCCGTGGAACTTACCTTTGCGTTGACTTCACGTTTACTGACCTCGTTGTAGACCTACTCTAGACGACTTACCCTGGCCCTTGCACGCCGAGACTATCGTCAAGTTGGACTAGGTACGTTTCGTTCAAAAGTTTCCATTAATAACTTATTAACTCAGTTCGGTTTAGAACTAGATAGTCAAGTATACCTAGACTATCCCTTGGGCGTTCTGACCTGTACATACACGAACTAGGTGCTTTCATTTCGTTCTCATCTGACCTTATCTCGACTGACTTTTCTATTCTTCTTCAAGTTCAACCACGGCGACGTCGACTTGTGTCGGATTTGGATTTGGAGTGGGATTGGGATGGTCGGGGTCTCACAGGTGCGTCCATTTTACCTTTGACTTCGCTTCATATTTACTGACTTATCTCAGACGCGTTCAACTTGACTCGCCCTGACTTGGATTGGCGGAGTCTTCCAATTGTATTGTCAGGTACGTCGTGTTCAATTTTCTAATGGACCTTCCGTGTTGACTGACTGGATTATTTTCCTCTTAGACTATGGCCTTCTTCTTCAATCTTCGTGTCCACGAACTCAGAGCTATTTCTCGCGACTAGTAGCTACACTGAGGGTACGTTCAATTCAATCCTTAGCTGACCTTCATTCGATTGACTTGTATTGCTTGTTCTGTAGTCGTACCTTCGCATTTTTGTGTGTTAGTTCAAGCACCTTTCAGCGGCTTCTGGTTGGCCTGGATGTGAGGGTTAGGTTCGGGTGTATACGTAGAATTATTGTCTTGAGGTTGAAGGTGCGTCCTGACTTACTCCGGGCGTTGGTTTTGTAACTAAGCTTTGGTTGGATTCAGATCCATCGACTCGTCGTCGAGTTCAACCACAAGTTCGACTTGGGGATCAATGCCTGCCTTGCAGCGCAAGCATTGCCCAAGTCGTTCTTTGCTGGCTTGAACTGACTTTGAACTAGTTTTATCTTCATTACACGTCGTCTAGTCTAATTACAATCTTTGTGTCGACATTGGATTAATGAATGGTAAGCCTTTGTTTCGTTCTCAAATCAGTGGCGCACTTACCTTACTTGCTTTAGTTTTATCTCCAAATCAACTAACCCTTTCGCCGTCAAGGCGAAGTCAACACCAACATTGCCTCAACACCAACTCGCGTCGCCTTCCTTGTGAGTCCACCACTTGTCCAATATCTCTTCCATCTCATACTACTGACCGCGTGTTTCTCCTTCAGGTTATCCCGACCTTCAAACACCCGTTGGATCCATTCGGGCTTCGAGTTCAAGTCCATTGACCGCGGACTCGGATCTCTCAAGGTCAGTTAATATCAATTTCAACTCCTCTGCTCGTTGAGTTTCGGGGCTGATTACTTTTCTTTACCTAGTCGCAACTTGACCCAAGCATTCAAGCACAGTGTTTAACGAATCCGTTTCGTGCCCAATATTCCACCGGTATGTATTTTTGTCTCGTTCATTTTCGATCCGGGCTGACCTACCTATTCTACAGATACTATCTCAAGAATCAAGCCCCGCTCGTACTCGGCCAACGCAACATCGGTAAAATGCGTCCCGAGTATTCACTGCAAGGTATGTACTTACCTGCTTTGGATTTCGGTTCGTCTTACTTTGAATTTGAGATCGTATTTCGTTGACGTTAAAGTCAACGCAACCGGAGCGACTCAGCGTACCTTTGATGGTCTTGAACCAGCTGTTGCTTTTCCAGTACAATATTTTTCAAGGTGCGCGTGCTGCCATCTCACTTGCTTTTATTCTAATCTGACTCTCACTCGACTCTAGAACTATTCACTATCTCAACGTTTGGATAGCGATCCCAGTCCGCAATTCAACCCGATGTTCAAAATCTCACCAAAACTCAAACCACGCAGAGGTAAGTTAACGCGTTTGATTCTGAGCAATATTGCAAGCTTTACTGACTCTCAATTTTCTCCAGTTTAACTTCAACGTGCCAACTCATCCATTCGCGGAGTCCCGCCGATTGGCCTTCAACTCTGCGACTCCGCAATTGGATCCAGCCAGGTAAGTCGAGCCCGAATTCGTCACTTACATGTGTACTCACTCACGCGTTTCAGCTCTGAAAGCGCGCCTCACTTCAAGGTCTTGAATGCAATCCACGATTGCGTTCGACACAAGGTATGTCCTTTCTTTCGTTTCTCGTCTCATTTCACATTACTGACTGGTAACGCCCACAGGATTAGATTGCAAATGAGTTTATTGAAGATGTATCTAGTTAGATACATCGTGTACGTACGGATTAGGAGGGGGATGGAAGGAGATGAGAGAAGGGAATCGGGCGGGGCGCGGGACGTGCGGGACGGAGGGAAGGGAATGCGGCGCGCCGATCCGCGACTTCGCGCAAGTGCGAATCGCGAGGTGCCGCGTCCCGTTACGTGCACCAACGGCCGCGGCGATTGCGAGTCGCACGCGGTGACGTGGAACTCGGCGCGCTGGCGCCAAAGGGAAGGAGAGAGGGGGAGGGAAAGGGGAGTGCTTCTGGACGGAGTACGCACCTTGTCGCTGCTGTGCGGCGGGATCTTCGTGTCGAAGGCGCCGTGGACGAGAGAGCGGGCTTGCGCGAGTCGGATGCGATGTGTCCTGGCGTGTGTCGTGCGCGGCGGGGCCGACCTATCTGAATCGGGGTGTTGCGCGAGTGCGAAGGCCGCAGATGCGCGACTCGGTGAGCGGACAGCGCCGACGTGGATGGAGAGAAAAAAGTTAGCAAGCAAGTAAGATGAGATGGACGGCGACGCACCTAGAGCGTGCAACTTAAGCCCGCGAGGACGTGGCAGATTGCAGACGAGCCGCGGCGTCGCCACGCTCTTCGTCTCCCTCGCACGCTCGCGCAGTATCTGCCAGTCTGCGTCAGTGCAGGGAAAATGAAGAAGCAAAAACAACTGACAGCCTAAGACATCCAAATCCCCGAGCGCATCCCCGAGCACAGACCTTGGTGCCATTGAGAAGCGGATTGAGGTGTTCTTGTCGGTGCGGCGTCGAGGGAGTCTACGAAAGGGAAGGAAAGTGATTAGATTTGTTTAAAAAAAGCAACGAGACGAAAGAAGATGACGCACCACGCACCTCGGGACTCGCACCCAACTCCTCCTGTATGCGTCCTCGAGGCGCCGTGGACGAGATAGGGGGTGCGGTGCCCGCGCAGACAAGTCCAGGTGCGTTGTTGTGCACGGTGGCGTTGCGTGGGTGTAATCGGAAGGACGAGCTCGCGCACTGGCGCGTTATGTGCTGGTGTGCGTCAGTCAGCGCAGGGAGAATGAACAACTGTGGTTCCCTTGTTGACGCGGCGTCGAGCAGTCTATGACAGGCAAGGGATTAGATGAGAAAGCAAGTAGGCGACGGCGAGGTGCGGTGGACGAGGGAGAGGATGCGCGGGTGGGCAGTGCGGAGGTTTGTCCGGGGCGTGCGCTGCGTCGTTGTGCGCGACGTCGTTTTGGCGTAGTGCTTGCGTGCGGCGTCGACGTGGAGAGAAACTGAGTTTCATGTTGCTGTATCCAAGCAGACTACACTCGCGGCCCGCAGACTCGCGTCCACCGGTAACCACGCGGTGTGCACCCTGGTGTAGCCCCGCCCAAGGCGCCCTATAGCTACTGCCAGAAGGGCATCGACGCCCAGGCGAAGGTGGTGGTCGTGTCCAAACGTAGTGGGACCGCCGGGCCGGTAGCGTCACGTGCCATCAATCAATCAATGGAATTATTTTTTCACTCTTCTCGTCGTCTTCCCTCCTTTCCTCCGTCTACTCTGTCCTTGGACAAAGGGCATGGCGTCCTCTCTATGGTCGCGAGCATCGTCAGGGTGTATCGCTTCGACCTCCAGAGCATTGTGCTCTCGACCGTCTTTCTCCCCAAATTGTGCGTGTTCCTCCCAGTTATATATGCCTGCTCCTCGCAGGGGCCTTCCATCCCTCCAATCCTTCGCGTTCCGCACCAGAATGCTAACATATTTGTAGCGCTCGTTTCGGTCTTCCGGTCGGGCACTTGCAAGCGCTCTTATGCAGCGGCAGCAACACACGTAGCGGAACCGGAACGCAAGTCCAGTTTCTTCCCCGTCCTCACGCATACTCATCTTCTTCCAGTCGAGTCGGACGTTGATCGCAAGGGTGCTTCCTTCCTGTCCTTGAAGGGCAAGATCACGCAGCAAACTCTCGACGCCATCACGGTGAAGCCCTTCAAGCTCACGAACATGTCCCCGGTGCAGGCCGAGGTTCTGCCATTGCTCCCTGAGCTCGCAGAGCCGTACGACCCCGAAAATAGGAATCACGTCCGCGACCTGCTTGTCCGCGCAAAAACGGGAACAGGGAAGACCCTCGCGTTTCTCGTACCCGCCATCGAGGCGCGCGTTAAAAGCATCGAGGAGCACGTCGCCAAGAACAACGACACCGGGAACATTGGCGTCGCCAAGCAGCGGTTTGGGCGGCGAACCGTCGGGACACTGGTGATCAGCCCAACGCGGGAGCTGGCGACGCAGATTGCCAACGAGGCGCTACGGCTGACGCACAACCACACTGATTTCGAAGTTCGACTATTAACCGGAGGGTCAAGCAAGCGCATGCAAATGCGGGACTGGATGAAGGGACGCAAGGATATCGTTGTCGCGACGCCCGGACGACTGCGTGATCTCCTCGAGTCGGAGCCGGACGTCAAAAACGCCATCGCAGAAACTCACGTCGTAAGTGCACTCCCCGCTTGAGATCCACCGCTAACTCTCATACAGCTTATCTTGGACGAGGCGGACACACTGCTCGACATGGGCTTCCGGGAGGACATCGAGGACATCAAGCGCTTCCTGCCCCCGGTGCCGCAGCGCCAGACGCTCCTGTTCTCCGCCACGGTCTCGAAGCAGATCCAGCAGATCGCGCGCTCCACTCTCGCGCCGAACCACAAGTACATCAACTGTGTCACGGACGATACGTCGCCCGTGCACGCCCACGTGAATCAGTACCACACCATCCTGCCCAGCGCGAGCGCCCAGCTCCCCCATCTCATGCGCCTCATCGCGCACGACCAGCTCCCCGCGACGGTAAGTGTCTGTCTCTTTCTCGTTTTGTCTCGTAGATACAAACCATGTACTTTGCGTAGTCTCAATAAATTGGTTTCAAATCTCTTTTTGACTTTGAATCTCAATGAAACACATTGCTTCTCAATGGACAAGCAGAGGGCATCCAGTGCAGGATATTTCACTTGTCTTTATTTGCGTCCCGAAACTGAATCACCTCGTAATCATGCTTACACTTTGGTACCCCTAGCTCAGTCAACCTCCGCCAAGGCAATCCGCCGCCAAGGCTTCCTCCGTCGCCACTTTTCTCTTCCTATATGGTGGAGGCCTCGCGCACGGACCTCAAAATATTTACTCCTTGATTGCCTGGTCACGGGCGAAAAATGGTTTTTGCGCTCCTCAGGATGCCGTTTTGGCGCTATCTCTAAGGACTGACTACGTCTGTTACAAGGCAAGTAATTACTGACTACTGAGTACCAGGCACAAGGAATTTTGACGAGTTGAAGGTAAGGTTAGTGGTTCAACGCGCGAGGTCAGACTAGGGTTACATGTACAATCAACTTGAAAGGGAATTAGTTGCAGGTACCCATCGAACGAATCGGAACACACCTTGCTTGCTGAACTCCCACTGAACGCTCCGCAGAAGAAAAAATGAAACTGAGCCTCCAAAATGCTCAGAATCGGTGCGGTTGAGCTTCAATTCACACCTCTGTTTGGGGCGCTGTAAGCTAGTTGAGGGCAAAGTGTGAGCACGTACACATATACCTTATGTGTTGCAAGCGCCGCAGGCGGAGAAAAATCCAAGGTAAGCTCTGGAGTCTCGCCGAAATGAAGGGTTGGACTCACTCACCTTTATGGTTACCCAGCGCCTGCGGCCCGGAAAAATCTGAGCATCCCCGCTCCCATGGTGTTGATGGTCGAGGTCGAGGTCGAGGTCGAAGGCGAGGGTGATGGTCGGTGAGGGAGAACAGCGTCGAGGACGGTCATAACAACGAGAGGAAGGGGGGTGGTGGTGGTACGAAAGCAAGAGGTCCTTGACAGCTCTCGTAAATCAAATTTGGTTTTGTTCACGGAAATAAATCAGATTGTGATTTATGCAAGGAGCAAAATAATTCGCGAGGTAAGCGCACGGCGGCCTGGACCTCCGCGACAGCTCACTCGCAGCAGTTACCGTAATCATAGCTTGGAGGACGAAAAGTCTGTCTCTGTGAAGCCCTTCCGCGCGGCGTCGAATTCAACCAGGTTGAAAATAACTTGCAATCAGAACACCGGGCTGGTTGGAGGTCCCGCTCGCGGGAGATTCAGAAATTTTGAAAGGAACTGTAGCCCCATGGGACGCGTCGGTTCACTGGGGCCGTCGGGGCTGGGAGGCCGCAAAGACCATTGCTGCGGAGCCACTCGCGGGAAGCTCAGAAATCAAAATTTGAAATTGGTGGCTCGTAAGAGACAGTCAGAGGGGATTGAATAATGGGAAGGGAAGACGCTCGCAGCGTCGGTCGCGGGACGCAGGAATCCAAATTTTGATGTGCTGGAGTGCGGAGGTATTAGGCGCGCTCAGATCACTCGGGTGAGTTGCGGGGCGCCGAAAAATCAAATTTTTAAACAGAAGCTTGGCTAGGGGCCTAACGTAACCTCGCCGCGCTCCACCGTAAATTCCCTACTTACAGAAGGAGAGAACATAAGTAAGCGCGCGAAATACCATTGAGACAACGAAAGAAGTAGAAAGGCCGCTCGCCGGACGGCCGAATATAGTGTCTAAGTTCGGGCGCCGCAGAGCGGCGCCCTGGATGCGCGACAGCGCGGACTCGGCTCATTGCACATAGTGGAGCGGGGTTTTGCCTGCCGGCGGCCAAATCTTTGAGAAAAAAGGCACGTTAGAGCGCAAAAAAAGGCATTACAAGACAAAATGGGACGAGTGCTCACTGGGATTGAAAAGCAGGTCGCGGGAACGCGATATATGGTGTCGAAGCAGTTAGCGCCGCTTCGCGGCGCCTCCACGGGCTACTGAACGCCCACCGGGACAGGAACACGCGGCGCATTGGGCTTGTGGGCGGGATTTTGCCTGCCGGCGGCCAAATCTTTGAGAAAAAAGGCCCGTTAGAGCGTGAAAAAGTCATCACAAGGCAAAATAGGAAGTGTGGCTCACCAGTGTTGAAATCCCGCTCGCGGGAAGTTGATACACAGAGTCGAAGTTTGCGCGCCGCAGAGCGATGCGCTGCATACGCGAGAGTGCGGGGCCGGCTGATTGCAGGTCGCGGCGGGGTTTGCCTGCCGGCGGCGAATTGTCTGAGAAAAAATGACACGTTAGGGCGTGAATAAGGCTTGAAAACGAGAGAAGAAAAGATAACTCACCGGTGTTGTACGCCCGGTCGCGGGAACACAATACATAGTGACAAGACATGGCGCGCCGCGCTGCGGCGCGCTTCGTACGGCAGCGCTCGGGGTCGGGCATTGCACATGGAGGCAGTACATGCCTACCGGCGGCAAATTCCTTGAAGAAAAGGTCAGTGAGTGCACAAACAAAGCAAGATAGGAATGCAGGCTCACCAACATCGGCACGTCGATCGCGGGACGGCGATACGTCGTCTCGGGGCTATCAGCACCGCTGCGCGGCGCCTCCGAGCGAATGCAGAGATTCCAGACGACGCGCGATGGCCCACAAAGCCACTCGCCGGAGCGCAAGCGCCATATGTTGTCTTGAGGCATCCCGCAGCAAATGTTCAATGGGGCTCCGGCGGCTCAGAAGAGATGGCCAGCAATTCTCGGGCCATGGGAATGAATCCAGAGGAGTTTGGAGTGTTTGTGACTAATGAGAGGTGGAGACATGAGGCCCAGGTGGATGTTGCGTCGTCGTTGCGTTGACGGAGTGGTGGTGGGAGCGGAGTTGAGCTTCCCATCAAGTCGCAAAGTGGTCACAACAACGCGCCGCCAGCTCCCGATGATCGACCGCGGTAAAATCTGCGGCGGATGCACTGAAACACACACCCTCCACCGCCTTTCACCGCCGACTCCGGGACGTCGCACGGCGACTCAGCGCACCCTGGGAGGCCGCGACTTTTTGCCGATTTAGGCGCTGCCACATCAGCTCGCTACCTTATGTCGCCCTGAGTTCAGGACCCTTCGTCGGATCTATGGTGGAGCTGCCACTGCCTGCGCTGTCCCCGTGTCCACGCGTGACCTCGGGTTCAACCATGCGGTTTTGGTTGCTTTTTGGCAAGATGGTTTTTTTTCTTCTGACCACAAACCCCACCCTGGAATTTTCACCAAATGAAGGCGCCAATTAAGCGAGTACGATGTGATTTTTTTGGCATTTTACGCCGCGAAACTGGTCTGACATGGGATTTTTTTTCGACAGGCCGCACGTGGTACCACTACGCCTGCGTCCAAATTAGGAAGGTCTGGTTGAAATCCCAGCAATTCGATTTAAATTTTTCAAGGAAGTGTAAAATTAGCCGAAGCGTGTGAAATACATTATTGGAACCTCTCAAACGTGCCTGTCGGATTGTGGAGCCTCAAGGGAGCCACAGAGTATAGGATTCAAGAAACCCTGCCTCTGCGAATAACTCGATATTGCAGCACCACTGGTGCTTGGATTCGGCCAAATAGTCACGTGAATACTCCACCCTATCCTCCGAGCCGTTCCTGAAGATCTTGCGGCCCACGGGCGTCCAGGGACGCAGCAACATGCGGAATTGTGTTTCCCATGAGTTCCGCTGCCCGCACATTCCGGCTGCCGCAATACCTATTCTTATCAACGGCGAACTCAAGGTACGTAATTTCAATCCGTAATCTATCAGCGGTACCTGTCTCATCGTTGCGCGTAGTCTCTTCAGGAATATTTTCACCCGGACGACTTTTTGTGTTTTCGTTCTCGTGCAAGCCTTTGCAACGGAACACCTACCGTGAGAACTCAACATGCTTAGAATCAAAATTTTGAACACATTGCTAACACATAGCTCACACAAATTGAAAGTCTTCGAATTTCTCGCTTCGACGTTGAAACCATGTCCGTTTCCGGACCAACTGCGGCGCATCGGAGTTGTCGGCGCAATGCGCTGGCACTCCACTGTTTCTCCCATGTCGCGCTTAAATTTCTGTATATTAACCCCCGAGCCTCCGCCATCTCAACATGGTCGACATTCACCCACTTTCCCTCCTTCCCTCCTCCGAGGTCCCGAGCTCACCGGCATCCCGGCACCGTGACCAGCTTTCCGGCTCACTTCTACGCCCTCATCTTGCCCTTGCTGCTCTTACCTTTGTTGTTTCTTCACTTCAGCCCGCCCACGGCCTTTCCCGGCACCATCAAGCCGACTCGGCGTGCCCTTCCCACGCCGCCTCTTGGACATCAACCACCACCAACGTCGTCCCACCTCATTCAACCAAGGTCAGTGAACTCGTATATACTCTGCTACATACTGACCCACCTTTCATTAGCTTCTTTCAAGCTTTTCTAGCCCGTTTTACCCCGCCGTTCATTCGCGAACGTGGCGGCTTTGTTTTGGATTGGTTTTTGGTTCAGTAGCCACAAAGTGCGTACTGAACTTCCTTTTCGTCGCACAGATCTCTTTGCTAACGCTTCTCTTAAGCCTTTACATTTTTGTCTATAAATCCATCATACAAAACTTTCACTTGTGTTCACTTGGATGAACGCAACTTCGCCATTGTTGACTTCAAGTCTTGCGAATCATGTATGTCCTTACCTTTTCTGTTCTGAACCATTACTGACCCTCGTTTGAATAATTTTTATAGGCCTTGGATCTCGTCCGACTTGCTCAGCATTCAACCGCGCTGACTGCTGGTTCGATACTTATCTTTGTGGTAAGCTTTCTTTCCATGGTCTCAATCACTTTCTGACTTTCGCATGTAGCCCTATTGGCCAAATTGGCGAATCCGGCGAGGTATTGGTTTCGTTTCAGTTCAAGGTAAGTCATTAACTCCAGCTATACTCGGATTGACCGTCGTTGAATAGGCTTACCTTGACTCTGCTCGGACAATTCGTTGAAAAGGTATGTCTCGATTCTTTGTGCTTCAATTCGTCACTGACTGTCGTTTGACTCGTTGTAGTATGACGGTCAAAATGCACTTTTATTATTTCGACACTTTCTTCGAGATTCCGACACTTTTATCGCCACATTCAGTACTTTCGGACACTTTTATCGGCATCAAGACCTCTAATAAAAGTGTCGTGAAAACTGACCTTTTTCACGACACTTTTATTGACCTTGCTTGAATCCCGACACTTTTGTTGGAGCCAAAATTTTTTATCCCCGGATATAGATCCCAGGTGGCTTGTAGAAACACCTAAGAAAGGAACTCCTTACGGCCTCTGGGAAAGCAGGGACAACCTTGCCAGAACCGTTAGGATTGCCGGATCAATTGTGTCATCAAAGGCTGATCTTCCACCTGATGCAGCCTGGTCGTTCGGCGTCGTGAGCCAGCCCCAAGGATAGAAGTAAAAGAACTTGTGATCCCCAAAACATACTACATCTCCCTGCTGTCCACTATGAAGGTATCCCTTGGCTGAAGACTGTCTCCGCGGGAAGCCGCTGTGATCTTGATCCGGTGCTTGATCGGCATCGTGGCGTGCGATGCCGAATACGGCTAGATGCCAGTTCGGCTGTATCTGCTGTCCCGGAGGCCTCACAAAGCTTTCCTCTGCAGCCACCAATCCTAACACTACCCGGGACCTATATCCGGGGATAAAAAAATTGGCTACAATAAAAGTGTCGGGATTTGAGTGCGCTGAATAAAAGTGTCGTAAGTTGGATTGGGGTCAATAGAAGTGTCGCGGAAACTGACCTTTTCCCGACACTTTTATTAGAGGTCTTGATGCCGATAAAAGTGTCCGAAAGTACTGAATGTGGCGATAAAAGTGTCGGAATCTCGAAGAAAGTGTCGGAATAATAAAAGTGCATTTTGACCGTCATATTGTAGGGCTTCAGCGAGACTGACTTGCCTCGCAGCGGCGCTTCACAAAGTCTACGATCGTAAGTCTTACTCACGCCTTGATTCATTACTGACCTTTGGTTCGTTCATTCTAGTACCACCTCAGCTTCATTGAAACAAGTTTGTATGGCGTCTAACAAGGTCGTAGGGACTGGTCTGACGATATGTAATCAACTTGGGTGCTCGCTCTGACCGTTCAGTTTTTCTAACTCGCGCCTCAGATTTCAAATGTGCAGTCACCTTTGGCTGGTTTTGGTTTTGAAGGGAAGGATATGCGGTCCCATGGCCTCAGGTGCGTCTCATTAACATCCGTTTAAGCTTCGTTCATTGACTAATGGAAGTTCAAAGTTCACCCTTGACGTCGGATTCCAATGCCGCTGCGAGCGTTGAGAGATTAGCTATTCTACAAGGTCCGTTGAACTTACCTTTGCGTTGACTACACGTTCACTGACCTTTTTGTAGCTACGCTAGACAACTTACTCCGGCCTAGAACGCCGAGACTATCTTCAAGTTGAATCAGGTACTTACGTCTCGTTCAAAAGTTTTCATTAATAACAAGTTGTTGACTCAGTTCGGTTTAGAAGTAGATAGTCAAGTATACCTAGACTATTCCTTGGGTGTTCTGGCTTGTACGTACACGAACTAGGTGCGTTCATTTCGTTCTCATCTGACCTTATCTCGACTAACTTTTCTATTCTTCTTCAAGTTCAACCACGGCGACGTCGACTTGTGTCGGATTTGGATTTGGATTTGGATTGGGATTGGTCTTCAGATGACCCTACCGGTGCGTTCATCTTGCCTTTAGCTTCACTTCATGTTTACTGACTTATCTCAGACGACTTCAATTTGGCTCGCCGTGGGTTGGAACGTCGAAATTATCCTCAAATTGCCCGGTACGTCGTGTTCAGTTTACTAATGAACCTTCCGTGTTGACTGACTGGATTATTTTTCTCTTAGACTATAGCCTTCTTCTTCAATCTTCGTGTCCACGAACTCAGAGCTATTTCTCGCGACTAGTAGCTACACTGAGGGTACGTTCAATTCAATCCTTACCTGACCTTCATTCGATTGACTTGTATGCTTGTTCTGTAGTCGTACCTTCGCATTTTTGTGTGTTAGTTCAAGCACCTTCCAGCGGCTTCTGGTTGGCCTGGATGTGAGGGTTAGGTTCGGGTGTATACGTAGAATTATTGTCTTGAGGCTGAAGGTGCGTCCTGACTTACTCCGGGCGTTGGTTTTGTAACTAACCTTTGGTTGGATTCAGATCCATCGACTCTCGTCGTCGAGTTCAACCACAAGTTCGACTTGGGGATCAATGCCTGCCTTGCAGCGCAAGCATTGCCCAAGTCGTTCTTTGCTGGCTTGAACTGACTTTGAACTAGTTTTATCTCCATTATACGTCGTCTAGTCTAATTACAATCTTTGTGTCGACATTGGATCAATGAATGGTAAGCCTTTGTTTCGTTCTCAAATCAGTGGCGCACTTACCTTACATGCTTTAGTTCAATATTGCACTTACCTCCAAATCAACTAACCCTTTCGCCGTCAAGGCAAAGTCAACACCAACTCGCGTCGCCTTCCTTGTGAGTCCACCACTTGTCCAATATCTCTCCCATCTCATACTACTGACCGCATGTTTCTCCTTCAAACCCTCGTTGGATTCATTCGAGCTTCGAGTTCAAGTCCAGTTGAACTCGGTCTCGAATCTCAAGGTCAGTAAATCTTAACTACGCTGCTCGTTGAATTTCCGAGCTGGCTGCATTCCTGACCTAGTCGCGACTTGACCCAAGCATTCAAGCAGAGTGGTTAACGAATCCGTTTAGTGCCCAATGTTCAACCGGTATGTATTTTTGTCTTGTTGTTCATTTTCGATCCGGGCTGACCTACCTATTCTACAGATACTATCTCAAGAATCAAGCCCCGCTCGTACTCGGCCAACGCAACATAGTCACTGCAAGGTATGTACTTAGCTGCTTTGAATCTCGGTTCGTCTTACTGACTAGATTTGAATTTGAGATTGTAAGGACGGAATTCGTTGACGTTCAAGTCAACGCAACTGGAGGGACTCAACGTACCTTTCAGGGGCTTGAACGAGCCGGTGTACTCTTCAAGTACATTATTTTTTGGTGCGCTTGCTTCCGAGTTCATTTGCTTCTAATCTGACTCTCCCTCGTTTCGTCTCCAGGTTCAATAGCAACTTGTAGACTGCGATCACAACTCCGCAATTCAAACGCATCGACATTTCAACCCGGCATTCGGCCGCGTTCAACGTTCAACATTCAGTGCATCGACGTACATACTTACCAGGACTAGATTATGCAGGTGTAACTAATCACGTAGAGGTAAGTCGACGCGTTTGATTATGGGCAGGCTTTACTTACTCATTTTTCTCCAGTTCAACTTGAACGCTCCCAACGCATTCACTTGTCAAATCCTGCTGATTGATCTCCAACTCGGGTACGCTGCGAGTCGATTTGAATTGAGGTACGTTGCGTTCTAAGTAATCAATTACATACTCACTCACGCGCTTGCTCTTCTACAGATCCAAATCGACTCTACTACGCAAATCAAGGGCTCCCAGCCACGACTTGCGTTGCACCCAAGGTACGTCTCCAATTCTGTTTCTCCTCATTTCACTGACTTTCAACTCGCCCAAGATTCGAATGTAAAATGGTTATATTGCAATGAATTTAGCCTATACATCATGTATGTACGGATTTGGGGAGCGGGATGGAAAGGGACGGGGGGAAGGATTGGAGAAGGAAATCGGGCGGGAGGCGGGAGGTGGGGCGGGACGGCGGCGCGCGACTCCGCGCAAGTGAGATCCGTGACGGATGCCGCGTCCCATACGTGAACAGGCCGCGGCGATTGCAAGTCGCAAGTCGCACGCGGCGACGCGGGACTTGCTGCGCTGGCGCGCCGAATGGGATGGGGATTGGGGAGGAGGAGGGAGAAAGAGGGATGGGGGCGAGGTGCAGATAGAGGCGGAAGGAAACGCACTTGTGGCTGGCGTGCGGCGTGCGGCGTGCGCGGAAGGCGCAAGCACCGCGGACGATGGAGCGGGCTTTCGCGCGCCGGATGTGCTGCGTCCTGGCGTATCCTTGCTTGTCTCGTGCACGGCGGGGTGTTGCACGAGTGCGCAGATGCGCGCTCCAGCAAGCGCGCGGCGTCAACGTGGATAGAGAGAAGAAAAGTTGGCAAGCAAGTAAGAAGGGAGGGACTGCGACGCACCTGGAGTGCGCAAGCCCACTGCGGCTGCGATGACGTGGCAGGACGCATCGCCGCGCTCTCTCTCCCTCGCGCGCGGAAGTACGGGTCCTCCAGCAACATCCCTCCGCTTGCGCCAGGGCGCGCTTGCTCTTCTTGGACCGCAGGATCGCGCGCTTGAGCTTGCGCGGGATCTCCGGGGTGTGCGCGGCGAAGCAGGATGCCATCGCGAAGGCGGTGGTGTCGACCTCAAGCTTGGGGACGGGTGCGTTAGCCTCGAAGTGCACGATGAGCGCAGCGAGCATACCGATGGAGGTGTGCACGGGAGGTACGCTGACAAAAACCCGAGGTGTAATTACCAGCTCACGAGTCACGACAGAGGGGGCGCGCACCTCGAATGCCCGTCGGGCGTCTGCACCTCGAGGTTCACGTTCACAGAGCCCTTCTCCGTGACACCGGGCGCGGCGAAGATCCCGCCGAATGTCTCTGTAAATCCAGCTGAGGAGGAGGGAAAGGGAGGCGGGAAGCGCAGATAGGTGGAGCACGTAGCTTGTCGCTAGCGCGTGGCGGGGTCTTCTTTGCGTTGAAGCCGGCGTGAACGAGAGCGCGGGCATCCGCGCGTTCGATGTGCTTCGTCCTGCCGTACGTCGTACACAGCGGCGCCGACCTGGCGGGGTGTTGCGCGAATGGGAAGGACGAGCCCCGCTGCTTCTGCTGGTGTGCGTCAGTCAGCGCAGGGAGAAGGAACAAGCAGACCGACACTGTGGTTCCCTTGCTGACGCAGCGTCGAGGGTGTATGAAAGGCAAGGGAAGCAAGGCGACGGCGAGGCGCGGTGGACGAGGGAGAGGATGCGCGGGTGCGCAGTGCGGAGGTTCGTCGGGGGCGTGCGCTGTGTCGTTGTGCGCGACGTCGTTATGGCGTAGTGCTTGCGTGCGGCGTCGACGTGGAGGGAAACTGAGTTTCATGTTGCTGGCAGGCTGGTATCCAAGCAGACGACACTCGCGGCCCGCAGACTCGCGCACACCGGTATCCGCACGGTGTACACACTGGTGTAGCCCTCGTCCAAGGCGATCTGCTGCCAGAAGCGTGTCGACGCCCAGGCGAAGGTGTCGGTCGTTGTGCAGACGCGGTGTGACAGCCGGCCCGGTGGCGTCACGTGCCATCAATCAATGGAATTATTTTTTTCACCACCCTTCCTCTTCCCGTCGTCTTCCCTCCTCTCCTCCGTCTACTTTGTCCTTGGACAAAGGACATGGCGTCCTCCTTATGGTCGCGAGCATCGTCAGGATGCCTCGCTTCGACCTCCAGAGCATTGTGCTCTCGACCGTCCTTCTCCCCAAATTGTGCGTGTTCTCGACTCAATTATATATGCCTGCTCCTCGCAGGGGGCCTTCCATCCCTCCAATCCTTCGCGTTCCGCACCAGAATGCTAACATATCCATAGCTCTCGTTTCGCTCCTCCGGTCGTCCACTTGCAGGCGCTCTTATGCAGCGGCAGCAACACACGTAGCGGAACCGGAACGCAAGTTCACTTTCCTCCACCGTGCTCATGCATACTTACCCCCCCTATTCCAGTCGAGTCGGACGTTGACCGCAAGGGTGCTTCCTTCCTGTCCTTGAAGGGCAAGATCACGCAGCAAACTCTCGACGCCATCACGGTGAAGCCCTTCAAGCTCACGAACATGTCCCCGGTGCAGGCCGAGGTTCTGCCATTGCTCCCTGCGCTCGCAGAGCCCTACGACCCCGAAAACAGGAATCACGTCCGCGACCTGCTTGTCCGTGCAAAAACGGGAACGGGGAAGACCCTCGCGTTTCTCGTACCCGCCATCGAGGCACGCGTTAAAAGCATCGAGGAGCACGTCGCAAAGAACAACGACACCGGGAACATTGGCGTCGCCAAGCAGCGTTTTGGGCGGCGGACCGTCGGGACGCTGGTAATCAGCCCCACGCGCGAGCTGGCGACCCAGATCGCCAACGAGGCGCTCCGGCTGACGCACAACCACACTGATTTCGAAGTTCGGCTATTAACCGGAGGGTCAAGCAAGCGCATGCAAATGCGGGACTGGATGAAGGGACGCAAGGATATCGTTGTCGCGACGCCCGGACGACTGCGTGATCTCCTCGAGTCGGAGCCGGACGTCAAAAACGCCATCGCAGAAACTCACGTCGTAAGTGCACTCCCCGCTTGAGATCCACCGCTAATTCTCGTATAGCTTATCTTGGACGAGGCGGACACACTGCTCGACATGGGCTTCCGGGAGGACATCGAGGACATCAAGCGCTTCCTGCCGCCGGTGCCGCAGCGCCAGACCCTCCTGTTCTCCGCCACGGTCTCGAAGCAGATCCAGCAGATCGCGCGCTCCACTCTCGCGCCGAACCACAAGTACATCAACTGTGTCACGGACGATACCTCGCCTGTGCACGCCCACGTCAACCAGTACCACACCATCCTGCCCAGCGCGAGCGCCCAGCTCCCCCATCTCATGCGCCTCATCGCGCACGACCAGCTCCCCGCGACGGTAAATGTCTGTTTTGTCTCGTAGATACAAACCATGTACTCGTAGCTCAATAAATTGGTTTCAATCCAATAAACTCAACCTCGCTTGTGTTTATTTGCTGAATCACCTCGTAATCATGCTTACACTTCGCTACCCCTAGCTCAGTCAACCTCCGCTAAGGCAATCCGCCGCCAAGGCTCCTCCGTCGCCACTTTCTTCTTCTCTTATTGTTTTTCGCTCGCGCACGGACCTCAAAATATTTGCAAGTTGATTAGCGGGTCACGAGAAAATTTTGGGTTTCTGAGGTGCTCAGGATGCCGTTTTGGCGCTATCTCCCAGTCTTATGCTAGGTAAGTAATTACTGACTACTGACTACCGGGCATAAGGAATTTCTGAAGACTGGAAGGTAAGGTTAGTGGTTCAATTGGTGAAAAGCGACTCACTCGAGTTACTTCTTCCAGGGTTACAATCAGCTTGAAAGGGAATTAGCTGCAGGTACCCATCGAACGAATAAAGACATACCTTGCTTGTGTACTCCCACTGAACGCTCCGCAGGAGGAAAAAAAATGCAATTGAACCCTCAAACTGCCCGGAATGAGCACGGTTGAACTCGAACTCGCACCCCGGTTAGGGTTAAAGTCAAGTTCTGAAGCGCCGTGAATCAGTTGAGTCCACACTTGGAACGAATAATAACACACCTTGCCCCCGCCATCCCATCCACGGCGCCGCAGGCAGAAAAAAATCAATTGTAAGCTCCCAAATGCCGCGAAATCATAGTAGTTGGGACTCTCTCACCTTTAGCAATACCCAGCGCCCGCGGCCCGAAAAAAATCAGCATCTCCGCCGAACTCTAAACTCATCCCATGTCGTGTAAGGTGAACGTGCACCCGCGGCCGAAAAAATTGGGACATTGACTGTGAAACATGTAAGATTTAACGGTTAAGTTGATTAAATGGAAAGACTCACCGTGGCGCCGCAGGCGGAAAATTTGGGTTTGAAACCCGTAGAATCGGGCCCCGAACGCGACTCGACGGCGGGCGCTCGCGGGAAGCCCGAAAATCGAATTTCGACTTTGGGCTGCGCCGCGGGGGGGTCGAAGATGTACAGGATGGGAGATGAAGGTATGTGCGCGATCACGGATGCCGGGGGAAGTCGCCCACCTGAATCCCCGCTCGCGGGACGTCCAAAAATCAAATTCTGACTTTAGACTTTGCCGCGCGTCGGCGCTGTCACCAGCTAAAGCTGGCTGCGCGGGAAGCTCAAATATTGCGCCGACTGTGGCGCCGCGCAGCGGCGCCATGACACACGGCGAATTGAGCGTGTAGATGGGACGCGCCTGCCGGCGGCCAAAAGCATTTGAAAAAAGTGAGTGATTAGCCGAGAAAACACTGTCAGATTGAACTTGAAGCGAGGCGCACCTGCAGCGGAACCCCACTGGCGGGAAGCTCAAAACAAGGGTCGACGTCGGGGCCGCTGCGCGGCGCCTCCTCGACGAGCTAGGCCCAACACAAGTTGATCCCACCCATCACAGACGGCAAATTCAGTGTGTCGACGCGGACGTGCCTGCCGGCGGCCAAAACTTTTGAAAATAGTGCGTCAGATGGCAGTGAGATGAACACAAAAAATGTGAACTTACCTGTACTGTGAGGCCGCTCGCGGGAAGCTCAAAACAAGGGTCGATGTCGGCGCCTCCACACCGAGCTGGACAAGGTGCAAGTCCAAACCCAAACCAACCACGGCACACGGCGCATTGCAGTCGCAGACGGGGTGTTTGCCTGCCGGCGGCCAAAAAGTTCTGAAAAAGCGGTCAAAAAATGCGAGCAAAATGCAGCTCCAAGACAAGGTACGAACCTTGGTTGGCGGAAGTTGATATGGCGTCTTGGGACGAAATTCGAGGGTAGGAGGTGCGAGGAGGGAGTTTGGAGAGGGGAGAAGGGAAGTGGGAGGTGGTGGTGGTGGTGGAAGGACAAGAGCGAGTGTACGTTTCGTTTCCAGGGATGCGTAACGTATTCGGCGCAATCAAACTAATAAAATATGCGAGAGTTTCAAACAGATTGACGTGCGGAATAAGAGGTGGGTCTACTTGCGTTCCTCAAACTTCTGTTGGTGTAACTTCAAGTATGCCATGCAAGAAAAATACTCCAGTGGCTAGCGAACGACTCAGTTCAACCCAGGAAATTGGGCGAGAGGAATCCCAGATATCCACATTCCGATTGTATTCCGGGCTTGGGCCGCGCGCGTAGTTGCCCTGAGTGTCAATGTCGTTATTGAGTGATGATGTGTTTCGAATGTCAAGCAAAGTATTCGCAGCTCTTCAACATTCCGCCTGCATTCATGGTGAGGGTGCGCAAGCAGTGCTTGTGTTGGTTTAGTTCAAGTTAGCATAAAAATGAGAGCAGTGAAGAGTATTCGCGGGTAGTGCAAGACAGCTGAGCGACACAGGCATCAAAATGCACACATGTTGCAACAGTCGGCGGCGAACTCCAAGCAACAGCCTGCGGCGGTATTGCCGCCGATGATGACCCTGAAACAGGCACATTCCGGCAGCAATGCAAATCATCTCTCCACGGCCTCCTGCGGCCACCGTGTCCGCCCTCGCTCATTTCTTTGGGGCGGAGATTTTCTTTTTCCGCGCACTTGTTACGCGCTGCCAGCTTTCGGTACATGATATTGCTCCGACTTCCAAGCCATTTGTTGGTACTATGGCTTAGCGGCTGCCCCACACGTATTTCCGTCCTTCTCCGATTTCATGGGTTCAACTGCGCTTTCTTGCAGGTTTTGGTTGTTTTTTGGGCGAAAGATTTTTTTTGGAGCACAGTCGAAGCTCCTATTAATCAAAGATACAAAGTTGGGCAATACTTACCTTTTTTTGTTTTGGATCAAAAATTGCTCTTGAAGCCGAACAATTTTTTTTCCTCTCGCCGAACTCAACGCCACGCGTCCAAAATAGGAAGTTATGGTTGAAATCCGCCCGGTATCGAGATTCTACTTTTCTTGGTGAAGCAAAAAATTACCCGAACCGTGGGAAATGCTTCTTGAATGGCATTTCAACGTTCCGGCTGAGTCCGGAGACCTCAGAGGGAATCCATGGTATGTGGTTGAAAACTACGTGTTTTGTCAAAATTCAACCGTTGCACTGGCAGTATCAATTCAATTCAGCTAAATTATCACCTGACTATTTAGTTGGTCTGTTTGAGCCCCACTGCAAAGTCCTGCAGCCCACGGAGCACATGGGGGGCCGCAATATGCGAAATTGCGGAATCCGTGAATTCCGCTCCCCAAAGTTCCGTATCCCCAAGGCATCTATTCTTGGCGACGGGGAGCTCATCGTACGTAACCCACATCAGTAATCTATCAGTTGGGCCAGGGACAACGCCGCGCTTCGTCTCCATTGAAACATTTTCCTCCCATCGACTTTTCTGTGTTGTGCTCTGCTGCTTCCCCCTTCACCGGAGCATGTACCGTCGATGCTCAGCATTCTAAGAAACAAATTTTTGTTGTCACTTCATGTGTGAAGCTCGCAGAAAAAACAAGTTCTCAACCACGATGCCGTTTACTGGGTGACATACTCCAACTACCGCGGGAGCGCAATTCGGCCACAGCCCCCGCTTGCTCTGACTCAGTCAGCAACATCTCCCACGTCACGCTAGCGGCAGTCCATAAAAGCTGGCGGACCACCCCACTAATTTCTCATCCGCCCACTTTCCCTCTTCTTCTCCTTCGAGGTCATCGGGTCATCGGCACTGAGACATTGGCCTCTGCCGCCATCCGGTGTGCTTCACAGCACCTGCCGTTGGCTCACCGTGCCCTGCCGCTGCCCTCGCCGCTGTTTTTCTTTCGCTCGCCCACGCCCCATCAAGCCGACTCGGCGCGTCCTTCCCACGCCGCCTCTTGGACATCAACCACGACCGGCGCTGTCGAACTGGCCAACCAAGGTCAGTGGGCTCTTACAGCCTCTTATACATACTCACCTGCCTTTCATTAGCTTCATTCAAGCTTTTCTAGCTCGTTGTGTCCCGCCTTTCATTCGCAAACGAGACGGCTTTGTTTTTGGTTTAGTAGCCACGAAATGGGTACTAGACTTTATTTTCATCACACAAATTTCTTTGCTAACATTTTTTTTGAAGCCTCTATAGCTATGGCTACAAGTCCGCCATACAAAATCTGCAACACCCTTCATCCGGATGAACGCAACTTCGCCGTCATTGACTTCAAGTTCTGAGAATCAGGTTTGTGCTTAGCTTTCCTGCTCAATGCCACTACTGACCATCGTTTGAATTCTTCCAGCCCTTCGACCTCGTCTGACTTCCTTAGCATTCAGCCGCGCTGACTCCTGGTTCGAATAAATCTGTGGTAAGCTTTCTTTGCACCTCCACAATCCCTTACTAACCTTCGTCTGCAGATATTGGCCAAATTGTGGAGCCTAAAGCTTACCTCCAGTGAACCGACTCCATTTCAGCTCAAGGTAAGTCATTGACTCCCGTTATACTCGGATTGACCGTCGAATAGGCTTGGAATCGATAACTTGACTTCGCTCGGCCGATTTTCGTTGCAAAGGTATGCCCTTGATTTCGTTCTTCATTACTGACCGTCTTTTGACTCGTTGTAGGGCTTGGATCTCGACTCTATTGACTCGCAGCGGCGATTCACGACTCACAGCGGCGACTCACGGACTCGCAATAGGCTTCATATGGTAAGTCTTGTCCTTTCCAGCTTACGACTCAGTTCAGTACTGACCTTCAATTCTTGCAGCCTTTTCGTATTGCCTCAGCTTTGTCGGATTGACTTCGTGTAGCGTCTAATTCAGGTCATAAGTACTGGTCTGACGATGCAGAGGTATGTATATGACTCTGACGCTTTGATTTTTCTGACTCCGCCCCGACTTTCTGTTAGATTTCAAGCGTCGACTCACCTTGGAGTCTTGTTGGTTTGAAGGGAAGGATGTGCGCGGGCTTTATGGCTCCAGGTGCGTCTCATTAACATCCCTTCAAACTTTATTCATTGACTAATTGAAGTTCAAAGCTCACCCTTGATGTCGGATTCCAATGCCGCTGCGAGCGTTGAGAGATTAGCTATTCTACAAGGTCCGTTGAACTTACCTTTGCGCTGACTATACGGTTACTGACCTCTTTGTAGCTACTCTAGACAACTTGCACCGGCCTCGAACGCCGAGACTATCGTCAAGTTGAACTAGGTAAGTCTCGTTCAAAAGTTTTCACTAATAACTTGTTAACTCAGTTCGGTTTAGAAGTAGATAGTCAAGTATACCTAGAATATTCCTTGGGCGTTCTGACTTGCACATACACGAACTGGGTGCGTTCATTTCGTTCTCATCTGACCTTATCTCGACTGACTTTTATATTCTTTTTCAAGTTCAACCATTGGGACGTCGACTCGTGTTGCATTGGGGCTGGGATTGAGATGGTCGGGGCCTCACAGGTGCGTCGAGTTTACCTTTACCTTCACTTTATCTTTACTGACTTATCTCAGACGACTTCAATTTCGTTCACCCTGGCTTGGAACGCCAAGGTTACCGTCACAGTGCCTCAAGTACAACCATCGCGACTTCAACTCGTGTTACATTCAGGTTGAGGTTGGGATGGTTGAGGTCTCACAGGTGCGTCGAGTTTACCTTTACCTTCACTTCATGTTTACTGACTCTTCTCAGACGCGTTCAACTTGACTCGCCCTGGGTTGGATTGGCGGGGTTATCCTTTAATTGTCAGGTACGTCGGGTCAATTTTGTATTGAACCTCTCGTGTTGACTCGACGAGCAGAGCTATGCTCCTCCTTGCTAGCAAGACTTTGGTCTTGTTCAGTCGTCGTGTCCACCGTACGTTCCATTCTTAACTGACCTTCGTTCAGTTGACTTATCCTGTTTCGTAGTCGTACCTCTAGTTTGTGATTGTCCAGGTAAGCTTTCCCTTCGCATTTTGTGTACTAGTTCAAGTTATTGACCCCTTGCAGCGGAGTTTGGTTGATTTAGATGTAGTGGGTTGGGTTCGGGGTTTACAATCGTGTTGAGGCACAAGGTACGTGTTTATCTCGGGCGTTGGTTCGTGGTTGAATTCAAATCGAGTGCAACCACAAGTTCGACTCGATTAATCTCGCACCCCAAGCATTGGGCAGGCCCGATTTGTTCCCTGCCGGGCTTGCACCGACTTCAACGTAGATCTATTCTAGTTACATCTACTGTAGTCTACTCTAGTTTTTTGTGTAGACGTGTATCAATGGTAAGTCTTTCTCACTTTCCCTCCGTTCAACGATCCACTTATCTTATTTGCTTTAGTTCTCGCTCGTACTTACCTCCAAGCCAATCAAGTGGCCAACTCAAAACCAACCTCAACCCAACCCCAACTCAACCCCAACTCGCGTCGCCTTACTTGTGAGGCAACCACTTGTCCAATACTGAGTTCTATCTTACTGACTACGTGTTTTGTTCCAGAGCGTCCCGAGATCGTTGAAGACCTCATCCGAGCCTCAAGTTCAAGTCCATTTGACCTCGGACTCGGATCTCAATCCAAGTCAGTGAAGTTTAACTACACTACTCGTACGAATTTCCTCGCTAATTGCATTCCGTGCCTAGTCGCGAACGTTCGGGGCTTGACCAGCATTCAACGACTCCGGCATTCCAATGTATTTTTGTTGCGTTGTTCGCTTTCGATCCGGGCTGACTTACTTTACTTCTCTACAGATACTATCTCTATCTCGAGATCTCCACCCCGAACCCCGCTCATTTTTGTTCATTCCCTTCCCTTCTCTTGCTCAAACAAGGTAAACCATCCAATCCAATCTCTCCTTCACACGAACACTTACTCACCTTTCACTCAACCCAGCCCCTCAATCCAATCAACGTTCGATCAACCCCCGAGCTCAATATATCGTTCTATTAATTCCCTAAGACGAAGGTAAGCATTGCATTAGTTCGATTCGGGCTTGAGCTCATTTTTGGGTTACTGATAGCATTTGATTTGGAGTTGGAGTTGGAGGTGCGCGGGCGGGGTTGATTTGTGAGGTGAGTTTTTGATTCGATTCATCTTGCGCGCGCTGACTTCGTTTTTGCGTTAGCATTGATTCGTATTCTACACGCCCGGCTTGCGATTCACTCGACCGCCTTGTTCTAATCCGCAAGTCCCCGTCTTTCCTTTAATTTTCTCCGTTCACTCACAATCCCACAGATTTTGGAGTAGACCCCAAACGAATGCATTCAATTTGTAGCTAGACTACAAATTCGTACTTACAGATACAGGTACGTAGACAAAAGTCCGTATGTAGAGTAGCTATTTATCTAGTTAGATAGTTAGCTGATTAGCTATGTAGGTAGAGGTCCCACACGCGCACGGACAGCGCCGTCGCGCGACTCGCGAGTGCGCAGGACACAGCGAGCGGAGCGGGCTGGGCTGGAATCGACGCGCCGGGCACAGCGCCGCGCGAGTAGTGCCACTCGCGCACGCGGCGACTTGGGCTGCAGCCGACGTCGCGCGTGGTGACGTGGGACGTGGGATGCGGTGCGCTGACAGGGGCGAGGGAGGGAGGGAGGGAGGGAAGGGAATGCGGCGCGCGACTCAGCGACTCCGCGCAAGCGCAACGCGACGGCTGCCGCGAAGGCACCGCGTCCCCGATACGCGCAGCGACGGCCGCGGCGATTGCGAGTCGCACGCGGTGACGTGGAACTCGGCGCGCTGGCGCCAAAGGGAAGGAGAGAGGGGGAGGGAAAGGGGAGTGCTTTTGGACGGAGTACGCACCTTGTCGCTGCTGTGCGGCGGGATCTTCGTGTCGAAGGCGCCGTGGACGAAAGAGCGGGCTTGCGCGAGTCGGATGCGATGTGTCCTGCCGTGTGTCGTGCGCGGGGGGGGGGCGACCTATCGGGGTGTTGCGCGAGTGCGAAGGCCGCAGATGCCCGACTCGGTGAGCGGACAGCGCCGACGTGGATGGAGAGAAAAAAGTTAGCAAGCAAGTAAGATGAGATGGACTGCGACGCACCTGGAGCGCGCGCGCGCGCGCTGCGCGGTCGCAAGCCGGCGATGACGTGGCAGACGCGCTTCGCCATGGCGCGCTCTTCCTCTCCGTCGCAGGGTCGCGGCAGCTGCCAGTGTGCGTCAGCGCAGGGAAGATGAACGAGTAAAGACGGCACTGAGAGCGTAGTCTCCAAACTCATCCGCAGCGCCCATCCGCAGCGCCCCGCAGACCTCGGTGTGAGAAGCGGGTTGAGGTGTTCTTGTCGGTGCGGCGTCGAGGGAGTCTACGAAAGGAAAGGAAAGGGAATAGATTTTTTTTTCAAAAAGCAACGAGAAGGAAGAAAACTACGCACCTCGACACTCCGCAAACGGTATGCGTCCTCGAGGCGCCGTGGACGAGATAGCGGGTGCGGTGCCCGCGCAGACAAGTCCAGGTGCGTTGTTGTGCACGGCGGCGCCGTTGCGTGGGTGTAATCAGAAGGACGAGCCCCGCCGCTGCCGCACTTTCCCTCGCGCACTGGCGCGTTATCTGCTGGTGTGCGTCAGTCAGCGAAGGGAGAATGAACAAGCAAAACCACTCACATCCGACACTGTGGTTCCCTTGTTGACGCGGCGTCGAGGGGTCTATGAAAGGCGAGGGATTAAATGAGAAAGCAAGGCGACGGCGAGGCGCGGTGGACGAGGGAGAGGATGCGCGGGTGCGCAGTGCGGAGGTTCGTCCGGGGCGTGCGCTGTGTCGTTGTGCGCGACGTCGTTATGGCGTAGTGCTTGCGTGCGTCGTGGAGACTGAGAAACATGTTGCTGGCAGGCTGGTATCCAAGCAGACGACACTCGCGGCCCGCAGACTCGCGTCCACCGGTATCCGCACGGTGTGCACCCTGGTGTAACCCCACCCAATGCGCCCTGCTGCCAGATCCAGAAGCGCGTCGACGTCCAGGCGAAGGTGTTGTGCAGACGCGGTGGGACAGCCGGGCCGGTAGCGTCACGTGCCATCAATCAATCAATGGAATTATTTTTTCACTCTTCCCGTCGTCTTCCCTCCTCTCCGCCGTCTACTTTGTCCTTGGACAAAGGACATGGCGTCCTCCTTATGGTCGCGAGCATCGTCAGGATGTATCGCTTCGACCTCCAGAGCATTGTGCTCTCGACCGTCTTTCTCCCCAAATTGTGGGTGTTCCTCGACTCAATTCTCTATGCCTGCTCCTCGTAGCGGGCCTTCCATCCCTCCAATCCTTCGCGTTCCGCACCAGAATGCTGACATATCCGTAGCTCTCGTTTCGCTCCTCCGGTCGTCCACTTGCAGGCGCTCTTATGCAGCGGCAGCAACACACGTAGCGGAACCGGAACGCAAGTCCAGTTTCTTCCCCGTACTCACGCATACTCATCTTCTTCCAGTCGAGTCGGATGTTAACCGCAAGGGTGCTTCCTTCTTGTCCTTGAAGGGCAAGATCACGCAACAAACCCTCGACGCCATCACGGTGAAGCCCTTCAAGCTCACGAACATGTCCCCGGTGCAGGCCGAGGTTCTGCCCTTGCTCCCCGAGCTCGCAGAGCCCTACGACCCCGAAAACAGGAATCACGTCCGCGACCTGCTTGTCCGCGCAAAAACAGGGACAGGGAAGACCCTCGCGTTTCTCGTGCCCGCCATCGAGGCACGCGTTAAAAGCATCGAGGAGCACGGCGCAAAGAACAACGACACCGGGAACATTGGCGTCGCCAAGCAGCGTTTTGGGCGGCGAACTGTCGGGACACTGGTGATCAGCCCCACGCGCGAGCTGGCGACCCAGATTGCCAACGAGGCGCTACGGCTGACGCACAACCACACTGATTTTGAGGTTCGGCTATTAACGGGAGGGTCAAGCAAGCGCATGCAAATGCGGGACTGGATGAAGGGACGCAAGGATATTGTTGTCGCGACGCCCGGACGACTGCGCGATCTCCTCGAGTCGGAGCCGGATGTCAAAAACGCCATCGCAGAAACTCACGTCGTAAGTGCACTCCCCGCTTGAGATCCACCGCTAATTCTCGTATAGCTTATCTTGGACGAGGCGGACACACTGCTCGACATGGGCTTCCGGGAGGACATCGAGGACATCAAGCGCTTCCTGCCGCCGGTGCCGCAGCGCCAGACCCTCCTGTTCTCCGCCACGGTCTCGAAGCAGATCCAGCAGATCGCGCGCTCCACTCTCGCGCCGAACCACAAGTACATCAACTGTGTCACGGACGATACCTCGCCTGTGCACGCCCACGTCAACCAGTACCACACCATCCTGCCCAGCGCGAGCGCCCAGCTCCCCCATCTCATGCGCCTCATCGCGCACGACCAGCTCCCCGCGACGGTAAATGTCTGTCTCTTTCTCGTTTTGTCTCGTAGATACAAACCATGTACTCGTAGCTCAATAAATTGGTTTCAATCTAATAAACTCGACCTCGCTGCTGAATCACATCGTAATCATGCTTACACTTCGCTACCCCTAGCTCAGTCAACCTCCGCTAAGGCAATCCGCCGCTAAGGCTCCTCCGTCGCCACTTTCTTCTTCTCTTATTGTTTTTCGCTCGCGCACGGACCTCAAAATATTTGCTCCTTGATTGCCTGGTCACGGGCGAAAAATGGTTTTTGTGCTCCTCAGGATGCCGTTTTGGCGCAATCTCTGAGGACTGACTACATTTGTTACAAGGTAAGTAAGTACTGACTATTGACTACTGGGCATAAGGAATTTTGAAGGCTGGAAGTAAGGTTAGCGGTTCAAATGGTGAAGTGGGACTCAGTCAAGTCACTTCTTTTAGGGTTACAGTCAACTTGAAAGGCAATTAGTTGAAGGTACGCTTCACCAATGGGGACGCACCTTGTTTGCTGACACCGAACGCTCCGCAGGAGAAGAAAAAATGAAACTGAGCCCCCAAAATGCTGAGAATCGGTACGGTTGAACTTCCCTGTAAAGGTTAGGATTCAAGTTCCGGGGCGCTGCGAGCCAGTTGAGGGCACACCGTGAGCACGTACACACATGGCATGAAGCTCAAAGCGCCGCAGGCGGAGAAAAATCCAAGGTAAGCTCTGGAATCTCGCCGAATGAAGGGTTGGACTCACTCACCTTTACGGTTACGCAGCGCCTGCGGCCCGGAAAATTTTGAGCAGCTCCGCTCCCATGGCGTTGATGGTCGAGGTCCAGATCCGAGGTCGAAGTCGAGGCTGAAGGTGTCGATGGTCGAGGTCGAGGTGATGGTCGAAGGCGAGGCTGGACGAGAGAGCGCAGCGTCGAGGACGGGCATAAGCACTAGAGGAGAGGGGATGGTGGTCGTACGAAAGCAAGAGGTGTTTGACAGCTTTCGTAAATCAAAACTGGTTTTGTGGCCGGAAATAAATCAAATTGCAAGGAGTAAAAGAATTAGCGAGGTAAGCGCACGGCGGCCTGGACCTCCATGACAGCTCACTCGCAGCAGTTACCGTAATCATAGCTTGGAGGACGAAAAGTCTGTCTCTGTGAAGCCCTTCCGCGCGGCGTCGAATTCAACCAGGTTGAGAATAACTTGCAATCAGAACACCGGGCTGGTTGGAGGTCCCGCTCGCGGGAGATTCAGAAATTTTGAAAGCAATTTTAGCCCCATGGGACGCGTCGGTTCACGGGGGCTGTCGAGGCTGGGAGGCCGCGAAGACCATTGCTGCGGAGCCACTCGCGGGAAGCTCAGAAATCAAATTTTGAAATTGGTGGCTCGTAAGAGACAGTAAACAGAGGGGATTTAATAATGGGAAGGGAAGACGCTCGCAGCGTCGGTCGCGGGACGCAGGAATCCAAATTTTGATGTGCTGGAGTGCGGAGGTATCAGGCGCGCTCAGATCACTCGGGTGTGTTGCGGGGCGCCGAAAAATCAATTTTTGAAACAGAAGCTTGGCTAGGGACCTAACGTAACCTCGCCGTGCTCCACCGTAAATTCCCTACTTACAGAAGGAGAGAACATAAGTAAGCGCGCGAAATACCATTGAGACAACGAAAGAAGTAGAAAGGCCGCTCGGACGGCCGAATATAGTGTCTAAGTTCGGGCGCCGCAGAGCGGCGCCCTGGATGCGCGACAGCGCGGACTCGGATCATTGCACATAGTGGAGCGGGGTTTTGCCTGCCGGCGGCCAAAACTTTGAGAAAAAAGGCACGCTAGAGCGCAAAAAAAGTCATCACAAGACAAAATGGGACGAGTGCTCACTGGGATTGAAAAGCAGGTCGCGGGAACACAATATATGGTGTCGAAGCAGTTAGCGCCGCTTCGCGGCGCCTCCACGGCCTACTGAACGCCCGCCGGGAGAGGAACACACGGTGCATTGAGCTTGTGGGCGGGATTTTGCCTGCCAGCGACCAAATCTTTGAGAAAAAAGGCCCGTTAGAGCGTGAAAAAGTCATCACAAGGCAAAATAGGAAGTGTGGCTCACCAGTGTTGAAATCCCGCTCGCGGGAAGTTGATATACAGAGTCGAAGTTTGCGCACCGCAGAGCGACGCGCTGCATACTCGAGAGTGCGGGGCGGGGCCGGCTGATTGCAGGTCGCGGCGGGGTCTGCCTGCCGGCGGCGAATTGTCTGAGAAAAAATGACAAGTTAGCGCGTGAATAAGGCTTGAAAACGAGAGAAGAAAAGATAACTCACCGGTGTTGTACGCCCGGTCGCGGGAACACAATACATAGTGACAAGACATGATGTGCCGCGCTGCGGCGCGCTTCGTACGGCAGCGCTGGTCGGGCATTGCACATGGAGACAGTACATGCCTACCGGCGGCAAATTCCTTGAAGAAAAGGTCAGTGAGTGCACAAACAAAGCAAGATAGGAATGCAGGCTCACCAACATCGGCACGTCGATCGCGGGACGGCGATACGTCGTCTCGGGGCTATCAGCACCGCTGCGCGGCGCCTCGGAGCGACACCAGAGATTCCAGACGACGCGCGATGGCCCACAAAGCCACTCGCCGGAGCGCAAGCGCAATATGTTGTCTTGAGGCATCCAGCAGCAAATGTTTAATGGGGCTCCGGCGGCTCAGAAGAGATGGCCAGCAATTCTCGGGCCATGGGAATGAATCCAGAGGAAAGCCTGAGGAGTTTGGAGTGCTTGTGACTAATGAGAGGTGGAGAGGTGAGGTCCAGGCGAATGTTTGGCCGACGGAGTGGTGGTGGGAGCGGAGTTGAGATTGCCATCAAATGACAAAGCGGACATAACAACGCGCCGCCAACTCCCAACGACGTCGACGGCGGTGTGATCTCCGGCGGCTACACTGAAACACGCAGGCTCCAACTCTCCACCGCCGACTCTGGGACGTCGCACGGTGATTCTGCGGACCCTGGGAGACGGCGACCTTTTGCCGTGTTAGGCGCTGCCATCGCGTCGCTACCTCATTACGCCCTGAACTCCCTGGCCTCCGTCGGATATGTGGTGGAGCTGTTACGGCTGACATTATGCCCGTGCCTGCCCGTGCCCTCGGGTTCAAGTCAAGGCTTTTGGTTGCTTTTTGGCAACACGGATTTTTTTCTTTTGACCTCAAAGCCCACCCTGAAAATTTGAACAAATCAACGAGTCAATTAACCATGTAAGCCGTGATTTTGCTACCATATTTCGCAGAGAAACTAGTCTGACAATGATTTTTTTTCGAACAGCCGCACGTGGCACCACTACGCCTGCGTCCAAATTAGGAAGGTCTGGTTGAAATCCCCCCCAGCAATTCGATTTAATTTTTTCAAGGAAGTGTAAAATTAGCCGAAGCGTGTGAAATACATTCTTGGAACCTCTCAAACGTGCCTGTCGAATTGTGGAGCCTCAAGGGAGCCACAGAGTGTAGAATCAAAGAAACCCTGCCTCTGCGAATAACTCGATATTGCAGCATCGCTGGTGCTTGGATTCGGCCAAATAGTCACATGAGTACTCCACCCTATCCTCCGAGCCGTTCCTGAAGATCTTGCGGCTCACGGGCGTCCAGGGACGCAGCAACATGCGAAATTGTGTTTCCCATGAATTCCGCTGCCCGCACATTCCGGCCGCCGCGCTACCTATTCTTATGAGCGGCGAACTCAATGTACGTAATATAAATCAGTAATCTATCAGCTGGCCCTGTTTCATGGTGCGCGTAGTCTCTATAGGAATATTTTCACCCGGTCGACTTTTGGGGTTTTTGTTCTCCTGCAAGCCCTTGCAACGGAACACCTACCGTGAGTACTCAACATGCTCAGAATCAAATTTTTGAAAGCATTGCTAACAAATAGCTCACGAAAATTGGAACTCTTTGAATTTCTCGCTTCAACGTTGAAACCATGTCCGCTTCCGGACCCACTGCGGCGCGTCGGACTTGTCGGCGCAATGCGCTGGCACTCCATTGATTCTCTCACGTCGCGCTTGCGCTTTTGTATATAACCCCCCGAGCCTCAACCATCTCAGCATGCTCAACATCTACCGCCCACTTTCCACTCCTCCCCTCCTCCGAGGTCCCGGGGTCACCGGAATCCCGGCACTGGCGTGGCCAGCCTTTCGACTCACTTGGACGCCCCATCTTGCCCTTACCGCGCTCTCAATCTTTCTATTTCTTCCCTCTGGGTCGCCCTCGGCCTTTCCCGGCACCATCAAGCCGACTCGGCGCGCCCTTCCCACGCCGCCTCATGGACATCAACCACCACCAACGTCGTCCCACCTCAGGCAACCAAGGTCAGTGAGATCGTATAGGACCTTCTACATACTGACCTCCCTTTCATTAGCTTCCTTCAAGCTTTTCTAGTCGGCTTTACCCCGCTGTTCATTCGCAAACGTCGGGGCTTTGTTTTGGCTTTGATTTTGGTTCAGCGGCCACACAGTGCGTACTAAACTTTCTTTTAATTACACAGACTTCTTTACTAACGAGTCTTGAAGCCTTTTTAGCTGTGGCTAAACGCCCGTCATACAAAAATCTTCAATACCCTTGATCCGGATGAATGCACCTTCGCCATTATTGACTTCAAGTTCTGAGAATCAGGTATGTCCTTACCTTTTCTGTTCTGAACCATTAACGACCATCGTTTGAATCTTTCTAGCTCTTCAATCTCATCTGACCTGCTCAGCTTTCGATCAGGCTGACTGCTACTTCAGATAGCTTCGTGGTAAGGTTTCTTTTCACAGCCTCAATCCCTTACTAATCTTCGCACATAGCCCTATTGACCAAATTGTTAACTCCAACGCTTACCTCCAATGTATTGACTTCCTTTCAGGTCAAGGTAAGTCATTGACTCCACTTATACTCGGATTGACCGTCGTTGAATAGGCTTGCCTTGATTTTGCTCGGAGAATTCGTTGCAAAGGTATGACCTTGGTTTTGTCCTTCAATTCATTACTGACCGTCGTTTGACTTCTTGTAGTGCTCGAGTCTCGACTGACTTGACTCGCAGCGGCGATTCACGGACTCGCAATGGCTTTAATGGTAAGTCTTGTCTTTCTAGCTCACGACGTTGATTGATTACTGACCTTAAACTCTTTCACTGTAGCCCTTTCATATCGCCTCAGCTTTATTGAATTGACTTCGTGTAGGGTCTAATCCCGGTCGTAAGGGCTGGTCTAACGATACAGAGGTATGTACTTTGACCCTTTGATTTTTCTGACTCGGGCCTCGAACTTTTGTTAGATTTCAACGCTCACTCACCTTTGGTCAGTATTGGTTTTGAAGGGAAGGATGTGCGGGTTCTTTGACTCCAGGTGCGTCTCCTTAACATCCATTTACCCGTTGTTCATTGACTGATTGAAGTTCTAAGCTTACCGTTGACGTTGGAGTCATTGACGCTGGAGTCATTGGCGCTGCAATCATTGTTCAGCTAGCTATTCCACAAGGTCCGTTAACTTCACATTTGCGTTGAATTCACGCTTACTGACCTCTTTATTGACACTCGAGACGACTTAAACCGGCCTCGAACGCCGAGACTATCGTCAAGTTGGACTAGGTACGTCTCGTTCAAAAGTTTTCACTGATAACTTGTTAACTCAGTTCGGTTTAAAACTAGATAGTCAAGTATACCTAGACTGTCCCTCGGGCGTTCTGACTTGTACATACATACACGAACTAGGTGCGTCCATTTCGTTCTCATCGGACCTTATCTCGACTAACTTTCCTATTCTTCTTCAGGTTCAACCACGGCGACGTCGACTTGTGTCGGATCTGGATTTGGATTGGAATTGGGTTTTGTTTTCAGTTGACCCTACCGGTGCGTTCATCTTGCCTTGAGCTTCACTTCATGTTTACTGACTTATCTCAGACGACTTCAATTTGGCTCGCCGTGGGTTGGGACGTCGAAATTATCTTCAAATTGCCCGGTACGTCGTGTTCAGTTTACTAATGAATCTTCGTGTTGACTCAATGATTAGAACTATGTTCGTCTTCGATTGGTCTTGGTCAATATTTGTGTCCACGGTATGTTGCGTTCAAATCTTATCTAACCTTCGTTCAATTGACTTGCGTTCGTTGTCCTGTAGCTGTATCTCTAGTTGTACTCACCCAGTCAAGCCTAGACTTCGCATTTTGTGTATGTGAGTCTAGGTATTAATGTGTCTGCAGCGGCGCTTGGTGGAGGTGGATGTACAAGTAGTGGGTCGGCTTTGGGTTTACAATGGGCTTGAGGCACGAGGTACGTCTGTGGTTACCTCGGCATTGATTTTGTACTTAACTCGTGGTTGAATACAGATCCGTCGAGTCGTGCTCAACATCAAGGTCAGTCTCGTTCAATTTCGGGCAGCTCAAGCATTGAGTAAGTCGGAGCCAGGCCTTGCCGGGCTTGTACTGACTTCGACGTAGATTTTTGTTACAACTTGGCTAGTGTAGTGTAGTCTACTAGTTTTTGTGTAAACACGCGTTCATTCAATGGTAAGCCTACAATATCATCCTTCCGTTCCACGCTTTACTGAACTCAATTGCTTTAGTTCTTGTACTTACCTGCAAAGCCAATCAACGCGGCCAATGCAACGCTAACTCAACATGGGCGTCAACTCAACACCAACTCAACTCGACCTTAATTTGGGTCGACTTACTTGTGAGTTTATCAAGTGCGCAATGTTGAGTTCTATCTTATCTTACTGACTACTCAGGTTGTCCCGACCTTCAAACCCACCTTGGATTCATTCGAGCTTCGAGTTCAAGTCCAGTTGTACTCGGTCTCGAATCTCAAGGTCAGTAAATCTTCACTACGCTGCTCGTTGAATTTCCGAGCTGACTGCATTCCTTACCTAGTCGCAACTTCACCCAAGCATTCAAGCAGAGTGGTTAACGAATCCGTTTCGTGCCCAATGTTCAACCGGTATGTATTTTTTTGTCTCGTTGTTCATTTTCGATCCGGGGCTGACCTACCTACTCACAGATACTATCTCAAGAATCAAGCCCCGCTCGTACTCGGCCAACGCAACATAGTCACTGCAAGGTATGTACTTAGCTGCTTTGAATTTCGGCTAGTCTTACTGACCACATTCGAATTTGAGACTGTAAGGACGGAATTCGTTGACGTTCAAGTCAACGCAACTCGAGCGACTCCACGTACCTCTGATCGAGCTGTTTCGCGCTTCAAGTACATTATCTCAAGGTGCGTGTGCTTTCCATTCACTCCCTTCTATTCTAATCTGACTCTCGCTCGACTCTAGTTTCAGTTTCAATCTCAATTTGGACGGCGATTCAAAGCCACAATTCAAACGCGTCGACCCGGCATTCAGCCCCATTCAACATTGGATTCCCTACGACTCTACGACGCAGAGGTAAGTTAACGCGTTGGAATCCAAGCTTTACTGACTCACATTTTTCTCCAGTTCAATTTGAACACGCCCAAACACGCCCAATTTATACATTTCAACTCGGTAACTCTGCGATTCGATTCAGTCCAAGGTACGTAGCGTTCTGAGTAATTGCTTATATGTGTACTCACTTCTTCTGCAGATCACATTCGACTCAACGCAACTCATAGCTTCGGAACGCAAGCCACGATTTGCGTAGGACGCGAGGCAGGTCTTCAAGCTTCCAGTCAAGTCTTATTTCCACTTTACTGATTTACGAACTCACAGAGGATTAGATTGCAAATTGATTGTATTGCAATGTATCTACGTAGATACATCGTGTACGTACAAATTGGGGAGCGGGAGGGAAGGAGATGAGATGAGAGAGGGGAATCGGGCGAGACGGGGGACATCGGCACGGAGGGATGAAGAGATTGGGGTGCGGCTCGCGGATCCGCGACTTTGCGCAAGTGCGATCCGCGACGGATGCCGCGAAAGCGCTGCGTCTCCGTACACCAACGGCCGCGGCGATTGCAAGTCGCACGCGGTGACGTGCTACTCGCGCCGAAGGGAAAGGGAGGAGGGAAAGAGAGGCGGGAAGCGCAGATAGGTGGAGCACGCACCTTGTCGCTGGCGCGTGGCGGGGTCTTCTTTGCGTTGAAGCCGCCGTGAACGAGAGCGCGGCCATCCGCGCGTTCGGTGTGTTTCGTCCTGGCGTATGTCGTACACAGCGGCGCCGACCTGGCGGGGTGTTGCGCGAGTGTGCAGATGCGCGACTCGGTCGGCGGGCGGCATCGGCGTCGACGTGGGAAGAGAGAAAGGAGTTAGCGAGCGAGTGCGATGTAGATGGACTGCGACGCACCTGGGGCGTGCAAGTCCTCTGCGTCGCAAGCCCGCGATGACGTGGCAGATCGCAGACGAGCCGCGCCGTCGCCACGCGCCGCCGTGAACGAGCGCGCGGGCATCCACGCGTTCGATGTGCTTCGTCCTGCCGTGCGTCGTACACAGCGGCGCCGACCTGGCGGGGTGTTGCGCGAGTGCGCAGATGCGCGACTCGGTCGGCGGGCGGCATCGGCGTCGACGTGGGAAGAGAGAAAGGAGTTAGCGAGCGAGTGCGATGTAGATGGACTGCGACGCACCTGGGGCGTGCAAGTCCCCCGCGTCGCAAGCCCGCGATGACGTGGCCGATCGCAGACGAGCCGCGGCGTCGCCACGCTCTTCGTCTCCCTCGCACGCTCGCGCAGTATCTGCCAGTGTGCGCCAGCGCAGGGAAGATGAACGAGTAAAAACGGCTCACTGAGAGCGTAGTCTCCACACTCATCCGCAGCGCCCATCCCCAGCCCCGCGCAGAGCTTGGTGTCATTGAGGAGGGGGTTGAGGTGTTCTTGTCGGTGCGGCGTCGAGGGAGTCTACGAAAGGAAAGGAAAGTGATTAGATTTTTTTAAAAAAGCAGCGAGAAGAAAGAAGACCACGCACCTCGACACTCCGCAAACGGTATGCGTCCTCGAGGCGCCGTGGACGAGATAGCGGGTGCGGTGCCCGCGCAGACAAGTCCAGGTGCGTTGTTGTGCACGGCGGCGCCGTTGCGTGGGTGTAATCGGAAGTACGCGTTATCTGCTGGTGTGCGTCAGTCAGCGCAGGGAGAATGAACAAGCAGACCGACACTGTGGTTCCCTTGTTGACGCGGCGGAGAAAGCAAGGCACGGACTGGCGCCCAGCAACTCACATAGGCGACGGCGAGGCGCGGTGGACGAGGGAGAGGATGCGCGGGTGGGCAGTGCGGAGGTTCGTCCGGGGCGTGCGCTGTGTCGTTGTGCGCGACGTCGTTATGGCGTAGTGCTTGCGTGCGGCGTCGACGTGGAGAGAAACTGAGGTTCATGTTGCTGGCAGGCTGGTATCCAAGCAGACTACACTCGCGGCCCGCAGACTCGCGTCCACCGGTATCCGCACGGTGTGCACGCCGGTGTAGCCCCACCCAATGCGCCCTGCTGCCAGAAGGGCGTCGACGTCCAGGCGAAGGTGTCGGTCGTTGCGCAGACGCGGTGTGACAGCCGGGCCGGTAGCGTCACGTGCCATCAATCATTCAATGGGATTATTTTTTCACTCTTCCCGTCGTCTTCCCTCCTCTCCTCCGTCTACTTTGTCCTTGGACAAAGGACATGGCGTCCTCTCTATGGTCGCGAGCATCGCCAGGGTGTATCGCTTCGACCTCCAGAGCATTGTGCTCTCGACCGTCTTTCTCCCCAAATTGTGGGTGTTCCTCGACTCGCCTGCTCCTCCCAGCGGGCCTATCCGAGTGTTTCTATCCCTCCGGCCCTTCGTGTCCCAGAATGCTAACATATCCGTAGTGCTCGTTTCGCTCCTCCGGTCGTCCACTTGCAGGCGCTCTTATGCAGCGGCAGCAACACACGTAGCGGAACCGGAACGCAAGTTCATTTCCTCCACCATGCTCATGCATACTTACCCACCTTATTCCAGTGGAGTCGGATGTTGACCGCAAGGGTGCTTCCTTCTTGTCCTTGAAGGGCAAGATCACGCAGCAAACTCTCGACGCCATCACGGTGAAGCCCTTCAAGCTCACGAACATGTCCCCGGTGCAGGCCGAGGTTCTGCCATTGCTCCCCGAGCTCGCAGAGCCCTACGACCCCGAAAACAGGAATCACGTCCGCGACCTGCTTGTCCGCGCAAAAACCGGGACAGGGAAGACCCTCGCGTTTCTCGTCCCGGCCATCGAGGCGCGCGTTAAAAGCATCGAGGAGCACGTCGCAAAGAACAATGACACCGGGAACATCGGCGTCGCCAAGCAACGTTTTGGGCGGCGAACCGTCGGGACACTGGTTATCAGCCCGACGCGGGAGCTGGCGACCCAGATTGCCAACGAGGCGCTACGGCTTACGCACAACCACACTGATTTTGAAGTTCGACTATTAACTGGAGGGTCAAGCAAGCGCATGCAAATGCGGGACTGGATGAAGGGACGCAAGGATATCGTTGTCGCGACGCCCGGACGACTGCGCGATCTCCTCGAGTCGGAGCCGGATGTCAAAAACGCCATCGCAGAAACTCACGTCGTAAGTGCACTCCCCGCTTGAGATCCACCGCTAATTCTCATACAGCTTATCTTGGACGAGGCGGACACACTGCTCGACATGGGCTTCCGGGAGGACATCGAGGATATCAAGCGCTTCCTGCCCCCGGTGCCGCAGCGCCAGACGCTCTTGTTCTCCGCCACGGTCTCGAAGCAGATCCAGCAGATCGCGCGCTCCACCCTCGCGCCGAACCACAAGTACATCAACTGCGTCACGGACGATACCTCGCCTGTGCACGCCCATGTCAACCAGTACCACACCATCCTGCCCAGCGCGAGCGCCCAGCTCCCCCATCTCATGCGCCTCATCGCGCACGACCAGCTCCCCGCGACGGTAAATGTCTGTTTTGTCTCGTAGATACAAACCATGTATTCGTAGCTCAATAAATTGGTTTCAATCTCAATAAAATGCGTCGCTTGTCTTTATTTGGACTGAATCACCTCGTAATCATGCTTACACTTTGGTACCCCTAGCTCAGTCAACCTCCGCTAAGGCAATCCGCCGCCAAGGCTTCCTCCGTCGCCACTTTTCTCTTCCTATATGGTGGAGGCCTCGCGCACGGACCTCAAAATATTTGCAAGTTGATTAGCGGGTCACGAGAAAATTTTGGGTTTTTGCGCTCCTCAGGATGCCGTTTTGGCGCTATCTCACGCGGCAAGTTCATCTACTGACTACTGACTACTGATCGCAATTTTTACAAGGCTTGAAACTGAGGTTAGTGGCTCAAATGGGGCTTACTTCACTTCTAGCTTGGAATGTACGCCTCGATCGAATTGAGCCATCCATACCTTGACTCAAACTCGCACCTCTGTTAGGGTTAGAGTGAAGTTCCATGAGGCTCAAGGCGCCGCGGGCAGAAGAAAAATTGAATGTAAGCACCCGAATGCCGCCGAAATGAAGGGCTGAACTCACTCACCTTTATGATTGCTCAGCGCCCGTGTCCCACAGAAAAATCCAACCATCCCCGCTGCGATGGAAATCCGCCCTGCGACGTCGTCCGACGGTACTCTGCGCCCGCGGCCGGAACAAATCGGGACTTTGACGGTAAAACGGGTAAGTTTCAACACGTAAAGTTGATCAATAGCAGGACTTACCTTGGCGCCGCAGGCAGAGAAAATTTGAATGTAAGCCTCAGGATCATCGTCAAATGAAAGATTGAACTCACTCACCTTATGAGTACCCAGCGCCCGCGGCCCGAAAAATTTCAATCATCTCCCTCCCGTTGAGATCCACCCCGCGACATCGTGCAAGGTCAAGTGGCGCCCGCGGCCGGAAAAAAATCGCAGCTTCGAGCCTGAAACATGTGAGATCCAACACGTAAAGTCGACCAAATGGAAGCGCTCACCGTGGTGCCGCAGGCAGAAAATTTGGGTTTGAAACCCGTGAGCTTGGGGGCCGATGCAGCCATTGTGAAGGGCAGGTGGCGAGTCGTCGCTCGCCGGAAGCCCGAAAATCAAATTTCGACTCCGGGCTGCGCCGCGTGGTCGACGATGTACAGGATGGCGACGGGGATGGGGATACGCTAGATGAAGGTAGGTGAGGGTGCGGGGACGCTCGCGGGACGTCCAAAAATCGAAATTTGAATTTGGACTTCGCCGCGCTGAGACCCGTGACTGAGCACGATGGGAGACGCCGCAGTGAAGCTGCTGGCAGCGCAAGACCTTGGAAAAAAAGTGTCAGTTGGTCGAAAAAATGGCATCAAAATGAACGCGTACCTGGAACGTGGGAAGTTCAAATATAGCGTCGACATCGGCGCCGCTGCGCGGCGCCTCCCCGACGAGCCGGGCACAACACAGGTTGATTTTACCCATTACAAACGGCAAATTGAGCGTGTCGATCGGACGTGCCTGCCGGCAGCCAAAAACCTTTGAAAAAAGGGCATCAGAGGGCAGTGAGATGAACATAAAAAATGCGAGCTTACCTGTACTGTGAGGCCGCTCGCGGGAAGCTCAAAACAAGTGTCGACATTGGCGCCGCTGCCCGGCGCCTCCGCACCGAGCTGGACAACACGCAAGTCGAAACCAACCACGGCACACGGCGAATTGAGCGTGTAGATGGGGGTTTGCCTGCCGGCGGCCGAAAACTTCTAAAAAAGTGCGTCAAAATGGCGTCAATGGACGAAAGAAATGCGAGCTCACCTGTACTTTGAGGCCGGTCGCGGGAACGCTGTATATCGTGTCGGGGTGAAATCCACAGTGCAGAACGAAGGGCGAAGAAGGGAAGTGGGTGGTGGTGGTGGGAGGACAAGAGCAAGTGTACCGTGTACGTTTGGTTTCCAAGGATGCGTAACGTATTCGGCGCAATCAAACAAATAAAATATGCGAGAGTTGGCGTGCCTTCAAACAGATTGACGTCCGAAATGAGAAGTGGGTCTACTTGGATTCCCCAAACTTCTGTTGGTGCAACTCCATGCCATGCTGGGAAAATACTTCAGTGGCTTGGGAACGAGTCAATTCAACCGAAGAAATTGTGCGGGAGGAATCCCAGATATTCACATTCCGATTGTATTCCGAGCTTGGCTTGGGCCGCGCGCGTTTTTCGCCCTGAGTGTCAATGTCGTTATTGAGTAATGATGTGTTTTGAGGCAGGCAAAATATTTACTGCTCTTCAAAATTCCGCCTGCATTCTTGGCGGGAACGCGCAGGTAGCAGTGTCTTGCTTTACTTAGCGTAGCAATGGGATGAGTAGAGAATTTTCCTTTCAGCTGGCGGATAGTGAGCGTCGCGCATCAAAATGCAAACATGATGCAACAGTCGGCGGCGAACTCCAAGCATCAGCCTGCGGCGGTATTGCCGCCGATGATCACCCTGAAACAAGTGCATTCCGGCAGCAATACAAGTCGTGGCTCCACGGCCTCCTGCGGCCATCGTGTCCGCCCTCGCTCATGAGTCATTTCTTTGGGGCGGAGATTTTCTTTTTCCGCGCGCTTGTTACGCGCTGCCACCCCTGGGTGCGTGATATTGCTCCGAATTCAATGCATCCCGTCGGTACTATGGCTGAACGGCTGCCCCACACGTATCTGCGTCGTTGTCCGCCCGCACGGGTTCAACTGCCTGCTGGTGCGGGTTTTGGTTGCTTTTTGGGCAAGACAATTTTTTTTTGCTCGGGCAGCGAGCACGGCCGGAACCCCTATTAATTAAAGATATAAGCTAGGCGAGTAGTTTCGTACCTTTCTCATTTCTTTTGAATCAAAAGTTGCTCTTGAACAATTTTTTTTCCTCTCGCCGAACTCGGCAGCCACAACGCCACGCGTCCAAAATAGGAAGTTATGGTTGAAATCCGCCCGGCGTCGAGATTCTACTTTTCTTGGTGAAGCCAAAAAATAGCCGAAGCGTGGGAAATGTTCCTTGAATGCATTCTGAGCGTCCCAGAAGAGTCCGGAGAGCTTTGGGGGAACGCATGGTATGTGGTTGAAAACTACGTGTTTGTCAAAATTCAACCGTTGCACTACCACTAGGCATCCAATCCAGCTGATATATCACGTGACTACTGATATGTACTGCGCAAGCCCCACCGCAAAGTCCTGCAGCCCACGGAGCCCATGGGAGGCCGCAATATGCGAAATTGCGAAATCCGTGAATTCCGCTCCCCAAAAGTTTCATATGGCCTAGGCATCTATTCTTATCGACGGGGAACTCAGGGTACGTAATTTACATCAGTAATCTATCACTTTTGCCAGGGACAACGCCGCGCTTCGTCTCTATCGAATGTTTTCCTCCCATTGACTTTTCTGTCTTGCGCTCTCTAGCACGCTCTTGCACCGGGACACGTACCGTTGAGGCTCAGCATTTTAATAATTGAATTTCTGTGGTCACTCCATGTCTGAAGCTCGCAGAAATTGCAAGTTTTCAGCCACGATGCCGTTTACCGGGTGACATACTCCAACTACCGCGGGACCGCAATTTGGCCACAGCCCCCGCTTGTTCTGACTCAGTCAACGCTATCTCCCACGTCACGCTAGAGGCAGTCTATATAAGCTGGCGGACCACCCCGCTAATTTCTCATCCGCCCACCTTCCCTCTTCCTCTCCTTCATCGGGTCATCGGCACTAAGACATTGGCATCTGCCGCCATTCGGCGTGCTTCACAGCATCTGCCGTTGGCTCACCGCGCCCTGCCGCTGCCCTCGCTGTTTTTGTTTCGCTCGCCCACGCCCCCGGCCTTTTCCGGTCCCATCAAGCCGACGCGGCACCCCAAGTCCCACGGCGCTTCTCTGCCTTCGACTACCACCAACCCGGTCGCAACTCGGTCAACCAAGGTAAGCAGACTTTGTTTGACTCGTTTAGCTCTCCCAATAGGCTTACCCATCTTCCTTTAGATTCATTGACACTCTTATGTATAGGTCAATCAAGCTCACGTTGACCCGCAGGATGTGAGTCATTGTTTTTGGTTCAAGCGGTCACAAGGTTAGTCTTATCCGTTCCATTCGTTCGTTACTAACGATCTCTAGCTCTCTAGTCTTACGCTCCCTTTATTATGAAGGCCCGTTCGGCCTTTGGTAGGCATTGTGTTCATCAGTTCAATTGGTCGCACTGGCTTTTTCTGCTCGCAAACATGTACCTTACCTCGTATTCGTCGCCTCTGTGTAAGTCTTGTTAATTCCCACTGCACATCCCTACTGACCCATTCAATTCTTCAGGCCTTGAATTATAATCATATCCCAGTGTACCCCATAAGCCCGGACGAGTTCAATTCCCTCAGGTTCTCATTGACTTGGCTGAATCCTTGTCTGACTTCAAAAGGTGCGTCTCAACTTCACATTTCGAACTCTGGCATTAGCTTATTAACTCGTTACAGCCCTCAGCCGATCTATGAATTCACACTGACCTTGGCAACGCGCGCATTCAACTCTGACTATTTTCGTTGCATTGGTAAGTTTTCGACTTTCTGGTTTAGTTTGCTTACTGACTGTCGTTTGAATCGTTCTAGACCCTTTTCCTCGTCCACATTACTTCAGTTTTGACTGGTCTAATGGTCACGTTTGGCTTCAAAGTACTTATCTGCATCGGTGAGTTCGATTTGAGACTATTGTCGATCCCGACTTGCCTTACCTTTGCTGACCTTTGTTTTTCGTTTTTGTAGTCAGACTTGCAGCTCGTGTTAACTTTCCACTCCACTCGCTCGCTCGTTTGCCTTGATTGGCATTATATTCAGTAAGCCTTACCTTTTTACTTTGCCTATCCGCTGTACTGACTCGCCACGTTAGATTTCCGACTACGTGTTCACATTTGAGGGACGGAAAGGATATTGGGCTGTAATGGACCCATGTACGTCCAACTCTTTGCTTTTGACCGTTGAATAGGCTTGGGCTCGATGCCTTAACTCTGCTCGGCCAATTTTTCGTTGCAGTAGTATGTGTTGATTTTCTAGCCTTCAGTTCATTACTGACTGTCGTTTGAATCGTTTTAGGGCTCGAGTTTCCACTGACTTACCTCGCAGCGGCGCTTCACAAACTCACAAAGTCTTCGATGGTGAGTCTTATGTTTTTTCGCTCACGCCTTGATTCATTACTGACCTTGGGTTCGTTTACTCTAGCCCTTTCAAATCGCCTTAGCTTCATCGAATTGACTTTGTGTAGCGTTTAGTCTGGGTCGTAAGGACTGGTACAACAATGTAGAGGTATGTTCTTGACTTGAATGCTCGCTCTGAACAGTTTTCTGACTCGCGTCTTCAAATATTCGTTAGATTTCACCTGTAGCTAGTCTTGGTGTTGAAGTGACGGGACCTATGGCTCAAGTGCGTCTCATTAACGTCCCTTTGAACTGAAGTTCAAGGCTTACCCTTCAAGCTGGATTCAAACGCGGCTTGATTATCGAGTAACCATTGAGCAAGGTCCGTTGAATTGACCTTTGCGTTGACTTCATCCCTACTGACCTCTTTCTTGACCACTAGACGGCATAGACCGGCATTGAACGCCGGGACTATCTTCAATTTGGACCAGGTATGTCTCGTTCGAAATTTCTCATTGATGAATTGTTGACCCACCTCGGGTTAAAGTTAGATAGTCAAGCTGGGTACCTAGACTATCCCAGAAGTCAGAACACGTTCTGACTTGTACATACGCCACCAAGGTTCGTTGGGTTCGTTTTCATGGGGCCTTACTTCGACTGACTTTCCTATTCTTCCTCAAGTTCAACCACGACGACGTCGACTCGCATTCAGGCTGAGAATGGGATGGTCGGGGTCTCACAGGTCCGTTCATTTTACCTTTGACTTCGCTTCATATTTACCGACTTATCTCAGACGCGTTCAACTTGACTCGCCCTGACTTGGATTGGCGGGGTCTTCCAATTGTCAGGTACGTCGTGTTCAATTTTCTAATGGACCTTCCGTGTTGACTCAACGTTTAGAACTACGATCCTCTTCGATACCAAGCCTTTAGTCTTGGTCAATCTTTGTGTCCACGGTATGTTGCGTTCAAATCTTATCTAACCTTCGTTCAATTGACTTGCATTCGTTGTTCTGTAGCTGTATCTCTAGTTGTACTCACTCAGTCAAGCCTAGACTTCGCATTTTGTGTATGTAAGTCTAGGTATTAATGTGTCTGTAGCGGCACTTGGTGGAGCTGGATGCACAAGTAATGGGTCGGCTTTGGGTTTACAATGGGCTTGAAGCTCAAAGTGCGTGTTGAATTACCTCGGGCGTTGATTTCGTAACCAACCCTTGCGCAGGTTGGATTCAGATCCATCGAGTCGAGTTCACCACCAAGACAGTCTCGTTCCGAGTCGCGGGCAACTCAAGCATTGCGTAAGTCGGAGCTATTCCTTGCCGGGCTTGTACTGAGTTCGACGTAGATTTTCGTTACAACTTGTTTAGTGTAGTCTAGTTTACATCAGATTTTGTGTAGACATCGTTCATAAATGGTAAGCCTTCCATATCATCCTTCCGTTCCACGCTTGACTGAACTCAATTGCTTTAGTTATTGTACTTACCTGCAAAGCCAATCAACGCGGCCAAATGCAATGCTAACTCAACATCGGCCTCAACTCAACACCAACTCAACTCGACCTTAATTTGGGTCGACTTACTTGTGAGTTTATCAAGTGCGCAATGTTGAGCTCTATCTTATCTTACTGACTACGTGTGTTTCTCTCTCAGGTTGTCCCGACCTTCAAACCCACCTTGGATTCATTCGAGCTTCAACTTCAAGTCCAGTTGTACTCGGTCTCGAATCTCAAGGTCAGTAAATCTTAACTACGCTGCTCGTTGAATTTCCGAGCTGACTGCATTCCTTACCTAGTCGCGGCTTGACCCAGGCATTCAAGCAGAGTGGTTAACGAATCCAATGTTCAACCGGTATGTATTCTTGTCTCGTTGGTCATTTTCGATCCGGGGCTGATCTACTGTACAGATACTATCTCAAGAATCAAGCCCCGCTCGTACTCGGCCAACGCAACATATTCACCGCAAGGGATGTACTTACCTGCTTTGAATCTCGGTTTGTCTTACTGACTAGATTTGAATTTGAGATTGTAAGGACGGAATTCGTTGACGGTAAAGTCAACGCAACCGGAGCGACTCCACGTACTTCTGATCGAGCTGTTTTGCTCTTCAAGTACATTATCTCAAGGTGCGTGTGCTTTCCATTCGCTTGCTTCTATTCTAATCTGACTCTCGCTCGACTCTAGTTTCAGTTTCAATCTCAATTTGGACGGCGATTCAAAGCCACAATTCAAACGCGTCGACATTCCGACCCGGCATTCAGCCCCATTCAACATTGGATTCCCTACGACTCTACCACGCAGAGGTAAGTTAACGCGTTTGAATCTGAGCAAGCTTTACTTACTCTCATATTTCTCCAGTCCAACTTGAACGCGCCAAGCTATCCATCCGCCAAATTTCAACTGCGCAACTCTGCGATTCAACCGGGTCCAAGGTACGTCAAAGCCGAATTTATCACTTACATGCGTACTCACTGACGCGTTTGTTCTTCAACGGATCTGAATCGACTCGACGCAACTCAAGGCTTTCGAACGCAAGCCACGATTTGCGTAGGACGCGAGGCAGGTCTTCAAGCTTCCAGTCAAGTCTTATTTCCACTTTACTGATTTACGAACTCACAGAGGATCAGATTGCAAATTGATTGTATTGCAATGTATCTACGTAGATACATCGTGTACGTACAAATTGGGGAGCGGGAGGGAAGGAGATGAGATGAGAGAGGGGAATCGGGCGAGACGGGGGACATCGGCACGGAGGGATGAAGAGATTGGGGTGCGGCTCGCGGATCCGCGCCGCGACTTTGCGCAAGTGCGATCCGCGACGGATGCCGCGAAAGCGCTGCGTCTCCGTACACCAACGGCCGCGGCGATTGCAAGTCGCACGCGGTGACGTGCTACTCGCGCCGAAGGGAAAGGGAGGAGGAGGGAAAGGGAGGAGGAGGGAAAGGGAGGCGGGAAGCGCAGATAGGTGGAGCACGCACCTTGTCGCTGGCGCGTGGCGGGGTCTTCTTTGCGTTGAAGCCGCCGTGAACGAGAGCGCGGCCATCCGCGCGTTCGGTGTGTTTCGTCCTGGCGTATGTCGTACACAGCGGCGCCGACCTGGCGGGGTGTTGCGCGAGTGTGCAGATGCGCGACTCGGTCGGCGGGCGGCATCGGCGTCGACGTGGGAAGAGAGAAAGGAGTTAGCGAGCGAGTGCGATGTAGATGGACTGCGACGCACCTGGGGCGTGCAAGTCCTCTGCGTCGCAAGCCCGCGATGACGTGGCAGATCGCAGACGAGCCGCGCCGTCGCCACGCGCCGCCGTGAACGAGCGCGCGGGCATCCACGCGTTCGATGTGCTTCGTCCTGCCGTGCGTCGTACACAGCGGCGCCGACCTGGCGGGGTGTTGCGCGAGTGCGCAGATGCGCGACTCGGTCGGCGGGCGGCATCGGCGTCGACGTGGGAAGAGAGAAAGGAGTTAGCGAGCGAGTGCGATGTAGATGGACTGCGACGCACCTGGGGCGTGCAAGTCCCCCGCGTCGCAAGCCCGCGATGACGTGGCCGATCGCAGACGAGCCGCGGCGTCGCCACGCTCTTCGTCTCCCTCGCACGCTCGCGCAGTATCTGCCAGTGTGCGCCAGCGCAGGGAAGATGAACGAGTAAAAACGGCTCACTGAGAGCGTAGTCTCCACACTCATCCGCAGCGCCCATCCCCAGCCCCGCGCAGAGCTTGGTGTCATTGAGGAGGGGGTTGAGGTGTTCTTGTCGGTGCGGCGTCGAGGGAGTCTACGAAAGGAAAGGAAAGTGATTAGATTTTTTTAAAAAAGCAGCGAGAAGAAAGAAGACCACGCACCTCGACACTCCGCAAACGGTATGCGTCCTCGAGGCGCCGTGGACGAGATAGCGGGTGCGGTGCCCGCGCAGACAAGTCCAGGTGCGTTGTTGTGCACGGCGGCGCCGTTGCGTGGGTGTAATCGGAAGTACGCGTTATCTGCTGGTGTGCGTCAGTCAGCGCAGGGAGAATGAACAAGCAGACCGACACTGTGGTTCCCTTGTTGACGCGGCGGAGAAAGCAAGGCACGGACTGGCGCCCAGCAACTCACATAGGCGACGGCGAGGCGCGGTGGACGAGGGAGAGGATGCGCGGGTGGGCAGTGCGGAGGTTCGTCCGGGGCGTGCGCTGTGTCGTTGTGCGCGACGTCGTTATGGCGTAGTGCTTGCGTGCGGCGTCGACGTGGAGAGAAACTGAGGTTCATGTTGCTGGCAGGCTGGTATCCAAGCAGACTACACTCGCGGCCCGCAGACTCGCGTCCACCGGTATCCGCACGGTGTGCACGCCGGTGTAGCCCCACCCAATGCGCCCTGCTGCCAGAAGGGCGTCGACGTCCAGGCGAAGGTGTCGGTCGTTGCGCAGACGCGGTGTGACAGCCGGGCCGGTAGCGTCACGTGCCATCAATCATTCAATGGGATTATTTTTTCACTCTTCCCGTCGTCTTCCCTCCTCTCCTCCGTCTACTTTGTCCTTGGACAAAGGACATGGCGTCCTCTCTATGGTCGCGAGCATCGCCAGGGTGTATCGCTTCGACCTCCAGAGCATTGTGCTCTCGACCGTCTTTCTCCCCAAATTGTGGGTGTTCCTCGACTCGCCTGCTCCTCCCAGCGGGCCTATCCGAGTGTTTCTATCCCTCCGGCCCTTCGTGTCCCAGAATGCTAACATATCCGTAGTGCTCGTTTCGCTCCTCCGGTCGTCCACTTGCAGGCGCTCTTATGCAGCGGCAGCAACACACGTAGCGGAACCGGAACGCAAGTTCATTTCCTCCACCATGCTCATGCATACTTACCCACCTTATTCCAGTGGAGTCGGATGTTGACCGCAAGGGTGCTTCCTTCTTGTCCTTGAAGGGCAAGATCACGCAGCAAACTCTCGACGCCATCACGGTGAAGCCCTTCAAGCTCACGAACATGTCCCCGGTGCAGGCCGAGGTTCTGCCATTGCTCCCCGAGCTCGCAGAGCCCTACGACCCCGAAAACAGGAATCACGTCCGCGACCTGCTTGTCCGCGCAAAAACCGGGACAGGGAAGACCCTCGCGTTTCTCGTCCCGGCCATCGAGGCGCGCGTTAAAAGCATCGAGGAGCACGTCGCAAAGAACAATGACACCGGGAACATCGGCGTCGCCAAGCAACGTTTTGGGCGGCGAACCGTCGGGACACTGGTTATCAGCCCGACGCGGGAGCTGGCGACCCAGATTGCCAACGAGGCGCTACGGCTTACGCACAACCACACTGATTTTGAAGTTCGACTATTAACTGGAGGGTCAAGCAAGCGCATGCAAATGCGGGACTGGATGAAGGGACGCAAGGATATCGTTGTCGCGACGCCCGGACGACTGCGCGATCTCCTCGAGTCGGAGCCGGATGTCAAAAACGCCATCGCAGAAACTCACGTCGTAAGTGCACTCCCCGCTTGAGATCCACCGCTAATTCTCATACAGCTTATCTTGGACGAGGCGGACACACTGCTCGACATGGGCTTCCGGGAGGACATCGAGGATATCAAGCGCTTCCTGCCCCCGGTGCCGCAGCGCCAGACGCTCTTGTTCTCCGCCACGGTCTCGAAGCAGATCCAGCAGATCGCGCGCTCCACCCTCGCGCCGAACCACAAGTACATCAACTGCGTCACGGACGATACCTCGCCTGTGCACGCCCATGTCAACCAGTACCACACCATCCTGCCCAGCGCGAGCGCCCAGCTCCCCCATCTCATGCGCCTCATCGCGCACGACCAGCTCCCCGCGACGGTAAATGTCTGTTTTGTCTCGTAGATACAAACCATGTATTCGTAGCTCAATAAATTGGTTTCAATCTCAATAAAATGCGTCGCTTGTCTTTATTTGGACTGAATCACCTCGTAATCATGCTTACACTTTGGTACCCCTAGCTCAGTCAACCTCCGCTAAGGCAATCCGCCGCCAAGGCTTCCTCCGTCGCCACTTTTCTCTTCCTATATGGTGGAGGCCTCGCGCACGGACCTCAAAATATTTGCAAGTTGATTAGCGGGTCACGAGAAAATTTTGGGTTTTTGCGCTCCTCAGGATGCCGTTTTGGCGCTATCTCACGCGGCAAGTTCATCTACTGACTACTGACTACTGATCGCAATTTTTACAAGGCTTGAAACTGAGGTTAGTGGCTCAAATGGGGCTTACTTCACTTCTAGCTTGGAATGTACGCCTCGATCGAATTGAGCCATCCATACCTTGACTCAAACTCGCACCTCTGTTAGGGTTAGAGTGAAGTTCCATGAGGCTCAAGGCGCCGCGGGCAGAAGAAAAATTGAATGTAAGCACCCGAATGCCGCCGAAATGAAGGGCTGAACTCACTCACCTTTATGATTGCTCAGCGCCCGTGTCCCACAGAAAAATCCAACCATCCCCGCTGCGATGGAAATCCGCCCTGCGACGTCGTCCGACGGTACTCTGCGCCCGCGGCCGGAACAAATCGGGACTTTGACGGTAAAACGGGTAAGTTTCAACACGTAAAGTTGATCAATAGCAGGACTTACCTTGGCGCCGCAGGCAGAGAAAATTTGAATGTAAGCCTCAGGATCATCGTCAAATGAAAGATTGAACTCACTCACCTTATGAGTACCCAGCGCCCGCGGCCCGAAAAATTTCAATCATCTCCCTCCCGTTGAGATCCACCCCGCGACATCGTGCAAGGTCAAGTGGCGCCCGCGGCCGGAAAAAAATCGCAGCTTCGAGCCTGAAACATGTGAGATCCAACACGTAAAGTCGACCAAATGGAAGCGCTCACCGTGGTGCCGCAGGCAGAAAATTTGGGTTTGAAACCCGTGAGCTTGGGGGCCGATGCAGCCATTGTGAAGGGCAGGTGGCGAGTCGTCGCTCGCCGGAAGCCCGAAAATCAAATTTCGACTCCGGGCTGCGCCGCGTGGTCGACGATGTACAGGATGGCGACGGGGATGGGGATACGCTAGATGAAGGTAGGTGAGGGTGCGGGGACGCTCGCGGGACGTCCAAAAATCGAAATTTGAATTTGGACTTCGCCGCGCTGAGACCCGTGACTGAGCACGATGGGAGACGCCGCAGTGAAGCTGCTGGCAGCGCAAGACCTTGGAAAAAAAGTGTCAGTTGGTCGAAAAAATGGCATCAAAATGAACGCGTACCTGGAACGTGGGAAGTTCAAATATAGCGTCGACATCGGCGCCGCTGCGCGGCGCCTCCCCGACGAGCCGGGCACAACACAGGTTGATTTTACCCATTACAAACGGCAAATTGAGCGTGTCGATCGGACGTGCCTGCCGGCAGCCAAAAACCTTTGAAAAAAGGGCATCAGAGGGCAGTGAGATGAACATAAAAAATGCGAGCTTACCTGTACTGTGAGGCCGCTCGCGGGAAGCTCAAAACAAGTGTCGACATTGGCGCCGCTGCCCGGCGCCTCCGCACCGAGCTGGACAACACGCAAGTCGAAACCAACCACGGCACACGGCGAATTGAGCGTGTAGATGGGGGTTTGCCTGCCGGCGGCCGAAAACTTCTAAAAAAGTGCGTCAAAATGGCGTCAATGGACGAAAGAAATGCGAGCTCACCTGTACTTTGAGGCCGGTCGCGGGAACGCTGTATATCGTGTCGGGGTGAAATCCACAGTGCAGAACGAAGGGCGAAGAAGGGAAGTGGGTGGTGGTGGTGGGAGGACAAGAGCAAGTGTACCGTGTACGTTTGGTTTCCAAGGATGCGTAACGTATTCGGCGCAATCAAACAAATAAAATATGCGAGAGTTGGCGTGCCTTCAAACAGATTGACGTCCGAAATGAGAAGTGGGTCTACTTGGATTCCCCAAACTTCTGTTGGTGCAACTCCATGCCATGCTGGGAAAATACTTCAGTGGCTTGGGAACGAGTCAATTCAACCGAAGAAATTGTGCGGGAGGAATCCCAGATATTCACATTCCGATTGTATTCCGAGCTTGGCTTGGGCCGCGCGCGTTTTTCGCCCTGAGTGTCAATGTCGTTATTGAGTAATGATGTGTTTTGAGGCAGGCAAAATATTTACTGCTCTTCAAAATTCCGCCTGCATTCTTGGCGGGAACGCGCAGGTAGCAGTGTCTTGCTTTACTTAGCGTAGCAATGGGATGAGTAGAGAATTTTCCTTTCAGCTGGCGGATAGTGAGCGTCGCGCATCAAAATGCAAACATGATGCAACAGTCGGCGGCGAACTCCAAGCATCAGCCTGCGGCGGTATTGCCGCCGATGATCACCCTGAAACAAGTGCATTCCGGCAGCAATACAAGTCGTGGCTCCACGGCCTCCTGCGGCCATCGTGTCCGCCCTCGCTCATGAGTCATTTCTTTGGGGCGGAGATTTTCTTTTTCCGCGCGCTTGTTACGCGCTGCCACCCCTGGGTGCGTGATATTGCTCCGAATTCAATGCATCCCGTCGGTACTATGGCTGAACGGCTGCCCCACACGTATCTGCGTCGTTGTCCGCCCGCACGGGTTCAACTGCCTGCTGGTGCGGGTTTTGGTTGCTTTTTGGGCAAGACAATTTTTTTTTGCTCGGGCAGCGAGCACGGCCGGAACCCCTATTAATTAAAGATATAAGCTAGGCGAGTAGTTTCGTACCTTTCTCATTTCTTTTGAATCAAAAGTTGCTCTTGAACAATTTTTTTTCCTCTCGCCGAACTCGGCAGCCACAACGCCACGCGTCCAAAATAGGAAGTTATGGTTGAAATCCGCCCGGCGTCGAGATTCTACTTTTCTTGGTGAAGCCAAAAAATAGCCGAAGCGTGGGAAATGTTCCTTGAATGCATTCTGAGCGTCCCAGAAGAGTCCGGAGAGCTTTGGGGGAACGCATGGTATGTGGTTGAAAACTACGTGTTTGTCAAAATTCAACCGTTGCACTACCACTAGGCATCCAATCCAGCTGATATATCACGTGACTACTGATATGTACTGCGCAAGCCCCACCGCAAAGTCCTGCAGCCCACGGAGCCCATGGGAGGCCGCAATATGCGAAATTGCGAAATCCGTGAATTCCGCTCCCCAAAAGTTTCATATGGCCTAGGCATCTATTCTTATCGACGGGGAACTCAGGGTACGTAATTTACATCAGTAATCTATCACTTTTGCCAGGGACAACGCCGCGCTTCGTCTCTATCGAATGTTTTCCTCCCATTGACTTTTCTGTCTTGCGCTCTCTAGCACGCTCTTGCACCGGGACACGTACCGTTGAGGCTCAGCATTTTAATAATTGAATTTCTGTGGTCACTCCATGTCTGAAGCTCGCAGAAATTGCAAGTTTTCAGCCACGATGCCGTTTACCGGGTGACATACTCCAACTACCGCGGGACCGCAATTTGGCCACAGCCCCCGCTTGTTCTGACTCAGTCAACGCTATCTCCCACGTCACGCTAGAGGCAGTCTATATAAGCTGGCGGACCACCCCGCTAATTTCTCATCCGCCCACCTTCCCTCTTCCTCTCCTTCATCGGGTCATCGGCACTAAGACATTGGCATCTGCCGCCATTCGGCGTGCTTCACAGCATCTGCCGTTGGCTCACCGCGCCCTGCCGCTGCCCTCGCTGTTTTTGTTTCGCTCGCCCACGCCCCCGGCCTTTTCCGGTCCCATCAAGCCGACGCGGCACCCCAAGTCCCACGGCGCTTCTCTGCCTTCGACTACCACCAACCCGGTCGCAACTCGGTCAACCAAGGTAAGCAGACTTTGTTTGACTCGTTTAGCTCTCCCAATAGGCTTACCCATCTTCCTTTAGATTCATTGACACTCTTATGTATAGGTCAATCAAGCTCACGTTGACCCGCAGGATGTGAGTCATTGTTTTTGGTTCAAGCGGTCACAAGGTTAGTCTTATCCGTTCCATTCGTTCGTTACTAACGATCTCTAGCTCTCTAGTCTTACGCTCCCTTTATTATGAAGGCCCGTTCGGCCTTTGGTAGGCATTGTGTTCATCAGTTCAATTGGTCGCACTGGCTTTTTCTGCTCGCAAACATGTACCTTACCTCGTATTCGTCGCCTCTGTGTAAGTCTTGTTAATTCCCACTGCACATCCCTACTGACCCATTCAATTCTTCAGGCCTTGAATTATAATCATATCCCAGTGTACCCCATAAGCCCGGACGAGTTCAATTCCCTCAGGTTCTCATTGACTTGGCTGAATCCTTGTCTGACTTCAAAAGGTGCGTCTCAACTTCACATTTCGAACTCTGGCATTAGCTTATTAACTCGTTACAGCCCTCAGCCGATCTATGAATTCACACTGACCTTGGCAACGCGCGCATTCAACTCTGACTATTTTCGTTGCATTGGTAAGTTTTCGACTTTCTGGTTTAGTTTGCTTACTGACTGTCGTTTGAATCGTTCTAGACCCTTTTCCTCGTCCACATTACTTCAGTTTTGACTGGTCTAATGGTCACGTTTGGCTTCAAAGTACTTATCTGCATCGGTGAGTTCGATTTGAGACTATTGTCGATCCCGACTTGCCTTACCTTTGCTGACCTTTGTTTTTCGTTTTTGTAGTCAGACTTGCAGCTCGTGTTAACTTTCCACTCCACTCGCTCGCTCGTTTGCCTTGATTGGCATTATATTCAGTAAGCCTTACCTTTTTACTTTGCCTATCCGCTGTACTGACTCGCCACGTTAGATTTCCGACTACGTGTTCACATTTGAGGGACGGAAAGGATATTGGGCTGTAATGGACCCATGTACGTCCAACTCTTTGCTTTTGACCGTTGAATAGGCTTGGGCTCGATGCCTTAACTCTGCTCGGCCAATTTTTCGTTGCAGTAGTATGTGTTGATTTTCTAGCCTTCAGTTCATTACTGACTGTCGTTTGAATCGTTTTAGGGCTCGAGTTTCCACTGACTTACCTCGCAGCGGCGCTTCACAAACTCACAAAGTCTTCGATGGTGAGTCTTATGTTTTTTCGCTCACGCCTTGATTCATTACTGACCTTGGGTTCGTTTACTCTAGCCCTTTCAAATCGCCTTAGCTTCATCGAATTGACTTTGTGTAGCGTTTAGTCTGGGTCGTAAGGACTGGTACAACAATGTAGAGGTATGTTCTTGACTTGAATGCTCGCTCTGAACAGTTTTCTGACTCGCGTCTTCAAATATTCGTTAGATTTCACCTGTAGCTAGTCTTGGTGTTGAAGTGACGGGACCTATGGCTCAAGTGCGTCTCATTAACGTCCCTTTGAACTGAAGTTCAAGGCTTACCCTTCAAGCTGGATTCAAACGCGGCTTGATTATCGAGTAACCATTGAGCAAGGTCCGTTGAATTGACCTTTGCGTTGACTTCATCCCTACTGACCTCTTTCTTGACCACTAGACGGCATAGACCGGCATTGAACGCCGGGACTATCTTCAATTTGGACCAGGTATGTCTCGTTCGAAATTTCTCATTGATGAATTGTTGACCCACCTCGGGTTAAAGTTAGATAGTCAAGCTGGGTACCTAGACTATCCCAGAAGTCAGAACACGTTCTGACTTGTACATACGCCACCAAGGTTCGTTGGGTTCGTTTTCATGGGGCCTTACTTCGACTGACTTTCCTATTCTTCCTCAAGTTCAACCACGACGACGTCGACTCGCATTCAGGCTGAGAATGGGATGGTCGGGGTCTCACAGGTCCGTTCATTTTACCTTTGACTTCGCTTCATATTTACCGACTTATCTCAGACGCGTTCAACTTGACTCGCCCTGACTTGGATTGGCGGGGTCTTCCAATTGTCAGGTACGTCGTGTTCAATTTTCTAATGGACCTTCCGTGTTGACTCAACGTTTAGAACTACGATCCTCTTCGATACCAAGCCTTTAGTCTTGGTCAATCTTTGTGTCCACGGTATGTTGCGTTCAAATCTTATCTAACCTTCGTTCAATTGACTTGCATTCGTTGTTCTGTAGCTGTATCTCTAGTTGTACTCACTCAGTCAAGCCTAGACTTCGCATTTTGTGTATGTAAGTCTAGGTATTAATGTGTCTGTAGCGGCACTTGGTGGAGCTGGATGCACAAGTAATGGGTCGGCTTTGGGTTTACAATGGGCTTGAAGCTCAAAGTGCGTGTTGAATTACCTCGGGCGTTGATTTCGTAACCAACCCTTGCGCAGGTTGGATTCAGATCCATCGAGTCGAGTTCACCACCAAGACAGTCTCGTTCCGAGTCGCGGGCAACTCAAGCATTGCGTAAGTCGGAGCTATTCCTTGCCGGGCTTGTACTGAGTTCGACGTAGATTTTCGTTACAACTTGTTTAGTGTAGTCTAGTTTACATCAGATTTTGTGTAGACATCGTTCATAAATGGTAAGCCTTCCATATCATCCTTCCGTTCCACGCTTGACTGAACTCAATTGCTTTAGTTATTGTACTTACCTGCAAAGCCAATCAACGCGGCCAAATGCAATGCTAACTCAACATCGGCCTCAACTCAACACCAACTCAACTCGACCTTAATTTGGGTCGACTTACTTGTGAGTTTATCAAGTGCGCAATGTTGAGCTCTATCTTATCTTACTGACTACGTGTGTTTCTCTCTCAGGTTGTCCCGACCTTCAAACCCACCTTGGATTCATTCGAGCTTCAACTTCAAGTCCAGTTGTACTCGGTCTCGAATCTCAAGGTCAGTAAATCTTAACTACGCTGCTCGTTGAATTTCCGAGCTGACTGCATTCCTTACCTAGTCGCGGCTTGACCCAGGCATTCAAGCAGAGTGGTTAACGAATCCAATGTTCAACCGGTATGTATTCTTGTCTCGTTGGTCATTTTCGATCCGGGGCTGATCTACTGTACAGATACTATCTCAAGAATCAAGCCCCGCTCGTACTCGGCCAACGCAACATATTCACCGCAAGGGATGTACTTACCTGCTTTGAATCTCGGTTTGTCTTACTGACTAGATTTGAATTTGAGATTGTAAGGACGGAATTCGTTGACGGTAAAGTCAACGCAACCGGAGCGACTCCACGTACTTCTGATCGAGCTGTTTTGCTCTTCAAGTACATTATCTCAAGGTGCGTGTGCTTTCCATTCGCTTGCTTCTATTCTAATCTGACTCTCGCTCGACTCTAGTTTCAGTTTCAATCTCAATTTGGACGGCGATTCAAAGCCACAATTCAAACGCGTCGACATTCCGACCCGGCATTCAGCCCCATTCAACATTGGATTCCCTACGACTCTACCACGCAGAGGTAAGTTAACGCGTTTGAATCTGAGCAAGCTTTACTTACTCTCATATTTCTCCAGTCCAACTTGAACGCGCCAAGCTATCCATCCGCCAAATTTCAACTGCGCAACTCTGCGATTCAACCGGGTCCAAGGTACGTCAAAGCCGAATTTATCACTTACATGCGTACTCACTGACGCGTTTGTTCTTCAACGGATCTGAATCGACTCGACGCAACTCAAGGCTTTCGAACGCAAGCCACGATTTGCGTAGGACGCGAGGCAGGTCTTCAAGCTTCCAGTCAAGTCTTATTTCCACTTTACTGATTTACGAACTCACAGAGGATCAGATTGCAAATTGATTGTATTGCAATGTATCTACGTAGATACATCGTGTACGTACAAATTGGGGAGCGGGAGGGAAGGAGATGAGATGAGAGAGGGGAATCGGGCGAGACGGGGGACATCGGCACGGAGGGATGAAGAGATTGGGGTGCGGCTCGCGGATCCGCGCCGCGACTTTGCGCAAGTGCGATCCGCGACGGATGCCGCGAAAGCGCTGCGTCTCCGTACACCAACGGCCGCGGCGATTGCAAGTCGCACGCGGTGACGTGCTACTCGCGCCGAAGGGAAAGGGAGGAGGAGGGAAAGGGAGGAGGAGGGAAAGGGAGGCGGGAAGCGCAGATAGGTGGAGCACGCACCTTGTCGCTGGCGCGTGGCGGGGTCTTCTTTGCGTTGAAGCCGCCGTGAACGAGCGCGCGGGCATCCACGCGTTCGATGTGCTTCGTCCTGCCGTATGTGCTTCGTCCTGCCGTGCGTCGTACACAGCGGCGCCGACCTGGCGGGGTGTTGCGCGAGTGCGCAGATGCGCGACTCGGTCGGCGGGCGGCATCGGCGTCGACGTGGGAAGAGAGAAAGGAGTTAGCGAGCGGGTGAGATTCAGATGGACTGCGACGCACCTAGAGCGTGCAAGTCCTCTGCGTCGCAAGCCCGCGATGACGTGGCAGATTGCAGGCGAGCCGCGGCGTCGCCACGCTCTTCGTCTCCCTCGCACGCTCGCGCAGCATCTGCCAGTCTGCGTCAGTGCAGGGAAAATGAAGAAGCAAAAACAACTGACAGCCTAAGACATCTAAATCCCCGAGAGCATCCCCGAGCGCAGACCTTGGTGCCATTGGGAAGCGGGTTGAGGTGTTCTTGTCGGTGCGGCGTCGAGGGAGTCTACGAAAGGGAAGGAAAGTGATTAGATTTGTTTAAAAAAAGCAACGAGACGAAAGAAGACGACGCACCACGCACCTCGGGACTCGCACCCAACTCCTCCTATATGCGTCCTCGAGGCGCCGTGGACGAGATAGCGGGTGCGGTGCTCGCACAGACAAGTCCAGGGGTGCGTTGGTGTAATCGCAAGGACGAGCCTGCGTTATCTGCTGGTGTGTGTCAGTCAGCGCAGGGAGCCGACACTGTGGTTCCCTTGTTGACGCGGTATAGGCGACGGCGAGGCGCGGTGGACGAGGGAGAGGATGCGCGGGTGGGCAGTGCGGAGGTTCGTCCGGGGCGTGCGCCGTGTCGTTGTGCGCGACGTCGTTATGGCGTAGTGCTTGCGTGCGGCGTCGACGTGGAGAGAAACTGAGGTTCATGTTGCTGGCAGGCTGGTATCCAAGCAGACTACACTCGCGGCCCGCAGACTCGCGTCCACCGGTATCCGCACGGTGTGCACGCCGGTGTAGCCCCACCCAATGCGCCCTGCTGCCAGAAGGGCGTCGACGTCCAGGCGAAGGTGTCGGTCGTTGCGCAGACGCGGTGTGACAGCCGGGCCGGTAGCGTCACGTGCCATCAATCATTCAATGGGATTATTTTTTCACTCTTCCCGTCGTCTTCCCTCCTCTCCTCCGTCTACTTTGTCCTTGGACAAAGGACATGGCGTCCTCTCTATGGTCGCGAGCATCGCCAGGGTGTATCGCTTCGACCTCCAGAGCATTGTGCTCTCGACCGTCTTTCTCCCCAAATTGTGGGTGTTCCTCGACTCAATTCTCTATTCCTGCTCCTCGTAGCGGGCCTTCCATCCCTCCAATCCTTCGCGTTCCGCACCAGAATGCTGACATATTTGTAGCGCTCGTTTCGGTCTTCCGGTCGGGCACTTGCAGGCGCTCTTATGCAGCGGCAGCAACACACGTAGCGGAACCGGAACGCAAGTTCACCTTCTTCCCCGTACTCACGCATACTTACCTTATTCCAGTCGAGTCGGACGTTGACCGCAAGGGTGCTTCCTTCCTGTCCTTGAAGGGCAAGATCACGCAGCAAACTCTCGACGCCATCACGGTGAAGCCCTTCAAGCTCACGAACATGTCCCCGGTGCAGGCCGAGGTTCTGCCCTTGCTCCCTGAGCTCGCAGAGCCCTACGACCCCGAAAACAGGAATCACGTCCGCGACCTGCTTGTCCGCGCAAAAACGGGAACGGGGAAGACCCTCGCGTTCCTCGTACCCGCTATCGAGGCACGTGTTAAAAGCATCGAGGAGCACGTCGCAAAGAACAATGACACCGGGAACATCGGCGTCGCCAAGCAGCGATTTGGGCGGCGAACCGTCGGGACACTGGTGATCAGCCCAACGCGCGAGCTGGCGACCCAGATTGCCAACGAGGCGCTACGGCTCACGCACAACCACACTGATTTTGAAGTCCGGCTATTAACCGGAGGGTCAAGCAAACGGATGCAAATGCGGGACTGGATGAAGGGACGCAAGGATATTGTTGTCGCGACGCCCGGACGACTGCGTGACCTCCTCGAGTCGGAGCCGGATGTCAAAAACGCCATCGCAGAAACTCACGTCGTAAGAGCACTCCCCGCTTGAGATCCACCGCTAACTCTCGTATAGCTTATCCTGGACGAGGCGGACACTCTACTCGACATGGGTTTCCGGGAGGACATCGAGGACATCAAGCGCTTCCTGCCCCCGGTGCCGCAGCGCCAGACGCTCTTGTTCTCCGCCACGGTCTCGAAGCAGATCCAGCAGATCGCGCGCTCCACTCTCGCGCCGAACCACAAGTACATTAACTGTGTCACGGACGATACCTCGCCTGTGCACGCCCACGTCAACCAGTACCACACCATCCTGCCCAGCGCGAACGCCCAGCTCCCCCATCTCATGCGCCTCATCGCGCACGACCAGCTCACCCACCCCGGCAAATCCAAGGTCGTCGTCTTCCTACCGACCACCAAGATGACGCAGCTCTCCGCGACGCTCGTGAACGCGCTGTCGCACTCGACGCTGCCCGCCGGTAAAAACACGCGCGTGTACGAGATCCACTCCAAGCGGACGCAGGACAAGCGGACCCAGGTGTCCGACGCGTTCCGCAATGCGAGAGGCGGCGCAACGGTCCTCGTCACGTCGGACGTCTCCGCGCGCGGTGTCGATTATCCCGGGGTTACTCGTGTCATCCAGGTCGGAATTCCCGGCGGACGGGAGCAGTACATCCATCGTGTGGGGCGTACAGGGCGTGCAGGGACTGCAGGCCGCGGCGACCTCGTCCTCCTGCCCTGGGAGATCGGCTTCGTCACCTGGCAGCTCACGGACGTCCCGCTGAAGCCCCTCGCCGTCAACGAGCTCACCGAGCAGACCAAGGAGCTCGCCACCAAGCACGACGACGACCCCAAGGCCTTCTTCTCCGCCGCGCAATCCCCCGTCCGGGAGAACCTCTTCCAGGGCTCCGTGACGCCGCTCATCGAGGAGATCGAGCGCAACATCGGGACGCTGCTCGGGCGGCTCGACCAGGAGGCGATCCGCGAGACGTTCATGTCGCTGCTCGGGTACTACCTCGCCAAGTCGCCCGAGCTGCGCATCCAGAAGCCGGTCATCGTGCAGGGGTGCCAGGACTGGACGACCGGCGCGTGCGGGCTCGCGACGCCGCCGTTCGTCTCGGTCGCGTTCCTGCAGAAGCTCGGGCTCGGCGACGGGCGCACGAAGCACTTTGGGCGCGACACGCATAGTATGCCGTCGTTTGAGCGGACAAAGTCGGCGCCGTGGATGGGTCGCGGGCGGATACGTACCCGGGATGCTACCGACAGCAGGACGTGGGGGGCGGCGCCGCAGAGAGACGGCGCCGAAGACATCGACGATGTGGACGTCAGCGAATACAAGTCGCAGCGGTATAAGGATAGAGGGACGGGTTATGCCGGCAGCCGACCGGGTGCGGGGAGAGGCTATGGAGCGGAGTACCGCGGCGGTTTTGGAGGCAGATCTGACCGGGGAGGCGAGTTTGGCACCGGTCTTGGTGTTCAGGGCGGCCCACTTGGACTGAAGCCGTCGGGTTCGGGAGGCGGTTATCAAGGAGGGTCGGGCGGCGGATATAAAGGAGGGTCGGGCGGCGGATACAAGGGCAGCTCGGGCGGCGGATACGGCGGAGGCTCAGGTGGCGGCTACAAAGGAAGTTCGGGAGGCGGATATGGCGGAGGAGGCGGCGGCTACGGCGGTGACCGAGGCTCTGGAGGCGGACGGGGCGGCTTTGGCGGCGGGCGGGGCGGTTCTGGTGGTGGACGGTCTGGAGGGCGTGGCGGCGGCTTTGGCCAACAGGACGCCGGCGGTGGGAAGTACGGCTTGCAATGAGCGTGAGCGCTGTATGCTTAGAAACCTATTGAAGTATAGTATTTTCGTGTTATATTATGAGGCATCCATCTCCTTGCTCAATAAAAGTAATAGAATATCTTTATCGGGCTCTGCGCGTTGGCAAAAACAGTTCAGTCGCGTGAATCGTACATGTAAGTACGGGACGCGATTTGGAGCGATTCTGTCCAAATTCTGTCAGAAAAATTGCAGAAAATGGATTATTTCTCTTTGGTTATGCTTGCATACTCGTGGTATCCAAATAGATCACAACACTCACTGTCCTCCAACTTCGTCGTTCAAGGGCGCGCCTGTGCTCGTCCGGGACTGATTCCAAGGGATTCACCCTGTTCATACAGGCTCTCCCACTGGCCTGTTCAAATAGACACTGTGTTTGGCTTCAAATTCCCAATGACTTGCCCAAATCCGGACTTCTGGGGGCAATCTGCGTATACTCCGACTTTCGCCGTCTATTTCATCTGCTGCTTGCGAGGATAATGGATAGCCCCGCCATATCCAAATGGTCCTAGCATTGTCCGCGTAGAATGGACGGATTTGCGCCCATAATGGCTTGATCAAAAATCCCATTGTTCTCGAACAATAGCAAGCCTTGTGTGGCCACCGGACCTCGCTCGGAGTGGAACAAAAGGTTTTGGACGATGCATTCCACAATGCCCGAGGTCTCCATTGACTCGCTGCAACGTCGGCACCGTTGCTCTCACTTTCTCTTTCCGCTACCACCACCATCTGCCACAATTTCACGACGAGCAAGCTATGCTTGTTCTACCTGCTCTCTTCTCCGTCAGTAATCGTCAGTGTCTGCTTCCTCCCTCTTGCGCGTTATGTATTGACTTTAATTTAGTGGCATCAACCAACACCTCTGCTATCGTTTGCACTGCAGGCCAATGTCTTCAGGGTTTCTCAAACACATCCAGTGCGTTTGCTTGCATGTCGATCGCTTCTTTCCGGCTAACTTTTGCTTCTAGTTGGCGTCACCATATCTGCCTCCGGGTCGCCTTCCGCCCTTCTTCTTCCTGGGCAATACACCTCTACAACAGACCCACAACTTCTCCATGACCTCCTCACATCCTCCTCCGCATCCCTTCAATCTTCACCCGGATTCAAGAACTCCTCGAGCTCCCCCGCTCTGCCGCTGAACGTGGCCCAGGAGCCCGGTCTGTCCATCTATTCCGGCCCTCTGTACTCGGGCCAGCCCGCGTTCACATCCATCCCCTCCACCCCCATCGGGGCCAACTCCTCCACACCGCTGACCCTGCGCTCCCTCTCGCTCTCGTCGAGCGTCTGGATCGCCCTCAACTCCCCCGCGCCCGGCAACTCCCGCGTCATCGTCTGGGAGTCCATCCCCGACATCGCGCAGCTCCCCACCAGCGCGCCCAGCACGCTCACCCTCTTCGACATCGAATCCGCCGCATGCTCCCCGCCGTGCGCGTCCTCTGGCATCTGCACCGCCGCCGGGACGTGCACATGCGCCGCGGGGTTCACGGGCTCATCGTGCGAGACCTGTGCCTCCGGATTCTTCGGGCCAGGTTGCGCTGCGTGCCCAAGCGGCTGCTCAAAGTGCGACGACGGCATCACCGGGAGCGGGCGTTGTCTCAACGCCACGGTCGCAAATGCGCCGGCGTCGTGCAACTGCGTGAACGGTGTCTGCGGCGCAAACGGCAGCTGCACATGCACGACGGGGTTCACGACCGCTGCGAACGGCACGGCCTGTAGTCAATGTGCGGCTGGCTTCTTCTTGACGTCGACGGGGGACTGTTCCAGTGAGTTTTTTTGTTTCCTTCTTGTGAGATCTTGTTTGCTGAATGGGAAATAGTTTGCGAGATTGGATGCACTGCGTGCGCGGACGGGACCGGCGAGTGCACGGCATGCAAGTCGGGTTTCACGCAGGACGCGAACGATAAGACCAAGTGTAACGCACCTGCAAGCACCACGTCGTCGGGGACAGTCTGCCCACCAGGTGCATTCGCCGACGGCGCGAACTGCACCCCATGCTCGCCTTCGTGCCAGACGTGCACCGCGGGCACTTCCAACGACTGCGTCCAGTGTGCTTCGGGCACGTACTTGTTCAACGGCGCCTGTGTCTCCGCGGACGCCAACGGTGTCTGCGCGGGGTCGGCGTTGATCGCAGATAATAACAAGCTCGAGTGTGACAGTACGTTTCCAATTGTCGCCCCTCTTGATGTCGCTGACTCGTTTCCTTCAGGTTGTGGCTCCAAGTGCACGTCGTGCAAGATCCCCAACTTTACTTCGATCTCCACGGTCAACCAACTGCAGTGCACTGGCTGCGTGCCGGGGTTCTTCCTATCGAACGGGAAATGTGTCGCGAGCTGTCCGTCGGGCACATTCGTGTCGCCGCAGGACAACTTGACCTGTACAGGTGTGTAACTAATTTGTGTCAATAACCTCTTACTGACTGCCTCCTTCAGCATGCGACTCTTCGTGCACTACCTGTACCGGCTCCGCCACGTTCTGCCTGACCTGCGCTTCCAATCAGCTCGTAGCATCAGGCAAATGTGTCGCGACATGTCCCTCAAACACATTCTCGTCGTCAGGCTCATGCCTCAATTGCCACCCCGACTGCGCCAGCTGCTCCGGCGCCTCCTTCAACCAATGCTCCTCCTGCCCTTCCTCCCGGCCCGTCCTCACTAACGGCCGTTGTCTCCCGACATGCAGCAAGACGCAGTTCTTCGACGCCACGTCCTCGTCGTGTCTCCCCTGCGACGCGAGCTGCTCAAGCTGCTCCGGCTCGGGCCCCAGCCAATGCCTCGCGTGTTCGAGCTCAAGCCAGGTCCTTCGCGCGGGGACGTGCGTCGCCGCAGCATGCCAGCAGTCCTCGAGCGTCATCCCCGGCCTCGGCGTGTGCCTCTCCGAACTCGTGGACGTCCCCTCCTCCACCGCCCCCGGCGCCTCGCCTCTCCCCAGCGTCAGCGGCATCAGCGCACCCACGGCCACCTCCACCCCGCGCCGCGCGCTCGCGTGGTGGGAGATCCTCCTCATGGCGCTCGGCTGCGCGTTCATCTTCCTCGTGATCGTCTGGCTGTGGCGCCGCCGCGCACGCAAGCAGCGCGCGCAGCGCACGGCGCAGTTCGCGGCGAAGCGGCAGCTCGACCCCGTCGGGTGGCGCTGGCGCTTGCTCCGCTTCGGCGAGAAGCTGTTCGGGCACCGCGCGAGCCGGCGGGCGCATGCGCAGCCCGAGGCGTTACCCCCCATTGAGGGCGAGGCGGTGAAGCTGGCGAAGATGCGCGCGGCGGAGGAGGCGACGGACGAGCGCGACATGGACAAACTGCTGGCGAACTATGAGTACCCGCGCAGCGAGCGGTCCCGGGATAACCGCCAACACCACCACCACCACCACCACCACAATCTGCACTTCCAGCAGCGCGAGCACGAGCGCCAGTCGTCGGCGAGCACGCTCTCGGCGCCGTCGCTGTACTCGCAGGTAACGGGCATGCCGGCGCGCGTGCCTGACCCGAAGGAGCCTGTACGTTCGAGGCGCGATATCACCTCCCGCTTTTCTGTCAGCACGCTTGACGATTATTATCTGACGCCGACTGCCCCACCACCAAAGCCGGATTCACGGACTGGCTCCAAGAATCCGTTTTGGAGATGACCTTTCACGGACACATCCACGGACGAGTAATTCTTCTGTATCTTGTATCTCTATGGACACGCTCTTTCTCTTTTAGCATTTGTACTTGCACCACATTCATTATATCATTATATCATTTCTTTTCCTTGTACTTGCATGTTGTAGGCAGTTGTATCATATAGAACAGCAGCACCCTTGCTTCCTGAGTCAATTATGGCTGCTTCGCCAAATGAGTGTCTGACATCCTGCAAAATGGAGGCAAGCTCGGACGAGAAAACGATAGATTGCAAAAAATCATGTAAATACGAGGAAGGGGGCAAAAACAGATTCCGGTACGGGGAGTCGAACCCCGCGCACGTGCGAAGGTCATTGGAGATTGCAATGAAAAGCACATATGTTAACCGATACACCATACCGGACATGTGTAACAAGTAAATGGCTGAATCTACCACTTACGGCAGAACTAAATTGCTTTAACTATTTTCACCCATTTTCACTCAAAAATTTCGGCGAGCGGTAGAGGACTTGAAACGACAGTCCAAAGCACCATAGCTACACCTAGGACGTCCTCGACGGTTGAACGGTCGGAAGCAAGGTGCAGGCAAGATTTGAAAGGGCAGAGAAGCGGGGTCAAAAAATGCGTGGGCGTGGGCGCCTCATTTATAGGGCTACATATGTGTGGGATGCGCATGTAATGGTGGTACAGATGACTTCTATAGAGAGCAGGATAATACGTAGATGGAGGTAGATGAGAGAAATAGCCCAGCCAAAGACCGCTGGGGGAATCATTCACTGTCCATTGACCTTGACCTCTGTCGCGGTGCCATTCACCGCCGCCTTGGTCGCGGTACCATTCACTGCCGCCTTCACAACCTTGCCGTGGGCGACGGGAATGCCCAGTCGGAGCACGGCCTCCGCGACCATGGAGTCCTCTGGGTGCGGAGGCTTAAAGGTGCGCAGCTGGATGTCGAGCTGCTCGTCGAAGACAGATGGCCCGGACGCCGCAGCAATGAAGCCCAAGAACGGGGGCGACGGGTTCAGAGGACGTGTGCAGAACTCGGGGTGCGCCTGTAGACCCACGAAGAAGGGGTGTTCTACAGACAGCGATTAGCAGGGTGCGCAAGACCAGGACAAAGACGGAGGACTAACCAGGGAGCTCGAGCACCTGCATGCGCTCAGCCTTCTCGTCCTTGCCCGCGAAGATCAGCCCGCTATCATGCAGACGCTGCACGTAGTCCGGGTTGACCTCGTACCGGTGGCGGTGGCGCTCCCAGATTTTTCCAGCTCCACCATAGAGCTTCCGCACACGCGACCAAGTCTCGGTGCTGGGCTCGAACACGGTGGGGCGGAGCCCGAGACGCATCGTACCCCCCATGTGCGTCTTCGAGATCTCCGGCATGAATATGATCAGGGGAGACGGGGTGTCCTGCACGAATTCGGACGACGTCGCGTCTAGACGCACGTACTCATCAGCGACGCTCGAGGAGAACGGAGAGGCAGCGCCTACCTGCGATTCCGAGCACGTTGCGCGCCCACTCAATCACTGCAAGCTGGAAGCCAAGGCAGATTCCTAGGAATGGAACTTTTTGCTCCCTCGCATATTTAATCGCGAGGAGCATGCCCTCCGTTCCACGAACCCCAAAACCGCCCGGGACAAGGATCCCGCTGTAAACGCGCGTGAGTTTCTTTCGCACAAATGTGTTGTATGATAAAGACGCACCCAGCACCGACGACCGCCCGCCAGGCATCGTGGTATTTGGCAGGATTGGTCTCCTGCATCTCTGGCTCCAAGTCCGAAGACTCGACCCACTACAAGACTATGTCGGTGAGGAGACTTTGCGGTGAGGACAAAACGAACGTGGATAATGAGCTTTCTATGGACACGGAAGGCGGAGTGCTCCAGTGATTTTGTAACAGACATGTACGAGTCCTTGAGGTCTGTGTATTTGCCGACCAGGGCGACCGAAACGCTGTCGAACAGCCGTTCTTGCCTGGACATGATCAGCAAGTGAAAGAACGAGAAGAAAAGTGGATTCACCCAGTGGTCATATCTTTCCAGCGCTTGTGTAGAGACTCCCCCTTCTGCCACATCGCCTGGGAAATGTTCAGGCTGGGCAGGTTGAGCCGCTTGCGTAGATAGTCGACGATGCCTTGCGACTGGAGCAGGAGCGGGACGTGGTAGACAGACGACACATCGTGAACGCCCAACACCTGTTCTGGCGCGACATGGCAGAACATCGAGATCTTCTCTTTTGTCGCTGGCTGAAGGGGCTGCGGACCAAGCAGTCTGCATGCGATCTAACGAAATGAATACGATTTCTTGGAACGAGGAGGGGACCGACCAAGTCGGGAAGTAGCCCGAGGCCCCGGAGGGAGTGGATCGTCGTTTGGGTGGGCTTGGTTTTCTGCTCGCCGTGCATGTCGGGGACCAGGGATACATGGACGAGGGCGAAGTTGTCGTGGCCGACACGGAACTGGAACTGTCGCATAGCCTCTACAAAAGGCGCGGATTCGATGTCACCGACGGTCCCACCGAGCTATTCCCTGGTTAGATGGCGAGACAATCGAGCAACAGGGTATATACCTCAACGATGCAGACGTCCGGCACGTCTCCCGTGTCGTCCACTGGGATTTGAGCCACGCGCTGGATCCAGTCCTGAATTGCGTTCGTGACATGTGGTACAATCTAGAACGGCAGTCAGAAGCATGGATAACAGAGGGAACGCAGACTACTGACCTGCACAGTCTTTCCCAAATATTCTCCTTTGCGCTGGATCACGAATATCAATTAGTAGAGGCAGAAACAATAGGCATCGCTCCAGATTCCGGGCCAACGCGCGTAAATTCGCGCCAATGACGCGTGAATCGGGAGAAATGCGCCCAAGAACCACGAACCTCCTTCTCGATGACTTCCTTGTAGATTTTACCGGTGGTGATATTGTTATCGCGGGAGAGGGTAACGTTAAGATACCGCTCGTAGTTACCGAGGTCGAGGTCGACCTCGCCGCCGTCGTTCAGAACGTATACCTCGCCTAAGTGCAAAGATCAGATATTTTTCATCGCAAAGAGCATCAGTCACCATGCTCGGTGGGGCGCATCGTCCCGGCGTCGATGTTCATGTACGGATCGATCTTGATTGCTGTAACCTTTAATCCAGTGGTCTTCAAGAGGAGCCCCGTCGAGGAGGCTTGATGCCATTTAACAAAGAGCGACTTGGGGATGCCTGAGCATACCAATGACGCCCTTCCCGATCCCACTAATCACTCCTCCGGAGACGACGATATACTTCATGGCGAAGAAAGCAGAAAGGGGCTTGTGGTCCTAAAGCAAGACGCGACGACGGAGTTATATGCCCGGACACTGAACGGACGCCGGTGTACATCGGTGTACACCGGACATTATCGGATCTCGTCGGGACTAGATCAAATCCACCGAACATCAGTGATGAGATAATGTAGCCGTTGCCAATCAGTGATGACCGTTGATATGATTAGATCGTACACCGAACCTCGCTGAATTTCACTGTACCCCTATCGAGCCGCCGGAATCCGCTGTATTCCACCGAATTCACTACAAATAACTTCAAATCTGAAACGGATGGATACGGAGGGATCCGTTGTACTCCGCCGCGCACGTGGCTGCACCTAAGGACTACGCAAACTCTTCATCCACGATGGACCCAGACGTCGCAGCTCTCCTTGCACAGATAAAGGCTGGACCAATCAGCAAGCTAACCAAGCCGCATCTTCTCATTGTCGCAAAGGCTCTCGGAATTGAGGTTCGCACCCAGGGTCCTGACAAGATTGGGGTCCCAGACATCAAAATCTTGATCAATGAAGCCCTGAAAGCGCCGGAGTATGCTCAACGCGAAGAGTTCCAGAAGTTTGTTATCTACCCGCGTGGCAGTGGCAGCGCAGCGACAGTGAAGAACAGCGTTGACAAGGCTGCTGCCGATGCCTTGCTCAGCAAGTTACCTGAAGGGCCGCCCACTGGGTAAATGCTTTAATTCTGTTGCAGTCAGAAAGAAACAACTTATCTTTCATTTTCTGTTAGGGCCCATGACAAGCTTCTCAAGGGCAATGGCAAGTCGGATCCAGCGCCCCAGTTCAAGCGTATCGGAAACGGCAACGCCGAAAGCAGTGCCCCCAAGAAGAAGGAACAACAGGGTTAGCTTCTCCCTGTCTCCTGACTCTTATATTGACCCTTGTTGCAGACGATCAAGAGAGCAAGAGTTCGGAAGACTCGTCGCCGTTGAGCAGTGATGCTGAGAAGGAAGTGGGCAATAGCGAGGATGAGATCTCCAAGGCAGGGAAACTAGTCATTGGAAAACAGAAGGCCGAGGCAGCAACAAACACCGATGAGATGAACCGTACGTCCTGGGCAACTGTGAGATGTAACTGAAATAATGCCGCACCTAGTTATCGTCCATTTCAAAGGGCCCGATGCTCAGCCTAAAGAGGTCTGGCTCGTTCCGTCACAGAGATCTCAAGTTCAGGTGGTGAAAGCTGCCGACAACTCTTACTATACGTCGTTGAAGACACTTTTACCCCTGGCTCTGGATCAAGAGAGTCCGATTAAAAGTTCGTGCCATGTTATCTTGTCTTCCATATCCTCAACACGTTTCGCAGAGGACCGCAGGGCAAAGTTAGCCATTACAGGCCCTCTTGGCGGTCACTTGCCTCTAGGCACCGTGGGGGACTTTGAAAATGGCGGAGTCCCCGAACGCTTGCAACTTGGTGCTATAGACCAATACAAGCTCAAGGAAACTCCAGCAGGCCTCCTTTGCGACATCTTCTTCGAACCCAAGGAATCTTTAGAGGACACCAAGGTCGAGGCTGCGGGCGTAACGGGCGTGAGTTTCATTTGAATATTCACTTGATAGCGGTACTCACTTATGTCCAGAATCTTACCGGCCCAGAGAGCAAACCCCTCGAGGTTGCTCAAGAGAGGCGTACCGCGAACGACGCAAAGGCTGATGCAGAGGATACACCCTTGGTTCGCTTCTTGAGAGCGAAGCTGGAGGGCCCTGCTAGAAAGCGCCCAACTCTGACCAAAATTGGTCTTATGAAGGCGCGTTTTCTAGAGCTTAAGGCTGCCACAGAGAAGGCCAAGGAAGCGTGGGGCGAGGGGGCGAACTTCCGAGTTTCCAATGGTGCGCAACTCCAAGCGACTCCTTCCTTACTGATTTTCCTGTTTGGTTTTCCGCGGACAGACAGCCCCGAATTTGCGGGGGCCCACTTCAAAACCCAAGACATCCTATTGGCGATGCGAATCATGCACACCACGGCTCACAATGATAAGAAACTCTTCAAATACGCCCGCGTGAGCGACGACCACACCGGCAAAGCAGACGCCTACGTCTCCGACGACAAACACTGTGCGCGGTTTGACAACATGACTGTAAATGAGTGGAACACATATTTGGACAACAAGAAGCAGGAAAAGGAAGCTGAAGAGCGGGACGAGGCTCGTAAGCAGGAGAAGAAGAGGAAGAGGCAGCAGGAGAAGGAGGAGAAAAAAGAGCGTAAGGGCAAGTCGAGCAAGAAGCAGAAACGCACGGAGGAAGACGGGATCACGTCGGACACTTTGGACAACCATGCTTGATTGACCTTCCGTTCCACCATTGTCTATGCCACCAACAATCCTGTCATTACTCCCCACTGTCACTACAAGAAAATACAGAGTTGTTCCTTGCAAGGTTGCGCTGCATTGTCGGGGTCTCCACTTCAGACGTTGCACACAAAGCCGCACACACAGCGACGAGACACGAAATCGCGTCTACGGTGAGGGTGCGGCTTCAGCGCGCGCCGCCGAGGAGGGATGGATGCACATGTTACGCAAGAGGAAGCGGTCAGGATAACCACACACCGGACTCAGAGCTCTTGCACACACAAAGACTCCGCTGCAGCTCCGGACGATAGCGACAACACAATACGCGCCAAGCAAGGTGACATGGTGAGGAGGTAGGCTGCAAGTCTGGATTGTGTTTGTACCAGGTTCATGCCAGAGGCTGTTTCCGGGGGGGACACGTCGAGGGATGTGGCAGCAGTGTACCACCACCAGACAGAGTTGCTCGGGTGCAAGGGCCCGTGAACAACATGATAATTAGAAGGTCTGCGAACAACGAGGAGGCATCAGTGGCAGCAATGGCGGCGAGCAAGGACGCGGCGACGTTGTCTGGCAGAACAACGGGCATGGCGGTGCCGATAATATATTACGCTAGCAAAGAGGGAGAAAATTGAATATTTTGGCCACGTCTGGCCAAACTGCAACGCGTACCGTCACAATTCTCCCCACGGCGTGATGTTTACTGGACAGAGGCGACGCGTGTGTTGAGAGCAAGGTGTGAACTTGTCCCGAAAGGGAAGCGTGACGGTAACAGTGTACACATGGACCCACAAAACTTGCTCCTCAACGTCCTGCACACTCTCGCTCTCGCTCTGCCTCTCCTTCAATACCACCTTACAAACTCTCTGAGGTGCATTGCGCGGTACCAAGAGAATCTTATCCTGATGCCCAAAGAAAGAAGACCCCCGAAGGCTCAAAAACTTGCGCCGGCACTTCGCTTTCGATGTCGCATCATGCACAAAGTGGTCGAGCCGGGACTCCCATGCTCCACGCATATAACTACGTGGTATTTCTCAGTGTGTCACATTTTTTGATGTGCGTGTTTTGGCTAACAAATGCACAGGCACAAAACTCTCCGTGTAGCTGCCAGTGGTCTCCGCGGGCCCTGCTTGTGCCTTGCACTGAAGCACGCGAACCCGTTCCTGTCCACCGTGACAACGAGGCCGACACCAGCCCGCTCCAACTGTGCTCGCCGAGTCCGAGTCTGGCTCGGGCGCCAACCAGAATCGGGAACGGCGGATGGTATACTGGCCGCAGGGATACCCGGTGCTCACAGCCTTTCATCGGGTGCGTGCCATTGCACCTTGCTATTGCACTTTGCTGACCTTAGTCTCTGTTTGTAGCTCTGCCGTTGCTCCCTGAATGTTGCGAGCAAACTGCGCTCGTCAACAATTGCTCGTCAAGACTGCTGAAGGTACCTTATTTTCCTCATTCATCATTTGGAGTTTCACTCATTTTTAATAGCGAAGTAGCGCTGCGGAGTGGATGAGTGCCGCCAGCTCTGCTTGTGTCCCGCAGGTGCGTACACCTGCTGCTTCTCCTCCTCCTCTCTTAAGTAGGTCCTCAGTGGCGCGTTTCCGACCTTGCATGTCCTGCACTGGAGACCTTGCGGTGTTACGTGCCGCTTGTCTTGGAGGTAACAGGTAGCAGATGGCTGCATGGGCGGTGTGTCATTCCTTTGCCTGCAGACCACCATACCACCGCCCCGCTCTCGTTACCGCCCGTGTTTCGTTGCTGGAACCAGCTCCGGATCTAATACCAGTACAGTTGTATAGCTCAAGTGGCATTGAATTGAAGATACTTGTATCCAAGCCTCTGTTTCAGTTCGAATTCAGTGACCGCAAGTGTCTCAAAAAGGAAATTCACTTCTAAACACAACACCGATGGAACCAATTCTTGGAGACTTCATCCTCATTCTTCAGCTCTATCTTTCAGACCAATTCTCCCTCCAACGAGCCTTCTATATCCTAGGGGTTCTCTCTGCTACATATCCGCTATTCCGGCTCCATTTGAATCAGCGGAAAGCACCCCGTCAGCCTACGGAAACGGCTTGGCTACGCAGCATTTCTGGCATTCTTGCTGGGGCTTTTGCCAATAAGCACGAACACCCGCATTTCCCGCCTGACGAAGAAGGCCTTGGACCTCGTTTAGCGCGGCGTGTTTGTGACGATCTTCAGCAGATCTTTCATTTTCTGGGTATCGACAACGAATCTGGAACAGAATTATTCCCTCGGCCTCAGACCATCCTTTGTACAACTCGCCTACACTGTATCATGTGTTCCCCGGAGGATGGTCCTCGTCCGCTGAGCCGCCACGAGAAACCTAGTGAAGTCAAATTGCTCACTGCCGATTTCCACTGGGTCAAGGCACAGCTCTTTGTAGCCTATTGCGTCCGATGCAAAGCAGAATACCTCCCAGACAAGATAACCTTCCAAGCGGACAACAGCACATACGGACGAATGCAGAGATTGGAGTACGATGCCTCCTATCTGCGGGTATCCAAGCATGGGATCTGGATGCATCGGCGGATAGCCTTGACCCAACAGCACGCCATCCTCAGATTTCATTCTGGGTGGTCCAACTTTGCTGATTGGCTCAGTGATACCATTGGGTGCGACCCAAAAATCACCTATCGACAGTCTCAAAGACTTTACTTCGAGTATTTCAGCCGGCGGTTAATTGTGGCCCATGGGCTAGAGGACTCATTCACCGTTGCTGCCGATTCCAGTGCGCATGTCCTGGCCGAGGCGGTCAGAACTGTTATCGGTCGCAATGGGGGAGTGGTGGCCGGTGCGATGGAACATGGGTGTACAAACTGCACACATGTCAAACGTTATGCGGCAGATCTGGTTGCTGAAGGAGCCACATTGGACACAAGCGGCACTGGAGTCGTTGACGGTGGAGATAACAGTTCCAATGTATGTGAATCAACATCTCTCAGGCTTTACACTGATTTCGGTAGGACAATATCGTACCAAACAACCCAGCTGTAAACCCGCTTCCAGTTGGACTTCCATCCCGCCCGACACAGCAAGAAAGACAGCCCGGCACTGGTCGTGGTTATGCTCGTATGGTTGTTATGGATGGAAAGACAATTCCGCATAAGGTCCGTCTTTCTCTGTTTCTGTTTCGTCAACTCAAAGTTTATTTATTGGATTGCTCTCATCAGATCTGCGGTGTTAGCAATTGCGAGGGGCCCCTCGTCAACTTTAAAAATGGGCGATTTTGCAAGGATCATCTGGCCATGCGCGAGATTTGCGGTATTATTCCCTGCGGTAGACCTGTCCACTTCGATGGGGCGCTAACTTGCGACAATCAACTCCACAAAGACTGGCATGCAAAATACCTAAACAGGTTCTCACGTCTCAACTTTCCTGGTGTACAGCGTGTCATGCGGCGTCAGGCCACCAATCCGAACAATCAGGGTCCAGCTCTTCATGCAGAGCTTCCCGAGCTGAACGGAACTCCGGGTGACCAAGTGGCCCATACCTTTCGGGCTAGAAAGACCTATTGCTTGCAAACAGTCCAGTGGGCTTGCGGGTGCCCCGTCGGATGGGGGAAATGCTACAATTCCGAGAGTTCTTCCCAAGTGTTAGCCATAATCGACAATATTTGGGCGGCATATCCGGATTCCAGACCAAGTTTTGTGGCATACGACGATGCGTGCAATCTTCTTCGGCATATTGTTACTCAGAATCCCAACAGTCCTTGGCTCATTTCAACCAAGTTCATTGTTGACGCCTGGCATTATATCGGCCATCGCGCAACAGATGTCTTGTGTCGCATTTGGTGCAATCCTGCCCCAACTGATGGATCTCAGCCCGACCTCATTGTTGTTGAGGTAGATGACAACGGAAGGCAGCATACAACTCGCGCGTTCAACACCGAAACGGCTGAGCAGCTCAATGCGTGGCTCAATGGATACGAAGCCCAGCTCCGGCAAATGTCGGACACAAATTACGACTTTTGTGTGCATGTCCTGATGCTGCTTTACAAAGAGAAGGTGGAAAAGAAGGGGCAGTTTCTCACCGAGGAATTCTGGGACCAAGTTGACGATACCAACTAGACAGTGGATTCCGGCGCGCATATTTGTTTGTTTGATGAGATAAGTAATGTTTGGTGGAATACAGTGTTCAATCCAAGTCCATTGGCTTGTCATAGCGTCTAGAGTGCAAAGAGAAGGACTGGTTGCAAGTTTGCTTGAGGCACATTCGTAAAATACTTAAGCTAAAAGCGGCCGAGGGATAGTTCGAGAGGCTTGAGAGAGGTGCAAGGATGAATAAGGCAGGCTATACAGACAGAATCAGAGAGGTGTTATGAACGGCGGACTCGGAATGGATGTGTACTGAATATCTTACTAGCCAGTCCAAAAAAGGGAATAAGTGGGTCCGTTAGCGAGTCGGTCGAATTAGTCAGCGATTCGACCAACTCACTAACGCAGTGACTTATTCCCTTTTTGGGATTCACATCGTTTTGACGCAAAGACGACTCTTTTATCCCCGTTTCTTTCAGCTTAAACAGTTTTTTTTCTGTCAGAGTCGGTGAATTCCGTCGGATTTCCCTGGGTATTCGGCGGAATACGGTGTACTCAAGCCCAAAAGCCAGCGTACTCCACCGTACAATTGTTACAATTATTGGCGGAGTACGGCGGATAACTAGCGACATCCGCCGGATTCCGGTGAAAGTTATATTGTCAGATGGGTAAGGTATTTGCAAGGAATCACTTGTTGCTTGTACACCGAAATACACCGTATTCACCTGAGTCGGCGGAATTCAGTGTATGTACCGCATGAATGCGCCGGAATTCAGTGTATATGCAACAAAGTACGGCGGAGTACGGGCGAGAGCAACTGAACTCCGGTGAACTGGACCGGCGTTGCCGGTCCGGGAATAATACAGCGACGACGCGACCACGAAGAAATTTTCGAGGACCACAACACGGCCAAATGATGCACAGCCTCTCTGTGTTCAATTTGTAGGGCCTAAGTCGTATGTGTCCCGCTGTAGTAACGCGTACGGGTTTCCCTTGTAAGTGGATGCAGCGGGCTGAATGGAGGCTGTGCTGCGGTGAGTTCTGGCTGCACATCCTTCCGTCATTTCCTCACGGTGGTCTGATCCTACCGCCATAGTGCTCGCCCGCAGACAAATCCTACTGCGCCGTCTGGCTCTCACGGCCATATCCGACTGCAACAGCATTGGCTCCTACTCGCGGTCAAATCCGACTGCCAACAACACCTTTCTGCTTTTGCGGCCGGATCCTACTGCGATGGTGCATATCTCTCGTTGGCGGTCCGATTCTACTGCGAAACTACTGCAACACAACTGGCAGTCGAATCTGACTGCGTCCTTCGTTGTTTGCGGTCCAATCCTACTGCGGCACGCTGCCCATACTGCGCGGCCGGATCCTACTGCGGCGGTGTTTTATTCATGGTGCAGGCGGATTCTACCGCCACGGCGCTACTCGCGTTTCGCGGCGGGATCCGACTGCGCAACTGTTTGGCTCATTCGCGGGCCGGTTCCACTGCGGGCCACCAGTCTTTCTCTGCGGTCGTTCTTGACCATGATACCGACATATAGTAGGTTGTAAATTATGTTCAAGTTGCGAATCTCGGTGTCCTCTTTCCTCTGCAGCCTATCTCTCTTGGGTCTCTCTGGCAATCCGTCCTGGTGGCCTTGTTTTCTACACGCTACTGCTTGTTTTCGCTACATATGTGGGCCCAGGATATCTAACAGTGAACCCAAGTCTTGCTCTATGAGCGAACATTTATGGGCTGTATTCCACCGGGTGTGCGTCACTTGGAAATATCAATATACCGGCCAATTTATGAATGAGAATGAAATTCTTTGTACTAGCCTGCTACTTGGGAACACACACACCACTGGCTTGTCGAGTTCGTTCAGGATCACCATTGATTCAGGCTCCGACACTCGTTGTCAACGTTTGACACAGCGGGCTCCCCTCGTGGGTTCCTCCTTGTCGTACATCAGCTCGACCTGCTCCTCTTGATCCAAACTCAATGTTACGCTGTCGGCGACCGTGATAAAGAAGTCGTGCATGTCGAGGTCCAGTATGGACAGTCTTTCGGTCAGCGCATGCACTTTTAACTCTCGTACTATGGGCGCAAACGATCTGCAAAGAGCACCAGGTGAGAAAACTTGAGTTATTCTCAATTCTCGCTGTCTTTCAGAGATGTAAAACCTGCAATTGAAAGCTGTCGGTATTGTATTGTGTATTACAGCTCAATACTATCTTATCTGGCCCACCTTTCATGTCCTACCGAGCTACGAACATTTTTTATCTGTGATCTTGACCTCGTTATAACTCGCCTCCACTTAGTTGGAATCACCCCAAACCTTGACGCGACCATTTCCCAACGATAAGACACTCTATTTGAAGCATCTGAAGAGATATAATATTTTTCTGGACAATTTGTATTTCGAGTTTTTCCTTCGAAGTAGTCGACGTAAATGTTTGAAAATATTGGAACGCATGCTTTGGAGACCCGGGAACCCCGTACTGAAAATGCGGAATTAACGTTGCCAACGTGGTAGATCTACGATTTAAATAATGCGGTAGTATCGCGAACTCCCTGTTTTAGAGCACGGTTTCAACATGTTTCCAAATATGGATTGGGTTCTTTCTCCTCGTCCCCGAACTTCTCGACCACCACACCTTTCATCCGGAAATTATCTTTGGATCAGACCTCAAACTTGCTCACAGAGTCACTATCTGGTATTGCAGAGTGGTGCGACAGAAAATAGTGGAGAACACCGCAGTTATTTCTCAACATTGAAAGTACATTGGCATCCATGAACATACAATTATGGAGCAGCTAAAGTATGCCACCATTACTTTGTAGGACTGCTGTAGTCTGCCCTGTCATAAGTACCACACAAGACAGGCAGAAAGACCGTAGTTTAGATCCGAGTCGAGCTTCCATTGAGACTTCAATGAGGTGAAATATGTGTTCTCCCATTCTCCCGTTCGTTCACCGTTCCAGTGACTTCCTTGTCTCGTTTGTACACTCTTCAAATGCAGTCTAGGCTAGCAAGACAGCTAGGACACAAAGCACGATGGCCTGCCCTGCCCTGCATACTATTCTTTGTTCTCCTTCTGCCCGGCTCCCTCTTCCTCTTCCCCACCATCTGTGCCTTGTCCCGACTCCAGGGCGAACCTTGACACCAGCCCACCCCGGTGTGTTACATTGCCAGGTGGGAGCATTAGAGGTTTGCACCGGGCACACAGTGGTGAAATTCACCCAGTGCGACCCATTGCGGTCATTTCCCCTGGTCTTCGTCGGGCAGTTCGATTCGACTGCGTTGCCAGATCGAGATGGCGGTCGGATCCAACTGCAACCGGCGCAATAAGTAATGGCAGGTAGATTCGACTGCCTGCCAAATGACAGCGGTACGATGCAACCGCGAGAAGGAAAAATGGGCAGCGCAGGCAGATTCTACCGCGCTGGCTGGGCTGGCGGTCGAATCCAACTGCAATAGGTATCTTGAGTAACGGCGGGCAGATTGGACTGCCAGCCCAATGCCAGCCTGAGAATGGCGGTGAGAACGAACTGCGCCAAGCAGAATGAGACAGCGCAGGCAGATCCTACTGCACTGTCTGAGTCGGCGGTCTGAAACGACCGTGATAAGGCAATCCCGCAAGGGCGAGCAGATCCGACTGCCTGACAAGATGGCGGCAAGAACGAACTGCGAGAAGTGAAAAGAGGCAGCGCAGTCTGATCTGCCTGCGCTCCTAGTGCTGGCGGTCAGATATAACCGCGACACACCAATTCGGCAAGGGCGGGCAGATTCAACTGCCCGGCGAGATGGCGGTAAGAATGGACCGCCAGAAGCTAAACGAAGCAACGCAGTCGTATCTGCCTGCGCTGCTAGTGCTGGCGATCAGATACAACCGCGACACGCCAATTCGGCAAGGGCGGGCAAATCCGACTGCCGCACCGGAGAGACGGTGCTACAACGAAACCGCGAGCAGTGATTTAAGCCAGCGCAAGTGGATTGAATAGATCAGAAAATGCCCTGGCAGTGACTAGCTGAGTCGAGAGGACGAGTGGCGCAGCAACGCGTATAGGCATCCGATTCGCACACCAGCAACTGAGAGACTGCGGTCGAATCCGACGGCAGTGGGTTGGGGCCATGCGGCCAACTGGGAGGCGGTCAGAACAGACTGCAGTCCGGCGGGCGGTATGTGGAGTTCCAGCGGGCTGCACTGAATTTGTTGGAAAGGCAGTACGTGTTATTACAGCGGGACATCACATGGTTATCTGATTTGTATTTCATTCTTTTCAATTGCGTTACATTCCATCAATCGCGTCTCTCTCACTTGTCTCTCTCACTTGTCTCTCACTCTCTCTTACCATTTCTCGATCATTCTTTACCCGTTTTGCCTCGTTTGAGCTCTATATGCAATACGTGATAGATCTGAAGGTCGGACTGTCGAATCCCCCGGATTTTGGGTCCAGATTTCTCTCCAATTGAGCTCGGAATCAATCTTGCTTCACGCATAAAATTCAGCCCAACCGGCCGCGGCGCAGCGCGCTGTGAGCTTCTACAGGCTTCAGTATGCCTATGATGCATACTCCTGGTCAAAGAGTCGCGATCCGTGTGATTACGAACACGAATCTCGTTGGAGAACACCGAATTTTGTCGTTGATTGGTCCAGTGCGCGCGAAGCGCGCCGAGAAAAAAAATTGGATGTTCTTGTGCCACATTCCACACACACACTATGGCATATTCACACTTGGTCCCATTGAAATCTCTCGAAATCCCCTCTTTCTCGGTGATTTTTTCGATTTTCCCTTCTGGGGATACCCAGTAAAGTGGGTGGAAAACCTTTCAATTCGGGGCAGCGCTTCGAGGGAGCCCAAATGGAAGTCACAAACTCGCACAGAAATTTGCACAAACCGAAGAAACAAAAAAAAAAGTCAGTTGAATTCTGTTCAACTTCAAGTTGAACGTTGGACGCTACTAGCTAGTAGCGGCTAACTTACAAGATCCACGCCGAGTGCATGAAGGAAAATCGAAGCCACATCGTCGGCGCAATCCTACAAAGTCTATTAACCTGTACATGGTAGAGATAAGGAGCAAGCGATTGAAGATCAAACTCCTTTTCTTTTGGCCCGTGCTTCAACGGTTTTCTCGGGCGGACCGGGAAAGCTGCGTCTTTTTCTTGGGCTGGCATCGTCATCCGAGTTGGATTCTCGTTTCTTTGGGAGGCGCGCTAAGCCGGCTACACTCGTAGCCATGAGGCTACACTCGTAGCCATGATGTTGACCATCTCGACAGCAGGTATACCGTCATAGATACGCTTGAACGATCCCATGTTGAGACTTGCAGCATGAAGTCTAGTCTTGAGAGGCAGGTGCCCAATTTGAGGATGAGCAGGGAAAGATGCGACCACGCGCAGAACGCTCAACGGCCCCAAGTGCGAAGATAAGTTGAGAAGACCTTTGAGGGCGTCTTTAGCACGGTCGCAAAGGGTGACATTGTCCTATAGTCAGGTTTCAGTTAAGAATGACTCAATCTCAGTTATGTTTCAAACCTCGTCGCCGAAAAGCTGCGGATCTTCCATCCTAATCAGCAGCGACTCCAGCTCAGACTCCTCGAGATTTGTGTCCGTTGACACGGCAGCTTGAATGACGACCCAGATGAACGTATTGTCGGCCAGTCTCAACGCAAATATTAAATCCGGACTGGAGGCTGCGTTGGGGATGCAGAATGGTGCCGATTCCTTGTGTTCTAGCCAAGAGACTGTTTCGGCCATGGAGTCCGAGACAGTGGCGAGGGCTGAAAAGTTTTGATCAAACACGGCAAATCACGAACATCTATCTCGTTCAGTAGACGCAAACTTTCCCCGGTGGCACTTTGTCACCAAGGGATATGTGATGCTTGAGTTAGATCCCGGAGAATTTCTGCTGCACTAGTCGCGTATCTGAGGACTGTACTTGAACCGTTCTGCTTCGATGTGGGGCCTGCGGCTTGCATCTCGAGGGATGTTGTGTGGGAAAGCTGTGGCCGTCGGGAATGCAGCTTATGTTGGCGGAGATAGCTGTGGTAGCTGTTTTTAGTGTGGCATCGCGGTCGGGGAATAGAAGCGATTCACGACTGCCGGACCGCCGTGCTTGAGTGAGATGGACGTCGGGGGACGAAGGAGCTCTAGGTGATTCAAACTTCTGCTTCTATGCGTACCTTCGTCTGTCCTCTGAAACATGTGTCTCCCGTTCCGAACAAAATGCACACAGATGTTGACCAAAGCTGTCAACATTGGCCCCATGCGCAGCCGTGTCCAGCTCAACTTGGGTCCGGAATTCTATGATTCTATGAAGGTCGCAAATAGCGAACACGTGAAAACAATTAGTCGAACAACGGGCTGACTCGGTGGCCTATACTTGGTCTCAAAAAAGCTGCCGTAATGGACAAGAGTATCTTTCTTACCTCGATGTAACTGCCCCAAGAAATCAGGAACAGGGCCCGAGGTGCACAAGGCGAAGAGATCAAACGCACATTTCAAGTCACCCTGCCTTCGTTTTGCTTTTTGGATTGATTCACCTTCATGGATCTAGAAAGGTAAATGCCTGGATAGACCCGAAGCCCGAAACAGAAAATGAGCCCACAGGGCGTAGAGCGGAGTTTGGCGTCGGAAATGCGGTGAAGCTTGAACAGAGAAGAGGCACATAACTTGTTAGCGCGACTTTCGTTCGCAACGATCAAGGGCCGGATTCCACGAGCACTGAGGCATCTGTTTATCAACCAAGGCGAGACGTTTGAGCAGTGAACGAGTAAGTCGACGCACGATATCATTGGGCAGCGAGTACAGCAAGATGATCACAGGGAGACGGCACCTTTTACCTATCTTGGTAATAACACGCCCGTAAATAAAACAGCGTGCCGTGATCTTCTCTCCCACCGCGTCGGCCGTTGTCTGCCAAGTTGTACTCCAGGGAATCCCCCGTCCAGCGCCACAGCGTCAAGGATTTCCACGCATTTCCGTTAGGTCTCTTGGCTCTTTCAACCCGGCCGTCGACGTCGAGCACCACACTTTCCAGTTGTGACGGACTCGTTATCGTCGTGCTGCGCGTATTTCCGGTGGGATCACATGGGCCCGGTAGTAGGAGCGGAGCGGGCAGGTGGCGCGTTGCGCCTGGCTCTAACAACACGGTCAAGCTGTGTGTGCGGGGATCAATTGTCTGAATCTGCGATGATGCGGTGCATAAGCAGGGCGATTTCAAAGTGATATTGTCCTTACAATGACATCCTTCTCGACGACGACATCCAGGTTCGTGAAATGGCGCTTGTACGCAAGTATATCCCCTTCACGAAGAACTGAATTCTTGGCCAGGTCGACGAGTTTGAGTTCTGCAGCTTCGCTACGGTGCTGAGTTAGAGGAGTACAGGGAAAATAAGTGCCAAATATTGTACATACCCTGCACGCGTTGAAGATAAAAGAGGATTCGCAGCGCCGGCCACGGCTGGTTCCTCTTTTTGGTTATCGCGCTCCCAAACCTCGTCTTTCCACGGGGCCGCAAAGCTGCCGTCTTTTATGCCCTGCTCATATTTCTTCACCTTTTCGGCGTGTGTATCAGAGAGCCAATTAGAATATAAGTGATCCTGGAACGTGTGTGCGGCGGCAAGAAAATGGGCGTCGGTGAAAAGCGATGTATCTATGGGGCCCGATCCACCGGAGTCTATGTTCATCGATTCCGCTGCTGCAGGGTGGTCGGAGCCAAGAGCAGGCTGGAAAGAAGGGAAAGCAGTTGGGGGTAACAAAGCAGCTAGGCGGGATTGCGAATCTGGCGAGAGCATGTTCCAAGAGTTGGCGTTGATGAGATCCTGATACCGCAAACATTGAGTTCCTTCAGGGTGCATAACCTATTAGCCGGTAACGCACAGATATGTTCATCTTTGTGAGGCGACTTTTCGGATTTTGCAACATGAAACGGAGCTGTTCTGCAGGATCTTTGGTCACGTCGTCTTTGGCCTTGCGCTTCGACGGGACATTCTCTGCCACTGGAGGAGGTTCACGCTGAGTAGGTTTGGGCTTTCGATTCGAGCGTCGAGGGCCTGCAGAGTCGTCGGCCATGGACGTAGTGCGTAAGGAATGGTTGATGGTTGGCCGTGTTTGGCACGGTTCAAGGTAACGTGACACCTTCCGCGTTTGGTCTTCCGCATTTGGACATCTCAGTTTAGTTTTCGAGAGCTCTTTCCCTCGACACTCTCAGACAAAATCATAGCGTAGTAGTTTCTTTTTAAGCTTCCTATAACCTGGGAAAATCTAGTCACCGCTAAATATGCAGTATTGCGCGCAGCGCCAGAAGTGGTTCAAAGTTGGTTCAAAGTTCAAAGTTCGTGGAGAATCGAGATGATGAGAGCTCCTTTGGGCTCTTTTCGCTGTCAAAAATAATCATTCCTTGAGTTTCATACTATTTGCATTCATACTAACCTTCTCTTTAGTTTCGTCCACCAAGTTCAATCGGGAAATGGACTTGTTGTACACTTGTTTATTATGAACCACTCACAAAAAGCGCTCCCATAGCACTTCGCAGAAGAGTCTGAAGGTCAAACAATGTCTCCCAATCTCAGCTAGGGGGAGTAAACAACACAGCTCCACTTCTCAGTTCACCAGAAAATACCCAACGGGCGCACAACCAGCCATCTGCCGATTTTTGATCATGGGCATTGTACGCCAGTTGGATAAGAACATGACCATTTTCTCGCCCACAGACCTCCGCATTTTCAGCCAAATTATGAACTGCGTTTATGAACGCCTGCGGATGAATGAGAAAACCATTGACTGAGACCAAGACCATACGTATAACACTATTGTACAAACGTTCCCCAGTGGACCCTGAATCAACTACTTGAAGAGTTCAAGCAATTCGTGCATCCCAAGTTGCTTGTTCTTCACATGATGCCCGCTAAGAGCCGTCGTTGTCAGCTGGCGTTTCTTCTCTTGCAGCTGATGTGGACGGTGAGTCATAGTAAAATATGCAACGAGAGCACATACCTCCAATATTCTGTCCTCGACAGTTTCCTCGATCTTGAGCTTGTAGATGTGAACATTCCGGGTTTGGCCTACGCGGTGCGTTCGGTCAAAGGCTTGTTCCTGAAGAGCCGCAGGGATTAACTGGGATGGGATGGAGCAGGAATACAGGGTGCTTACTTCCACGGCGGGGTTCCACCACATATCGATGAGAATGACGTGGTTGCAAGCCGTCAAGTTGAGTCCTTGTTCCCATATAGAAGGTTGGCGTCTGAATTCAAACAAAAAGGAAGGACGCACCCACGCCACCGGCCTTCAGAGAGACCAAGATGACTGTTTTGCGAGGATTTGATGACTGTTTTGCGAGGATTTGTTGCAATCTCGGCGAGAACTTCTGCCCTTTCCTTCACTGACATAGTGCCGTCATCTGAAGAAAAAGGATTCGTTCAGCGTCTCTGCGATTTCGATAGCGGCGGGCCAGGCAATAAGTATCTCACAGCGTACAAAATCCACGCCCATGGCGAAAAGGAACGGCTCAATGATATCCAACATCGCAGTAAACTGCGAAAATATCACGGTCTTCTCCCGACCACCCGATTCCGCGGCGATATGTTTGAGCAGCCGCACCATCATGCGTATCTTGGCGGAAGCCTGCATCGAACTGCGGAGATTCTGAGCTTGTACCTGGAGCGCAGCGCAATTGATGCAGTGGTCGGGCCACTTGCTATCGGCGGTGTTTCGGCGAGTGAGTCTGGATTTTGTACAATGAAATGCTGTCAGGGCCACGCAGTAGAAGAAACCTACCGGCTCATGCAAACTTTGCACTTTGGTTTGCCTGCATCGTCTTCCGGTTGGACGTCTGCGTGGATAGGTTCTGGGCTAATATCGTCCATCTCGGTTCCATAATCGTCCAAGACGAGGAATGGATGATCGCAGGCTGAAGATGATAAATATGTAAATAAAAGCACACAGATGGAAGCAACCGACCTTGTCTCAGTCTCAACAACAGCACGAGAACACCCATATATGCATTCCCTTTCTTGGCCAATATCTTTTCAAGCAGACTTTGCACGTTTGTTTTCAATGCGGTGTAGAATCGCTGTTCTTGAGCATCGAATTTGCAAGGAATAATGACGACGTTGCGTTGGGGGAGCCTGAGATAGGACTGAACCTCAGCTTTGGTTCGTCGAAACATCACATGCTTGAGCACGACCTGACTCCGTCTCTCATTAGTTGAATGAAAGGGACGGACGTCGAAGCGAGACATGCCTGCAGGCGCTTCATGGCCAAGTTCGCACCCAGACCCTTCGAGATAGGTTTAGCTATAAGCGCATTGAAGCGATCCCAATCATTGAGGGGTTTGATGCGTAGAAATTTGAGCAACGGGAAGAACTCTTCGACATTATTCTGCCTGGGGGTTGTTACTTCAACGTGGCGGTTGTAGCGTTTAGATAGCGCACGTACATCGGGGTGGCGGTCAAGCACCATCGGTACTTCGCGCGCAAATCCCAACATGCTTCGGCCGTCTTGGTTTTCCGATTCTTTATCGTATGCGCTTCGTCTGCCGTGGATTCAAGAAATGCATCCAAAACCCGAAATCAGAAGCTACCTAGAATGACTCTCAACCACTTAGTAGTGAAGAGGGCCGGGCCTATTTCACGGTCCTCTGGAAGCACGTGTCCGTGTTCGGAACACACAACGCCGTACGTAGTGAGTACGATATCCGCGCCGGGAAGACGAGAGACGACTGGGACACGTCAATCCGGGCCACGGGGAACGAGACAGGCAATCACCTTTGTGTCGATTGGGTCCGTGAAACTGCACAACTTTCGTCCCAACAGTGAATTTGCCGATCTCTTTCCCCCATTGCTCTAGCACTGCGACGGGACAAACTACCCTGCTCAAATGTTAGAGAAGATGGAGAAACTGAACGATAATGTTACGAACAACGTAGCGGCGCTGTATCCCTCTCCTCGGTCTTTCTTGGTGAGCGGTCGGTCTACAATACAGGTCACGGCCTGGATCGTTTTCCCCAGTCTAGAGGCATAGTAAGACAAGAACATGCGCGACCGCAGCAGCATACCCCATGTCGTCTGCTAGGATCCCACCGGCTTTCTTCTTTGTAGAATCTTCCCTGTCGCGCATCCAAGCACGGCTCGGGACTTGGTGAGGGAGCAAACGGATTCCCTCACGCAAGCCACTGACTATGGCATCGTCATCCGAGTCGGCGGAGGTGCTGGAATTGTCGGTGCCACCCTCGAAGAGATCTCTCAAGGCTGCCTCCGCTTGGCCTGCGGTCAAAGGTTCACCGAGCGCGATGTCAGGGAGAGGAATTTCTTCCTCTGCATTCACCGGCACTCTATTGCGGTTTCGGCATTCTGGAGCAGGGACCAGGAAGGGCGCCTGACTCGCAAGGAAGGCTTTGAAGTCTGGAGTGTTGATGCTCTGGGTCGTCTTCAGGGGACCCTTGGTCGATTTGCGGTTCATGGATTCCTGTAGCTGAAGGTGGATAGGAACGTGAACAGCTTGAATACGTCGGTCCACGCCCTTCAAAGACAAGGTCACTTTGTTGTTTATGTAACTCGCGTCGACCAATAGAACCGCGCCGGACGGTCCCGTACTTAAACCAATGACTCGGGACTTTCTTTGTTCTACTGGATCTTGTCACTTAAAGCTTCAAAAAAAGTCCGACGGTCATGGGCACGAAGTGTTGCTGAAGCAAAATGCTGAAGTGGGTTGGACGCCGCCGGGCTCGAAAAGTAAAATTCGATTGTCAGATAGATCAAGTACCTGGATTTCCAAAGGCCAATTTGCCCATCCACCTCGAAGCTCCAAACCCTCAGTAGTACCAAGCGAGGAGAGAGGAGGTGGTTGGGTGTTAAGTGGCTGTGAGTGGCTGTGTAGGTTATCTGCCTCCCATGTAAAGTCGTTTCACCGCATTCCGCTGGCTCTAAATTCGTAAGAATAATTCGTGGGCCTCCAAAAAGAACTTGGGTGGGGTCCGTGCCTTCAGGATATTTTAACCCAAAGTGACTGAGACACAATGAAACGATGTCAGTTAGCACCGTGACTGGCAGATAATCGTGACGTCACGCTGATGCCAGGCTTCCTCGAATCCTCGAGCTTCCTCAAGCGCCGCCATCTCCCTGCAAGCGTACGCCGGCAATCCACATTGAACCTTCGATGCATGGCTGGAAAGTCCTTTCTGGCAACTTGAGACCTCAAGCAAATCCACGAAACCTGTTGCTGGATATGGACCTGGCCTAAATCTTGCCCGACCTCAATATCGCGCGAGAAAGCGCGAGAATTGGGTTGCTTGGACTCAGGCCCGGGCGCTAACGCTATGTTGTATCATCTGGATCAAGTATTCAAATCGCTCTATGACCATTTTTTTGGCTTTCAAATCACGAATCTCCGTTAACACATCTGCCCGTGCTTGCAAGCGGGACGACTCGAGGGGCTGGGGCAGTGGAATGGGAACTGTTCTGGACGTATGGTGTACACCATGGCCAGTGGTGCGTGATCCCGCCTTTATTCTTAATTCGATATTTTGCGCTTATGCGCTTCTTCAAGTTCGATTATAAGGCTCTCCCTCCATGCCGTGCCGTTGGTACAATGGACCCTCGAGCGCCACGAACTACGGATGCGTGGGGACCGCTCAGGGCCGCCGATCGTCTCGCGACTCGACAATGTTTTGGTCGGATCCATCCGCCGGAATATATGAGGCACGACATTTCCGTTCAATCCAGCTAGTTACAGCTGCCTCAATTCACACTCCAGGGCGACCCACATGCTTGTGCTGCGTTTACACACCTGCTACATACATCGCAAAAGGCTGGGAACTTAAAACCGTGCAGACCGGTGATCGATGATTTTTACGCTTGTAACTGATGCTGACTCGCTGCAGCGTTGCCTGGGTCGATGTATGCTCCTTGCGACGAAGTTCTGTTGCTTCATTTCTCTTTTTGACTCCCTACATTTTTTTGTGCTCTACCCAGCTCTACCGAACTTTTCAGCGATGATATGAAGATTCTGTACAAACACCGAGATTCGTCAGCTATCCTCAAGCTATACTGAAGCATATTTTAGCTCTCTTTAATTTTCTCTTCAGCCTTGCACGTTTTCCAAGTCAAACCCGAAAAGCACGACTGACAGGCTTTGGTCTTGTTACTTCCAAGGGTCAACGCCCTCTCCCCATCTCGTCCCTCCATGATTCAGACCGGTATCATCCCCAACGCGCACAATGACCTGGTTACCGACGCGTCTTACGACTTTTACGGGCTCAGACTCGCGACTTGTAGTCTAGATCAACGGTCTGCCGCGCTGTGCATCTTCGCAACTCATTTCTTACTTGCTTCAGCATAAAACTGTGGCAGTTGGACGAGACCAACGGTAGCTGGGCTCTGGAGGACGACTGGAAGGTTTGCGACCCTGCAACAGCCTGTCTTTTCGTGCCATGACTCCGATCTAGGCCCACGACGCGGCAGTCTCCAAAATCAGCTGGGCGCACCCCGAATTCGGCACCATTATAGCGTCTGCATCCTTCGACAGAACCGTAAAAGTATGGGAACAGACCTCGGGCGTCGGACTGCCCGATTCGCAGCAAGTCGCGGTCAACGGAAATGGTGGAAACGCGTCGCAATCCAGCCCCCCTTCTACCTCGCGGTGGATTGAGCGCGCCGTCTTGCCTGAGGCTCGGGGGACTGTAAGAGCTGTAGAGTTTGCGCCGCATCATTTCGGTTTGAAATTGGTGCGTTAATATTTATTCCGTCTTGCAAGCCTACTAACGTCAGGCAGGCCTCAATTTCTTCCGACAACCACCTCCGAATCTACGAGTGTCTGGAACAGCCCTCGTTGACGACGTGGCAACTTTCAGAAGAAGCGGACGTCCAGGCCTTGCCGCTAAGCCCGTCCGTATCACCCTTGACCCGCGCGCTGCAGACGAACGCTCTCGCCACCCCCACGCAGACCAGCTCAAGCCTCGATGGAGCCTCCGCCCCGCTTATTGCACAAGCTCTCCAGCAAGGCCTGCAGCAGTCCTCCACGCAGCCGAGACCCGGCCTGGGCAACCGCGAAGCAGACGGCGGCTGGTGCATCTCGTGGTGCAAGGACCGCTACTGGGGCGAGCTCATCGCCGCGGGCAGCGGCACCTCCGGTGTGATCAAAGTCGGCGCCCGTCTTCCTTCGTGTTTCTTTGCGTCTCGCTGACAGTTAGTTGCATCAGATCGTCCAGCTGTTACCCTCGAACCGGCCCACGACCATTCTGACTTTGGACCCGTCTCCGGCCGCGGAAGACGCGCCGGTGGATCCAGACGCGGCTACGTCTGCGATTACGTCCGTCTCGTGGGCGCCGTCGTGCGGGCGGTCGTACCACCTCATCGCGACCGGCGGACGGGACGGGCACGTCCGTATCTGGCGGCTAAAGCCAGGGGAGGAGGCGGACGATGATATGGCGGACGTCGAGGACGGGCGGTGGACCGCGAGCGTTGTCGCAGATTTTGAGCAGCACAAGTAGGCTTTCCGGCTTTCGCACTTTTTTTTTCTGACTCGTCTCGCAGGTCCGCGGTCGGGAGGGTAGAGTGGAATATTACTGGGTCTGTCTTCCTTGACTTTCGTTGCTTACTTACCTGACGGCTTCCTAGAACGGTGCTGTCGTCAGCGGGGAACGACGGTCGCATCCGCCTGTGGAAGGCTACATCGGGCAATGTCTGGCGGCCTGCTGGCAGCATCGGCGTCGAGCAATCAGACGAGCAGGACAACGAACACCGCGCTGACAAGGACATCGACATGGAGTAGCCGGTCGTGCTAGTAGCATGTGTATGCATTGTCTCTGACTGTACTGATACATTTTGTTAACTGCTCGACGCGCTTTAATGCCTTCACCACCAATCGCCATGGTCCTTCATCGCGTCGGCAACCTTGATGAAGCCCGCTACGTTAGCACCCGCCAAGAGACTAGGGAGCACGTCGCTCTTGGCTTCCTCGCCAGACCACTTCGACCCTACGTTCAGGCAGATCTGCGAGAACGCCGTGCGCATGAGCAACAGGCATGGCCGGTTAGCGGCGAGTGGCTCACCTCGTAGCAGTCGGTCATTATACCCTTCAGCTTCGCATCTACCTTGTCGGGTGTCCATCCAAGGCGCTGGCTGTTCTGAGCCATCTCGAGCCCGGAGACAGCCACACCGCCGGCATTGGAAGCTTCTGAAGGACAGCATCAGGTGCTGCCATACCGGATCGAAAGAAAGAAAAACGTACTTCCTGGCGCATACCAGACCCCAGCGCCGCCCTTCTTCCGCGAGGCCTCGAACACCTCGATGGCCTCTTGCGTGCATCCCTGTACAGCCGCGTCAGTGGATATAATTTGGAATGGGAAGATCCCGCAGACCATGTTGGAGCCTTCTGCGACGATGCGCACACCGGCTTTGACAAGTGCCTCCGCCTCTTCTGCGGAGACTTCGTTCTGCGTGGCGCCGGGCAGCGCAATGTGTACCTCCGGGAGAAGCGTCCACGGGCGTTTACCTTACAGAGCGCAGCATGAGCAAGGATCCCGGGGCCGCGGAGGAGGAGACCGCCTCACCAGGATAGTACTTGTACTTCTGGTCAGACGCAAAGGACGCGAACGACTCGAGTGATCCGCCCTTGAGCTTCAGGGTCCCGACGCTCTCTACTACGTCCTTGGTGAAGCCACCGTCTGTAGCAATCAGGGAGCCCTGGGAATCGGACAGGGACAGCACGGTGCCCCCGAGCTCGATAACCTTCAGGGCAGTGAACTGCGCCACATTGCCTGAGCCGGAGATAGCCACGAGGGTCGACGGCTTGGAGAGGCTGTATTCCGGGCACGATTTGGCGATCATCTGAAGCATCTTCAGCCGTGTCTGGTGCTGGACAAGACCGCCATACGTACGTGCTCGACGAAGTAGATGAGGCCGTAGCCTGTGGCCTCTGGCCGGATGAAGCTTCCACCCCAGCTCTTTCCTTTACCGGTGAGAATGCCGACGTACTCGTTCCGTAATTTCTTGTAGGCTCCGAACATGAAGCCGATCTCTCGCCCACCCGTACCGATGTCACCAGCTGGAAAATACGCGTCAGGGACAAGAATGCACCACCGAAGCAGGGGACACCGACCCGGGACATCCGTATCCTGGCCGATGTGGCGGAAGAGCTCAGCCATGAAGGAGGTGCAGAAGCGCCTGATCTCGCTGTCGGACTTGCCCTTCGGGTCGAAGTCGGACCCTCCCTTCCCGCCGCCCATCGCCAATCCCGTTAGCGCATTCTTGAACGTCTGCTCGAACCCGAGGAATTTCAAGATGGACAGGTTGACGCTGGGGTGGAGACGCAGGCCGCCTTTGTAGGGACCCAGGGCAGAATTATACTGCACGCGACTCAGCGAGAGGCTCTACATGATTTTTTGACTGCAGTTGCACTCGCCTGGACGCGAAATCCTCGGTTGACCTGGGGCTGGCCCAGGTCGTCTTCCCAGACTACACGGAACTGAAGCACGCGTTCAGGAATCTGCACGATCTCGAAAGCCTTCTTGTATGCAGGGTTCGCCGCGAGGAAGGGACCCAGGCTGTTAGTCAGCTCGCTCAACGCCTTCACGCAATGAGAAAAAGAACAAAGTAAGTAAGGAATGAAGGCCTTACTTGCTCGAATTCGGGTTCGACGGGTAGGACCATTGGTGGAGGAGAATAGAGAATAAGACGAGGGTGACTTCAGGCTTTAAAAGTAGCACGATGCTCCGCACCGCTCCTCTTATACGTATACCTTATCTACGAGTTCTGAAAAGGATACATTCCTTATCTTCATGACTCGAACGAGGAGCGCGCACGCGTCGAGGATCGTCGCGGCAAAACTCGGAGGCGGAACGGAGTAAGTATCAGAGCGCATAGTGGTGAATAGCAGTAATCCCCAGTTTGGTCGCCGTAGGGAGCCACTGAGCGGTGCTCTTGAATTCGGTTTTCCGCATTCCAAGCTCGCTGATAATAATCCATGCCTGGGGCGGAAGGGGAACTAAAAATGTGGACCGTGTGGTAGATAGCGGAACAAGGGGTGCGCGTCCACTTTGACTTTCGGACTCGGGCTGGTTCGGCCGAAGACCATACACGATCACGCGTGGTTGATTTTGTTGGTTCAATTTTTTCTAGCGTGCATCACACAGAGGGAAAGGCCCCCATGAAAACCATAGCGAGTTCTGGCCACTACGCATCATTTAAGCTCTTCATCCGTGTCCGTCCATTTTTCCACGTCGGATTATCCTAGCATGCTCAGTGCGATAAAACACAAGATAAAGGACTCCATGGATGATATCGAGCCTTCCGCTGGCTTAGACTCTCTCTGAATATAACTGACGACATGGCAATGGCCTGGCCCCTAGGAACTTATAGCTCTGTGCAAGCCCTGTGAGTCAACACCCCAAAGATGCGGAGAACATCTGAATCGGAATGAGTACTACAAAATTCTCGAGCCTTGTAAAATTTGAGAAGCCTGGATGTGGTGCTCCCCACCGCCTGGTAGTATCTTGGTAGTATCCAAGTACTCTCAAATGCAAAGACAAAACGAAGGACCGCTAAAGGTGACGTACACTGTACGTATCTAATCTTATCAATCCACACGCCACGGGAACATCCGTTTCCCAAGCCGGGTCTCACGGTTTTCTCCTTCCGACTCCACGCGATCCTCTCGAGTCCAACGACCATCGCACTGCGGAAAATAAGATGTTTCGGCGCTGCACTGATACTTAAAGTATCAGCGTCAGAACAGCGGGACGGGCCGGGCCGGCCTTCCAGTGCTGATACTTTAAGTATCAGTAACGTTTTAGGGCGACCCGAAACCTTTTAAATTTTCCGGAGTGTCGGAGAAAAAAAATACCGCCACGGCTCACTCGCCTCGATGATGGATTGCTGACATGAACTCGCTGCCAAGGGTTGCTTTGGTGCACTATTACCCTTCTGAGATGGATTCGCGACTCGGACAGACGGTTGGCTGTCAAGAGGCCTTTCGCGGCGCAGTCTCCACGCCAAAATTCCTGTGTCTTTCTACGCAAATCCCGCAGCTCTGGATCTATATCAACACACCAGTGAAAATTCCGCAGTTCTGGATCTATATCAACTCTCCGTTTCTGTCTACGCACCAGCGGCAGGTCCCGCAGCTCTGTATGTGTATCAACTCGTTTAAATAGATTGGTTTCTCCCATTCTCATTCCAGTATCCCGATTCGGCTGTTGCACAATGCAACTTTTTCTCTTCTTCGCTCTGGCTTCAGCTGTTCAAGTCTCCATCTGCTATGCAGTCTCCGTCTCCATTGAAACAACGTCTGGTCTACTGGAAGGCTCAGAAAGCAACGGACGCGAGTTTCCCCCGTAGCGTGGGTTCAATTCACATACTGATTTCCATTCGCAGTGTTGACTTTCAAGGGTATCGTAAGCATTTATTTTATTCTCTTTTGTGTTCAACAGGCGCTCAACATGGCCCTTCTCCAGCGATTCGGGCTGTCTCCAACGGGGTCCCTACGTTGGGAACCTCCGGTTCCTTTTACTTCCAAAGCCCCCCAGAATGCAACGAAGTTGGGTCCGTCCTGCGTGCAACAGTTTCCCTTCGCGTCCATCGATGAAAGCCTGTTCAATACCCCACCGCCTCCAGAAAACGAAGATTGTCTCTTCCTGTAATTGCCTTTCCCAGACTCTCAATTATAACAGCACCCTGACACTGCTTACTAGTAACGTGTGGGCCCCAGCATCGCGCAAACAAACTCTCCCTGTTGTTATATGGATCTACGGCGGGTGAGTAACTCCGTGTCGACGGAATCTACGAAGCTAAGATTTCGGGCGGCAGGGCTTTGGCATTTGGAACAGCATCTCTGGCGGAATACGACGGCGCCTCCCTGGCCTCCAATCAAGACATCGTCGTCGTAACATTCAACTACAGAACCAATGTCTTTGGCTTCCCCGAGAGCCCAGACCTTCCCCTTGCGGAAAACAACCTTGGTTTTCTCGACCAAGGTCGGTCAATATTGATATCACCCCATGCGTTGTTCTTCATGCCTTGTTTTTCAGAACTCGCATTCAAATGGGTCCAACAGAATATTGCTCAGTTTGGTGGCGATCCGACACGAGTAACGATTATGGTGAACTCCCTTGGCTCTTTAAATTTGAACATCCTCCTAAAGTTTACAGGGTCAATCTGCTGGTGCTGCGTCAATTGCAGCTGCCTATGCACGGCATGCGCCGGGTGAGGCGCCTTTTCGCGCGGCGATAATGTTATCGATGGACTCGGTGCCCCCCTCTGAGTCCCCAGCGGCGTTCGCGTCGTTCAACGACATGGCCTCCGGCCTAGGCTGCATGCAAGCGCCGGGTGCCGCACGTTTAGCGTGCCTCAAGAATGTCTCCGCCTCCACAATTCGAAACTTCACAAACAGCCCGTCCAGCGGTGTCTGGGGCGGTCTCCTTGACAAGTATGTCTTCATACTGCGTCTCTGCATAATTTCAGCATATTGAGGACACACATAATAGCGTAACTTTGTTTGCGGATCCCCTGCAGCGCATCCGGACTGGACAGACGGCCAGAGTGCCTTTCATGATGGGCCATATGCAAGACGATGGGAGTCTTTTTGCGCTGGACCAGACGGACCTTGCGGCATATCTTGCCAATGATTTCGGCACGCTGGTCACCGCTGACCAGGTGCGGGCACTCTACCCCAGCGGATTGAGCGACAACGCCGTTATTGCGGAGGTCGTCAAGGACATGGTGTTCCTCTGGTCGGTGTTCCAACCTCTTCCCCGTATCTCATTTACATAACATCCTACAGCCCTGTGGAGCTCTGGGGCGCCGCCGCCGTCGGCGCGGGGATCACAAATGTATATCGGTACGCGTACGGTAGGGTCTTGTCCTCCTCGATTCCGCTTCTCGTCTAACAGAAGTACCTCGCAGGCGCAGTTTTTGCTGATCTTCAAGTATTCCCCAATGCTGGCGCATGGCACAGCTCAGAAAGTGGGCGCTTCCACGGCATCACCAACATTGAATCGAATCATGCTGACCCGTGTATCGCAGTTCCCGAAATTTTTGGGACCTTCAATGCAACAACCGCCACAGCGTCAGAGAAGATGCTCTCGAAGACGATGCAAACGGTCGTCGCCAATTTCATCAAGAATCCCACCGTGGCGCCTACGCCGAATTGGCTTCAATATGTTCCTGGGAATACGACGACGACCTTGGCTAAGCTCGCGTATGATGGAAACGTCGCGCTGGGGAATGTGGTGCAAGCCGCTGGGAGTAACTCTCTTGTGCGTGCAGTTTCTACCCCAAAGCTTTGGCTGCACTGCTGATTTGACCCGTAGGACTCGCCATGCGATACGCTGTGGAATCAGTTTTTGGATGGCTGACTTCGAACCTTCGTAACCCAAATTGAACATTATAAATAATTAACTGCCTGCTAAGGCTCGATATATTGTGACACAATTTCTTGTTGGTGAATCTGGCAGGCGGATCGACGGTCCTAGGATACTGCGCTTCCACGATTTACGGGCTTTGACCGGTTGGCTGGTATTTTAAAAACATCAACATCGGCTTTGCTCGGGGTTCGGCTTACGGTGTCTTGAAAGCTTTGAACTTCCGGCTGGGAGCGTTCAGCTCTGTCCGTGGTCGTCTGACCAAGTTTTGAGGGGTTGACTTCTCTTAAGCTCCGAACTCCAAGGGTTCTACTTATCTGCGAAATTAGCCGTCGCCGAGGTCAACGCAAACTGCGTTGATTCGGAGGCATTCATCCAAATGACCGTCGAAACTCGAAGCAAGTACGCCCGAAGTCCTCCCGTTTACTGTGCCAAACACTGTCCTGCCATTGGCAACGTCTGAGAGAGAGGGCGCCATCGATAAGCAGGTCGCCAGAAGTGATGCTATGACACTCGTTCCTTGCGTCCGCCGGAAAATCCGAGGAGACCGTTAGCGGCGGCTGACCCGCCTTGATCGATGGTTTATGGAAGAGAAGTAGAGCGAAGTCGACGCTCCGGACCGAACCCAACGAAGACGCAGATAAGCTTGACAGCAAAGCAACATGTTTCGGGGAGGACCGCGTTTTGTGAGAAATGAATATTTCGTCTCTTTCATGCAGGTTGGTCGAGAGACAAAGATTGGCGATCAAGAAAACTCAATCATCGATTGCTGTGATCTTGTCGAATGCTTCGACGTCCAGGCGCCGTAGTCGCTCGTGGGCTCTCGTGGGGACATGTAGGCGAGCAGCACACGGGCCGAAAGATCCCGAGCGTGTGCGAACTTGAAGCGGAGGCACTATTTTTGGTTACGCGCTGCCTGGCACTGGTCTCGGCCGTCATCGGTGACGATAGTCAAAGAGAAGATCCCAGCGTCGCAGATCATGGAAAGCAATAGAAAAAAGGGCCGCGTTTGAGGCGTTGTCTGGTTTAGCTGTCATGCAGACGTGAGGCAACGGTCCCCCCGGGAAACAGAGCTTAAGGAGGAGAGCCCTGAAATGGCCATGGCGGTCAGAATCCGATGAAGAACGTCTTTGAGCACTTTTGAGCCCGCGAAGCGTTGGCGCTTGGTGGGCAAGAAGAAGGATTCCCTTTGGGCAATTTGTCCTTGTTTTTTCCTTCCGTTCCGGGTGACCCTGGACGACGGAAGCAGCGGACGAAACCTACACCGAGGCCAAATCGAGGCCAACCCTCCGGGGCCCTAGGTGGATCATAGATCACGCAGGATGAGCTAACGTGCGGCCAATAGCGAGGGGAACGGGGACGTATATGATCTACAGCCTCATTTCAAAGCTGTCGGCATTTTAGGACTCGCCCTTCAAAGCCTCGTGTCCGAACGCGTTTCTTTGCCTACCGGAGCTATCCTAACCGCAGCGGAAACTGTATATAACCCTGCTCGACCTCGAGCATTCCTATCCTCCCACCAACATGACCCTCGCCTACGCTGCTCCGTATCCGCGCCACTCAGCCTTGCCGCAAGCAGATCTCGGTTACGGCGAACCGTCGGTCGATGGTGGCCAGTTCGCAATCGCAAGAGTCAATGGGGTGATTCGGCTTGTGCAGGGTGTGTGCATTTGCTTTGCGCGTTGCCACAGTCTTTGACCGTTCTTTCATGCACAGTTTCATTAGCCACGCCAGCCTCAGCTCTTACCACTGTCGATGTCAAAATCTTCAGGTACGCCATTCTGCGTCCCTCTGCTGGGCCTTTGTTGCCGACTTAATTTCCCTTGACAGACACGAATTTATCCACATTTTCCGATATTTGGAGTGCAAGACGCTCCATCCAACGGAAGTGCATATCATCGAGATGATTGACGACCATCACAAGACATACGAGCAGGAGAACGACACCGTGTTTCTCGCGAAAGACGTCATGGAGCGAATCAGCAGACTGACCAGTCGCGCACCTGCACCACATATTCAACAGTTTTCGCGAATGAGACGGCGATGATGCGAACTGGGGAGAGTTTCTGACGGCTATATTTTCTGCACGCACTTGTATTTCTAATCATCACGCATTTTTTCTCTCGTTCCTCAACTCACTTGCCCGAAGCCCAGTGCGATTCTACTCACTTGTCCCGATGCCCTCAGTGGCTCCCCGTTGTATTGTCATTGCCGTTCTTGCTCGAGAAGCTGCTGTACGTCAGAGGAAGTAGGCTCAACCAGCCTTAACTGCACCGATGCTCCTTCGCTATCTACTCTACTATGACTACGGCCACGCAAAAGGGCAACCACCCCGCAGCTGCGGCTGCAACACGGTCTCAGCGGTTGAGCAATTTCCTTCGGTATTGTGGCGTCGAGACCCACGGGTCAGTCTCCTCGACCTTCATATCTCCGCCCCCGAATATATAACCAAAATAGAATTGCCCCGATCCCCGAGGTCGAGCGGGTGGACACGCGCAATTATCAGCTATTCCTGCTGTGGTTTTCGGCCAACATGAATATACCGACGTGACAGCATCAATCCTTGCTGTAAGACGCAATTCTGACAACACTTCTAGCCTCGTTGTTGGAGCGGGCGGTCCTGTGGTTTTCAAACTCTCCTTCCTCAACACCGCCATCAACTTGTTAATCACCGATGCCTTGTACGTGTGGTCGTAATCCCTGGCCTCCACCGCTGATATTTTGGGTAAAGCGGTTGCATTATCCCTGCCTATTTGCATGTCTCTTCGCTGGCACGGCCGAGGTCGATACTGATCCCGCTTCCATACACTCAGCGCCACATTTGGTCCGAAATTGGGCACACGAGCTATGGTCCAGGCGTAAGCTCTGCAAGCCATTAATACTCTTGTCAAATAAATATTTTTTCCTAGACGGTACTCTTGGGGGTGAAGCGGCTGCGTACACCCCTGTTTGTCTACTTATTTTGCCTCAGGGTCTATGGCATTGCTATCCCAAGTTTTCTCAATGTTCTCTCGATGATATTTTATCTCTTCTCTAGTTTCATAATCGGGGGGCAAATACTCGCCATGGTCTCGAGCCACCTTACCCCCACGACAGGCATAGTCATCGTTGCCCTCATCTCGCTGGTGGTAACTCGGGTTTCTGTCACCTCCTTGATTTGTCTGACGCGCTTCCTCCTAGGTCAGTTTCTGTGGCTACAAAATTCTACACTGGTGCGAAATTGTCAAACTTCATTTCATGATATCAAGTGGGAAACATTTGTACGACGCAGGTTCGAAGCTGTCGCCTGGATCCCGACCGTTCTCGGGTTGTGCGTCATGCTCGGCATCGGGCGACACCACCTGGCTTCTGGACCGTCGTATCCGCCCCCAACTATTGCAGCGACTCTATCCTTTGCGGCCGCAGTCGCCGCTGGCGATCTATCCTGGTGCACGGTCAGCCCAGACTATGGGGTGTACCATGACGCCAAGGCATCGAGGTATGGACTCCTAGGCCCCGCGAACGGCCCCGGGCTTCTACTTCTACTTAATCTCCTCTAGCGCAAGGATCTTTACGTATGCTTATCTAGGGATATTCCTGCCCAGTGTATGCACCTTTTGGTTGGGTTAGCTCTGGAGCACGACGACTGAGCCCAGTGTATTTTGCAGATCATACTGCACCTTGTGGGGGCTGCGTTTGCGGCTGCGGCACCGGGCGTCCCTTCCTGGGCAGCCGGGTACAAGCATGGGAACGACATCGGGGGTCTCCTTTCGGCGGTGTTGGAGCCCTGTGGGGACTTTGGCAAATTTCTCATGGTGCTTATGGCGCTGGCGATTTCGGCGGTGACTGCTCCGACTATGTACTCGTTCGGTGCGTTTCTCTTGTTTCAATTCTAGTCTGCTTATTGGTTGAGTAGGATTCAGCTTGATGAATGTCAGCAATGTGTTCACCAAGGTTCCCCGTTATGTGTACGCGATCATCGCGACGGGGATGTAAGTGTCAATAATTCATCTTTGGACCAGCGACTCAAAGGTTTATCTCAAGCTGCATCCCTCTCGCTCTGGTCGGACAAGCACGGTTTTACGGCGTCCTTGTCGCATGCCTTGGCAAGAATTTACGGTTCAGCTCGATTAACCCTGTGCTGACGTTAGAATTCAAGATCTCATCGGCTACTGGTCTGCCTCTTTTGCGGGCATCGTAACCATCGAGCACGTCATCTTTCGCCGCTGCGACTTTGCACGGTACAATCTGGAGCACTGGAAGGACCCGAAAAAACTCCCGCCAGGTCTAGCTGCCCTTCTATCGTTTTTCGGCTCATTCGCCCTGATCATGCCCTGCATGGAGCAGACGTGGTTTGTCGGGCCAATCGCCAAAGCCGGAACGGGCGATATCGGGCTTGTGGTTGGGTTTTTTACCGGAGGTGCCTTGTACTGGGCGCTTCGGCCATTGGAGAGACGCTTATTTCCCGGACACAGTGGTTGAATTTAGTTGACAAGTGGTCTGCAATGAATTGTTGAATTTCTGCTCGATTTTTTCTTTCGGAGGGGCCGGGAGGCTGCAGTTGAGAATTGGTTTACAACAAAATCAGATCTATTCTCGAGTGCCTCTTTTGCCCCCGGTCTAGGGAGCATGTAACGGATAGTTTACAACGAACTACCGAATTTCTTCTCGATTTCTTCCTTCTCCTTCGCCCATGACGGTCTCGGAATACGGAAACCATCGCTGAGTCTCACGTATGTCGTGTCACCCAGCCGTCCAATCGCTTTGAGCTTTGCGGGATCGACAACACCCTGATCATTCAGGACGGCCTTGCGAGCGTGGATATATTTGACGGTCCCAAGAATAAGGTTGGCTGTCACCACACCGGCGGCATTCTTGATTTCTACGTTTTGCAGGAGCTGAGGGCGTATCAATTGCATGCATCGGTCCGAATTCGAAGCTCTTATAGGCTTACCTCGCATTCAAGGGCAAATGCCGATTCTTTCACCCGAGCAGGCTTCACGGAGACCTATGGACGAAGATGAATGAGGTTAAGTTTCCGGCTGCTTCGGACGAACGCTAGGCTCCTGTGTCAAACCGCTCAAAGCCCATTCACTGACACCCGGCGGGGCGTCAATGGAGCAGCCGTTCGCTTGCGCAATCCACGGCTCGCTGATTATATTAACGGTGAACCCTTTCGTTGCTTTGATATTGTTGGCGGTGTCCTTGTGCCTCGGAGAGCCCGTACAGGAGACAGAGATGACACACGGGTTAGTCGAGACCTTGGACGCGAAACTCAGATTAGTTTGCAAGCGAAGTAAATTAAGGTGACCTGATTGAACCAACTGAAGAGCCTCAGCGCGTTAACTGGTATGAAATATAAAGCTGCAAGTACCTAAATGGCGCAAGGTTCTCCACTCCGTCCTCAGCGATTGTGGAGACAAAAGCGACAGGCCGCGGGACGATGCCCGTCGTGCACAACGAATACACGATCCTGGTATCTACATTAATTGTGGGGCTCGAAATTGAGGAGCAGAGTTACCTCGGATCTTCCTCTGAAACGTTGACCGTCTTCCAGCCCTCCTCTGCCTCGTCTGCCCATTTTTTGCCTTGCTCGGTCGCAGTAATGGGTTCTCCAAAAGTCCAAGACGGATGCGGTGGTTGAGTGTATTTAAAATCCGAGGTATCAAACGAGGGGAGGTCAGACTGGCTCATAGTTGATATGGCTCTCGATAAGCTGCGCTTGACGTGCACTCGAAGATCAATCGAAGCTTGTCAATCTCGGCCCTCGCGGCAAGCCTTTTTTTGTCCCCAAACCGCCTGAAAAAAAAACCCAAAAAAATGGCCTGCCGTCGCCCCTCGGTTTCCGTATTCTGCCCCTTGATTTCGAGGTTGGACGAGCAGTTCCGACCAGTGCAAGAAGAATTGCGATTGACTGCGATTCGGGCGATTATTGATCGATCACGGCCCGATTTGGTAGCTGACCACCTCTGAGCTCATGCTCCGAGTCGCTCACGGGTTCCGGCATCTTGCTTGGTCCTCCAAGTCCGCCTCTCTACCCCGTTCTCTACCCACCACCCTCTCCAGACGATTCACCATGGGCGCTGGCACACAGACGGTCGACACGTCGCACAGACTGGATAATCTCCGCCAATTATTGGCTCAAGAGCAGGTCCAGGCCTTCGTGGTTCCCAGCGAGGACCAGCGTGCGTGCAATCTTCGCTGAATGCGCCACGTCTAATCCAGCTCATGAAGACTCGAGCGAATACCTTGCCGAGTGCGACGAACGCAGGGCTTTCATTTCTGGCTTCAATGGGTCTGCAGGTGTGTTACCGCGCCCTGTTTTTCGTTTCCCGATCTGAACCCTTCATCAGGTTGTGCGATAATCACCAACAATCAAGCCTTTCTATTCACGGATGGACGGTATTACCTTCAGGCGGAGCAACAGCTGGACAAGTGAGCTATTTGTTGCGGCTTTTCTTTTAGGGCTCATGGTCCTCGCCCAGAAATTGGACCCTGATGAAGCAAGGGCTTCCAGGTCAATCGCTGCTTCTCTGTGGTTATGAAACTACTGAACGGACATGATGATAGACGTCCCCACTTGGCAGGAATTTCTATCCAAGGTTAGCTCTTGCACGTCGAGCAGCTGGATTCTGCTGAACCACATCCAGAAAATCAATCCGTCTTCCCGCATAGGGATAGATTCCACCCTTATCTCAGCCGGTGCGCTGTCCATTTCTGGGGACGAGAACAAACCTTGAATGCATTCACACAGCCGATGCTGAAGCTTTGACCAAGGCATTGAAGCCTCGGGGATCAGAGCTCGTTTCTTTGAGCAAAAATCCCGTTGACTCCGTTTGGGCGGCGGACCGCCCTCCTCGGCCAACGAGTCAAGTATTTTCACTGGATGTGAAATATTCAGGTAGAAATTGTCAACCGGACAGCGCTTGATTCTCACCTTTTGCGAGGTGAATCGCATTCGGATAAAATCAAGAGGCTTCGCGAAGAAATTTCGAAGAAGGAAGGTAAAGCGATGGTCGTAACCATGCTCGATGAAGTTGCTTGGCTCTTCAACTTGCGTGGTGCCGACATCGCCTACAATCCGGTGTTTTTCGCATATGCCACTATAACCCCGGACAAAGTCACCCTTTTCATCAATCCTGATCAACTCGACGATGCGGCTCGTCGCAGCTTAGGGGACGAAGTTGTGATCCAGGATTACACCACATTCTTCGACAAGCTCAAGGGCCTCGCAAAAGAGGTCGATTTGGATGGAAAGGTAATTTTCTTTCAATAGAGGGAGAATAACACCCTCATCTCGTTCGTCCGTAGAAGGTACTGCTTGGCGATAAGTCGAGCCTTGCCGTGGCCGAGGCAATTGGCGAGGTGAGCACATTTTTTTCCTCGCTGCGCCATGGAAAGCCTGACACGACAGCTAGGGCAATTATGTCCTCGTTCCTTCACCAGTCGCCGAAATGAAGTCCATAAAAAATGAAACAGAACTGGAAGGGTTCCGTCAGAGCCATATCCGTGATGGCGCTGCGTTGACTCGGTATTTTTCGTGGCTCGAGGAACAGCTTGTTTCCGGCGCTGAGGTTAACGAGAGCCAAGCTGCCGACAAGCTCGAAGAGTTCCGATCGTAAGTGCATTATTTTCACATTTGCATTTTCTTTTCAGTTGTTACAGCGAACTTGAACTATTCCGTGGGCTCTCTTTTCCAACAATATCGTCCACTGGCTCAAACGGCGGTACGAACCACTCCATAAAATCTTGCCAAACTTATCAAACCGCCAACAGCAATCATCCATTACTGCCCCGATCCCAACGACTGCGCTGTGATTAAACGGGATCAGGTTCGTGCTGTCCTTATTTGCCAACGCCTGTTTGATGGTTCTCTTTCTAGATCTACCTCTGTGACTCTGGAGGTGAGTCGACCGGCCCGGAAACTGTGCTGGATGACTTACTGGTGGAATACAGCTCAATTTTACGACGGCACCACTGACGTTACCAGAACCTGGGTATCCATGTACTTCGAAAGTATGGAAACAGAGTGACTAACTTTTCGCAGCATTTCGGTACACCGAACGCAGAGGAGAAGAGAGCCTTCACTCGCGTCTTGCAAGGCCATATTGCTATCGACAAGTTGATCTTCCCCAACGGAACAACTGGTAAAGCGGCAGTCTTCAGTTCGTTCCGATCGCTGATTCTTTCTTGTATCAGGTTATATCCTGTGAGCTGCACCTTTAAGCTTCCTACCTTTTCGTCTAATAGCGATCGAAGCGATGCGTTCGCCAGGAGAGCTCTATGGGAAGATGGACTGGGTTTGTGATCTTTACACTGAGCGTATAAATTCCACTCAAAAGTTCTCAGATTATCGGTTAGTTTTCCATGAACATGGACCCAATCAGTCTCATAAAACGCCACAGCCATGGGACGGGCCATGGTGTCGGGCATTACCTGAACGTTCATGAAGGTGCGAACGAATTGAACCCTTTTCTTCGTGTCTTGAACACTCGGGATCAGGTCCTCAAGGAATGGGAGTTCGTCTAGCGTACAATTCAACGGCTCTGAAACCGGGGATGACTGTGTCCAACGAGCCAGGATATTATGCGGACGGTAGTTTCGGTATCCGAATTGAGAACATTGTTCTGGTTCGGAAAGTCGACACGCGCAATAATTACGGAGACAAGGGATTCCTAGGCTTTGAACATGTCACCATGTAAGTCTTGCATTCGATTCATTTCGATCCTTCTATAACTTGTTCCAGGTGCCCTATCCAAACCAAGCTCATTGACAAATCACTGTTCACTGCAGAGGAGGTGCGGTGGTTGAATGACTATCATGCCGAGATCTTCAAGAAGGTTTCCGGTCTGCTGCAAAACGATTCGCGAGCGTTGGAATGGCTGAAGAGAGAATGTTCTGCCATTTAGCACCGTCTGTTTAGAATCAAGCTTACGTTGCAATATGTGATCGATCAGTAGCCTAGCCGCTCAAACGTGTCTTCGCAGCCCTTCTCTTGCGTTCTCCCCTCTCTTCGACTTGCACACCCTCCCGTTGCACAATGCCGACGGACTTCAACCCCACGTATTGCTATCATTACGTCGGCAAAGGCTGTAGATTTGGCGAAGGTTGTCGGCTGCGGCACGACATCCAAAAGTGCTCTTGCGGGCTGGTCCTGTTGGCGCATAACATGCGCCCTCACCTGGCGGGCCAGCGGCATCGGTTACTTTCGAATACAAAGCAAACCGAGGGGGCCCAAGAGTCGCGGAGCGTTTCTCGACCGAATCAACAGCCCGCAACTGTGAGTAAAATGTACATATTTCGCCTCATCTACCTCTAATCGTCATCCGAAGGCGGCTATACCCAATCTCCACAATGCCACCGAGGAGGCGATGGAATCCTCTGTCTGTGAACTCTGTGGCAGAGAGCTGGCCGCCGTCGAACGAGTAGCTCATATCAAATGGCACGTCAGGATGCGTAAAAAGCTGTTCTCTGACGCTGAGGCCATGGCGGCTGAGGCTGAGGAAGACAAAAACGGAATCACTGTCTCTCACAAAGAGGGCCTTGATTTCGGAATTGTTAGTCCAGATGATTCTGTCTTTCTCGACATCACGATTCTCAAAACGGGATTCCAATCCCGTATTGTGTTGGAAACGACTGCCGTACGGGGGGACGAGACCAAGTCAGTCTTGATCTCGGTGCAACAATCAACTCTCATATGATCTCTCCAGGTTCTCGATATCCCTGGCAGGGAAATCTAGATGGATTAATCCCCATGCCGCTCGAACGCTTTCGGTCCAGTTTCACCCATCGTTCGATGGGGAATATAAGGATGTCCTCGAGCTACTTTTTCTGGATACTTCAACCAGAGATCGGTTTCTTATTACTCGGAAACTCTGCGCTGTCGTCGGTTCAAAAGATGACCATCAACAGCTCAAACCTAAAGCTCCGTATGCTCGTCGTAAACCGGCTCCGTTTCAATTCGATGGCCCCATTATCCGTAGCCTGCGCCCTCCGAATTGGGGGCCAACCAAATGGACTTCGCGACTCCTGGAGTACAAGTCACCGGACGCTCTAATCCAGGTCGCGTTCGGGCCCCACTCGGGCACCAACACGAAGACGATTTTACAAACAGTGAAGCAGTTTCTGCCCGACGCCTTCACTTCAAACACATACGCACAATTCTTCCAAGTTATGCTGTATATCGAAGACGAACAGATGAGGCACGTCTCCAGACAGGATACTTTAACCATACTCATGAAATTCATCGTGCAGGCAGGATTTAGAAATGTATGCAATGACGGACGTCGAGCTGAAACCCAGTCATCCCCGATACGAGTCAGCATCACCTTTTTCCCTTGCGCATGGATCGAGGAGCTCATTTTGGCAGTCTTCAAGTGAAAGGACTCGAGGAGGGTCGTCCCTCTGTGATTGTCGGAGACTTCATCCTCGTCAGGTCCGACTATTTCCTTGCACAGATTAAGAACCAATCTAATTAATTCCTTAGGCATACCGGGGTAGCCGAAGGCCCTTGGTTCGAAGGACGTGTCCACAAAGTCTACCAAAGTCACGTCAGCCTTCGTTTCGGCGAAAACTTCAGTACCTACAAGGGAACCAAGTTTGACGTCAAATTCACATTGAATCGCTTGCCACATCGGAGAATGCACCAAGCTTTGACTAATTCCTTCAAGGAATCCCGCATTTTATTTCCCAGAGACGAGCACATTTTACGAAACCGGCGAGTATCGGCTTCCGAGCGCGATAGCATCACGCCAGTGAATCGGCGAATTGCGGAAGACCCGGAACAGTTCGAAACGGTTGTAGCGATAGTGCACCAACCCCGAGGCAGCCCCCCATTCGTCGTTTTTGGACCGTAGGTTCTTTTCATTCGTCGTTCAACCATGTGAATTAAACACGAATTTTCAGTCCCGGCACAGGCAAGACTGTGACGATCGTGGAGGCCATTCACCAGCTGCTGCTTCGAAACCCGGACGCTCGCATTCTCGCGTGTGCACCGAGCAACTCGGCAGCAGACCTCATTGCTCGAAATCTCTTGTCGCTCGGGACAACCCAACTATTTAGGCTCAACGCTCTTTCGCGAAAACACGAGGATCTCCCAAAAGATCTTGCGAAGTTCTCTGCCATCAACGACAACTTGACTTTCGTAGTTCCAGTGGTCGAGGATTTGCGGAAATATCGTGTCGTAGTTTCGACCTGCCTTTCCGGAGGGGTTCCTGCGCAGCTCGGCGTTAAGCGGGGACACTTCAGCCATATCTTTTGCGATGAGGCAGGTCAAGCAACGGAACCCGAAGTGATGCTACCCATCAGGAGTATTGCCGATAAATCCACGAACATTATCTTGGCTGGCGACAATAAACAGCTCGGTCCCATCGTTCATTCATGGATAGCACGATCTCTGGGTCTCAAAGTCAGTTATTTGGCACGCATTATGCAACGGGACATATATAGCTTGGATGCACGGACGGAAAGGGGCGGGAGTGGGATAACGTGCGTTACTATTGTTATTTTCCGACTTGCACTGATCCCGAGCCCAGTATCGTTAAACTGGTCAACAATTTTAGATCCCATCCGGCCATTTTGGATTTCTCCAATGGTCAATTTTATGACGGCGAGCTCGTCCCATGCGGAAATCCGGCTCTCATCCGGAGCCTTGAAAACGCGGATGAGTTACCCACTAAAAAGTTTCCTCTCATATTCCATGGCATACTGGGCAAAGATGACCGAGAAGGGTCATCTCCTTCTTTCTTCAACATTGGCGAAGCTACCGTGGTCAAAAAATACGTAGCCTCGCTGATCGGTGACAGAAAGCTCCGTATCCGTGAGTGCCTTCGCTCGAAGCTTCGTGCTTTCTCAACTCTGTTACAGGTCCGGAGGAAATTGGTATCATCACTCCTTACCATGCTCAGCGATGCAAGATTATGGAACTCCTGTACCGAGATCCTAAGTTGAGAGGTATAACTGTGGGAAGCGTTGAGGAATTTCAAGGACAGGTACGAATTTCCACGCCTGTAATGCACTTAGCTAACCGCCGAAATAAAGGAACGCCGGGTTATAATCATGTCCACAGTGCGCAGTAACACGAATTATGTCGAGTCTGATATTCGGCGCACCCTCGGCTTCGTTGCAAACCCTCAGCGGTTTAACGGTGAGAGGATTTTTTTATCCACTTTTCCTGCCCATGACTTCCTTTCACAGTTGCTATTACCCGAGCTCAGGCGCTCCTCATTGTCATAGGCAATCCTACCATTCTGGCACTAGATCCGTTGTGGCGCGCCTTCTTGAATTACGTTCACAATCGCGGAGGCTGGAGGGGGAAAGCAATCGAGTGGGACCCGGAGGATCCCATCGTTGCTGGATCCAGTGGGTATGACGCGGAGATGAAAAGAAGGGCTGAAGGCGAGGCAGAGGAAACGATGGCGCGATTGAAATCCCTAATCGTTCAGAGGAACGAGGGGTCAGAGTTTGACTTTGACATTTCTGACGGGGAGCTCGAGGTGGGGCCGGACGGAGCGGTGAGATGGGATGCCAATTAATCAGGGCCGCTCATCGTCGATTTGCACGAAGGCCTCTACACCTTCCACATTTACTGTAACTATCTCGAAGAATATGTAACTTGACTCCCCCGGCGCCACTCTTTGTCTACCTTCTACACCTTGAAGGCAGCCAAAGCTCACAGTAAATGGAGGCATGCGGAATAACTCACTATCTCCAATTTAGACATATAGAGTAGGTACATGTACGCCCTGGACGGGTTGGATTCAATACATCCCAAGGCATATTGAATGCTTGCCTTTATGTCGACCAGCGCAACATTGCACCGAATAAGCTGTGGTCGGCTATTCCAGATGGGTATGCAGTTCACATGCGGCGCAGTCAACAAATCAACATCTAAGAGGTCTAAACTTTTGTTATCTTTTGTTGACGAGAATGACGGACCGCAGGCTTCGGATTTTTTGGGTGGACTTCTCGAACACCCGGTAATCGGTATGGTCAAATAGACTTTCCCACGGTTCAAAATCTATGAAGCAATTAGTCGGTCCAATCCAAGTGAGGTTTTTTCAAAGCATTTTGTTGTAAAGCGCAGGATAAACGTTGTCGGCATGACAGAAGGCTTAATGAGTAACGGCGGTGGCGCGGCGGAGAGTTAAGAGGCCGGTGGGCGTAGTCCTAATTAGGCAATGGGAGCTTGACCAGTGTCATAGTCCTTCACTGTGGCCACACTGGTTATAACGCCGTTTGCGATGCTGCCCTTGTGTCTTCGATCCTACCTTCTTATTCGAATCCTGAGCCGCTATCGGCCACGGACGCCATGTCTTACCCTTACGCCTACCCCATATTCCCGATATCCGCCTTCCTTGGATTCGTCCTCTCCATAACCCCCCTGGCCTGGCATCTCGAGGCATGGAACTTGGGAACATGCTACTTTATGTTATGGACCGCTCTGGTGTGTCTTAACAGCGGTATCAACTCGGTCGTGTGGGCGCAGTCGATCGAGAATTACGCGCCTGTGTGGTGCGAGATCTGTGCGTCGTCCCTTCGAGCTCTGGCTTTTCGTTCTGGCATATGAGACTCCTCCAGCGATTCGCATTATCCTCGGGGCCAGCGTCGGGATCCCCGCATCTTCTTTATGTATCGTGCGGCGCTTGTATAAACTTGCCAGCGCCGAGGTATGTTTTTACTTCCCAACTTCCTCTCCTCCCCCTGACACTGCCCTCAGCAACGTAGCGCAGCCCTGATAGACTCACTCATCTGCGTTCTTTTCCCCATCGTTTGGATTGCCCTGCGTTCGTTTTCCGCTGCCATTCTACCTATCTGATGTGCTGATTTCGCGGATAGAATGCGTAGTGCAAGACCACCGCTTCGACATCTTGGAAGAAATCGGCTGCTACCCTGCAATTTACAACACCCTTGCGACATACTTCATCACCTTCATGTGGCCCATGCTCCTAGGTCTCGTCTCCCTGGTCTACTGCGGTGTGTTGCCACGGCTCTCTCTCTTCCTGGCACTGACTCTCCCCTCCAAGCTTTCGCTTTTCGTGCGTTCAATAACCGCCGCAACCAGTTTGATCAGTTCCTCGTGCGCGGCACCTCCCTCACTGTGAGCAAATGCCTCCGTCTCATGGCGCTCGCGATGACTGTGATGATCTGCACTACGCCCATCGCCGTCTTTATCATCTACCTGAACGCGCCCGACAGCGGGCCCTGGCGCGGCTGGGCCGCCACGCACTCCATGTACTGGCGCATCAACCGGGTGCCGAGCCACGGCTGGCGCAGCGACAACCAGACGGCCGCGCTAATTGAGCTGACGCGCTGGTCGGGGCCATTCTGTGCCCTGATTTTTTTTCTGTACTTTGGGTTTGCGCAGGAGGCGCGGGCGCACTACCGTGGTGTTTTGGAGGTGTGTGCGCGCGCTGTGGGCCTGGTCCGGAATGGCAAGCGGCGATTTCTCCGCAAGGGCAATCAGTCCTTGTCGTCGTCGTCGGCGGCGGCCAAGCGTATCGCCTCATATGCGTACGTCACTCCCTATTCCCATGCGCTGCTACTCAGATTGTGCAGATCCCAGCCGCCCGTCAGAGCCCCAGTCGACGTCTTAAATGACTACTATGGGCTTAGCGAAGACGAAGACGGCTCGGTGAAGGAACCTCCGTCAAGATTTAGCCAGGACTGAGTTGAACATTAACATTTTCGTATTTATGTATATAAACTTTCATTAATAAAAGTCGCGGATCGAGAGGATGCCTGCCTAATTATTCCCCGGGAGAATCCAACAATATAAGTTAGGGAAGCCGCGCTCGGCCAATCTATCCTGCAGAACTGTTCAGCAAATTGTAACACATGATTCTCCGGTCTCAAAACATTTTGAGATTCATTCGAGGTCATGAGGAATTGGCCATGCAGGATACCAATCATATGATCATGGTCATCCTTTGGTTCGTTTAAACGCTGCACCGGGCTCCTTCACCATTGATTTCACTACACTGGACGGCGTATGAAGCGGTCACATGCAGAAATATGTCCCCCAACTCAAAACGCTGCCTTGGGCGGAAACCACAACGCCTTTTCACCATACAGAACAAATTATAGGTTGTTCGGGATCTAGTCAAACTTGACCTTTCCGCTGGAGCGCCTGGCTGCAAACTCATTCATGCCGAACATTTTGTTCATCAAGAAGTCCTGCAACACGCACGTCAGGCTTGATTCGCAGAAATTTATCTTTTGAAGGCGACGTACAAACCCAGTTCGAGCCAGGAATGTGTCCATGAACCAAACGAGAAACGAGTTTTTCCCCGCCCAGACCCACGCTCGCGGTTTTGGTTTCAATGATTCCGCGACCACGATCTGAGCATATTTGTCGGCTGGCATTGCACCTCCTGGCATAGGATTGAGCTCGTTTTTTCTACGGAGGAACGGACCATGAAGTTACGTTGGGACACTTTGATGCGTTTTTCTTGATAAAGGTCTTCCATAACCTTGTACAGAGAGTCTTCAGGAAGGCTTCCGCCCCGCGAAATATTACTCTGCACTCCGCCGGAAAGGATCTACCGAAATTGTTAGGCGTCTGTAACACATTCTTTTCAACCTTGGCACATTAATGACTTTAACGCTGACGAAACGTTAGCACGTCTTGACTTATGTATGATGGAAAATAGTAATAATCATACCCGAACGGGGCCAGCTCCACGCGTGCCGTGTTGCAGAATGAATGAAGTCCCGCCTTGCTGGCGTTGTACGCCGCGCTGAAGGGTACTGGCATGATGCCGCTGATACTTCCGATGTGTACGACCCGGGCATCGCCCCCAGCAATTAAAAGACGCGAGAATTCCTTGACCATTGCCATAGGCGCGAAGAGGTTGACTTCAAATATTTCTCGGATACGGTCCAACTCCATGTCCGTAATTGCAACAGGGTACGCTGTGGTCTATTTGATCACGGCTCGGAGTTGGATTGAGAGGGACGTGCCTTGACCGCTGAATACAGTTCCGAAAGATCAAGGCCACAGTCGTAAACAGGAGATAAATTCGAGGACTCAGACGCACGCGTTGTTCACCAAAATGTCCAAAGTTCCTCCCGTTGCTGCTGAAATTTCATCCCGGACTGTGCGGATTGCGTTGAGATCCGTGACATCAAGTCTTAATGTTTCTATGCCTCGTGTAGAAAGGTCTTGCATCGAATCCAGGCGCCGAGCTGTGGCAAAGACGTGGAGTCCTGAGGAACGGAGCAGGGTTAATTTGGCTTCGAGATACCAGTATGATAACGCACCTTTCGCGTGGAACTCGATGGCGAGCGCATGTCCGATACCGCCCGCCGAGCACCCTGTAATGAGCACACTCTTCTTTCTCACCATTTTATTGGAAGAGTGAAAAATCAGGGCGGTGTGAAAGATTTGGACCCACAACAGGATTTCCGTGCCAGCCGAACCAGGCTGTCAACCGTTCTTTTGGGCGGAAACGCCGTTCCTCTCCATTTGATTAAAATTGACCGGGACGACGGAGGACGGAGGAAGGCGGGAAACTTGATCGCTTCAAGTTCGGCAACTTCGGGTTTAGCCGCATGCCGAAACGGCCGCAAGGACCGTGCCACGGTTTAAACTGTGTTCTTTCTGTCTGACCCGTAACGGTGATCTGCTTCCCAACGGTCCAAGAACTGGCCATTCTGTGGGTCCAACATTCAGCCCTGACACGTTGTCGAGACCTTTCTGCTAACTCGTACCGCCCACTTCGTTCGAACTTTACAACATGCGAGGTACGAGCACAGATTTGTTGTAGTGTCTGTTTAGAAGAGACTATTCGAACTTTCAAGTTGGTAGCCTACTACGAGAGCCTACTAATGCTAGACAACCTTCCTATCGCCCGTATTACTTCAGCGCTGGTACAGACGGCTAAATGGACGATTATCACTGTCGCATTACTGAATTGTCGCTCTTGGCCTTTCGTTTGGACAGGTTCGATCTAGGCAACGCAATCATATTTTTGCAAACTTAACCATTTTCGCAGTGCGGGTATTTCTCCCAGTCGCCAAATACTTCGTCGCGTCGTGGATTTTCGATTTCACTCTCTTGTTCCGCTCGCGCAACTGCGCAGAGGCAATGAGACGAGAACGCAATGCCAGGAGCTCCCGCATTGGCAAAAATCCTCTGGAAGGTACGACGTCGTACTTGAATTGGTGCGGTATGCATCTTTACTTTCCACTTTGCGCAACATTGATTCGCATAACACAGGCTTCGATGACTGTGATTACAACCTCCTAGTGTTGCCGGTGTTCGGTTCTGAACCGATCTCGAACCTGAACCGAACCCGAACTGGACCCCAAGTGAGGTTCGGGCAGTGGGGGCGGACCGAACCGGACCCCCAGGTCCAGTTCGGGGTTCGGATTTTTCAAAATTTGGGCGAACCTCTCTGAACCTGACCGGACCGATGGGTAAGTTTTTGCGCCAAAAGCTCATAAAAATGGAATGAGAATGTGATATGTTTCACCGACAGATCCTATCCTCTCCAGGACAGCTGTACTACTGGTACAGAGTCCTACAGACTCGATTGATCTGCAGACAGTGGCAGACACGGCTAAAAAGTGACCATCAAAGGAGCAAGAATACTCTTGCATTCAGCAAATGTGCAGCTGAAAAGAACGAAGGAATCCGGGCAGTGTGCGTACAAACCCTTAGATGCCTGTCTTTGCCTCGAAACATTTTGCTCACCGAAAAACTCACCTTCGATGCGTGGGAATTACTTTTAGGTTCGAACATGTCCGAACCCCAAAAATGAACCGGACCTGGGTCAGGTTCGGGGTTCGCAGAAGTAGCCCGAACCGAACCTGAGGTCGGGTTCGAGGTGATGGAGTTTCTGCTTTAAGGACTTCAAGCCTTTGCTTCACGCAGTGTTTGGTTCAATAGAAGATAAGATTTACACGATGCCCGTGAGGGCGAGTGGTACAAGCTCGTGAGGAATTCCCCACTGTAACTAATCCTTATATACTAGTTCTACGAGTCATTCCAAGTCATAAGTAAAGGTTCCATAATATTCCTGACTCTTCTCCGAGATGTGCACTGACTCTGGTTGATTCACGAATGAGTCGTCAACTTCGCCGAGATGCCCGAGCCTCGGTGATGTGCCCGAGTGCTCTCACTCCAATACTCCCTCTCAATTGGTGCTCATCACCGAATAAATAATTCATAACTCCCTCTGTTTCGTTTGGATGCTTGAGGTTAGTTCATTCCAAATCCGTGTCAATTCTGCTTCACATCCAAGTTCCCTCGGAAGTCTTCTTCATCATAATTCACGCCCGAGTTCATTCGGGAGTCTTCTTCATCTTGTTCACGCCCGGGTTCCTTCGGGAGTCTTCTTCGTCCAATTCTGCTTCTACTTCTCGAGTCCAGGTTTGCAACGAAGGTGTCCTTCAAAATCCCGCTGCATAGTTCGCATTGTTGGTTGCATCGTTCTCGGGGCATTGGTAGGCAAGATGTCCTTCTTTCTGACATTTGTAGCATTTCCTGTGTCCTTCCTGATCTCCTCCTCTGGCCCAGCACTCGGCCTTGCTGTGACCAGGCTTCCTGCAGTTACTGCACACGGTTTGGTTTGCAGCCTGCATGGCAAGGTCGCCGCTGTCACTCGGGCTTCCGCGCCGTCCTTCTTCGTCGAGTAGTGCACCGGTGATATCCGAGACCGTGTCCAAGTCGTCCGTCGTTGCGCATAGAGTGCCGGCAATGTTCGACCATTCTGCATGGAGATTAAAGAGCAAGACATCCATGATATCTGTGTCCTCCAATTTCACTCCAATGGCCTTGAGTCTTGTAGCAAACCCTAGAATTCCAGAAATATATTCCTGGATCGGTGCGCTCGGGTCGTGTTGGTAGCCGTAGAACTGCCTCTTCAAGGTAATTCTGTTTCCTCTGCTGTTCTTCTCATACACCTTCGATAATGCGTCCCAGGCGGCTGGCCCCGTAGTGGCGTCCTGGATGTACTGGTACTGGTCGGTGTCAACTGTCAAACCAATAGAAGTAAGTCCTTCCTCTGACTTGATGTCCCACTTCTCAGCTGCATCGCGGGTGGATGGCCTCGTAACCGTTCCATTCACTATGTCCCAGCATCCGGATCGTCGCAGTACCATGTTAATGGCAAACTTCCAATCATAGTAGTTGGAGCGGGTCAATTTGGGTACGTTGGATAGAAGGCTGTTTGTGTTCGTCGACATTTTGTCCCGGCATGTAGTGTGGGGATGACAATTGAGATGAGAATGATATGGTGGTGAGTGGTTCGTGTAAATCTACGAGCTTGTGATGGAGTTTCTGCTTTAAGGACTTCAAGCCTTTGCTTCACGCAGTGTTTGGTTCAATAGAAGATAAGATTTACACCATGCCCGTGAGGGCGAGTGGTACAAGCTCGTGAGGAATTCCCCACTGTAACTAATCCTTATATACTAGTTCTACGAGTCATTCCAAGTCATAAGTAAAGGTTCCATAATATTCCTGACTCTTCTCCGAGATGCGCACTGACTCTGGTTGATTCACGAATGAGTCGTCAACTTCGCCGAGATGCCCGAGCCTCGGTGATGTGCCCGAGTGCTCTCACTCCAATACGAGGTTTGGATTTTTTGGTCAAAAACCGGACCGAACCGGACATCGGCAACACTACAACCTCCACATGAGCAACTCGGCTTATCCAAAAGTTTGTGCGAGTTTCATATGAACTGCGTCCTATTCTGATTCACAAAACGGTCAGATTCTGGACATGGTTCGCATGAAGGCCGCATTGGAACACTTCCCCGCGTATCTGCGCACGGGGGCATTTCTTGTCCTTGCCGGTAAGTCGTTCGACCCTCGACCAAGTCAAGGTCACTGATAACTCCGACCAGGAACCCACTTCGAATTTATTCGGGAAATTCCGATGTTCACGAAGTACGAGGCTCGTGTAAGCATTGCCGCCTGGGACGACAAATGGGTAGGTGTTAACGGCGCGGTCGGAAAGATTTGTCACTATATCGTCGACAATAGCTTTATCTTATTGCTCGATTTGTAACGTTTCCGAAGGACAAAAAGACATCCGTCGGTCACAACGGGATCGAGACGTCTCTGGGCCCACTCATCCCACTCAAGGAGCACGACGGCGCCATGGTCCACTGTGTCTCAATCAACCTGTTCGTCTTCAAGCACGGTCGCATCACTGTCCCTCCGGCTCTCGCTTTGGCTTGCGATGGATATATTCCAGTCTTTCTCGCGACGGCCGACCTTATACTGTCGTTCAGCCACCGCCCCATTGGTCCCACGTCACAAAAATTATCAAGGGCGGCGGAGGTAAAGCGATGCGCAATTATTTGAAATCTTGGAAGACTGTGCCCGAAGAAGAAAGGTGGTGGGCGACTGTCTTCGCCGGCCCAATTGAGACTCAGCGCGCGGCTAACTTGGCCTTGATCCAAGGAATTTCGAAGGGCATGCAGGGTGCTCGGAGTTTTTTAGTAGCCGATTGAGAGAGCGGTTCAAACCCTACTACTTTCGTTGTGACGATTACATGTTGAAAATCAAGTTGCCCTTTTTCGCTTCCTTAACCGCCACAATTTACAGAGCAGTTTGCTGCGAGATAAGCATGCGTGTATACTGTACATTACATTAATACGGCATTACCTGATACCATGATTACAACGCGCGTAATATAAATTAGACGCTCAAGGCCCACTACCTCCAGTCCGAAAACTCCGATGAAGTGGAAGTATCCCACCGCGGGAAGCTCTTATTTTTTGCGCGTGGGCGCAATGTGGGATCAAGCACAGACGAGATGTTGACCGGGGCCGCTACTGCGCCCCCATTGGCGCCCCCATTGGCGCCCTGCGAGGAAGATTCGCCTTCCCGCTGCAGCACCAGTCGTTCTCGCTGTTCCAGAGCCTCCACAGCGGATTCCGCCGAAGTGATCATCCTGCGCAGGGCCTCTACAACAATTCGTCAAACCATAATCATGACGCATGACTTCAGATACGTACGTTCGATGCTCAACGTGAACAAGGTCTGTTCTTGCATGAGCACTGTAGCGCATGCTTCATGATTGCACTCACATGTCTGGCATCCTCATCCTGGAGGATCTCCCTCTTAACCCGCTCGCCGAGTTTCTCCGCCCCGGTGATCTCGTTCATTAGTTGCTGCAAACCCAGCGGTAGCTCGTCGCCCGTGTCAACCTTCCCTGAGCCGACGAAGTAGGAAAGGTGTTCGTGGAACGTCTTTGCGTCCGCGAGAATTTTATGCGGAAGAGCCTCGAGCTGCGCCTGCGTGCGTGTGTGTACCTCCTTTAGTACATCTTCCGCGGACTGGTGGGCGGACAGCGGCGGTCGTTGGGCAGAAGCCTCCTTGTTTTTCCCTCGGCGCGTCTTCTCCGCGATGGCGCGAGCCCGCTCGCGGTACTTCTTGACCGCGCGTTCAAATATGCCTGCGTGCATGGCAACGTGATATTTGGACGAGAAGGCTTCGGCGATAACTGGAAAGATGTAAGTAGTTGAATTTGCTTCAAGTTGAACACCGCATCACCAGATATCAAAATAGTCATGGTCGCAACACCAAGCAATGCCCATGCAACGAATATCGACCGACCCGCAGGGGTCTGGGGTGAATAGTCGCCTGTGAATCAGAATTAGAACAGAAGAGATTTTTGTGTTGTTGTGGACTTACCATAGCCGATGGTCGTGAAGGCAATGAAACCTATGTACAAGTCAGTCCAATCGTACCCTCCGACCAGTAGAAAACAATGCATTTACAGAAATAGAAAGAAATACCAAAACTCCACCCTTCCGTCTTCATGAATATCGCCGAACCGACCTGTGCCGCGCGTTGGTACATAGGAAAAAAAACGGAGAGAGAGAATGGAGAGAGAGTAACGCACAGTCCAGAACATGATGAACAGCGTACATACGACCACCAGCCGAGCATAAAATGCTTTGGCTTCCTCTTTCTCCATACCGGCGCGGAAAGCGTCGTACTGTAATGTCAACGACTTTTTGAAATGTGGTGTCGTCGTCGGACCGGTTTCCTGGGGTGCGGGATTGATGGAAGGTTCGGTTCCGCGGAGCTGGCTCGATTTGTCAACGGCCAAAGCGAAGGATCTGATCATCGCAACCATACGTCCGAGACGTGCGTGGGTCAAGGGAACGTTGGCATCTGGTTCTGGTGCAGAGGGGACGCCTGGGCGCCCTCCCTCGATTGACCCATCCTCGCTCTCCTCTCGCCGTTCCCTGAATCCATCCGGCAGTAGCGTGTTGAGCGGCACGCCGGCTTCCATGGCTGCGGCCTCCAGCTAAAACATCCGTGAGCCAAACAGCCAAGAAAAACAAAAAGCGAGCACGAACCTGCTTCCACGAGAGTGCTTCCAGGTTAAGGTGCATCCCATGCGGATGATTCCCATACCCCAAACCATGCCCAAGCATGAAACCGCTTCCATAACTGAACGACGTGTGGTCCCCCGTGGGCCAAGGCAGGAGGCTATCAACGAAATCCAAAAGTTGCGCAAGGAGGCCGCGCCCCGTTTTGAGCTTCACGTCCCGAACCCAGACGGGCTGTCCACTCTCACGAAGCCGCCATTCCACGGCCTCGCGCCAGCGGTTCGACACCCTGCGCTTCCAGCGTCCGACCTTTCGGCGCTTGCGCATGGCCTGCACTCGCTTGCGGTATCCCACCTCAAGTGCCTCCAGCACGGTCTCGCGCGTGAGGCCCACAGTCAGCACGATAAAGAGGATGCCAAAGGAGGCAAATATAGTTGTGACAATACGCGCAGCCGTCGTGTGCGGTTTAATATCACCGAACCCTATAAATGCAGAGTATAAATAAACGAAAAACGTGTCGGGGAAGCGCGGCAAACCGATCGTCTCAATGGTCACTAGGGTGAAATACATGGCGTCGATAAAGTTGAGGCTGAGAAGGTAAGAGTGGATAAGGGCGCCGAGAGCAATGTAGCAAAGGAGAATGATGACGAGGATAACCAGCGAGCGTTGGCGACGAGTGAGCCCACTTCCTACGGGTACTTTAACAAACGCACGTGGGTAAGAAAATGTCCAACGCACCGCTCTTTTCGAAGTCAGGTGTACGCATCAAGTCAGTAATCAAGGTGAGATTGGTGAAGGTCGAAACGACCGTTGAACAGACTTGGAAAAAAAGTTCATGAAAAGTGGGTAAAGTTTATTCGCTCGGTAGCGTACCTGTCATCCAAAAGGACTGCCCATACGTAAAACCATCGTTGAACCTATGTTCAACCCCGAAAATAGTGACGGCAGTGATATTTATAACATCTGTCGAGAGACTCGAGCATGAGCACAAGAAGGCGGTACGCAGCCAAAAACTCACCGTGTATCGTTAAGAAGACGATGCAGCCTATAGTCATCACCTTAACCTTCTTCTCGAGAAAGCGGACCACGAGGCAAATATTGGCGACCAACGCGCAGGCCATGCTGAATCCCAGACCAATGTTCAAGATCCTCGGATTCGGGACATTCTCGACAGTTTTGTTGTCCTCCGTACGAATGTACCAATGCTGGAACAACTATGAGAGAAAGTCGTAGAATGAGATCAAGCAGGGGGCGTACTTCAGTGAGACCGGGAATTTCGAGAAGGATAGAGAACGGAATAATAATTCCGGATATTATGGGGGTATACCGATAGTTCGGCACATAGGACTCGAGATCTTGTTGTGTGGTTTTCGGGCTGAGGAGCTCCTGGAGTTTGGAGTACCAGTTCGGTTTCCGGTTTTCGAGGGCAATGAGATCGAGGGACGAGGAGTACGTGCGCCCCCGTCTTAAAGTTGGCGGTGCCTCCTCGTCATCCTCCACCTCCATGTCGCGGATAATGTCGTCGGAATCCTGCTCGTGCTCCAGGTCTTGCTCGTCGTCGTACTCCTCCGCCAGTGCGCCATAGTCGTTTGAGGGTCGTGTTTCATGATCACGCTCCGGTTCCTCGGGGTGCACGCCCTTTTCGGGATCGGGGCCCGTTCTACCGGAGGCGCTGAGATGCAGGGGGAGCAAAAGGGTGAGGGCTCTGAGCATTTCAGAGGGAGGGTGGGGATGTAGAGGGAGCTCGCATGAGGGGGTGGGTGAAAAGACGACTTGAGGAAGCCTCAGGAGTTGGAGTGAGAATTTGAAGGTCCGATCCGGACAATGCCGAAACGTCAAACGTTTTTAGAAACAGGTCTCTTTCCAGCCACCATGTCCGAACTTGCAACATACCAGTCAGACCTCATCCAAACGTCTATGGAGATTGGCGCGCTCAAATTTGGCTCCTTTACACTCAAGTCTGGCCGGTGCGTGGCTTATCATCCCTTGGATAGCAACACGATTAAAAAAATCAGTGCAGTATATCTCCGTACTTTTTCAACGCAGGCCTGCTGAGCTCTGGACCGATTCTGGCCGTCTTGTCGACTGCGTACGCGTCGACTATCGTCTCTGCACAATCGTCTTCGAGCACTCCCTTGCCCACTTTCGATGTGCTGTTCGGGCCAGCGTACAAGGGCATTCCGTTCGCTGCTACGACAGCGCTTGTGCTCTACACGCGACACGATATATCGGTCGGCCTCGCGTACGACCGCAAGGAGGTCAAAGACCACGGCGAAGGTGGCAACATGGTCGGCGTCTCTGTCGCCGGAAAAAAAGTCGTTATCTTGGACGACGTCATGACATCGGGAAAGGCTGTTCGAGGCGCAATTGACACGGTCCTGGCCAACGGAGGCGAGGTTGTAGGCGTGGTCCAGTGTCTGGATCGGGAGGAGATCGGGCAGGATGGCACAAACAGCACTGTGAAGGAGATCGAGGGCCTCATCGGCGTGGGGCGCGTGAAATCGATCCTGAAGATGCGCGACCTGATTGCGTGGCTGGAGGGAAATGGCATGACCGAAGAGCTAGCGGCCATGAAGGTGTACTGGGACAAGTACGGTCTGAAATAAATCAATTCTGGACCCAGTATCGGATATATACTTGCTCCAATGTTGGATGATAGAGATGGGTACGAGGTCCAGGTATATGACGGACCAAACGTTGCATAAATGCAACCATAAACAAAAATACTTTTAGGTCAAATATATATTTTTCCTGTTGCTCAGTTTTCTTCAGTAATGCATAGCTACATCTCTTACCTATGTAGTATGCTCCCCCCCGAGCCAATTCCGGCTGTAGACAACCACAAAGGACCAGGAGAACTGCCGTCGGCACTTTCCGACTTGAACGTAAGCACCGAATCCGGCAATTACGTGAGATTATTCTCGGCAACTTGTTTGCTTCTTACAAACACAAACAAGCGTCCTCTTTCCTTCCCCCATCTCGCTTGCATCTCGCAGTGTTCCATACCACCGTTACTTTCCTGGCGCACACCATGCCCTCGCCGTTGGCCGCCATTGGTGCTATCACCCACCACCAAACCACCCAAAAACCACCATTCGTGCCTTGCAGGGCTTGCACATCACTGTGTGCGCAGCGTAAGGAACAGGTGTCTGTGAGATTGAGGCTTGAGGTGCGTTGCCTCGCGCTTCTTATTCGAGGCCAAGGCAGCGGCACTTCGTAGTGACCGCTCCCATGCACCAACCCACCTCGCAGGACCGCGTCAGCCGGCGGCCGCCGCGCTAGTTGCAGCGGGCGAACGGCACATCCATGCCCGTGCAGCCTCGTGTGCGTGTTGGCCGCTGCTGGGTGTGTGTTTCCGGTACGCTATTCGCATGGCTTCTGTGCAGCTTGCTATTTGCACCGTTTCCTTATGGCGCCTGCACGACGCGTCCAATACGCTGTACCTGCTGTACTTGAAATCTACATTCATTATTATATCCCTTCAAAGTCTTACAGTGTCTGTGCGCCTCACAAGTCCGCTGACCGACAATACTGTGGCAGTCGGAGCACCGAGCTTTGGCCCACCAGTTGGCGGCAGCTTTCAACTCGCCCGTCCTCGTTTCCCAATGGGCCACCCTCAGGCCTCGGGATTAACAAAACTCGGACTGCCTGCACATTCTACTCCCGGTACTTTGTGCGGCAGACCCGGTACATTCTGTTCACGCCCGGCACATTCACTCGGCATGTACCGGGCTTGGCGAAACACCCGGTACATTTTTGCGACTGCAATGTACCGCTACTCGAGTTGCTGCCGAACTCGGCATCACCGCTTACCTCCACAAGAAGACTTGTTGCCATTGCCGTATCTCGGACCGCTGAGGGGGGATGCAGACATTCTGGTATATAGATATGGAGTAAAAACAAGAGTCAAAATATTCGACGAAATTTTTGGACTAGATCTGTTGCGCCGTTGCGTTGCTACAAATCCATGGAGTCAGAGGATGAAAGAGAACGTCAGAATAGAAGGACACCTTACGTCCTCTTCGCTTTCTTCTGAGGTTGCTCCGACACATCTCCATCAGCAAAGCGTTTACGGAGGCCTCGTCTGACATACAGAATCAGTGCTGAACGCGCTTCAACACCATGCCTCTTGCCATGCGAATGGTTCGGTGGAATCAAACCCAACGTTGGTGAAAGCGTATATCTACAAAGATTGAGAGCCATCAAAAATGCCAAGGACTTGCACACCAGTGAGGTTCGAGGACCGACCTGTGGTCGCTTCATCATCGTCGGAGAAATGATCGGCATCTAAGGGAATCAAACGAATGCTCCTGGTTCAAATAAATTCCGTACCGGTCAGAGGCACTGCACCGGAAGACCAAGAAGCTGAAGTGGGGCAATGACCTCCAGATCCGAATCAGCGGCGTCGGGCTCCGAACCCGAATCTGAGAGGAGCTCGAAAGCCGGGAAAAAAATTGGACCAAGAAGAAAAGGAGCATTACATACACACCTTCTCGCCCACCCTCATTCAGCGCACTCAGCTTGATTTCACCCACCACCTGGGCGGGGACGCTGCTTCCCACGGGCTCCGATCATAATCCAGCAAATCTGCAGCCCATTGGATTCCGCTCTCTCCCGGGATAGCCGTGTGCTTGGTCGGTAGGCGCGTCTTTTGATCGTACATCAGCAACTTGACAAGTTCTTGTCGGGCTCCTTCTCGGCCCTTTTGGCACTTTTCGCTTTTTTGAGCACTTTTTTGGCGTCCTTTTTTATCCGCGCAGTCACTTCTGAGTCTTCAGTCTCTTTTGGTTCAACTTTTCTGTTCATGCGGAAGAGCTTTTTTGAGGGTCCGTAAATGTGTCTATGAATCATTATTAACCGGTGTCGCCAGTGCAACTGGACTAGACACAATCCCCGAATCGCAGCAGCCTGCATGCTGTTCCAGGGTATCATAAGTTAGACGCTTCACAATCAGCTCCTGAAAAATAACGGAGCTCAATCTTACCGGGAGAGGATTCCCCACGCACAACGAGAAAACTAATCTCAGCTTAATCAGTCTCCACTCGGAGTTCAGTTGATGAGTCGCAGTGACTCGAAGTCGAGTGAATGATTGGGAAAAGTCATTCGAACTCCGCCCGGATCATGATCCGTCGATCAAATGGCGTGATCTGAGATGGCAACGCGATCAAATGGTTCGTCGCCTTCTCCCTTCCTTTCTCCCCCCATCTTCTCGCCCGCTGCCCTCTCGCCCGCTGCCCGTCTGGTCCTGTCTGGTCCCTTCCCACAAACTGATCCTCATCGCAAGACCTTCTCAAGACTTCTCCGTGACACCTCGCTCAAGACACCATCAACGGCAAGGTCGTGCGGTCTCGCTTGACGCAGTCAAGGCAGTCAAGAGTTAAGGCAGTCAAGAATCTCTCCGCTCTCGTCTTCCAAGAACTGACTTCAAGCCTCAAGAACCCGAAACAACTTCAAGCCTCATCTACCCAGGCACTCAACCCTGTCTACCATTCAAGATTACTCCATCGCCCTTGCTGTCCGTCTCGCTGTGCCCTGCCCCATTTACTTAGCCGTGCGCCACTTGTTTTGTTTCGTGTTCTCTTCGGCTCTAACTTGTCTCTCCCTCAGTTTCCCAAGGCGTGTGATAGATTAGTGGGATGTCAGGTGCGTCGTCCTCCATTGTATTCACGACTCTACTGACATCGTCTTCACCCTGCACCTCCATCCCCAACACTGTCCGTGCCGCGAGACACCCAGATATTTCAGCCGGCCCTCATCGACGCTGCTGCCGGCTCGTCGCCCTCCATAGGCAGATGGCCTCGCATCCTCCGTCTGCTTCCTAGGCTGATGGATGCCCCCAGATGATGCATGCTACCGTGTCCATATCGTTGTAGTCTACACTTTTGTTCTACATATGTGCCAATATATACCGTTTTCAACCCAATTGCTGCGGGATATTTCCCCTGAAAATATACTTCTGAAGGCACTTGTGCGGCCACTTTTCAATGTCTTTTCAGTGTTCTTTCGCATCTTTTTCACTTTTAAAAGAAAACGGACATAGCGAGGAAAAGAGACTTTTCCTTTTTCGTCTTTTACATCTTTCGACTCTTTTCGTTCTTTAAAAAGACGAAAAAGAGGCGAAAAGACAAGTTGTTAAGTTGCTGATGTAGTTCGGCATCGGGAGGCATTTCGACGCGCTTTTGACGCGCTTTTGACGCGCTTTTGAGGCGTCGAGGGCGAGAGGCAGCGAGGGTGGTGGTGGTGGGAGGAGAAAAGATGGGTAAGCGGGAGGTCTGACACGTATCCCATTCCGAATGGGCTTTGCCGATACACGGTACATTCCAAAATGGAAAGTACCGGGTTTGATCTGAAAGGCGGCACCTGGACGGAATGTACCGTGTCTAAATGGTATGTACCGTGTTTCGGAATGTGCGTGCAGTAGGTCGTTTGTATACACTCCTCAGGCCTCAGGCTCAATATTTCTCGACTCGTATATACGATATCAATCTTTGCCCGGTGCGCTTCCGGGCTCCCTACGTACCGCGCCTGGGACGCCGCGCATCCGCGGTGGCTCATCGTCCAGTTCAGTTAAAGCAAAAGACCCGTGTGTGGCGATACGAGAATAATTATCAGATTCGGTGCTTACGTTTGAGGCGGAAAGTGCCGACGGTCCTAAAACAGCTCTTTTGGTCCTTTGTGGCCGCCTACGACCGGAATTGGCTCGGGGGGAGTATAATACATAGCTAAGGAATGTTCCTATGCAATATGGAAGGAAACCGAGCAACGGGAAAAGAATATGTTCGACTCAAAAGTGTTTATGTTTACGGTTGCATTTATGCAACGTTTGGTCCGTCATACAGGTAAGTCCGTAAGCCCCCAAAATATTTGCTGCTCATTTCTCTTGCAGCCCGCGTTTTCCTATACGGGACATTCGCACATACTACGACACTTCAACCGTCGCGTATTGGTGGGGAAACTTTGAGGGCCCTCCGAGTCAGCCTTGCCTCCGGAAGCACAAAGAGAAAGCCGTCTAGCGTATGCTGTGCGTGTCCTGTGCATGTCCACTATTATCCCTTGGCATACTTCGTACTGGAACACCTGAAACGGGGTGCGAATCTAGGCCGAATCTGTGGTCTGTCAATTGTCCTAGGCGGACCTAAGACAATCCCTTGGACCTTCTCTTAACCTTCTCCAGGATCTCCCTATCTGCTGTCGTCGAGCGTCGGACAGCACTTGAAATAATAACATTAAGAGAACACCTTCAAAGTTCGAAGAAAGCCAAAACCAAGCCAAAACCAAATTTTCTGCTCTAAGACTGGATTTTTTTCCAGAATAAATCATGGATGCCTCCGATCCCCTGTGCCCTCCCGTTTCGCACCTGTAAACGCGTTGACGTGAGTTCAGGCTCAATAAGTAAGTACGCGCTTGGAACTTTCGCGAACAAACGCGACTGATGCGCCGCATCACGTGAACGCTCACGTGCCATTTGACAGACGGAGCCACGTCATTCAATTGACGAGAATTTCTGGCTCTGTCTCTTCCAGCTCTCCTTTGAGTTCTCTTTCGCAGCAATGGATGACTTTCTCGCAGAAATCCGCAAGATTCCCCCAATTACTCGCTTTGTATGCGGCTCGTCTCTAGGGGTATCTCTCTCGGTCATGATGGCTCTTGTCTCGCCGTACAAAATCATCTACACGTATGGGTTAGCATTCGAGAAAATGCAGGTCAGCTCGTGGCTTGATTATATTGCAGCGCGATTGTGTTTCTGATTGAAGCTTGCTCGACGGTAGATATGGCGGTTGTACACGAGCTTTTTCCTTGGAAGTGAGTAACACATAATTCTTGGATAGGAATGTGCACTAACCCCACACAGGCGGGGGAATCAATTACATTTTTGGTACGTCGACGGTGAAAGCATCAGTTCAGTCCCGTCTCATTTGTGTGCTGCTTAGAATTTGTTATGCTATAGTGCGTGCATTTCAGGATGTGTAAGGGATTTGTGCTGACTTGAGTGTTAGTCGCACCATGGACCAGCTAGAGTCGGGTCCATACGCCCGCAGGTCTGCCGACCTCGCCTGGCAGATGTTCGTCGCTAACATCGGCATTATCGTGCGCCTCCTTCTCGTTCCTCTGAATCCATACTTACGTGTCTCATATTTCCAGCTCGCCAGCATCCCCATGGGCTCCGGCGTCTTTTTCCGCCCCTTCCTCCTCGCCATCGCGTACCTCGGCTCCGCGCTCGCGCCCCCCGGCGCGATGACCTCCATCATGGGCCTCGTGCAGCTCCCGATCAAGTACCTGCCCTACATCATGCTCGGCATGGACCTGCTCATGGCCGGACCCGGCGCCGTCGCTGTCGCGCTCCCGGGCGCGGTCATCGGCCATCTCTGGTGGTGGGGCGTGTGGGGACCCGAGTTGGGCGGCGCAGGCGGGGTTCTGCAGCCGTGGAGCGCAGCGCCGCAGTGGTTCCGAGACTATATGGGAGAGGGGAACGCGCCGCCGCCGACTGCGAGGGGGCCGAATGGGACGACCGGTGCGAATGCGGGGCAGGGGGTGCATATTATCCCGCCGAAAAGGCAGGTGGAGGACAGAGGGGCGGGTACGGGGGCGGCAGGGGCGAGGGCCGGTGGGGGTGGGGGTGGGTACAATTGGGGCGGAGGTGGACATAGACTGGGACGGGACTAAGGCCATCGACAGCCTCGGGCAGGGGAGATTGTAACATGTATCAGTTGGAGAAGAAATCTGAGTCCCGAATGCAAGTGTATTTAAATTGATAGGTTCAGGCTGTAAGAAAAACGTTATCCCTTATCGCTCTTGGGCTAGAAGTCTTTGTCAATGTGAGCGGCATTCAACTTTTTTGTGATTGAAGTTTTCTGTCAATGAGGCCGACACTGCTTCTTGCTGCATTTTCCTCTTGCCTTGCGGCCTGTACTCGAACTTATTCAGGCCGCGACTACTATTGTAGCAACGCTTTACCCCACCAAAAACTCAGCTGTTTGCGTTTCGTCGTACGCGTCGACGCGGAATAGGCGGCATTGCGAATTTGCCTCTAGATCTCGAGTCGTTCTTCGTACGCCGTACTGCGCCTTTCAACAACTCAAAGAATACGGGCACTCGCCCGAATCTCAGCCCTGTCTCTTGCTTTTGAGCCTAAAGTGTACGAAAAGCGTTGGTGAGCAGAATCCCACTACAACAAAAACTTGAAGCCTGAACTCACGAAGCACGTTGTATGTATGCTTAATAGTTTGCGGTTACGATTTGACGTCCCTTCTTGAGTCACCACGTCGCCGCAATGCTCGCCAGCCTCGAATCAGACCGCGCTCGCATCAAAGCTCTCGAAGCCCAGATCTCTGACCTCACGCGCTTGCTATCCGCAGCGCGGGCTGAGCAAGCGTTGGTGCGAGGGCGTCTCGATTCCTACAAATACCCAGTCTTGACATTGCCGAACGAACTCGTATCCGAGGTTTTCGTGCATTTCCTGCCGGCGTACCCGCTTTGCCCACCGCTCACTGGGATGCACTCGCCCGAGCTTCTACTCCAGATCTGCCGCAAATGGAGAGACATAGCTGTATCTACCCCCACTCTCTGGCGGGCCATATCCGTGCCCGTTGAAGATATTGGCGATGGCGGAGAAGAATATGAGAGGGTGAAGAATTGGCTTAAAAGATCCGGCCGCTGCCCGCTTTCCATACAGATGGATGACAACTTCGGCTTCAGAGATCAAACCGTCGTCCTCGAATCCATCGCTGCTCACTGCGCGCGATGGGAATACATCAAACTAGATATAAGAGAAGTTATATCCGTTGGGGCCCTGCCCCTGCTCCACGACCTGGAGTTTCAGGCTCGCAAGGTGTCCCCTATCGTGTTCCCAGACATGCCTCGCATACGCGCTGCTACGCTATGGGATTTCACTTATCCTATCGACCTCTTGCCTTGGTCTCAATTGACGTCGCTAACCTTGATTGCCAAGGAGCCACACGAATCCACACCTCTTTTGTCGCATGCTGTGAACCTGCGATATTGTGAATTGGTCCTGTGTGACGACCAAGCTCTCCCGCAGCCCAGGATAACCCTACCCCGTCTGGAATCGCTGGTTTTGGTCCGCTTTCACGAACAAGAACCACCAGCCGCACAATACCTCCTCAGCTTCGTTGCGCCGGGTCTTTCCTGACTCCAGGTCCCGGAGGAATTCCTCGCGAACAACCCCATTGATACATTGGTATCATTCATCTCGATATCAGGGTGCAAGCTACAAGAGGTACGCATCACGGGCGAGTGCCAGATATCCAGTGAAGCGTACTTACCTGGCGGCGTTTCCTTCTATCCCCAAGTTGTCGTTCAATCCAGATTTGACCGACTGGTACTGTGACGAGTCCAGTAAGATTCGAGCACGGGGGACTCGAAGCATGGCCGACTTCGAATCCTAGCGGTGTTTGGTGCGAAACCCTCATCTTTCCCTGTGCACGCCCATGCTCATGTTTCGTGCAGTCCAGGGCAGTAATTGGCATCTTTCCTTCTCTACCTTAAATCCCCGCTTTTCAAAATAAATATGTTCGTGGCCTTCATCCCATTCGGATCGACAAAATCGGGGGTGTCAAATATCTGTGCTCTTCCCTCTCTAGAAGCCCTCCCTTCATCCAGTTGCTCTAATGTGGTTAGCATTTCCGTTCGGACAATTTTTGATCTCCAAATTCCCCTGCACTTTGCGTAATTTCTGCGACTCCCAAAAATTGGGGGGACCCATTCTAGTCCTCAGAAACCCTACCGGTCGACACTCGGGACGCAATCAAAAGTGTCCTGGGTTGTGCAGAGACGCGTGGTGTGACGACTTACACGTGAGGTTGTGACGGACGCGGATTTCATCGTTTCCACCTGCATTCAACTTTGAATGACAATGAAAGTCATTCGACGTTAACTAAGTAGGACTCCCAGCAGTCAGCAGCTTGGTTTCTGTCCACCTTTCGAATTTGATGGAGGTTGGACGGAGGTATGATGTTTATCGAATATTTCAGACATGATCTGGACCCATCTGGTTTATGTTGGACCCCGAGAATTGCATCCAACGCTTTCCGCCGTGTGCAAGTGTTTATTAAGTCTCATTTTGCCTCTAACAACGACTCTCTATCTTCAAATCTACTTTTCAATGAATTTTATTCCACCCACAAAGTACGTTGGGGCATCCCGGGAACTCCCGATCAGCGGCCGCAAGCGGTTTTCTGTAAATCTTCGTTCTTCTCTCCCCCACCGTCGGCGCTTGAGGCGTATCTTTCTTCACCGTTATGGCCTCATTAGCACGACTTCGCGCTTCCCGGCGGCTTGTAAGGGCTTTACTCGTCGTGTTGTATAAAAATCTCACTTTTTGGGGGACATTTTTTTTTTTCGCGTTCGTAGCCTCAACTCGTTCGCGCGATTCAAACCTCGGCGGACACGACACAACTGCACGAGCCGCCGTCAGACCCGTCCCAGCCCTTCACCGTCAAGCTGCACGAGGACTCGTTCAGGTCGTACCTATGCGATAAGCCCGAGCTCGAGGTCGAGGTCACCAAAGACCAGCTGCTGGGCATGTACAAGCAAATGCAGACCATGCGCCGCATGGAGACCGCCGCAGACGCTCTCTACAAGGCCAAGCTCATCCGCGGTTTCTGCCACTTGGCCATCGGACAGGTGCGCGTCGTGTCATTCGGGTCATATTATCATTTTGCTGACGATTGTACAGGAAGCTGTATCCGTTGGTCTGGAGGCGGGCATTACCAAGGACGACCGCGTCATCACCGCCTACCGCTGCCACCCCTTCGCCGTCTTGCGTGGCGGCACCATCAAGGGCGTCATCGCCGAGCTGCTCGGGCGCCAGGCCGGCATGTCCCACGGCAAGGGCGGGTCCATGCACATCTTCACCCCCTCGTTCTTTGGCGGAAACGGTATCGTCGGCGCCCAGGTGCCCGTCGGTGCTGGCATCGCCTTTGCGCAAAAGTACATGGAGAAGGAGACCGCGACCTTTGCGCTGTACGGTGACGGCGCCAGCAACCAGGGTCAAGTTTTCGAGGCGTACAACATGGTTTGTCTCTCTTACTCCCTCTGTTTCCCGCTAAATAAAAGTCCTCTTAGGCCAAGCTGTGGAACCTGCCGTGCATCTTCGTCTGCGAGAACAACAAGTACGGCATGGGCACGTCCGCGGAGCGCAGCTCGTCCAACACCGAGTACTTTACGCGCGGGGACAAGATCCCCGGGCTGCAGGTGAACGGCATGGACATCATCGCCGCCCGCCAGGCCGTCCAGTTCGCGCGCAAGTGGACCGTCGAGGACAAGAAGGGCCCGCTCCTCCTCGAGTTTGTCACCTACCGCTACGGCGGTCACTCGTGGGTCCTCTCTTCTCTTGTGACGCGATGGATACTTACTGGGACGCAGGATGTCCGACCCCGGCACCACGTACCGCACGCGCGAGGAGGTGCAGCGCATGCGGAGCACGCAGGACCCCATCCGCGGGCTGCAGCGCTACATCGAGGAGTGGGGCCTCGCGACCGAGCAGGAGCTCAAGGTCAGTCCTCATTCCAGATCTCACCCTCATTCCATCCCTGACGCACATCCTCCCAGCAACTCGACAAGGACGCAAAGGCAGAGGTTGACGCGGCAGTTGAGGAGGCCAAGGCGTCGCCCGAGCCGCTCGAGAAGGACCTCTGGACGGACATCTACTACAAGGGCACCGAGCCCCCGTACATGCGTGGTCGTGAGCGTGAAGAGGTACGTTTCTTCTCCCGTCTTTGTTTTTCACAGAGCGGCAACTAACGACTGGCGCAGGTGCACTACTACTGAAAGACACGCTATGTTTTTGTGTCGCCGACTAGACAGACCCTTATAATATTAGCTGCTTTGATTTTGGGATTGACTGACTCGCATGATTTGTTTATACATTAGCCCTGTTTCTAGGCTTCTAGCCCTATTTCTATTCTACAGCGCCGTCCAAAATCATTCGACATCCTGCCACGGCCGGTCCACGTTCGTATCGTCGTCGTCCGCCTCGACCCCCGCGATTGTCATCTCCTCCATGCGCCGCGTGAACGCGTTCATGTCCTGCTGCGCCGCGTCCCGCACCGTGCGATCGTACCCGCCCGCCTCATCCACAGGCTGCGCCGGGTCCCACGCGATGTTCCCGCCGGTCCACCCGCCGCCGAGGTACACGTAGTTGAGGAAGGCGCGCCAGAGCGGGTCGAGCGCCAGCACGTCGGGGTCGCCGACCACGATGAGGAGCGCCTGGGCGCGCGTTACGGCGACTGTACGTTCGAGTTAGCGTTGCTTGGGTGTGCGCAAACGCAGAGAAGACATATGTACCGTTGAAACGGCGCGGGTTGGCAACGAAGCCGAGCGTGTGGCGCAGGTCGTACTCGACGAATTCGCGGCTGCTGCGCACGGTGGAGATGATGATGACTCGGCGTTCCTGCGCGAAGAAAGAAAGTGTTAGACGGACTTTGTCGTCCCGAAGGGCAGGAAACACTCACTTGGCCCTGGAACTCCTCGACGCTGCCGACTTTCACGCCGTCCGCGTGCGCACGCAGCGCGGTGCGGATCTTGAGGCACTGCGCATGGTACGGCGCGATGACGCCAATGTCGTTGTCCGCTGGAACGAATCGGCGTGGTCAGTTCATGCGCATCTGGAGAACAGTCAAGCGACTCACTGATGCGGAAACGCCTGTCGTCGCGCAGCGCGCGGATGTACGTCTTCACCTGGGTGACCTCGTCGATATTGAAGAACGACGGCGACGACGCCTCCCGGTCGTCCTTGCCCTTGATTGCGTGGAACACAATCGGGAACGTCTTCTTGGGCAGCAGGGGCGAGTTAAGGTACGCGTTGATGACGCTGGGGTCGCCGCACTGCTGCAGCTCGCCCTTGTAAAAGCGCGCATTTGGGAACTTGAGGATCACGTTGTGCGAGCGGAAGTTCTTCGTCAGTTTGACGACACTGGGGATGTGGGGTCAGTGAGCAAAGAGGGGAACGAGCGGGCGAAGCCTTACGACGCGCCATAGCCCTTCTTCTCGTCATAGATCTCGCGCTTCATCAAGCGCTCGATGTAGCTGGTTTCAAGCCCGAGCTCGCGCGCGACGCTGGACCGGATTATAGGGCCGAGCTGCTTGGGATCGCCGGAGAGGATGATATTGGTTCTGCTGTCCGCCATCGTCTTGATAGCTACACACGAGAGTGAGCGACATCTTTAATACCGATATCGACGAAACGTACCGATCATAACCTCAGGCTCTGTCGCCTGCCCGGCCTCATCACAGAATATGTGGGTATAGTGCCCACGCGGAATCCCAATGCCCGAGACGACCGAGGCAGAGACACAAGTAGCAACGACGACGCGGAACCGCTTCATCCTCGACAACGGGGGCACCGAGAAATGGCCATCCGGCTTGGTATACGTGTAGTCTCGCAGCTCGAGCGCGACTTGGTCCCTGTGGCGCGAAGGGGCGTAGAAGCGGAAGAGCTCATCCGTGCTGAGCGACATGAGGCGGCTGGCGATGAGGTCGGCTGCCGAGTTGCTGGGCGCGCATGCCAGGATGCGAGCGTTGGGGTCGGCCAAGAGGACCTGCCGGATGGCCTCCACCATCGTGACTGTCTTTCCTGTGCCAGGCCTAGGACGGTGCTTGGTCAGACGTCGAATTTCGCGGAGGATAGAACTTACGGTCCAAAAATGACGAACGGAACGGAACCCGGGCGACGCTTCACGATAGATACCACTGCCTGGAGTTGCGGGGCATTCGTGGCGATGAGAGGGTTGAACACTTTCAGTTTCGCGCTGGCTTGGGTAGGGTAGGGCATTGTCGAGACGTGCTGGGCCAAAGGGAACAAGACCCGATCCTCTGAGTAGGCTGTGTCGAGGGCAAGATGCTGACGGCGCAGAGGGTACCGGTTGAGCTTGAAGCGCACATTGAAGCGGTCGGCGGGAGATGCTCTGAAGGCTGCATTGAACCTGAGGCCGACTTCCTCCTTCCGCACGACATGGACGCCGCCTTCAAACCAATGACCGTGCGTGGACCCATGCTTCTGCACCAGAATACGGTCGCCTGGATGCTCGTCAAGATACACGACAACGAGGATCTGATCTGGGACTCACCAACAAGGACACTCGGGCGTTTCTCCGCAAGCCCAGGGACGTCGAGGCTGAAGGCAGGTTAGACGCGTTATAGTATCTTTGGGGGACAAACACACAAATTGTAGTAGTTGTGAGCCGTCAGCTTGGCATGAGAAATATCATAATGCTCCAAATCGCGCCTGAACGAAAATGAGTGCCCGTTTTGCGCCGATGATAAGATAAAGAAAGACCCACTCCATTCGAAATTCTTCAATCCACAACAGGTGCTTGAAATGACGAGCATATGTGTTGCTGTCAAGGAGAGGCGGTAGATACAAGCGGCGAACGTTGGTGACGATGCTCGTGGTGCTGCCCGTCGACAGGGCGGAAGCCAAGTTGCTTGGGATAGGAGCTTTGGGTAGCGGCACGACATAAGGAACTGCCTTCAAAGACGTGGGCAGAACGCCTTCGACGACGCTCGTTTCGGGCTGTCTTGCGGAGCGTTTACGAGGAACGTATGGCGCGATGGGTCGCAGCAATTCGTGGTCGTCACGATTCCCAACGATAACGCGTAAGATTCGGGCGATTATAAAGTGCTTGCGAAGCTGCACGTCTTCAAACAAGATCTCGAGTCGATCTTCGGCTCTACCGTTGTGAGCCTGGCGGAGAGTGACAGTGAAGGGATACGTTTTATTGTAACCGATCGTGCGATTCGGGGAAAGATTCACCGAGAATCTGAGAAGAAAACTCAAGATACGCGGAGCAGAGAACAGAGGTGAATTGCTCACGGCGACTGTGTCTGAGTACCCTTAGCCGATGCTAGGGTCATACTCACGATCGATACGTTCGAAGACGGCGTGGTATTTGTGATGGTGGGATGAATTCTGACCCCAGACGTTGCGACGGAGCCGTCGACAATCCCAAAGTCAAAGTCGCCGAGTACGGAGACCCCGTTCTTGTCCTTCTCCGCCTCATCCAAGGCCGTACGGAAAGAGACGAACCGTTCTCGCTCTTTGTGCTTTGGCATAAGATGGTGGCGAGGCCAATATCGATCAGGTATCTGCGAGTTGCAAATAGAGCACAAGGTATGCCCAGGCACGTTCTCAGGCTCCTCGGGGGAAACGTCTGGCTGACGTCCCTTCTGAGCTGCGACCGCAGCGTGACGAGCACTAGCAACGTGCTGGACCCAGTTTTTCATCCCAGAAACATATTTTTCGCAGATGGAACAATGAAGGAGTGCTCCAAATTCGCCTTGGACTTTGTTGAGATGTTGCTTGGTTGTAGCATGAGCAGTGTAGTCTGAGGGAGATGCAAAGACCAGGTTGCAGAGCTCGCAGCTGGACACGTTGTGGCGATAGGGACACGAATCATTGTCGCAAACGCCACCGGAAAGTAGCTGAGGGCAAGCCTCTTGAGACATGGTGGGACGGGATAAAAGCTGAAAGGCGGTAACTGAAACGACCCTGGCATTTAAAGGTCCTCGTGGTGGTGGCTATTTAAGTATGCTTTTAGCTCTTTGTGTATCACTGATAATCAGGACACACCTTTCGCTTCTTTGTCCAAAGAATCAGCGCGTCCTTTCATTTCCGCGAATTCTAGCCATTTGCGGGAGGAGGCATTCGATGTCCTTCGTCTTAGGAGGCCTTGAGGCGTGAATCTTTTGGCGCCCAAATCCGTGTCGACCAACCCAATCCGTCGTTTCCAGGCGCCAAGACGAAAGACACACGTAAAATGGGATGGAGGATTTCGGCAAGTCCCGTTTCGTCATGCACCAGCGCTTAATTTTGGCGCTCAAGATACAACCTCCTGTTTGGTGTTCGTTTGGCTGCTTACATCATTTTTTGTGGGGACACCTTGGTACTCCGGAGGCCGGACTCACATGTAGACGAATTTCTTCTTGCTGTTTTCGGTAGGGATCGGCACCGTACCGTATACGGCTACGGCCGTACAAGTTACGGTGCTTTACGGTACGGTTTACCCCCGTCACCGTACCGTAAGGTGCGATCCAGGAGGGCTTACGATACGGGGGTCCATCTTGTACGGTCTTTTACGGTCTTTACGGCCGTACACCATCAATAAAGGCGTGTTGAATACCCAGTCTCGTCTTTTGCTCACTCACACCGTCCCGTAGTACTTAAATTCATATGGAACTCGTCGCTCAACTCCGCTGTACTCACCTCCATTTCCACAACGGGGCCGGGGCACAGCCAAGCTCGTTCAGTACCGGAACACCGACTGCTTGCCGACTCTAGAAATTCAGACGCGAGACCATCAAGTGCCGAAGACGTTCAGTCACACCTGTGGACGAAACAAATGCCCCCAAAAATGCCTTGAGGTGATATTTAGATGCTCTCAATGTTCATTGGGAGGGGTTGATTATTGCCAGGATTTACGGCCGTACGCTCGCCGTATGCGGCTGTATGTTTACGGCCGTACGGGCTGCTCTGACGGTCAACGGCCGTAGCCGTACAGCAGGCCATTCTGGTCCATACGGTACGGGTACGGGAGGCCGTATGCACCGTACCGTACGCCGTATTTACGGCTACGGTGCCGATCCCTAGTTTTCGGGTCGGACGACAGTCAAGTTAGCGTTGAAAAATGGCCCGACACGGTACTTGGCGGCCGTTGAACGAGCTCTTCTGAAGCTTTCTGAAGCTCTTCATTGGTTCTGCATCGCCCAAATCAATGCTCTACCCAATCTTTACCCCTCAGCATTTCATCTACGGGTCAGTGATCGGTTCAATTAATTAATGTTCGTCCCGGATCAGATTCAACAATTTGAGACCGCGGAAGCAAACTTTTCCGAAGTGGAACAGTAGTGGAGCAGGTCCGACTCAGAGGCCAAGGAGTAAAACGTATACTGCGACCACCATGGCTCTCTCGACAAGCATCTACTGTCTCCAGTGCGACTTGTATTTTATCGATGTTCAAGCTCGCTTGGAGCACATCGAGTCCTCGCTGAGCCATCCCTCCTGCGAGACATGTTGCCGCCGTTTTCTGAACGAGAATTCTCTGTCCCTGGTGAGTTCCCATTAATCGTCGAAGCCACTCTGCGCCGAATGTTGACTTTTAATCCAGCACATGAAGTGTTCTACGACTCACTTGTGTTCGGGGCAAAGGGAAGAGGAATTCCTGGACGGCGACGACGTCCTAATAGCTTGGGCGACTCGGAACTTAGCGCATCTTTCAACCTCGCCAAAGGACTATTGGTCACCACAGTTGGACTCCGACAACGATGGTACAACCTCCGATTCGGAACCTGACTTGAACTTGGATTTGACATCGTCAGTGATTTTAGTTCGATTTCGCTTCCCCTGAACCACTTCTGCAGGAAGACAGTACGGTCGTATTGGAGAGGACCGAACCAGGCCACGCTACATCTTGGAAACTTCGTCAATTCATCGGAGAATACAGCTACTTGCCATTGGTGTGTTGCCTGTGCCTGGCCCTTGCCCGGGTAGATCCTCAGTCTTCTGTTACAGCCTTATTATAGCGAAACCGGAGGCGATAGCAACGTATTCGGAGGATTGAGAGAGCCAGAAATACCAGAAGTGAAATGACCACATACTACAATCGTTTTCTCGTCGGAATAGTTGGCGAAAGCGGAATTCAAGTTAAGCTGTGGTGCAAGTTCGGGCGTCTTTCAGATTAGGTATTATCGATCCGATAACGTGTAGAAGTTACCCCACACTTCCCCAGATTTTTAGGGGCGTAAATCAATTTCCAAGATAGTCCGAAGACGTCAAGTAAAATAATCGCTACGCATGCGCAGCATCGCTCTAACAGTGACAGGAAAGTACACACTGTTTGACAGGAATTCGAATTGCCGTACCATACATAGTAGGATTTACCGTGGATCTACAAAGTGTCGCGCTGAAAAGCGAAGCGCCAGCGCCGGGGATTTGAGAAACGGGTCGACTGAGATTGCCGAAGAATCGGGCGCTGAGGTGTCAGGTGAGCAATGCTGAGTCCGAATCGTAGGCCGAAACCATCCGACGAAGCAACACCTCGCAGAAGCGCCGAAGATTTTCGGCGGAAATTGTGCTCCAAGACGCCCATTGGAACCTGACACGAGACAACAGTACTTTTTTTTTTTGGGACACGCCTGGATGATACAGAATTTTCCCCCTCTCACAGATGGCCGACGGCGACCATTCGAGTCCGTCATCTGACGAGGATCGCAAGACACTATCAGCAATCAGATAGCCGCATGTTGGTCCACTCACAGTCCGTACTTCCTCCTAACGGCCGCCCACGCCGGGCCTACCGACGTATTGCGCGATACGAAATGATTCATATCTTGCTCTGGAATCCGGTTTATGTCCACCCGATTCCAGTATCGGGAGAGGACGTAAGTTATGTCTTGCGCATCACGGACCTCTCCCCGACTATCTGGGATGTTAGCTGGAAAAATGGATGATCGCGGTCCGCGGTTACAGCGTACATCATCCAAGTCTTCAGCTTGCTGCGAATGAACTCGGAGATTGTCAGGAAGGGCAGCCCTTGCATTTTCATGACCGTCGTAGAGTCGAGATGCCGAGGACCGGTCTCGCCCGCAGGCAAGATCTCAATCTCCGAGGTCGTATGGCGTTGGTGAAGATTGAAAAGAGGAGTGAGCTTGCTCACCTCTATCGCAGGTATAAAACGACGGTACGTAACGTGTAGTCTAAAAATTTGTTGTGAGCCGCGACAAAAGGGTTTTAAAAATACTTCATACCGATTGGTCCATGGCGAATGTGTTATCGTAAAATCCCCGTTCCCGGCTAAAGCGTCTCGCACTCGTCGGAACGGATGGGGCAAATTTTGCCCGCCTTCAACGATACAAAAAATTTCCTGACCAGCAGTGAATAAAGGTGAGGGCGAAAATAGCAATGGACGACGTACATCGCTGTGCGGACTGTTTGACAGTACCGCTGTGAGGACACTCCCATAAAATGCGTGCGGGATGCCATTGGCACGGAGAAGCTGGGAGAGGGCAGCGGACGCCTCCAAGAGTCGTCGGGTCTCAGACATATTAATGCAGAAGAGTCGATAGTCGATGTCAGGCCAAGGTCATGATATAGGAAGAGTCGAGATTGAAAGAGTGGGTGGACGATCGGCTATATATGTAATGCATACGCCTGTACAGACCCTCCAGATAGACGTCTGATCTGGTTCCCCGGGCGCACAGTACGGAATGGTCCGATTTGGAAGCCCCGAACACGTTGCCACGCTTGGTTTCGAGTCGAGATGCAATTGAGTGGCCAAGTTCCAGGGACACGCCGTATCCAGCCTTTTGAGGCGCGGAGCGTGATCACCCGCAAAACAACATCGGGCTAGTGTCCTTGGCCGTGACAGAGTATCGCAGTTAACTTTGACGGACAGGTTGTGAGCGTCGGGGGGCGAAATCGGATAGTGGCAAAGCCACAACATATTTATGTGTATCAACAAGCACGCCGTGGCGAATTCGCGATATATAATAGAGCGCCATTGTGTCGGTTCTGTGGGGACTGAGGAAAATTCGACCAGGCTGGAAACGGGGAAGACCAAGTTTCGTGAGTCACACCTCGTGACGATCATGCCATCATTGTCGGCCCGACTTAACCGGCTCATTTTTCACCGTGTCGTGTCGGACTTGCTTGCTTTGCGACTCGCGTATGGTTTGGAGGTTCTCTTTGCGGCATGTAACGGCGGCATTCCCATCCTCTGCTTGCGCTATTGCTCCTCCGGCTAGGTCTATATCTCGCTCTGTGCTTTCTACATGCAGCACTCCACGGTTTTCATCGAGTCGGCACTTATTGTCCTCGGGGACGCGTCAGAGTCTGCTGAGCCCGGGGTCACTGGTTCGCCGTCTTTCGCGAGGGAACAAGCGCCCCGAGTTTGAAGGCCTCTCCGATATACAAGAAGAAGCGACGAGGGCGGCCATACTAGAAAAGGTCATGAAAGGGCGTCAGCCAACGGATCTAATGCTTCGCTGTAAGCTACCAACTCGTCACGACTAGAGCCCACTAAATCTTGCGACCAAGGCACCGTGCTGGACTCGGAGGGTACGCAGAAATAACCCCGGACGGATCAAAGATTGAATGTTTTCACAGGAAACGTGAAAACGATATCTGGACAGTTCAAAAAGTCGGATCTTTGTGGAGAGCATCGATTGAATGTGTGTCAGAAACTTTCCTATTTATTTTTGCCCAAATTGAGGTTCTTTCAGCCTCGAGACTTGCGGAAAATCGACTCGAGGGTGCCTAATCTTGTTCCGACTATTCTCGTTCGAAGAGAAGCCTTTCTCGTACGTTTCAATATTCCTAATGACAACGGAAAACACGAACGTTCCTAGGTAAATATCTTACACATTCGCGCCCTGGTCAAGGCCGACACAGTAATTCTATTCGACACATTCGGGTCTGCTGATTCCCGACTGCATTCTGTATTTCTATATCACCTTGAAGTCAGGCGTTCCTTTCTCGACAACCCATTCCATGGAACTCACTTCATCATATCCAGCACAATCTCAAAACTAAAGGATCGGGCATGCCCTACGAATTTCGGTAACTTCGTTTTTAGCCGTGTCGACCAAGTTGGATTTACACTCTTTTTGCAGTGCCTTAGAATCGATCCTTCTTTCTGTTTTGAGCGCCCTGGAAGCCGAAATGGTTTTCATTCGGAACCTTGTCGGAGGTCTGTTGGCGGAACTGGAAGACAACATTGACCATGATCGTTTTAAACGCCTGCTACATTACTCTCGGCGGCTCGCGAGCTTCCAAAATAGAGCCAAGCTGGTTTGTTATCAAACTATTCAGCGAAGCCCTGTGCCTATTTCTCTGTCGTTGTACAGGTGGAGGAAGTGTTGGAAGAAGTCCTGGGACAAGGTGGGAACGGATAAACTTCTCACCTACTCGCTCCATACTGATGGTACACACCAGACGACGATCTTACTGCAATGTACCTCACCGATAAGAAAAACGATATCATTCGGGAGCTTGACGACCATGAAGACCTTGAGGTCTTGTTGGAATCCTTCTCCAAGGTAAATTCGAAATATCGATGCCGAACTCAACGTCTCAATTTTTTTTATAGCAAGTTGAAGAAATCGTCAACGAAGCAGAAAATATCGAGGTTCAATTCTCGCCTCGCTACGTCGTGTAATCTCTGAACTCCATCTAGACCAACGTCCAATCGACGCAAGAGATTGTTGAACTGATCCTCGATTCCAATCGGAACTCCCTGTTGGCTCTTGATCTCAAGGTACCTTATCGGCCCCAAATCCTTACGAACCTTGCTGAATCTTTTCGCCAGGTCTCCATACTAACAATGGGGATTGGTTCCGGCGCGTTGGTCGCTGGCGTGTTCGGAATGAATGTAAGGCTTCTTTCTTCCGTTTCCCTGGGTTTCACACGTACCGTCGCAATTTTAGTTAACAAGCCACTTCGAAATTCACCCGTGGGCTTTCTACGGCATGACGGGGTTCGCCACGGCGCTCGCAGCAATGGTCGCATTGGCCGGACTCCGCACGTATGTTGTGTTCTTCACCCCAACGTTCTTTCGTCCGACGATCTTCCTAGATTGGCCAAGATACGCAAAGTTGGACTTGGAAACAACAATAATGCGAGGTCAAGACGAAGACCGTGGCTCCCCCTGCCATTGCGGCAGCGGACACCGGATGGATGGTCATGACACCCAACGGGACATCTACTTACATATATTGCCTCCATATAATCCACTCAGTAGCATATATTTCCTGCCATTCAAACATGTAAAATCTAGCGCATCTAATTTATGTATTATCCCTTTCCTCATTCCGGTTTGGTTTGGTTCGTTTGTTGCCCTAATCTTCCGTGTTCGCATGCATTAGATGGGGATGCTGCCGCTGCGCTGCACGTCATAGTACCGAGGGAGGTTAGAGAAGTTAGAGATGGCTCGATTTAGTTCCGTTACGGCAAAAGAGTGCATGGCTTTCTTTACCCTTCGTTCCGTCTGCGTTTGAGGAGCGCGAGCTCCGGACACAAAGCACAGGGGGGCCCAGCAAGCGAAATTAAAAACATAGAGTGTGGTAGATGCATGCGGAGCAGTTCAGTCGACGGTAGATCAATTAATTAATGGTACTCATGATCTACTGCGTCCGAGGACGCGAGCGTACAAACTTCAAGGCCGCAAAGTGTATCGAGGCAGCAGAGAACATACAGCACCCCGCGGCGCGTATCCCGAGCTCCACAAATTAAATGAAGTCCAGAAACGGTAAAAAGCCAAATACGAGGGACAGAGCCCCAGACGGCCCATGTTCGATCTGCCTCAAAGCGGGCCTTTTCTCCATCGAGCGGAGCAAGTTCTGTCACTCGTCAGATGACGGTCCTGGAAACTTTGCCGCGTGCAGGCAGCAGAACATAGCCGACATCGATCCAAATTTTAGCTTCGAATTCTAAGCAGAGTCGGAGAAGACGGACGGAGGCTCTAAACGCCTCAGCATCACGCACATGCGCTGAGAACGCTACGGCGTCTCCAGAATTTTTCTTCCGTCTTCGCTCGAGAGCCATCCTCCTCTTGCAGACCGACAACCCCCAGCCGCGGCGGGGTGTCAAGACGCGGGCGCTCGGAGAACGAGGACCAAAGACAATTTTTATCTGACTGCGGGCGGAGCTGAGATATTTTTGCTGGGGAAAATGAAAACAGAATCGTGCGCCTGGGGACTTCAGGCGTGGGGTGGGACGACGCAGGGCTTGAGGCATACGAAGGCTAAGCGACAAGCGACCCTGGTCATCAGAGATGCCTTGGGGAAGCCAAGGTCCGGCCTAGGAGCACGAGAGGCACGAGTTTGTCCCTTGGGAGAAGGTAAAGAGTGCGGTTGAATGTGAACGCCCAACGGACACGCCTCGGACGCCCTGCCGCCCATCGCCCAGGCTGTTAGCAGCCGGTGGGTACGATGAAATAGCCGTGGAACGAAGGTTACCGTCTCTTGGCGTCGGCGACCACAGGCGACCACACGGGCATATCGTTCCCGCGAGCCGTTCCTCATCGATGTGAATGAAGCTTCCTTTTCCCTCAAGACGTGTCCGTTCATTCCAGTCCCGCGAGTCGTTCCTCCATCGATGTCGATCGAAAGAACAAGTATATTCAACCTTGATTATTTAATTCTTGAGGCGCCCCCAGCAACGAAGCCCACAGAAACGTCTGTCCCGCCGCAGAGACTGGATTGATTCCTTTGACTGTTCGGCCCGGCAGTCTAGAATCTTGAGTGGTCGCACTTGCCGTCGGCGACTCCACATCTCACCGCAGAGAACGAACGTGCAACCGTGTTGTCCGTAAAACACTCCTTGATGGTTTTACCTCGCGCCACTTCTGGAACCTAGACGAGGGTTCAGATCTCATAGAGCGCACGATTGGAGTCGAATGATGGTAAGTACGTAGCCAAGAGTACTATGGCTTCAAGCGTCTTGATGAGACGGTACGAGGTCGCCCTTCAAGTAGTATTAGACTCTCGCAAGCTGATACACTTTTTACCGCAGCCCAGCCTCAGGAAAGATGGATATCAAGCTACACAGTCGAGCCACTGCTTGGATCAAGTATCGACTCGGGTGGGGGCGCCTCTTCGTGTTCTGGGCTGAGCGGCTGAAGGACTCCAATAGATTGAAACGCTGTAGAGGCAACACTGAGATGACTGTCGGTGTCCTCAGATTCCTGCCCAGTGGCTAAGTCGGAACTGGTCGGAGTCGAGAATCATTCGAGATCAAGACGACCCCATCATCCTGGGCTCCAAGAGGTACAACTAGCTTCTGGGTGAAACAGGCTTAGTCTCAAAACGCAAGATGAAGGATTCCGATTAATCGTGGTGAGAGGCAAAATCAAGAATCGTGTCGCACAGCCACATTCGGGGACGCGAAGAAACACCCAAGTAACGCAACGCACGACTCCGAGTCTAAAGCACCGGGCAGGGAAACGATTCAGGTTTATATTTATATTCATGCTTGCGAATGCAAAAGTGGTTAGTAAATTGTGAATTGTAATTGTGCTGGTAGAGTCCTGATGCCCGTGGTATGTAGTGGTACAAAATAATATCAATGCGAAAATCCACAGCACACCACAACCACACCACGCCCCGCGGCCCTGCTGGCAGGGAACGCCGACCGTGAAGAACATGCAAAAACAACACCGAGGAATAGCAATAGCGAGCAAAAAAAATGTAGACGTAAGCGTAAGTGGATAAGATAGGGCAAAGCAAGCAAGTGATAAGTAGGGGAGGGGGCGACATATACCACATACAGTACACAGTGCACGATGCACGACGACGACCACAGGACCTCAATCCCGCTGCGGCGGCGGCATATCGGGGATGAGGTAGTGCACAGGCCGTCCCTCCGCGCCGAAGCTCGCCTTGTGGCTCAGGCTGGGCTGCGGCGCATGCCCCTGCCCGTGCCCGTGGCGCAAGCTGCCCTCGCGGCTGCTGTCCGACTCGGACGGCAGCGGCGAGAGCGCGGGCGGCGGCGGGGACACGAGCGCGGGGTCCGTGGGGTTGTACGTCGGCACGGGCTTGCGCGGCGTGCGCCGCGTCGTGGGCCCCGCGGCGGGCGCCTCGCCGATGGAGCTCCGGCGCTGCTGCACGCTCGTGGGCATAGGCGCGTTCGGCTCGAACGCCTGCGAGGTGCCGGAGGGGAACGCGGGGCTGGGCGTGGGCGGGTAGGACGACTCGGGGTGGCTGAGCGACGAGGTCGTGCCGTTGCGCGCGGCGTCGCTGAAGGGGCCCTCGGGGGTCGGGGAGCCGTAGGGGGAGCCTGGGTGCGAGCGCGGGCGGCTGAAGTTGCTGTTCATGTACGAGGAGGTGGAGGTGGACGAGTTGCGTGTGACGGCGGTTCCGGGGAGGGGCGTTATAAGGTCGTCGAGGGGCACGGCGTCCTCGTGCCCGTGGCCCGATTCGGAGAAGGGCGAGCGTGCGGACGAGGAGGCAACCTTCTCCTGCGAAGGGGAGAAGTACGCGTTATACTCATCCTCCTCTGGGACCGAGTTTATTCGTGAGGTGCGTGAGTCGGCGCCTACGCCGCCGATGACATAGACGTTGCTGTCGTGCGAGATCATGGGCCCCACCGAGTCGGACTGCGAGTGGTGGCGGTTGTTCGACGACGTACCCGGGTAGTTCTTGGAGTCGGTGGAGCCGAGGCCGGCCCACTTCCGCGTGGCGCGCTTTCCTGCGGGGGCGGACGACGACGCGGAAGCGTAGCGGAGGTAAAAGTACGCTGCGATGGCCGCGGCGATGACTGCGAGGCCACCGATCACGCCGCCTGCTATTGCGCCGCGGTTCACCTTGGAGGCGCCCGAGGTGACGGGGAGGGTTACGCCCGAGGACGACGAACCGTCCCCGCTGGAGGTGGGGCTGCTCGGCGGCGACGACGTGGGGTCGGCCGGGCTCGAGGAGGTCGGGGCGGACGAGGAGCTTGGGGACGAGGTCGAGATGCACGAGACATCGGGCCCGTTTTGGACGTAGAAGGCCGAGGATTGCAGTTGGAAGTTTACGGACGCCATGGTGGCGACCATCGTGTACCATCCCTGGCTCACATCGACGTTGGACCAGGTGAACGTGCCCAATGTTGGGTCAACGCCAGACGCAATAGTCTGCGTGAGGTCGCCGTCGCGTCGCTGCAGTGTCGGGGTACTAAATGTACCAATGGCGGTGGTCGAGGGCGCAGACAGCTGAGGAACATCCACGTTTGTTATGGTCAACGCCAAGTCCTTGAAGTTGATATCCGATGCGGAGGAGTAGAGCCAGGTTATTAGCGACGGCTGGCATGTCAGCATCTCGGGAATTTTATTGAAGGTGAACGCTGGGGTCACAACCGCTGCCTCTGCGCCCGCCGTCCCTGAGGCTGAGTAGCAATGTGAGATGGTTTCAAGGAATTACAAGAGGATATCGAGCGAATATCGAGCTCCACTCACGGTCTTCACGGACAACATAGCCATTAACCGAGCAGACCCAAACGAAAAGAGCGACGGGTAGAATGTGCATGTTTTCCGTGTATTGGCCCACCGAGGACGTGTTGAAGTCGTCCAAGAGCCTAGAGGAGGGGGAGGGGGTCAATGGTGGTGGGTGCTAAGGACCGTGTGTAAATTGGTGAGACCCCGGAGAAACGGTCACGCTCGTGATCCCGGACTCTTTCCTTCTGCCGACGTGAAACCGAGAAAAATATACAGTGTACTTGCAGTGTACACCGTTGTGCAAGTGGTGCGTCTGAGCGTTTTTTCAGCTGTCCTGAGGCTTGCGCATTTTTTTTTCAAGGCTCTGAATAAATTGCTACCAATCAGTCCTATTGGTTACCACGAGCTTATTGTTCAAGAACAACCTTCTGACCAACCATTACGAAGCTTCTCGAGAAATTTTGGCTCCTGAGCGGAGCACGGAGTCGTCCTCGGTATGCGTGGGCCCCGACGGATATTAATGCGGTGTTCTACAAAGCTCCATATGTCTCTGATTATCTGTCAGTTTTTCTTCTAGATGCTGATTCGGACTCGCTGGGTAGGTAGGTAGGTCGGAGAGAGGATGATTCCCCATTGCATCTGTCTGGATACCTTGTGTACTAACCAACCGCCGCCACCCAACTCGAACTAGAACACAAGCATCATACAAATTCGCAGTTGGCTCCTATACTTGCATTAGCGTCAATTCCAACCGTCATTTGACGCGGCCCAGGCGGAAGGTTGGTCATTGGGTACCACAGCATCCGCGATACATATGTGGCACCCTGAGCTACCCCGAGTAGGCCGCAACATACCACCGATCGGTGTACATTGGCGGGAGTGATTCGCCGTGTGGACGAGTTGCGTCGGAACAACCAGGCGATCTCAATCGCCGAGCCGGTCAAAGCGGGTTATTCTATCTTCAACGATATTGTTCGTTGAACGTTTACCCTGGTTCCCCTGTTAACCTTTAGTGTGCCGGTTCTTTCGTTGGGATTTTCCTCGGAGACGCGTCGTGTCTGCAACCTTTCATCATCGTATGCCATGGATACAAAGCACTCAAGGTTCGAGCTTCGGATTTTACTTTGTTGCTACTTAGGACCTAACTATAAGCACAGACTAAGGGCTATGGTTGCGATTCTTCATGTCCATTCTTTCCTTGACCCTTGACAACAAACAGGTATCTGACATCGGCGCAAAGCCCCCATCTCGACAAAAATACGAACGCCACTCGATATCAACCAACTGCGAGCTAGGAGAGCCAAGAATGGGTTCTTATCGCCGCCATATGACGGGAATTTTCAGTCGAAGTTGATGAGCATAGTAAATCTCACGGGCTTGTCCTGTTCCTGGAAATATTCGCTGGATTTCCCTGGACCCACACCCCTGGCTTCGGGGCTTATCTACGTGTCGCGTGGAGAGACCTCAGATTTCCGGCTTTGCTAGATCTATTCCACCCCTCCACCCCTCCTCCCCTTCTCTCTCCTTGAACCTCAGCAACAAAACAAAAAGATATCTTCCATCGGCCACCGCCCCCTCCATAAAAAATCAAAGCCCACTCGACTGTGCTGAGACTTTCCCTTATCACAGAGCCAGATAACGGACTGTTCACTCGAAGGTTGAATATGGCCAGTCAGTCTCACGGGCTTGTTACATTGACACTTAAACTCGGCGGCGTAGCGAGAGGGCAGTATGGGGCTCCTGTCAAAATGCAGCTTTCCGTGTTGGGTCGATTTGTTCCCCAAATCGAGCACTATGTACGCTACAATTCATGGAAAGTTTCAAGATACTTTTGGACCTTTTCTTCAAGGCCAGGATCGAGCGCTGTGCATCGGGGCAAGTATTCGCTCAAAAAATATGTTCAACATCCTCCGCACCGCTGCCCAGTTTCAGTGGTCCAGGCGGGGCGCCAACATTCAACCGTTTCCGCCACTGGGGCTCATACGGTATTGCGCGCAGCCCATTGATGCTTATGGCACCTGGCAAGGGCATATTTGCCTATTTCTTTTCAAACATAAAGACTGAGCACGTACCTCTGCTATAGCCGCATACATGGCCATCGAATGCTAGGGTGATGTGTGGAACATCGTCCTCGTTGTCTAGTCCAGATAAAATTTGGTCTATGAATGGTTGACCTTCTTCGCGTTTCAGGCCCATAAGAGCCTCCACATCGCGGAGGACGTCCTTGATACGGAAAACTCCGCATGCGATGGTATGGAACTTGTGTGCCAGTTTGGTCGCAGTTGGAATGTACTTGACTTTCTTGATCACAATATGTGTTCGCCCTCGTTGGGGGTCGCGGCGAAGGCCAAGAGCGTGGGTCATCCCCAGGCCGTTGGCGTAGTGGTTTCTATTGCACCAGAGGGACCAATCGGTTGCACGTTTCGCGCCTTCAGGATCAGCAACGCCCATGCGTTCAATATCCTCTCGGTCCGCAATTTTTTCGCTGAAAAAGCCATGTAAGTATGTAATCCGCGACCGAGCCGGTATGGAATGGCTTACCGGCATTGAACCCTGAATTAAGCGGTCAGCGAAATTTGTTATCATGTGCCAACTTTAGAAGACGTACTTGTGATGTTTCCAGTCAACCCTTTGGCATTCTTTGGAGCTGGCGACCGCCGACAGATGATTGAGCTTCGGTGGCTCGGAGTTAGACAGGGACTTTACCAGTAGTAGGTATGCTGGCAGCCATTGCACCGCATGAGCGTAACGAGAGGTGGTTTCGCGCGGCAGACTTTACACGCCTCAGCGAGACGTTGATCTGCTTTGGAGCTCAACTTCCGGTTTTTCAACCACGTTTCCCCACCCAATCCCTCGAAGATGGGACCAGGAGGTAACAGAAGAGATCGCAGATCTTTGTCCTGCATACCCCAATGATTCTTACGGAACCAGTTGATCAGCCATGTTTCACTAACGCGCAGAAATTCAGAGAACGGTAGAAAGAACGATCTTGTGACGCACTGAGTTTTAGCTTCGTCATCTCCAATGTTTCGGAGAGCGCGAGAGAGAAAAACACGGGTTCTGATTAGATGTGGCAGGCCATCGGCGTTGAGCTTTCCCCAGTTCAAAGATTCAACACCGAGCATCGCTCGACGTAGGGTCTTTACCGCCTCGTGATCGTCAGCTCGAGTAAGGACCAGCGCTTCGCCGTATACTTCAAAGACCATTCTAAACAAAGTCAACACGTGCGACTCTGAACATGGGCTAAAGCGTACGGATTTTGCAACCAGATTTCATCCCCGCGCAAGCACTCCGCGTCAACCATAGCTTTGGTGTATGGAATAGCTTCCTTTGCCCGATCGGCACGGCTTTATAAGGTTGGATTATCACTACACGATAGAAGAAGATGGGAAAAACTTGCAAAAGATACAGCGCGATTTTCTTCCGTGCGTGCATGAGCTGAAGGCGGTAGAATATTAGAGGTAGCGTGAACGGGCAACGATCCGAAAGCACCTTTATGTATAGCTCTATTTTGCAATTGGTATTTCCCTCGACATGCCCTGTAGTTCTGAGAATATTTTCGGAACATCCCTCCATCACCTGAATGTGCTGAGCAAGCGCCCAGATGCATTCACCCAAAATGTCCTCCGGAGCTGAGAAGACATGAGAAGAGGAAAAGGACACATGCATAGATTCCTACCATCCTCGTCGTGGACGAAAAAAGCGAACTTGAACAAGTTTGGCAGTTGAGCAGTGAACATGAGCGCTGGTTGGAGGTGCACAGGAATGGGCTCATTATTTGCGGGGCTGCCAGGCGGGAAAGTCAAAACGATGTTCTTATAGTTCTCCGGCCTTTGTATCATGTCCCTGCCTGAGAATCCATTCGTTGGCGCACGCACTCTAAATTGGGATGAAATACAATTGTAGAAAAGCTCACAGCAGACCGCATCCGCTCGAACGGATGCAAGGGATGGCAAGATAAAAGTACTTGGGAGCTGCTGTCCTCCGATGTTACCAACTCTCGGCTGCATCGATGCGGAGGTGTGGTTGGTTGGAAAGTGATGGTGTCACAGAAAAACGAATGCGTGACGGGACGTCTGTTGCTCGGCGGCCCTTGCGCCGAACTTCCGGTTGGAACCGACGGCAACACTACCTTCGTGTTGGAGTTACTGATGTCAATGCCTCGGGCATCTCTCGGGCATACTCTCGGGCATCGGGCAAGCCGCCAGTATGAACCTGTGCTCTGTAGACTATTGTGGAATAATGTAGAACATATGACCTCCTTCTGTACCCACAATCTCTGTGTGATTCATCGTAAGGACTAATCTCGTCCCCAGATGTTATGGCGGTGGCTCGCTGCGCTCGCCGGGCGGAAATCTAACCGGGGATGTTCAAATGTTGAGTTGGCAGAATTTGATGAGAAAACGTACCAGAGATCACCGCCATAACATCTGGTGCATTTTGGTACTAAGGGATGCGATCGGTGACATCAGTCACGAAAGTAACTGATCTCACACGTTAGTCACGGACGCGTAACAGCCCAGTCACGAACGCGCCAATTAGTCCTGGACACGCCGATGGACGACGATCTCGAGTTCCTCTTCCAAGACGAAGTCCCACTCGAGCCGGATGACTCAAATGCTCACCTTGGGAATGAGCCGGACAGTTTTGACCTGTCAGACGACGAAGAAGAAATCGCTGATCCGATTCAGGTCCAGCCGTCTCGCGATAGGCGCGCCAGACTGCGAGAAGAAGATATTCCAGCAAAAGTCAATATAGTATTACAAGCCATGCGGGATCAGGGGCTCGATCTCGCAATATTCCTCGACGCCGTCTGCTGGGGAAACGAATCTTGTGTCTCTGACGCCAACATTCGATTCGCGCGCACTGGTCTGATGGTCAGCGACGAGTTCCCGGGAATCCTTCAGCGATGCTACAACCCCCCTCGCCGGACACACAAGAGGAAAGGGAAAAAGCCGGCAGGAGGCCGGCGTGCTCTGCTCGAATTTGCGACAAACTGCATCTCCGACACTATCGATCGTGAGATGAAGTTGTCTGCCCACCTCTTCTTGTCCCCGCCGGAAGACCTTTCCGAGGAGCATCTCACCAGCCTTGACTTCGGGGAAATGAAGGAGGCCATCCAGAAAGACGCACCCGTGTTGTGGAGAATTTTGCGCCAGGCTGCGTACACTCCAGCGCAGGCAGCACGCAACAAGTCAAAAAATCCCGACATGGTATGTTCACTCATATCGGATTTCAATCCTCTGACTGAGTGCAATGACAGGTCGTTCTACACATGATCTCCCAAGCCCAATTTACACGTTCCAATCGCCGTGGCCGCGTCGCCAAACTGTGGTCAATTTACTTGAAGGCATGCGGGCTCTCTGCCCGGGCCTTTGATGCCCTCCATGTCCTGGGGATTCTCATGAGCCACAAATGGACTGCCAACGCATACGGCACGCTCTCGGATCGTGCTATGGAGGAGGTCCGAATCCTCATTCATTTATTCCCGTGGCTCGTATCACACGACAACATGAATGTCCCCCTTCGGGTTTTCTCTCAACGGCTCAACAATCAGAGCCACTTCGTCAGTGGATGTGCATATACCATCTGGCTCATCTGGCTCCTTCCCCTCCGAGCAGCTCTGCCAGTTGAAATGAACCGGACATTGCAACTGCACCGCACCGAGAATTGTGGCCAGGTATTCGACTTCTCAGCCGTGCTCTACGGGGACGACGCTGCAGACACGAGAAGTCACGCTAAAAAGTCACGTACACGCTAAGCGCGGCCAAGCGTGACGCGATCGCACCCCTCAGTACCAAAGTACACCAGACGTTATAGGGCAGCAACCCCACTCTGATTTCGCATCAAAATCTGCCAAGTCAACATCTGGACATCCCCGTTTGGGCGCTTGGTATTTCTGCCCCGCGAGCGCAGCGAGCGGACTGCCCTATATCGTCTGGGAACGAGACTACGTAAGGACCGGACTAAGCACGCTCACCCCGTGCCAGGTAAGCTTCATCTACATTGCGCTAAGACTTCGTAACTTACTTACGACCAAAGATGATAGGCTTTGGGGTGCAGGCGCGGGTGGACGCGATCCTCAAGACAGACTGGCGCGCGGCCGCGGAGGAGCTATTGGCTGCGCGCGAGAAGGCGGCTGCGGACAAGGGTGGTGTGAAGAGCAATGACGGCGGATCAGAGGACGGGAGGACGGGGAGACAGAGAAAGATGTGAGTACTGGCATTGGTATATTCTGGCGCGCGCGAGCTTGACGATAGACTCTTCTCGGATAGATGCTTTTCTGGATTGGGCCATAATATTCACGATGATGGAACCGCGACGACATAGATTTTTTTCGGGCATAGCGGTAGTCATATTTTGGGTTAGGCCAGCGCAGGCGCCGGAAATGGAGATGTCAATTCACGAGACAAAACATTAGGGTGTTTCAAAGTTAAAACTTCGGGCCCAACTTGATGTCCAACTTGGGCTCCAACTTCGCGAAGTTGGAGATCAAGTTAACACCGAAGTTGGGCCCAAAATCGAAGTTGGATGTCAAGTCGTGCATAGGACCACGACTTGACATCCAACTTGGACGCCAACTTGAGGGCCAACTTGGTGCTCCAACTTCGGCTAAGCCGAATACTCCCTTTGCAACCATCGAAAATGTGTCCGCGTTCAGAAACACGCGCTGAGGGCGTTCACAGTTGAGGCTCTCCAACTTGGGTCCCAACTTCGCAAGTTGAGGGTCAAGTTGAAGCACGAGTTGAAGCCCGAGTTGGGCCTGGAGTCTTAACTTTGAAACACCCTATTGGAGTCACGACCAAAGACGGAACAGACGCCAGTGGGCCGTGGCTGGGTCCATTCTGTCCATCGAACGACCGACACCATGCCAGATTTTGGGGACATACCTCCCGAAGTCTGGCTGCAGATATTCCCCCATCTTCCCCTCAAAGCTTTGATTGCGGGCGAGGGCGTCTGCCGGCTCTGGTAACATTTTATATTCATCGCTGAAATCAATCCCACGCGTCGTTCCTTGTGGATGTTTTACAGAAAGACTGTCCACGATCCACTGTTCCTTCCCACTCGCCCTTGGCTACTGGACAATCTTCGGTCGTTCGATAGGCAGGGCTACATCGATGCTCTCCTTGCCCAGCACAACTACATCCCAGAGGATTTTCGCCTCTGGATTCTTGAATGGCCTGCATGCGCTGTCATAGCATGCGCACGGCCTGGTCTTCCAGAAACCTACTGTGGTGCTCCGTCCGAGGGTGAGGATGGCATCGAGAGAATCATAGGTTGCAACTTTCTCGGTCGGATCCCACCTCTTCTCCATCGACTTACACTGGACTTGACGGAAGTATCTCTGCCCGACACCTCTAGCGATGGAGAGTGCGAAATGAGTAGACTGGACGATTCGATGACCGCCGACTCATCCTCGGACGATGACTCTGATCAATCAGAGTGGTCGGACAGTGACCCCGAGGAGTATTATCGCACGCGCGAAAAATTCAGTTATTCACCACCGCCATGGCCAGGACATCCCGTTGATATTACTTTCCCGGCCCTCCTTATGTGGGAGAGGTCCTCACGACAAACCTAGCTCGCGCTAGACTCCACCACACCCTTCGGCGTCTATGTGGGACTGTTCAACACCAACTACCTTCCAGGAGAAAGCTATCAGCATACCAGTTGGATATCCTGGCTTGAGGCGCAGCTCAGGAAGATACACAGGGAAGCGTGGAAGAGGGATGATGAACCTCCGTCGCTCGAGCATTATCCCCGCGCTTTGGTGCATTCCTTCTACGGTGATTCAGATATACCTGCCCCCGACGACGACACGGAGACGGAGGACGACCGGTTTCGCTCTCTACCACGTTACGAGCAACTCTGGACCCCAGAAGACGAAGCGAACCATGGGACAACGACATAGGTCATCGGTAGGTTTTATGGGATTTCAAGAGTGTACACGGCCAAAACTGCTTTATCATACTCTCCAAGAATGAGTGGCCTTGACTCTTTAAATCAACACAAAACCTACAGATGACTTTCAGTATATCGTTGTCGTATTCCTGCAATTCACCGCAATTTTCTTGGCCTGGAGAAAGTGGATTTGCGATGGCAAGCGAACGACGAACAGGAAAACATCGCACTCAAAGTACGTCTAATTCCTCGCTTACTGTGCCCGGTCCCTGATTTCTTCGGGCGACTTCATCAAATCAAGAACGGCGCCCGGTTCATCACGGCAACTTGCTTGCCCAAGTGCCTTGCCTTGATCAACTGATTGAATCCGGTGCTCTCTATTTGTACTCAACCTCTATACAAATCCGGACTCGACCTGCGTTGCACAGATAATCTTGAGTTGCACATGGGGCCGAAGTTGAACGTTGTTCCGATCTGCGGTTTCTTCATTCAAGCACAGTGGTCCGGACCCCGTGGATCACAACCGAACCCGTTTCGCAACGCGACAAGAAATCAACCGCCGAACAAAGCTGCGTCGGGTCCACAAGTGAGGCACGAACAGAGGACGCAGAGTTTCTTGTAGGAGGACGGACCGAGCAAGCGACGGAAGGAGCAGACAAACAGGAGCAAAGAGTTGACCACTCTTTGCTTCTCGCTGCTCGGTCGCCTCAAGTAGTCGCTCCGTGTAACCCCGTACCAACTTTTCTGTCCTCGGAGGTCCTCCCTGTTACACAGGATAGACCATGCCCCCTAGAGGACGCAACAAGGCGACATCGCGCGGCACGCCCGCTACAGCACGCGCCACGAGAAGCAAAGTAACAAAAACATACGCCGGAGAGCGCTCCATGGCGCAAGACGAAACAAGCGGGGGCGAGCCTGGATCCCCGGGGCCTCAGCCGTCCCAACTCGCATCCTCGCCCATCCCACCCGAGTCGGAAGAGCCGGTTGACCAGCTCCAACTTTCGAGAGCCAAAGAGAAGGGAAAAGGACGCGCCAGGCTCCTATTCGACGAACCCACCATCTTCGGCAACCTCAGGCTCGTCGGACGCACGAATTCAGGAGACGGCGAGGACGATGTAGTCGGAAACGAGGACGACGGTGCGCAATCGTCCTCGGACGATGATGAAAGAGACTCCTCGCCAGTCAAGGCGGGTCGAGCATCCAAACCGGTCACTACTCGTCAGGCCATGCCCATGGCGGCATCAACCCCGGCGTCTGCTCCGACGCGTCGCACGCGTAACCGACAGCCGACCACGCCCAATACCGCGGCAGCTCAACCGAAAACCAAACGCGCCAAAACCGGCAGAGCTGCCACCCCCGCACCACTCCCGGCGCTATCTATATCCCAAGCGGACAGTGCTATCCGCAATCCGGCGGCTCCACGCCAGACTCGGCGCGTGTCCTTTTCGCAAGCGGTTACCGCGACAGACAGGAACAAGGAATACGATCTCGAGTACCCCCCGCTCGGCTCTCCCGCAAAGCCTACGTCACCGATTCTAACGGACTCCGAATCCCCAAAAATCGTGACGACGCGAAGCGAGATCCAGAAACTTGTCGCTTCCTCGACGGCGGCGGCTATGGCGAAGCTTACAGCGGGAAAAAGTCTGACTACAGGTGAGTCTTGTCTCGTTTCTCAATCTTTTCCTTTTTCCTATACCCACCCCCGCGGCGGCAACCGTTCTCGCAAACCGGTTTCTCGGACTTCCGGTCCCAAGGGCAGGTACGCCAGAGGTTCAGCTGCAGGGGGAGAACTATCATATCCCGGCCTACGTGCCATCCAAGGCCTACGCGCCTTTGGCCTACGTGCCTCCTAGCCTACGTGCTTCATGGCCTACGCGCCTACCTACCTCTGCCCATCCTTTACTCGGGCGTATTATTATTTTATATTTATATCATCTCGTGTCACACCATTCCCTTATATGGACGGTTCTCTGGACCACCGGAAACCGTTACCATAATGGATGTGTCACTCTTTGAACACTGATCTCTATCTACTTGCGTTGCGATCCGTATGCTTATGGTTATATAGACCATGCAGTCAGTAATTTGAAGATCCTCATGCCAGCTAGCACAAGCCATACAACTTCTACACAACGTGTTTTCGATCCTACGCAGAGACGGACGATAGCACCCCATAGGCACACCATCCCCGTGGCCATCCGCGAAAATATAACTAAGGGGATGACGAAGATGATATGGCTTTCCGACATCACCCCTGCGAAGTGCGTAGCGGCTAACAAGGAGAGGGACAATAAGGGGTCCAAGCAGCTCGTTGTAAACGATGATGGCGAGATCGAGGCAAGGACGGCGCACCATGAGGGGGCAGCAGACGCGTCCCTTTCTTCCACCGACTTCATCACCGCTGGAGAAATCCTATGTGACGCGATTGAAGAGTACCTGCCCAGCAAACATGCAGCCACTATAGCAGACCAACTTAGATTCCATTTCAAGGTCATTCGAAAGAAAACAGACTACGAGACCAATTTCAGAAGATACCGCTATTACCACAACGAAGTGTTCCGAGCCTTCGTCGAATCCCCCACCTTCGACCTATCCTACTGGCAGGACGGCCTCTGGGACGAAGCCAAGACCCGTGATAACGATGAGGCCATACGTTCCTCCATACGCAACACGGCTTCATCCACTTCCTCCAACGGCGGGCGTCAGTCCTTTCGGACCATATCCCCTCAAGGAAAGAAGGGAGCGTCGAACCAGAGTGGTCCCAAGAACGGAGGTCGGGACAGCAACGCACCGAAGCTTAGATGCATGTACTGTGCAGACCCCAATCACGTCGGCACGGCCTGCACAGCCAAGACCGGAAAGTGGTGCACACGCTCCGGGCTCAAGGGTGGTTTTGCCCCGCCGGACAAATCACGCGTCTGCTTTCGGTTCAACGGCGCGGGTTGTCCCAAACCTCGGTGTGAATTCAACCACACCTGTACGCTCTGCGGAGCAGGGTCCGATGGATCTGCGACTACAGGCCATTCTGCGCAAACCTGCACGTCGTGCTGAGGTATTCCCAGTCGTCACACCTCTCAAGGCTGAACGTTGGGAACAACGGATAGCGGAGGCGGGACTGACGTCTGAATACGCGGATGTGCCGAAAGGCATTCGCACGGGATTTTCGCACGGCCTCAATGCATTCGACAGAGCCTCATCCACGTACATTCCTACCAATCTCCCTTCAGCCCTAGAACATCCAGAAATAATATCGAAATACATTACGAATGAACAGGCACTTGGCCGTATTTCACCGGGTTACGACGCCGTCGCATTGGAGCGCCTCATCGGCCCTTTCCGCTGCTCTCCCGTAGGATGCGTTCAGAAGAACCCACCCACGGGCAAATGGCGGATGTACAACAATCACTCATACCCTTACGACAATCCCAACGTCCCTTCTATCAATTCTCAAATCGATAAAACGAAGTTTTCTTGCGATTGGGGCACCTTTTCCCAGTGCTACCTCATAGTGGCCAGAGCGAAAGACGGTACTCAAGCCTCCGTTTTCGATGTTAAATCGGCCTTTCGTATTGTGCCCTCAACTCCGGAGGATCGTACTCAATTAATGATTTCTTGGAACGATAAGGTGATCATCAGCCATTGATAATCCTGATAATGGAAAGGCTGACCCGTATAAGGTCTACTTTGACAATGCCTTCTCATTCGGAGCTACGAGCTCCCCTGGCGTTTTTGGCAGACTCGCGGACCTTTTGGTACACCTCCTCAAATTCATGTCCGTCGAGGAGGTCATCAAGTGGGTCGATGACTTTGTCTTCTTTCGTTCCCCGGTCGGAGGAGCACACGGGCGATACGTGTACAGATACGACGAAAGAATCTTCTTCGAAGTGGCCGACGACTTGGGCTGGCCCTGGGAACTCACCAAGCATTTTCCATTCAGCCATTTCTTTCGATACATTGGATTCGATTGGAACATCGATGAGCGCACAGTTTCTTTACCCGAGGAGAAGAAAGTGAAATATTTGCAAAAAATTCTTTCTTGGACGTCGGGAGCTCGGGTCTCCAACCATGAGGTGGAGAATGTGGTGGGAACCCTGAACCACTGCGCATATATCGTAACCGAAGGTCACTCGCGCCTGGTAAACCTTCACCGCCTCTCCTCCTCTTTCGCCAAAGCCACGAACCCTTTCGTCAAGTTCAAAATTTCGGAAAAAGTTGCCGCAGACCTTGATTGGTGGCGAAACGAGCTCCAAAAGCCTTCCGTCGTACGCCACATAGTAGAACCGCCACCGCCGGAGCAGGAGGAGATCTACGTGGATGCCTCAACATCTTGGGGTGTCGGCTTTTTCTATCGCGGTCGCTGGCTAGCTTGGAAGTACAAGGAAGGTTGGTTTACAGAGGGAAGATGTATCGGCTGGGGCGAGATGGTAGCCATCGAGCTAGCCCTTCGCACGATCATCGCTACCAACCAACGAAACGTACACTTCCGGCTGCGCTCAGATAACCAAGGGGTCATCGGAGCCCTCGCCGCCGGAAAATCATACAACTCGCAAGAAAACGCCATCCTCCAAAACATTGTACGACTCTTTCACGAACACTCCATTTGGTTCACAATCAAATGGATTCCATCGGAGGAAAATCCGGCGGACGACCCCTCACGTGGGATTTTCGGCCCCAAATCCAAACTCTATCCCAATCCGCCGAAAATTCCGTCACATTTGCATAGATTTATCCACCACTCCGTAAAATATGAAGACCTGTAGCGTAAATAGTAAATATCTTGACGCTTTTTCTGTACACACACGTGATATGTGACAGTCACAACCATCGCGCGTTCCCTCCTCCCACAACATGCTCTTCAAAGAGGCAGTAGACGAGGCGGTCAATGAAGCTCTACACGGCCACCGTACACGCTACGGCTCCTTCGTTCCCAAGCGCAGACCCCAGGTCCACAAACGCCGGCGTTCCTCTCAGCACCTTTCAGCGGCAGCAGAGGCGAAGGTCCAACACGCCATTGTCCACGCGTGGGCACAGTCCACCCTCAAGAAATATGACCGCGGACTAGCAGGATATCAGTCCTTTTGTGATTCCGAAAGCATTCCCGCCGAACAACGCCTCCCAGCGGACGAGTTCCTCCTATGTGCTTTCGCCGCATCCCGGGTAGGAGAAGTGGCTGGAGTGACAGCGAGAGGAGCGGTAGCGGCGGTCAAGGCATGGCATATCATCAACGACGCGGAATGGAAAGGTGGTATTCGCCTTCGCTACACCCTTCGTGGCGTCGAGAACCTCACCCCAGAATCATCCAAGCGCGACCAACGCCCTCCCGTAACAGCAGAAATGTTGAACGCACTAGACAGGGAGCTCGACCACAACGACCCGAAAGACGCGGCAGTCTTCGCGACGGCCTGTTGCGCATTCTGGGGCCAGATTCGCTTGGGCGAAATTCTATCCGAAACACAGGGCTATTTCTTGAAGGGCCGTATACCTCTCGTCTCCGACCTTGCCCCCCCTTCCACACGCGCTGGATCGCGAATTCTCAGACTACCCCACACGAAGACCAAAGGCGACAAAGGCGACGATGCCATGCTTTGTCGTCAACGCGCACCATCCGATCCGATAAACGCGCTAGATAACCATCTGCGGGTTAACAACATTCCTTCTCACCTTCCCATTTTCTCCCACCGAAACCCCAACGGCGACCTCATCTGTCTAACGCGCAAAAAACTACTCCTACGCTGCAATGCCATATGGTCCAAGTTGGGCTATCCGGGGCGGACGGGACACAGCTTCAGAATAGGCGGTACGACAGAGCTGCTGCTGGCAGGGGTGAGCCCCGACGTGGTTCAGGTGATGGGCCGCTGGCAGTCGGACGCTTTCCTGGTTTACTGGAGGAGAATCGATCTCTTAGCTCCTTTGCATGCAGAATTCCTCGAAATGTAAATCCTTCTCAATATGTATTAGACGAGCTACAGGCTCTGTTGTGTGGGTTGTCCCCCATTGCGCACGCCGTGGGGACGCGCCTTCAGCTCGTTCTTGGGTTGTCCCAGCGGCTCGCGCAATTTGTTCCGTCGGCCGAGTCAGTCGAACCAACGGATCACCCCCACAACCTGGCAGCACCTTTGAAACAAAGAGTGCTTTCATTGATATATAGTTACACTAGAGCGACGTAGGACGACGTGAGCAAGAAAGCGTCGGGTCCACAAGTGAGGCACGAACAGAGGACGCAGAGTTTCTTGTAGGAGGACGGACCGAGCAAGCGACGGAAGGAGCAGACAAACAGGAGCAAAGAGTTGACCACTCTTTGCTTCTCGCTGCTCGGTCGCCTCAAGTAGTCGCTCCGTGTAACCCCGTACCAACTTTTCTGTCCTCGGAGGTCCTCCCTGTTACACAGGATAGACCATGCCCCCTAGAGGACGCAACAAGGCGACATCGCGCGGCACGCCCGCTACAGCACGCGCCACGAGAAGCAAAGTAACAAAAACATACGCCGGAGAGCGCTCCATGGCGCAAGACGAAACAAGCGGGGGCGAGCCTGGATCCCCGGGGCCTCAGCCGTCCCAACTCGCATCCTCGCCCATCCCACCCGAGTCGGAAGAGCCGGTTGACCAGCTCCAACTTTCGAGAGCCAAAGAGAAGGGAAAAGGACGCGCCAGGCTCCTATTCGACGAACCCACCATCTTCGGCAACCTCAGGCTCGTCGGACGCACGAATTCAGGAGACGGCGAGGACGATGTAGTCGGAAACGAGGACGACGGTGCGCAATCGTCCTCGGACGATGATGAAAGAGACTCCTCGCCAGTCAAGGCGGGTCGAGCATCCAAACCGGTCACTACTCGTCAGGCCATGCCCATGGCGGCATCAACCCCGGCGTCTGCTCCGACGCGTCGCACGCGTAACCGACAGCCGACCACGCCCAATACCGCGGCAGCTCAACCGAAAACCAAACGCGCCAAAACCGGCAGAGCTGCCACCCCCGCACCACTCCCGGCGCTATCTATATCCCAAGCGGACAGTGCTATCCGCAATCCGGCGGCTCCACGCCAGACTCGGCGCGTGTCCTTTTCGCAAGCGGTTACCGCGACAGACAGGAACAAGGAATACGATCTCGAGTACCCCCCGCTCGGCTCTCCCGCAAAGCCTACGTCACCGATTCTAACGGACTCCGAATCCCCAAAAATCGTGACGACGCGAAGCGAGATCCAGAAACTTGTCGCTTCCTCGACGGCGGCGGCTATGGCGAAGCTTACAGCGGGAAAAAGTCTGACTACAGGTGAGTCTTGTCTCGTTTCTCAATCTTTTCCTTTTTCCTATACCCACCCCCGCGGCGGCAACCGTTCTCGCAAACCGGTTTCTCGGACTTCCGGTCCCAAGGGCAGGTACGCCAGAGGTTCAGCTGCAGGGGGAGAACTATCATATCCCGGCCTACGTGCCATCCAAGGCCTACGCGCCTTTGGCCTACGTGCCTCCTAGCCTACGTGCTTCATGGCCTACGCGCCTACCTACCTCTGCCCATCCTTTACTCGGGCGTATTATTATTTTATATTTATATCATCTCGTGTCACACCATTCCCTTATATGGACGGTTCTCTGGACCACCGGAAACCGTTACCATAATGGATGTGTCACTCTTTGAACACTGATCTCTATCTACTTGCGTTGCGATCCGTATGCTTATGGTTATATAGACCATGCAGTCAGTAATTTGAAGATCCTCATGCCAGCTAGCACAAGCCATACAACTTCTACACAACGTGTTTTCGATCCTACGCAGAGACGGACGATAGCACCCCATAGGCACACCATCCCCGTGGCCATCCGCGAAAATATAACTAAGGGGATGACGAAGATGATATGGCTTTCCGACATCACCCCTGCGAAGTGCGTAGCGGCTAACAAGGAGAGGGACAATAAGGGGTCCAAGCAGCTCGTTGTAAACGATGATGGCGAGATCGAGGCAAGGACGGCGCACCATGAGGGGGCAGCAGACGCGTCCCTTTCTTCCACCGACTTCATCACCGCTGGAGAAATCCTATGTGACGCGATTGAAGAGTACCTGCCCAGCAAACATGCAGCCACTATAGCAGACCAACTTAGATTCCATTTCAAGGTCATTCGAAAGAAAACAGACTACGAGACCAATTTCAGAAGATACCGCTATTACCACAACGAAGTGTTCCGAGCCTTCGTCGAATCCCCCACCTTCGACCTATCCTACTGGCAGGACGGCCTCTGGGACGAAGCCAAGACCCGTGATAACGATGAGGCCAGACGTTCCTCCATACGCAACACGGCTTCATCCACTTCCTCCAACGGCGGGCGTCAGTCCTTTCGGACCATATCCCCTCAAGGAAAGAAGGGAGCGTCGAACCAGAGTGGTCCCAAGAACGGAGGTCGGGACAGCAACGCACCGAAGCTTAGATGCATGTACTGTGCAGACCCCAATCACGTCAGCACGGCCTGCACAGCCAAGACCGGAAAGTGGTGCACACGCTCCGGGCTCAAGGGTGGTTTTGCCCCGCCGGACAAATCACGCGTCTGCTTTCGGTTCAACGGCGCGGGTTGTCCCAAACCTCGGTGTGAATTCAACCACACCTGTACGCTCTGCGGAGCAGGGTCCGATGGATCTGCGACTACAGGCCATTCTGCGCAAACCTGCACGTCGTGCTGAGGTATTCCCAGTCGTCACACCTCTCAAGGCTGAACGTTGGGAACAACGGATAGCGGAGGCGGGACTGACGTCTGAATACGCGGATGTGCCGAAAGGCATTCGCACGGGATTTTCGCACGGCCTCAATGCATTCGACAGAGCCTCATCCACGTACATTCCTACCAATCTCCCTTCAGCCCTAGAACATCCAGAAATAATATCGAAATACATTACGAATGAACAGGCACTTGGCCGTATTTCACCGGGTTACGACGCCGTCGCATTGGAGCGCCTCATCGGCCCTTTCCGCTGCTCTCCCGTAGGATGCGTTCAGAAGAACCCACCCACGGGCAAATGGCGGATGTACAACAATCACTCATACCCTTACGACAATCCCAACGTCCCTTCTATCAATTCTCAAATCGATAAAACGAAGTTTTCTTGCGATTGGGGCACCTTTTCCCAGTGCTACCTCATAGTGGCCAGAGCGAAAGACGGTACTCAAGCCTCCGTTTTCGATGTTAAATCGGCCTTTCGTATTGTGCCCTCAACTCCGGAGGATCGTACTCAATTAATGATTTCTTGGAACGATAAGGTGATCATCAGCCATTGATAATCCTGATAATGGAAAGGCTGACCCGTATAAGGTCTACTTTGACAATGCCTTCTCATTCGGAGCTACGAGCTCCCCTGGCGTTTTTGGCAGACTCGCGGACCTTTTGGTACACCTCCTCAAATTCATGTCCGTCGAGGAGGTCATCAAGTGGGTCGATGACTTTGTCTTCTTTCGTTCCCCGGTCGGAGGAGCACACGGGCGATACGTGTACAGATACGACGAAAGAATCTTCTTCGAAGTGGCCGACGACTTGGGCTGGCCCTGGGAACTCACCAAGCATTTTCCATTCAGCCATTTCTTTCGATACATTGGATTCGATTGGAACATCGATGAGCGCACAGTTTCTTTACCCGAGGAGAAGAAAGTGAAATATTTGCAAAAAATTCTTTCTTGGACGTCGGGAGCTCGGGTCTCCAACCATGAGGTGGAGAATGTGGTGGGAACCCTGAACCACTGCGCATATATCGTAACCGAAGGTCACTCGCGCCTGGTAAACCTTCACCGCCTCTCCTCCTCTTTCGCCAAAGCCACGAACCCTTTCGTCAAGTTCAAAATTTCGGAAAAAGTTGCCGCAGACCTTGATTGGTGGCGAAACGAGCTCCAAAAGCCTTCCGTCGTACGCCACATAGTAGAACCGCCACCGCCGGAGCAGGAGGAGATCTACGTGGATGCCTCAACATCTTGGGGTGTCGGCTTTTTCTATCGCGGTCGCTGGCTAGCTTGGAAGTACAAGGAAGGTTGGTTTACAGAGGGAAGATGTATCGGCTGGGGCGAGATGGTAGCCATCGAGCTAGCCCTTCGCACGATCATCGCTACCAACCAACGAAACGTACACTTCCGGCTGCGCTCAGATAACCAAGGGGTCATCGGAGCCCTCGCCGCCGGAAAATCATACAACTCGCAAGAAAACGCCATCCTCCAAAACATTGTACGACTCTTTCACGAACACTCCATTTGGTTCACAATCAAATGGATTCCATCGGAGGAAAATCCGGCGGACGACCCCTCACGTGGGATTTTCGGCCCCAAATCCAAACTCTATCCCAATCCGCCGAAAATTCCGTCACATTTGCATAGATTTATCCACCACTCCGTAAAATATGAAGACCTGTAGCGTAAATAGTAAATATCTTGACGCTTTTTCTGTACACACACGTGATATGTGACAGTCACAACCATCGCGCGTTCCCTCCTCCCACAACATGCTCTTCAAAGAGGCAGTAGACGAGGCGGTCAATGAAGCTCTACACGGCCACCGTACACGCTACGGCTCCTTCGTTCCCAAGCGCAGACCCCAGGTCCACAAACGCCGGCGTTCCTCTCAGCACCTTTCAGCGGCAGCAGAGGCGAAGGTCCAACACGCCATTGTCCACGCGTGGGCACAGTCCACCCTCAAGAAATATGACCGCGGACTAGCAGGATATCAGTCCTTTTGTGATTCCGAAAGCATTCCCGCCGAACAACGCCTCCCAGCGGACGAGTTCCTCCTATGTGCTTTCGCCGCATCCCGGGTAGGAGAAGTGGCTGGAGTGACAGCGAGAGGAGCGGTAGCGGCGGTCAAGGCATGGCATATCATCAACGACGCGGAATGGAAAGGTGGTATTCGCCTTCGCTACACCCTTCGTGGCGTCGAGAACCTCACCCCAGAATCATCCAAGCGCGACCAACGCCCTCCCGTAACAGCAGAAATGTTGAACGCACTAGACAGGGAGCTCGACCACAACGACCCGAAAGACGCGGCAGTCTTCGCGACGGCCTGTTGCGCATTCTGGGGCCAGATTCGCTTGGGCGAAATTCTATCCGAAACACAGGGCTATTTCTTGAAGGGCCGTATACCTCTCGTCTCCGACCTTGCCCCCCCTTCCACACGCGCTGGATCGCGAATTCTCAGACTACCCCACACGAAGACCAAAGGCGACAAAGGCGACGATGCCATGCTTTGTCGTCAACGCGCACCATCCGATCCGATAAACGCGCTAGATAACCATCTGCGGGTTAACAACATTCCTTCTCACCTTCCCATTTTCTCCCACCGAAACCCCAACGGCGACCTCATCTGTCTAACGCGCAAAAAACTACTCCTACGCTGCAATGCCATATGGTCCAAGTTGGGCTATCCGGGGCGGACGGGACACAGCTTCAGAATAGGCGGTACGACAGAGCTGCTGCTGGCAGGGGTGAGCCCCGACGTGGTTCAGGTGATGGGCCGCTGGCAGTCGGACGCTTTCCTGGTTTACTGGAGGAGAATCGATCTCTTAGCTCCTTTGCATGCAGAATTCCTCGAAATGTAAATCCTTCTCAATATGTATTAGACGAGCTACAGGCTCTGTTGTGTGGGTTGTCCCCCATTGCGCACGCCGTGGGGACGCGCCTTCAGCTCGTTCTTGGGTTGTCCCAGCGGCTCGCGCAATTTGTTCCGTCGGCCGAGTCAGTCGAACCAACGGATCACCCCCACAACCTGGCAGCACCTTTGAAACAAAGAGTGCTTTCATTGATATATAGTTACACTAGAGCGACGTAGGACGACGTGAGCAAGAAAGCGTCGGGTCCACAAGTGAGGCACGAACAGAGGACGCAGAGTTTCTTGTAGGAGGACGGACCGAGCAAGCGACGGAAGGAGCAGACAAACAGGAGCAAAGAGTTGACCACTCTTTGCTTCTCGCTGCTCGGTCGCCTCAAGTAGTCGCTCCGTGTAACCCCGTACCAACTTTTCTGTCCTCGGAGGTCCTCCCTGTTACACAGGATAGACCATGCCCCCTAGAGGACGCAACAAGGCGACATCGCGCGGCACGCCCGCTACAGCACGCGCCACGAGAAGCAAAGTAACAAAAACATACGCCGGAGAGCGCTCCATGGCGCAAGACGAAACAAGCGGGGGCGAGCCTGGATCCCCGGGGCCTCAGCCGTCCCAACTCGCATCCTCGCCCATCCCACCCGAGTCGGAAGAGCCGGTTGACCAGCTCCAACTTTCGAGAGCCAAAGAGAAGGGAAAAGGACGCGCCAGGCTCCTATTCGACGAACCCACCATCTTCGGCAACCTCAGGCTCGTCGGACGCACGAATTCAGGAGACGGCGAGGACGATGTAGTCGGAAACGAGGACGACGGTGCGCAATCGTCCTCGGACGATGATGAAAGAGACTCCTCGCCAGTCAAGGCGGGTCGAGCATCCAAACCGGTCACTACTCGTCAGGCCATGCCCATGGCGGCATCAACCCCGGCGTCTGCTCCGACGCGTCGCACGCGTAACCGACAGCCGACCACGCCCAATACCGCGGCAGCTCAACCGAAAACCAAACGCGCCAAAACCGGCAGAGCTGCCACCCCCGCACCACTCCCGGCGCTATCTATATCCCAAGCGGACAGTGCTATCCGCAATCCGGCGGCTCCACGCCAGACTCGGCGCGTGTCCTTTTCGCAAGCGGTTACCGCGACAGACAGGAACAAGGAATACGATCTCGAGTACCCCCCGCTCGGCTCTCCCGCAAAGCCTACGTCACCGATTCTAACGGACTCCGAATCCCCAAAAATCGTGACGACGCGAAGCGAGATCCAGAAACTTGTCGCTTCCTCGACGGCGGCGGCTATGGCGAAGCTTACAGCGGGAAAAAGTCTGACTACAGGTGAGTCTTGTCTCGTTTCTCAATCTTTTCCTTTTTCCTATACCCACCCCCGCGGCGGCAACCGTTCTCGCAAACCGGTTTCTCGGACTTCCGGTCCCAAGGGCAGGTACGCCAGAGGTTCAGCTGCAGGGGGAGAACTATCATATCCCGGCCTACGTGCCATCCAAGGCCTACGCGCCTTTGGCCTACGTGCCTCCTAGCCTACGTGCTTCATGGCCTACGCGCCTACCTACCTCTGCCCATCCTTTACTCGGGCGTATTATTATTTTATATTTATATCATCTCGTGTCACACCATTCCCTTATATGGACGGTTCTCTGGACCACCGGAAACCGTTACCATAATGGATGTGTCACTCTTTGAACACTGATCTCTATCTACTTGCGTTGCGATCCGTATGCTTATGGTTATATAGACCATGCAGTCAGTAATTTGAAGATCCTCATGCCAGCTAGCACAAGCCATACAACTTCTACACAACGTGTTTTCGATCCTACGCAGAGACGGACGATAGCACCCCATAGGCACACCATCCCCGTGGCCATCCGCGAAAATATAACTAAGGGGATGACGAAGATGATATGGCTTTCCGACATCACCCCTGCGAAGTGCGTAGCGGCTAACAAGGAGAGGGACAATAAGGGGTCCAAGCAGCTCGTTGTAAACGATGATGGCGAGATCGAGGCAAGGACGGCGCACCATGAGGGGGCAGCAGACGCGTCCCTTTCTTCCACCGACTTCATCACCGCTGGAGAAATCCTATGTGACGCGATTGAAGAGTACCTGCCCAGCAAACATGCAGCCACTATAGCAGACCAACTTAGATTCCATTTCAAGGTCATTCGAAAGAAAACAGACTACGAGACCAATTTCAGAAGATACCGCTATTACCACAACGAAGTGTTCCGAGCCTTCGTCGAATCCCCCACCTTCGACCTATCCTACTGGCAGGACGGCCTCTGGGACGAAGCCAAGACCCGTGATAACGATGAGGCCAGACGTTCCTCCATACGCAACACGGCTTCATCCACTTCCTCCAACGGCGGGCGTCAGTCCTTTCGGACCATATCCCCTCAAGGAAAGAAGGGAGCGTCGAACCAGAGTGGTCCCAAGAACGGAGGTCGGGACAGCAACGCACCGAAGCTTAGATGCATGTACTGTGCAGACCCCAATCACGTCAGCACGGCCTGCACAGCCAAGACCGGAAAGTGGTGCACACGCTCCGGGCTCAAGGGTGGTTTTGCCCCGCCGGACAAATCACGCGTCTGCTTTCGGTTCAACGGCGCGGGTTGTCCCAAACCTCGGTGTGAATTCAACCACACCTGTACGCTCTGCGGAGCAGGGTCCGATGGATCTGCGACTACAGGCCATTCTGCGCAAACCTGCACGTCGTGCTGAGGTATTCCCAGTCGTCACACCTCTCAAGGCTGAACGTTGGGAACAACGGATAGCGGAGGCGGGACTGACGTCTGAATACGCGGATGTGCCGAAAGGCATTCGCACGGGATTTTCGCACGGCCTCAATGCATTCGACAGAGCCTCATCCACGTACATTCCTACCAATCTCCCTTCAGCCCTAGAACATCCAGAAATAATATCGAAATACATTACGAATGAACAGGCACTTGGCCGTATTTCACCGGGTTACGACGCCGTCGCATTGGAGCGCCTCATCGGCCCTTTCCGCTGCTCTCCCGTAGGATGCGTTCAGAAGAACCCACCCACGGGCAAATGGCGGATGTACAACAATCACTCATACCCTTACGACAATCCCAACGTCCCTTCTATCAATTCTCAAATCGATAAAACGAAGTTTTCTTGCGATTGGGGCACCTTTTCCCAGTGCTACCTCATAGTGGCCAGAGCGAAAGACGGTACTCAAGCCTCCGTTTTCGATGTTAAATCGGCCTTTCGTATTGTGCCCTCAACTCCGGAGGATCGTACTCAATTAATGATTTCTTGGAACGATAAGGTGATCATCAGCCATTGATAATCCTGATAATGGAAAGGCTGACCCGTATAAGGTCTACTTTGACAATGCCTTCTCATTCGGAGCTACGAGCTCCCCTGGCGTTTTTGGCAGACTCGCGGACCTTTTGGTACACCTCCTCAAATTCATGTCCGTCGAGGAGGTCATCAAGTGGGTCGATGACTTTGTCTTCTTTCGTTCCCCGGTCGGAGGAGCACACGGGCGATACGTGTACAGATACGACGAAAGAATCTTCTTCGAAGTGGCCGACGACTTGGGCTGGCCCTGGGAACTCACCAAGCATTTTCCATTCAGCCATTTCTTTCGATACATTGGATTCGATTGGAACATCGATGAGCGCACAGTTTCTTTACCCGAGGAGAAGAAAGTGAAATATTTGCAAAAAATTCTTTCTTGGACGTCGGGAGCTCGGGTCTCCAACCATGAGGTGGAGAATGTGGTGGGAACCCTGAACCACTGCGCATATATCGTAACCGAAGGTCACTCGCGCCTGGTAAACCTTCACCGCCTCTCCTCCTCTTTCGCCAAAGCCACGAACCCTTTCGTCAAGTTCAAAATTTCGGAAAAAGTTGCCGCAGACCTTGATTGGTGGCGAAACGAGCTCCAAAAGCCTTCCGTCGTACGCCACATAGTAGAACCGCCACCGCCGGAGCAGGAGGAGATCTACGTGGATGCCTCAACATCTTGGGGTGTCGGCTTTTTCTATCGCGGTCGCTGGCTAGCTTGGAAGTACAAGGAAGGTTGGTTTACAGAGGGAAGATGTATCGGCTGGGGCGAGATGGTAGCCATCGAGCTAGCCCTTCGCACGATCATCGCTACCAACCAACGAAACGTACACTTCCGGCTGCGCTCAGATAACCAAGGGGTCATCGGAGCCCTCGCCGCCGGAAAATCATACAACTCGCAAGAAAACGCCATCCTCCAAAACATTGTACGACTCTTTCACGAACACTCCATTTGGTTCACAATCAAATGGATTCCATCGGAGGAAAATCCGGCGGACGACCCCTCACGTGGGATTTTCGGCCCCAAATCCAAACTCTATCCCAATCCGCCGAAAATTCCGTCACATTTGCATAGATTTATCCACCACTCCGTAAAATATGAAGACCTGTAGCGTAAATAGTAAATATCTTGACGCTTTTTCTGTACACACACGTGATATGTGACAGTCACAACCATCGCGCGTTCCCTCCTCCCACAACATGCTCTTCAAAGAGGCAGTAGACGAGGCGGTCAATGAAGCTCTACACGGCCACCGTACACGCTACGGCTCCTTCGTTCCCAAGCGCAGACCCCAGGTCCACAAACGCCGGCGTTCCTCTCAGCACCTTTCAGCGGCAGCAGAGGCGAAGGTCCAACACGCCATTGTCCACGCGTGGGCACAGTCCACCCTCAAGAAATATGACCGCGGACTAGCAGGATATCAGTCCTTTTGTGATTCCGAAAGCATTCCCGCCGAACAACGCCTCCCAGCGGACGAGTTCCTCCTATGTGCTTTCGCCGCATCCCGGGTAGGAGAAGTGGCTGGAGTGACAGCGAGAGGAGCGGTAGCGGCGGTCAAGGCATGGCATATCATCAACGACGCGGAATGGAAAGGTGGTATTCGCCTTCGCTACACCCTTCGTGGCGTCGAGAACCTCACCCCAGAATCATCCAAGCGCGACCAACGCCCTCCCGTAACAGCAGAAATGTTGAACGCACTAGACAGGGAGCTCGACCACAACGACCCGAAAGACGCGGCAGTCTTCGCGACGGCCTGTTGCGCATTCTGGGGCCAGATTCGCTTGGGCGAAATTCTATCCGAAACACAGGGCTATTTCTTGAAGGGCCGTATACCTCTCGTCTCCGACCTTGCCCCCCCTTCCACACGCGCTGGATCGCGAATTCTCAGACTACCCCACACGAAGACCAAAGGCGACAAAGGCGACGATGCCATGCTTTGTCGTCAACGCGCACCATCCGATCCGATAAACGCGCTAGATAACCATCTGCGGGTTAACAACATTCCTTCTCACCTTCCCATTTTCTCCCACCGAAACCCCAACGGCGACCTCATCTGTCTAACGCGCAAAAAACTACTCCTACGCTGCAATGCCATATGGTCCAAGTTGGGCTATCCGGGGCGGACGGGACACAGCTTCAGAATAGGCGGTACGACAGAGCTGCTGCTGGCAGGGGTGAGCCCCGACGTGGTTCAGGTGATGGGCCGCTGGCAGTCGGACGCTTTCCTGGTTTACTGGAGGAGAATCGATCTCTTAGCTCCTTTGCATGCAGAATTCCTCGAAATGTAAATCCTTCTCAATATGTATTAGACGAGCTACAGGCTCTGTTGTGTGGGTTGTCCCCCATTGCGCACGCCGTGGGGACGCGCCTTCAGCTCGTTCTTGGGTTGTCCCAGCGGCTCGCGCAATTTGTTCCGTCGGCCGAGTCAGTCGAACCAACGGATCACCCCCACAACCTGGCAGCACCTTTGAAACAAAGAGTGCTTTCATTGATATATAGTTACACTAGAGCGACGTAGGACGACGTGAGCAAGAAAGCGTCGGGTCCACAAGTGAGGCACGAACAGAGGACGCAGAGTTTCTTGTAGGAGGACGGACCGAGCAAGCGACGGAAGGAGCAGACAAACAGGAGCAAAGAGTTGACCACTCTTTGCTTCTCGCTGCTCGGTCGCCTCAAGTAGTCGCTCCGTGTAACCCCGTACCAACTTTTCTGTCCCACCCACCCTCTCCTTTTTCCTAGTTTGCTTATCTTACATACCCTCCTTCAGTGGACACACTCCTTGTGACCATTCGAAGGGTCTGCCAGAGCTCGCGCTGTTTGGGTTGTCCCAGCGGCTCGCGCAATTTGTTCCGTCGGCCGAGTCAGTCGAACCAACGGATCACCCCCACAACCTGGCAGCACCTTTGAAACAAAGAGTGCTTTCATTGATATATAGTTACACTAGAGCGACGTAGGACGACGTGAGCAAGAAAGCGTCGGGTCCACAAGTGAGGCACGAACAGAGGACGCAGAGTTTCTTGTAGGAGGACGGACCGAGCAAGCGACGGAAGGAGCAGACAAACAGGAGCAAAGAGTTGACCACTCTTTGCTTCTCGCTGCTCGGTCGCCTCAAGTAGTCGCTCCGTGTAACCCCGTACCAACTTTTCTGTCCCACCCACCCTCTCCTTTTTCCTAGTTTGCTTATCTTACATACCCTCCTTCAGTGGACACACTCCTTGTGACCATTCGAAGGGTCTGCCAGAGCTCGCGCTGTTTGGGTTGTCCCAGCGGCTCGCGCAATTTGTTCCGTCGGCCGAGTCAGTCGAACCAACGGATCACCCCCACAACCTGGCAGCACCTTTGAAACAAAGAGTGCTTTCATTGATATATAGTTACACTAGAGCGACGTAGGACGACGTGAGCAAGAAAGCGTCGGGTCCACAAGTGAGGCACGAACAGAGGACGCAGAGTTTCTTGTAGGAGGACGGACCGAGCAAGCGACGGAAGGAGCAGACAAACAGGAGCAAAGAGTTGACCACTCTTTGCTTCTCGCTGCTCGGTCGCCTCAAGTAGTCGCTCCGTGTAACCCCGTACCAACTCCGTTTCGCAACGCGACAAGAAATCAACCGCCGAACAAAGCTCTCATCGGTGTGGGTCTTTGCGTGCGTTATTAACACTTTTCAATTTTTTATTTTCCCTTCGGCTCCCTTTTTCTTTATTTTTCCGTTTGTGCATTACCGTCGCTCAGCAACCCACCATGGTAGAGTTGACGGATTAGCATTACCCCGGCGCTTTGCTGCATTCCTTCTAAATTCACGGTGATTCAGAGTACTAATCCCGACAAAACCGAAACTGAGGATGACCGATCTTAGGGCTCTCTATACTTTTGTGGAGCTTTGCTTTTGAGATGATATGTTTTGACAACTATGTAAGTTGAGCAAGTCATAAACTCGCGTGAGCTCTCCTTGAATTCTCTTGAGCTCCTTCCTTTTTGAGTCCTGGGAGTTGCTTACAAATAACCAGTCACTTGCCGAACTCCCTGCGCTATGCAATGAAGCGCCTTATCTCTCGATGTCCTCCCGCTCTCCTCCACCGCCGTGGCACCCGCTCGCCAACTACCGCAACCTCAAGCCCCGGGCCCAAATCCAGGCCCTGGCGTGTTTTGGGATCGCGTTTGTCGCCGTCGCCTCTCTTGCGTACTACTGGCTCTGGCCATCCCCGCTCTTGAGGGACTCCATCCCAGACTGGGACCGCAAAATCACTTCAGGCCCGACAGCCCCGTCGCTGCTCTTCCCCGCGAGCCTTGACCCGCCGCCGGGCGACCACTCATGGCACGCACACAACGCGCGGGCGACAGCGGCGCTATTCCGGTGTCTCGAGCGCGGGGATTGCGCACCGAATCAGACGAAAGGTGCGTACATAACCGTAGTGCTGACCAAAACCGCTCACCGGCCTGCAGTCGTCATCCTGCAGGGCTGGCACTTTCGCGCCGTGTTGGAGGGCTACCTCGGCGGCGAAGGCGTCTGGGCCCGATCAACGGTGCGCTCGCACTCGCACTCGCTCCATGCTCACACGTGAATCCTAGGTCATCGCGCTCAGTCGGCTAGGTTACTCGTACCTCTACACTGACGGCGGGCTCGACCCGATGGTGCGCCTCTACCGCATCTTCGCGCCGCTCGTGCGCGCCGTCATCGTCGACGCGCCCGACGCACACGCGTGCTTCCGCGACCAATACTGCGCCCTGAGCCGCGATTGGCCGTGGGGCATCCCGATCTGGAAGATCCTGTCGTTTCACTACTGGGACTACGTGCGTGCCAGCGACAAATAAACTGCGTTTTGCTCCATTCATTTCTTCCCTCACCAGGTGGACCATCCCTTGGGACGCAAGTGGACGCTGAGCCCGGAGCCATATCTCCGTGCGTCCTGCTGCTACCCACCAAACCCCCGCTGACATACGTACCCGCAGCCGCCCCCGACAACAACACCTACCTGGGCTACAGCGTGCAGCCATCCTGCACCCAACAGCCCTTCCTCCCGCACGCCCAGCGCTCCCCCTCCACCGGTACCTCGCACCGGCAGCAGGTCTACATCTACGCTAAGACCGCGGAGTACTTTTCCCCGGAGAAGCGCGCGTTCCCGCCGTACGTCTTCGCGCGCCTCTCCGCCGCGCTCAACGTCGACTTCGTCGTGGGCGTACCGGACGCGGACGACGCGGATGCGGAAATGCTCCCCGCGGGCGTGGTGAACCTGGGCGCGATGGGGCCGACGCGGTTTTACGAGAACTTGGCGAGGTCGTGGGTGCTCATGGGCATCGGCGCGCCGGCGACGTGCGTTTCCCCTTTTTTGTATTTCAATTCGTAACGCTAACGCTTTCTCAGCTCCCCAACGCCGTACGACGCGCTCTGCCTCGGCGTGCCCTTCATCAATCCCATCCTCTCGGTGTGTCCTTTTTGCGTCTCCCCCCGCCTTTCTCCTTCTAATCGCCCAACCGCACTTGCAGTGGGACCCCGCGCGCCCGGACGACCGTGCAAAATGGGAGGCGCAGCACGAGGCACTTAAGCATCTCAACCCGCCGCATGTGTACAACGTGTTCAAGGAGGACGAGGAGGGCCTTGAGCGCGCGGTGCAAGCGGCGCTGGGGGCGCCGTTGCTTGAGAGGTACGTGCCTTTCCGTGTTCCCCTTCCGCGTTCCAGAGCAAGTGCTGACGTAGCTGCGTACGCTAGGTACATCCTCCCCCGGATGGAGCTCGACGCGGTGCAGGCGCGGGTGGACGCGATCCTCAAGACAGACTGGCGCGCGGCCGCGGAGGAGCTATTGGCTGCGCGCGAGAAGGCGGCTGCGGACAAGGGCGGCGTGAAGAGCAATGGCGGGGACGGGGCCCACGGGGATGGGGAGGACGGGGGCGAATCGGAGGACGATGTGAGTACTGGCATTAGTTTATCCTCGCGCGCGGTTTTGACGATAGACTCTTCTCGGATAGATGCTTTTCTGGATTGGACCGTAATATTCACAATGATGGAGCCGCAGCGGCATAGACTTTTTTTTCCGGACCATGATGCATAGGGGTAGTACTATTTCGGGTTGGGCCAGCGCAGGCGTCGGAAATGTCAATTCACGAGACAAAACATTGGAATCACGGTTTACACGACTAAAAGACGGAACAGATGCCAGTCGCTGATGACATACCTGTGGGTCCACTCTGTTCATCGAACGACCGACACCATGCCAGATTTTGGGGACATCCCTCCGGAAGTCTCGTTGCAGATATTCCCCCATCTTCCCCTCAAAGCTTTGATTGCGGGCGAGGGTGTCTGCAGGCTCTGGAAACATTTTATATCCATCGCTGAAATCAATCCCACTCGTCGTTCCTTGTGGATGCTTTACAGAAAGACTGTCAACGATCCACTGTTCCTTCCCACTCGCCCTTGGCTACTGGACAATCTTCGGTCGTTCGATAGGCAAGCGTACATCGACGCTCTCCTTGCCCAGCACAACTACATCCCAGAGGGTTTCCGCCTCTGGATTCTTGAATGGCCTGCGCGCGCTGTCATAGCATGTGCATGGCCTGGTCTTCCAGAAACCTACTGTGGTGGTCCGCCTGAGGGTGGGGATGGCATCGAGAGAATCATTGGTTGCAACTTTCTCGGTCGGATCCCACCTCTTCTCCATCGACTCACACTGGACTTGACGGAACTATCTCTGCCCGACACCTCTAGTGACGGAGAGTCCGAAATGAGTAGGCTGGACGATTCGATGGCCGACTCATCCTCCTCGGACCACTCGGACCACTCTGTTCAATCGGAGCGGTCGGACAGTGACCCCGAGGAGTATTATCGCACGCGCGAGAAATTTAGTTATTCACCACCGCCATGGCCAGGACATCTCGTTGATATTACTTTCCCGGCCCTCCTCGTGTGGGAGAGGAGCTCACGACAAACCTGGCTCGCGCTGGACTCTACCACCCCCTTTGGCGTCTATGTGGGACTGCTCAACACCAACTACCTTCCAGGAGAAAGCTATCAGCATACCAGTTGGATATCCTGGCTCGAGGCGCAGCTCAGGAAGATACACAGGGAAGCGTGGAAGTAATGAACCTCCGTCGCTCGAGCATTATCCCCGCGCTTTGGTGCATTCCTTCTACGGTGATCCAGATATACCTGCCCCCGACGACGACACGGAGACTGAGGACGACCGGTTTCGCTCTCTACCACATTACGAGCAACTCTGGACCCCAGAAGACGAACTTGCGAACTGTGGGATAACGATATAGGTCATCTGTAGGTTTTATATTGAGTTGAAGAGCCGAGGCCACTCGTTCTCCCCATAGTTGGCGAGTGTAAAGGAGTTCCGTATTCCGACTCTGAATATGTATAATGTTACTGTGTCGCAAACCTTGTTCTTCGTTTTTTCGTTGGTTTGAACAAAAAAAAATCGCGAATTAAATCGGCCAAAGCGACTGTTTAGTGAGCTGAACCTCGGTAATATTCGGTCGAGGCTCTCCCGGCCCGTCCGACTCTCCTTATGTTTTCGTTCTGGACCCCAGCCTCCGCCAGGCTTACCTCTCAAAGTTCTCGCCGCATGTATCGAGTAGGCGCAGCTTGAGGCAGTATCGTGCTGATGAAGGGCGCTCGTCAATCTCCGTTGGGATGACTGCCGCGCTGGCAACATGAGGCGAAGCCAAGGAAGTACGGTATCATATATACCCCGGAGGCTGGAGCGATCCTATTGTATTTGGGCACAGCTCATCCAATATCAAAACGGCGCTCTCCTTCTCCCCACCACCATGACCTCCAGCCCCGTCTCGTTCCCGCCCCTCTCTGCGGACACCCTCCTCAAGTCCCACGCCGCTTCGCCCGACCCGAAGCTGGCTGCCCTGGAGCAGGCCGTCACGGAGAGGATCAGCCTGAAAGGCAAAAACGAGCAGCTGTGGAAGCTCGTCGAGAAGCAGCGTACGGGGTACAACCAGATCATCCAGGAGCTCGAGCGCATGCGCGCCGAGCGCGACGCATACAAGACAAAGATCGCCGCCGCTGGCGGTAACCCGGCCGAGCGTTCACGGGGCGCAGAGCAGCCAAAACGGGTCCCGGCCACGGATTCGTCGAACGCGAATTTGGCCCCACAGACCCCATCTACCCCCCGGCCCAAACGCACTTGAGCGAATGCGAATGCGCCCCATATCGATTCGTTCATACACATCTCCCCGTTACCAGCACGCCAGCGCTGTATCGATATCCCATTCCCCATTTGTCTCGAATTCCCGAGACTATACGCCGCTGCGGTCCCTATTCCAGCGTTTATCGCCACGTCGCATCTCCACGTCCATTTTCTGCAAATTGCTTCAAGATGGCCGCGCGACGCTCGTTTCAATCGGGGTGGGACTTCTGGGGTTTGAGGGCTCTCCGGAGGATGAAGAACGCTATGGGGATGAAACCGAAATCTGCCTCTGCTGTGTATAGTAGCTACCGCCTCTAATTTTGTCTAATTCTAGATGTTTACTGTTCTCCATCGCTGTCACCGAGTCGTCTTAATAGCAGACATGTCGACCCGGCGGCCATGTCCAGGTTTCGATCCTTTGTCAAGAGCGAATGGATCGCAGCAGTGTTATCTTTTGTTTCGGAGAAATAAACTAGGAAGAGCAAGGTCGAATGCGAGCCACTCGAAATCCAACGGGGTGGAGGATCCATTGCAGCTGCCTGTCGTTCAACTTCAATCTTCAAGACTTTTAGTGAAACGCCAGCCGTCCTGCGTCTGAGTCCCTCCGACCTCGCCACTTTTCTATCTTTGAGTTTGTGGATAGAGTGCTAAGTGGTAAGATTCTTTCCAAAGGCAAGACAAGGAGCGAGGCAGAGCATGCAGTAGCATTCGGTGCTGGATCTTCTGTCAAACTGCGTTCGAGAAAGCCTCAGTAAAAGGAAATGGGCGGCCCGCCATTGTCCGCCATCACTACCTCTCCTCCGTTACTCCGTATATACAAGCGAATTGCATTGGTATTGCCGTGTCTCTTGCATTTGAGCCTACAGTGTAAGAAAAGTGTCGGTAAGCAGAACGAAAAAGATGACCGCAAAAAGCAACAGCGGCAGGACGAGGCCAAGACTAAGATCAACGCAGACAGTGTAGTCGTCAAAGGTAAAGCGAAGCTGTCAAGCCTCCCGTCCATCCAAAGAGAAAAAATCGAGACAGTCCCCAGGCTGCCCGGCCGAAATGAAGCGAGGAGGAGATATTGCGATGTTCCTCGAGCTTTATGTAAGAGTAGAAACAGGGGGTTATTTAGTCCGGAGACTTTCGACCTCTCGATAGATATATCCGAACGACAAGGTCCTAGACGTCTGGCGCTCCTCAACGCACCCATGAAGGTAAAGGTCCTTTATATACCCGGAAATTATCGCGTCGCAACCTTCGGAAGAACGTCGGTTTCCTCCACGTCATCTACGCTCTCAAATGTTAGTTCACACTGCGGTACTAATCGGTACGGATGGTAAATGCGTACTACGAATCAAGAGATTTATCGGAGCTTTCCGGACCTTCTGACTCGCAATCACTTTCCTCGGTTTCGGGTTCTTTGAATTTGAGGCTCCACGGTGGCTTCCCGCTGGTTTTGTTGTATTGCACCGGGGAACCGTCGTCGCCCAACCAAGCTAGTTCGAGAGATACCGAAACGTCCGCCCCAGTCTCTTCCAACCGCTCCCTCAATCGCCGTTCCATCCTCCTGCGTAAACCGCGTCTAAAATGGATGGGCGAATTGCGCAGGATGGAGAAATGAATTCCGATTCGGCGAAGGAGAGGGAATTTCCGCATCAGAGCGTTCTTCATTGGCTCGGATTGGCCATCCCACGGAAACGTTTTATGGAGGATCGTGTCGAGATAGGCGCGACCCTGATTGACATCCGCAAAAGATAATGGGATTCGCAATATCAGCGTAGTGAGAGTTGAAGCTTTCAATGCATTCAAAAGAGGGGCCGCCTCAAGCAGTGGGATCGTGAGTGTCTCAAGAGACGGTAATGCAGGCATGCGGCGGAACTGCTCATCCAACCAGATGGCGTCTGCAGGTGGAGGTTCAGCTATAACATTGAACGGGCCGTCAATCATTCCATTCACCTCCATCGCTTTCGAATTCGGGAGCTAACTCGAGATTAACGAGGGAGGGGGCTGCAAGTTGCAGCACCCTCTCCGCCGCTTGAATATCTTCGATGTCAAAATCGATGTATCTAAATGACAGCAATCCAGCTGGCGGAGAGATCGCCACCAACGGGGGGATGCATGTAAAACTCTGGATCGTCAGTCTTTCAAGCGCATTCAGATCAGATGATACGACTGTCGACAATGGGACATCCTCCTGAGTAGCCTGAATACAGCAGACCGAGAGGGCTCTCAGTATTCCGCATGTACCAAGCAGCTTGACGATGTCGTCCATAGTGTTGAAAGTTATAAAACAGAGGTCAAGTTCCGTCACCTTTGGGAACAGAGCCATGCAGGCCACCGCCATGGAGATCGGAAAGAAGTTTGTTCCATCCCATCCTTCCCATTCGACGACGCGGACGTTGGGCATGGTGGGGATTTGAAGCGGAACCACAGCTTCATGCAGCTGCTTGGGAGAATACACCTCTGGATGGCGCATTATCCAGAACTTGTCCCCGAAGTCTACGTACGAGAACTTGACCTTCTTGACGATGGTCTGAAGTTCCGGCGTCCGCTGGAGCATGTCGCGCCACCACGAGATATCTTGCTCGCATGCGAAATCAACGAAAGAGAAGAGGTGCTCTATAGCCAAAGAGCGCATGCTTTTGGACACCAGACACATCGCGCGGAGGGAGGGCACATCGTCAGTGTTGTGCGCCACGATTTCGAGCGCTATTTCTGTGGGGATCCGGGACCCTGGCAGGACACAATGAGCACCAAATATTCGAAGAGCAGGGGACGAACAAAGCTGCATTATAGAAGGTGAAAGCGACATGTGATATCGAGAAAAGAGAGGTAGGTGAGGGTAGGTGCAGCAAACACCCCGCCATTATCCGCCATTATAATCACTTTCCCTCTTCCTCCCCTCAATCATCGACAAGTCATCGTACGCCATATTGAGCTCTTCCAACAACTTAGAGTATACGGGCAATTCGGCCGAGCTTTACCTGGTCTTGTCCTGTCTCTTGCTTTTGAGTCTAAATTGTACGAAAAGCGTTGGTGAGCAGAATCCTGGCACTGCAATAGTAACAAGCTTGAACTCACGAAGCGCGTTGTAATGCTTAATAGTTTCCAGTTACTATTTGACTTCCCTTCTTGATTAACCACGTCGCCGCAATGCTCGCCAGCCTCGAATCAGACCGTGCTCGCATCGTAACTCTCGAGGCCCAAATCTCTGAAATTATGCGCTTGCTATCCACAGTACAGGCTGAGCAAGCGTTGGTGCAAGAGCGTCTCGACTCTTACAAATACCCAGTCTTGACGTTGCCGAACGAGCTCGTATCCGACGTCTTCATCCACTTTCTGCCCACCTATCCGCTCTGTCCCCCACTTACTGGGATTCGGTCGCCCCAACTTCTACTGCAGATCTGTCGAAAGTGGAGAGACATAGCTTTATCTACCCCTGCTCTCTGGCGGGCCATCTCCTTTGAAGATCCGAGGGTTAGCGCGCTTGAACAGCGTGAAAGGGCGAAGGCGTGGCTCGGTAGATCCGGCGTCTTGCCGCTTTCCATACAGATGGACAGAGATTCCTTTCCTCGGCCTGGGGCTCTGGGCGAGCTCCTCGGAGTCATCGCTGCTCACAGCACGCGGTGGGAATACATCAAACTAAATCTCTCCGGACGACATTCCTTTGCCGTCGGAGGGGCCCTGCCTCTGCTCTTCCACCTGGACATTTACGCATACGAAAAGAGATCTCCTACCATGGCCTTCTTCGATGACATGCCTCGGCTACGCACAGTCATTTTCTCGCATTTTGATCACCCCTTACCTTGGTCTCAATTGACGTCGCTGACCTTGATTGGGAAGCAGCCCCAGGAATGCACGCCGGTGTTGTCGCATGCCTCCAGTCTCCGGTATTGCGAGTTGGTCATGTACGAGCTTCTAGGGGAACTGTCGGTAAAGTCAGATATAACTCTTCCCTGCTTGGAGTCCTTGGTCTTGGAGCCTTGGTCTAAACACCTTCGTTTCCCCACCCAATATATCCTCAGTTTTATCGTGCCCTCTCTTCGCAAGCTCCAAGGCCCGGGGCCAGCCCTCATGCATATCCCCGAGCTCGTCTCGAGGTCAGGATGCACCCTCCAGGAGGTGTGGATCACAGGCGAGACGGACGCGGTCTCTGAGCAGTTCCGCGCGGCCTTTCCTTTCATTCCCAAACTTTCATTCAATCACAAGTTGGCTGCGTGGAATCCCAACGAGGAGAGTAGACTGCTGATGCACCCGATTGGCAGCCTGGCGCAATTTGAAACCTAGGTGCGAATCCACCAGCTGTGCGGGCGTTTTCTATGACTGACTCGGATCCACTCAAGCTTGCAGAGGTACCGCCGGCCCCCGCCTCGACTCGTACCGAAGATTCACACAGATTCTGCGCTGAGGATGGTGTTTTGATCAACTGTGTACCCCTTATACCTCGAACAAACAGCTATCGTTTGTTTCTTGCCACCGCGTCGAGTATCACTGGGGCGAGCAAAGCGTTTTAATTGAGCCTTAGGCAGAGCATGGTCCCACCGATATCACTTTTCCCGGCCCTCCAGGGCGTCCGCCGTGTCCCACGATCCGAATTCGCCCTCTTTGTGCTCTATATATATACCGTCCTCTGCGCCAGGAGAATGCCGCCCGATTTCCAGACTTGAGGCGCGGAGACGGATTCGCAAATGGGAAGGATCGAGGCATATTGCTTTCATTCTGATCTCAGGCTTGACATTCTTGAAATACGAGCACCTGCAGGCAGCGATGTTTTTCGACGATGATTTCGACAACTGCAGCTCCGACCCGTCGTTTCATTTCGTTGCCCTTCGCTTCCGCTTCTCTATAAGTTAATTACCAAGTCCGTTTCGTCTCAATTTTTACAGGTAGGTGTGTAGGTATATCGTGAATAAAATAAAACGTTTGCAATTACACAGGCCGGGGCGATATCCGGATATCGGCCAGCGAGGGAGGGGACGGTGAATGGTGGCCCAGCGAGCGCGTGGGCGTATGCCCCTGGCTGCGCAGCGCCGTGCGCTCGTCCGCATCCTCGTCCCCGTCCCACTCCTCCTCGTCCTCCTCCCGCAGGCGCTGCAGCCCGACATTCTCCCCCGCGGCCTCGCCGCCAAAGGCGTTGAAGAGCGTGGAGGACTGCGCGCGATAGAGCGAGCTGCGCCGGCCGTGCCCGAGCGCGCTGCGCGGCGAGGGGAGGCCCATGCTGAGGCTGTCGCGCCGGATGCCATGCCAGCCGTCCAGAGATAGACGCCCCTCGAGCCCAAACGGCACGCTGCGCGCCTCCTCGATCGCGTGCGCGGACTCCTCGAGCATCGAGAGGTTGAGGATGTGCACGCCGAGGAACGTGACGATGAAGCCGCAGAGGAGGGAGAAGGTGTTGGTCGCGTCCGTGGTGTTGAAGCCCTCGAAGAGGATGAGCGACGCGACGATCGTGGCGCTGCAGAAGCCGACGTAGTACATGGGGTTTACACTGCCGCGATCGTTAGTTGGTAAAGGATGGGGGCAACGCAACGCACAGATTGACGGAGAACGTGTCGAGGGCTTTGTTGTAGTAGTTGAGCTGGATGACGATGCACCCGGCGGAGATGACGCCAAAGACGTAGGTGCTCGGATAGACGAATTGGTTTTTGCCGGCAAAGGTCAGCTTGACCGCGACGCCGAAGCCCTTGACGAACATGACCGAGACGGAGCCGACGAGGGACGCGATGGAGATGTAGACCACGGGGTTTGTGCGGCCGTGTTTGGGGACGGCCACGTACGCCATGATGAGCGAGACGACGCTCACGGTCAGGCAGTACAGCAGGAAGCCTGCAGCGGGTCAGACTTGGTCGAGTGGGGGCGACGATGCACACCTGGTTTCAAGGCGTATCCGAGAAAGTCGCCAATGGTATCGACTTTCTTGTCGTCCGGGGCGTGCAGGACAATGATCACCGAGCCGATTAGACAAAGGGCGCATCCTACTCGGCCGAGGTGTCCTAGCCGTTCGTTGAGCAGGAAGGATGCAAGCACCGCTCTGGGCAGCATAAGCACATATTAGCGTTCCGTGACCAGACGCACCCTATGAGAACACTGAGCGCGCCGAGCGGTGTGACCAAAACCGGGGGCGCAAACGTGTATGCTGCAAAATTGGCGACTGTGATCCCTGCGGTCAGTCATGCTCCCGCACATCCGAAGCAGCTCTACCTTCGCCCAAAATCACTGCGCGACCAGAGTAACATCGGCCATCGCGCGACGGATTGATTTAGGAAACGCACAAGTTGACATTCCCGCCCACCAGATGGGATTCCGCAGATACGAGAGGTTCTCAGAAGCAGAGGTTCCATCTGCAGCCGCTGTGAGGCCCTGGAGAGCGGTCAGCGCCGGGTCAAGGCGACCGCCAGCTGGCGCGCTGCGGCACCTTTTTCGTTATAACAGTGCTCGTTCCAATCGCGGCTGAGCTGGACACCGCCAGGGCGAGTCCAATGTATTTGTCGTCGACCATTAAGATCGTGAGCACCGTTAGCTAGCCAGCGTGGAAGAGGCAAAGGAACAGGCAAGCACGATGTTTGGGGAACACGACAATTCGACTGTGCACCGCCACGTCGCTTATCATATCACGATCGACACGGACGGAAAATTCGCGGCAGCAAGGCGGTAGAAACATAATTTTTCTTCACAGGCTGCTGTGGCTGAGCGCTGAGCGCTGAGGCCTGAGGCCTGAGGGACGACAGGGGAGGGTATACAGATTTCCTGGAATTTTCTGCTCGCAGAGTCGTGCTGCGGAGCTAAATACGACGTGGAACAGGGTAAATACAACTCCGGTCCAGTCCAGTCCGTGGACTCGTACGATCCTGAGGTCTGGGAAGGGCGCCGTTTTTTGAGCGCGGGACAGTCTGAGAGAGAAAAAATGAGCCAAGCTACCTAGCTCAATATCAGTTTCCCTTGCCGCATGAACGTGGAGAGCTTCATTTTGGGGCGGATTCACGAGGGAGCTGATTCAGCTTGAAAGAGTCTTAGGCATCCGTTCGTCCTCGACCCCCCGTATGCTGGTCAAAAAAAGGCCAGCATAGTTCCACTGCCAAGCCGCATATTTTCCCAGATTTCCGGGCTTCCAATTCAAGCTCAGAGCAGAGATATTGGAACGGAAACAGCTTGAGCGAGCCATTCTTCACAGCCTGGAAGATCTTGTGAATACGCCAGAAAAGTTGTAAAGTATTCGCGCGCAAGGGCTTGTTCTTGAGGAAACGAAGCTAAATCCAGGGCCATGTCAGCGCAATGTATCCCCGCAGAAGAGATATCCCCAATAAGAGCAAGTTGTGAGGGCCTGGACCAGCTGGACTTGACGAGTATGTCCAACTTTGCACGTATGACGGGTGGATTTTTGTCGGGTCTTCGGTAGTCAGGTGAATCCCGTGTGTGGATCGTGCGGTTTGGCAAGGATGTTCTGCGTGCGAGTCGTATGGGGCATGGGTGGGATCTTGGGGAACGTTGAGCCCGCGCGGAGGCGTGAACTGGCCAGGAACGGCTTGAACAGACTCAGAGGAGTGCATCGTATTGGACCGCGTGGAAGTAAAGGGCCGTCCTGGAGTCTCATGGATGTAGCATGGTCCAACAAGAACGGCCGCAGCGGGGATGAAAAGAGCGAGGGAGACCCTGCCGCCCGCCATCGCGTCGAGAGGCAAGAATTCAACAAGAAATTGATTGACACGAAAATCGTGATCACGTGCAAAGTCTCCGCTTTATTTGATGATTGATCATCAGATGAAATTGATCTGATTGATGGTCCGTTTCTTTGCCTTCACGCATCTTCGGCGCACAGGTCGCTCTCTCTTGATCGTCGACTGCAGCCTGCAGAAAGCTTGAGCACCATGTCGACCGTATCTGCGGCCAACGGGATTACCGAGAAATGACCCGCCGATATGCCCGCGATCCCTGGCTACGTCCTCACGGCGGTGGACCAGGCGCAAGCGTCGGACGGTGCCAGCACCAAGAGCGGCGGTGCTGCACGGTTTTCTACACCCTTGCCTCGTGAGGAGGGATGTATCATTACCCAGAGTATCAACTACGTCCGAATTCGTTGCAGCTGTTCGGGAAAAGGACAGCAGGAGCGTTTGGTGCGCATTTAATTATCTTGCACGACTCATTGGATTATATTGTTGAACCCAGATAACGCTCTTAGAGTGCGAGCTGAAGGTCATCCCCGATGCTCTCATGCTATCCGGCTTTGATCTAGAGCATGCGTCAAACCGGGCCTGGTGTATGTCTCCTCTACCTCGAAATTGCCTGAACCTAATCGCCACAAGTGACCCCCTTTGTACACAAGCATCATGATATATACGCCAGTATCGCGATCGCGCCTTCCCTTCCTGATTTGGTGGCATTAGAGGCATCGTTTTCCGCCGACAACCAGCACCGTCAAGGTTTGTATCTCATGACTTTTATGATCTTCTGGACTAACGTAGCTCGTAGTCGTTATCAACCGTGCTGATCCTGGTCGTCGTGCGTACGACGATATCATGAAAGATGTGCGTTCCGGAAACATTCAAACTACCGGCCGCTCATCAGGATCCAGACGACGCTCACGGATCGATTCGAACTCGTCGTGCTCCACCCCGCGCACTTTTTGATCAAGGACGAAACATTGAAAATCTACCGGGATGGCATGGGAGTAGACTACCGTGCATCTCCAGAAGGCATCCTCAAAGACCCCCAGGATGTACCCCTCGCTCCCCGTGCAGACGCGTCGTCGAAACCCTACCCTGTTCTCGTCAATTTCGCTGCTGCTACTCGTTTCCGGCGATTCCGCTGCATGTCCTTCCCGCCGAAGCGGAGCAGGTCATTGACACGTCTCTTGCGCTTTGGCGCGCGATAATGTGGAAACCGGCGGCAAACCAATCTTCAACGCTGAAGACCGCGGTTGGAGGGGTGTCGCCGCAAGATTTATCGATACCCCTCGGCCCTCACTCCGATACCGCAGTGTTCGTCGGCGCTTTCACCAGAGCATCCAAAGAAACGCGGATGACGATGATGGATTATCTCCTGAGCGGATACGGTAAGCCTTGTCGCACTTGTGTTGCTCCGAAGATGCTCAGATCTGTGCAGATTTCGAAGAGTTACCCGGACTCTCCGAGCTCATTCCCGACGACGAATCGACACCGTCGTCCAGGCCGACAACGCCGACGGATGCTTCTGTCGCGGCTAAAGGATCGATGGAGAACGCTTCAAGAGGCTGACAGGCTGGGCCAGGTTAAAAGCGAAGCAAGTGGTGTTGTGCTGCTTCGGACTCAAGGCGTTGTATGCATTGGCTACTATACTTCCGAAGTGACCTGACGTTGAATCGCAAGAAATCTTCTTGGTCAGATCGAAAGGGCCTTGACCAAAGATTCGCTTACCCCTAACACCCCGTCGAGAGGCCGATAGCATCCCGACCAAACAAACCCCTATCAAGCACCGCGTTCTCCTTTTCAATCGTATGGGTGGCTGACACCTTAGCTTCGCGCTTGACCTGCTACCACCACCACCACGACTACCACCACATCCACATTCTACCACACCGCGCTATGCCCGTCCTTCTCAGTACTCCGCCGCCGCATCCGACTTTCTCCCGGTCTGCGTTAATCCTTGTCCTGGGCTTGGCCTTTCTGCTGGTGCTTTTCGCGGGCCTGTATTTGCTTATCCAGTTTGGGCGTCGTGTCCTCGCGCAGCGAAGAGGAGGTTCAATGGTAGATGTGGAGGTAAGGCTTCCGTTTCCTGATCGTCGCTGCGTGCATGTCTGACATTTCACCTTTAGGCGTCGCTGGCTGTCAGAGGTGTCGTCCTGGGCCCATGGGTAAAGAGGTCAAAGACGAAGGTATGCTTCATCTCTTGGCTGCCTCGATATTTCCCAACCGTTCACCAAGGTTTCTACCACCGTCTCCCCTGCCCAGGTGCTCGAGAAGGCTCGTGAAGCGACCCCCACACCTCTCCTCAAGACCCCGGCGCGCGTCAAGTGTGGCTCAATCCTGGCCCACCGCGTCCATATTCAAGCCCAAGAGGTCGCACCGGGGCGGCTCATCGTTCGTCAAGTACACGCTAGGTTTGGGCCCACTCCCCTTCGCGCCGTGCTCACAGCGGAGGCCGAGTCTGCTGTTCCCTGCCTCGAGCCCAACCCCGTCAAGGACGCCGGATTCGACCACCTCTTCGCAGGTTCCCTCGAAGACGAAGATACGGATGAGCATGAAGACGTGCAGTTCGACGCTACGTTCTGGCTCCCGTGCGGCGATGGCGCGCGCCCCGCACTCGTCCTGCCCGATATCAAGTCCCTCAAGGCGCTTGCGCCCACTTACGTCGAAGGCACGATTCCCCGCAAGCCGTCCAAGGCCTTTGTCCACTACGCCGCAGGCCCTCTCATCGGTACCGGGCACAACAGAATCAGTACCGGTCCCAAGCCCTCTCTCAAAGTCCAAGCCATCGATGGCAAGGAGAACCGACTCACCTCGGTCTCTCGAATCCCTCGTCGGGTCTATTAGTCAAATGCTCGACGCATCCACATTGCGACCACTTACCAGCCGCCCAGCCGCCTTCTCTATGGTTCCTGCTCTATTTTCTCTCGGACGTTCTACACTCTCACTCTCTCAGTCTCTCGCTCTCTCACTCTCTCATCCTCTCCACTCTAATCTCCCGCCGTCTGGTCGTCTCGACCCGTCCACCGTCACGCTCTATTTCTCTTCAATAGCTATAATTCTAATGGGTCCCCGGCAACCACCCCCGCCGCCTACAGTACAACAACTACCCCCTACCACAACTTGGCTATCCCTTTTCTATCACTTTCATTATCTAATACGGCCGTCAAGGACTCGATCAACCCTCGGCGGCCCTTCCCTTCTCCTCGCTTTATCTTACTCACAAAACAAAACAAAAAATCGTATAACTACTTGTAACTCCTAAAAATCGTATAACTGGTTGTAAATCCCCTAAAATAACTCGACCATTGCCTTCATTTGCTCCTCAGTAACGTTGTCTGTCCAACATTTGAAGTGGGTTTCTGGATTCTTCTCGAGTTGGCACCTCGCTGGATTCCTTGCTCGCATTTTTCTTTGACCGCGCCTCGCGAGCGATATAGATCACAATTTTCACAAGACCAATAAGTAGAGTACACTCGCGTTGCCAATCCTGTCTGTTTACATTTTCGTGATGGGCATGCGTCCCGGGCCTCTCTCGCCCACTCGCAGTACCTGGTTCAAATTCAATCAAAAACATACCGATGGACGGTCGCTGTTCCGCCACACTGCAGGGGAACATCAATCATGGCCCCGTACAGCTTGTTAATTCGCACCTAGGTTTCAAATTGCGCCAAGCTGCCAATCGGGTGCACCCGCAGTCTACTGTCCTCGTTGGGGTTCCATTCAGTCAACTTTCGATTGAACGAAAGCTTGGGAATGAAAGGAAGGGTCGCTCGGTACTGATCGTTGGAGACTGCGCCCGTCTCGCCCGTGATCCACACCTCCTCGAGGGTGCATCCTGATCTTGACATGAGTTCGGGGATATGCGTGAGGGCTGGCCCTGGGCCTTGGAGCCTGCGAAGAGCGGGCACAATGAAACTAAGGATATACAGGTTGGGGAACCCCAAATGTTTTGACCAAGGCGCCAAAACCAGGGATTCTAAGTTGGGAAGAGTTATATCTGATTTGACCGACGTATGCCCTGGAACATCAAATAGGACCAACTCGCAATATCGGAGGCTTGAGGCATGCAACAACACCGGTGTGCATTCGTGTGGCAATTTCCCAATCAGGGTCAGCGAGGTCAGTTGAGACCAAGGGAGAAGGGCGGGGTAATCGAAATGCGAGAGAACAGCTGTACGTAGCCGGGGCATGTCGGGGAAATGCATGGCAGGTGATGCACCGCCAGATATGTAGATGTCCAGGTGACAGAGCAGGGGCAGGACCCCTTCGACGGTGAGAGAATCCTCTCCAGAAATGTTTGATTTGATGTGTTCCCAACGCGTCCTGTGAGCATCGATGACTCCGAGAAGCTTGTCTCGAGCTCCAGGGAAGGGGTCTTGGTCAATCTGTATGGAAAGCGGCCAGTCGCCGGATCTGCCAAGCCACTCCTCCTTCACCCTTTCATGCTGTTCAACGGCAACGTTACGGCTGATTTGCAATGTTATGGCGCGCCAGAGAGTGGGGGTAGATAGAGCTATCTGTCTCCATTTTCGACAGATCTGGAGTAGAAGCTGGGGCGAGTGAGTCCCTGTAAGTGGGGGACAGAGCGGATAGGTGGGCAGGAAGTGTATGAAGACGTCGGATACGAGCTCGTTCGGCAACGTCAAGACTGGGTATCTGTAGGAATCGAGACGCTCTCGCACCAATGCTTGCTCAGCCCGTATTGTGGATAGCAAGCGTGTAATTTCAGATATTTGGGCCTTGAGAGTTACGATGCGAGCACGGTCTGATTCGAGGCTGGCGAGCATTGCGGCGACGTGGTTAATCAAGAAGCGAAGTCAAATCGTAACCGGAAACTACTATCAAGCATTACAACGCGCTTCGTGAGTTCAGGCTTGTTATTGCAGTGGGATTCTGCTCACCAACGCTTTTCGTATGCTTTAGGCTCAAAACAAAAGCAAGGCAGGACTAGACCAGGTAAGACTCGGGCGAATTGCCCGTATTGTTCAAGTTGTTGAAGAGCTCAGTACAGCATACGACGAATTGTCGATGATTGAGGGCGGAGGAAGAGGGAAAGTGATGGCGGATAATGGCGGGCTGTTTGCTGCCTACCTCTCTTTTCTCGATATCATTGACATGTCGCTTTCACCTTCCGTAATGCAGCCTTCAGAGTCCCTTTGTTCGTCCCCTGCTCTTCGAATATTTGGTGCTCATTGTGTCCTGCCAGGGTCCCGAATCCCCGCAGAAATAGCGCTCGAAATCGTGGCGCATAACGCTGACGATGTGCCCTCCCTCCGCGCGATGTGTCTGGTGTCCAAAAACATGCGCTCGTTGGGCATAGAGCACCTCTTCGCTTCCATTGTTTTTGCACGCGAGCAAGATATCTCGTGGTGGCGCGACATGCTTCAGCGGACGCCGAGACTTCGGACCATCGTCAAGAAGGTCAAATTCTCAGCACTGAACTTTGGGGACAAGGCCTGGCGCCATCCAGAGATGTATCCTCCCGAGCAGCTGCATGAAGCTGTGGTTCCGCCTCAAATCTCCACAATGCCCAACGTCCGCGTCGTCGAATGGGAAGGATGGGATGATGAAACAGCGTTCTTTCCGGTCTCCATGGCGGTGGCCTATATGCCTCTATTCCCAAACATGGTGGAACTTGACCTCTCTATCATCACTTTCAACACTATGGACGACGTCGTCAAGCTGCTTGGTACATGCGGAAAACTGAGAGCCCTCTTGGTCTGCTTTCTTCAGGTTGCTCACGAGGATGCCCCATTGTCGACAGTCGCATCATCTGATCCCAAGGCACTTGAAAGACTAACGATCAAGAGTTTTACATGCATCCTCCAGTTGATGACGATCTCTCCGCCAGCTGGACTGCTGTCATTTAGATATATCGATGTTGACATCGAAGATATTCAAGCGGCGGAGAGGGTGTTGCAACTCGCAGCCCCCTCCCTCGTTAATCTTGAGTTGGCTCCCGATTTCGAAAGCGATCCAGGTGAATGGAATAATTGACGGCCTGTTCGATGTTATAGCTGAACCTCCACCTGCAGACGCTATTTTGTTGGAGGAGCAGTTCCGCCGCATGCCTGCTTTACCGTCTCTTGAGACACTCACAATCCCACTGCTTGAAGCGGCACCTCTTCTCAATGCATTGAAAGCTCCAACTCTCACTACGCTGATATTGCGAATCCCATTATTCCTTAAGGACGTCGAGCGTGATCGCGCGTATTTCGATACGGTCCTCCATAATGCATTTCCGTGGGGTGGTCAATCCGAGTCAATGAAGAGCGCTTTGATGCAGAAATTCCCTCTCCTTCGCCGAATCAAAATTCATCTCTCCATCCCGCGCAATTCGCCCATCCATTTTAGACGCGGTTTACGCAGGAGGATGGAACGGCAATTGTGGGAGCAGTTGGAGGAGACTGGGGCAGACGTTTCGGTATCTCTCGAACTAGCTTGGTTGGACGACGACAATAACCCTGTGCGGTACAACAAAACCAGCGGGAAACCACCGTGGACGTTTCGCGGCAGATTCAAAGAACCGGAAACCGAGGAAAGTGATTGCGAGTCGGAAGGTCCGGAAAGCTCCGATAAATCTCTTGATTCGTGGTACGCATTTACCATCCGTACCGATTGGTACCGCAGTGTGAACTAACATTTGGGAGCGTAGATGACGTGGAGGAAACCGACGTTCTTCCGAAGGTTGCGACGCGATAATTTCCGGGTATATAAAGGACCTTTACCTTCATGGGTGCGTTGAGGAGCGCGAGACGTCTAGGACCTTGTCGTTCGGCTATATCTATCAAGAGGTCGACGGTCTCCGGAATAAATAACCCCCCTGTTTTCTACTCTCACACAAAGCTCGAGGAACATCGCAATATCTCCTCCTCGTTTCATTTCGGCCGGGCCGCCTGGGGACTGTCTCGTTTTATTCTCCTTGGATGGATGGGAGGCTTGACAGCTTCGCTTTACCTTTGACGACGTCGGACTAGACTTCGTCTCCTAGTCGTCGCTGTGTATGTCTAACATTTTACCTCTAGGCGACATAGGTGTCGTCAGGGCCAAGAGGCCGCAGGGGCGGCTCGCCATTCGTCAAGTCCACGTCACGGTGAGCCCAGGACCCACTCCCCTCCGCACCCTCGGTACTCCAGAGGCTGAGAGCAGTCTGGTCGAACACAGCTCCGTCAAGCACGCACAAGGTGCCCCGGTTTCTCCCTCCCATCGCCGTTTCCACACCACTATCACAAACCCAATTCTTTAATTAAGAGTAACTTACAGTAGCACTTTCTGCTCGTACAGTACATAGCAGGATATAAGTAAGAAGGACCATCTACAACGGACGAAGGAAAACATATAGACAAGAAGGTATGAGATACATAATATGACGATGAGAATGAATGAGTGGGTAAGTAGGTGGCTGGAGATGCGGTGGTAAGCGCATGGGCGACGCAGAACTCGCGGATCGGTCCGTGCACCAGGGTGGGGGGTGAATAGATACAGCAGAGCGAGGATATACAAGCGCGGCCGCGGTAATAACGACGGCCGCAGCATCGACAGCAATTGCAAGTTTCGTTTCAGATTCGACATGCGCAGGCGAGCGGGCGGGGCGTCCTTTATGTCCTCGCGCAGGATAGGGATGGCGTCGCTACGTCGGCAGCAGGGGTCGTGGGTGTGTCGTTCAATCATGATGGGTCGTAAACCGGAGTCCGTCGTGCAGATATGCGGGGCTGGGTCTCGGAGGTCGCGCGGCGTACGCAGGAGTGAGGCCAGGCTATCTATCAGCGCGCGCGCCGTCCCTTCTATGCCGGCGCATCCGCTCGCTATATGCGAGCGTCCGAACGTCATCCTCCTCCACCGCCTCCATCTCCATCCCCTGCTGGGCACCACCGGCATCCCGATGCTGGCTGCTACTTAAAGCAGCTTCGACTGCTTGAGGTGCTGCCGGACGACCATATCGCGCACTGTCCGGTCGTTGGTCAGCTTTCCATCGTTCGGGGGAAGGAGGGAGATTGCTCACCACTAGCGATGATCCCGCCGGTCGTCGCCGTGTCCTGTGGGCATTTGTGAGCAGTCAGGTGCTGCGAGGAGCGCGAGACAACGCACCGTAACACTCGTGCAAAACGCATAAAACTTGCGCGGGTTCGGCGAGTACTCGCGGTGGATCGCGCTAAACTTGCTCCGCAGGTCTGTGTGCGCTCGTCAGCGTGTGAGCGGGCAAGCGAGGGGAGGGGAAAGGCAGGCTCGCGAGTGCATGGAAAAGGCGAGCGAGTATAGGGAAAGAAACACCACTCACACTGACTAACCGCCTCGAACGAGTTCTCGCGGTCCGCATAGCTCCGTACGTAGCGCACCAGCCTAAAGAAAAAGAGAAAGAAAACACATCTCGTCAGATCCTTTGACTACAGCGTAAATGCGAATACGCACTTAACCCCCGCCTTTAACTTCCGCTCCAATATATCGCACTTGTTGAGGAACAGCACGAGGTCGACGCTCGCGAGGAGCTTGTTTGAGCAGACGGCTTTCCAGAGGAGGACCGAGTCTTCCTGGAAAGAGGGAGACGGGGGCGTTAGCAAGGGTATTTTGTTGTATGGGAGAGCGAGGGGCGCAGGAAGGCGGGCAAGGGCGCGTGAAAGAGGGTGCGATGACCGGCCATCCGCCAGCGAAGACCCCATTGCAGTCGACAACGGCGAATCTTCACACCCTCGCATCCCCGCACCCTCTTATCTTGCAATCGCATCCCCACCCCCGCATCTCCGCACCCGCATCCCCATCTCCGCACCTCCGCACCTCCGCAAACAGATAAGAAACAGAGCAAGAGAAACACCCACCAGTCGATTCACCGTCCGATCCTCCGCCAGCACCTGGTCGAACCCCGCGATGGGCGCGAGGAAGATGATCGCGTCGACTGTGGAGTGTGGGTCAGCGTCGGCGTTCGTATGTGTTTTTTGTTTATGCGCAGATCGTGTCAGCGTCTCGGCGTCTCGTCAAGCAAAGCCCGAAGCCGCACGGAGAACAACGGCGGGCAAGTAAACCCCGTTGATCCAACCACTGGAACCTCTCGACCCGCCCCTCGACGACGACGGTCACCCTCCCTCCCTCCGTCCCTCCCTCCGTCCCTCTCCGCTCGAAAACAGAATACAAGAGGAGCAACAAAAAACAAGGGGAACGCACCATCATCGAAAAACGGCACCCACGTCGCTGCAGCAGGGATTCAAGATTCAAAATTCAATCGTCTTCAAGCGGAGAAGGGACGTGGCGTACCACGCTGGAAGAAAGGGGAAAAGGTATGTGAGTAAAAGGTAAAAGAGTATCGAGAGGGAAGGGAGGGAGGGGAGAAAGGGAGAAAGGGAGAGTGAGGGAAGTAGGAGGACATGATCGCAGCGGGACCTCCTGCGCGCGCCCACCCCATCCCGGGCTCACCACCCGAATACTTGGCCAAGACCGCGGCGCGGCGTCCGCCCCGCCCAAAACTAAAAGCACGAGCTCGTCCATCTCCTCCAGTCTGCGGACGCCTCGGGACAGGCAGCGTCTGTGCGTTCGGCCCTCGAGCGTCCTCCGCAGCGCGCGCCTACCTCCCTTTTGCAGCGCGTCCCGCAAAACAGATGTCCCGCAACAGAGGCGAGCTCATGTCGCAGTCGCAAAGAAAAGAAAAGACGCCCCGCCCCCCACCCGATCCGATCGACCAAAAAAAAACCCGAAGGAAATAACAATAAACGGGAAACAAAAACCCACCTGACTCCGACTCCCGCCAACGTCCACGATGCGCCACTCCGTGCCCGTCTCGCGGCCGGTCGGGACCTGGTTTGGCGTCAGCTTTGTTTTCGCTTCGGTTTTACGGGTGAAGAGGGGAAAGAGGTGGGGAAAAAGGGAAAGAAATAAATAAAGAGGAAGGGAGAGGGAAGGAAATGGGGAATAGGAAGTAGGGAAGGAAAGAGGAAGGGAGGGAAAGGGAGGGGGAGGATGGGAATGAAGGGAGGTGGGCCGGAAGGGGAGGGATGGATGGGAAGAGGAGGGAGGTGACAACGGGACGCGCTGCCCCACTTCGTGTGAAACCCGCCCGAGAGGCGAAAGCGCCAAACACCCTCCTTTCCTCCTTCCTCCCTTCCTCCCCGCCCTCCCAAGCCGGCGCCAGCCCATCCTTTCCCCAAAAACACACGCAAAACACCCCTCCCCAAAAAAATTCTCCCCAATTTTCTTTCTTTAAACCAAAAAATAAGACGAAAATACCCACCTCCATCTCGAACGTGTACTCGGACACGCCGACGGTCTTGAGGCGCGCGCGGAGGACGTCGTCTGGCGGGGGTGGGGTTAGCGAGCGGGTTTAGCGGTAGGGAGTCGATAAGTGGGAGTGAAAGAGAAGGGGGAAGAAGGAATAAGAGCGGGGACGGAAGAAGAGAGGGAAAGAGTGGGGGAGGGAGGGAGGGGGAGGAGGAGGGAACCGCAGAGCAATGCGAGCAAAGGGAAGAGGAGGGCGGAACGAGTAACAAGAGAGCGAGCGGAATGTAGAAGGAGGAAAGTGTCTAGGGAAGGGGAGCAACGTATGGAAGGGGATCTCGCGCAAGCGGGAAACGAAGCAGGGGCGCGTGAAATAAAGAAATAAAGAGAGAAAGACAAGCCCGCATACGACCGCTCAACGACGCGCAGTGCGGTGCCATTTCAGTGCAGCACCCAGATCACACCAGCGTGGCGTGGGCACCAAAAAGAAGGGATAACAAGGAGAAGGGGAAGGAGAAGGAGAATGCAAACGCACCATCCGTCGGCAAATAATTCGGGCCCGTCACGCGGTCGAGGTCGTTCAGAAAACTGGTGTAGCGTTAGCGGTTGCTTTTCATTGAAGAGGGGAAATGAGCGGGGGGAAGGAAGTGAAGGGAAAGCAGCGCCAAGTCTGGCACCTCGCACACCCGCATCGTCGGCGTACGGCGCGAGTAAGCCTCCCGCCCTTTAAATCCCCGATTGCAAGTCGCATAACACACAGAGAAAACAACTCACAACCCCGGCCCCTCCTCCAACCGAATCTTCCGCCTCCGCAACACCTCCCGCACCCCAGGATCCGCCCATAGGGCACGCATGACGGGCGCGCAGGCCGTGAGCGCCTCCTGCGGCTCGTCTTTCTCGGGCCGGTGCGAGGAGCCTGAGGGGGAGGCGTGGCGGGGTCCTGCGTAAAGTGGGGGTGTTAGTTTTATTTCATTTTATTGGAAGTGAGGGTGAGGGAGAGGACGGGAGGAAGGAAGAGGTAGGGAGGACAAGACAGACGCACCCTTCCACCGATTCCCGGGTCTTACGAATATCTCTCTCCCCCCTCCCCCTCTATCTCTATCCCCGCCCCCACCCCCGCCCGCGGAGTCGGACTCAGAGGATGGCGGGGCGAACCGCGTGGGCTCGTCTTCGTTGGGCGGGACGAGCCGCGCGATGAGCAGCGCCTCGACGTGGCGGAGGGGGAGGAGGCGGAGGCGGAGGGCGTCCCAGGTTGCGTTGGCCCCTCCACCTCCCCCTCCATTACCTCCTCCGCCTCCACCTCCCCCGCCGCCGCCAGCGCTCGCATAACCCGCGCCGCTCGCATGACTCGCACCCCCGCCGTCCCACACACTCCCATTCCCATTCCCGTTCATATTCACCGCAAAGCGCGAGGAGCGGCCGGGCGAGCCGTAGTGGTACGTCGAGCGGTTCTCGGGGTCGGATTCGGGGTCCGAGTCGACGCCGCCGTCGTATGGGTATTGGTACCCGTGTGAGGGGGAGGGGTACGCAAGCGTCGGGTCGGTGATGTCCGCGGTCGTGCTCGGGAGCGGGAGCCCCACGCCCATCGGCGGGGAGTGCGAATTGGAGCCCGAGGGGCCCGCCAAAGCGAGCATGCTGGCGGAGGGGACGCGCGCGCGGGGGGAGGACAGGGAAGAGGGAGACGAGGGTGCGGGTGCGTCGAGCGCCTCGAGGATGGTGCGGATGGAGCGCACGAGGTTGAGCTGGATGACCGCGCGCCAGAGGATGCGCTCCTCGCGGAAGGCCGTCGGCGTGTACAGTCTTTGGAATTCTGTGCGTAAAATAGATTACTGTCAATATTCTTGTGAAGAGGGAGAGGGAGAGGAGGGGACGCACGTCGTAATGTTGTGCTCTTCCCGCTCTCGCTCTGCCCAAGGAGCAAGAGCCGCACGATGCGCTTCTTGCGGCGCGCCTGCCGCTCCGCCCGTATATCCGCGTCAATAGCAGCGCTCACGCGCCTTGCCTCCGCCTCGCGCGCCTCCCTCAGCGCCGCCTGCTCCGGGGACTCGTCCGGCGGCGGGCGCAGCACGGCGTCGAACGGGTCGTCGCTCTGCATCGCTCCAGCGCGGGTTTGCATTAATCCAGGCTGTAGTCTGCTGTAGTAGCAATCCCAATCGTGTTTAGCTGGGCAAGCAAGCAAGAGCAGCAGAGGATTGACAATGATACGGGGCGGCTGTGCCCGCTAGTTCGGTGCAATAAATAGGAATTCCGGCGCTTGGCACGTGAAGGGGCTTCGAGTGTTGCCTCCGCCGCCGCGCCGAGTCCGTAAAGCGTGCCTGATCGACATCCCCGCGGATCCGTCTCCGGCTTTCTCTCTCTCTCAACTGCGAGGGTATCTCTAGCGAGTCTATGGAGTTGTTATCATCCCATCCTCGTTTCCCTCAACACATCTCCTGGGAGAGCACACGAAGGACACGAAGGACACGAAGGAACAACTGGGACCTTCGCCGCGCCCAAGACGCTTCGGCATCTTCCCACCAAACCCAATCCCCGATCGTTCCTGTATCTCGGCGACTCACCCTTTGCCCACCCCAGCACAGAACAACCTCTCGTAACACAAACCCCACTATCCCAAGGTTAGGCACGCGCTGTGGATTGTCGTAACAACATGCACCCCATGCTCGTCTCCGTCCGTCGTAAACATATGCGTCAACCCCCCCCCCGCCCAATTGTAACCTCACACCAACAAGGCACCGCCGACGCTTCCATCTCACCCCATCTCATCCCATCCCTGGATTCCCTCATCATCTCATCGCCATCTCATCACCCTTCCCTCCCTTCCATCTTGGGCAACGGGAAGTTCTCAAAGGAAGCCCTATATTCTATTCATATACTTAAATATACCTCAGGCACCGAGAAGACCCACAGAGTAAACAGAGCCATAAACGCCGTCTCGTCCCGTACGCCGTTCTCCTTCTGTGGTCCTATCGATTCGGGTCACCATTCGTGAGCTTCCGTGAGGCACGATCTTTATTCCGAAATCCTTGCCGAAATCAGGAGGATGGATGGTTGTTCGCCGCTGCGAGTTGTGTTGGCGTTGATGATTTGCGGTTGGCGTTGATGATTTGCGGCGAGTCAACCTCGACCTCTCCGCGCGTGCGACTCGACTAACACATACTGTATATGTCGGTCCCCAATCTCCCCGATGCTCGATGATTCCAACTTTTCTACATAGTCCAGCGGCAAGCCGTCGGCGCTATTCAACACCGACATACCGACCCCCAAATTCCGTCCCGCGCGTACCGACCGCCTCACCTCGACACGCTCCTCGCATGTGGGTGTCAATATATGTACACGCACGAGTTAATAATTTATATCTAAGCAACAAGTGGTAAGCGGTAAGCAGCAAGCGTTCGGGTTCGTTCAACTCCATCTTGCCTCTATCTTTTTTTTGGCCGTCCCGCGTCCGAGTCGGACCCAGGACAACACCGACACCAACATATGTATAAACCGACACCCCAACTCCCGTGGCGCACGTACCGACACCCGAACACGCGCAAACCATATGGATGTGCCGCTGATGTTTTCAACACGCACATCCAAGCGGTCGGCGTCGTTCACCTCCGCCCCCGTCTTGGTCTTGTTTGCCGCCGTCGCGCGTCGGACCGAGGACAACACCGACGACGGTCGCGTTTCGCGTTTCAAGTTCCAACATACCCCAACCAACCTCCGCTGTGCGACAGCCATCCCTCAAATCTGGTTCCGACTCCGTCTGCCGAGCGCCGAATCTTCCGCTGGCAATCCGAGTTCAAGTCCGCCGCGAACGATGAACACTCGCGCGACGCGTGCATATCCTTGATGTGGACCCACCACTGCCAGCGATATATGTATGCGTGTATGTATACCACCCACCCACCCTAAAACATCGACACACGCACATGCGCGACGCGTGCACCCAACGTCTGTGGGTATCCATCCGTCCTCATCCGTCACTATCCGTGCGCCGAGAGTCGAGACGGGGATATCGCGATCAGCGGGGTCGAACCGTGGGTTGAATCAAGGCACGCAACCTTGCGGTGGTGGGTGCGGTAAAGGTACGCGCTCGCTTATCGAGGGTGAAGGGTGATCTGTTCGACAGAATAGCGGACAGACGCCGTCGTATGTCGTCGGATGTCGTATATACATATGTCGTCGGGAATATGGGGACATGGGGAGATAAGAGGGAGATGCATACCGAGAGCCGCGTTGATAGGCCCTGATTTTCAGGCACACCAACATCGTCCGATGCACTCCTGTTCTGCCAGGCTATTTCCTGCGGCAAACCTGACCTTTGATTCAGAAGTTTCAAGTGTAAATACTGAATTCCCTTCCACAGATATTCATTCCGCCGAGTGAGAGTATGAAGTGAGCGCGCCTCGTTTCTCAATCCCGGGACCCACAGTACGACACGTCTCCACACAGCGATTACACTGGACACGGATACCCTCCCAAACGGAACACGGAACTCGGAGAACGCTCTGCCTCTTTTATCTTTCCTTACCTTCGTAATCATATAGTTGAGAATTATGGAGCATTATAATCAAAACCCACAGAGGGACCCGTGGGGGAAATGGAAACGTAGAGATAATATTAGTAAATTGAACCGTGGGAAGGTAAACTCAAGTCTGCGAATTTAGAAAACCACCAAGGCCGGCGGGTATGTAGATCTGGCTGGGGAGGCGGGGCTGCGCGCTTGCGTTTACATGGGAAAATAAGACCAACGCTTGGCCATGGATGGCACATGAACCGATAAACCTATAGATAAACCGTACACCGTCCAACGGGGATCGAACCGTGGGAGTGGAATCGAGGAAGCGGGGATGTGATCGGCCTCGTGCCCCGGGTAGAAATACTGTTAGCAGGACAGCGGACAGACGCCGTTAGAGCATGTCGTTTCTTTTGTTCGGGATCGGACATAGAAGGGCAGCTGTGCCTTGACAATTACCCCGCGACAGTGACTTGAATTCGACTCCGTTCACATGCACTATCAGGATGACGATCAATTCGCAAGTTCCGCACGGCGATTGCACCCATCCGTGTGTGCGCAAGGAGTAGGTGGAGTGTCACCTCATCTTTGGGCCAGTTCTCATTCTCCAGCATGCCGGGGTTTTTTTCCCTTGGGTGTTGCAGACCTGAAATTCAACACTCCAAAAGTTGTCAGTCTGGATATCAATCATCAATAATCAAAGTGGGTTCTACATACGGCGCCTGAAGAACGCTGATAAGTATATCACTCACCTGCATAGGCGAGCGTTAAATTTGGAGAGAAACGAACCGTGGGAAGGCGTGCCTGAACCTCGAAAACGGATCAGAACTTCACCGCGGGTCCAGTTATTAGTTAATGTTGGTAGCCATTCTCGCCCTGTCTTCGTCCGCTTTCCTCCCACGGTGTCGAGCCCCCAGTATCTTCAGCGTTAGTCAGAATCAACACACGAACTGCGGATGGTGAGAGTCGCCAAATGACTGGGCGGATTGCTACATAGGACCCCTGACAATCAACCCAAATGCCTGGTACGCAAAATTTTGAATTCGGATAAAAAATGCCCGAAATTCGCCCAAGGCCAACCCGGATTCAGATAAAATCCCAGATTTGAAATGGCAAGGCCAGTTCAACAGTTCGGATAAAGCGTTGGGACCCGGGGCTTGGCCAGGTTCAAATTCGGATAACTTCTTCGAGGAGCGGTAGCCTGAGGTTCAATTGGCACACCTATACTTGGGGTGATTTTTGGGTACTTGAACACTCTCTGGTGTTTCAACATCGTGACCTTTGGGCAGGTTGGAAAGTGTTGGATGGCTTTAGCCGAGATATAAAACCGAATTTTCACTGGTTGCGCTGGGGAGCACAAGAAAAAGGTACTTGTGGCCGGAAACTGGTTGCGATTGGGAAGAAACATGATTTCTGGGGTACGGGATAGAATGTGACTTTTCACAGGGTTTTCGAGAAATTTGAAGGCCTGGTCCAGAATTCGGATAAATTCTGGCCGTCGACAAGGCCTGGGTCAAATTCGGATAGAAATCGCCCGATACGGTGTGCGGATAAGAAGTCAAAAATTCTGAAATTTTGTACCAGGCATTTGACGCGATTGTCAGGGCCTGGATTGCTGTACTTGTTGCCGAGGGCACGGTCAATGCGCAGTCGCTCCTAGTCGCTCCTCGAGACTCGGAGACTGCTACCGTCCACCTACCGTACGAGTGTTCCGCGGACCCGCGTCCGTGGATATGAATCTTCATGTGATATGGCCGGACATACATATGAGGCTGATTCCCTGTTGAATTTCGTTCTTTTACGGACGGTGTCTTTCCGGTTTGTGATCCTACTTTGGGGACAACACACTTCCGCGGAACAATATCACGGCGGCGGAAACGGAAACAAAGAAAACTCTGCAGTTCGGGAGGACCCATGATAATAGCCGCGAAGGCCTGATGCAAATCCTGACAAAATTTTGAGATTTTGGCGTCTAGGCCTGGTCAAAATCCTGACAAAAACGGCTTCCAGGAGCGCTCGGCCTGTTTCAAATCTTGACAAAACCGCGGCAGCGGAAGAAAAATTTCGCCATAGAGCCTGTATGGGGCGAAAAAAACGGACCTGATGCAAATTCCTGACATTTTCGGCGCGATTTTGGGTCAAGGCCTGTTGCAATCCTGACAAAATTCCTGAAACCGGTCCTGACATTTTGACCGAAAAAAAATCAGGCCTTCTCACCCATTATCATGGGTCCTAGTTCGGGTTTGGCATTGCTTTTACAATCAATCGAACCGTGGGAACCCCATCAGCCTGCAATCACAAACTGGAAGGACCGTGAGGCACCCTGGAATACACAAAATCCAATAAGTAGAGCCTCAAGGTGCATCGGCGCGAGCACACCGGAGAGTCGGAGACCCCAATAATGGCATAGCAACAACCAAAGGAACGGAATAAACTTTACGGAATCTCTCGCCCGAAGCCGAAGTGAACCGTGGGAGTCCGAAGGTCGCGTCGCCTAAACGCGTATTTCGGGGTACTGATATCGAACGCGCCACCAAGGATTGGCTCCAGCCTCGGAACACTCAGCACTCGCAGTCAGAATGCGCCTTTCCGGAGAGCGCGACGTCGGACACGTCGGACACGGGGTGTGGTTTGAGAGGGCCTTATCAACGCACGTTGGCCGCGGCTGTAAGTGGTTCAAATCTACTTGTTGTACGACGGGTAGCGGACAGACGCCGTCCACCAGGCACGCAAAAATACCCCCGATATCTCCGTCTCGGAGACGAGCATCATCAAGTGTTCAACTTACGCACCGAAATTTAAATGGTAAGGTCTTCAACTCGAAGCAGGAGTTGAACATTGCCAACTGCAGCATTGATAAGTATTGCTCCAGCTCCGACACCGGCCCAATCGTATCAACTCCCACCCGCCCGGCCCAAACCACCCCGCCCGACGTCAACGCCTGTGGGTCCGTGTAGGTCCGTTATCTGACTGGCCCCAATATATTTCTCAAGATTCTATTGATTGAGGAGCGAGCATCGGAGCTCTGTGTGCGAGTTCTACGGGCGGAACAATACTTGAACCTCCGTGGGGCCGTGTTTACCGCTCCGCTGGCGCATGAATAGTTAATGCACGGTCCGTACTCCCAATGTTCGCGCAATTTCTATCTGGTCACTCATCCTTGTATACGACGAGAGCATATTCTCTGATTGTCCCAACGGTTGCGATGTCAAATATTTGTGCCTCCTCCGACACCTGTGAGCCTCGTGCCACGCCGTATTCCGTGTAATGGCACAGGGCGCCGTGGGTCCGCTGTACGATTACGATGTGAGTTTGACACTGACCGAATGCGTAGCCTCCTCTAAACAGACACTACAACAATCTGCGCTCGTACCTCGCATGTTGTAAATGCGTGCGTCGAATTTCTGTAAGCGGCTTTTACGAAGGAAAAAACAATAATATCAATACTCCTCAGGACATGCGATGTCCAAAAGGGTACAGCTGGCGCGCAGGGCGTCCGTTAAATTAACCGAATTAACCGATACCGCTCGTGTATCTATCTACTTACCGTGTACGTACAGAAGAAGTTTATAACTCACCGGCACAATCGGACGAGGAGAGAGTGAGTACTGAGAGGAAACTTGGCCCGCACCGATGCATCTTCAAGAGGAGATGGGTATAGGATACATAAGTACTCTGAACTGTGTATTTTTTTCCGTGCAAGCATTGTGTTGATGCGGAGAGGTGGCTGGTAAATTTGAAATGAATTGGAGAAGCAGAGCGGATGCTGAACGAACTACTCACCCGGGACCTTCAAGTTGGGTCAGTCTAATGGGCCCTCCACAGAATAGACACGTTTGCAACTACGTAGATCGGATCGAGAACGACACCACGGACTGTATTCCCAGTTTTTAACACACCAGACATACAAGGCAAATGTGAACCGGTTTCTACACTCCGGTACAAGCTTCTACGCACCACTGTATTCCATAATTAAACTCGAGTACATTGTTCCCTTTGATTGTCTGAGTCCCACTTTCCCTAATAGTAATCATAGGACTCGCATTCGGCCAACATCTCTGCCCTATATGCGCGCTCATCAGCATCTGTCCACGCTCGGGGAGGATATAACGAATCCGAATCCCAGCCGGGGTCCGATCTGTCCGCTTCCCAGTCACTGTCTTCGGTTGGGGGATCCTCTTCCCAGGATTTGCGGGAAACAGTCCACGGTGGTTTCCCATTCGTCTTGTTGTACACCACCGGGCGGCAGTCGTTGTCCATGTCCAGCCACTGCACTTCCAGATATTCTTCCAGATCCGCGCCAGTCTTCTTCATACGCCACTTCAGCTGTTCCACCCTGCTCCAGCGGAAACTGCGCCGGAAATGTATGTCGGAGTCATGCGGGACACAGAAATGGAACCCGACTTTCTGAATCAACGGGAACTTCTGCGCCAAGACAGTTTTCATCAACTTTGAACCGCTCCGCGGGAAAAGGGTGAGCAGGATGTCGTCAAACTCTTCATGATTTTCGCCGATGTATTCGTGGCAGAAGATGATTCGGAATACGAGTTTCGTGAGATTGGGTGCAGGTGCGAAAGCATGTAACATCTGCGTTGCGTGGTCGTTGGCGCGGAGCCAGATTGTGAGCACCTCAAGAGCGGGAAAGGGAGGCAGGCGTCTCATCATCTCGGTTATTCGGACGTCATCTACAGCAAATCTGATTGAGGAAAATCAACAACAAATCGGAATTTTGCTCACCAGACAACGTCGGCTCGATTACGAGATTGGTAATGGTTGGAGCACCGAAACGGAGGAGTTTCTCCATCGCCAATATGGAGCATGGATCCCCGAACGTCTCCGGTTCTTCGTTCCCGAGACTCGCGAAGGTCAGTGATTTCAAGCCAGGTGAGCAGTGTTCCACTAGATGGATAAGATATTCCTCTCTTCCGCCCCAGTGCGTGGGGGCGCATTTTGAAACAGCCAATTCCTCCAGTCCAGTGAGGATAATGGGCCCGAGCTGAAGCCAATCCCCGCGTAGACCAGATGCAATGTTACCATCGGAGTCAGGCTCGAAGTTGGACGTTTCATCTCCACCAGATGCGATGCTACCATCTGAGTCGGACTCGGAGTTCGAGGATTCGTCAGATTCATAATCGGGTTCGATGTATTCTTCATCAACGGCGGTTTCCACAAACGACAAAGCTTTGAGGTTCCCGCATGCAACAATAAAGTTGATGAAGGGCAGTAAGCCATTAAAGGACATGGTTTTGAGCGAAAGCTTCTGGACGTTCGGGAGGAGGGCCATGTAGGCGACCACCATTTTGAGATCTATGCCGACATGAGCTTGCCTTCTATAAAAAGACGCAACAAGTATGCTCGTACCTCGCAGGTCGAAGATATATTCCCATTCGACATCAGAAACATTGGGTAAAGACGGAATTACAGGTGGGATGGTGGCAAGGGCCAACTTCGTGTGTGTCGGCGGCTGATTTTTGGAAACGTCGTGTAGTCTCCGATGGCTTTCAAGCCACGATTTGTCGGGTTGAGAAAACTTGACTCGCTTGACGCTGTTCGCTAATACTGGCGTAGCGCGAACCATGTCCAGCCACCACGGAAAATCTTCCGCGCACGCAAAGTGTATGACAGAGAATAGGTGTTCGATGGCTAAAGAATGCATGGTCGTGGACACTAGGGACATGGCGCGCAAGCACGGAACGTCATTTGCATTGTGTCCAATGATTTCGCACGCAATTTCGGGGGGGATTTTGGACCCTAAGCTCGATATTAGCGACAGCCACTAGTTTCAAAGGAAGCTCGACGCACAGTGAGAAGATGGCATATTTGCCACTCAACGGATGTGGCAGTTCGAAACAAAGAGAAGTCGGTGTGACCTGTCACTGATTGCGGCACTGCCACCTTGGTTGAAGACTCGTTCTTGAACCTTGTAGCTTGAATCTGACAACGAGTATGACAGCAAGCAGGTTGCTGCCGATTCGACCTACCGCTTTTGCAGGAATGCATCATCGTTTGGTATCAATGTCGGCTTCATTGTCTGAACAGGTTTGGCAGTCCGCAGCTCTAGAGGTTAAGTTCAATCCACGGACCACCAGTAGGAGGCATTCATGTATTTTTGGCACATAGTCGAGGAGTACGAGTTAGAAGACATGTTCTACATCCTTCGCACCACTTCTCAGTTTGAGCGGACCGGGCGGGGCACCAAGATTGAACCGTTTCCGCCACTCCGGATCGTACTGCATCGCGTGTAGACTATCAACAGTGGTTGCGCCTGACGAGGAAGATAATCAGAAGAGATACGTTGAAGATACAACCACGCACCGCTGCCAAGCCAACCTGGTATACCGTCACCAAAAGACAGGTCGATAAACGGAACCTTCGCATGCGTGCCGTCCAATTCATCGATCAGACTGTCTACGTACTCCTGGCCTTCGTCGCGATTCAGATTCAAAACAGCTTCCACATCACGGAGAACGTCCTTGATACGGAAAACGCCGCACGAGACAACGCGGAACTTGTGCTTGAGTTTGGTGGCGGTTGGAACGTACTCGACCTTCTTAAACACAATGTGGGTTCGCCCACGTCGCGCGTCACGATGGAGGCCCAGAGCGTGAATCATCCCAAATTGGGTTGCATCGTGGTTCGAATTGCACCACAGGGACCAATCCGTGGCAAGTTTTGCGCCGTCAGGGTCAGTGAGGCTCATGCGTTCGATTTTCTCTTGCATCGCAGCCATTTCACTGTTGGAAAAAAATGAATAACGGATGAATGAGCGAGTCTGAACTGACGTACGTGCATTCAACTCTGAATGGAATGCAGTCAGCGAGGTGGGTTATCGGCGAGTGGAATGTTTGATCAAAGACGTAACTTGTGATGTTTCCAATTCGTTTTCTGACATTCCCTGGAGCTGTCGACAAGAACGTCAACTCGGACGGCCGAGAATTCGAAAGAAACCTTACCAATAGTAGATATACTTGCAGTTATTGCACCGCATGAGTGTTACGAGAGGCTCTCGGGCGCCGCAGGTTCTACACGCCTTGGTGAGACGCTGTTCTGCTTTGGAGCTCTGCTTGCGGTTTTCCAACCACGTTTCTCCGCCTAATCCCTCAAGGATTGGACCAGGAGGGAGCAGAAGATATCTCAGCTCTGTTTCCACCATCGTCCGAGGATTTTTGTTGAACCAGTTGATCAACCATTTTTCACTGGTAGAATAGATATTAAGGCAGGAGGTAGGAAGAATCATTTTTAACGGACTGAGTTTTAGCTTCGTCGTCCACGCCAATGTTTCGCAGCGCGCGAGACAGAAAGACGCGAGTACGAATTAGCTGGGATAGGCCACTGGCCGGCCAGTTGACAGATTCGACACCGAGCATGGCTCGACGTAGATTCTTCGCGGCCTCGTGATCGTCAGCTCGGGAAAGGACCAAAGCCTCGCCGTATATTTCGAAAGGCATCCTACACAGCGTCAACATGTACTGTCCCCGGATATGGGACAAAACGTACGGATTTTGCAACCACATTTTGTTTCCACGCGTACACTCCTCGTCGACCATAGCTTTGGTGTATGGAATAGCTTCCTGTGCCCGATCGGCACGGCTGTAGAGAGGCGTGTTATTTTACAGGATATAAGAAATGGCAACAAAAAAAACTTGCAGAAGGTACAGCGCGATCTTTCCCCGAGCGTTCAAGAGCTGGAAACCATATCATGTTGAGGGAAAAGTAAACTGGCATTGGCACGAACACACCGTTAGATATTTGGACATTTTGTAATCGTTGTTTCCCTTGACATGTCCTATGGCTCTGAGGGCATTTTCGGTGCATTCCTCCATCAGACAAATGAACTGAGCCAGCGCCCAGATGCAATCATCCAGAAGGTCGTCCGGAACTGGAAAAGAATAAGACGGCGTAAGGAAAAACATGGATAGAAGTTCCGACCATCCTCTGGCTGGACCATGTAACTGAATTTGAATAGGTTCGACAGCTGCGTGTTGAAGATGAACCCCAGCTTGAGGTGCATGGGGAGAGGGGGGTCATTATTCGCGGCGCTTCCGGGCGGGAAAAGAAAAACAATGTCCTCGTATTCTTCCGGCTGTTGTCTCATCTTTCTGGCTGTCGAGTTGTGTCCAGTTATCGTACACAGACTCATAATATGCCACAGGACTCACAACGGACAGCATCAGCTCGAACTTTGTCGAGCGATAGAGTAAAACCCTTTGGGACCTCGAGTACATCGAGGTGATATCTGGGCTGTTTTACCACGGATTCTGAACCGCGTTTTGCGACCTCCATGGTCGCTTGGAAAGAGATCGGCGTCACAAGGAATTGATGTGACCGGGACTCAGCCCCTATCCATCGGCACAAGTAAAGTACGTTCAATTTCGTTTTGTGAGCTTTCTAAGGTATCATCTACATGTCTGAGCGTCGACGCCTGTGTGGAAGATTGCATCGAAATCAAGCAGCCGACTCGAGCTTGTTCAAGTTGTTGGAAAATGATTGATTGATCTGGCCTTTTGGTGAAAGAGTGTAGTGTTGCAGGTCGAGCAAGCTGCAAGCTATGAAACCCTCAGCTTCCTCGGTTTTCTTGCAGAGCTCCTTCGAGTCGCCAAGACTCAGAGTCGAAAGATCCGGGTTGCTGGCGGCGTGGGGCCGATGGACCAACCGAGGAGGAAGTCCTGTGTGTCACAGGCCTAGTCCTCGTCTCTCAATACCCGTTTCGATGGAGCAACTACTGTAGAACGTCGAGAACGAGACTACAAAGGCACAAGATTGGAGGCCATGGATGTTGCAGTCAACTTTCAAGAACGATGTTTGGTTAACCAAACATCGCGTCTCTTCTTTATTCTTCCTTATTCAGCCCATTCTCTCGATATCTATCCAGGCAAGGCTATTGCGCCTGCCCATCCCACCAAATCTGAAGACTTTGGAGAAAGAATCGGGCATCAGGGTCCCATCTACCGGCTTGTCTCCAACATCCAATGCTCGGTGCTTTCGATTCATCGCCGCAGGGTCGGTCCTCTTGTGCGTTTGTAACCCGCAATGCGTTCGTGCGCCGCCTGTGGCGCTGGTGGCACGTCTTGCTCCTCCTGAGCGTTATACTTTGGCTGTCGACTTCGACTTTTACACCGCGGCGTTTCCGTTTCCGCGTCTTCAAGTCGAGCCGGCCGGTAGGAGGCCCGCGTCCGCCGTCAATGCATCTGCCTGACGGCGAATTGTGGGTTGGTCGGGCCCACGAAGTGCGCAAAGCATTCGTGCACGCGTACACCGGTTACCAAGCGCACGCCTTGCCGTATGACGAGCTGCGTCCGATGTCTGGGGAGCAAATCAACAAGTGGGTTTTGCTGCATGTCGAACGGCCCAAGATGCTGACGAGATACGTGCAGTTTCCATGGATGGGGCGTGACGATGTACGATTCGCTCGATACGATGTGGTTGATGGGTCTTGAGGATATGTTTTACGACACAGTGGAAGATGTCGCGCGCCAGACTTGGGGAATGGAAGCGGTATGTTTCCTACGCAATGTTTCCATGTTTTCTAATGCGCAGTTAGGGCAAACACGCCCATTTCTTCGAGGTCGTTATCCGATACTTGGGCGGCCTACTCTCTGCGTACGCGCTGTCCGAGGATCCCAGGCTGCTGCAGCTCGCAGACGACTTGGGAGAGAAGCTACTTCCCGCGTTCAATACACCTAGTGGGCTTCCGCTTTGGGGTGTAAATACCGCGACGTGCGTCTGTACCATTGTCTTCGCCGCTGTGCTAACGGACAGCAGAGGCGAAACGACTGGCGATAGCTCCGCTGGAATCCAGCCGACGTGTTTGGCCGAAGCGCTCAGTAACCAGATGGAATTGTGAGCCTCGATATCTTGCTTATGCTTTCTTACATACAAAATAGTAAATATCTCGCGCATCTCACGGGGAAATCGGAATACTATGCGGCGGTAGGCGTGTTTCTTTCGATCTGCTGGCCGGTCTCACGCAATTGCAGACCGAGCAACCCATGAAGGCGATGTACGGGACGGAAAACACCATGTACGGGGGATTGCTCCCTAAAATGTGGGACCTGAACACCGGCAAACCCAATCAAAGTGCGTTCGTTAAGATGGTCTCCATATTCTCGCTAATGCGTGACACAGCCGAGTTCTCTGCCTCCGGTTGTGCCGACTCTGCGTACGAGTACTTCCTCAAGCAGTGGCTCATGACCGGGCAGAAAGAGCCCAAGACCCGCGATCTGTGTGCGTCCGGCGCCGAGCCCTCACGCCCCGACTGACCGTGCGCAGACATCCGCAGCGCCAACGCCATCATCGAGCACCTCCTGTACGTCGGGCCCCGGCGCCCGCTGCTGTACGTGACGGACCTCTTCAAGGGGCAGCCCACGCACCGCTTCAACCACCTCGCGTGCTTCCTCCCGGCGCTCTTCGCGCTCGGGGCGCACACGCCTGCCCTCGGGCTGTCCGAGGCCGAGCGCAAGCGGCATACGTGGGCGGCCGAGGGGCTGGCGAACATGTGCTGGGCGGTGTACGAGGACACGACGTCCGGCTTGAGTCCCGACAGCTTCGTGGTGGACAAGTGGCCGGTCGCGGAGCACGGGCGGTGGGCTCGGCGGCTGGAGGAGTGGGAGCGTGCGGGAGGTGCTGGCTTGCCGCCGGGGGTAGCCGACCTCGAGCGTGAAACGAATGCGGATGAGCGGGGTTACTCGCCCATCACGGACTCCTATCTCCTGCGCCCAGAGGTACGTGGTTCTGCTCTTGTTTTTGGGAGATTGCTGAGTGGCGGCTGTAGGCGGTGGAGACGTTTTACATTATGTGGCGGACGACGGGGGATATTAAATGGCGCCAGCGGGGATGGTAGGCCAGAAGATTCTCTTGCGAGCCATGATCTTATTTTCCACCCAGGGCTGTCTTCCAATCTTTGGAGAAGAACTCAAGAGTGCGGTACGGCTACACCTCCGTCCGCTACCTCGACGAGCCCAACCACAAACCGTTCCAGTTTGACGATATGCCAAGGTGCGATACCTGCTCTGGTAGTTCTTCTTCAGGCCACTTACAGAATTGCTGCGCAGCTGGTTTCTTGCGGAGACGTACGTGTCTTGTTGCGCCGCAAATTATGCTTCGCTAACATGTCTCCGCAGATTGAAATACCTTTTTCTCCTGTTCACGGACGAGGAGCTGGTACCGCTGAGCAAGTGGGTATTCAATACCGAGGCGCATCCGCTGCCCGTATTCGAATGGAGTCAGAGCGAGATAGAAGAGTTCAAGATAGATGTATCATCATAATGTACAGCACACACGGACACATTGCTTCGCAGCCTTGCGAAAGAGATCAAATTCAGTATTTTGGCTCGATGCCACGAGCGTTAGTCTGTCTACTGGAGACCATATTTTCCCTGTGATTCGATGTCAGGGCACAATGTGGCAATCACAGTCAACGCGTACCACATCACTGCAACTCACAAGTCAGCTTCCTGCGAATCTTCGTCCGACTCCTCAGAGCTTGCTTCGGAAAGTTCAAGCGGTTGACAATCTGAGGGTATACTGCCGGGATATAGTCGTCGTCGGACCACTCCTTCTCATTCAGCGCCTGAAGCCTCTGATACACGGTGTGAGCCGAGGGGCGAGCACTGGGGTTTTCGTTGGTCATGTCGTCCAAAAGAGTTTGATAAGCCGCAGGGATCTATTTGGGGGGTTTAAGATCTCGCCTGGTAGGATAGCGGGAATCGCACCATGACCGGGGGATCGAGATCCATTAAGAGACGACCTAAACTGAATACGTCGGCGGAGAAAGGCTCAAAGGTGGTGCACTGGTCGATTTCGGGGGCTCGGAATCCTGGAGGAGGGCCACATATTGTTCGAGGGGAGGGGATGTAATGAGGGCCAATAGAGCTGAATTGCAAAGACTGTCCAAAGTCAATGAAGGCGACACGATAGTTGGGACCGTTCTTGAAGTTTTCAAAGATCGGGCACGGAATACTATGGTCAGCAGTTCTGCTACGGCTATCACTAAAATTGCACAAGATGTTGCGGGTATAAATGTCCTGGCGGGGTGGGACATTAGCACAATGTGTGTGTACATGGTGGATGTTTAGAGTTCACTCACTCCATGAATGATCCCATTGCTACGCATGAAGGCTAGCCCTCCGAGGAGCTGATAAGCCTGAACGCCCGCCCAGAAGGCAAGGGTGCACGGGGGTGACTTGGACCACCAACTGCCCCAGCGAGCATGCACGAGGAACGTAGCACGATCACAGTGAAGGATGTCCATGACGGGAATGGTATGATTTTGAGGATCGTTTCGAAGGGGCGAAGACGCCAACCGTTTCAGTATTTGAGCTTCCGGTGAGCGCGGAGCCACTGCTTTAATCATAACCTCGCGCTTGTGGGTTTCGAGAGCAAGCTGGATAGCAGGTCTTGGCTACTAGGATTAGCACAACGTGCGAAATAGCCGTCGAGAGATCTTACAGGACACCACATATTTCGCGGAGTGCGAATGAGCTTGGAGCGGAGCCGAAACACGAAGTCTTCGTCATCCTGAGGATGAAATGGGGACGGAGCTGGTCCTACGCAAGGACGCGGTGCCTCGTGAAATTCCTCGGAACCGTACAGTAGCAGCCCTCTCTGAGACAGGAAGTCCTGACAGTGGGCCCAGTCTTCCTTCCGAAAGGTCCATGCACAATGAGCGACGGCAAAACAAGGTTTTTTCAGCGATCCAGTGTATACCAGCAATAGGATCAGGGCGACGGGGCTACCCGCCAGTAGACAGAAGACGAAGAAAGGCATGCTGGCTGACGGAGCGGGGGAAAAAGACGGAGTACAACAAACTCAAGACGTTGACCAAGTTTACGTCCGAAGTCCCAATTTGTGGCACTGGGCATGTGCGTGCGCCACCTCTCGTATTGTATGCCAGCATGATAAGTATGTCTGTCTTTGGAAACGGCGATTTATGGGCATAGCGCCGGCAAGTGGCAAGTGAATGCACGGTGTTCTTTTGATGAACTTCAAGGAGGGCCGCGACACGCCAAGTCGAGTTATCGATAACTTGTGTTGCGGGGTTTAAGTACATTTATACTGTAGCTGTTTTTGTAAGCCGTTTCTACAGAGTCGTTTTCACAGCAGACTTATCGGTTCCCGAGTAAACGCAATAGTGAGAAGAAATGGGCAGCACCATCTTTTTTGGTTCCCCTCGGCCTCGTTGTTTTCGAGAAGTGAAACAGGAAATCCAGCCTGAGGTTCAATGCGGATCCACCGTTCAAGACAGTCAAAGACTCAGTAAATTGCCCTTGCAAAGGGCCTTGAAGGGGCAAGGTGCGGTCAGTGGCAGTGCCAAGAGGCACCACTGGCCTCTTGACGCTGACTTGTATTGAGCTTTCGAGCTTGTTTCGAGCTGCAACTTAAGTTAGGGAATACGGGCAATTCGTCCGGCTTTTCATTGGTCTTGGGTCTTGTGTTGCCTCCTGCCCTGAGCTGAAAGTGTACGAAATTTCAAGCGTCAGTGAGCAGAGCAAATCCCGCTGTAATAAGAAGTCTGAACTCACGAAGCGTGTTATAGCGCCTAATAGTTTCACCCAGTCACGATTAAGGTTTAACTTCCCTCCTCAAGCCACCACATCGCCTCAATGCTCACCAGCTTCGAATTAGATCGCGTTCGCATCAATACTCTCGACGCCCAAATCTCTGAAATTACAATGCTATCCGCAGTGCAGGCCGAGCACGCGTTGGTGCAAGAGCGTCTCGGTTCCTACAAATACCCAGTCTTGACATTGCCGAACGAACTCGTATCGGAAATTTTCGTTCACTTCCTGCCCACCTACCCGCTCTGTCCCCCACTTACAGGGACTGACTCGCCCCAGCTTCTACTCCAGATCTGTCGAAAATGGAGACAGATAGCTCTATCTACCCCCGGTCTCTGGCGGGCCATCTCCTTGGACGGCTGTGAGACTCACGTAGAACAGCACGAAACGGTGCAGGCGTGGCTTGGCCGATCCGGCGACTACCCGCTTTCCATACAGATGAATCAATACCCCTTCCCTGAAGCTCTGCAAAAGCTCCTCGGTGTCATTGCTGCACACAGCACGCGCTGGGAATATATCAAATTAAACATCTCTGGAGAAGATTTTTTTACCATAGAAGGGGACTTACCCCTGCTCTGCCACCTGAACATCTACGCATCGGGAACCCCATCTCATACCATGACTTTCCCCGACATGCCTCGGCTCCGCACAGCCATTTTCTCGCATTTCGATTACCCCGACGCTCTACTACCTTGGTGGCGATTGACGTCGCTGACCTTGATTGGGAAGCTGCCACACGAATGCACATCGGCGTTGTCGCATGCCTCCGGCCTTCGATATTGCGAGTTGCTTCTATATGAGCTCCCAGGGCAAACGGCGGTCAAGTCCGATATAACTCTTCCCAACTTAGAATCCCTGGTTTTGGCGCCTTGGTCAAAACATATGCGGTTCCCCAACCTGTATATCCTTAGTTTCATCGTGCCCGCTCTTCGCAGGCTCCAAGGCCCGGGGCCAGCCCTCACGCACATCCCTGAACTCATGTCAAGATCAGGATGCACCCTCGAGGAGGTGTGGATCACGGGCGAGACGGACGCGGTCTCCAATGAGCAGTACCGCGCGGCCTTTCCTTTCATTCCCAAGCTTTCGTTCAATCGAAAGTTGGCTGCCTGGGATCCCAACGAGGCCAAGAGACTGCGTATGCACCCGATTGGCAGCCTGGCGCAATTTGAAACTTAGGTGCGAATCAACAAGCTGTACGGGGCCATGGCTGATGTACTCCTGCAGTGTAGCGGAACAGCGACCGTCCAGCGAGTCACACCATTGGTATGCTTTTGATTGAATTTTCCTGTCCAGGCGCACTATGAAGCGTCACTGCGGGTGGGTGAGAGGCCCGGGACGCATGCCCATCATGAAAACGTAAACAGATAGGATTGGCAACGCGAGTGTACTCTACTTATCGGTGTTATGAAAATTGTGAGGGGACAATGGTGGCGAGGCGCGGTCAAACAAATATGCAGGCAAGGAATGCCGCGAAGCGCCAACTCAAGAAGAGTCCAGAAACCCACTTCAAAAGTGGGACAGAGGCAATGTCCATTCGGAGCGAATGAAGGCAATAGTCGAGTTGTCTCGTATTTTAAGGGATTTTACAAGCAGTTATACGATTTTTAGGAGAGTTGCAAGTAGTTATACGATTTTTTTGGGTTTTGTGAGTAAGATAAAGCGAGGAGAAGAGAAGGGCCGCCGAGGGTTGATCAAGTCCTGGACGGCCGAATTAGAATTATGAAAATAATGGAAACGGGATAGCCAAGTTGTTGTAGAGGGTAGTTGTTGTACTGTAGGCGGCGGGGGTGGTTGCCGGGACCCATTAGGATTAGGGAAGTATTGAAGAGAAATAGAGCGTCGGTGGACGGCTCGAAACGATGAGACGGTGGGAGATTAGAGTGGAGAGGATGAGAGAGTGAGAGAGTGAGAGTTGAGACTGTCCAAGAGAAAATATGCCACGGAGAAGGTGGGAGGGCGGGAGGGCGGTTGGTAGGCGTGCGCGATGTGGATTGCGTTGATACGTTTGATTAAAAGACCCGACGAGGGATTCGGGAACCCGAGGAGAATCTGTTCTCCTTTCCGTCGACAGCTTGGACTTTGGGGGAGGGCTTGACGCCTCGGATGCTAATTCTGTTGTGCCCGGTACCGATGAGAGGGCCTGCGGCGTAGTGGACAAAGGCCTTGGACGGCTTGCGGGGAATCGTGCCTTCGACGTAAGTGGGCGCAAGCACCTTGAAGGACTTGATATCGGGCAGGACGAGTGCGGGGCGCGCGCCATCGCCACACGGGAGCCAGAACGTAGCGTCGAACTGCACGTCTTCATGCTCATCCGTATCTTCGTCTTCGTTGTCTTCGAGGGAACCTGCGAAGAGGTGGTCGAATCCGGCGTCCTTGACGGGGTTGGGCTCGAGGCAGGGAACAGCAGACTCGGCCTCCGCTGTGAGCACGGCGCGAAGGGGAGTGGGCCCAGGCCTGGCGTGTACTTGACGAACGATGAGCCGCCCCGGTGCGACCTCTTGGGCTTGAATATGGACGCGGTGGGCCAGGATTGAGCCGCACTTGACGCGCGCCGGGGTCTGGAGGAGAGGTGTGGGGGTCGCTTCACGAGCCTTCTCGAGCACCTGGGCAGGGGAGACGGTGGCGGAAGCCTTGGTGGTTGAGATATATCGAGGAAGGCAAGAGATGGAGCATACCTTCGTCTTCGACCTCTTGACCCCTGGGACGACACCTCCGACGGCCAGCGACGCCTAAAGGTGAAATGTTAGACAGCACGCAGCGACGAGTAGGAAACGGAAGCCTTACCTCCATATCCACCACCGAAGCTCCTCTTCGCTGCGCGATTACGCCACGCCCAAACCGGATAATCAGATACAGACCCGCGAAAAGCACCAGCAGAAAGACCAAGCCCAGGACAAGGATCAACGCCGACCGAGAGAACGTGGGATGCGGCGGTGGGGCACTGAGAAGGGCGGGCATCGCGCGTTTTGCTAGGGTGTGGATGTGGTGGGAGTAGTGGTGGTAGCGGTCTAAGCGCGAAGCTAAGGTGTCAGCCACCCATATGAGTGAAAAGGAGAACGCGGTGCTTGATAGGGGTTTATTTGGTCCAAAGGCTATGGACAAAATGAGATTGTCCAGAGCGTTAGGAGTATTCTTCCATGAGGCAAGAGCGGTGGCCCTTTCGATCCCACTGGGCAACGTCAGGTCACTTCAAATGTATGTATAGTAAGTAGTCAACGCGTACAATGCCTTGAATCCGAAGCAGCACTGCATCACTTGCTTCGCTTTAACCTGACGCTGAGATCAGCCTCTTGACGCGTTCTCCATCCTGCCATTAGCCGCGACGGAAGCATCTGTCGGCGTTGTCGACCTGGACGACGAGGTCGATCCATCGTCGGGAATGAGCTCGGAGAGTTCAGGTAGCTCCTCGAAGTCTGCAGAGATATGAGCATCTTCGGAGTAACACAAGTGCGACTAGGCTTACCGTATCCGCCCAGGAGATAATCCATCATCGTCATCCGCGTTTCTGTGGATGCTCCGGTGAAAGCGTCGAGGAATACTGCGGTATCGGAGTGAGGGCCGAGGGGTACATCTTGCGGCGACACCGCTCCAGCCGCAGTCTTCAGCGTTGAAGATTGATTTGCCGCCGGTTTCCACATTATCGCGCGCCAAAGCGCAAGAGACGCGTCAATGACTTGCTCCGCGTGTTGCCCGAGTGGTGGGGAGGATATGCGGCGGAATCGCCGGAAACGAGTAGCAGCGGCGAAATTGACGAGAACAGGATTCATTTTCGACGATGCGTTGTCGCGGGGAACTCGGAGGGGGAAAGGAGGGAGAGGGACATTCTGGGGGTCTTCGAGGATGCCTTCTGGCGACGCATGATAGTCTACGCCCACACCATTCCGGTAGATTTTCAATGTTTCATCCTGGATTAGAAAGTGCATGGGGTGGAGCACGACGAGCTCGAATCGATCCGTGAGCGTCGTCTGTATCCTGATGAGCGGCCGGTAGTTTTAATGATTCCGGAACGCACATTTTTCATGATATCGTCGTACGCACGACGACCAGAATCAACCCCTCGACGGTTGATAACAGCTACGGCTTACGTTAGTCCAGAAGATTATAAAAGTCATGAGATATAAACCTTGACGGAGCTGGTTGTCGGCGGAAAACGATGCCTCCAATGCCAGCAAGTCAGCAAGGCAAGGCGAGATCGCGATACTGGCGTATATATCATGATGCTTGTGTACAAGGGGCGTCACTTGTGGCGATTAGCTGCAGGCACTTTCGGGGTGGAGGAGACGACATACACCAGGCCCGGTTAGACGCATGCTCTGGATCAAAGCCGGACAACAAGAGAGTATCGGGGATTACTTTCAGCTCGAACTCTAGCATTGTTATCTGGGTTCAACGATCAAGTAGAATCCATTGAGTTGTGCAAGTCGATTAAAAGCGCACCAAACGCTCCTTCTCCTTTTCCTCACCAGCTGCAATGAAGTGTGCTAGTTCGTTGGCGTAGTTGATACTCTGGGTAAGGAGACATCCCTCCTCACGGGGAAGGGCTAACGGTGTAGTGCCGCCGCTCTTGGTGCTGGCGCCGTCCGACGCTTTCGCCTGTTCCACCGCCGTGAGGACGCAGCCAGGGATCGCAGGCATATCGGCGAATCTTTTCTCGGTAATCCCGTTGGCCGCAGATACGGGCGACATGGTGGACGGTCAAGGCAGGTCGAGGTGGAATAGGGTTTATTGGTCTGGACTCCTGTCGAGACTCGACCTCTCGACAAAATGATCTGCCAGAACGACGACGGGCCGCCGATTTTTATTCCTGAGGGCTGGAGGTCTCGCGCTCCTGCAGATTTAATAGGAGACCACACGAAAGAGAGGGTCAAAGAGATGTGACGTGACAAAGACGGCACGTGAACGTGACTTACGCGTTTGGGCATCGCTTGCTTGACGCGTTCAACGTGCCGCTGTGTCCTCTGTCGCGACCTCCCTCCTTGAGCTTCAGCAATCCTTCGGGGCATCCCAAATACCGGCGAATTGGTCTCAATTTCACCCTTCGCTCGAGCTATCTGTAGCGAGCACGAATCGGTCATCCTCCACGAGCATCGACATCAAGCGGAATTCCAAGCCTTTGTTCAGCAGATCTGAACTCTTACAGCCTGGCCCGGGACAGCCGCTGTTGCTCGATCAATTGACACTTCTCATTCTGAAGCTCGAAAAATCTCAATTTGGCGTGGATTCTCCGGTGCTTCCTGTAGAGGCCTCAGTCAGGCCCCCAAACCTTAGTCCAGAGGCTGTTCGACCGTCTGCCACCATTCATCAAGTCCCACTCACAGCAAGGAGTTTTCGTTGAAGGAGTTCCCGTTTCGTTCTCGTTAAATTTCTTGTTCCTTCCGACGTTCAAGGTTCTCCCGAAAAAAAACGGGTCTACATAAGTGTTTCTCCATTCCTCTCTACAGCATCTTTATTGGCCCTCAAACACCCCTCAACAGCACATAGTCACAGCAAGGAGTTCTCGTTTGGTTCTCGTTAACTTTCTGGTTCCTTCCGACTCTGTTCGAAATTGCCCCCGGGAAAAAAAACACGAGTGTGAGTGTTATGTGAGTGTTTCTCCATTCCCCACAGCATTTGCATTGGCCCTCAACCAACCCTCAACAGCACACAGTCAAAGCAAGGAGTTCCGTTTGGTTCTCATCAACTTTCTGGTTCCTTCCGACTCCGACGCTCGAAATTGCCCCTGAGAAAAAAACACGGGTGTTTCTCCATTCCCTCTCGACAGCATTTGCATTGGCTCCCAACCAACCCTCAACCGTCAAGGTCGTGCTGTTTCGGCGCTCAAAGTACCTCCGCCTAAAGCCGAAAAAGGAAGGTAATCGATCGCCCACGTGCTTTACACCCTCCTTGACTCACTTCCTTTTGGAACGGACTCGAATGTATATAGCTCTGTTCCTACGCTGTTGAACTTTCCCTCAAAATGTCTGGCTCATCCTCCAGCTCCTCATCCCGCTCTTCTTCTCTTTCCTCGTCTCCCCCGCGCACCCCACCCAATTTGCACCAGAACAGCATCGATCCGTCCTCGAGATGGCTTGTGCAGAAGTTTGGTGGGACGAGCGTTGGGAAATTCGCAGTGAATATCGCGAAGGATATTGTCTCGTACGTTCCTTACTCTCCCAACACTTTCCTAAGTTACATCTCGCACCCAGAGGCTACATTGACTCCAACAAAGTTGCTGTGGTGTGTTCGGCCCGTTCGGGCTCCACAAAAGCGTTGGGGACAACAAACCTGCTCTTACGGGCGGGTGCGGAGACGCTCAAGCGGCCAAAGAAGTCGTCGTCGTCGTCGGGGTATGCAACTCCTGTTTCGAACGGGATATTCGGACGCTCGGAAGAGGGGTCGCAGAGTCCGCCGCTTAGTAGCCCGCAGGGCGGCGAAGCGTACCCCTGGGGCCCTGGCGCGGGTATGACCCCACTGTCCAATTCCGACCCTCTACCGGAATTCCATGCTACAGTGGATCTCATACGGCAGGAGCACTTTAACGCCGCCAAAGCGTCTGTGCAAGATGCGACCATACTCCGTGAACTTGAGGCAGAGATTGAACGGGATTGCGAGTGGTTGCGGAGTTTCCTGTACGCGTCGCAGGTGAGCCTTTGGTGTTTTTGTAATAACCGCTCGTCAAATCTATGCGTTACAGGTCATTAATGAAATATCCCCGCGATCGAAAGACACCATCGTTGGCCTCGGGGAGCGTCTGGCGTGCAAGATTATGACTGCTGTTCTCCGGGACCAGGGTATCGACGCCGAGTACGTCTCACTCGAGAACATTGTGCCCGTCGAGGATCTTGAAGCCTCAGAAGATGGTTCTTTGGACCAGGAATTCTACGACCGGCTATCGCTTGCCGTGGGCGAGCGCGTCAAGCAGTGTGGGGCCCGCGTGCCCGTCGTTACCGGTTCGTCCCAGTTTCACTTTGCGAGCGCTCACTCAATCTCTGGTAGGGTTCTTTGGCCCAGTACCAGGGTCCTTACTGCAGCAGGTCGGTCGTGGGTACACGGACTTGCTGTCCGCGCTGCTTGCGGTCGGCCTCGAGGCGTCGGAGCTGCAGATCTGGAAGGAGGTCGACGGGATATTCACAGCGGACCCACGAAAGGTGCCCACCGCGCGCCTCATCTCGATCATCTCTCCCGCAGAAGCGGCGGAGCTCACGTACTACGGGAGTGAGGTCGTCCATCCGTTTACCATGGAGCAGGTGCGCGTCGTGCCCTCATTCTGGCCTGAAATTTACGCTCTTTGCAGGCGATCCGGCGGAAAATTCCCATCCGCATCAAGAACGTAGAAAATCCGCGGGGCGGGGGGACCGTGATCCACCCCGACCCGGAGGCGGAGACAGCGCAGGTCGAGGACGATATGGGGAGCGTGCCGGAGCCTGCGTCCGCGCTGGCGCTCGCCATGCTGAGCGCGCGCGCGTCGGAGGCGGCCAAACAGCATCCACGACATCCCACTGCGGTGACGATCAAGGACCATATCATCGTCCTCAACATCAACTCGAACCGCAAGAGCGTGTCGCACGGGTTCCTTGCGGGGATTTTTGGGACGCTTGATCGGTTTGGCGTCGTGGTGGACTTGATCAGCACGAGCGAGGTGCATGTCAGTATGGCGATTGAAGACGGGCTTGCAAAAAAAATCCTCGAGCGGCTGATAAGGGAGCTGCAGAAGAGCGGAACGGTGTGTGTTCCCCCTCCTTCGTTCCTCCAGCAGCTGATTCGCAGGTGTAGGTCTCGGTGCACCACGACATGGCTATCCTGTCACTAGTGGGAAAGCACATGTGCAATATGATTGGTATTGCGGGGCGCATGTTCACGACGCTCGCGCAGGGCAAGGTCAACATTGAGATGATCAGCCAAGGCGCGAGTGAAATTAACATCTCCTGCGTTATCGACGGACGGGACGCGGTCAAGGCGCTGAACCTGATACACCAGAGCTGTTTGCAGCTTCCGGAATCACTCTCCACCGCAAAAAGCAGTACGTCGTGTTCGGTCTACTTCCACTCTTCTTACTTACTCCGCGCAGTCGCCGTTGGGCCATGGTTGTTCTAGATGGATAACCTTTGTAGCCTTCAACGGCACCTCGAATGTATCGACGAATTTTCCGATACTTACCGGCACTATAGAGTAGAAGTTATTGAACTAATTGTACATCGGACTTCTACAGTGTTGTAAATGTATCGCATAGAAAACAATATTGCAGAAATTTTGCTTGCAGACCACGTCAATGATTTGCCGCGTCTACCGAAATAGGCTGTGGACATCAGTCCGTCTTGTTTACGACTGCTTCGTACACTTTCTTCCTTGCTCGTTGCTCTGGTTCTCGTGTCCGGCAAGGCCTATATCCAGGCGATTTACCCTCAACTGGAACCCACTTGTAACCTGCGGGACGCGAATTTGGGCTGGAATTGACTTGGCAGTGGGCGTGAAAAGGTGCGATATCTGCACATGAACTTCCATTCTGGTTATTCGTGGATCCCAACTTCCTTGAATAACACATACTCTACTTGGGGCTTGTGCACCCAAGGAGTCCGACGTCCTTCCTGTCTGGCCGACACGACCTATTTCGTGACGCGACGGTGTCGAAAACGTGTCTACTTCGTAGTCGTAGCGGAACACTCCCATGTCCCCGTTTTGCTCGTTCGAGGCCGCCAATAACATCAACTGATGGTCTTTTGTTCGGCCAGATCCTGCTGAGCATTAGCCAACGATATCTGGGCGGTACGTGGATGCGCGCACTCGCAGCACACAGCCTTTACTTATTGGCGTGGCATAGTCTATCTAGGTCTTCCACGCGCCACTTGGGACTTTCTATTTCAATATAAACCTCGTCTTTGAAGGGCTTGCCGATGGCAGAAGCGACCGCGACATTCAAGGACATCCCAGAACTTTTCGAGGTCGGACGCGGTGCTCTGATCCGTCCTGTTTCCGCTGAATGAATCCTCTCAGGTCGACCTCGGAGAGTCACTCACGGCTCGCACTGAGAGTCTCTGTGAGTGTCCCCATACGTACGCCGGCTCGAAACTAAAGCGGCGCAGCAACATTCCGAGAACTCGGGCCACCCGACTTGTGCCATGTCGTGAAAAGCACAGGCAAAGCCGGCCAGCGCGACCTCGGCTCATATCACTTCGTCTCTGGCGTCGACGCTTCCTCCTCTGCGTCTCTCGCCGCATACATCAACTCCCTCACCTACGCCATCGAGGGCTCAAACGCGTGGTTTTCTAGCACCCCAGTGTGGAAAGTGCGCAACGGCTGCTACTGCTGCTTCAATGCCTTTTCGCGCGTCGACTTTCGCGTCGACGTCAAGATACCCGGCGGTGTGATTGCGTATGTCGTGGACCTGCGGGGGGAGCGGTGCGTCGTCTCATGGATTACATCGTTCCTGAGGTCTAATTTACGGACAGACATGAAGCCACTCCGGAGATGTGGCAGGAGACCTACGTTTCCGCACTCTTGCGTGCGATTCTCTACTCCGACGATCCCACACATGCCCTCGATGCATATCGCAAACTCGACCCCATCACGTCCCCGGAAGGCGAACTGCGCTTCCTGGCTGCGGCGGAGGCGCTGTTCCTCAAGGGTACGTTCCCTCTCATGTAGTCCTCCTCGTTGCTGACTTTGGTGCAGGGTGGCAGGTCGGCTCGGATCCTGAAATTCAGGTTGCGTCGGTCACGACGAACCACCTCACGGCCGGGCTCCTCAAGTACTTTGGTGCATCCGGGCGATACCAGCAAGCGGCGAACCTCTTTGAGAAGCTCGTCGTGCGCGAGCCCGAGGTCTCCTCTCTCCTCGCGCGAGCGTACCTCGGGATGCGTATGTGTTTCCATTCCTTATTCGAACGTAGGCTGACGACGCATTGGCAGACGAGGAAGTGAAGGCGCTGCAGATCATGTCAACGGCGCTGCGCAACGCGCCGGGGCCCTCGTCCTACACACTTCTGCACGCACAGTGCGACTTTTTGCGAGACAAGGGCCGGGCGGATTGGGCACTCAAGCTTGCGCGACAGGCCGTCAACGCCGCCCCCAGCGAGTTCGTTACATGGGAGAAGCTCACGGAGGTGTACATAGAGCTGGGCATGTTTGAATCGGCATGTTTCCGTCCTTTTGTTTTGTCGACATCGGGCTCATTCTGAACAGGCACTGCTCACACTCAACTCGTGCCCAATGTTCACGTTCAACGGCCGAGATGCACACCGACAGCTCACGCCTTCCCGAATTCACCTGCCGTTCCACCGCTCAATAGGCGAGATCCTACCGGATCGCGTCAAGACGGAGGACGATGAAGTACGTTGTGTCGCCTTCGGTTGTTTAGTCAGGATCAACTCATGTAATATTCTAGGCCGATCCAGCTCTCCAACGCCTCCCTGCTCCTGGGCTGCGCGGCACGTGGGCCCGTGCATACGGACTCCTCACGAAGCTCGTCGCGCAGATCGGCTGGGACGAGCTGCTCAAGACGCGGAGTTCCGTATTCGTCATGGAGGAGGAATACCGCATGCAGAAAGCGCAGGGCGACTTTGCCGGCCATGCGCGCACCGAGTCCGCGGGTTCTGCGACGGCGGAAGGGACGACGCTCGCGGATGGCGATGAGGACGACGCGTCAACGCGGGGGATGGTCAGCCCTGGCGGAAGCGTCTCTGCAACGACACCCAACAGCGCGGTCGGGCCCGAGGTGAATGGGAATGGGAATGGGAACGCCAACGCGAGTGAGAACCAGATTCCGACGATCCACATCTCAACGGAGGAGGATATCGACAAGGAAAATGGGGTGCCTGCGACGGCGGCGGCGGGCGATGCGCTTGAGCGGCCAGTGCAGGCTGCGGCGGGCGATGATGAGGCGGATGGTAATGTCACTGGGACGGAGAAGAAGGGGAAGGAGCCTACTTCACCCGTAGCGCAAGAGCCGTTTTCGTTTAGCAACAAGCGGTTGTGCGAGCGATGGCTGGACAATCTCTTCATGGTGCTCTACGAGGTAAGTACCTTGGTTCTTTTCTCCCAAGTCTCGGGCTCGCAACTGACTTGGTGTCACCAGGATCTACGAGTGTGGACGATCTTCCGCGCAGAGGTGGCGCATTTCAAGACGCAGCACGTCGCGTACCGCAAGACGGGGCTGGAGTGGGAGATCTTGGGGGACTTGGGGACGCGGCTGCATCACAAGGAAGAGGCGAAGGAGGCGTACCAGCGCTGTCTGGACACGCCGCGCTACTCTATCAAGCCGTGGATCAAGCTCCTGGAGATGTACGCCGACGAGGGCGACATCCAGCGGACGATACAGACGGCGATCCGCGTCGCGGCGTACCAGTATGCGGAGTACACGGAGATGACGGTATGTTTTGACCTGAGTACTGGGCGCACAGTATTCTGACGAGCACGCAGTACCCGACACAAATCGCGCAGTGTTTCTTCAAGCTCGGGCAGGTCCACGGACATGCCAAGATCTCGTATACCTTGCTCAGCATGGGCCTCCCCGACCCGATTCTCAAAATTATGGACAGCTACCTGCAGTATGGCAAAACTTTCAAGGTCGAAGGTTACGATTACTAGTCCGATAAAACGACGGCAGTTCTGCTGCATCTCATTTTTTCGTCTAATTCATGTTATTCTATTTTATTGTTTTCCCAGTTGTGTAGATGCTGGCCTTCTGTGCATCTTCACACCGTGTTATACTATTTTTTTCGCTTTGGTGTTCCTACTCCGTGCGAGTCTCCAAGAAGATTACAGGTAATTATGCGCAAATATAATGTTACAGGATGCCGAGGTGGATCTATGAGGGAGTTCGCCAAAACTCGCTCTGCGCAAAGCCCGTTTTGAGCGCGTTGACGGTGGTCCGCGCGTTCATGCGCACTGGGCCCGCGCCCTCGCCGTCGGAGCCGCCCTCGTCGAATCCACAGTTGAGCTTCCGCGCAAGCTCCCGCACGGCTTCGTCCTCGCGCACCCAGTCGCCCTCGCGCGCCTCGGCGGACCACCATGCTGCGGCGCGCTCGCGGAGGTCCGGGACGCGCATCACAGCACCGCGCACGAGCCCCAAGAGGTGCAGCCGCAGCGCTGTCTGCTCTGCCGTGCGCATCGCGGCGATTGTCGGGTTGACGAGCGCTGCAGGGGACGCGGAGGGCGGGAGCATGTGAACTAGCGGTGGTAATATCAGGAAAATGAGCCGCCGGATGAAGTACAGCCAGTCGTGCCACTGGGCAAGCGAGTTGGTTAGTTTGACGAAGGCAAGTGATGCGAGTAGGGTGACGCACCATGAAGACGTGTTTATCGTCCTTGGGGATTTCTATTGTCACAGTCGATATGTAGTACGCTTCGAGGCAAAAGGCGGCTGCCACCGCCGCGACGGCGAGTGTGCGGTATCGCTCGCGTCCCGAGTTGTTGATTGTTACTATCTGCGGGGAAATTTCTCAATTCGCAGAATATGAAGCAGCCAAGAGACATACCCCAATGACCGTAGCTTCCCAAACATATGAGAGCAGAGCTCGCGGTAGCGCATACATGCCGAATTCCTCAAAGGACAAGCAATAGTCGCACGTCGCAACTACCGAGTGGCCGAATCTGGCGGTGATAATTAAGAACATTGAAAGGGATACTGTGCGCAAACCAAAACGCACCGTACGTAATATGTTTTCACGTCAAACGAGCCAAGACGCTTGAGTAGCATATCCATTGGCGCTGGAATATCTCCAGTGTCTGACCGCTGAATCAGAATGCTCCGAATCGCATCGACGGGCGTGTTCAATGGAATCTTCAGCAGCGCAAAGATGTTTGTGGGACGCAATACGATCAGCTGGTACGCAGAGTAGAGGGTGTGCAGGAGGATAACAATGTTGAGCAGAGACCGCGTAGAAGTCAAGGGCCGTCCTGGAGCGTTGTGGATGCTGAAGTAGTACCATGGTCCAATAAGAGCGGCGGCAGTGGTGGTGAAAAGAACGAGGGAGACCCCTGCAGCCATCGCGTCGAGAGGCAAGAACACGTCAGAAGCGAGAGCGCGACACGAAAATCGTGATCACGTGCAAAGCCTCCGCTTTCTTTGATGAAATTGATCCAATGATCGGATTGATCTGCTTGGCCCTTGCCCTCTCCTCTCCGCCTTGCACTCCAGCATGATCTTATTTCTTTCTTTCAATTCAATCTCCACGGTGATACCACCACGCTACGCCACGTCCTGTTGACGTCCTGTCGTTTCGCCGTCCTTCGAAGTTCGTTCAAATGAACATTTGATGAACATTGAACTTCTCTTAGCAGACGAACAGAAAAATTGTGAGTGTCCAAGGCATGGTTGGGTCGAGTCGGACCCGACCTGACTCGGAGCCCTTAGCCTTGGTGTCGCCATTGCTTCGACCCTCCGCGCTGATGCCGGACGGCATCGAACCTCAAAACTGATCGGGTTTACATTGTGCTCCAAGTTGACCGCAATCGTCTACTTGGAGGTGACACCTTATTTCGGCCCGGGGGATATATACTTACCGGAGCGTTCTCACCTCTCAAAGGGGACAATACCCACCACTAAACCCTATCCCCCACACCTCAAAGGTCATTGTTCTAACAGGTAAGTCGTATAATTTGTCTCGCTGAGATTGCTTCGACCTTCGCCCCACCGGCCGAAGGAAGGTCCCAATTCCGCTCCATTTTGTCTGCCCGAGCATAACACTTGGACCACCAATCATTCAGCCTCTCTCCAGCGTGTCAAGTTCAATCAATATTTCAAACCTGGTGCCAGTGCCATGTTTCAACCATGTGAACGGTGACGGTCAGTTGCCCCAAGAAGTTTTGGCAAATACAACAATCAAGGTTGAAAATGTACAATTCCATGTACTCAGGTCCGGCTGCGGACTATGAGTCGGGATGTGAACACCTCTATTCGCCGACACAGCAGTTAAACTCGCCTTGAACGTTCAAAATCAAATATTTCTACCAGAGTGCCTACCAGAGTGCGCCGCTTCATCCGGAGTGGATGACGTGGCCCAGTGGGTAGCAGAAGACCGGGCAGTGGGCACTCGTCGGTAAGCTGTGTCAATCAGTCCAGCAGTTGTGAATAGTTGTGAAGATGGTTGTCCCCGACCTGGGTCTGGCTCTCCGCAATCTTGGGACCTCGGGTGCGACATCGGGGGTTCCTGCGGCGAAAAAAAACTGGACAGATGTCGACGAGACGAAGACAGAGAGGCAAAACTGAACCCGGCCGGGATTGAACCGGCGACCTTCCGCGAGGACATTATGCAAAGCACGACGGAGTGAGCGCTGCTTATGTAAGGCGGACGCCATAACCACTAGGCCACAAGTCCCTCGAGAGAGTTTGGAGTGAAAGAACTAGCAGTGTGGTCAATAACTGAGATGTTCTGAATTCAACTTCAACCGGGAAGACCAAATGCGGAAGGTGTCACGTTACTTTGAACCGTGCCAAACACGACCAACGATCAACCATTCCTTACGCACTACATCCATGGCCGACGACTCCGCTGGCCCTCGACGCTCGAATCGAAAGCCCAAACCCACTCAGCGTGAACCAATCCCAGTGGCAGAAAATGTTCTGACGAAGCGCAAGGCCAAAGACGACGTGGCCAAAGATCCTGCGGAACAGCTGCGTTTCATGTTGCAAAATCCGAAAAGCCGCCTCACAAAGATGAACATATCTGTGCGTTACCGGCTAAACACCCTGAAGGAACTCAGTGTTCCCGGTATCCTCAGGATCTTGTCAACGCCAACTCTTGGAACATGCTCTCGCCAGATTCGCAGTCCCGCCTCGCTGCTTTGTTACCCCCAACTGCTTTTCCTTCTTTCCAGCCTGCTCTTGGATCAGACCACCCCGCAGCGGCGGAATCGATGAATGTTGACCCCAGCGGATCAGGCCCCTTAGATCCATCGCTTTTCACCGACGCCCACTTTCTCGCCGCCGCACACACTTTCCAGGATCACTTGTATTCCAATTGGCTCTCCGATACACACGCCGAAAAGGTGAAGAAATATGAACAGGGCATAAAAGACGGTAGCCTTGCGGCCCCATGGAAAGACGAGGTTTGGGAACGCGATAACCAAAAAGAGGAACCGGCCGCAGTGGGCGCTACAAACCCTCTTTTACCTTCAAATCGTGCAGGGTATGTACATCTCTGGCTCTCCTCCTCTACAATCTCTTATAATTTGGCGCCGTAGCGATGCCGCAGAGCTCAAACTTGTCGACCTGGCCAAGAATTCAGTTCTTCGTGAAGGGGATATACTTGCGTACAAGCGAAATTTCACCAATGTGGGTGTCCTCGTCGAGAAGGATGTCATTGTGAGGACGGTATACCGTCGGAATCGCCCTGCTAACACGCCACATCATCGCAGATCCAGACAATTGATCCCCGCACACACAGCTTGACCGTGTTGTTAGAGCCAGGGATGACGCGCCACTTGCCCGCTCCGCTCCTACTGCCGGGCCCATGTGATCCCGCCGGAAATACGCGCAGTACGACGATAACGAGTCCATCACAACTGGAAAGCGTGGTTCTCGACGTCGACGGGCGGGTTGAAAGAGCCAAGAGACCTAACGGGAATGCGTGGAAATCCTTGACGCTGTGGCGCTGGACAGGGGACTCCCTGGAGTACACCTCGGCGGATGACGGACGACGCGGTGGGAGAGAAGATCACGGCACGCTATTTTATTTGAGGGCGTGTTATTACCAAGATAGATAAAAGGTGCCGTCTTCTTGTGATCATCTTGTTGTACTCGCTGCCCAATAATCTCGTGCGTCGCCTGTCACTACTCATGCGTCTAGTCGATTTTTGGACACTCCACTACTCGGTCTCGAACGAAAGCCGCCCCCAGCAAGTGATGTGCCTCTTCTCCGCTTTGTCTTCCATCTTTCCGGGTATCCCAAAAACCGCTCTACAGCCTGCATTAATCTCGGTTTCGGAAACATGACGACAGAGTTGGCCCTCATCGTGGGACCATCGTTATCCAAGCACGGTGCCCTGGAGCTCGTGATCGTTTCAACTTCTCTAATGTCCGATAAGTTGCATTCCCGACGGCCGCTAGGCTCGTGTCCACCCGTTCTAGTTGAAGTATTGATGAGCGAGCAAAGGACTGCTTACTTATTACCTGCTTGCTCGTCAATACTACCATAACGGCTAGACACGAGCCTAGACGGCCGCAGATTTCCCAGAAAAAAATGCACACCACGACGCAGTGGAGCGGCTGCACGTTTAAAATTTGCAAAGTCGTGGCAGGCCGTGGCCAGGGATCACTATCTGACTGGCAATCTCCCAAGAACATCGCAAATTTACCGACTCAGGAAGACGGAAAGCGAAACAGAAAACCCAGGACCGACTCGCTGCGATCAGGGTAAGATCTAGAGTCAACCTCCGTTGCACGGGCACTGGCTATTCCATCTCCGGCAAATGCTTGCAGAAAATCAGGTAATTACTAACAGTGATGTGGGTATTGAACGATAAATTTGGCCGTGATATTTTGGTGACACAGGCGGGAAGCGCGGTGCATCGGGAATCGTATTCAGAAAACATGTTCGACATCCTTCGCACCACTTCTCAGTTTCAGTGGTCCGGGCGGGGCCCCGTTATTGAGCCGTTTACGCCACTCGGGATCCTACGGCGCTGCCTGGATACTATTGAGGTATGTTGCACCTGGTACGGAGATGTGGTTGAAATCAAAATTCACAAGTCCAAAACTGAGCATCGCACCAGTACAAATCCAGGCTGTTACACCATCACAGAACGCCAAGTGGATGAATGGGACATCCGCATGCGCACCAGCCAATTCATAGAACAACCCGTCCACGTATTCCTGGCCTTCATCGCGATTCAGGTTCATTATACCCTCCACGTCGCGAATGACATCCTTGATAAGGAAAACCCCGCATAGGGCAACACGGAACTTGTTTTTCAGTTTGGTTGCGGTTGGAACATGTTCAATCATTTTGATCACGATATGTGTGCGCCCACGTTTGAGATCACGATGGAAGCCCAGGGCATGAATCATCCAGAAGTCGTCCGGGTTAGAATCGCACCACGAGGACCAATCTGTGGCAAGTTTCGCGCCGTCAGGGTCAGTGAGGCTCATACTTTCAATCTGCTCTTGGATCGCAACCATCTCACTAGTCAGGCAAAGTAAAGAGCAGACGATCGGGCTGATCTGAGTTAACTTACCGACATTCAACTCTTGAATTAAGTAGTCAGTGAAATCGGTTTCCTGATTTCGGCTGCACATAGAAGACGCAACTTGTGATGTTTCCAGTGCGACTTTTGACATTCCTTGGAGCTGCGGACAAGTAATTAGTTTTTCAAGGCGGCGGATGAGCTTAGCGAGAAAATCTACCAGTAGTAGATGTATTTGCAGTTGTTACACCGCTGGAGGGTTACGAGAGGCTCTCTGGCGCCACAGGTTCTACACGCCTTGGTGAGACGTCGGTCTGCTTTGGAGGTCGACTTGCGGTTTTCCAGCCATGCTTCTCCACCCAATCCCTGCAGGATTGGACCAGGAGGGAGCAGAAGAAATCTTAGATCTCCGTCGTGCAGCATGTAAGGATTCTTGCGGAACCAGGTGATCAGCCACGCTTCACTGACGGCATAGAAAGTCAGAGAAAGGCAGAATGAACGATCTTATGACGGACTGAGTTGTAGCTTCTTCATCTAGAGCGACGTTTCGTAAAGCCCGAGAAAGAAAGATACGGGTCTTGACCAGCTGTGGCAAGCCATCCATATCGGACTTTGACCAGTCGACAGATTCGAAACCGAGCATCGCTTGGCGTAGTACTTTTACTGCCTCGTGGTCATCACTTCGAGCAAGGACTAGCGTTTCGCCATATAGTTCGAAGAGCGTTCTAAAAATGTTAACATCAACATATGCAGACCCTGAAGATGGAACTTCAAAGCGCACGGTTTTTGCAACCACATTTCGTCCCCACGCGAGCAGTCCTCATCAACCATAGCTTTGATGTACGCAACAGCCTCCTGTGCCCGATCGGCACGCCTAGAAAAGTTTATATATCGCCGGCGGGAGAGAGAGAAGTTGTGACACTTGCCTAAGGTACGAGGCTATCTTCTGTCGAGCATTCATGACCTGAAGACTGTGTCATCTTGAAAGCAAAGTTCGCGAGTATTGTTCTAAACGCACCGTTAAATATCTGGCTAGTTTATATGCGCCGTTTCCTTGCACATGTCCCGCAGCCACGAGAACATTCTCGGAACATTCCTCCCTCGTGCGAATGAACAGGCCAAGCGCCCATATACAGTCATCCAAGATGTCCTCTGGCACTGAAAACGAATTAGACGGCGAAAGGAGACCCGGTGGGTTGAGACTCCAACCATCGTCTTTCCAGACGAAGAAACAGAACTTGAACAAGTCCGGTAGCTGCGCATTGAAAATGAGCCCCAGCTTGAGGTCCATCGGGAGAGGCTCATCATGGGCAGGGCTGCCAGGGGGGAAAGGCAGACAAATATTCTCGTAGTCTTTCAGCCGTTTCCTCATATCTCTGGCTAAGGAGGCACGGTTATTGACCATATTACGATAGCATTGAAATACAGAACTTACAACGGACCGCATCAGCCCGAACTGAGGCAAGGGATGGCAGCGCAAAATTTTCGGGGATAACAAAACCCTGGAGGTCAGTTCCCGGCTTCAGAGTCGAGGACTCTGAAGTCGATTTCGCGACCCCCTTGACGGTCGTTGGAAGAAAAAAGATTGATGTGACAGTCACAGGACCTCGCGAATCAAATTGGCAGCCTTTGCTGTCTCTACAGGCGTCGCAGTTCCAAGATTCAAGTATTCAGTGCAGCGAAAAATCTTAGGGCCGGGCCGATAGAGGCATACCCAGACCTCTACTGTCGTCGTGATTTTCGGCGCCCTCCGCCTTCAACCCCACCTTCGATAATACTGTGAGTGAGGGAGTGTCAGAGAAACCACTGTGGCTGGTTTGAGAGGGAAAATGGAGGGAAACGATCTCAACCCCCAATCGTCGCCGAATTAGCGCTAGCATAGAAGCTTCTAGTGAGAGACTGCGAGAGTCTGAGACAGGTAACGAATCCGATCACGAAACCGGGCAACAGGAAGGCTCAAGAGATTTTCAAGTTCATCGATTCCGCTGCTGCAGGGTGGTCGGATCCGAGAGCAGGCTGGAAAGAAGGGAAAGCAGTTGAGGGTAACAAAGCAGCGAGGCGGGACTGCGAATCTGGCGAGAGCATGTTCCAAGAGTTGGCGTTGACAAGATCCTGAGGATACCGGGAACATTGAGTTCCTTCAGGGTGTTTAGCCGGTAACGCACAGATATGTTCATCTCTGTGAGGCGGCTTTTCGGATTTTGCAACATGAAACGCAGCTGTTCCGCAGGATCTTTGGCCACGTCGTCTTTGGCCTTGCGCTTCGTCGGAACATTTTCTGCCACTGGGATTGGTTCACGCTGAGTGGGTTTGGGCTTTCGATTCGAGCGTCGAGGGCCAGCGGAGTCGTCGGCCATGGATGTAGTGCGTAAGGAATGGTTGATCGTTGGTCGTGTTTGGCACGGTTCAAAGTAACGTGACACCTTCCGCATTTGGTCTTCCCGGTTGAAGTTGAATTCAGAACATCTCAGTTATTGACCACACTGCTAGTTCTTTCACTCCAAACTCTCTCGAGGGACTTGTGGCCTAGTGGTTATGGCGTCCGGTTTAACTGCTCTTGATTTAAACTATCCGGACGATTTTCCTTGGATTTTCCTGCTTAGGGGTCAAACCAAGTTCAAACTTGGTTTTCAATCTGGTTTCTCCGACTCGGAGTCCGAGTCCTAGGCGGACAATTCATTAAATGGGACATAGTACCCCCACTTGCTGAACGTTCTAGTTTTTCTGTTCAATCTCCCTAAAAAGAGAGAAGAGTTCGACAGTTCTGTCTGACTACGGAGTACGGGAGACTAGTTTCGCATGTCGAAGCATTGATTTTCGACTTCTCATTACGTCTCATCACGTCAGAAAACCTCTCTCTTTATCCGGTTTGAAATACTGTCCGGCCCGCGCTGGACTAGGGATGTCCGACAGGCAAATCATTGCGCTGAGGCTCCTTCGACTGAAGCAAAAACGTGCAAAAGCGGGATTCAAACAGCTGCTACATATGTACGGGTTTCCTTCAGCTTCATTCATAATTCCTTGTCCAGGACATAGGTCCGATAATTTGCGCGGTAGGGATGCAGTTGAAACACCCGTTACATAGATTGTATACCACCTAAGATCAATTTGCTACATCCAACTCACAATCACTTGCTTCGGTTTCTGGCTCTAAAGTCCCTGGGGCAAGCTTCCACGGTGGTTTTCCGCTGGTCTTGCTGTACACCACAGGGTCATAGTCGTCGTCCAACCAATCCAGTTCCACGAGTTCCGCAATGTCCGCCCCAGTCTCCTCCAAGCGTTTCATCAACTGCCGCTCCACCCTCCTGCGTAACCCACGTCTGAAATGGATGGGTGATTGCTGCGCGACGCAAAAGTGAAACGTGATTCGCCGGAGGAGAGGAAATTTATGCGTCAAAGCGCTCCTCATTGACTCGGATCGACCACCCCACGGGAGGAAAGTTTGGAGGATCTCATCAAATATCGCGCAATCAAGTTCGACGCTCCCAAAAAATAACAACGGGATTCGCAATATCAGCGTGATGAGGGCTGGAGCAGTTGATTCATTGAGAATTGGTTCCGCTTGAGTGACTGAGAGAGCAAGTGTTCTGAGTGCTGGCAACGCAGGCAGGCGGCCAAACAGCTCCACCATCAACCGGAGATCATCTACAGAACGGACGTCAGCTCTTAGATTAAACGGGACGCCGATTATCCAGGTCACCTGGATCATCGAAAGTTGAACTCGGAGCCATGGCCAAATCGAGATTGGTGAGAGATGAGGCTGCATGTTGCAGTACCGTCTCCGCTGCTTGGATATCATCGTCTATGCCAAAGTTGACATATCTAAATGACAGCAGTCCAGCTGGCGAAGAGCTCGTTACCAACGGGAGGAGGCATGTGTAAAAATCAATAGTCAGTTCCTCAAGCGCAGTGAAGTCGAACGGCGAGATTTCTTGGCCGACTGTGGAGCAGAGGGTCTTAACTCGAGCGTTCGTGTTGAAGGTCGATAGTACTTTCAATCTTCCGCAAGCACCAAGAAGTTTGGCCGCCTCGTCCAAGCCATCGAAAGTGATGTAATCGAGGCCGAGTGCCTCAACGTTTGGGAACAAAGACATGTAGGCGACCGCCATTGGAACTGCCAAGTACATGTCCGAGTCTCCTTCCCATTCGACGATACGGACGTTAGGCATGGGGGAGATCTGAGGTGGGACCACGGCTTCACGCAGACGCCGTCTGGGAGAGTAAACCGCAGGATCGCGCATTATCCAATCCTCGTCTTCAAAGCCTGTCTCGCAGAACGTGACCTTCTTTACGATGGTCTGAAGTCTCGGCGTCCGAGGAACCATGGTCTCCCAAAACGACAGATCTTGTTCGCAGCCAAAGCGGATGGAAGAAAAGAGATGCTCTACGGCTAAAGACCGCATGGTCTTTGACACCAGACACATCGTCTGGAGGGACTCAGGGAGGGCACGTCGTCATCGTTGTGCCCAGCAATTTCGTCCGCCAGCTCAAGAGGAAGTCGTGACCCTGTCGATGATAAGCACCAGTCACCAAGGCTCTAGAGACTTGACGAACAACATGAAATGGGCTGGGGAGCATGCATATGGGCCTGGATTGTGCGATGTCAGTGCCAGTGAGGTAGTAAAGGTTGTAAGGCACGTGCAGTGCTGCGCGGCCATCATTGACACCTCTTATTTTGGTTCAGTTGTCTTTCACCTCAATTTTCAACCATGCCATCAATTTACTCTGAGAGACTAGGTCACTGTGGTGTGATTATTGCGTTTTTGGTATTCACGCCAGGAACAAAAACGTCGTTGGAGTCTATCCGTTAACGATTCAGACTTAACAGGGTGGTGGAGTTCAAGTGGTTCACTGGTGTTCGATTTCGTCGAGCTGTTGAGAGCTCCCTTGACGCTTTTCCGGAGCTCAAGGTCTAAGCTACTTATCATAAGTCTCAAGCCATTTGCCTCCCTTCAGCCCCGAACAACTACAATCAAGTTCGTGAGTTATAGACGAGTCCCTCATGAATGGACGTGTTCAGGAAGCACTCACCAAAATCCTCACACTGGGCCTGAGTAGGCTCTCTCACCAGCCGTTATACTCACTGGATTTTTTTCTTTTCATCCCACCGACATCCAGTTCAAGAATCGGCCGGGAAATAAGAATCGGCGAGGAAACGATTCAACATTCGGTGCGCACAATTTGCCAACAGTCGAATCTCTTCGGCGTTCGGCATTTGTGTGTGCTCGGACGTAATGATTAATTTGGGCCGAGTCCATAGTAAATTACTATTATTCGGATGAACCCGAACAACGATCGTAAGTGGCACGAGCTTCTTGCTAGCTTCCAGAATATGTCAACTTGCGTCTTCGAAGCATGCCAGTGCGCCCGCCCACCCGCCGCACGCGCCTCTCTCAGCCTGCTGTGTGGCCGGCCACTGCGTGCACTGCGCTTTGACTGCGCTCGGTGTGTTCAAACTTTAGAGTTGCAACTTGCAACGCCTTCAAGACCCGCCGTAAAAAAAAAAACGCGAGAGGGTCGGAGTCCTGACCTGGCATGAGCTCGATCGAGGGCGAAGGGCAGAGAGCTGCGGAAGGTCGCGACTCTCGGGTAGTCCGAATAACTTGTGACTAAATTTCCTCACTAGCAACGGGATTTGTCACACCGCGTACAACCTGGAGGTTGTACGCGCGCGTCCCGAACAATATTGCGCGTTTCTGGCCAATTTTTTTGCCCGGGCCCCCTCTTGGGAGACAAGACTCCATCACAAGAGTTACTTGAGGAGTGCGTCCCTTGACTTGATTAATCAGCCAGTATTTTCACTGGAATTTCGCTCAATTTAGTTTCTACTTCTTTCTCCGCGAGACGGGGTTTGGTTGGGCCTGCGCGCAGGAGGCCCGCATTCAACGATGGCGGGGCGGCGGGCCCGCCGGATAAGCGCGCAGGCCAGTTGCGTAAAGGAAGGTGGTTGAGGTTCGCTCGCTTCCACAACGTAATAGCCGAGTACTAGTAATTTAGTATCCACTCATTTGGGCCGCATGGTATTTGAGGCTTCGAATTGAGAAGCACCGCCGTTCGCCAGCGCATAAATTTCCAGCAAAAGCCCGAGGTCAAGCAGCTCTACGGATTTTCTTGTTCCTTTTTGTGAATCGTGCGGTCTGGACCAGACTTCAGGCGACAAGGCCAGAGTGATTTTGAAATTAGGAAGTGAACTCGCCGATTTGCCCAAGGTTGGCCCGGTGATATCCCAGTTTGAGGAATGCGGTGATCGCCATAGCCTCGCCCAGCTTGCGGTCGCGGACTTGTATCCCTCCGGAAGGCTTGGGACAGCGGCAGCTCGATTTCAGCAATGCTTTAATCAACTTGCCCTCCAGTGGTCATAGGAAGAATCCTCGAGGCCGAGGATCCTCCACCCAAATCAAGTTTTGAACCTGATTTGGCCTTGAAGATGGCAGGCGGCGATTGATTTCAGCAATCCAGGGCAATCAGTCAGAGCTCGAGGCAGCGTGGAGCGGATTTTAGATCGATTCTGTCAACAGATTCAGCCTAGAAGAGGTCTTGAGTGGCTTGTCCTCCAGAGTAGCCAAATTAGACCAATGCAAGGGCGTGAAAAAAAAAAACGGCGAATTTCCAGAGGCTGTAGGTCCATTTCATCTCTGAGACGGTTGTAGATGATAATCATCGAGGCACAAGAAGCTCGACGAGAGAAGCAAGAGGGAGAAACGTGGACCCACGAGCGCCTAAAGCAAAAAATAATAGCCATGTGCCCCCTTGATGCAGTCATTATCTCGGACCGGCGCCGGCAGGGCGAGGCTTGACGCTCACCCTCAACCACCACCCACTGGGCCTCTGCCCAGCATGTCGATATCGCCCCCCATCCGACGGTTGTCGGTTAGCTCCATGACCAAGCAGGAGGAGCTCATCAACGCATACGAGGCAGAGGAGGAGCGCATCATGAACGTCTTGTCCAAAAAACTGGAGCAGGTGGGCGCGATTTGACACCAGGCCACACAGCCGTTGTTCATGCGCACTCTCTGCAGCTTCGGGAGGAGAAGATCGAGCTCGAGAACGTCCTGGAGGCCGAGTCCGAGTCGCATGTGAACAGGCTTACAAGGGAACTCTCTAGTCTGAGGCTCGCGCAGCAGCAGCTGGCCGGCATTGGCGTCTCTCCGACGACTGGCCCATCGGACCCATCTCTGGAGATCATGCTGGCGGCCTTGCAGAGGGAGAATGAGGCGCTCAGGTCCCGGCTTGCCGACACAGAGAGGGACTATGTCCGAATATCAAGGCTGAATGAGGTCTATCGCGAGGAGTTGCTCGAACACAGGAACCGCGTGAGTACAGCTCATGCGTCCCCTTTAAACAGTCTGACCGTTCCACAGCTAGGCTTGCCTGTAGATCACCTCATCGGCATGGCCTCGTCGGACCCATACAGCCAACCAACGCATCAGCGCCCACCATCGGCGTACTCGTCCAATACTTCGTCTCCGACTAACTCGGTGCTCCATTACCCCACCAACCGACCCACTAATGGTGTCCCGATACCCCGCCCCGCTGCACAGATTCGGCGTATCGGCAGCAACAATATTTCCGAGGGCAACACGCCACTCTCGCATTCCCCCTCCTCCTCATCCGACTCCCCGTTCCCCTTCTCGCCCGTCACGTCGCCCAACCCGACCAGCTTCGTCAGCGTCAGCAGCAACGTAACCAGCCCTCCGACGTCGTACAACGGCGGCGTCACCTTTGGTGCGCCGTCCCGAGGACTGACGTACCCATCTGTACCGCCGCCTTCTTTGTCCTCGTCCTTCGGATCTCCTACGGTGTCATACCACATGCCACACCGTGACCGGGAGCACTCGCTCTCACCGGTGGAGCCCCAGAGCCGGCGCAACTCGATTCGACGGGGCGCGCGCGTTGTGGAGTCGGGGAGCCTGTGGAGCCGGAGCACGAGTCAGAGTCGGCGAAACAGCATGGAGCGCGGGGGGCGGGTGGCAGAGACGGGGCAGCTCATCCCCCGGAGTCATACGGACGGGCACACGCTCCCCGCCACCACCGAGGCGCCTGACTCGCCGCGGATGAACGGCGGCATTGATATTCCCCCGAATGGCAGCTCGCACGACTGAAGGATTTCCAGCAGCGCCTTTTTCTTGCATATATGGTTGTCTGTGACACTGAGAAAGATCGTACTGTACATGATAATGTGCCCTAGACGCCATACCCACTTGTATAATAGCCAGATTGAAATTCGAGAATACTTTCTCATCCATGCGATGCACTTTGCCGTCGGTGTGGCGGTGGCACTGGATCACTGATGGCGCATTGTCTCCAGTGATCGGAGCGGGGCCAAAGCGGAGCCATCACTGGTTCCCACGCAGCTGACTCGTATAAATGGCAAATTGATGCGTTCTCATGGCTTGCTCTTGACTCCCATGTCGTACGGTTACCCAGGCCAGCAGGGCCAGAGCAGCCAGTATCCAGATGATTATGTAGCCCATTCAGCACCCCCCACCCCGCGCGACCCCAATTACCAGCAGCCATGGGAGCAGCAACAACAAGAATCCCAGCATTCCCAGCATTCCCAAGTCTCCGACATGTCCGACATGTCCCAGCAAGCGCTTGAACAAGCGTTAGAACAACCGCAGCAACATCACCAGCCCTTATCGTTACCGCCACCGACGCCGCAGCAACCACATTTTCAGCAGCTCGAAGAGCCTCAGCGTTTAGTACCGAGTACTCAGATACCACGGGGTACCCATGATTTGACCCCAATTCGCCTTCACCCCCCGGGGCGTTCGCCGCCGGTCGAGATTCAGCCGGTGATGCTGCAAGTCGACACTGCCGTCCGGTCCACGACGCGACCCGCGTCGCGTGCGCGTCACCAATATCACCCGTATCAACGGCCGGCGAGCGCGTCCGAAAGCAGCGCCGCAGCACAGCGACGCGAGATCGAGGCGCATCACCATGTTCGCTTCGCCAGCCAGGCGAATACACCGCAAGGGTCGGCGCTGCAGTCGCCTGCGGCAGGGAGGCAGACGTTTGCGTGCGTGGTGTTTTGTTGTTCTTTTCATCGTCTTGACTTGCTGTTAGCCAACAACAAGGCTCGCCCCTCGCCGCTCCACCAGACAGTGCATTCGCGTGAGTCGCTGTTTTTGGTGTTCTTTTCGCCGGTTCACCCTCTGGCTAGTGAGTTCGCGCAGCCTGGCGCGCCTTTCGTCCCCCCGCAGGAAACCCCCGCAGCAGACGGGCGACGGTACCTCATACGCACCGACACGCACTACGACCCAGGGACGCGCGTCTTCACCGCGCTGCTCGAGCTCCCCGGCATGAAAAAGTCCGACCTCCGCATCACCCTCGCGACAACGCCCTTCAACCGCGTGCGCCAGCTCATCGTCAGCGGCACCTCGCGCGCGCCGTTCCCCCCCGGCAGTGGCGCGGCGTCCGGCCCCGTGCTGCGCGAGCGCAAGTACGGGCGCTTTGCGCGCGCGTTCCCCGTCCCCGCGGATACGAAGGTGCGTGGCTCCGCGCGGCGTCTCTATGTCTGGCCCGTGTTTTTGTGTGCCGACGATGACGATGCCCCCTCTGTGTTGCCAGCCGGAAGACGTGGATGCGGCGATGGAGGATGGGGTGTTGAGAGTGAAAGTTTCGTGCGGCGTGCCCGCGGCGTCCGCTGATGAGCGTGAGATACCCATTCGATGAGAGCGAGCGCATCCAACTTGAAGACGAGGCGACGGAACCGTCGCGAGAAGACCGACGCAATCGTCGCGGAAAACCGACGCAACCGTCGCAACATTAATTTATCAACTACTCGCCACAGTGTGAAAAGACATTGCCCTGCTATGTAAGTGTCATTCTTTCTCTTCCTCTACATGATTCTTGTCTGTTCGACCATGATGACCCCGCAACCAACCAGCTAGCGCACTCGCAACTCACGTACCAGCCTTTTGTATCCGTTCTGCTTTTGCTTTCGTGTCTTTTGCTTTCTTGACAGCGGTAAGGAACGCTGCATAGCTGCTTTGCATGTACTATTACAGACTCGGACGGACTTTGTAGTTACATTGGCTACTTTAAACTAAAACTACTTATCACTCGCGTGTTGTAAATAATGTATCAGTAGTAATATTCAGTTTGGATCTACCTCGGGTTCTGATGATTTCTCGCGCGCAGCGACTTCATTAATGACGTATATAGATAGACGGAGGGGCAATCGGAGAAGGGGGACCGTGGGGACGAGCAAAAAATGAAAGGGTGTGGAGTGAAGAGGAATCTAGACTGGTCAACTCAGTAATACGTTGAACGGAAACCCAGCCACAAGGCCTACTACGAAATAAAAACCAACGCCCGGAAGTCAACCCGTGAAGTAGCCAAGTATAAGGTTTCGAGCGCAAAATCCAACTTGCCCGAGAAGCCCGAGTATGGTTGAAAGTCGGCAATAGTACATATCGGGGACGTACAAACCAAGATTTGCAGCGCGACCACCTCGTTACACACTGGAGCGTCTGTTTGCGGTCAACTTGGGCGCCAGTCTCAGGAGTCAGTGATGGCCGCGGAACTTGCGGCCCCTCGTAGTAAGTACAGCCCCTGTCTTCTCACAGTCACGATGCTCTATTTAAACTGACTCAGAGATATACCTACCTACCTACCAGAGCGAGGTCTACTGCGCAATCCTCTACATGCAAGTTCCCCAGCCCGTTTTGTCTTGTTCGTCAAGCCTCTTGACCCATGGTACCGGTGCTTATCGTTCACAGGGTCGCGATTTCCTCGTGAGCTAGCGGACGAAATAGCAGGGCACAACATTGACGATGTGCCCACCCTCGGCGCGATGTGTCTTGCGTCCAAGACGATGCGGCTCTCGGCGATAGAGCACCTGTTTTCCACCGTTCACTTCACATGCGCGGACGATTTCAACCCTTGGTGGGCGAATATGCTTCGCCGGACGCCGAGGCTGCAGACCGCCGTCAGGAAGGTCAAGTTCTCTGACAAGTTCCAGACCGAAGCCTGGAAAAGGCGTCATCCAGGGAGTCTGCGTCCCAAGCAACTGCACGAAGCCGTGGTCCCACCTCAGATCCCTGTCATGCCCAACGTCCGTGTTGTCGAATGGGCAGGAGATCAGGGTTTAATCCCCATCTCCATGGCGGTGGCCTATATGGCCTTGTTCCCCAACATGACGGAACTAAGCCTCCGTTCTCTCACGTTCACTAGTATGGACGATGTCGTCAAGCTTCTTGGTTCGTGCGGAAGACTGAGAGTACTTTCGACCTCTTGCACGGATGTTTTACTTGATACCCCAGTCGATCGGAAAAGCTCGCCATTGGACCTCACTGCGCTCGAGGAACTAGAACTCGGGGGTTATACATGCATCCTCCCGTTGATAATGACTCGGCGCTTTCCGCCAACTGGATTGGTGTCGTTGAGATATCTCAACTTTGAAACGATAGATATTCAGGCGGCTGAAAGGACACTGCACCTTGCAGCTCCCTCTCTTATTAGTCTCGATCTGGCTCCGGATCTCTCAATCAATGCTCGTAAGTCAATGTTGAATAACCGAACGTTCTTACAACTGATTCTCCCTCTGCAGACGTCATCCGATTTATGGTAGAGATGTTTTGCCGCTTGCCTCCGCTGCAAGCCCTCAGGACACTCTCGATCTCGCTCTATCAAGCGGAACAAGTCCTCAATGCGTCGAAGGACGCTCCAACCCTCACCACGCTAATACTGCGAATCCCGTTATTCCACGTCGACGTCGACCGAAATTCAATAGATTTCGATTGGATCCTCCAGGCTGTTTTCCCGTGGGGTAGAAAATCCGAGTCAATGAGAAGCGCCCTGACGCGTAAATTCCCTCTCATACGGAGACTCGGGTTTCATTTTTGCGCCCCGCGCAAATCACCAATCCATTTCAGACGCGGTCTACGCAGGAGGATGGAGCGGCAATTGATGAAACGCTTGGAGGAGACTGAGGCGGACGTTGCGGAAATGGTGGAACTGGATTGGTTGGACGACAACTATGACCCGGTGGTGTACAACAGAAGCACCGGGAAGCCGCCGTGGAAGCTGGACCCGGAGATCCCAGAGCCAGAATCCGAAGCAAGTGATTGCGAGTTGAGCGTAGGCTGGTAGCAATGTTTACAAGTTTTTACCTCTTGTCGTTTGCTTGTCGTCATGAATTATTTAAGCCCGGTCGTGGGCGGAAGCATTTCGAATTATTTCCCAGAATCATCCTTTAGTCTAAGGTAACCACGCGACAGAATCAATCTCAATATCATTTAACTCTGAAGGGCATACAAAGGAAAGCTACAGAAGCAGAACAAAAATTCCTAGACGTATATGTAGCAGAGCGGCTCACTTCTGGGATCCATTATATCCCGAATCGGAACAAGTGGTGCAAGGTTCAACATCTTCAACTCAAACGAGAGGGTAATGTTCACAAACGGAGGATCGACACTGGAGCGTCCCGACACGTCAAACAGACGTCGAGGCAAATCCAGCTGTTGCCAGTCCCACCAGATACGGTCCAAGTTCGCATGGTGAAGATAAAACACAGGATCTATATCCATGTTTGTCAGAGAACGGAAAAAAAGAAAGAAGATAAAAGTCAATATGCACCTCCGGGGCTTGAATATGTGTTGAGCATTTCGGCACCAACTGCAAAGTGGCCCCCGTCGTGTAGTTTCATGGTCGGAGTGATAGGTTGGCCCTCGAGTTCGATGCGAAAATTCTCGAAGGTTGGTTGCTTGGTTGTATTCGCGACTTGGGCGAAAGACAGCGCCCAAGCGTACGCGTCGTTGAAGTCGCGGGTGAGGCAATGATTCCTCGGAATCGTTCCCGGCCCAAGGGAAAGATTGTAAGAAACGAATGGGCCGGTCGTTACACACCCGCCGCCGGTGCCAGGGACCCAGCCCGCAAGTTTTGTCAAATTATTGAATGGGCCGGCATAGCCTGGAATGTAGATCCCATTCCCTGCGCAGATTCAGCGATGCGGACGAAGGCAAATAATAATTTACGGATGACTCTGACCTCCGAAACCATGAATGGGATCGAAAACAGGAGATTTGTCGATCCTGTTTACGACTGATGAATTTATTTTACACAAAAATGAGCATGAAAACACACGAGTTGAAAGCCTCCACATCCCGGCTCTAATCCCAGTATCTGCAAGCCATGTGAATTGTGAGAAAAACCCTTTTGAAACCGCCGCTAACGGGAGCCCGCCTGAGAACCCGCACTCATCCCTCAATGTCTCCTCAAACACATTCAAGAAGCGCCGGTGCCAGGGCAAGAATTGTCCCTTGGTATATCTTTAGCGGAACCATCGAGACTGACAGATACCTGAGCCGTACCACGAGATGTATTTCATCGGTAAGGTTGATATGAACGGCCTGAAAGTCGTCGAATCGCGTGCGAGCTGCTTGAATTGTTCCGGTTGCTGGAAGCCCCTGCAGACATTTGACCGCATCAATATATCCCGATTTTTGGTCGTTCGTCAAGTCTCTCCTGAGGGATTTCAGTGTCATTAGATTCACGGGGACTTGCGGCAAGGGAGACTCGGACTGACCATTCTTGGCGCTTTGTTACAGTTGGGCAGGCCGCGAAGGCAGCTTGGACGAGAAGGAGCATGACGCAGAAGGACATGAAGAGGTGGCTCATTGGTCTGGGGAACGCCGTGCTACGAACCGGCTTTTAGCTGCCATGGAATTACGGCAAACCCTAAGAGGGTAGACCTGGTGCCGATAAGTCTTTGAAGAAGAGACATGCCTTTTGTGGGCGCGCGCCCGCGAGCTCGCGCAGGCGGAATGCCCGGAATACTCCGTGTATAGACGCTAGATTATACGAAAGTGGAGATAGAAAGCCCTTTGATCCAAGATACCATCCCCAACGGGTATCGTCAGGTACTGGAAAGTGCTGGAAGGTGAGGTAGAATATAATGCTGATAGAACAGACGTAACGGCGATCCTAGCTGTCGCAGTGGCCTGGGCTGACACAAGGCTGAGAAGACGCATACGAGCCAGATGACCAGCGGAGAACCGGGAGAACCGGGAGAAGAAGATTAGGAGATGATGTTCGGGCTGCCGGGCGACACGTTCTTGGAAAAATTAGAGGAGGCGAATCAAACAAGCAAAGCTTTGAACAGCGTCGTATACTGCCTAACAGTTGCGCAGACGTCGCGGTCGCCGTATCCGCCAAAAAGCCAGAGCTGAGAGGCGGAAATAAGGCGGCGGACTCAGTCACCGGAATTGACTGATTTAGGTTTAGGTCTTCCTCAGATGATATCTCCGCCTGTTCGGGAAGAGCCTCGGACAGACGGAATCCAGTCGTTGATGGTTGTGGTTGTGGTTCAAAAGACCATGTCACACCGTCACATGGTTGAATCAGTGACTCCATCATTAGTCACATGTCTCGACGCGCTTTCAATTTTCTCATCTCCTTCACCGCGCTTTGCATCGCGCAATCTTGGATATGCGGTCTCCCCCGTCCGTTTCAAGTCATTCGTCGACCCCTGAACCCATTAGACATGCGCATACCCAATGGATTCGCCAGCAACGTGAGCGGGAGGATGACGAGCTGCGTGCACCATAAAAATTGATATCTATCATCCAGCTCAGGGTCCTCCGGATGCCAATGCCCTAGTCATCGACCTTTACGCACAAATCGAGACCCTGAACGCTCGCTTGGCCTTCGCATTACAGGAAAAGGACAAAATGGCGAAGGAGCGCGACAGATGGCAAAGTGACTTCCTCGCCGCCGATGCTGAGAGACAGTGGGCTTTGGAAAAGCTACAGCTTTCTGGCTTGCTTGTGCCACGAGCTGCGGTTCGGAACCTGGGATATTCCAGGTCGGCTTCATGTTGTTCGTCCAATATCTCAAACCTTGGTACTGGTGCTTAACAGTTACAGGGTCTCGACTTCCTCCTGAGCTGACGACGGAAATCGCTGGGCACAATCATGGCGACGTGTATGCCCTCCGCGCGATGTGTCTGGTGTCGAAGGCACTGAGGCTCTCGGCTATCGAATACCTTTTTTCGACAATCCACTTCACAAGCGAAGCCGATTTTCATCGTTGGCACGACATGCTTTGTCGGACACCCAAACTACAGACCGTCCCGAAGAAGACCAAGTTCTCCCACAAGGGTTGGGATAGATATTGTTCTCACTGGAAGGTCAAGACTCAGACGGAACTACACGGTGTACCTGTCCCTCCTCAAATCCCCGCGATGCCTAGCGTCCGCGTCGTTGAATGGGACGCGGACTCGGTCGAAATTTCAATGGCAGTCGCCTACATTGCCTTGTTCCCAAACATTCAGGAACTGCATCTGAAAAACATTGGTTTTTCAGATTTTGATGAACTTGCCGAACTCCTTGGAGCGTGTGGGGCGGGACTCAGGGTTCTTTCATTCAACAACGTGGACGTTGGCGAGGAAATTTATGCCGATCCTGATTCACCGTATCCACCCTACAATCTCACTGTACTCGAGGACCTAACGGCTACGTATGGCGGTCCAGAGTACCACCGCGGGGAATACCTTGTACCGTTGCTTGAAGCATCGCGACCTGGTGTACTTCGGTCGTTGACCTTGAGGAGTTTGTCGTTGGATGACCCAGTAGCCCACGCGGAGAAACTGTTGCGACTCGCAGCCCCGTACCTCGTCAATCTAGTTCTGCGGCTGAAAACGAATGGTGTGTTGCCATTCATTTCCTTTCGCTGTTCAATGACCCTTGCGCACAGGCAATGCCATAACTATGGGGTTGTTCCGCGGTCTGCCTGCTTTTTCATGTCTCAAAACACTCACAATTTCACTGGGATTCGGCCGCGAGGCGGCCCAGGTACTGGACACGATGACAGCTGCCCCCAGTCTTACGGCGTTGATTTTCCTAATTGACCTCACTCACACGCATGAGAGCGAGACTCGTACAGTGTTGCAGGAAATACTCGAGGCCGCTTTTCCGTGGAGTCACGCCTCGGAATCGATGAAGACCATCCTGACACGGAAGTTCCCTCTCGTGAGACGCGTTGCGTTCCACTTCTGCGTCACGGACTATTTCAGGGAGGGTGTACGCCGGAAGATGGTGTGGCAGTTGATGAACCGCCTGAGGGAGACTGGGGCAGATTTGGCGGCATATATCGAAGTTCAGTGGCTGGACGAGCGCGAGGACCGGTATCGAAGTCTGCTGGGCCGGGAAAGGGTTCCGATGATTGAGCCGGATTGGATCAAACATCCCTCGCTGTATGAACCCGAAACCGACTCGGACCGCGAAAGTGATCATAGCTTCGACTGGGATGAATAAAGGTGGGAGTGATATGTTTATACCCGCGTCGCGGCTGACACTACTGAATTGTTGCAGAACGATTCTTCTGAAAAGTCATTGATCATAGTCTTTCAAAAAGACAAAGGATAATTGCGTGCGATCACGCATCTCAGGCATCAGCATATGAGAACATACGTTTGTACCAACCTCGTACCGTGCTCAACATGTTCAGAAAAGTTTTGAGTTCAATTCAAGTTCAATTGACAAACCAAACGAATCCGACTCTAGATTTTGGATCTGAAAAAGAAATCATTACGGGTGACGGGACAACGGGACACATTATTCTGCTCTCGATGCGCGCGACGAGGCAGTTTGAAAACCATTTGCCGCTTGAAAAATTCGCGAGAATGCCAAAATCAAGCCAAATGGATTGGCAATTTGGACATGAAACCGTATATGATCTCCTCATGACGCGTTCTAAAATTAGCCCATGATTGTCCCAGCTCTTCCTTGCCTCCCCCTCTCATGTCTTCTGACGCTTACGACCCCGAATCGCGCACGAAAGACCACGAAGGACGATGGCACCTTGACCTACACCCCGACGTAAAGAAGCACTCCGCCCGCAGCGCGCTTGGCTCCTTCCTCCACCCCACACACGCTACCCTCTCGGCCGCCGACAGAAATTTGGAGTGGAGCTCGAGGGACCACCGCAAAAACCGCCATATTGCGGCGAATCCGCGCACCGGCCGCTCGCGCCGCGGAGCAGGCACCCTGCGCAAGCTTGCGAATTTGCGGAGGATTGAGTACTGGAATATCAGCTGGTGGGTCGCCCTCGTGAGTCCCCCCTTCCCCTCTCTTCGCGGCCGCGTGCCCTTGCATTCAACTCAGTCTGGCTTAGGCATTCACAGTGGGAAGTATCGTTTGGGTCATCAACGGCTTCATCGCGTTCCTGCCGTTCGTAAACACGCATGTCGCGGAAGATGATGTGGGCGGGGGGTGGACTGCATGGATCGGTGCGACTATATTCGAGTTCGGCTCAATTTTCGGCCTTTGGGAAGCCTGGAATCGGGGGGACGCATCGAACTTTGGGTGGAGTTTCGAATCGCTCGTGCATGGTGACCCGGAGACGGGGTCCGAAAAGCCCTCTGGCCCGCCAAAGAGAAAATGGATATGGTTTTCCACGGACGGCAAGTACTTCCACGAGCTCGGCTTTTTGGCTGCGTTCGTGCAATATTGGGCTGCCACAATTTTCTGGATCAGTGGGTATGCAGCCGCTCGCCTTTGTCATGTTTGATTCGACTGGCTAATTTCACGCAGCTTTACTGCGATTCCCGCCATTCAGACGGCGATCATGCCCAAGCAAGGCCTCTTGGACGGGGTGTTTTGGACCCCCCAGGTCATCGGAGGCTGCGGCTTCATCATTTCCTCGTAAATTAACTCACCCCCCCGCTTGATGTGTTCCAACCTCTTGTGTACAGAACCCTCCTGATGATTGAGACACAGAAGAAATGGTATCTGCCCGCGCCGAACTCACTCGGATGGCACGTTGGCTGTGTGTACTGCATCTCGTTTTGCCAGTCAGAAACTCACGGAGCACAGTTTGGAACTTCGTTGGCGGCGTTGGCTTCACGCTTTGTGGCGCGTTCGGCTACGGGTTGAACAGCAGCACGAAGATCGCATACCAAAGCTCCTGCTCCACGTTCTGGGGCGGATGGGCGTTCTTGATTGGGAGTGTGATTCAATGGTACGAGGCCGTGAATCCAGTGTAGTCCTTCTAGTACAGTGTATGGACTCAGTCCAGCAAGTCAACGATGACGGGCTGGACACCGAGTCCACCTATACCTACCGACTCGTTTGGGCCGGCCGGCCAGTTCGCTGCGTTAACGAACACCGTTTGCTCGCCCTCTGGGATCACCTCTTCACCGACGTTGGGAGACGTGTCGGCTGTTTGGGAGGCATTTTGGGCCCCAAGGTTGCCTGGACGCGACCATAGGTGGACGTACGCGCCGCGGGCCTCGTGAATGTGCCCGAACACGTGCAGCCGCGGGCGGAGGGCCGGGAGGCGCGCGGCAAGGGCGGGGCACCCTGCCCGGGTGCCCCTCTTGGTATAATCAAGGAGGTTGAATGGTGGTCCGTGCGTCAGGCTGTAACGTTGAGTTACACGCCGTGTACAGGAGCAAAACGTACAGGATGTCGGTTTTGGGAAAGGCAGACACCACGGCTACATTGCAGTTAGAAAGGGGTAGGGCGAGATCCATTGCATACCTTCATCGTTTGACGCGTCGTAACCGAATGCGCGGACGCGCGAGCCAAAGTTGGGGCTTAACTGGAACATCGTGAGGACTTTGCACACAAGAAAATTTTAAACCCATTCACGGGAGAGCCATAGACGCTCCACTCTCGCCCGCCTGGCCGGGTTGTAAATTTATACTGTTGGTCTCGGAGATAGATTATGTTCGCAGCCACTGCGCGCGGTCCCGTCAGTAGCTCCGATATCGGTTCTGGTGGCTGAAAGACGGTATGTATTTAAATTACTCAACATCGCGGACGGAAAATCGCACCTCCCAGACGGCTGCTTTGCCATTGTGCCCCGTCTGCTCCCAATTGGAGTCATACCATTCTCTATCCAGGGCAAAGTCGCGGTTACCCGCGATTATGCTAGAAACGATTAGGTTGGAATTCACGAGGAGATATTGTTGAGGGAACGAAGAGTACATTTTAATCGGGTGCGGGAGCGTGTAGAGCCACTCCATTGTGCGGCGCAGATCGCGGAAGGTGCCGCGGCGGCTGAGGTCGCCGCTATGCAGCAGGACATCGCCGTCAGGCACAGGGAATGTCAAGGAATGGGTGTCTGAGAGAAGAACGAAGCGCGTCCAGGATTCGGTTGAGGTGGATGCGGGCCTGGGGAGAGGGAGGGGCGAATATTCGAGCTGGACTATGCTCGTCGGTGAGGTGATACGAGCGCGGTGGGGCAGCGAAGTCATGAGTACCGGTCGAGCCTGGTGACTATGACTGGCACTTCCAGGGTGGAGCCCGAGTCGAAGACGGATCGCTGTCAGACGCAGAACTGGAGACTATGAGAGTCGGGTGAGAGTCACGGTTGAGAAAGGCCTCGATTCGGTGATTCGCGAAGGTCGGCAGTCACGGTCACGGGTGGAGTCCTTTCTTTGCACCACACCGCGATAATGCAGTCCGAGTTCCCTTGTCCGTTTTCCAGTTTCTCTGGATATTCCGTACTCATATCATCCGCAGGGTCGCGAGTTCCCGCAGAAATCGCGCACGAAATCGCGGCGCACAACGCTGACGACGTGCCCTCCCTCCGCGCCATGTGTCTGGTGTCCCAGACCATGCGATTTTTAGCCATAGAGCATCTCTTTGCTTTCATTCACTTTGCGCGCGAGCAAGACTTTTCCTGGTGGGCAGCCATGCTTCACCGGACACCGAGACTTCGGACCATCGTCAAGAAGGTCAAGTTCTCCTACGCAGACTTTGAGGACAAGGCCTGGATTATGCGCCATCGAGAGGTGTATTCTCCCAAGCGGCTGCATGAAGCTGTGGTTCCTCCTCAAATCCCCACCATGCCTAACATCCGCGTCGTCGAATGGGAAGGAAATGAATGGGAAAGAGACCCAGGCTCATTCCCAATCTCAATGGCGGTGGCATCCATGGCTTTATTCCCAAACATAAACGAACTTCACCTCCGCTACGTCATGTTCGATAGCTTGGAACAGGTCGCCACCCTTCTTGGTGCATGCGGAAGACTGAGAGTCCTCTCGGTTTGCTGCACGGATGTGGTTCAACCTGATCTGCCTGCGTTCCTGGCCCTCCACACGCTCTCGATTTCGCTCACCGAGGCGGAGCTAGTTCTCAACGCACTTGATGCTGCTCCAGCACTCACAGCACTGGTGTTGCCCATCCTCCTTTTCAACGAGGACGAGGGCCGGGATCTCACAGAGTTCACCAGCATCCTCCACACCGTTTTCCCCTGGGGCCCTCACGGTCAATCCCAGTCGATGAAAAGCATCTTGACCCGAAAATTCCCTCTCCTTCGGCGGCTCCGATTTCAATTTTGTCTCGCGCGCAACTCGACGATCCATTTTAGGCGCGGGTTGCGTAGGAGGATGGAACGACAGTTAAGGGAGCGCTTGGAGCAGACTGGAGCAGAGGTTGCAGGATATTTCGATTTTGAACTGGAGTGGTTGGACGACGACTATCGCCCAGTGGTGTACAACAAGGCCAACGGGAAACCCCAGTGGCAGCTTCACATGGGCATTCCCGAGCCCGAAACCGAAGAAAGCGACTGCGAGGTAGAAGACGAACCTTGCGTATTCGCATAGTTGCCCCTTCGAGTTGATGTTCAATGGTAGGATTCGCAACAAGACAAGATTGAACGTCAACTCGTTGCACAGATTCTGATTCAAAATAGCTCGTCATTGCGCCTCAGACTATTTCCTTGAAGAAAAGTGTAGACCCCGTCATCAGACGCTGTGCCAGAACGACCCCGTTTTGTTGGGGGCACGTTGAAACTCCTCGGGAAAGACACGCTTGGGCTCTTGTGGGTCCATTTCCTATGATTCCCGGCCGTGGCCCGTTCGTCCGCTCCGTTGATTGATTATATCTTGAAGGACCATGGCCATTACAGTTCAGAGGTCCAGTGGTATCTCATGAGCGGTAAGCCAGCAACCGATTGCGACCCAGATGATTGGCCATATGAAAACGTTCCTCATCGCGACTCGGGATGATGAATTGAGCGCGTCCAGGGTCATCGGACGGCTTGGTCACAGTTCCAATGGCACGTAGCCGTAGTATGTAAGCCCAGCAAGCATTATTCGGCGGAATTTGCTGTAACCAGCAGTGAAGACTCCCAGTGAGCGTAGTATAGGATAGCTTTGAGTTTGAACGGATGTAAGGGAGAACGAACGTGCACAGGAAGAAGCAAAGTGAAAGAGGCCAAATGCGGATCACACAAGCGCGGTCGGACAACGACACCATTTCTCTCTTGACTGCTACCACCATCCTCTATTAATCGCTCGTCGCCGGCGCCATGTCCTCCATTGCGTCCGCTGACGTCCATGTCGTCGACGACGACGCACCTGGACCGCCGATATCCGTCCCCGACACCGGTGAAGGTGAGGGCGGTAAGCTCAAGATGATCGTCCAGCTCGTCAAGAAGTCCTTGGGGGTGAAGGACATTGCGGCCATGTGCGTGTTATCACTCTATTTGGGCTTGAAGCCAGTGCTCAGTTTCCTTTGTGAGCTAGGCGTCTTTCATTGCCTGCGTCACTGCTTGAGCCGATACCAAATCTCGAGTACTGGCATTATCTCGACCGACCAGACATGTTTGCAGCGTGTGTAACTTGATCCTGGTCGCATTCCGGTGCTCAATATGCGCGCAGAATCAATGACTCGGATGACCCCTTTGAACGAATGCTGGCGGTGGTCCGCTTCGCTTTCACCAAGGACCTCAAATTTGTAGTGAGCTCTCATTGTTTCGGGCAGTAACAAATGTTTTGTCTTCGTCGTCGAAACATTTGTCACTGCGCCGTTATGCCCGATTCTAACTGGTCACTCTCTTAGCACGGCAAAGTCTGCAAACCGTACAACTCTGTCTTGGGGGAACACTTCCGCGCCCACTGGGATGTAGTTCCTGCCAACGCGCCCATAGCCTCTGCCCCCGCCGTTGCCCTATCGCAATCCTTCGATACCGCCAGTGTGAAGAGCGGTCGCAGCTCCAAGAGCACTCAGAGCGGCGTCAGCTCCAAGATCAGCAAGTCTCCGTCGACTGCTGCGACCTCCCTTGAAGCGCCCAATGCGGAGATGTCCCAGCTTAACCTAGCTCCGTCGGACCAGACCCGCGTTATCTTCCTCACGGAGCAAGTCTCGCACCACCCCCCAGTCTCGGCGTACTATGCTGCATGCCCGTCGCGCTCGCTCGAGATGTACGGGATCGACCAAATTTCCGCCAAGATCTCCGGCACCGCGCTGCGGGTCTCCCCCGGCACGCACAACAAGGGCATCTACGTGAATATCACGGGTGGGCCGGGCGCGGGCGAGCAGTATAACATTACGCACCCCATTGCATTCGTCAACGGGTTGCTCCGAGGGAGCTTCTACGTCACCGTCGGCGAGTCGACGATTATCTCGTGCACCGGTGGCCAGCAGCGGTTCCGCGCGATCATCGAGTACAAGGAGGAGGTGCGTCGCATTCGCCTCTCATTTTTTATACCCGTTCTGATACGATGGTGCAGTCCTGGCTCGGGCGCGCGCACTTCCTGATGGAGGGCGTGATCCACACCGTCGTCGATGGCGAGACGCAGCACAATCAGTGGACAAAGGTCAAGCACGTCCCCCAGACGCGCGTCGTCGCTGTCTTTGATGGCTCGTGGCGTGGCCGCATCCGCTGGCGCCGAGTTGGCGTGAACTCTTACCCAAACACCACGCCCTCGTCGTATTCCTCGCCCTCACCCTCGCACGTCTCCCTCGCGGCCCCGGTGCTCGCCTCCGCGGCGTCCTCGCGCATCGACATCTCCGCCGCGAAGGAGGAGGAGTACGCCCCCCTCATGGACCTCTCGACCTTGCCGGTGCTGCCCAAGACCGTCCGCCCGCTAGAGAAGCAGATCTCGTACGAGAGCCATCGGCTGTGGGAGGCCGTCACGACCAAGCTGCTGAAGAAGGAGTTCTCGGACGCGACGAAGGAGAAGGTCGCGATCGAGCAGAGGCAGCGCGATGAGGCGGCGGACAGGAAGCGGAAGGGCGTGGAGTGAGTCTCCCTGCCTTCCTTCTTTCTTCTGCCTTAAATAACGCGTTCTAGATTTGTCCCGCGGTATTTCGAGAAGGGGCTGGACGGCGGGTATTGCGCTCTCACCCCAGCGGGGCGCGAGGCCGTCGAGGAGGAGATGCGCGAGCCGGCGCAGTACGACAGTGTTAGCCCCACCACGCCTAAGCCCAGCTCGTCGAAAGACTCAGCCTTATGAGCAGCGCCGGTTGTCGCCTTACGAACCTAGATTATCTTGCTTTCCCATGCACTGACCGTTTTTTGCTCTCACGATCTTATATCCACATCGACACGACCACTACAGAAACCAGCATGTCCCTCCCCTTTTATCGTATACATAAATTAGGGCGGCGTGTGGCTTTCGGACTCTTACAATCCTCATGATAATTACTATGCATGCATTGGACCGACCGTCTTCTCTTCTGGGCCATTGGGCCATTATAATCATTTTGCGCGTGAACGTCCCGTCCTTGATACGCTATAGGGCGCCATTCTCTTGTCTTGCGCCACTTGTGTCCACCACAGACTTTGTTGTGGTGCTGAATCGATCATATTTCGGGGCCGGTCCAAGCTGCAGCGATCAAGGTGACTCTCGGGACGCCCGAGAATATATATAGGAGCAGAAGGACTCAGCTCTTTCCACCATTCAACTGAACACTCAACATGCCAACCATTGCCCTCCCCCACCGCACGAGCATCACGTCTCGCACCAGCGTGGTGCAGCTCGAATACGCCTCTGATGCGGGACCCCTGCCAAAACCTACAGCGCCAGAAGGCGCACACTGGACGCGCTTCGTGCTCCTCTCTGATACCCACACCAAGCGATGTGAAGTGCCCGATGGTGACGTTCTTTTGCATTCGGGAGATTTGACCCAGCGGGGGACAACGAAGGAGCTCAAGGAGACCATGGAATGGCTGTATGCGCTGCCGCACCGTGTCAAAATGTGTGTACTGGACCTCGAATAATAGCTGAGAGAATAACTAACGGGGAACCAGAATAATGGCGGGAAATCACGACTCTGTTATCCACCGCCAGTGGTACGAAAATAATTGGAATCACATCTTTATGCATCGTTCAGGCAGCGGCCCTGAGGTTCGCCTCTTTTTTGTCCTTATGAAGTGGATCATTGACTTGCTTGTCTTTTTTTTAGCCGGCTGAACCGGTACACGATCTGCTCAGAGGCCCACGGGCCGTTGCAGCTAACATTGTCTATCTCGAGGACGAGGTCCACAGGTTTAAAGTGCGGGATGGTGGACGGGAATGGAGCGTCTATGGGTCGCCGGTACGAATCTTCCCGCGTTATTCCGTTGGCTGTACAAAACAAACTCGCTGGCTTATTTCGCAGTGGTCTCCTTACTGGGGAGACTGGGCTTTTGGGTACGAGAGGGTGGATGGCCAGGGTGTGTATCCTCATCTTTCTGTCAGTTTTGCCAGTTTTCTTGATGATGAATGCCCTGCAGCTTTGCTCTCGAACATCCCTCAAACCGACATCTTGTACGGCCCATTAAAAAATTCAACAAGACACACGTTGACTGTGACTTTGTAGGTTAACCCACGGCCCGCCACGAAATATCTTGGACTTTACCAACGGTAAAGACCGTGCCGGCTGCTCCGCGCTCGCCGTGAGGGTACAGGAGCTGAAGCCCAAGCTGCATGTCTTCGGCCACATACACGAAGCGCGCGGCGCTCATGTGCACCGGTGGAGAGAAGGCGAGGAGCCCCTCAGCGTGCAGAATGCTATCCAGCTCGGAGTTGAGAACACGAAAAGAACGGATAAAGACAGAGACGACAAGCTGAGCGACGCGGATAGCGGCAGCGATGTGGACAAAGGGTTCGTCGTCCTCGACGAAGACGGAGACGACGAGATGAGCGACGGGGAAAGCGGCAACGATGCGGCCAACAGCATAATCTTCCTCGACGAGTCCGCACAAGAAACACCAGATGGAGATGAAGGAGAGGACACCATTTTCGTGAACGCCGCCAATTACCCCTCTGGTCCAAATGCTCGACAGAACCCGATGCGCAAACTGGGCGGACCGGGGTTTCAGCCAATTATCGTGGATATGTTGGAGTAAGCAAGGTCCTCATTGTATCGCTCTTTGTAGTTTTATGTGTATTAGATCTGCCTGTAGCTAACATGTCGGCAAAATATCGTACTTCTTTCTTCAGTGATAATGTTGTGTCCAACGCGGGACAGTCAGATGCATGTTCATGCCCGTTTCCTGGGATCGCCGACATTCAGTTCAACAATGGTAGCTCGCACTTCTTCTTGAAATTCCTTGAGAACGATGTGAGGGACGCACGCAGGAATCAAAAGAAGATACAAAACCTGATTCGTTTCGAGCTCATCCTTCAGAGGCGATACCAGTCTCGGGGTCCAGTTAAATTCAGCCATCATCTTTTCTCGTTGTTCATCCGTCTCGAGGACCAGGAAACGCGCGGCGCGATGCTGGGTTTCTTTGGGCTTCAGCCGGTACTCGTCTATGGATTGTGGGAACTCGAATTCTGTGGCCTTTGGTGGGACCTTCTTCACCTGGTGCCGCGTTATTTCCTCCAGCCGCGTGCGATACGTGTGCGCCGTGTGCGCCACCGCATACTCCCACTCTGGCTGCGGGTTGGAGTCTTCACCTCGTAACGCGTCGTACAATGTCTAAGGTCGAGGCTCAGCCGTGCACCCATCGTGGCTGAATGGATTCCGTCTAACTTGACTTACTTGGACCTCGGGAAATTCTTGTAGCATTTTTTCATCGCAAGAGTAGTAACGGTCCTCAGCCTCGTCCATGTATTCTTCCGACAGCGCCAGGTAAAGGCGTTCAAGGTCTTCTGCGTGCTGCTCGTTGAGCTCGGCGACGCGCGCGTCTACGTCATCAGGCGAGTCAAGGAACTTTTTCATAGATTCGACCCTGTTTTGTGTTAGATTCGCCAGAGTCCGAGGTCGACGTGGCCTACGGAGGAATCGGGCGATCTCGTTGCGTCAAAATAAAGAGGCTCAGGCGCTGCTGATCGGCACTCGAGAGCGGTGGAGGATTTGTTGGCCACTGTTGCTCATCTTCGGGTTCGGAAACTGTATCTTGGATCTGGAGGTCGTCCATTGGGACGTCAATGGTGGTGGTTTGGTCCATGGCGTGTGACTGATCCAACCATGCGTGATGTGACCCTTTTGCAACCAAACCACCACCATCACCACTGCGAAGCGACTTGTGCTGCTCAAACAATTTCCCTCCTCCTTGATAAGGTGGTCTACTCTTTCAATCTCGTGGATGTCTCTGTTGATTTCAGATTAGTACCCAACTGGCATGCGACAGTTTTACATCGACCTCGCGCCCAACCTTGGCCCCGTGGCCGTGAGCGATAATTCAGCTTGAAAACTCTCCACACAGCAATAGTTTCCCTCAAACTCCGGGCTTAAAGTTAGCTCGTCGTCCTGCTGTACGAGTCGCCGACATGCACATTTTCACGCAAGTTCTAACAGCAACTCTTTCCTCTTGCATGCACCCGATGTCCGGCGCACTAGGACACTCGAAAAGGTTCGAGAGCACCATGGAGCCATGGAATGGCCATACGCTAATCTTGGCTCCCGCCTTTTCTGAACGGGTCCAGGAAGAGACTGCACATCTTCGAGCATATCGATAACGAATCAACTGTTCATTCCATCGCACAGAATGCCATCAACTTGAAACCAGGCTCCACACAAGAACGGGGGCTTTTCGTGAATTCTGCAGATATTGTGGGACACTGGGTAAGTAGTAGACTTGTCCGAGCGTGCGTTTCGTTGTTCGTGATTCCTGGAGTTTACTGACTGGCCTGCAGTGTGGCAGTTGCAACGGGATTTCGACGGAATTATATCGTTGATGTAAAGAAGATCTAAAGGAAGAATAGCCTTCTCGTGATCTCGTTAGCTTCACCGAGCACCGAGATTTTGAAGAAGGCTATCGCGATTCGAAACGAGGTTCAACTTCTGAAACCCCTATCTTTCACAAAGGCGTGACGTCAGTCATCAATGACGCGTGAATCCGATAAAATATCCCTTTTAAGCCTTCCACGACGCGTCGTTCTGCATCTTCTTCTTCTTCCTCCCACCATGTCCAGCCACGCGAATGCAGAATACTCGGGCAAGAAGGACCAGAATTTTACGATGCTGCAAGCCTTCGAGTGGTACGTCGAGGGCGGAGGCGTGCACTGGAAACACGTCGAGAAACTGGTACCCGATCTCGCGTCGATGGGTGTGACCGCGATGTGGCTGCCGCGTATGTGTTCTTCTCTCGCTCTTTTTTCGCGTTTTAACCGCGTCACAGCGCCAACCAAGGCGGCAGGTCAAAGTTCGGTCGGCTACGACATTTACGACGTGTATGACTTGGGTAAGGCACGGTCTACCTGCTTTTTGTTTCACGCTGAGCGCGACTTCAGGCGAATTCGACCAGAAAGGCGGCGTGCGCACCAACTGGGGAACCAAGGAGGAGCTCATCGCTGCAATCAAGAAGGCCAAGGAGAACGGCATCGTGAGCTATGTCGACGCGGTGCTGAACCACCGTTTTGGCGCAGACCGTCTCGAGACCTTTGCCGCAGTCGAGGTCGACAACGACGACCGCACCAAGGAGATTTCGGACAAGTATGACATCAAGGTGGGTGTCACTATCTTTCTTCGTCGATCTTTTCTGAAGCTACTCTAGGGCTGGACGGGCTTCGACTTTCCCGGACGCGGCGACAAGTACAGCTCTCTGAAATACACGTTCAACCACTTCACCGGCGTCGACTATAACGACGAGAACCAGAAGACATCGATATACAAAATCCACGGTGACGGCAAGGATTGGGCTCAGGGCGTCGATAAGGAGAACAAGAATTATGATTACTTGAGTGAGGCGTTCTCTGATCTGTCCGCGTGCCTCTGTTGATCAATTCTGCAATGCAGTGGGCGCCGATATCGACCACGACCACCCAGACGTGCGCGCCGACCTCATTAACTGGGGAAAGTGGGTGACGGAAGAGCTGGGCACGACCGGCTTCCGCTTCGATGCCATCAAGCACATCGACCGCGGCTTCATCGCGGACTTTGTCAAGTCGGTGCGCGCGGAGACCAGCAAGCCCAAAATGTTTGCTGTCGGTGAGCAATTTCAAACTGTAACCTTGAAGCTTAACGCTAAATTTAACTTTAGGCGAATTCTGGAAGGATTCGATCACGGATATCGAGGCGTATCTCGACAGCCTCGGCACACAGGCGCGTTGATTTCCCTCTTTGTGATCGCAGGATAATCAACTTGGATACAGTTCAGCGTGTTCGACGCGCCGCTGCACTACAACTTCAAAGAGGCCGGCGACCGTGGCCGCGAGTACGACCTGCGCGCCATCTGGGACGGGACAGTCGTTCAGAAGCGCCCCATCGACGCGGTTACGCTTGTTGAGAACCACGAGTATGTTTATCTCATTCCGTCTCATGCAACCAACTAATTTATTGGCAGTACCGTTCGTGTTCAACCTTCTGGTTCAACCCGCATACTGACGAATCCAACAGCAAGTCGGCCAGTCTCTCGAATCCGCGGTCAACCCCTCCTTCAAGCCGCTCGCATACGCGCTCATCCTCCTCCGTCCCGATGGCTACCCGTACGTCGCCTCCATCCCAATATTTCGAACTCTTTTTTGAACATCTCGTCGATGGCAGCTGTGTGTTCTGGGGCGATTTGTACGGCACCAAGGGCGACAACCCGCAGCAGGCGGTCTCGCAGCTCGGCGATCTCGTCCGTGCGCGCAAGCTGTTTGCGTACGGCGAGCTGCGCGATTATTGGGATCATATGAACTGCGTTGGGTGCGTTTCCTCCCTCATTCTCTTCAGACTTCAGTAATTCATTTCCTCCATCCACGCAGGTGGGTGCGCATGGGCGAGCCGGAGAAGGGCCGTCCCGACGGATGTGCGGTGGTGATTTGTAATGGGGATGAGGGGTGAGCTCTCCCATAACTTCAACAACGGGATGTTCACCGTTTTTTCTCCTGCGTAGGCTCAAGCGCATGGAGGTCGGCAAGGTCTGATTCTCTCATCTTCCCTCTTCCCATCCCGACCTGACGTTCAATTCCACGTAGGAACACGCCAACGAGAAATGGACCGATGTGCTCGGCTGGCACCAGGGCGAGGTCGTCATCGGCGAGGACGGCTGGGCGGACTTCAAGTGCTCGGCGATGAGCGTGAGCGTCTGGGTCAAGCACGACGCCAAGGGCAGAGAGGAGTTTGGGCAGAAGCAGTAGTCGCGTCTGCGGTCGATCTTTAACGTGTGTTCATGTTCGCTTTGGGGTTGTTTTCTTGGCTGACCGAAGAACAGTGTTATTGTAGAAGATTCTCTGGGATACGGTATTATTTCGGCATTAGAGTAGGCTAGAAAAGGCTAGAAAATAGTGTGTAGAACTTGTAGATAAACGAGATGGAAGTTTCAACTCGAGGCAAGCAACTAAGTAGTAGTGTTGGCTGCGAAACAGTAACGAGTATAAGTTGACTCGGAAAAGTCTCCGAGTCTAGTGTTTTACCAAGCTCAGAATCTCTTGATCACCCCATCTGGCTTCATAACCACAGTACTCCCGGGTTGGTGACGGGAAACGGAGTGCATATTCAAAGGTGTGTATGTTGGGCTGAAGGCTGGGAAACTCGGACGCCCGACGGTTGTGGTACGCCTTCAGATATGCAGTGTAATTGATTGGCCTTTGATCACAATTCAACCACATGTGACAGCGTGACTCCGTTTTCAACCATGTTCACAAAAATTCTCAACCCCCATACTCATTCAAGTACACCTCCATTCCTGAGCGCTGCTATGTTTGGGAGCTCGTGCGGGTCCCGCGAGTGTCATTGAACAGCCCATTCGTTCCCTAGTATAATCTCTCTCTTGAGCCGATCCGACGAATCATTGACCAGCGACTTCAACGAAGTGTTCGCTTGAGCGCTGTCTTTTGCCCAGTTCGCGAATACAACCAACCGATTTTCAATTTAAGTCCCAGGGGCGCGTATTTTTGTCATTGTTCCCGTTTCTCCGACAAATATGGCGTTTTTTTCATGTGCAATGCGAAGTTGGATGCCCATCCGCCGGTCGTGAACGTTAATCCTCTCCCCTGTGAGTTGAGGATGTTGGACCTTGCACTGGCCACTGGTTCCGGCTCGCGGTGGTGGATATCAATCCCAGAAGGTACCCATGTATGCAACGGATCCTACTCTGGCCAGGCTCTTCCGGTCTGTCTCTGTTTTTTTCCATGTCTTCGACTTTCGAAAATTGGTGCGCTCGTGCGTTTTGTGAAAAGCGATTCTGGGACTGGGAAGCAATTTTCATAGCGCTCGATTTTAGATACAGATGGCCATAATTGTACGGAAGTCCAGTTGACCCAGAAAATTCACGTTAACCAACATGTGTTCAATTGTTCGTTATGATGCGCTTAATTATTCCAGTCTTCGTCATCTGGGGTCTCGGGGGGCCTAAACTCGCATGTGGAGCATAACCAGAGGCCGCATTTCTGGCACGCAGATTCTTCTTCCTGTTCCTCCAGTGAACCTCTACATCCAACGCAAAAAGTAATCCCGTCGGAATCTTTCCCGGGGCCACACTCGTCGCAGGAATAGACATTGCATCCGCTGCAGTCGCGAAGACCGGCGGGCAAGGTTCCACCGCCGCTTCCAGGAAGGCATTCCGGGCAAACACGAAGGTGCTTTCCCCAGCATGCGCGTGCGTCGAACCTATTCCCACAGTCGTTGCAGACCGCTCTGGGGGTTAGAGTATCAAGACTTTTTCCTAGTCCAGTTTCCGTCGACCAGCACTGGGGATTGCAGCACTGAATGCCGATATTGGAGCATTTTCCCGGACAAAGAACGGCCTTGGGTTCGTGGCTGCGTGTCCCAGAAAGTCCGGCAGCGTTTGGTGGGGAAAGCTGACCGATGCACCAGGAAAAGTCTCCGCGACGATAGCTTTCTTCGCAATCAAAGCACTGAATCATCTCTTCTTCATCCCACTCGCAATCGCTTTCTTCGGTGTCCGGCTCCTGAATGTCGGGCTCGAGCTTCCAAGGCGGTTTCCCGTTGATTTTGTTGTACACCACCGGGTCATAGTTGCCATCCAACCAATTTAGTTCGAGATATTCCGCAACGTGCGCCCCCGTCTCTTCCAAGCGCTCCATCAACTGCCGCTCCATCCTTCTGCGTAAATCGCGTCTGAAATGGATGGTCGAGTTGTTCGGGGCACAGAAATGAAATCCGATTCGCCGAATGAAAGGGAACTTCCACGTCAGAACGCTCTTCATCGACTCGGGTTGACCACCCCAGGGGAACGCGCTCTGGAGGATCGCATCGAAATATGGGTGATCAAGCTCGTCATCCGCAAAAGGCAATGGGATTCGCAATATTAGCGTGGTGAGAGTTGGAACAGCCTTCAAGGCATCGAGGACCGGTTCCGCTTCAGCGAGTGAGATCGAGAGCCTCTCGAGAGATGGCAATGTAGGCATGCGGCGAAACTGCTCCACCAACAACGAGATGGCGTCTGCGGTGAAGATTCAGCCATAACATTAAACGGGCCGCCAATTATTCCATTCACCTTCATCGGAGTCCAAAGGATTCAGAGCCATATCGAGATTGACAAGGGATGGGGCTGCTAGTTGCAGTACCATCTCCGCCGCTTGTATCTCCTCGATTTCGAAGTCGACCCATTTCAATGAAAAAAGTGTAGCCGGCGGAGAGCTCTGTACCAACGGGAAGATGCAGGTATAACTCTCGATCCTCAGTTCCTCGAGCGCAGTGAGGTCCAATGGTGGGCTTTTCGGGTCGACTGAGGTATTGATTAAAACATCCGTGCAACAGGTCGAAAGTACTCTCAATCGTCGGCACGAACTAAGAAGCTCGACGATGTCGACCACAGTACTGAAAGTGAGGTAACGGAGGTCGAGTTCCGTCACGTTTGGGAACAAAGCCATGTAGGCGCATGCCATCGAAACTGCAAAAGAAAACTGCAAGTCTCCTTCCCATTCGACGATATGGACGTTCGGCATGGTGAGGATCTGAGGAGGGACCACGGCTTCATGCAGCCCCTTGGGCGCGTACACCTCCGGATGGCGCATCATCCAACCCTCGTCCTCAAAGTTTGAGACCTCGTTGGAGAATTTAACCTTTTTGACGATGTTCCGAAGTCTCGGCGTACGGTGAACCATGGTATCCCACCACGAAAAGTCTTGCGCGCATGAAAACTGAATGAAAGAAAAGAGGTGTTCAATGCCCAAAGACCGAATGGCCTTCGATACCAGACACATCGCGCGGAGGGAGGGCGCGTCATCAGCGTTATACGCAGCAATTTCGAGCGCCAGTTCTGGAGGAAGTCGCGACCCTGTGGATAATCAGTAATAATACCAAGGTACATTCGTGAGGCTCGACGAACAACACGAAACAGACTGGGCCTGCATGATCGCGCCGGTCTTCGGTGGTGAGCGCAAAGATTCAAGCAGAGGGAAGGTGGCAGTGCATCCTCAGCCGCTGCGACTATATATGTAGCGCTCTCTTGCTCTCCAGCACTCAGTTGAGAGTTCAGACGCTCTCCGACGTGGTAGGATAAAGAGCGTGACAAAAGAGAAAAATGTACACTTTTGAGTCGCAAAATCCGAGAATATACAATGGAACAAGTGGGGAAAAAAACAGGACAAACAGCAACTCCCACCACGTCTCATAAACTGCGCGACACAGTCCAAAACATCATACACACCCACGCCTACGCCTTCGCCCCGTTCGCATTCACACTGCTCCCCGCAAGCCTCCCCGCAAGCCCGTCGACGTCCTCCCCGCCCACCGCGCCCTCTTCCGCAATAGTGCCCCCAGGCGGCGTCTGCCCATCCCACACCCCCTGTATCAAGCTCATCGTGCTCTCCAGGCTCCTCCGCCTTGTGCTCGGGCTCGTCATCGTCGTCCCCAAGCTCGCCTGCCGCCCGTGACCGCGCCGGAACGCCGCCCCAGGCGACGTCGGCGAGCCAGGCCCGGGGCTCCCCGTCGCGGGCGACCCCGCGCTGCCCCCGAGCGCGGAGGCGTTCGTGTTGAGCGACAGCGGCGGCGGGCCGCCGTTCTGCTGCGCGAGCGCCGCCTCGAGGTTCGCCGCGTTGAGCGCCATGGCGATGTCGTCCCGCTCCGCCGGGGTGGATGGGATCGACGAGGGCGAAGACGACGACATGATCGCCTTGCCCTCTTCTGACGATGCGTCGAACAGCTCTGGCGGGAGCCGCTCGTTCTCGATATCGGATTTGCGTCTGCGGGGGGAATTAGTTGATCCTCTCGGAGATTATAAAGACTGGACGTACGCATCCTCAAATCCGTTAATCGCCTCCTTGATACCCTCCGAGCCCGACGCCAGCGTCCCGTACGGAAGCTTATTGGAGCCAGACACACTCTTGAGCTCCGAAACCTTTTCGGATTCCTCCCTGTCCAGTGAAAGCAGTCAGCTCATATACCGACGAAAAAGAACGACGCGCACCGCAGCAAAGCAAACACCCGCGCCATCCGGCCCACAGCCATGATCTTGTTCTTGATGACTTTCCGGCGCTCCAGCGAATCTGGCGACGTCGGGGACGTGGGCGATGTGGGCGACGCGGGGATCATCGTCACATCCTCGTCCTCGAGCTCCTCCTTCGTACATGTGTTCAGGACCGCTACGAGCATGTCCGTGACTACGCGAGAGTGTTAGATTGGCGGAAGATAAGTAATCACAAAGGAAAACGCGCTTTTCTCCCCGACAAAGGGCAAACTCCAAGTGAACACGTCCATGAAATTGGGCAGCCAATACGGATGCGGCGTGCAGTTGAACTGCCTGATGTTCATGACATTGCTCTCGTACTTCAGCACGGCGGCCTTGTTGTTGTACACATCGAGGTAGTTCGGCGCGGAGAAGATGGTCATCACCGACGGGAACCCCGTCGACTTGGTTTTGCGGTACATCCGGTAACTGCGGAGACCTCGTCAGCAAAACGAAAAAGGAGGAGCTCGCTTTTGTTTACCCAGCATCCTGTGCTTCGTGCGCCCGGATGATCGACAGCAGGTTGTTCCGCTCGAGGAACTGGCATGCTGCTTGATACCTGCATCGTCGTCTCAGCAAGAGAAGGGGGAATGCTGGGATAGTTTTACGTGAAGAAATAGGAGCACCCGCGGACGTGATTGTGCAGGAAGCTGTCGTTCGTCTTCTCCGTCCCGAAGTCCTCCACAGGGTCTGCCCAGAGTATATCGCACATGAGCCCCTGCGTCGGCGGCTCACGGAAGCGGTCAATCTATACGACAGTAAGCAGTGAGGAAAGAAGACAGGCAGACGGCATACAGCCCGGATGTCGTCGAGCGTGTTAAGCTCGGGCGAGAGGCCGCCGTGGATGCACAAGAACTGCTTGTTCATGACGGCCGCGAGGGGCAGCGAGCAGAACGACTCCATGCACGCATCGTATATGCGCTCCGAGTACTTGTGTTTGCCTGCGCAGACACGTAAGCAAGCGGAAAGCGTGCGCGGGCGGCAACGCACACTCGAGCTTGAAGGTGAAATAGTCGGTCAAATGCCGGCATTCGTGGTTCCCCCGCAGTAAGAACAACGTGTCGGGGTACCAGATCTTCAGCGACCAGAGATACAGGACGCACTGCGAGAGACCATCAGGGATGAGAGAGGCGCGGAACAGCGATCTCACCTCGATGCTAAAGTAGCCGCGATCTACATAGTCTCCCAGGAAGAGATACCGTGTGTCCGCAGGGCTTCCGCCCACTTCGAATAGTTTCATCAAGTCGTACTGCAGCGAGGATTAGGCAGCGTCTATATTGAAAATTGGTGGGCCACGCACATATTGTCCGTGAATATCACCACAGACTACAGAGTCGTCAGAAAACTGGCGCCCTTGATAGATTGGCACAACACACCGGTGATCGGAGCATCAACGTTCAGGACGTTGGATTCTCGGCGCAGGATCTCGGTGCCTTTGGCCAAGATGAAGAGGGCCTGTTCCTCGCTTACGCGGCCCTCGCGATAAAAGTGGTTTTTCAGAAAGGCGATGTCGGGCTTGGACTGGTCCGCCGAGGAAAAGAATTGGGCGGCGGTGGGGATGGACGGGGATGGCGCTTGCACCTAGAGGGACGTGTCGTGAGCATTGGGGAGGGATTTACAGAGGCAGGTGTGGCGTTTTGGGAATACACAGCCCTATCATTCCGGGCACGTTGCAGCTGTAGAGGCAGACAGGTAGCGCGGGCCCGTCAAGAAATAGCCGGGGCCTGCAGAGGCTTGACGTAGAGAACGTGGCCACAGCAGAACATAGGATTATACGCGATATAAAATCGCAAGTCCAGAATAGGCTTTATTCGAGCAGCCAGAGCCAAGCACCCTTGAATCGGATCCCTACGAAGGATATGAAAATGGATAGATGAACTCACATCCTTGATAACGCGCTCCTGGGTGCTTATAGAAGTGCCATCCTCGAGCGTATGCTGCGTATAGTCGATCTCGGGCACCGGGGGACGATTCTGGATCTGCTCGAGCGCATGGGCCAGCTGGATCGGTGCGCTTACGCTCATCGCGGCGGGCGGCGAGCTGGATAGGCTCAGGGATGTCAGCGACGACGAGGACGCGGGAGGAAAGAGGAAGAGGCAGCGCCTGTCCACTTGGTTTGGTCCAGTTTGGCGAAGACCCAATTAGGCTACCGGCGGCACGGTCACTGAAAATGAAATGCTCACGATCCGCAAGCGAGGCTGATCTGTACAGATCTCAGTCAGTCTCAGTCACGGTTGAATTGTTTCCGGCAGGAGAAATGAACGTTCATGACTGTTCATGAACGCCGGTTCGAGGAAATTTTCGTGATACGGCATTTCTCTCAACGGGCTTGCGGATGCCAATTTTTTGAGAAAAGGGCTCAGAGGAAATTTACATTAGCAGGTGAACCCCTCCGTAGACGCGACCGCATGGCAAGAATACGTCCCTGTAGTTGCGTTCGTACCGAGCGTAAAATTACTATCGAGGATTCGCAGGTCTTCGCAAGGGGCCGCGCCACTGCATTTGAGGCTCGCAATATTCGCAGCCACGATGCTCCCCTCAAGGCCGAACCAGGTGATATTACTGATCTGCAAAGTCGAGGTGTCGCACTGGCCGACAGCTCCGGAAAACGTCGTACTGGGAGGATTATGAGTTCAGACACGGCTTCGAGTTACGGAAAGTTTCTTTTCTTTTTGGACGCACCACTGTGTAATTTCGGCGGGCTGCTGTGTCACTTTTTCGAGTGTCGAATTCGTCCAAGCTACAGGGAGAATGGGAAAGAACGGTCAAGCCAGAAAACTAGACTTGAACCGACGCTCACCAATGTCGCGGACATCTGGCGGAAGTTCGTCAGCATGGATTCTCTAACATGTGCTAACCGCCACGTACATCCGATCCCTCCCCCTCCTCCATTGGGCGGGAAACCCTGCTGCACTCCTGTCCACGTCTTGATGTAGCCCACAAACCGCGTCCCGATAAATGAACAATTCCGTGTCAATACCCGTTCGACAAACTCGAATTCGCCCGGATATTGCCCAATGCTGCCGATCGCGACGCCCAGTCCGGTGTAGAAAACAGAATCTTCAATGAGGATATCGGAAGAATTCCGTTTCATCGCTATCGAATCGTCGCCGTTGTGAACCTCCCAGCGCCGGAAATTTATATGATGTGAGTTTAGTGTATCCGCGCCGTCAGTGTTGCGCGCCGGTTGCTGTATAATGCTGAGTATACTGAAAGTCCTGCCCGACGTATGGGACCCACCGAGTCGTTGGAAGTAGAACTGACAAAGATGTCGGTCATCTCGACGAAACTGGAATACGCGATGGTCATTGTCCTGGAAATTTATTGGACAATTATAAAACCTTCATGCGAAAAAAGTCATACCACATTTGAGACTGGACGAAACGGATGCCCTTGAAAGTGGAATTGTTCGTCTCCCAGATCGTCAGAGCGTGGGGGCGACCGGCGAGATTGGATACGCCTTTCGTAAAGTCGTACCTGGTTCGGTTGAAAAATTAGGGTGACGCTCCAGGGTCATACAACGCACCAGATTTGCCCGTTTCCATCGAAGGTACCATACCCATGTCCATTGAACACAATATTATTCCCTCCCAAGAACCACGCCGAACTTTGGTTTTGGTACCCAGTCGGGAGCGAGTTATTCAACCAGTACGAGATATTCGCAGCGGACCACTGCCAACCTCTGGGTCAGCAAGATAAATTTGTCGTATAGCGAGACCATACTGACAAGGAGGGTTCCGCGCAAATCGATTTCCACATCATTTAGCCCAGTCGTGTTCATTACTTTCTCGATCCAGTAGGTCTCGTTCAAAAATTCGATCTAGTGCACGCGTTTTCAGCTCAAGGTCAGTGCTATCCAAGTTTGGAGTCGGCCAACCCTTCCACCCTGCCCACACAGATTAAAGGCGTCAACGATTGCTGGGGAATCGTCTGTAAAATTTCCGGACGGATGAACGGTGCATTTATTTCCCTGCTTCACCACCAGGCCGCCGAGTGCCAGGGTTGCCAGGGAAAGAGCATGAATTGGAAGAGCGAGCATCCTAGGATGACGGCGTACACTCTCCGAGCTCCCTTATGTACCACCGCTTCGCACCCGTAGTCCCATGATCGCGTCTTCGGTCCAAAATGTCGGTTCCGACGTTCCTAGCGGCGGTCCGCTTGCCTCAAACCGGGCCGTGAGATGTCCTATGTGTCTTCCTTGTGTCTTCAGATCTCCCGTCGAGCTCTGAGTTCAACGATACGTAAGACGCGGTGTGACGCATATCACATGATCCGTGACCACAAGTCACGTCGCTTTTTCTGCTTCCGCCAACCACTGCCCAACTTGCGATTCCTTGAGATTTGACCTAAGCTTCGTACTCCAGCTGGCCCCAATCGGTTAAAAACGGACCACTAGCTCAAATGGCGCCTCCAGTGAGCGCGTGGGGCAAATGCTTCCAGTTGGCAAAAGCTGCGATCGAGAAACATGTCGATGAACACCACCGGTTTGTCTCGAGCCAAAATAACCCATTCGCCGATCACGTACCGAGCCTCGTCGATCTGGCGGCCCAGCGGCTGGCGGACTTCTCGTTTGAGGACTCCGATTCATTGAATGATATTCCGCCAATCATATTGGACTCGTATATCTGGAAATGGCATAAAATCGCATATCCGGCATTTCGACGCGGAGTGCTTCGTCTATCTTGTGCCTCAGATCTTGATCAAGAGCAGACGGCGAATTCGATCAAGGACGTGGACGAATGGTGCATTCAGAGGTCCCCCTTGGCTCGGTTGATTGCTAAAGGTTCGACAGGATCCTTTCGAACGAAAGGTGGCTCAGAGACGGCAACCACTCCCAGTGGCACCACGGTCTTGTAACGTTGGGCGATGCCGATAGTGTATTCCCCAATTCGACAGCAGGTGCTCGGCATCGTACGATTATACGGCCAAAGAGCCCTCTACCGGGCTTCGAACTTTTATGTGACGGCCGGGAGCCTCACATCACCATCCAGCCGTCTGTAGAAGCCTTCAAACGTACCTTCGAGCACATGTCGGACGGGCTGTTGAAGGGCCTGGACTGGAACAACGTCGTCGTCGCAGGCGGATTCGTTCTGGGTACCCTGCTTTCTGTGGATGCGCCCGACGGCGAGCCGCACAGAGATCCGCGCTGGAGCAAGTCCGACATCGACGTCTATATTTACGGCCTATCGCCCAGCGAGGCGAACGAGAAGGTTCTGCACCTCTTCGAGATCTTTTCCGCCAACCTCCCAGCCGGAACGCAAACGCTCGTGGTCCGAAACTGCAGCACCATCACGTTCTATGCCCGCTACCCGCTGCGGCGGATCCAGATTGTTCTCAAGCTGGTGGAGTCGCCGAAGGCTGTACTGCTGAACTTTGACCTCGATGTGTGCGCGATGGGATGGGATGGTGCAACGTTTTGGATGCTCCCGCGCGCCGCCCGGGCCCTTGAAAGTGTGTGTCGACCTCTGCCGCGGTCGGGGTCTGACTCTATGATCACCAGTGGGGTGTGGTGTTTTCACGATGGATTTGGTTAACGGGCATTATCTGTCTAATCGTCGGGCGAGTACGCAAGAGCGGTAAATATTATATCTCTCGTAGATCTCGCATCTCATTGACGTCTGTGATAGCATCTTCAAGTACGCCGACAAGGGCTACGGTATCAGGATTCTTCCGTCCTATATCACGTCTCTCGCGACTCGGGAGGCGGCGTCGGATACCAATAAACCCCGAAACCCTGTTCCCTCTGCCAGAAAGTGCCTCGATCTCGCTTCTGTCGCTGCCGAAGAGCGCGAGTGGACAACTCAAGAGCTTGCCAATTCGACGCTTGAGTACGGGCGCCCTCCGCCTCTCCGGGCCCTCATCTCTCGCGGATATCGGGCCTCGCGCTGCTTGAATGGGTTTCAAATTTTCATGCGTTGTGTAGCTCTGTGGGAACACGGACGTCGCGGCGACGTAAGGTATAAATTTGCCAGACCCGCCTTCTTCGTCTCGCTTATATCTCCGTGGATAGCATCGAAAAGGATTTTTGGGCATCTACTGGTTACCAAGACGCAGTAAGTACGTCCTCCATCATGCCTAGCACCCTCTGAGAAAGCCCATAGATGACAACGTACGATGATGCCCCACCAACCCTGCAGTAAATTCATCCCCCTTTTTGTGGGTTTACTCCATCTAATCCACGTGCAGATACAAATGGGACGAGGACTTCGATGTGTCAGAATTCCACGATTATATCGATGAGGCGAACGCTACGGAGATCGCCAACTGGACGGAGACAGATTTCGACCAGCGTCTGTTGTGGCACGGTGTGTCGGTGAGCAGCAGTGACGACGGGCTCGATGCATACCAGCGCATGACTTGCGCGCCGACGGTCGACGCCGTCCTCAGCAAGAAAAACGACATCATGCTGCAGGTGCTCCTTCCCTGCAACTTCGCCGTCTACGCAAACGACCTCGTCAGCCGGGCCCAGGACCAGGCGGGGTTGCCCGAGACAAAGCTCCTCATGCCTGCCGTCCGCGGCTTCAATTTCCTATGGAATCCGAACCCCCGCGCGGACGGGCTGTTTTTCTGGCGCATCGGCAAAGATCTTATGTGGCAAAAGCTCGACCGGCGCGTCGACGAGTGCGTATTCCAGTATACGATGCAATTTGTTCTCACGCAGCATGTAGGGTATTCGAGGTGCTGTACGCGTTCCGCAGGGTGAACGAACAGCTTCGCGATGGCGACGCTTACCAGGCGTCCCGGTTCCGCGAGGAACTTGCTCGACGCGTGGTCTATGACGAGTTTGACGCGTTCGCGCTCTGGGTGCAAACTGGAGTTTGTGCGACCTAGTTCTGGGCAGCGCTTGACTTTTCTTGGTTATCCCTAGCCGTTTTACCAGCGCGTTAGCGTCCCGTCTTACGAGATAACACTTCATCTTCTTGGTTATATATCCCATCCGGCTCGCCGCCGCCAATCGGCTTTCCTGATGCAGTACCGCGACCATCTTAACAGTGCGTGTCTTTATCTGTGACGAGTACACAGATTGCTGATACAGTGTCCAGGTGCTTCGCGTGGTGGAGGAGCAGGCATCGCGCATCTCAGACGACGAGCTTTATCTGTAGCGCTGAAGTTTTCTTGAATTTACACAGAATTTGACTGTTTGCATGAAAATCCTTGAACCTGTTGCGCTTCACTTCCGGAAAGGCAATTTTGTCGGAGGCGATCGCCTCAAAATTACGCAGCCTGTCGACCACAGAGCGAAGCGGAAGTTTGCCCAAAGGGCCACAGACTCGCCTACCTCCCTTGCGATGTGGTAAAACAGGCGAAACAGGGTATGACGCCGGACAGGGTACGGTATCGTGTGAAGATTGTGGACGCACCTGGGAAGGATGTCCCCCAGCCTGAGCGTGTCAGGCGATGCGCGATCACTGATCAGGTTAACGACTCAACCTATGCACTCAACGTCGACCAACCTGCCGCTCAACCGCTTGGTGCATTGTTGTGCTCCTCATAAACTTCAAGACGCACCTCGATTGTCCCTCTCGCGCGGGGCCTGCCTTTCTGTGTGCGCGGTAGACCGGTCAAGGGTCTATTATGTGGCGCTCTTGCTATTACCATATTTAAGCTGGACTTCCTCGATCTGCACTTCCGCAATGAATCTGCAGAATAGACTCCGCTGCCGCTATCTCAGCCTCAGAGTAGTATCTTGGCCGCGTCATCTGAATGTGGTCTTCTTCCTGTTGCAACATCTGGCCTGGCGGCCCCTGCGCGTAGCCGGGTTGTGCTTGTGGGAGTCCCTGCCCTCGCTGCCCTTGCCCCTGCTGACCCGGCTGCCCCATATGTCCCTGAGCCTGTGCCTGCGTCGCCTGTCCTTGTATCATCACCAAATACGCCGCGCGTTGCTGCAAGGCATGCAAAGTATGCTTAAGCTGCATATATGCGGTGGTCTCATTCGTCCAGTGGGGCATGAGATTCTCCATGGCTTGTCTGTCCCCTTTCTTGCGCGCTTCAGAAAGGGCATGCATGAGCGTAAGTATATTCTGCTCCATCGAACGACGCGCGTTGTGTAACTGCATCATGTGCTCTTGTGCGGACTGCACAGGGTTGGTGGCGGGAGCGAAGGCAGGCGCCGACGCTAGTGGGTCCATTTAGTTGTTCGCTAGGAGCGTTGCAGAAGGAGTAGGAGACGGAAAGACCCGTCCAGTGGCTACTTTACAAAGGGTAACTTTTGGGGCGACTCGGCGATCGAAATCCCTGCTTTGTGCTTTGTTCTTTGCTGGGCTCCAACCATACGGTCCGGAGCGTTGGTGCAAAAGCCTAAAGCTGTATGGTCTGAAGGAGATGGAATAAATAGTGTTTATTATATATCGTACCCGACACTTGTACGCTAAGCACCGAAATACACGCCGAGGACCCACCGCGCGACGTTGAAACCGAGGAGGGAGACGACGTACGCAGCGCCGAGGGGGAGCAGCGGTGCTAGCAGCAGCGTCGTGCGCGCGAGGAAGGGGAGCGCGGAGAGACCGAGGTACACGCCGTAGATGTATTGGGCGAAGCTGGGTGGACGAGTCAGCATTACTTTCAGAAACGGAAATATACGGAGCATAAGAAAAGAATGATTTGGGCACATCGTGCCCCACCAGATGAGAAAGCAAAGTGGAAGAGGGGGAGAGGGAAATAGGTCAAGAGAAGAAACGCGGCCACAAGATGCCGTCCGTCCGAGTGATAGTGACGAGAGAAAAGGGAAGATATAACGCACCCCGCAAGATACAGCGTATTACCGGCCCAGAGACAGACCCAGTTGTCTCTGCGGATGACCGGGAGGAGAAAGAGCTGGGCTAGGTAGAGGGTGAGGTAGAAAGGGAAGAATGCATTGGTGTGCACGTCAAACGTGTACCTAGAACGAATGAGATTGGTTGGATAGGAAAACGACGCGTTACGCACCCCCACTCTACAGTGTCGTGGCGCGGAGTCGGCGGAGGGTAGCGCGGACTTGGGCCGAGAGATGGTGCTGGCACGGGTGTTGCCGGCGGGAGGAGGAAGGTGCGGGATACCTGCCTGCGAGTCGCTGTTATTTCTGTTCATGAAGCGGATACGAAATGCACGCACCATAATATGGTCGATATTACGACGCCCGACAGCAAAAAGTCGCGCAGGATCATCAGCACGGCCAACTGCACTGCCTGGAGGATGCCCAGCGAGTAGATAAGGGACCACGCAAAGGCGGAAACGCAGAGACACGCTGAAATGAGGACGAGAATCGCGGGGTCGTCGCGCGCCCAGGTGTTTTTCGTTTCTGGCCATTTATTGAATTCCAAGAACACAAGACGGCCAGTTGCACCCACGCTTGTGAAAATAGACATTGCGGTAGACGCGTCGTGGGGCAATGCACAGATAAGTTAGCTGCCAGGCTGCGAGCTCAAAGTCCTGTGTCCGAGTTATAGGGTGGTTTCGAAAGCATATTTCTTGCTCACCATCTGGTGGAAGCGGTGTAGACGCCTGAATATGACTGGTATTCGGGGTGTAGATGAGGACGCCGACGACGGCGTAGGCAAGCCGCCAGCCTCAGCAGCGTATGCAGACATGGAGAGTGCCGGTAAGTCGTGGTACCGTCTCTGGTGCATGCAGTGCTCGTGGGAGTTTATTACTCTTTTCAGAATGATCGCGCAGTGATCGAGATCAGCGGAGTTGGAAATGAGATCAGCGGAGTTTAAACGCATTTGACGCTGTTTGACGCTCTTCATTCGCGCGTCTATCTTCGAATCATGGCCGACGAGAACGAGGTGCTCGACTGGGACGAGGACGACGCCCAGGCACCCCTCGGCGCCGCCACCGACGACGAGGACGCAGTTTCTCTCGGTGCCAGCGACGAGGAGCTCGATGCGCCCGACCCAGCAGCAGCGGTGGAAGAATTGCCACCGCCTTCGCCAGCACCAGATGCAGAAGATACAACACCAACCAAGCGCCGTTCTACTCCTCCTCCACGTCAGGGACGCTCAAGCTCGCGCAAGAGGGAACGTGGCGGAGACCGCGAGCGCGAGCGCCTCAGGGAGAGCAGAGACGACAGAGACCGAGACAGCAGGGACCGCGATGGGCATGGTCACCGGGAGAGAGAGCGGCGGCCACACAAGATGACTGTCGCCCAGCCTGTGACGCACGCACTCCCGCCCAAGCCAGTCACGACGGTGCCGGCCTTCATGCATCCGAGTCACCCCAGCAGCATCGAGGCCACCATGATGGCGCCCAGCAGTCTTAAAGATGCCAAAGACGGGGTGAGTCTCTTCGTCCTTTTCTTTCGTTTCTTTCGGTTTCCGGCTGTTCGCACATAGTGTGGCGTCGTTATATCTTTCGTTTTTCTTTGTCTTTTCTACTTTCCTTTGCTCACTGCTTTTGACAGAAACCGAAATCAACCTCAGCAACAACTGAAGGGGTCAGTATCTTCCTTCTTGCGCCATTTTCCCCTCCTTGTTCTTTTTTTTTTTGGCTTCATGTCATTTTGACTTTGATTCCCTGTCTGTGTACCACAGCTTTTTTGCCTCATGCGCCCTTTTCCCCTCCCCTTGTTCTTTTTTTGGCGTGACCTTTTTTACTGACGATTGCTTTCCAGAAACCAAAATCCGGCACAACTCCCAATGGAGCCGGCACTTCGCATACTAATCTCAAGAGCAGTTCCACAGACCGTGATAATTACAAGAGCAGCGGCGCAGACCGCGAGCCCCTCCCAGACGACTGGGAGGTGCGGCAGTCGCGCAACCCCAACTCCAACTCCAATTCGTCGTCCTACTACTACAACACGCGCACGCTCAAGAGTACTTGGGAACGTCCTCGCGGCGGGCCCGGCGACGAACGCGAACGCGAAAGACGCACTGGCGACGACCGGGCGCATCCGCGCTCCGACGATCGCGACCGGGCGCACGCCACACGCGGGGTTGGTGTCCTCGCCCTCCTCCCCGCCCCAGCATCTTTACCTTGCCTCTTTTCTTTCCTTCTAGCAACACCACCGCGATGGGGACGGCCTCATACAGAGCAGCAACAGCAGCGGGCACGTCGACAGTGCCCAAAACGAGGACGACGGAATGTCGTACAAGGATCGCCATTACAGACCCGAGGGCGCGCCTGACCTTGCTTCTGGGACTCCCACTGCCTCTACACCCGGGACTGACCGTAACGCACACAGTCTTGGCTCCCGACCCCTGCAGAAGTCACCCTCCCCGCCATCGCGCAGGGGGCGCGGGCGTGGACGCGGACGTGGAGATGAGAGCGGTTCCGGAAACGGCCGCTGGAGCCCGCCCCTAAATCCTAACAATATTCGTTCTACTTCAGCGTCGATGTCCTCATATCCCGACCCAACCGGAGACTTCAACTCCAAGCGGCCACCGGGATGGGACCGCGACCGAAAGTACCGCGACTCCCGCGATCCGACCCTTACTCGCGAGCAGGTGGGCCGCGCCCCGCACGACCGAGGTGATGCGGAACGTGATCGTGACCAGCGGAGTGTACAGGGACAAGGATATGGCCCAGGGCGCACAATCGACGACGGCGAGCCCCGTGGGTACCAACCGCGCTCGGGAGAGCGCGAGCGACGAGACGGCCGCGAACGGGACCGTGAACCGCGTGAACAACGCGACACCCGCGAGCGCGATGTGCCCGGCCGGGACGACCGCCCGCGCCGGGACAACGACGGCTGGCCACGGGATCGGGAACGCGACGTCCCGCCGCATCAATACGAACGGAAGCACGACTCTGCGTACGACTCGAGGAAGCCGGAAGGCGCCTACGGGCGGGACGCGCAACCGCGCAGCAACAATCTGAATCTGACGCAGACGCAAAGCCATCCTCGTGAGCGTGAACTGCCGCCACATCGCGAGCCCCCAAGCCGCGAACGCGATGCCCCACCACCGATGCACCGCGACCCACCTCGCGAGCGCGATCCCCAACCCCAGCGCAGCCACCCAATAATGTCTGCTCCCAGTACGTTGACTCTCCATCCTAAACCTACCCTCCTCCGCCTTCGCCACTCGTTCGTATTCTGCGCATATTGGTGGTGAGCGGATATAGTGTCGGCCGCACGATGGCCCGCACGCCGCATGTCCTGCCCTATGTTGGCGCATACCGCACGATGTCCACCCTTTGGCGCGCATCCCCTCCCCGTCTCCGTCTCTCTTCCTCTCTCTCGGCCCGCTGGAAGAAATAATATACTCATTGGGTTTTTCTTTTTTCTTCCTTCCTCCCCCCTCCCTCCCCCCGCTTCTGCATGAATTTACTTTTGTGCTCTCCATCTTCTGCACCATACATCCCCTTCATCCCTACCCCCTACCCATCCCTTTCCCTACCCCTTTGCATCGAGCAGGACACAGCCGCAGATCGCGCTCGCGCTCGGGATCTCCGCCCGGCGCCCAGCAGCGCAAGCGGGAGAAGACGCGTTTCGCGCCCGCGGAAGAGAAGATGGGAAGCGCGGGCTCGTCTGTAGTGGGCAGCAGCATGGTGGTCACCAGCGTGGTGCAGGCGACGACGACCGGGGAACTGGGGGTCGCGGCGGCGTTTGGGCTTGTTGCGCGGAGCGCGGTGGATGCGTTTGTGCCAGACGAGTTGCTGGAGGACGCGAAGGAGGCGGAGAAGCCCGAGCCCGAGAAGGAGAAGGAACGGGTGAGGGAGCCAGAGAGACGGAGGGAAGAGGAGACCAGTAGTCGTGGGTTTTATCGTCGATTATTTGGCCAACACTCACCGTATTGTTCTAGGTCCGAAGCGCGCGCCGCTCCCCCCGCAAACCAAGATCTTCCAGGATCAGGAGTCGAGTCGGTTCAACAAGCCGTCGGCGCACCCCCCGTTTCCGCCCACCATGCCTCCCATGTCTGCACGTTTCCCGCCGCAGGGCGGAGATCCGCCACTCGGGCCAAGGGATCCGCTGCCGCCGCCAGTAGAGCGGCTGCCCTCTGGTCCCCGCCAACAGCCAGGTCGGAGCAGGAACGCGATGCAGGTCGACACCGATATGCCGCCTCCCCGCGACGCGCAACCGCCCTCACAACCCAATTCCGCGCAGGCTCCCGCTACGACCCCGGCCACTCCAGCGGGACCTGCAGCTACCATCCGCGCTGGGTCAGGCATGTATGCGGACCGCGAGCCTGTTTCGGCCTCGGGAGACGGTGGGACTGTGCCACGGGGCCCGAGAGCCATGAACGCGACGCCGCCGACGGGATCGTATGGGTACGGCGCTTCGGGATCGGCGGGCGGATTTGAGGGCGGTTATGGGCGTGGCCGGGGACGTGACAGGTCGCCTCCGCCGCACTTGAGTGGCCACGGTGACCGAATGAACCCCCGGGGGGGAATGGGTGACGGGTATCGTGGGCGAGGAGTGCGTTCATCTTACCACATCTTTCGCCACTCGCTGATTTTCGCTTTTTGCAGCTCCAGAGAGGGGGGAGCTCGTTCGTGGCGATGGTTTCGGGATCTAATAATACACCTATTGGGAGCCGGCAACCGTCGGGTCCTCCAGTCGGTGAAGGGCGGTATCCTACTGCGTCCGGCCCACCTGCGGGTAGTTTCGAACAAGGCATCCCGGAGAGCGGGTACCGCGGAAGAGGGAGAGGTCGGGGTCGGGGACGAGGCCGAGGACACGACTTTGCTTCGGTATGTTGTGCTCTTGTTGAGGTAAACCACTGCTAACTGCAATCACACAGCCGGGGTACCACAGGGACAGCTATCGACCTGACAATGGCCCCGATACCGAGGCACCTCGTTATGGATCTCCGCCAGTGAGTTGTATACGCCAATTGCTTGCGCTAGTCGTATTTAACCATTCAAAGCCGGAACGAAATGTCTCTCCGTCATATTCGCGCTCTAAGGATCATTACGAAGACACGGTACGTGATTATGCTTTCTGATGGATCAACCCTCTGAATCCGCCCTCAGCCTCGATTCGAGTCAGAGCCAGCAAATCACAGACGTTCCACTTACACGGACAACGGAAGCCATTCCTCTTCGGCCCCACCTCCGTTGTCGAGACAGCCTTCGCAGTCGACGCTAATGACACCGAGTTGGGAATATAACGATTCGCGCCAGGACCGGCCGGAAAGACAGTCAAGACGGTCTGAGGATGGCCCTGTTTCCGTGGAAGGGGGCAAGCCTGAGCGCGACCGCTATCCGCCTGTGAATGAACCGCCTCGATCTCGCGCCAGTCTGGAGGAGCGATTGGCGCCGTCGCCGGGCGAGCACTACAGCCAATCCCCCCAGGATTCCCGTCCTACGACTCACCCGCTCCCATTGAATCCGTCTCTTCGTCGTGATACTCGCGGTAGCTATTCGCCAGAGGAACCCAGGCAATCCACCAGCCAAGGGCACCCCGAACCTTTCCATGGGCACCAGCCGCCGGAAGGGGAACGCCGTGGCTCATTCCGCGCAGACCGCGACTCCCTTCCACAGAGCGACAACCTCCTGGTCGACCGCCTTGGCGGATTCGATGATAGCGCATCTGGTCGCAAACTTGTGCGCATCCGGCGTCCGGATCCGACGTCACTCGACACCAATTCTGCGCTGCCTCTCGACGCTCCGTCATCTCATCGCGCGATGGAGGACGTTTCGTCTGAGCATGCTCCGCGGCCGCCTGGTCTGCCCAGAAGCGTGTCGCTGCTGGAGCGTTTAGGGGACGCCGGTGGTGGTGAGGAGCCGCCCTCGCTTCGCGACAGAGTCCAGATACCGAGCAAACGTGATTGGGACGATATGGGCGGGATGGACTCGAGTCCGGGTCGAGACCCGTATTTCGACGGGGACGATGATTCGGCCGCGAAGCGAAGAAGAAAAAATGGCAAGCCGAAGCGCGGGAGGAGAGTCGGCGCGCCTTGAAGGACTACGTCTGTCCGTAAAACATGCGCGTGCAACTGCTACTAAGATAGTCTCCTTTGATCTCGCTGGGCCCTGGCTCTCCTCTTGTACTCAGAATTTGTCTCTGCTTTGGTTTTTCTGTCTGAATATAGTAGCTAGACACATTTGTGTCGCCGATTTCACGAAAAAGCCCCGATTCACCTATTAACCTGGTCCTTAGTATTTCGATCATCAATGTTGTGGAGAGGAAATGTTTCAGTTTGATCACCGAGTCGCTTAAACATTCTGCTCCTTACCACCTTCATCGTGTCCTCAATCCTCTGCAGTATTTATTCTGCATCTCATTTCGGGCCCCGCCCGAATGCTCCAAGGTTCAGCCCTTTCTTGCTAACTATTTGAAACCGATTCAAAACTACAACTTTCCAGCCCTACTCGGAGCGCGACAGAATGAACCCCCGACCGGCCTCCCGAGTGCACACATTTGGGAAGACTCTTCCGCCCGTGCCAGAGAGACAATTGAGCGGCATCTCGAAGCTTATGAGGAACACCGCACTAAGCGGCTGAGGGGCGCCGTGACAGTCGATGAGGTGCCGCGCCTGGTCGACCTGATCGCGCATCGCTTGGCCATGGGGGATACGAAGACAATTCAAGAAACCCTGGCGGACATGCCTCCGGTGATCCTGCAAAATAATATCTGGAGGTGGCACGCGATACCGTACCCTGTTCTCCGTCAAACCCTGTTTCGCCTATTTCACGACGTTACAAAAGAGGGAGGCGGGTCAGCGGAATTTTCCGCTGACGTACATACTAATATAGACGAATGGTGACTTTCAATCCAAGAGACATGCTTCATCCCTGATATCCTGTAGGATCCTTTCCAATGAGAAATGGCTTCGAGATGGCGATCCAGTCCAGTGGCGACACGGGCTGGTTTCTCTCGACGATGCCGAGCACGTCTTTCTGGACTGTGTCTTGACGAAATCGGAGCGCACTATCACGCGGCCAGGTCCGCTCCCGGGGTTCGAACTGCTATGTGAAGCGCGCGCGGCAAAGATTTCAATACAGCCGTCCACTGCCATGTTTAAGCGAAATTTCTATCGCATGTCGGACGGCCTGTTGCGAAATCTAGATTGGAGCAATGTCCTCGTCGCGGGTGGGATTATCCTCGGTACACTACTGTCCAGCGACAGCTCCCCAACCTATGTGCAGGACTGGAGGTCGTCGGACATCGACATGTACATCCACGGCCTCTCGCCAGAGGATGCCAACAAAAAAATCCAACACGTCTTTGACACATTTTCCTCCAACTTGCCACCCGGGACGCGTACATTCGTTGTCAGGAACATGAAGACGATCACTTTCCATGCAAAGTATCCCCTACGCAGAATCCAGATCGTTCTCAAGCTTGTCGAGTCGCCTCTGGAGGTGCTGCTTAATTTTGACCTCGACATATGCGCGATGGGGTGGGATGGTTCAAATGTATGGATGCTCCCTCGTACTGCTCGGGCTTTAGAAAGTATGTATTGCATCACTGCCTCAGTTGTGCAACTAATGTCTCCATCGCGTCAGCTGGATCTAGTGTGTTCACAATGGATCTGGTCCGCGGACATTATCTCTCTGCACGCCGTGCAAGTCAACCGCAACGGTGGCGTGAACTCGTCTATTTACTAACCACCTGCTCATTCTTGGTGTCCAGGGTGTTTAAATATGCCAACAGGGTACTAGCCTCTCTTTAGTTCGAATTTCGTACTCATTCAGTGAATTCCCAGGGATATGGCATACGATTCCTCCCATCGTACATGGCAGCTCTCCAGCGCCTCTTGCAAGTTCCCGAATCTGGGGGACCTCCCGTCCCACTTGACATGGTAGGTATAGCTGACGACACTCGATGCTGGATCGACAAATGGCTGGCAAGAAGCTTCCACTTCCCGCTTCACATGGGCACTATTACACCGCGCTCGTTGCCCGGATACAGTTTGAGTGGATTCGCGATGTTCATGCGCCATGTCACCCTGTGGGAGATGGGGCAGTGCCGCCGCTTAAAGTGAGGAGGCATCTTTTCAACCACATTCGTCTACTAAACACTTTTCAGTGTACGCGATGATTGGGGACCAGGGGCGTCTTCTTACGAAGAAAGAGTGGGGTTTTCTTGTTTGGGTTGCAACACTAGTGCTCACTATACTTTCTTTAGACTGAAGCCGCGACATCTCCCGATTCCGAGTAATAACCCAACTAACCTCCATGCTCCAAATATTAATTTCGCCATGTCCAGGTACCCTTGGGATACCGCATTTTCCTTCACGGGCTATCGAGCCCATATCAATCAGTTAAATGCCGCCGAAGTCGACAGATGGGTTCGGTTCGACCACATCGAGAGCTTGCTCCAGCACGGTGTCACATCCAGCGCTCAAATCTCCGATGCCGTCCAGCGCATCGCGTGCGCGCCGACTCTCGAGATCCTACTCCACAGCGGATTCGACATCTCCCTTCCCGTCATTCTGCCTTGTGATTTTGCTGTCTATGCGAATGACCTGGTCAGTCAGGCGCAGGCCGCCGCCGGCTTGAAGGAAACGAAACTTCTAGAGCCAGCTGTCCGTGGCTTCTTCAACCCACTTGGCTCTCGAGGGCAGGACAAGGAGGGCTTATTTTTCTGGCGGGTTGGACGGGAGCTCATGTGGCAACAACTTGACCGCCGCATCGATGAGTTCGTGTCTCAACTATCAGTATCCCGATTTCGAACCCTGACATCGTTGAACAGAGTATTCGAGGCACTTCATGCCTTCCGCCGGGCAAACACGGAGGTCGACGAGGAACATCAGGCGAGCCGCCTTCTTGTCGAGCTTTCCAAACGCGAATTGAGAGGAGAGGAAAGCGACGAATTCCTGGCGTTCGTTCAGTGGGTTGGTAAAGAGCCCATACGCCTGGTGATCATGGCTGAGCAACCTGAATTCCAATGATCAACGATTCTGTTCCACGACCATGAGTACAACTCACTCGGACTTGCTGTCGGCCCACCTCGGACCTCGGACCTCGAAGTACACATTCAAGACGAAGTAGAGTCGAATCATTATTTTTGGGGACGGAAATCCTGGAACTACTCCTGTGCTATCGCTCTCCGTTCTCATACAAGTGGCTCTGTCTGGAGAGACTAGCTTGAATCTGGACCGTCGACGTTCAACTTTTGAACATACACTGCCACATTGATTGGATCATGATCATCGATGCGAACAATTTCAACCTGGACAGCATCACGGAACCAAAACGGCAGAAGGTCAATTCATTTAATTTTCCGTTTCTCGCGAACCTTCAGCAATCATGCGGCCGACGCGGTTTCCAGATATTGTAAGTTAGCCCTAATGTAACCCTTCCCTAACCTTTCCGACCCTGTCCTCTCTGTGGACCTCGGTGGCCACGGCCAATGTGGATCATCACCGGTTGTCATGCGAGCGCCGCTCCAGCATATGTTTCTCTCGAGTGCCCATGCGCCGTCAACGCTCTCCCCATCTCTGATAATTCCGAGAAGCAGCTTGGCAGCTTTATAAGAGATACCTATTTCGACAATATTTAAGGTTGCCTGCTGCTCCCTCACCCCGCAAACATGATTTATCCTCTATCCATCTCACTCTTCCTCGTCTCCGGCTACCACGCCCTAGTGTCTGCTTCCGAACCGGTGGTCGCAGCCCCGCAAACGATAAAGCTTCAGTCTCGGGTCGCGCCCAAAGAGGCGACACTGAGACGGCGGGCACTCAACCCCGTCACGGTTCCTCTTGCTGATTTCTTTTTGGGCACAGACCTTCAGTGTGTTTCTTTTCACTCTGTGATACACGAGGAGGTGTGAATGTCTCACTACAGATGGTTTGGGAACATTTCTATCGGCACCCCGCCCCAGGAACTCAGCGTGGTATTTGATACGGGCTCGACCGAGTTGGAGGTACAATCCACTCACTTTTCGGGATGCATATATTAAATTTCAAATGCAGATTGCGTCGACGATGTGCGACAGCTCTTGCGACGCCCAGGCTAAGTTTAACACCACGAAATCCTCGACGTTCGTCGATAAGAAGACCACCAGCTCCATCACCTTTTCGACCGGTATGTCTTCTCGCTCAATCATACCGATCATCTCCAACACTTCTATTTGCTGTCTAGGCGTAGGCGTTGACCCTGTGGTCGGAGCTAATTACAAGTACGTTTCATTGTCGAGTTTCCGAGCTGATCCAATAAATTCCAATCGGACTGTTAGGCTCACTCTTCGCGCTGCTCAAGACACGATCACCGTCGGAGGGTTGGTTGCGAAGAAGATGCCCATAAAGCTCATCACCAAGCAGACCGCCAAATTTGAAATAAATCCATTCAGCGTATGTTCCCTCTGTTCGTTGGATCACGTACTTCCTGCTGAACAAATATATAGGGCATACAAGGTAATCCCCTCGTCTGTTGAATCCATTACTCCCCGCTGAACAAAGTATAGGCATGGGCGCACAAGCTCAAGGGTTTTTCGGTAGTCTCGTAGACCAAGGCCTTCCATGTGAGTCGTGTTGAAGCTGGGCTAAGTTTAGTTCTGTGACGCTCATCTGTCTTCCCAGCTTTATTCAGCTTGTTCGTGACGCCCCAAGCGGTTGGTGGCGCCGAATTGACCGTGGGTGGGATTGACAAGTCTAAATTCAACGGTCAGCAAGATTTACTACTCCTGCCTCTCTGCGTGTCCTTATTCGAATGGCTGAATAGGAAGCCTCACATACGCTCCGCTCGCTGATGCCGGCTCTACTACTTGGTCATTGACGTCGCCGACAATCTCCGTGAATGGCAAGACCACCTCGGTGTTGAAACAAACCCGCGACGTTATATTCGACTCCGGTACTTCGAACATCCTCTTTTCCACTGATACCGCAGAGGTGCGACGCGTTCGAGCTGCACAAGTACTACTCACTAACTCGATTGTAGGCCATCTACGCCCTCATTTCTCCGAAAATCAAAGCTCACGCCGCTGAGCCGGGGACCTACGGCATTGCATGCTCTCTGATCCCAACCCTTCCGGCGGTTATCGACATTGGCTTCACAGACGAAAATGGCAAACCGTTCAACCTCTCCATCCCAAGCAGCGAATTGAGCGTTGGACCCTTCGCCGACTCGCCCACGACTTGCCAGACTCTGATCAACGCATTTGATGGTCTTGATCTCGTCGGCGGCAGCGTCTTGAAACACTATTATAGGTACAGTGGTCCCTGACCCTCATCATGCCAGACTTTGAAAGCCTTTTGTAGTGTCTGGGATGTGGGTTCGCAACGCATGGGTTTCGCGGCGGTGTAGTACAAGTAGAATCATGTAGACTCAACAATGAACTGTATCAAATGTCAGCGGGCGGAGATAAACATATTTATTGTATTGTTGCGGCCTTCAGTCAAGGAAGGGGCGTTGCCCCCACGAACGGCAGGATCACAATGCGTTCGGGATCCCACTAATAAGTCAATTTCAGGACACTTGGAGGGAAGCGAAAGCAAAGCAGACGCACTACACCAGATGTGTAATAAATATCGCTTTCGATTATCTTCTTCACGGTTTCGATATTTTCGGCCTCGAAGATAAACATGGAGCCAATCTAAGGAATCATCAACGAATTGCATGGGCTCGTATTGAAGCAATGCGACTGACCATCTTCTTATCTTCGAACAAGAGCGATTCCGGCGTCAACAACGCACCAGCGATCCCTGTAAGATACCTGGAATTAGGCCGGGGCACTACCGATCGTACAAGGTAATCACGGATAGATCCATCGTTAACAGCCTGCTTTGCGACTTCGAGATGCTTGCTCCGAACGGAAAGCCGACGCGCAAAAGCATCAGGATCGGTCTTGTCGGGGGCGTGAACGAAGAATCGAGGCAGGGCGGGGCTTGCTGAAGTGGACATCGTTCGCAAACCTCTAAGAATCCGAGTGCGGTAATTTGCAGACAAGCCCTGCATGAGTCAGGTTTTGACAACGTGGGAAGAATACGGCAATCGAGGTTAGGGTTTGTGTGATCGCTCGTCTGCTTTTTCTCGTTGCATATGCTGCAATTTCAACGAACAGTATAGCCTTAATAAATCTGGGAAGAAGGCCGTTCCCTCGTACTACGTCTTTCAGGACTGACGTGCCGTCTCGCGTTTCAAGTCGATGGAATCATATCCGGCGCAAGGGAAAATCGAGGGACTGGAATTACATTCACCCAAACACAGAATGTTTCGGGGGCTCGCTTGTCGACCTCGACTCTGTCGAATATCCTCAACTTCCTTTTTTGGAGCGAGGCGTTGTTTGCGTGTATTGTCCGGTTGCGCCATCAATCCCACGCTAACGTGGTTTTCAAGTTTGAACCACTATGCATCCCATTTCCATCGCGTACGTTTCCTCCCCCTGATCTTGGCTTGGCTCACGAAAACCCAGCATGATTACCGACTTCTTCCATCCAGCTGTGGGCGGTGTCGAGAATCATGTCTACATGCTCAGCGCCAATCTCATCCGCCGTGGTCATAAGGTAGTCTGTGGTCCAGCCTCTGTCGTGAAAGTTAATGCTCTCAGGTAATTGTGATAACACATAGCCACCAGCCCGATCGCGTTGGTGTTCGTTGGCTCGTCCCGTCTCTCAAAGTGTACTACATACCCTTCGTCCCCATCGCATCCTCCGCCACGCTCCCCCAATTCTTCACCTTCCTACCATATCTACGGACGATTCTAATTCGCGAACATATACATTTAATCCACGCCCACGCGAGTCTTTCTGCTCTCGGGCACGAAGGCATCCTCCATTCCCATTTCTTGGGGGTACGGACCGTCTTCACAGATCACAGTCTGTTCGGATTCGACGACGCAGCAAGTATACTCACAAATAAACTAATGGCCGGGACCCTCAAAAATGTGGATGCTGTGATATGTGTTTCCCATACAGGGTAAATATGCACCATTTTTTTCATCCGCCATTGTTGACTGAGATCTGTAGGCGCGAAAATACTGTCCTCCGTGGAGAATTGTTTGAGAAATCGGATGCAGATCCTGAAGTGATTTCCGTACGCGACAGCGTATATGTCATCCCGAATGCCCTGGTACCGGAGCGATTTCAACCGTCACCGCCTGAACCCAGTGAAATTAGTAAGTTGTGGTTTTTCGAATTGATATCTCTCAGTTGACTTCCAGTACAGTCACCATAGTGTTTTTGTCTCGATTCGCGTATCGTAAAGGTATCGATCTTCTGGTCGCAACAGCTCCACGTATATGTGCCGCCCATCCCAATGTTCGGTTTATTGTCGGTGGCGATGGCCCGAAGCTCATTGATATTCTCCAAATGCGCGAAAAGTATCTTTTACAAGATCGTATCAAGCTCCTGGGGCCAGTGCGTCATACCGACGTTCGCTCGGTAACTTTTCTTGTCCGTATCGCGGCGCGCTGGGACTGATTTGCTATAGGTTCTTATACAAGGATCAATTTGTATGAACACTTCCTTGACAGAATCCTTCGGTATCGCTATTCTTGAGGCAGCGTGCGCCGGTTTATACGTCGTCTCTACTCGAGTAGGGGGCGTCCCTGAGATCTTGCCTAAAGACATGATCAGTTTTGCCAGTCCTGACGAAGATGGTACGAGTTCCGTCCATCCAATTTGGTTCGCAAATTCGATCTCTTCCATCCAGATGTATGCCGCGCGGTGGGGGAAGCGATCAAAATCGTTTCGGAAGGGAAGCACGACCCACTGCTCGCCCATGAACGTATCAAGACGCTGTATGACTGGGTCCAGGTCACAGAGCGGACGGAGGCTGTGTACGATGCTGTTCTCAAGTCGCCCCAAATGGAATTGTGGGAACGGATCCAGCGGACGATGCAATTGGGCCTCTTCGCAGGTCCAATATACACCATCATCCTCATCGTAGATTGCCTCTTCTTCTTGCTGCTCGAGTGGTGGATGCCACGAGAAGACATGGATTTTGTTCGCGAGCATTGGAACCAGGACATGTTTGCCGAGGTTGGTTTCTTGCTCACGAATGACACCGAATGTACGCGCTCACAATCTGCCTAGTTGTCGCGGAAGGCTTCTTCTCGGAGAGTGGATTAGATTATTTGTACAACATTCGATGATCGCGATCCCGCCTTATCCCGCATTGGTAAGTCGATACCTGTTTCTTAGTGGCTCCATTGACCACTATCCATAGATGCCAAGACATTGTGATGAGCTGCGGTCAGGTATATCGCCTGGCGTCCAGTATTTCGCAGCCGCTCATCGTTGACGTCGATAAAATCGCCACAATGCGGAGCTGCGTGGATATTGAACATCTCCCGTATGATTGCTGCGCTCGGGGATCCGGAGCGCTTTTTAAAATGCAAGTACCATTCCCAAACTCAGGACGTAGTGTCCGGCTGGTACGGACAGAATGCTAAACTCTGCGGGCTCCATCGGGCTTTTTCCTCTCCGGGACTGAAACAACAAGTTGCTCCTTTCGTGTTACGACGCTTTGCTTTTCATTTCCCCTGTACCCCATTGTGTTAACAGTTTCAGATTGCGTGATTCTTTTTGGTTACTGACTTGCACGTTTACATCTAATCGGGTAAACCTAAAGGCGTACTTTGTCGAACAGTGCCCTGAACTGATCCGGCGAACGTGTTTCTGGTTCCGCGGGATGAGCTTTAACTGAGTTTTGAACCCGTCTCCAACTTAACTCAACATCCAATCTGTGTCGCCGGGCGTTCGACGGTCCACTTCCAATCCGTTTTGCGCCTCGCAATTATTGTTCTGCGATGAAATTCGATTTTCAACTCGATCTTGGAGGCTTATTCAATTTCGAGGGACAGGAGGTACGCGCTTGAATTGACATACTGACCTTAAGTATTAGGAGGATGCAAACCCGAGTAGCTTCAACAATAAGTGCGTCGCCGGCGGCATCCCAATTAGGTACTTTCACATTTCGGTTTGATTGTTCTCTGACCCACTGCTTCACGGCGCCTATTGTCCCGTATTGTAGAATCTCGGCGCCGATCTACTGATCACGATCGCGCGGGAGGGCGCGTCCGAAGGCTTGAGAACGGGAGGATCAGCGGTGAGCCAATTGGGGCAGCGATTTGATGATCTGATCGAGGAAAACAATAAGGACTTGAAATTCGTTACTGTGAACAATTGAAGGTATGATCACCTATGGCCTGGCAGATGAGACGCACAAAAGCAGGTGGTCGCATTGCTATAAGGCTCAATCACCGATTCTTGTCGCCTATCTCGCACCCCCGCCTTTCTTCCGGGCCACCAATTCCTTTCTCAGCCTTTCCCCTCTACTGTGTCGCAAGACAATAACAACGCTGACACCGGACTTAAAAACCGCACCCTCCACCAGGATCAGAACCCTTCCCAGCCCAAAATGCCCCGCTGCAGGTCTGGCGCCTCCATGTCATCTTCCCCCCCTTTGAAACCCTCCGACCCCATTTCCACCTCGTCCTTGTTCACGCCCCGAGCGTTCCCGCCTCCTTCTTTGACCGACGTGCCTGTCGAGTATATTATCGATCAACTCCATAATCTTGCGTCGAACTATTGGGATAAACCAGATACGGCTGACTGCACTATCGGTATGTCATTTTATTTGCTACTTGACTCGCTCAATCTGACCCCGCGACAGTTATTCCAGTACCACACCCACGCGGGAGAGCTGGTTCCACTTTCTCCGCCGACATGCCCGCCTTCTCGATGTCCAGTGACTCAGGCTTGGGCCGAAGGGTCACAGAGCCTGCCTTGAACACTGTTCCTCGAATATCTCTGAAGGTACAGCAATCGTTATCCTTCCCACCGTGTCTGGCTCATTCAATCCCTTCTCTCTAGCTGCACATGGATTACTTGTCTGCGCACTCCACTTTCCTGCGAGGGTTGTTCAGCGGCGCCTCTTCACTCGACCTGATCAGCAGCGCCGCCCTATCCCAGGCGCCGTCACGGCCTAGTCCCTCAGGGCAGTTTGATGTCCCCGAGAACCGTCTCCCGCGTCTCATGCCGTGCTCCCCCGACCACCCCATACTCTTCCTTCCCGTCCCCGACCCGTCTTCCGTTCACCTCCTCGTGCACTGGATGTACTTTGGCAGCACATCGTACATCGAGGACAGCCTGAGCGACGGCTCGATCGAGTGGGAGGGCATCGCCCGGAACGTCGAGTACCTCGGACTGCCCGCGGACATCAAGGTGTTCCTCGGGCGATGGTACGGGAAGTGGCTTCACGCCGAGCGCGGGGGCCGGTACGGCTCCGACGACGAGGAGGTCGTGGAACCCGACTCCGACGACGACAACGAGACTGTATATTATTCCGACGACGAGGACCAGTCTGACGACGCCGCGGACACGTCGCCGCCGCCTGCGAGCGTGGATTTGAACACTGCATTGGCCGCTGACGACACCGCCTCTGACGATGGCCTCAAACGAGGCAGGACTAGGACAGCCCGGCCACTCTCCACGTCCTCCGCACACAGCGTATGATCCGCCTCCATCTCATCTCTCTCGCTCTCTCTCTCGCCCAATTGGGCACTGCTTATGGCCGCAACTTCGCGGCACCCGACCTGTATATTCGCGCCTTCGCACCTTCGCAGTTATCATTATTCATTCTGCCCTGTACCCCGCCTCCGGCAACGTATGCCGCACCACGCTCCTTCCATTCGATCTTTGAGCGCAGTCTCATCTCAATGCATCGCGCTACGAGAACTACTGCTACGATAGCCGAGCTTAATTTCAGCCACGCACGTCACCTCCTTCAGCACCTTCAAGGTGTTGTCGACACGTACGATAGCCAGCCAGCAGCATAAACTAAATTAACATAAAGATTAAAATTGCGGATATTTTCTGCGCTGTAACTCGAGATCAGATTGTATGCTTGTAACAATAAGGTTTCCCCAAGCACACGAGGCTCGCGTGGACGTACTTGGAAATTACCCATTCCATCTGATCATGATCCGACTTGGCGACAAAAAGACAATAAGATTCGGCCAGCAGCAAGATGGGTAACCAATGGGTAACGAAGATGGGTAACGACCAAAGAACAAAAGACAAGGAAGAGTGCATTCGTGCGTGTAAGACTTTGTCAGTTGGCAGTGTGATCATGCTGACAGCTCCACGCTTGCTGTTGCAGGAGAACGCGAGGAGAAGATAGGTATATGCAGATGAGACGCGGTCTCGGGAAATGGTTGCTCTCGTTTGTGCAATGGGGGACTGACACCGAGGGAACGAGTCATTGGATGTCTGGAGACTCATGGCTACTTCATGTCCTGCCGTGTGAGCGCTGCTGGCTGGGCCTGGAGAAGGTGAATAGGTTCTTTACAAGTCGATACGAAGCGATCTATACAAGCGGTCTGCAAGTCTAAGCTTGAACCCATCGTGCGAAGGCATCGAACTCGTCGTACACTTCGCGCCGCGCGAGTTCTGCACGCAACCGAGACACCTGCATGGCACCGCTATCGCGAAGCTGCTCGTTGACCCTGCGGAATGCATGGAGCATCTCAAACACCCTGCGCATCGCGGACAATGGGATCAGTTACCCGTATGCTCAGTAAAGAACGAAAAACGCACTCATCGACCCGCCGGTCAAGTTGCTGCCACATCAGGTCCTTCCCGATGCGCCAGAAAAACAAGCCGTCTGTTTGGGGATCGGGATTCCCAAGGAAATTGAAGCCATGCACCGCAGGCATAAGGAGCTTCGTCTCGGGTAGCCCCGCCTCCGCCTGCGCCCGGCTCACGACGTCGTTCGCGTATACGGCGAAGTCGCAGGGAAGGAGCACCTGGAGCATGATGTCTTTTTTCTTGGTGAGGAGGGCCTCGACGGTCGGTGCGTACACCATGCGTTGATAGTCTTCCATATCTGGACAATCTTCGATGAAAAACACACCGTGCGCCACCAGGCGCTCGTTGACATCTGTCTCCCCCCAGTTGAGGATCTCGGCGAGGTTCAATCGGTCGATATAATCCCGGAATGTTGCAACGTTGAACCGGTCGTCCCACCTATACCTATGAGAGACTGTCACGAATGTCCAGCTCAGAAAAGCAGATGAGTTACTCTGGATGTGGGGCATCGTCATAGGTTGTCATCTACAGGCTTCCGTCAGAGATGGAGTATTATTGGCAAGGGAGACTCACCGCATCCTGGTATCCCGTGGATGCCAAAAATTTATCATCGAGCCTATTGGTATGTTAGCAAGGTGACGAGTGTGGGTTCTACATAGTTGAGTCCTACCCGATGATGCCGCGTTGTCCCAGCGACCACAAAGTTGCATATTGCACGAAAATCCGGAGCCCGTTTAGGCAGCGGGAAGCACGATGCCCATCAGGCAGTAGGGCACGCACAGACGGAACGAAATCCTCCGCGAGCAGATCATCCACCGCTTGGGTCATCCTGTCGCGTTCTTCATGGGCAACAGAGATCAGGTCAAGAGATTGGTTGCTTTGAGTGCTTCTTTGTCCAGTAGCATCGGGAATCAATCTTTGAGTCGCTAGAGACGAGATATGGGAAGGAAGGATCCTGATGCCGTAGCCCTGAGGTAGAATCATGAGTGGCAGGAAAAGTGGGGGAGCCTGAGGGAGAGCAGGACCTTATCGGCGTACTTGAAGATGCTACGCACATCCGTTAACAAGCGGCACAACTAAAAAAGGGTCAGGGCTTACCGCTCCTGCGTACTGGCCCTGCGATTCGACAAATAATGCCCGTTGACCAAATCCATCGTGAAAACACCGCACCCCGCTGATAATCACGAAGTCAGACCACGACTGCGGCAGAGGTCGATACGCACTTTCAAGGGCCCGGGCGGCGCGCGGGAGCATCCAAAACGTTGTACCATCCCATCCCATCGCGCACACATCGAGGTCAAAGTTCAGCAGGACGGCCTTCGGTGACTCCACCAACTTGAGGACGATCTGGATCCGCCGCAGCGGGTACCGGGCATAGAACGTGATGGTGCTGCAGTTTCGGACCACGAGCGTTTGCGTTCCGGCCGGGAGGTTGGAGGAAAAGGTCTCAAAGAGGTGCTTCACTTTCTCGTTCGCCTCTCGTGGCGATAGCCCGTAGATGTAAACGTCGATATCGGACGCCCGCCAGCGCGGATCTCCGTGCCGCTGGCCGCCGAGTATGCCCACAGAAAGTAGGGAACCTAGAACGAATCCGCCAGCGACCAGGACGTTGTTCCAGTTCAGGCCCTTCAACAGGCCGTCCGACATGTACTCGAAGCTGTGTTTGAAGGCTTCTACGGACGGTTGGATGGTGATGTGAGGGTCCCGCTTCTCGCATAACAGCTCCAACCCCGGTAGAGGGCTTTCTGGCCGTGTAATCGTACGACCAGAAGGATCTGCGACCGTGCTCGGGAATACACTGTCGGCGTCGCCCAGCGTTACAAGACCATGTTGCCAATGAGTATGGTTGCCATCTCGAAGCCACCTTTCGTTCGAAAGGATCCTGATCATGGCCCGTCAGCAATGGTCAGAATAACAGCAGGACCTCCGCACCATTCGTCAATATCATTGCCCAAATCCGCCCTCCATTCTTGATTGACAAATCCAGGATCAAAGGAGAGACGGCTTAGTCCGCGTCGAAAAGCTGGATATGCAATCTTGTGCCATTTCCAAATATACGAGCCCAAAATAATCGGTGGAACGTCATCCAATGAATACGAGTCCTCCAGGGAGAAATTGGCCAGTCTTTGCGCTGTAAAATCGACTAGGCGCGGTACATGATCAGCCAGTGGGTTATTTCGCTTCGAGACAAACCGCTGGTGTTCGTCGACATGTTTCTCGATCGCCTCTTTTGCCAATTGGAAGCAGTTGCCCCACTGGCTCACCGGAGGCGTTCGGGCGGCCATTTAAACCGAATGAGAGCTTGGATCTCCCAAAACCAATTGTAGCCTTCAGACGAAAGAATATCCACGGATGGCAAAGTAGAATCGGACTGAGAGCAAAAGTGGTTCGGTCCAAGACGCGGTGTGACCGTAAGCACGTGGTTTATGTCACAATCGTACACGCGTCCATCAGTCACTGTGGCGCCAAGCCATCATTGTCTGGAGCCTTCAGCATGTCAGTTGCCGTCGGGTCCCACCCATTATTGAACGTACGCGGCTCTCTTCGAAAGCTTTCATGTGGCTTATGGAAGATTCCAGACCCGTCCTGATTTTGTTCAAAATGAACCGCAGGCCGCAAAGGCAGAGAATATGGCGCGGTTCTACGAAGCGATACTTAAGTCGCATGATGAATCCCCGGAAATGATCTATGTGAAGGCTCGACTTGCATACTCTTACATCTCCCTCGGCGCGACCGGAAGCGCTATCGAGCTTGCACAAGAGGTATGACTCGATCATTCGCACCAAGCACGGTGATTGAGGCAATTCCAACCCAGATTCAGGCCCAACTGGCTGATATGGACATCCAGGATGTCGAATTTGACTCCCTTCTCGACGGATGGGATGCTGAGTTGGAGGCGGAGGCCGTTCAAGCTGCAGCGGACGACATGTCAGCGAACAGTGGGAGTGTACACTAGGACTGACGAGGCCGACCCACTAAATCTTCTTTTGCAGCCTACCAGGCCTGGACAGCGACGAAGAATCATCCATTCCCTCGTATATCTATCCTGCCGGGCCACGATGCTCTCAGGTCCAGATGGCAATCCATGTTCAACCATGGCTCCGAACAGTATCGTACCGGGCTCGCGATCGCCAATGCCATCGAGACGAATCATATCGAAGGCACCTTTCTGATTACCGCGAATGTAAGTCCAACGACGCGGGAGACTCATCAATTGACGACGTCTAAGTCAGCGCAAGACCTGATTCGTCATGGCGTGGCTCAAGCAGTTGTAGAAGCGCAACACCAAAGTGAGATCCAGGAGCCCAGTGTAATCAGGAGCATCGTGAACGACACTCTTGCTGTGAGTCATAATACCTTGTCTGGCTCTGGTGCGAGCGTTTCATTTTGCCCCAGGCGTACGAGATCGCCGCCGGTGTAAAAACCAACTACTTGAGCGCCGACAAAGTCTCGGAAGTTCATTCAAGGTTGATGGAAACGGCGCGATTCCACGGTTCACACTACGTCCCCCCTGGCGACACGCGCACGGTAACTCGCAACACTGTGTTTGTTAACACGCCCACCGGGCGCGTCAAGTTCTGCCCTTACACTGCGGTGGACTCGGAGCTTGTGGTGATATGCCAATCTGCAAAGGTCGGACATACAGAAGTCCAGTGCAGATAATTTGACGCATTGTCAGGCCTATATAGACAAGAACGCAAACCCGTTTGCTGTCGCGAGCTGGCTGCATCTAGTATTGGCAAGATGCCATCCATTTGATGTAAGTGGCCGCTAAATATGGTAGGCATACTACTTACAATCCGCAGGACGGAAATGGGCGAGTGACAAGACTGGTGGCCTCAATCCCGTTACTTAGAGCCGGGTATCCCCCCATCTCTATCTCACTTGACCAACGCAGCGACTACTTGCAGGCCATCAACAAGGTGGATCCGTCTTTCTTTGCGAATGCGACCATATATGCTCACACGTAGCGTAGGCATATGACGGGGACCATGGCCCTTTTATGCAGTGCATCCTCGATGGCATGGTGGCCATGATTGAGAGGGTTGAACAGTTGAAGGTTTGAGCATCGGAGTCTAATTGCGTGTACCGCTAGGCAAAACAAAGTGTCCAAGGTCTCCTGATATCGCGATGTTCACGAAGAAGGCAGAGCGCGATAGGTCAGTTCGAATTCAACTCCGAGTCAGCAAATTGAGGAAGCGCGCTCGGTCCAGAATGAAAATCCGAAAGGACCGGGAGCTACGCAAGGCCGCCGTAAACGAAAACCGAACGGAAGTTCCGAATCAAATATGAGTACAACGTAATGGGGGAAAATAATAGCAAGTTGAAAGTTCACTTTCGCCGGCGGCAAGCCGGCGGTGTTCGATTTTCAACCACGTGCTGACAACTCAATCGCTGCAAACACTCACCTTGGCTCCTAATTGCGCTGTTTTGCACCAGCGTTCTAACATTCTGGCCGTAAAGATATTACCTCGTCCAGCCAGACTCTGTGGCTAACGAAGCGGTGGAGACACCCCTGAATTCTTCCACTAGCGCCACTCGCCTGGACCCTAGCTCAAGCTCTCATGAAACCTTTCCGCTTTCTGACTTTGCTATGTGATAGTCACCGGACAGATCCGTTCATACTATGTGGGACCGAGACAGATCCGTTCATGCTATGTACACGCCTCCGTTACCGCCAAGAGATCTTTTGTTGTGGAGCAAAAATCTATCTCTTGGGACGGAATGAATTTGTGGGTCTTCTAGGACGCGGCGCTTGTCTGGAATATCCCTATCAATCCTGGGCACGTTGACTGTAATCAGTTTTTATTCAGTTTATTCCGAAGAGCTTGGACCGTTGGCGCTCTGCACGTCCGTTGAACCCGGGTTTCAGATGTTCAACAGTCACAGGGTGTTCTGGTAGGAGCTGGATCGTTGCATTCTGACGAGACTTACAGAGTGCCAATACAAAACTCCACGAACAGATGAATGTTTTGTATTCGGAGGAACATATTTTCAAACTGGCATATTGCGGATGCAATCCACTCCTTGTGAATCCATACAATGCACAAGCACAACTTGTGTGTCTTCTCCCGCGTATAATATATACGTCTAAATGACTTCCACAGATGAATGTTTTTTGTGTCCGTAAGAACATAATTTCAAACTGGCACATTGCGGATACAGTCCACTCGTTGTGAATCCATACAATGCACAAACACGACTTGTGTGTCGTTTCCCGCGTATACTATATACGTCTAAATGACTTGTATCTTTTCCCGCATTGGTATATATGTATCCAGGGTCATCGGTTGAATCGCTGAATATTTGAATCTATGTTTGTATCGCAGAAACGAGTATAAAGGGGACTGTAAAGTCCTCGCAATTCTTCACGATCCATCCAAACTCGCAAGAATTCCAAAGACTCCAATAGTGAGCTCCTCTGCCGTCGAGATACCTTGACATTTACAAGTTTACCTGGACCCTTAGTGCAATTCTCCGCCTTCTTCACCGCCCTCGTTATGGCTGCCGCTGCGCACAACGTCGCCGGTGCCACGGTCCAGTTCTCTGGTGAGACGGGCTGCCGCTCGTTCTCCAACACCTATCAAGGAAGCTGCAACTTCTGCTCCGACCCCCCTGGTGGTAAGCCGCTGGCATATGTACACAGTAGTAATTTGTCCTTTGACTCGGACCGCCTCCAGATTTCGCGTCGGTCCTGTTCTCGGGCATCGATTCGTCCAACCGCGTCACGATTCATAACCAAGATGGCTGCACCTCCGCATCGCAGGTGGGCCAAGGCTTCGGTCCCGCCTGCTGGAACAAGGGCGCCACGGCGATCCGTTCCGCCTGGGTCGCGTGCCCCGGAGCCCGCGCTATGTGAGTGAGCTCCAAACGCTGAGAGCAATAGTGCTTATTTAATGTGCAGAGTGCCTGGAGGTAACCAGACGACGGATGAGGCCACCATCGCCGAATGAGTGCACTACAATGTGCTAAAGGCCACAGAAGGTTCTCCTGGGTCTCAGTTGCTTGTGTGAATGTAAAGTATTAGCTTTTTAGCAATCAAGTTATATGATGGTCGAGAAAATTGGGGGCTCTGAGTTTGACAGATAGCAGGCGTTGAGAGAGACATACGCCGACAGGACACAACAAAGCGCCGTGCAGGAGCAACTTCGAATTCCTCAACCGTTCGAGGTAATTGACAGTGTTGGACATTTGTGATTTCCGGGAAAAGTGACGGCATAGTGGATTTAAGGTTACCATAACTTACAGAAAAGATCCTACGTCTTGGTTTCGGGAAATTGTAATGAACCAAAGGTTGAACATTGTAGATGTTTATTTGGCGTATGATGGGATCACACGCGCTATCTTATCTTTGCTTCCTCCCATCACTCCAGTCGTCTGGTGGCTCCGGCGCTGCTAAGTTAGCTCCTCAACAACCTTAAAGCTTCGCGGTGCCGCGTTCACTCAATCCTTTCGGGTTCTGCGAACCAAAGAACGACGCTTGGCTCTCTCTGGCTTAATGTTTCTGCTGATTATATTTTGCTACTAGTAATCAATGCCGCCGAAATCTATTATCTTTGAGACACGGGAGACGCGGCGAATCGAATACGGGAGATCATGGGCTCGCTTCTCGAGCCATTTTTATATCATGCGTTGCCTATCTGTTTGACTTGCGCCCACAAGACTATGGCTCCTCCGTTCACCCCACTTTTCATCGACGGCCAGCAAGTCCCCGCCAGCGACAACGCGACCTTTGAGGTGCTCAAAATCTCTACCTCTGCCGTTGTAGGCATCTCCGCCTCGGCAACGAGTGCGGATTGCACTGCCGCCGTCGAGGCCGCCGGGCGAGCGTTCAAGAGCTGGGAAAATTCCACCCCCTATGCGAGGCGCGACATCTTCCTCAAGGCCGCAGACCTCGTGAGCTCGGACCGATGGCGCGACCTCGTCGTGCAGACCCTCATCGAGGAGACGAACTGCTCACCCGCGTGGGCTTTCATCGAACACGCAACCACCGCGCCGTCCCTGCGCACCGCGGGGTCGCTTGCGAACGACCTCACGGGCAAGACATTCATGTCCTCTTCTGTGCCAGGGGTGCAGTGCAAGATGGAGCAGCGAGCGATGGGTGTCATGTCCGTGTGACGCAAATGCATTTTTTCTGGCTGAAGAGGTCTACAGATTGGGAATCGCGCCCTGGAACGCACCGTTCGCGTTGACGGTCCGCGCAATCGCGATACCCGTTATGTGCGGGAATACCATCGTCATCAAGTCGTCCGAGTATAGCCCGCGCTCACAGGCGCTTGCAGTGCAGCTTTTCCACGACGCGGGTCTCCCGCGTGGCGTCGTGAATTACATCTCGATGGTGGCAGAAAGCTCGCCAGCACTAGTGGCGGAGATGATCGGGCATTCACTCGTACGCAAGATAAACGCAAGTCCTTCCTTGATAAGTATCCGGAATCCGTGTTTAATCTTGGCTGGCGCCACAGTTCACTGGGAGCGACACGGTGGGCCGCCTAATCGCCGTGGAAGCGGCCAAGCACCTCAAGCCCACCGTCCTTGAGCTGGGCGGCAAAGCAGCCGCGGTGGTATGTGCACGACCTGCGCAATTTTATTCCATCTTGTTAATTGGTCGAAAAGGTCCTCGACGATGCGAGCATCCCCGACGCGGCGAACGCGATCGTCGCCGGGGCGATGCTGCACTCGGGACAGATCTGCATGTCGACTGAGCGCGTCGTCGTGCAGCGCGGCGCCGCTGAGCCGCTCATCGCGCAGATTAAATCCCTCTGTATGAATCTCTCCGCAGGCGACCTCCAAGTGGACAAGAGCGCCAAGCTCGGCCCATTGTTCACGGAAGCCGCTGCGGAGAACGACATTGCTATGATATCGGAGGCGCAGGCAGCCGGCGCGGAGGTTCTCGTGGGCGACGTGAAGCGTCAGGGCGCGGTGGTGCAGCCGCACTTTGTCACGGGGGTGAAGTCCGGGATGCGGCTCTGGGACCGCGAGTCGTTTGGGCCGGGTATGTTACTTGCTTTTCTCCCAAATTTTTTAAAAAAATGATTTACCATTCGAACAGTCATTGGACTCGCTGTGGTCGACACCCCGGAGGAGGCGGTTGAGCTGGCGAATGCGACGTCCTACTCGTCTTGCGCCTCTCTGTGGACGTCCGACATGTATATGGCGCAGCGCATTGCGCCCCTCATCCGCGCAGGTGCCGAGTTCTCTTCCGCATATTTTTTTTCTGTATGACTTACTTGGTGCAGGGTTCGTGAACGTTAACGGGTCGACACTCCATGGTGAAGACCTCATGAGCTCTGTGGGGCTGGGGTGCGTACCGTCCTCCTGACTCTTCTTCGTGAACTGCTGAACTATTACCAGTGGTTCCTCCGGCTACGGGCACTTCAGCATCGACGATTTCACGGACAAACGGGTTATCACCACTCATCCACTCGGCCGCCAGTATCCCGGGTTCCTGCAATGAGCGAAAACGAGGGATTTTACGATTCGCCAAGGATAAAACGTGTTGTGTCCTCGAACTGTTAACTCCACCTACTGCGCGCCTGTACTTAAATCTCCTCGCAAGTGAAGGCTTGACTTGAGCAGAAGCAGTTTCCCCTCGCTTGGCGTACTTTCCAAGCGAAAACGTGGTTATTGCTATCTCCACCTCTGCATACCACCTCGTGTACATTTCCTTGTATAGAGTGTAGTTAAGCCAGCTGTTCAACAGCGTTGAGCCCAACCCGAGTGCGATTGGCTCCGTTTGCGGTGATATCTAGATCGGAGACCCGCCGGAACAAAGCGCGAAAAAATTGTTGCCAAGTCAGCCTCGCCCTATAACAGGTCTCGCTTCCCATGTTCCCCAGCCGATAACTCCCAACTCCACCAGCTCTCGCTCTCATCCAGACGAATGTCTACAATGACCACCCTCGACGACCAATCCGTGCCGAGCAAGGAGACGACCCGCGACGAAGAAGGAGCAATGGCGAAACCAACCCGGCCGACTTTCTGGCAGCATCTGAACACGGAAGTCGATCCTGCACAGTCTACGGGCCCGCTATCTGCGTTTTGCTTCATGACGGGGTTCATGTGTGTGCAGCGAACTCGACTCCTGAATATAACTGCTGACGATACGCTGCCAGTGATGCGATATCGTTCACCGCAATTTTTGTCTGGTGTGGGTTCCAGACGGGGAATTTTGCCCAGGTGGGTCTTCAGCTTTGGTTTGCTGCGACGGTCTTGGGTTTGCGGGTCGATACCGCGTCGATGCGACGCGCTTTAGTTCCCTTGTGTGGAACAGGAGCACGAGAAGCAGCGCTTTCGCAGTTGCGTTCCGCTCTGGGTTTCCGCCATCCGTCTTGCGATTGGAAACAGCCTTTCGTTGGCGCCCTTGGAACCTCGTTGCTTGACCGACATCTACGTTCTGCTCGGAGATACAGCGGGAAAGAGAATTTCGTGTATAAGGATGTCGAGCGCGCAGGAGTCCACGGACGTCTGGAAACCTGGCGGATTTCCTTGGGCTAGTCTGCGGAGGGAGGTACCTTCAAAGCTGCCTCGCTATGGAACAAATCGTTCGTTGGCGCGCCTTGTCCTGGAACGGCGTTCCTCGAGTAGCATCTATGCCTTCGAAAATACTCGCAATCTGCGCAGTATCTTATCATCCGATCCCAGAGATCGCGACGGACGCAGTTCATGGATTTTGCGGCGTTTATATCCTTTCTAAGACCTCTTCCCTATAAACGTTCACTTACACTGTTTTAGCTCGCCCTTGCCCTTGCCCGCCTCTGGGAAATTGCGCCCTCTGGCTCGGGACACGACTCTTCCTTCCATATTGCCGATAAGCAGGCCCTCACCTCGCTCCTGTCCTTCAATGCCGGCGCGTTTGTCGGCCGGTTAGGCGACCGCATGGGCCCGCACAAGCGGCATTGGCTCGTGCTCGCTACCAGCATCCAGGTGCTGCTCACCATGGCCGCGGCGCTCTGCATCTGGAAGAGCGGCCAGGGCAGCATCGCCGCCGTGCGCGGTGACCCGAGCTGGACGAACGCGCTGACCTTCGTCGCCCTCGCATTCATGAGCGCGAGCCTTGGCGTGCAGGGTATCGTCGGCAAGCGCCTCAACACGCAGTTCACCACCACCAGTGCGTCTCTTTCCCTCCCTTCGCGCTTTTGTACGCGGCTGACGAGTTTTCAGTCGTGCTGACGACCGTCTGGGTCGAGCTCGTCACGGACCCGCGGCTGTTCAACCTCCGTCAGAAGGTCATCACGCGCGACCACAAGCTCATCGCCGCCGTCGCGCTCTTCGTCGGTGCGCTCGCCGGCCGCGCGATCCTCGCTCAGATTGGTGCTGCTGGTGCGCTGGGCGTCGGCGCCGGCGTGCGGGTGCTCATCACACTGGCGTGGATCGTCATCCCTGGCAAACCCGTCGCCCGGTCGTAATCTCCTCCATTATACTTGCATAGATTTTTCTTGGCTTTTTAGATGCGTACACAAAATGTAATAGTCTGTTTCATAATCACTTCCCTTCCAGCTTCGAGGCCCCAAAACCAAGATGACGATACTACTGGCTACATTACGACAAGATATAAAGAACAATAAAAAATCAGGTACATAACGATAAAATCAATCGATGAAAAAAAAAATCAAGAATACCTCCTAGATCTCCCTTGTGCCTCTACTCCTCCTCATAATCCTCCGACATAAATAGGTCATAGAGCTTGGTGCTCAGGGTGGGCCCAATCGCGCGCACCCCGCCCTCCGATCCGCCGACGCCCTGCAGCATCATCCTCGCTTCGGGCACCGCACTCTTCTTCTTCCCCTTGCCCTTGGAGGAACCCGCAGCACCCGCATCCGCCGCCTCCCACGCGAGCGCCTCCTCCTCCTTCTCTTGCGCCTCGCGGAACGCCTCCCACAGCGCGCGCGGCGTGTCCCACCGCTCGACGACCGCGCCGACCTTCTCCGCGCTCATGCCCTTGACGCACAGCAGCATCCGCGCCCACGTGTCGCGCACCGTCGTGTACGCCGACTTTGAGTTGAGCGCCTGGAAGTCCGCGTAGGACGTCACGTAGCACCGGTCGGGGTACTTGTGGCGGAGGTGCTTCTGCAGGTCGACGTACGAATGGCGGCGGATCATGTGCGGGGGGATCACATACAGATTCTTCATCTAGGAGAGAGTCAGTGACTCGTCCGGCACGAGAGGAGGAAGATGGGATATGTACCGTGTGCTCACGAATCAGCTCCTCCGTCAAGTTGGCGAGGTATGCGATCGTGTCGTTCATGTGCTTCGTCTCCTTCACGAGGAACCCGTCGACCACCTGCGTAGACGACAGCGCGGTGTCGATCTGCACAGCGTATCCCTCCCTCTGTTTCTGCGTGTCGTACGCCTCGACGAGATACAGCACGCTCGAGATCCCGCTCTGATGCAGCCGGAACTGATGAAAAAGTCCTCAGTCGACGAAAAAAAGGGGAAATCTGAGTTGAATCTTAGATAAACAAACCTTTTGCTCGTGGAAGCGTTTGTCCTTGATCGATTGCACGAGGTCGTCGAGGCGCTTCCGTTCAAGAACGACGTCAAGCACACACTCCTCGCCGGTTGCCGCCCGCGCAACCCACACGACGTCGCCGAGCTCCAGCGCATACTTGTTGTTTACTGGCACGCCCTTTTTACTCAGACCATTGGCGATCGCGTCGCGGTCGTTCTTGCCCTTCTCGCGGTGGTCAAGGGCAAGCTCGATGGCGTACTGTCCAGCCTTGAACACGTATGGGGCGAACTCGGGGAAATCGGTCAACGGCGTGTAGATGGACGGGTGCTCGACGGGGGCCAACCCTGGAACGGCGTGGGAGAGACGCGGTCGTGCATGTGTATGGAGCGGCAGAGGAGCCGATGCCGTTCGATGTAGGTTAGGACCTGAGGATGACGAAGAAGCTGTAGTGGCGGTGGCTGCACGGATAATTGGGCGGGTCGGGCGGGGTGGGCGAACAGGCGAGGAGGATACAGACGTGGAAGGCGAGGCAGTCAATTGGGAGGCGGGAGGGGATGAAGCTCGAGATACTTGAGAAAGGTTCGAGTACGACCGCTTCGCCGCCGCGAGACGCATATCTGACTGTAGACGGATATTAGACTTGACCCCAGCGGAAAATCGAGATACACACAGCGTTGGCAGTATCACGGCTCCCGCTGGCGACGGCATTGCTCCCCTTGTGCAGATATCCAGGCAACTGACGCGAGGGGTCAACCGTATGACTCGCCCGTTTCTGCGCGACCTTTTCTTCGGCGAGAAGAGCCGAAAGGTTAGGAGCCTTTGGCGCAGGCGCTGCCTTTCGAACCTCCGCAAAAGCAGTGCACTGCGGGAAAAGATCCGCAGTGTCTTCTCGCATCTCGGCGACCATTACATCACCCCGACGCTCACTTCCAAAAAGTTGGGCGGCCAGTGGGTGAGTAGCCTGGGAAATCGGATAGCCGATTTTCATTCGCAACATCTCGGTGCCGTCCAAGCACCAGGACGTCTCGGCATCCACGCGATTTAAAACGCGTTTGTTGTGGTCTACATGCGTGGAGGGGGAATCCTCATCAGCGGAGGCCGGCACAGATTAGCGGCGAGCTTTACCTAGGTACCAGAACTGAAACGGTGCGCGCTCGCTGGCAGTCGCAGTGGATCTTTCAGGCATTGGTGGCGCAGGCTGCGCTGGGAGAGCTGCCGCACTGACCGTGCGTCGTTTAGCCGCCGGGGCAGGCTCCATGTCTACATCTGTCGCGGATCTCTTGACTGGACGTCCCCTAGGTTTTTTCGGAGCGGGGGCAGGCTCTGCCACCGGCTGAGAAAGTCCTCCAGCATCGCGGTAGCGCTTCTCTAAGGCTGTGACAATTCCTGGGCCAATACCCTTAACTTCTATGAGCTGCTGAGGGGTAGCAAATTCCTTTGTCGCGAGCTTCAAGCTCTTCAGGGCTCTGTTGTAGACATGATACCGGTTGCTGTCTAGGATGAATTTTTAGGGTCAAAATCCTGGGAGAGGGGAGCAGTGAAAATTACCCGGCTCGTGTTGGTCCTTCATTTCCGTCAGCCAGTCTTGAAACTGGACGTTAAATCGGGGCTTGGGGGCTCTAGGCATCGCGTGGACCAAGCTGAGCGCGTCTTCCAAGCGTCTCCGCGGCTACTGAAGCACTTGTAACGAAAGTCTGCACAAGGCGGGTCGCAAAAAAAAAGCTAGGCTTGCGACGCAGCGACGCAGGAGTGGCGACCGTAGGGGTAAGAGTCCAAGCGACAAAATTTGTCTGTGTGTGGCTGTGGCTTGGATTTATTTGATCAATATGTGTCACGGACGCGACATCACGTGAATATGTCACACCGTGTTTCGAACAACTACTCTCAACTTCAAAACTCTCACCTTGCTCTCATCATAATCACACCAAGCTTCAAACGAATTCAAACCTTCATTTCATATCCTCTATTTGGGGCCCTGCAGTATTTCTGGGATTTCTATCGGATTTCTATTTTTCCTGTCCCACTGCAAATTCTCTCGATTCTTCGAGTCGCCGCTCTAACAACTGAAAGCTCCCTCAAGCTCCTAGTTGCACGCAAACAAAGGGAACGACGTACTTGAGTGTGTCTCGAACAAATTTTCACCAATTCCGGGGACTTTACAGTCTGACTGATCAATATCGGCGGAGTAGGGCGGGGTCTCGCAATCCCGCTCACACGGACACGTTCGGCCATTATAAATGCGCCATCTACGTCCATATCTCTTCTGACTTACCGTCATGTCCACTTCAACCCTCCCTCTTTTCGTCGTCTATGCCCCCGACAAAACCGACGAAGGTGTTACCGAGCGTCGCCTCTCCGTCAAGGCAAAGCACGAGGAGAATGGTGCCAAATTCCAGCCAGGGCTAGTCCGTGAGTTGTACATACAGCTGTTTATCGACGACCCAAAAGTAATGTGCGATTGATAGGCGCCGGGGGTTCTTTACTGACTCCCGAGTCCGCGACAGAAGAGGAAAAGAAAACGGTAAGTGGTATGTCCGCCACTCAACTCAAGTTAAGGGAAATTAGTTTGGATCTATGGCAATCTTCCAGGCCGAGAGTATTGAGGCGGTGTGGGCGATCATCGAAGCAGACATCTATTATACTTCAGGAGTGGTGAGTTGAGTTCACAGATCATCCGATAGGTGCCCGAACTAACAGAGCGCACATCACAGTGGGACCCGGAGCGCCTTGTTATATTCCCATTCGCAGGAATGATTGTGGGGCAGTAAAGGGTGGCCGTTCGCAAACAGGGTCACTGCCAAAGTCGTGTCGGTCACCTTCAGCATCGAAACGCAGTTTTCTCTCTCGAAAATTCTTCACCCCCACGAACATGCGCTTTTAATGTTTTATCTCACGAGACAACGGTAATCACACAAGGTTTACCGACCCAGAACGAGGTGAAATAATGGCAAGGACCTTTCCTTCGAAGTCAGACCGTCCATTCGTCGCAACGAGATCGGTATTGCTCTCTTCGATCCCGAGCAGTGTCTCGAGATTAGACGATGCGAGCGCCAGTGCCTCCGCCTTTCCAAATACTCCATTGGATTCGAGCCACGCCTGCGGAAGAAATTAATGTCTGCCGAAGGAAGCTAGTGTAGTTGAGCAATTACCCAGACGACGTCAAAGCGTGTATTGCGGACGCTCGACGGGTTGGCGACCTGGATACCAACGGTGACATTGTGCGCAACGAACGCTGCGATAGCGCTGGATTGCGTGAGGGGCGGGCCCGGAAGAATACGCTTCTGCTCCCAGGTCGAAGGGAACGGCCGTTGCTGAACGATCACACCGACACCCGCCTCCCCAATCTCCTTGGCCAGAAGATGGGCCTCGGTTGCTCCCGTGAGCGTGAGACGGATCGGGGTACCGTTCACCGCCTCGACTTCCTTCTTGAGCGCGAGCACGCTCGCAATTATGTCCGCGCTCTCGACATCCACGACAAGCGGAATTTTTCCCTAACAGAACAATGAGTTTTGGAGGCTGCGAACTGAGTGAACGGCCCACCGCCACGACGTCGCCGAACCTTTGCGCAAGGTCTCCTTTGCCCTGATCGAGGAGCAAGCCACGGAGTGTAGCAATCTGCGTGCTCACGCTGATAGCGGAGGACAGGGACAGTCCAACGTGCAGAGCAGCAACCTCTTGGATAACGGCGCTATCGGCCAACTTGTGGCCCGCGACAGTGCTGAAGACCGTGCTGAGTCCTGCCAGGAAACCGCGCGAGGACGGAGCGGTGACGGCAGATGTAACACCGTTGCGATAACCGAGCAGCGCGTCGCGGGTGGCGAAAAGCAGACCGTCGGCGGCCTTGATGACAGTTCCGTCGACGATTTCAGGGATTTGATTCCTCAGCGGATCGAAAACGCGCCCGTCACCTGTGGATGCTGCAGCCGAGCATGAGTATGAGATCATCATCAGCAGCATAACAAGGAGGGGCATACCTTCGCCTGTGATGTGGGTGAGACCGAGGGGACTGCCATAGGAAACAAAGGCAGGGCTAAAAGATGATCAGTGCCCGTACAGTACCTCCGAGCCATAATTTGAACGTACGAGATGGATCCGCCTTCGAGATCCAGGTGGAGTGCGTCAGAGCGAGAGAGCGCAGTGGGACACAGCGCTTGTGGGCCGCTACAGACGATATGTCCTTTCTCTACGACGACAACACCATCCGTGCTGGCCGACGTAAAGACCTCGCTGACCTTCCGTGTGGCCGTGTTCTTCAAGAAGATGCTCCCCACGTTTCTAAACACGACAACATCCGATTTGACAGTCTGTGGCTCGAGAGGCGGGAGTCCTTCGTACTTGAGGGCGTCCGCGATCTCCTTGTCGAAGTTCGGGGTAGCGGGAACACGCTGAGTCGATTTTGGCTTTACAGAAGTATAGGGCTTCTCGAGCTGTGCAATTCCATCGATGAAGACCTGCTTCGGGGCGGCTCCGAGGGCGAGTGGGTGGCTGTCCCACACAATGACATCTGTAGAAATCCAGGATGAATGAAGTCATCAACAAATGAGCATCGTCCTCACCTGCATCGAAGCCCTCAATCAGGCGACCGATTCTGTGGTCTTGTCCCATAATCCTCGCCGGCGTGCCTGTTTGCAGCAGTGGTATTATCTCATTGCCATGATACGGAAATTAATTTACTGGTCACAGAAGCCAGGGCCAGATTGGCGGGCAAGCCAAAATAGTGAGCTTGCTGGGCCTCGAATATCAAATGTCGCGAGTTTAAGACTGGATGGTCGCTCTATAGGGCAAGATGATTACTCAACGCTCGACAGAGTTCCTAGCATACCTTCATGACAACTTCCAGCCCATTATCCGCCAGAATACGGGGCGCGAACTCGGACCCACGGTAGGCCTCGCGTTTGAAGCGCGCGGACGTAGCGAAAATGGCCACTGCCGGTGGATGCCCTATTTTCACCGCTCAGGCGCCGTTTATGTAGTTGCAGGACTTTAACTCGCCGTAAGCTTTCTTGATCAGGTCCGGCACCAGGTAGGCCTCGTCTATCCAGCATCGAGGTCAGTATAAACATTGAATGTACCACACGCGAACGAACGAGCGTGATGGAAAGCCGCGATCGAGAATTTGAATTCGTTTGTCAACTAGCCAGCAGAATGTCAAATCTTAAACGAAGAGTAACCACGAGATACGCACTCGGACCATCCCATCAAGGTCAACGGCTTCATAGCAGTGGTTCTGGACCTTGACGCGACCGCGGAGCACGTCTACAAGCGCCTCCCATTGGAGGTCTTCCGGGAAGTCTCCCAGACCGTTCCACTCGCCCGCCAGCGCTTTCGCGCAATAGGCGTCCTGTTTGTCCTTGATACCACGCGCGGTGTTGTAGCCTTGACGGAATGCCCACTGGGTGTCCATACGCGTGCCGGAATAGACGCGGCCTGCAGGAAGTCAGGCTACATTTCTACGGCTACAGTGCGAAACCGTACTGGGGTTTTCTCCTGCGTACGGGAAGTTTTGTTCAGAGCTGCGGGGATGAGATCGAGACTATTGCATACCGCAAGCGTGTCTTCAATAAATGTCAGCGCAGAAGAAGCGGCGAAATAAAGCACACACTTCATCTGTCGCCACCTCGGACGCTGGGACGGGTCACCGTGCGTCCCATTCAGAGAGAATGGGGGCTCTAAGAGCATCGCAGACGACGAGCGCTCCGCTGTGGGGCGCAATTTAATCACAAACGCCTGTCCACCTGCGGGACCATGTCAGTAAGCAGGCTGCGGCGCTGGTATCTGCCAACGAACCAATCGCGTCGGCGCTTCCGGGCAAAACGTTGGCTGTCGTCACTCCCCCGGAGATGGATAGGCGATAGGCGTCGTCGTGGGTGTTCAATCCATCCAGGGAGCGCAGCCAAGGGAGCACCAGGCCTTTAAGCGAATTGGTGTCCGAAGCGCCATTCAGCGCAGGTGAGCTGTCCACCCCCAGATGAGAATGAAGGTCTACGATTCTGAAAGGGCTATGAGCTCTGCGTTGAAGAGATAATTGAGTTGAAAACCCCGGAGAAACCCATGCACCAGCGGCGTCCAACACCTCGACGTTTGAGTACGAACGCAAGTCGACCGACCCTATTTTTTTGATGAGACCCTTGTCAATGAGTATGTCGCCCTGGATGACTTCGTTGCCATCGTCCAGCCCCGTCCAAATAGTCGCGTTCCGAATAACCGTCGCCTTCGTCCCCTTTTCGAACCGATCCGACTGCGTCCGTGCGTGGAAGTTATCCGGCGGTCCTGGGATCAAGTGCAGAGCTCCACACTGCGCTAGGATGGCCTGAGCGTTGATTGGGAGGTTCTCCGAGTGCGATTTGGGCCATAGCAAGTATGTGAGAGAGTAAGAAAAGGCTGCAAGCAGCACGAGGGCCAGCTGGAGGCTCCTGACGCGTTTCTTCGCGTTTCTTTGCACCGCGGGGTACCCTGGTGTCTTATCCATGGTGGTGGCAATCGAGAAAGCCGGAGTCGCGCCATGGACGTGCTATCTGTTGCAATGCGCGCCCAGTCGCGGCCATCAGTCGGCTCCCCACACGAATACACGCAAAGAATAAATCGTCTAGCAAAGCTGGTTGCAAAGCGGTACTGATACATTTAGCTACATTAGCTGTCCACGCGGTTTACAGTAGTGTTGCAAAGAAGTGAGATGAATAACTTAAATAAAAAAATGCATGAATCGCAGAGGTTGACCAGGAAGGCCGCAGGCACTGCCGCGTTCCGTCCAGCGTGTAAGTTATGTACAGCGGAGAGCCAAGGTCATACGCGCTCGTACATGCAGATGTAGGCCTTGGCTTTGAGGACTTCCTCGAGGGTGGTGAGCCGAACGATCGTGTCACTGATGTACGCCCACTGGCGCTCCTGCTTTCCCGTTGCCGTTTCAGCCACAGCGTCCCCCATGGGCGACGTGGGCGGCGAAGCAGGCGTGGTGGGCGCGCCAACGGGCGGGTTCGGCGTGTTCGGAATGTCACTGGAAGTGGGCAGCGCGACGTACGAGATGTAGTGCCCGCCGAGCATATTGCCAATATGCACCACAACCGCATACAGGCGGTACATGCACCGCTCCGCGGGCGGCCTTTTCCCCTTGCCGACCCCCATCCCCTTCTTCGAGCGCAGCCCGTAGTCCTCCTTCTTCGGCGCGAGGAACGGCGTCAGGTCGAGCGTCTCGGGGAACGTAACGTAGTCGTCCAGCTTCTTGAAACCGTTCGAGAAGGAGATCATCGTCTTGGACATCTGCTGGAAGCGCTTGAGGTGGATGACGAGCACGGGCGGCGGGACCGCGATGAGGTACCGCTTGTACGCCGGCCGCATGATGACGGGCTTGGGCTGTTTCGCCTTCGGTTTCGCGCGCGGTTTGCTAGACGCGCCGCCCTCGGCGTCGGACCGGGCATCTTCAGATATGGCAGCAGAAGAAAGCCGAACGGAAGTCGCAGACGCGTCGCTCTCGTCGCCAGAGCTGCCGTCCGTGCTCTCGTCGGACAGATGCCGCTGGTGGTGCACTCGTGGTGGGTGAAGCGCGTAAACGTCTGGCGGGTGTGCATTGCCCGAGCCGTTGAGTGGCGGAGTTGGCGGTAGCGTCTTTCCCTCCAAGATGGAAGTCAGCGAACTCCTGCGTTCAGCTTCTGTCGACTCGAAGGCGGTTGAGTTCGGGGTGGGGGGTACGATGGTCACTTTCGTTGCTGGCGGCGTCTCCGCCTCTTGCGATAGTGGCAGCGACTGCACCGAGCTTGCAGACGAAGGCGGCGTGATCGTGTCGGTGTCGTCCCCAAACTGGCTCCGCGCTAGTGCAGAGTCAGACGAGCTGCTCGGAGGCGTTACAAGCGGCAGCGACGAAGCCGACTCCGTCCCTTGCATACTAGTTGAGAGTGAATACATCGTCGTGACCATCGGCGAGGACAGCGAGGTCGGGAGCGTTGGCCGGTGATGAGGATGAGGGGGCGACTCCACATGTATCGATATCGCTGGTGACTGAGCGTCCCCGCTATCCTCCGAATCCTCATCCACCCCGTTGCAGTAGTCCTCGTCCGGCTGCCGTACACGCGGGACATACTCCCCGTTTGCGATCTTCCAGCATCGCCGACAACCGACCATGTTGTCCCCGTCCATCACCTCCACGGCGGTGAACATCCGCAGACACTCCTCAACCCCAGGCAGGCCGCCCCCGAGCTTGAGCCACACGTCGCTGCTAGTCGACACGTCTGCTAGAATCTGGCGCAGATATGCGGTCTCGCCTGCCGACGGCTTCGGTGGTTTGGGTGACTTGCTGCGGGTGATGGTGTTATTATGAGGCAAGACGGGACGCGGCGAAGCAATGATGATGGGTGGTACGCGCACGGCCGAAACCGAAGGCGGTCGGGAGGGCGTGCTGTCGCCTTCGTTGTTGCGTTCGGTGGATCCAGAGGTGCGCGAGAGACGAATCTCCGGACCCTGGTCAGATGCAGCGGAAGGCGGCGTCTCAGAGGTGAGCCCGGCGTATGAAAGGTCTCGACTAGCACGGTCCGCAGAGCGTCCTTTGCGCTCCCTGTCTTTCGAGCCCTTGGTACCGAGTCCGAGACTCAGCCGCCGCCCGATCTTCGCCCATCCGTCGTCGTCTTTCTTCTTTTCCTTCTTCTCCTTCTCTACCTTTGGCTGCTCCGCAAATTCAACGCGCTTCTCGTCCGGCGTGATTGGAGGCTCTTGAGCCGCCTCCGCAACAACATCCAAGCTCCTCCTACGAGGGTCCTCCGCACCCGTCACCGCCGCAGTCAGGTCCCCAAACGGATCCGGCTCTTCCCGCGGCGTGGGGGGAGGCACCGAGCTCGCCCGCGGCTGCTGCAGAGCGTCGGTCCCCAGCGAAACGGCCTGGGACGCGGCCGTGCTAAGGCGCTTCGCGAGCGACTTGAACCGATCGCGCTTCTTCGGCCCGCGGTCATAGTCCTCCTGCTTGATGCTGAGGCTGAGGTCGTTGAAGTCCTCGTACGTGTGCGACACGTGCTTGCATTTCTGACACACGAGGATGCTCGCGAGTTTGCCGCCGAAGATCATGTCCGCGAGCGCGATCGGCGCGTCTGGCGGTGGCGGCACGTGGGACGCGGACGTTCGCCGACGCTTCTTGGGCGGCGGGGGATGCGCTTTCTTGATAACGTCGAGCTCCTCCATGCTCATGGCGTCAAGCAGGATGCGCAGGAACTCGTGCGCATCCTGCTGCGCAAAGTCGAGGTACTGGTCGTATTTCTTTCCCAGCGCAGCAAGGATCGGTCTGCGGAGCGGTTAGCAGATCCAAGAGACAGTGCAGACCACGCACTTTGGACTGATGTTCTCGCGCTTGCGCTTGTACTGCGCCTCCCATGCTCGATTGAGCACGCTCAGAAACATGTCTCCGATGGGCATCGTGTTGACCCATTTCTGCTCGTACTCGCCGGCAAGATCGTGGCCGTTTGTGAGCTGCGGCGAACGTCGGGACGCCAACAAAGTGGCAGAATGAGCTTGGGTCGATGGGGGGATTGGGGCAAAGTGGACGAGTTCGGAGAGAAGACGGGTGGCGATCAGCTGTTCATATCCCTTAGATTTTTCATGTACACCTCAGATAGCTTCGCAGACGCACCCCTTGCAGGACAGAGTTCATGAAACACGTATTGCCATGATTGAAGAGCCCGGGCGGCAGGAACGCCAGCTTCTCCTGCTCTTCTCTAATGGAAACAACTCAGATCGAGACCGAGAAACCCAGAGAGGTCCTCACCGTTGTTTCCGGGCCTTGTAGATCTCTTGTGGACTAGGAGTTTTGCCTTTGGCCATGTTCCCGCCACAGGAATTCAATCGCGGTCAAATCGCCGTCGAAGGAGGACGTTGTGAGCGTCAAAATTGAGAGGAGAACAAGCGGAGAGCGCTCAGAAGCAGAGTCAAGTTCGTCCGGGGCGACCTGTGTGCTGAGAGAACGCCAGGGAGGAGGAAGAAAGTTACCCGAGTGATTCTGGTGATGGAGGGTACTCGTGCACGTGTGCGCCAACCCGGCCCAATCCCTTGCTAAATCAATCCTCCTGGTCTTATATTATCCGCCCGCAGTCTGTTGTACAGCCCGGAAACTCACTGTGCAAGCTGCGGTTCAACGGGTTAAACTGACTCGCCGCAGGCTTGTACTGCTGTCGAGCTAGTCAAATTCAAAGGTGACAACTCGGTGACACTTCTAATGTTTTCAAGACGCTCGTTTTGGAAGCCTTCGAAGAGGGTGTTCAACAACCCGGGGTCGTTGTACAACCAACAGGTTATACCCGGGCTTCTGTCCTACTAAGTCTCAACACATGCCAGGACTAGCGCAATAACTCTTCAGTACTTCAGTGTTTGGTCGGGGGAAGTGTTCGAAATCCGCAAGAACGGTAATAAGGTAGTTGCAGGGAGAGAGGCTCTTTACCCGGCCTATCTCAGCCTTCGAAGTGCACTGGCTGGAATTCTGGTCGGCTCGACACGTCACTTTCCTTTTGGTCGACACTTGCCAATGAGTCAGAACGAGTCGCGCATCAACTCGACAAATTTGCATCTCAACGACAGGTTCACTGCAGGCAGCTGCAGGCGCAGTTTAGCTATTTCGAAGCTGTGCGAGTATTCTGGCTGCCTACAAGTGAACGGAACTGATGTAACTCGACGGGAGACTCGGCGTATAACCTTGACGGTTGAACGTTCTACGACGGTCCCCGAGTCTATCACCATTATCTGGAACAATGTAAAAGATTCGGATGTTCTCTCTCATTTCTCTCATTGGCATTTGCTCGGTCTCCCTTCGGCCGCTATCGGCTGAAATTTCTGACTGTCTCTGCCTTGATCAGACAGTTCGTTCATTTCGACTGTCATTGGCGAGGCTTTTAGTTGGGAGGGTGGCACTACCGCAGACAGACTGAAGAGAGCTTGCCCCCCTCTCTCGTTTCAATCGTGCAAGCAGAATCTAGAAGAAGACGAACATGGCATGTTGAAATCTTATCTTATCTTATCGCTTATCTTTTTCGGTCCGTTTAAGCCAGTAAGATTATCCAGGACCAATCCAGTTCCAAGCTCCATCTGACAGTCACTCAGCCTCTCACAGACCCTGCCGATGTTTTCCCAAATATCTGTTTTCTTCTACACGCTAATCGTGGTAGTCGTATGGAAAATACTGACTCAGAAAAGGGTGCACTATCCACCAGGACCTCGCGGACTTCCACTGATAGGCAACACACTCCAAATCCCACAAGATCGTCAGTGGTTGAAGTGGGCCGAGTGGAAGGCACAATATGGCTCGTATCTTTCATCCGTGTTGGCCGTCTTAGATTTGTTTACAACCATCTCGTCTCCAGGCGATGTCATGAGGATATCGATTCTCGGAACCCCCACGATTATCCTGTCCTCTATGCGGGCTGCCACCGATCTTTTGGAAAGCCGCGGTTTGTCGTTTATTATCAATGTCATTGATTCGTACTCTGATGTGAAGCACCGAAGGCAACATCTATTCCGATCGACCAACGGCAACAATGGCTGGAGAATTGTACGTGCGGATTTAGATATCTTTACGGAGTCCCGAAAGTTTCTGATCCCTACATAATTTCCAGGGTGGGGTGGTCGCGTGGATTAGGATACGCCCAGGCCTCCAACAACCCGCGTTTTCGGGAGCTTCGCAGATTATTCCATCAGTTTATGGGCCCAAGAGCGTGTGCCGATGCTTCCCTCCTTCAGATACAAGAGCGAGAGAACAAAAGGTTCGGATTGTTCAACAGGTTACAAATTACTAACGCGCGAAAAGGCTATTGCGCAAGCTGTTGTCTGACCCTGATAATTTTGACGCGCACGCACGGAAGTAGGGTTGCTATTTTATTAGTATCTCCCTCTGACGATATTCGTAGCTGCACATCTTCCTTGATTCTCGTCCTGGCGTACGGGTATCCATCCAATCTAGGAGACCCTCTAGGCCTTGTGAAAATCGCCGAAGATGCAATGGAGGGATTTTCGGTTGCATCAGAGCCCGGACGGTGGTGGGTTGACAGTTTTCCAGCTCGTGAAAAAAAAGCCGCAAGTACGCGGATCCGAAAAGCTAATGCTTCAACAGTCAAGCACCTTCCCTCGTGGCTTCCCGGCGCCTCGTTCCAGCGAGAAGCGCAGCGCATGAAGACGGATCTCGATAAACTATTCGACATACCGTATCGGTTTGTCAAGAGAGAAATCGTGGGATGCGATCTGATTATGTTCAATCTCCACGATTCATTTCGTTCATTTGTAGAGTACCGGCAGACCGGACCCTTCATTTCTTCTCAGTTATTTCGAAGAGAAGAACGGCCAAGAAACACCCGAAGAGGAAGAACTAGTTCAAGCTTTTGCAACTGCGTTGTACTCAGGTAACTCATCTCCAATGGCACTCAAAGTTTACATTGCGTTTGACTCAACAAATTGTGACCAGGGGGTGCGGAGACAGTAAGTGGACACCTTGTTGCAATCACATTACTTAAAAATGCAGACACCGTCGGCACTGACGTCGTTCATACTTGCAATGGTTCTCAATCCCGAAGTCCAAGATCGTGCGCAGGCGGAGTTGGATAGACATTTGGCCCATCCCGGTTCTTCCCAGGGTTCAAATTCTCCAATACCTACCCGACTGCCAACCTTTGAGGATAGGGCTCAGCTTCCTTATATTTCGGCCATCGTTAAAGAGGTGTGGAGATGGAATCCTTCTGTGCCTCTCGTTAAATTGCGTTGGGTTTACTTTCTGTATACGTTGACCTGAAATCTCGTCAGGCCTGCCGCATGTCGTAACACAAGACGACGAATATCGAGGTTACACGATTGAAAAGGTATTTCAGCTGCAGACGAGCGCCATGTTCGATTTTGCTGATCGTTGAATTACAGGGATCTATCGTGTGGGCGAATGTTTGGTATGTGTTCTGGCTCGTATTACAAATTCCAACCGCATTGACGCCATTTACGTAGGGCGATTCTTCATGACGAAGAGATCTTCCCGGAGCCATTCAAATTTCGTCCAGAAAGATATCTGACCGGCAATGACGAGGCTAGCTCGACCGTGGCCGCAGCGTTTGGATTCGGACGCAGGCAAGCACTGTGAGTTTATGTATTCAACCACGCTCACCCAGCGGTAGGACCTGTCCTGGGATGCACATCGCCGAGAACAGTGTGTTCATTGCCATAGCTACAATGCTCTGCGTTTTCTGCATCTCCAAGCTCGTCGATGAGGAGGGAAAGGTTGTTGAACCTGTCATTGCATATGACGGATTTATCAGGTCTGTCGTCCTGATCCGCAACTTGAAGCAGAAACTCAAGACGTTTCTGCAATCAGTCATCCAAAACCATTCAAGTGCACGATTAAACTGCGGTCGGAAGGACTGAGGGCACTCATTGATGCGAACACCGAATAGGTTGAACATTACATGTCGTCGTCCGACTCTGAGTCAACTACCGTTGCGTCCACCACACGCCCAAAATCGAAACAGAGAATCGATGTATCCTGAAACTGTGGCAGACGTTCTCGCACAAATTTCTCAGCCATCTCCGTGTACCCATCCCACCACTGTCCATTGTCATCCACACTCTTGTGAGGCGACATAGTGAAGGAGAACTTCACTGAGTTTAGGCATACGAACTGCGGCTTGTCCAGACAGGTGCTCAGCGCGGGCCAATCGACCGCCTCCAGCGCTTTAACACTCTTCGAGTGCACGCAAACACCCAACTGGAGGCTCCGAATACTGGAGGATTGTATCCCATGGAGGATATGGATGAACCACACCATGCTAGCTTGCGTGTCGCTGTGATACAGCATAATGTCCGTAAAATGGATCGAGGATAGCTGCCGGTTGTGCTTGAGACTGATTCCACGGTGTATATCTTAACGTGCATGATTATCGTCAATAAATCGGCATACTTACAAGAATGAACTTACTAGCTACCGATTCTCCGCTGAGCGTGATATGCTTGAGATTTGTCTTCAAGAACCTGAGGAACTTTCCGACGGGAAGGGCTTCACTTGGGAGGATTGGTCCAAACGTGACCGCTTCAATACCCAGATTACTTTGCGTGATCCACCGAACCAGCTCCTGTTTAATATGGCCCAGTGCATGGATGCTGCGCAAATGTCGAGGGGCGGGGAGAGAATAATACATCTCTTCAGGTGCTGGAGGATTAATCCGCACGAGTCGGTGTAGAGAGAGTTTTTCCAGGAGGGGAAAAGAACAGGCAAGATCGACAAGACTGTGAAATGTCCGACAAGTACAATCTCGCAATTCCAGCGCCTTCAATGTGTCCTTGAAGTAAAACACCAGGAATTTGAGAGCACCGTCAGCCATTTCCTCCCAGTCTGTCCCGTGGAACATCAAGGATTCAACAGCGACCATACGGCCCGTAAGACGGGGAAGGAGCGCATAGAAGGACGTGGTATTTGAAGTTGATGTTCCTTCCAACCAATCTTTCAACACCAAGGCTCTGATGTATGGAGATATAGTGGAGACCGGACCGTCTACAAGGAGGAGCACTTCCGGGAGAGACGACGGAGAGATGATTAGGGGACGAAGGTTTGCAAAGAGCCGGATTCGGCTAGAAGGAACCCAACTTCTGCAGGTGAGGCTGCAGGAAGCAAGAGACAAGTGGTCGCATAGAGATATAACGATGTCATACAGTTCCTGGGGGAAAACGGACATCCGGGACTGGAAGATGGCGGGGGGTGACAAGGGGTGAACAAGACAAGCCAAATAAGCGCCTAGATAAGCGCCTACACCGCTTTCTTCAACTTGTGTACCGCCGCCATCAACTTGCCTGACTCTGCACTGCTCGTCGGCCAGAGACACCTTGTCCAGCGCTTAAAAACCTGACCTTCCAGCTTGCGTCCAGCCTCAGCAATGCCCGTATTGAACTTACCTGTTCTCACTACGCTACCCGAGGGCCGACGTTGACGCGAACATTATCCGCGATACCACCCAATTACCACCGCCAGAACAGCACGCGTATCATCGAGTAGGTCAGGATTTCCGCCCCGGTGACCGCAAGTGGTCTCTACAAGCTCGGGGAGATTTCGGCTCCGGCAGAGTTTCATTGTTGCCGCGTACATTTAAGCTGAAAATCAGGAGTGAACACTGGAGACGTCAATCATGACCTACAGCGCACTGTACACCCTGGTCTTTGGAATCGGATTGTTTGCGTCCTATGCAACTTCAACACCAACCGCTGCTAGTCCCGCAGCCTCGTGCGCTCCAAATTCACCAGCAGCAGGGTCTGGGACTCTGAAATACACGTAAACATTTTCCCATTGATCAATGGATTACACGTTTTAACGCTTACACCCGCTCAGCGGCGTCAATATTCCAGGTGAATAAATCGGCATTGTTTCTCGATTGTAATTAATCTATCATCAAGGGTTCGATTTTGGCTGCAACTCAGATGGAAGCTGTTCTACAGGGGCAGCCTGGCCCCCTCTAACCCAATATTTCGGTCAGTTTTTCCCCTCTCAGGTTTTTGCCATCAGCAGAACTAAATCCGCTCACCACTCGTAGGCGCGGACGGCGCTGGTCAGATGAAGCACTTTGTTAACGACGACGGCTATAATACGTTCCGGCTGCCTGTCGCCTGGCAATACCTCACAAACTATGTCTTGGGCGACCCGATAAATGCCGCCAACATGGCTGAATATGACGCCCTTGTTCAGGTTCGTATCATCTCTTCTCCCAACGCCGCCCTGACAAATCCCCATACCTGTAGGCGTGTCTGGCTACCGGTGCGTTCTGCATAATCGACATGCACAATTACGCTCGATGGGAAAAGGGTGTAAGTCGCAGTAACAACCCATACTCGGTGAAATTCAACAAAGAATTCACAGATAATCGGCCAAGGGGGGCCTACGAATGCGCAATTCGCGGCCACGTGGGGCCAGATTGCAGCAATGTATAAGAACAACACGAAGATTATGTTTGGGGTGTGAGTAGATCTTTTGAGATCTTTTGTCGCCCGTGTGCGTGAACAGAACTGAGCTGATGTGCAGAATGAACGAGCCGCACGACGTTCCGGACATCAATCTTTGGGCTGCGTCTGTCCAGGCTGCTGTTACCGCAATCCGCCAAGCCGGGCAAGTACCCGATCACACTCTGTTTTCGGAGGTTTCTCATAAGTCACGATAGAGCCACGACCCAGATAATCCTTCTCCCAGGCAATAATTGGACGTCCGCTACGACGTTTATTTCGAATGGCTCTGCTGATGGTGCGTTGTTGATTTGCCTTTGAATTTCCGCTCATCCTGGTTGCAGCACTGAGTAAAGTCGTGAATCCGGACGGCAGCATCACGAACCTAATTTTCGGTAGACCTCGATATTTTGTCCATTTCTTTCTGTTGACCTTCGTTCCCAAAGACGTCCACGCATATCTTGATTCTGACAATTCCGGAACCCACCCGTACGCACTGCTGACATTCAGAGCAGGGAAAGACGCTTACATGCCACAGCGACTGCACCACCAACAACATTGCCACGGCCTGGGCTCCCCTGGCGCAATGGCTCCGATGCAACAAAAGACAAGCATTCAACACCGAGACCGGCGGTGGATATAACACCACATCTTGCTTTACCTTTATGTGCCAGCAAATAGCCTTCCAAGCACAAAACAGCGATGGTACGTGCTTCGGCGTCGTTGAACAACTATGATTGAACTGCTGTCCAGTTATACTTGGATATGTTGGTTGGGTCAGTCCGTCTCGATCCCATCCCACAATCGAGCTGAACATTTGTTTCTAGGCGGCGGGAAACTTTTACACAGGGTACGTGTTGTCAGAGCTGCCAGCGCTGAGCGGTACGACGTGGACGGACACCCCGCTGGTTGCCAAATGTATGGCTCCAAAGGCCGGCGCACAGAAGTGGTCGACGGGCCAGTAATACGCTGTGACTACATATCTTTAATTTTTAAACGCGGTACTCCGCGATGGAAGCGGAGCATTCGCCGCTCATCGCTACGTGGTAAACAGCGGGCGATGGCATCGCTCACGCTGTCAAGCGCAACAATGCCGGAGACCCAGAACCGCAGTGTACGGAGGTGCGGAAAGCGTGGATGGCAGAATAAGGCGTCGAGAGCGGCCCAGTCAATTGGGTCATCCTCCGGGTGCAGTTCCTCCAGGTCGCGAATCGCGACACCGAATGCCACCTCCATGAGGTTCGGGGTCTGTGACAGAATCTCTGGGATCCATGCGATGGCACTGCTGAACTGGTACACCGAATAGTTGATGAATTTATCGAGGATGATTGTGTGGAGAGCGGAATTATGGGCCAGATCGACACGCGAACAAAAGTCCTCTGAAAATAGAGATGCTTCCATCAAGCCGTAAACAGGCGTATAGAAACATACCTGCGTCACCGCCGGCGTCGAGAGACGAAAATTCGAGCTGGAGGGTCAAGAGATGTAGTCCGAGGCGTCGCAAAAAACGCCCGATTGAATGGGTGTCTTCGGGATACACAGAGCCAAGCTGAAGGTGACGGATTGGCGGCAGGGCAGGATGTGATGCAATCCAGTCGAGGATATCCCGCTTATAGCAATTGCTTAGATGAAGACTGTGCAATGCAGCAGGGACAGACTGGACAGGATCAAATGAAGGATCGTTCCAGCCAAGATCATCGACGCTGAGAATCTGAAGGAGAGGCTTGGAGCAGATAAGCTGCACAAGGTGTGCCACCGAGCGGAATTGGACTGCCAGGATCTCGAGATGTGTGAGTGTCTGGAATCCAGTCAATAGAGTGGACTTTGTCGACGGGTTTATGCGGCCCCAGTCTATGTTTTGTATCTGCAGTTCGAGGACACAGGGCAGGCTCGCAAGGATTGCCACGATGGGGTCAAGCCACGCAGAATCCCAGTCTGCATCGATGAGATGTATGCCAAAGAGCTCCAGGGACCGGATGTAAGGTCGAATTGTGGACATTGGATGAGCGATGAGCTGAATGAAGGGATGGGCGTTGTTGAATCGAAGAGAAACTGGCCTCTCTGCTAAAATATAATATCGGCTTGCAGCCAGCCACGATCTGCAAACCAGGGCGCAGGTAGAGAGAACACGGGTTTCATGCCGGGCCTGCCCTATAATAATGTCAAAGAGCTCAGGTGGAAGAGTTGCAATGGCTGGCATCGAAGAACGGAACAAACCACTTTTGTTGGTGGCAGTGTACGAGTCGGCAGGAGGAACGAAGTGATGCCATCACTATTGACCATCCCGGATTTTCAAGTCAACAATGAACATCCAGTCGCTCTTTCATCTTTCACGCCCACAATGCGTACGGTCTCCCTATTCTTTCTCCCCTTTCTCTGCCTGGCTCTCGCTGACAAAAACACTACCATCGACGACACCGACGCGTCGATTCAGTACAGCGACGGCGGGCGTACTTTGCCGTGCGCTCTCGATGCGAATGGCAACTTTGTACCTGGCCAAGCTGGCTGTTTCAATAACGGAGCTAATAACTGCTCTTCCGGAGGCCACATTCTTCAAACCCAGAGCAGCACCCTGTCCATGCAATTTAAAGGTTTCTCGAAAGTTGGTGCTCATGGACGTCAACGGTCACTGAGGATCTTGTAGGCTCCGCCATCTACCTGAACGCGCTCCTCGATGATATCAGCAATATATATACCATCACTTTGGACGGAAAATCGACCGACGTCGATGGGGTCCGCCCTGGTGGAGCGTTGTTGTGCTATACGCTCTTTTCCCAATCGAACCTGGACCCGAACGCGGAGCACAACATCAGTCTCTCAATCAAGGGTCTATCTCCAGCACGAAATACCACGCTCGGGAACGATAACACATTTTCTTTCTTGCTGGATAACTTTGTGTAAGTGTTCGTGCTGCTCTTCATTTTGAACCACTTCTCAAGTATTATATGCAAGCGTGACGACTCCGGACGGGGGCAACTCATCCTCATCTGCCGGCGGAGCTTCCGGAACCGCCACCAGCCCTAGCCCTAGTACAAGTCCGAGCGCGGGATCGAGCGGAGCATTGAGCCAGATGGCGGCTGTCTCTCCTTGGATTTCCTTCTGCGTCGTCGTCTTTATTTTGTTCCATCTTTGATAGAATCCCATCGGCGTGGTAAGCATTTTACACGCTTTCGGGGCAAAAAAATTCCTGACATGAACCCGAGCTGGTTGTTCCCAGAGAGGCTCCGGGAGTTTCGTAAAAGCGTAAAGGCGTTTATTGTTATTTGCTCTTTTAGTGCATCATCCGTTCATTAACTTGCTCATCGTACTGGTTGAATACAACCGGCTTTGTCCTGGATTTTCTCCGACGGTAACTCTCGCACTTTCTTTATCTTTTGACAAAGCCGAGTCAAAACTAAAACGCGATCACTCCGGTGAGTCGTTTCATATCGCATTGTGGTATCTGTTTCGTGTTCTATTTGCCAACCATCCTTGTACCGGCCTTGATTATCTGTGAGAGCTCGCACTCTGTCGTTGCTGTGCTTGTGTACTCTATATATCTCTGCTCTAGATTGCAGACAAGACTTCACGTATTTTAGTTACGGCCGTCCGGTTTTCCTCCCCTGTTCCAACTGTGATCCTCAGACAACCCTCACAACCCGGCTCGCTGCCTCGGTACCGCACGACAACCCCGTGCTCTTCCGCCAGAGACCGGTACAGACGCTGTGCGCGAGTATTGTCCGGCTTGCGGTCTGCCCCGAGGATGGGAACGACCACAAAGTTGGCGTCGTTGCCGCCAATAACGTCCCCCACTCCCAGCGACGCAAGCCCAACGAGGTCAGCTATGAGAGTCTTGCGTGACTCGAGAAGGGTGGCGATGTTGCTGTGCATCGCGGTGATTGACGCAGGGGCGAGCGCCGTCTGGGCGATGTGGGCGTTTGGTGTGGAGATGTTGTACGGTGCCTTGGTATTTGTAAGGACCTGGATAAGGGGTGGTTGCGCAAGCGCTATGCCCAACCTCCGGAGGCAAGGATTAGTCTGACCCAGGCGATGGCAGAGAAAAGAAAATATTTACCTGACTCCAGCGAGTCCAAAACTCTTGCTGAGAGTTTGCATCACGACAAGGTTAGCATACTCCTTGATGAGAGAGACGGCACTGGCGTCGTCGGAGGCAAAATCGATGTAGGCTTCATCCACTATAACGATGCCCTTGAAGTTTGGGTAGTCCAGGATCGCACGAACGGAGGCCAATGGGATCAGTGTCCCTGTTGGATTACCCGGAGAGCAGATAAATATTAGTTTGATTAACGGGTCGGCGTCAACGGCTTTGAGAATCTGCGATGAGCTTCAGCGGACCCATCGATGCGTGTTGGGGCGACCCAACCTCCGATATACGAACGCTAAAACGTCCGGACACTCCTCCCTCTCCGGCAGTACCAGTTAATTCCAGGGGACATTTGACGATATCGACGTCGTTGATCTGGGCGCATACGCTATACATCCCGTACGTCGGGGGAGTAATCAGGATTTTGTCCTTCCCTGGGGCAACACAGACACGTATGAGGAGGTCGATGATCTCGTCCGAGCCGACACCGAGAAAAATGTGATCGGCTCCTGGTAGAGAACGAAGGGACGCGATACGTTCCTTGATTATGTTTTGGGTCGGGTCAGGATAGCGGTGGAGATCTAGAGCTGAGTATTGTCCGTCTCCTGAACGCGTTATCGCAGATCCCAACGCGTTTTCGTTTGCATCTAGCAGAATGCCATCTTGGTAGTCGTCCCGCGCACACCGATACGGGTGCAGCGCGAGGATGTTGGGCCGTATGACTTTGAGGATGTCAAAGTGCGATGGCACAACCGTTGAAGCAGAATTTGCGAGTCCACGGATGGACATACTGGAAGAAACGAAAGCAGAATTTGAGAAACGAGTCAGAGTCAGAATTCGGATAGGCCGATTATCTCCGAAGACTCTTCCAGTACTAGTCCGATCAGAATCGGCCCGGCTTTCCGACACTCAACCAAGGATAATTTATTTTCAACCACGATTGGACCACAATGGTCAAAAATCCATCATGCCAATTTCTTGAAAATGTCTTTGCTGCCCCTCGTCCTCACCTGGATAAAACTCTAACACAACTTGTAGTACTACATTCCAGAAGCTCAACAACAAGTCTGCCCCGAAAAAAAACGTTGAGTCTGCCTTCTACCTTCTGGCCAGGGCTATAGGCCGCTACGCAGGATATGAGGGTCTAATTTGCTTCATCTCTTCCTTTTCCGGCGTTGAGCCGCTCAGGTACCCTTTCCTCGGCACGAGAAAAGGGATTGAACCCGGCGCCACGATTACATTAACCATCAATCGAACTAGCAATTCGGACGAAATAGTCCCAGAATCCCTCTACGCTACTGCCCACGAGCCCTTCCGCGTCGTGCGAAGCCGACGGCTGGATTCAGCTCGTTCATGTTTTGTGTGAGACAAAGTTCGAACACCGCTCCGTCATGCATAAACACGGATCATGCGGTACTCCGAACGAATCCTCCGCTGGCTCAGCTTCCTTCATTGGTAAAATGCCATGAACACACGAGTTCGATATTCCTGAAGCTCGCGACTGAACTGCCTCCATCCCTAGGCAGCGGCTTCCCTTTCTGGGTTGAATCGTCGTATACCCATAGCGTCTTGGCAGCGGGACCCAATCGTTCAATACCTTGGATCCCTTGGGTTTGGCACACGTTATTGCTTGGATGTACCCGCTTCAACCTTCTAGCCCGCCGAAAAGGATGTCCTTGGACTTGTCTCTCAGTGCGCGCGTGTTCGGTCAATGGACGAGATCAAACCTTCTTTAGAGGCGTGATGCCGGTATCTCGTACTGCGCAGGCAACACACCCTCCCAGCGCATGCCATGCGTATGGCGTGCTCACCATGGCCAAGCAGGCTGCGTTCTGACATTCGTCACCCTGTGGCAATAAATGAGCAACGTCATGAGCCTCGCGAACATCGCAGAATTCCAAAGAGTGTGAGAGCGAGCGCTTGTGTGGGGGTCAAGCGTGGGTTCGAAGCTCGATACATGTCTTTCTTTGAAGCGGGCCAGTAAGGCAACGAGCAAGCTAAGAAGAGCTCAAGACTTTTTCTCTGGCCAAGAAATACCCGGTCGGGGTATGGAGTCGAGAGTAAGTTGCTAGGTAAAATTGAGAGAGGAGCAGGCGGGGATAAATGACACTTGCGCCGCCGGTTCCCTTTGGGCTTCTGTCCTTGAACCCGGGACCAAGGGTCGATCTTTACGGAGCTACGACCGTCGCACTGGATGTTTTCTTATGATCGGCAACGATCATGTTCTTCCACGATGTGCATCATGAACTTTGCTGTATCTGCGAATTTTCATTGACCTGGAGCTCGGCCACACTACTGCTGACAGCAGGAATGCCAAGCGAGAAGTTAGCCTCCTCCGTGGACTTGTGGAAAAAAAAACGAGGGACTCAGATTGCATAGACATAGACTTGGACGGCATGATTGTTCCTGCCAAACGAGTACCCCAAATGTAAGTATCCCGCATCCCGCGCCCGATTTCCAGAATACACCACACACCTTGTTTCCGATGGAGATGCCCTTAAACCGTATAGCGTTCACAAACACGATGTTCCCGCATAGCAGAAGCGCCAGCTTCGCATTCCCGCGAGATTCATTCTTCCTCCGTCAGTCGCAGTTGGATGATCATGAGAGCAACCAGCCCTTGTCTCCCCACCGCATGTCGCCGTCTGTTCCCAGCAAGGGCAGGCGACATGCCGGCAGCACGGTTCTTGAGAATGCAGAACCACTGGCAGGAGATCTATTGACCCGCCGCCGAGTCTGCAGTAACTGAATCGCAGATCGGTTCTATCTGCGCGGGTGCAGTACCCTGTCAAGCCCACTACACGCCCCGGCGTCCAGCGTGTAATCGTGGTGATAAACAGCCTGAGCACCGGCGCCCCCACGTTCAGATGATACCGGTGCGTTAGCTCCTGCGCGCGCTATCACCGTAGCCGGCGCGCGGCGTGCGAGCGAATACATTTAGAGGCCCGGCGGCTGGCCACTCGCTGCCATCCGCGGATAGGTATGCATGCCCCTTGAGTCCCGAGGCAGTAGGTATAGGCAGTGACTTAACTACCGAAGGTCCGGGGCAAAGTAGCGCCTGGTCCCAGACTCCTACTTGGAGGCTTAAATCTGTCTTCCAGACGAAAAAAAAGGTGCTTTGCCGGGGAGAGAATTTTGAAGTTGCCGTGACAGTATCTGCAGGAGGTGTGGGTGCTCCTTTAGCTACGTATTTTGGTACGCACTTCAGGTAAGCAGCTGCGGGCAGGCACGGACAAGAAAGTGGGAAATATCCGAGCTACACGGTCGTTCGTTCAGCGCCAATGGCCGATTGTTCCAGCAGAGAAAAAATATTGCCAGGTCGATATTTGCCGGTTGAAAAAAAGAAAAGACCTTACTCATTAAGGTTTGAATGATCTTGCCAGGCGCTTTCATTGTCATCGAGTTGCAGTTTTGTGCAGCTTTGGAGTAACTAAGTATCAGTTCGCAACCGTCAGCCAGCATCCAATGCGACGATCACGGTCATCTGCCCAATCTTGGGCGCTGCGGACGTTGACTGTCAGATAGGCGTCGACCCAGGCATACATAGACAGCGATAGCTCGCATCGCAGTGCAGTACTGATTTCAATTTTGGGGGGGTCGGCGAGAATCACCGTCGAGTGAGTCTGGGATGATTGCCGCCAGCTAGTAGACAGGTCCGGGCAGGGATCGGACTCCGCTAGAATGAAACTGTGGGTGGTTGTGTATGTTGTAGGGCCGTGCGTCCTGTTACCCGTTCTGTTGTTGTCGACGATCAACGGGGTTCCATTGCGTTCTCCGGAGGCAGCGTTAACTGAGCTAGACAACTTTGTCCGTGGTTTAACCACAAGCAGTTCCCGAGGGTGAGTTTCGGCAGGTACAGGAAGGTGAACATTCGGTGATCCGGGTTTGAGGATTGTTGCAGTAATCGTTGCGGGCCTGAGCAGTCAGTCAGTCATGACAGCTAGGGTAGTGAATCCATCGAGAGTGCCAGGGACACCAAGTTGCCAAGGCTTCATCATGTTCATGGGTTGAACCTGAGTTGAATCTTGTTAATGGAAGTCCGTCCAGCCCGACGGACGTCATATCAGCGTATCATAGAAGGAGATGTTGCAATGACATGGGGAGCTGGCATCATGATATCGAGGCGGCGGGGAATTCATCTCCGTTCGGGTTTTAGCGGACACCATTCATGTTATCAGAGCGCCGCTGAGATTCAATTACGGCCGGCAGCAGACGGCAGAGGGGTCGGCATGTCGGAATTTGTATTCGGTGAGAGAAAAGAACGGAGACAAAGCGCGGAGAATGACATATCAGAGGCAGGTGGGGTGGCAGATGAGAAGAATACGGCAGCACGGTGAACAGAGAGAAGCATTGAGATCTGTGAGATGAATCAGATGCTGCGGACGGCGGGAAAAGAAAAAAGGAGCCAATGGCCAATGGAGACAAGCGCGAAGTGATCACCGGCTCGTTACCGGCTCCAGCAAGCAAAACCCCCAGAACCCTTTCCCCCGCCTCGTCTCCCGCTCGCCCATCCGCCCTTCATCGCCAACCATGGGTCGCAGAAAGATTGAGATCCAGCCCATTACGGTGAGCAGCAATTCCAGCTATTACGTGTCCGAAGGGGGCGTCACACCCTGTTCGACGTATAACTCGTCGGCGACGCCCATTTATACCGCGCTTCAACCACTCGCTTACGCCCTGTATCTTTAGCACGAGAGAAACCGTTCGGTAACATTTTTGAAGGCATGTGTTCAATCAGTGGCCTTTTGCACTATTTTTGTGGTTTTTGGCTTGGCATCGGTCCTGACTGCGACTCTGCAGCGCAAAAACGGCCTTTTCAAGAAGGCCTACGAGCTCGGAGTCCTCTGCTCCGTCGATGTCGCAGTCATCATCTTTGGTCGGTCCAAGCTGCACCCCTCCTCGTCGTCGCTGGACTCACTCTGGTCTATTTTTATCCAGAGGAGCGACCAGGCCATCACCACAAGCTGTACCAGTACTGCTCTACCGATATACGCGACATTGTCGGCCGTCATGTACAGGTAGGGCCGCCGTTTACTCGTTCTTACGCGCCCCTGACACCCCCTAGTATGATGGAGAACGGGAAACGCGCGGTCCCGCTGATTTTTCGGGCGCTGGCGCCAAGGTGCCGGTTCCAGACGCGGAGGGCGACGACGACGAAGATGCAGACGAGGAGGAGGTCGTGCCCCCGCCCACCAAGCGCGCAAAGGCAAAGATAAGCAAGGACGATGTGAGTTGATGTTTTTTTTTTTGGGAGGGCGCATCTTGCTTCGCATGTGGCCGACGCGTTTGCGCTTGGTGTGAACCATCACACCAAAAGGCCGTTGCGGTGTCCCAGGATGTGGGGAGGCCCAGGACAAGGCCAAAAAAAAAAACGCGAATTGGCTTGGACAGGCTTGCCAGGCACCTGTAGCCGGCGGTCATGCTCGGAGCAGCGTCCCGGGGGACGCGTCGTCGCCGCCCTGGCGCGACGGGCCACAGAATTTTGGGCCATTCGAACATCCCAACGCTGGCGAGGCCGTGGACAGCGCCACAGGCGCGAGGTCGCGTATAGCCCCAGCGGGGATGCCCCTCGACGAAGCGGGGGCGTCCAGGCACCGCAGAGCAGTTAACCAACCTCTGCACGGGGAGAGGACCTTTTTGTATGACACCTCTGTCCGTGTCATACAGGAAGGTCAAAGCAAGCAAAGGCTCTTCTCCTTCCTTTGCCTGTACAAAGGACCAGGCTGCAGACATGCCTCAATCGTGGCCCCAGTGAATCTGTCGTGCACATCATACTCATCCCTTTCCCCCAGATGGAGTACCGTAGCAGCGGCATGGCAATCCCCAGCCCACCGATATCCATCCGCAAGCTCCCTGGTGCGACGTCGAACGCGATCCCCACCTCAAGCGACCGACGCTCGGCGCGCCCTGGAAACGGCAATGGCAACGGCATTGGCAATGGCATGCACCCCCCCTCGTCGAAAAAGCCGCGTCTCGCGTCCTCGCACGCCGGCCGCTCCTCGGACGAGGAAGCCAGTCTTACCCTCCCGCCCCCCACCTCCGGCGGATACAACTTCCCCCCCGTGCAGCCGTACCGCGGTGGAGGCGGAGGCGGCGGAGGCGGCGGCTACGGCGTCTCCCCCCAGTCCCCCAACTTCTTCCCACTCTTCGACACGCCCCCGCAGTCCTTCCGCGCGCCGCAGTACGACCAGGGCATGTACCAGCAGCTCATGCGCACGCAGCAACAGCAGCAGAGCCAGCGCGGGCCGGCGCCGAACCCCTTCGCCGTCGACTGGCCCGTGCACGCGTCGTCCGGCCCCGGCCCCAGCTCTAACCACGGCGGCGGCGGCAGCAGCACACAGGGTGCGTCCTCCTGGAATATTGACCATTTCATAAATTCAATATTGAGCCCGGACGATGTCGCCGCAGACCCGAACAACTGGCTGGACTTTTTGTCGGGCACGCCGGGGCTGCCGCCGGGCCCGAGTAGGGGCGGGACGTCGTGGGAGCGTGGTGGGGGTGGCGGTGGAGGTGGGGGCAGCGGAGGGGGGAGCGGTAGTGGCGGTGGCGGCAGGAAGCGCACGCAATCCGGCAGCCGGTCCAGCTCTGAGGCGGGGCGGGCCGACGACCAAGACGGATAGCGTGCAGACACAAGACATATAAAATAATCGTATACGGACAGACTCAGCTGCGCTTTGCTTTCTTTCTTGCCTACCTATGTTGGTTCCGTGTGGTTTTAATCGTATCTTGTATTGCTTTTATGAATAGGGCAAAAATTCATATCTTTCGGTTGTCTCGAGCGAGCGGACTTGTACCTCGCGCGTTTTTTGTCCTGCTTTCTTCTCCCAGTATCAGGTCCGGCAGCAAGCTGTAATGAACGTCGACGCTCTTCAGACTTCAAGGTTGCTTTGAGGCACATAATGGAATCTCGCACGATTGTCAAAGTAGGCACTAATTTTAGTGCTGGCACGAGGCTACGAACCCGTTTCGGGACATTGCATTGCTCAGCAGAGTCTTCAAGGTTCGCTGTATCGCCGCAAGCATCATCGGCAAACCCTCCCGCCCGAGCTTTCTTTCCGCCTTTACGTCGCCATTGACAGATGCCAAGATGCAAATTCGAGCTGGAGTGGTCAGCCTGTCTTTCCTGCAGAGCGTGCCCCAGATGTTTTTTCGCCGATTTTTTTCGCCAGGACAGACGTACCACCTCACCGTCTTTCGTGGCTCAGTTTGCGCCAAAATTGAAGGTCAAAAGGCAATAACCCTAATCGTTCCCTCTCTCTTGGCGATTCATTTGTAATGTGTTTTTGCTCCTGGGATACACCTTCAGGATATCAGGCAGGACGTCTACCCCCGCCCCACCGTTCTGCAAGAAGGTTCCTCAAGCCAGGAGGGCTCAATTCTCAATTTCTATCGCCGATTTCCCATTCAACGCAAGACCCGTCCCAGCCTGTCCCCCTCTGCCTGGCGGTGTTAGAAAGGCTGTAGATGCTCCGCGTCGATCACTCAGGCTCGTATAAATCCTGGCGCACAAGCACGCCTCTCTCCACCGATCAGCACCGGCTGAAACGTTCCGCAACAAAACACGGGCTTCACTACAAATTCTCCACTACAAATCTGCTCTACAAATTTGTAGTGAAAGACCGCGCGTCTAGAACACGACACGGTACATGTTGTAGCCGGCCTCATTTTTTCTCTTCCTGACTCACGACCATCGATACCCCCAGTCTTCTCCTCTTCCTCTTCTCCTCTTCGACATAATGCCCTCCGCCCAGACGCAGACACAAGATGCGGCCGCGGAGTACCAGTCCTCTGCGCCGCTTCTGCGCAAGGAGTTCCCGAGCCGCACGTCGTGGAGCGACTTTCTGCGCTCGGATGTCGACCCTGACCATGCGAACACCCCGCTCGCCATGTATTGCTTCATGACAGGGTTTATGTGCGTCCGCTTTCCTCGCAGTCTCCTTCGGCACGCATTCTCACGCGCCCTTCGTCCAGCGACGCGATCTCCTTCACCGCTATCTTCGTCTGGTGCGGCTTTCAAACGGGCAATTTTGCACAGGTAAGTCGTCATGATCATCGAGTTCCTTTTTCATTTTTGACTCTGACGTAACTTTTTGGCCTAGATTGCGCTCGCGTGGGCGCGGGCAGCCAATACCCACGAGATATCCGTCTCCATCTCCGATTGGCAGGCGCTCATGTCCCTTGCCGCGTTCAACGTCGGCGCCTTCATTGGCCGCCTCGGCGACCGCATGGGACCGCATACCCGCGGCTGGCTCCTCTCCGGCACCGTCGCGCAAGCCGCGATGACGCTCGTCGCCGGGCTCTGCATCCAGCAGAGCGGGCAGGGGAGCGTCGCCGTCGGGCGCGGGCAGCCGAGCTGGACGCACCCCCTCACGTCCGTCGGCCTCGCCCTCATGGCCGCGAGCCTCGGGCTGCAGGGCGTCATGGCCAAGCGTCTTAATACGCATTTCAGCACGACGGGTACGTGTCTGCCGTTCCTTCCTCCGTAGCTCGTGCACTGACGCCCCCCGCAGTGGTGCTGACCGCCGTGTGGATCGAGCTCATGGCGGACCCGCAGCTGTTCTTCCGGCGCAAGATCGCGAGTCGGGACCACAAAATGCTCGCGCTCGGCGCGCTGTTTGGCGGCGCGCTCGTCGCAAGGGTGCTCCTCTCGCAGATGGGCGCGCCGGCGGCACTGGGGTTCGGCGCGGGCGTTAGGCTGCTGGTCGCTGCGGGGTGGCTCTTCGTGCGCGGCAAGGGGGCTGGCTACACACTTCTGTGGGACGGAGAGCCGGTGCAGGACGCGTTAGAGGGCGAGGAAGGCGCATATCAGAGGGAGGTCCCGAGCTATGGCACGGTTTCGACGCCTTGGTCGCCTTGAGCGGTCGTCACACTTTCATTTCTTGTTGTTTTCTTTTACTTCCAAGTAATCAATAGACGTTTTGGCTTATCGCTTGGTTTTCGGCCGCTCAAAAGAAAGGGTAAAGAATTTGTTCAATGGTCTACCTACATACAGGGTGAAGACACACGACACGTCGGATAGTCGACGACCCTCCACCTGTGCAGCCGTTGTGGACACTGAGAAAAATAGTCAGCAAGAGTGTTATTGGAGGGAAAGAAGGGGGAGGGAAAAGAGGGCCTCAGACGAGATAAGTGTGTCCTTCATGAAGGTCGGACATATGCTTGTTTATAATAAAAGTTCATCGCAGGGAATGGAGAAAAATGGGGGAGGAAATGGGGCATGGAAGGCGACTCACATGCATGCGACGCAATGTAACCATCCCAAATCCGACACCTGGGGCAAAGGGCGCGTCAGTTCACCAGAACAGACAACTGCGCATCCAGAATAGAACTTCAGCGGGTGGTGTGTGTTAGCATAGGGCCCATCGACGTGTCGCCCACTAACTCGCTTCGTCACAAGTCTTGAGAGGAAGTATACTCACCTCACCTACACATTTGGAGAGACCTGAAGAAAGGACGATAGTCAGCACGGTGTCCAACTCCAGAGACGAGAAAAAAGGTAAAAGAAAAGGCTCAGTTGGTGATGCATGTTGCGAGAAAGGATCATCGATAAATCGTCACCGACTCGAAGAATGGAAGAATATCATCATAGCCACGAAAAAGTAAACGTGATACTCACTGGCTGAAAAGTTGAAGACCTGACGGTGGAAGGGTGGCGATAACGAGGAATTGACAGGCTTTTATATAAGGGATTCAGACTCCGACCTGATAGCCGGAGCTATGCAGTTTCGGCATGTACCACGTGACCCGTTGGGATCACTTAAATTTCGCGCGCTTAGTTGTCGCTCTTTGCTCTCTTCCTCTCCCTTCACCGTCCTCCTTGTGTGCGTATTGTCTCCTCCAATTCGTTACCTTTCTTTCAACCCCTCCTTTGTGATGACCGAACTTTTCAGTTCTGCTTCCGAACGAGAGAAATCAACCTCTTGTGGACAACCTTTTACCAAAAAACTTGCTGATCTTTCCATTCCTTTCATTCTCCTCTAATTCAAGTAAACTTTATGCTAACCACCCCTTCTTTCCTCAGGCTCCATCTCCATCTCCTTCCCTTGGCTCCTTTGTCCCAGGTAAGCCTCCATCTCGTTCCCCTCCACACGACGAAAATAAGTTCATCCATTCGTTGAACACTTCTTCTGTCACCGGATGCCACGCGCCCCTCCTGCTTAGGCGGGGGGTGTACTGCCTGCTCCGTTCTGGGGCAGATCGGGCGGTGCCTGGTGTCTGGGAGCAGTCGAGGGAAAAGAAAACACCGGCTTCTCTGATCTCTCATTGTCTCAATTCCCGTTTTGAAACCCTGTGCTTACTGTTCTTTCTTCTAGATATACGTACCCTCTCTGCTGTAGTCCTGCTCGTCCATCGTTTCCGAATACAATTTGTTTGCCATGTTACGTTGTGCTGCGTCGCTGCTCGAGATGTCTAGTTATGTTCAGCAGGAGCACGGCCTATCCTTCCTCGGCTTCGCCGCCATGTCCGATACTGGGCCGGGTTAATGGCAACGATGTCCCGAATTCGCACTTACGACGTCAATGTATTCACCGTCAAGACCGTGCGAGCAACGGACTCGGCGTTGTCGCCAGTAACGCTTCCCAGCAGCTCAACAGTGGTGGCCAGACCTCAATGCGCAGTTGGTCGGTGGCTTCGTCAACCGCCACCATCATGCATAAGACACCAGGGTGCCCCCGCGGTGCAAAGAAACGCGAAGAAACGCGTCAGGAGCCTCGTGCTGCAAATCGCACTCGGAGAGCCGCCAGCAGGCCATCCTAGAGCAATGCGAGGTGCTGCACTTGACGCCAGGATCGCTCGATAACTTCCACACACGTTCGGAGGCCTGAAGGGGACGAAAGGGACTGTTATTCGGAACGCGACCATCTGGACAGGGCTTGACGATGGCAACGAGGTCGTGCAGAGCAATATACTCATCGACAAGGGCCTCATCAAGAAGATAGGGTCGGTCGACTTGCGTTCGTACGCAGACGTCGAGGTGTTGGACGCCGCCGGTGCATGGGTTTCCCCGGGGTTTGTAGCTCGATTATCTCCTCAACGCAGCGCTCATAGCTCTTCCAGAATTGTAGACCTTCATTCACATCTGGGGGTGGACAGTTCACCTGCATTGAACGGCGCCTCGGACACGAATTCACTCAAAGGTCTCGTGCTCCCTTGGCTGCGCTCCTTGGATGGCTTGAACACCCACGACGACGCATATCGCCTGTCCATCTCTGGGGGAGTGACCACAGCCAACGTTCTGCCCGGAAGCGCCGACGCAATTGGTTCGTTGCCAGATACCAGCGCCGCAGCCTGCTTACTGACATGGTCCCGCAGGTGGACAGGCGTTTGTGATTAAATTGCGCCCCACAGCGGAGCGCTCGTCGTCTGCGATGCTCTTAGAGCCCCCATTCTCTCTGAATGGGACGCACGTTGACCCGTCCCAGCGTCCGAGGTGGCGACAGATGAAGTGTGTGCTTTATTTCGCCGCTTCTTCTGCGCTGACATTTATTGAAGACACGCTTGCGGTATGCATTAGTCTCGATCTCATCCTCGTAGCTCTGAACAAAACTTCCCGTACGCAGGAGAAAACCCCTGGTTTCGCACTGTAGCCGTAGAAATGTAGCCTGACTTCCTGCCGGCCGCGTCTATGCCGGCACGCGTATGGACACCCAGTGGGCATTCCGTCAAGGCTACAACACCGCGCACGTCATCAAGGATAAGCAGGACGCCTATTGCGCGAAGGCGCTGGCGGGCGAGTGGAACGGTCTGGGAGACTTCCCGGAAGACCTCCAATGGGAGGCACTCGTAGACGTGCTCCGCGGCCGCGTCAAGGTTCAGAACCACTGCTATGAGGTCGTCGACCTCGATGGGATGGTCAGAGTGCGTATTTTATTGCAAATGTCGATCCATTACTTATTTAACATTCTGGGGCCAGTTGACAAACGAATTCAAATTCTCAATTGCGGCCTTCCATCACGCTCGTTCGTTCGCGCTTGGGGCATGTTACATTTATACTGACCTCTGCGCTGTATAGACGAGGCGTATTTGGTGCCGGACCTGATCAAGAAAGCTTACGGTGAGTACGAAAGTCATTACATGGATAACGCCTGAACATTGCCATCAAACATAGGGCATCCCCCGGCAGTGGCCATCTTCGCTACGTCTGCGCGCTTCAAACGCGAGGCCTACCGTGGGTCCGAGTTCGCGCCGCGCATTCTGGCGGATAATGGGCTAGAAGTTGTCATGAAGGTACGGGAACTTTGTCGAGCGTTGAGTGTTCAATCATCCTGCCCCACAGAGCGACCATCCAGTCCTAAACTCGCGACATTTGATATACGAGGCCCAGCAAGCTCACTATTTTGGCCTGCCCGCCAATCTCGCCCTGGCTTCTGTGACCAGTAAGTGATTTTCCGTGGCAATAAAGAAATACCACTCCTGCAAACAGGCACGCCGGCGAGGATTATGGGACAAGACCACAGAATCGGTCGTCTGATTGAGGGCTTCGATGCAGGTGAGCACGATGCTCATTTGTTTACGGCTTTCATCCTGAATTCTTACAGATGTTATTGTGTGGGACAGCCACCCACTCGCCCTCGGAGCCGCTCCGAAGCAGGTCTTCATCGATGGAATTGCACAGCTCGAGAAGCCCTATACTTCTGTAAAGCCAAAATCCACTCAGCGCGTTCCCGCTACCCCGAACTTCGACAAGGAGATCGCCGACGCCATCAAGTACGAAGGACTCCCGCCTCTCGAGCCACAGACTGCCAAGTCGGATGTTGTCGTTTTCAGAAACGTGGGGAGCATTTTCTTGAAGGACGCTGCCACACGAAGGGTCAGCGAGGTCTTTACGTCGGCTAGCACGGACGGTGTTGTCGTTGTGGAGAAAGGGCGTGTCGTCTGCAGCGGGCCGCAAGCGCTGTGCCCCACTGCACCGTCTCGCTCTCCACCTGGATCTCGAAGGCGGATCCATCTCGTGCGTTTGTTTCTCTCAGGGCTCGGAGGTACGGATGCTAATCATCTCTCAGCCCTGCGCTTGTTTCCTATGGCAGTCCCCTCGGTCTCACTCATATCACAGGCGAATGTATGGCCCTCCTTGTTATGCTGTTGACGAACTCATAACGTCCGTCTGCAGCTTCTACTAGCGACGGAGCCGTTTTCGACCCCTTGAGGAACCAAATCCCTGAAATCATCGATGGAACCGCCATCAAGGCCGCTGACGGTCTGCTTTTCGCTACCCGCGATGCACTTCTCGGATACCGCAACGGTGTTACATCTGCCGTCACTGCCCCGTCCTCGCGTGGTTTCCTGTCAAGTCTCAGCACGGTCTTCAGCATGGTCGCGGGGCACAAATTGGCGGACGGCGCCCTCACCCAAGAGGTCGCTGCTCTGCACGTCGCACTTCCGCTATCAGCGTGAGCACGCGGATTGCTATGCTCCCGGTGACTTGCTCCTCGGTCAGGGCAAAGGAGATCTTGCCCAACGGTTCGGCGACGTCGTGGCGGTGGGTCGCTCAATCGGTTCGCAACCTCCAAAGCTCATGGTTTTTCAAAGTAAAATACCGCTTGTCGTGGGTGTCGAGAGCGCGGACATAATTGCGAGCGTGCTCGTGCTCAAGAAGGAGGTCGAGGCGGTGAACGGTACCCCGATTCGTCTCACGCTCACAGGAGCGACTGAGGCGCATCTACTGGCCAAGGAGATCGGGGAGGCGGGTGTCGGTGTGATCGTTCAGTAACGGCCGTTCCCTTCGACCTGGGAGCAGAAGCGTATTCTTCCGGGCCCGCCCCTCACCCAATCCAGCGCTATCGCAGCGCTCGTGGCGCACAATGTCACCGTTGGTATCCAAGTCGACAACCCGTCGAGCGTCCGCAATACACGCTTTGACGTCGCCTGGGTAAGTGCTCATCTCACTAGCTTCCTTCGGCAGGCTTTGATTTCTTCCGTAGGCGTGGCTGGAATCCAATGGAGTACTTGGAAAAGCAGAGGCACTGGCACTCGCATCGTCTAATCTCGAGACACTACTCGGGATCGAAGAGGGCAATACCGATCTCGTTGCGACGAATGGACGGTCTGAGTTCGAAGGAAAGGTCCTTGCCATTATTTCACCTCGCTCTGGGTCAGTAAACCTTGTGTGATTATTGTTGTCTCGTGAAATAAGTCGTTAAAAGCGCATGCTGTGAATTTGTCGCCCTCACTGCCCCACAATCATTCCTGCGAACGGGAATATAACAAGGCGCTCCGAGTCCCACTGTGATGTGCGCTCTGTTAGTTCGGGCACCTATCGGATGATTTGTGAACTCGACTCACCACTCCTGAAGTATAATAGATGTCTGCTTCGATGATCGCCCTCACCGCCTCGATACTCTCGGCCTGGAAAATCGCCATGGATCCAAACTAATTTTCCTCAACTTGAGTTGCGTGGTACTACATAGACATACTCACAAATACCACCTACCGTTTTCTTCTCCTCTTCCGTCGCGGACTCAGGAGTCAATAGAGAACCTCCAGCGCCTATCGGTCGCATTATTATAATAAACTTGGAGCCGTGAATAAACAAGTCCAAGCCTCGCATATCCTCGCATTTCCAGTTGAGTCAATGTGGTGGGAGTCGCGGTGACAGTCCGGTCCGGCCGGCCCTGTGTGACAATGTCCACGTGCTGTGACAAGCCGCTCCTTGTTAGTAGTAGTTACAAACGCTCACAGCTGTTGAATCATCTCGCGGTCTCAGTCTTTTTTGGACCAGTGTTCGACCGTTCTGGTCGGATTAATGATAGCTCATGCAGCCCCACTCCCTCGTGTGGCTTACGAAGCGGCCGACTCGCCTTTGAATTCATCAGGAAAAAATCGCATGGCTACGTTGCGCCTGGTAGCTGAAATACCTGTGGTAGCCTGGTAGACAAGTACCCCTTGTGGTAGCCCGTGGTAGCCACGTGCCAACGTCTGGTAGCCGCTGGTAGCCGGTACGGTTGGCTACGGTAGCTGCTGGTAGCACTCCGTAGCTTTCACTACAAAATACCGTAGCTGCTCGTTGCAGGCAGTAGCGCGCAATAGCCACTGATAGGCACCTGAAATCTCGCGAAAAGTCGGGGAAAAACATATATATTCAATCTATTCAAGACAGTACATGGTGTACGTGGACTCAGACAGCACAAAGGCTACGCGCTAACGCAAGCGGACATGCGCGGCGTGTGTATACTGTACCGACACATCGCCGTACGGATAACGAGGTGCCGGTGTGGAGGTACGGATGCGAGCAGATAAAACAAGTTAGCCAGTGTTTTACAGACACAACGACGACGCACCCATTTACATGCTGATCCCGCATTCTCATTCTCATCCGGACAGAAGTCGCCATCGCAGGCGGTGGATTGCGTCATTGGGGCTCGAGATTGGACGACGAATTTGACGGAGCGACACTTGCTGCGAGCTTGAAAAGTAGGGGCATTGGAGGAGACGAGGTTGAGACGACGGAAGAATAGAGGGGCGAGAGGTTTGAGGGCTTCAGTACACTTGAAGGTGGCTTGCGCGACATCAGAAGACGAAAGCGGGGGAGAGTGGGGTTTTGAGACCTTTGCGGGCTTGAAGAGGTCGAAGAGCCTATTTGAGGAAAGCTTGAGGTGAACAGACGGTGTACAAGAGGACGAAGGGAGGACGACGGAGGGAGAAAATGGGGGGAAAGGGCAAGAGACACGTCAGTCATGCCGTTGTTTGCTGTCAAACAATCACGCCATTGTGCACGTGCCGTCGGACTTTGAATGACTTGTGTGTTTTCTTTGTGTGGTGTGTGAAGCAACCGAAAGCACAACGGTAAGGATCAGTTCTCTCCACCCACATATCATTCCGCTGGGCATCGGACGTTGTATTCTACCAAAAGGAATCGAAACGACATTATTCTGTGGGTGCCGGCAAGTTGCCGGTTACCGAGCGCTACCAGTCCATACCCGGCGGCTATCAGCAGCTACGGATCCGGGATCTGCGGCTACTCGGCGCAACCAGCGCTACCAGAGCTACTGAGCACCGGCAGGCGGCTACCAGGGCTATCGGCGCTACATAATCTTGTGAGCAGCGACATAGCAAATTCTTTTTTCCTGATGTTCTTCTCTCGCCACCCGCCTGGAGTCTGAGACTGGACCCTGGCTGAAACTTTTCCGGTTCTTGGCTTTCCTCGTAGTCGTCGGACGGATGGGTGCATGCCATATGGGACCGAGACACGCCTCCGTTACCGCCAAGAGCTCTTTTGTTGTGGTGCAAAAATCTATGTCTTGGGACGGAATGATTTTCCGCGTCTCTTCGGGTCTTCTAGGACTCGGCACTTGCCCAGCCTATTAATATCCATGCTGGACACATTGACTGGAATCCAGTTTTTATTCAGTTCATTTCGAAGAGTCTGGACTGTTGGCGTTCCGCACGTCCGTTGAACCCTGTTTCAGATGTTCAACAGTCGCAAAGCGTTCTAGTAGGAGCTGGATTGTTGCATTCTGACGAGAGTTCCAGAGTGCCAATACAAAACACCACGAATAGATGAATGTTTTGTGTTCGGAGGAACATAATTTCAAACTAGCATATTGCGTCGGATGCAATCCGCCATTGTGAATCCATACAATGCACAAACGCAACTTGTGTGACTTTTACCGCGTATACTATATACGTCTAAATGACTTGTATCTTTTCCCGCATTGCTATGTCTCCAGGGTCATCGGTTGAATCGCTGAATATTTGAATCTATGTTTAAATCGCAGAAACGAGTATAAAGGGGACTGTGAAGTCACCCAATTCTTCACGATCCATCCGAGCTCGCAAGAATTCCAAAGACTCCAATAGTGAGTTCCTCCTCTGCCATCGAGACGCTTTGAGGTTTACAAGTTTACCTGGACCCCCAGTGCAATTCTCCGCCTTCTTCACCGCCCTCGTTATGGCTGCCGCTGCGCACAATGTCGCCGGTGCCACGGTCCAGTTCTCTGGTGAGACGGGCTGCCGCTCGTTCTCCAACACCTACCAAGGAAGCTGCAACTTTTGTGCTGACCCCCCTGGCGGTAAGCCGGTGCCATATGTATACACTAGTAATAATTTGTGCTTGACTTGAACAGATTTCGCGTCGGTCCTGTTCTCGGGCATCGGGTCGTCCAACCGGGTCACAATTCACAACCAGAATGGCTGCACCTCGGCATCGCAGGTGGGCCAAGGCTACGGTGGCGCCTGCTGGAACAAGGGCGGCACGGCGATCCGCTCCGCCTGGGTCGCGTGCCCCGGAGCCCGCGCTATGTGAGTGTGTTTCGAGCGCTGAGAGCAAGGCTAGTGCTGATTCGATGCGCAGAGTGCCTGGAGGAAACCAGACGACTGATGAGGCCACTGTCGCCGAATGAGTGCAGTCTATGACTACAATGTGCCAAAGGCCACAGAAGATGTTCAGATTTTCAGTTGTGAATGTAAAGTAGCTTGTTTTTAGCAACTTGAAGTTACCATATGTATGATTCGAATGATTGGAAGTTTCAACCGTTCGAAACTTCGAAACTTCGACAAGACCAAGGCAATTCCCGCTGCGCTGTTGTAATCCCCATCGCAATATGAAGGGAAGATATATGTGAGGTCTTCGTGACTTACGATAAAGATTCTAGGCCCTGGTTTCAGAAAATTGTAAGTAAGTGAGAAATCGAACGAAAGGTTGAACATTGTAGATATTTGTTTGGCTTGTGATGGGACCACATATGGTTGCCTTCTCCCACCACCTGATTCGGACGTCTGGCGCTCTCCTTGGCTCTCCAAGCTTCAACAAGGCCGCGAATCAGTGTTGTTTTCCCCTATTTTTCCGTGGATTCTCCATGGCAGAACATCCAGCGATGCCTTGATTTCTTCCAGCTTGATCTTTCTTCCTGCCATGGCAAGCCTCAAGAGTCAAGGCCGCCAAAGTCGAGGTGAATCCAACACGTGAACTGCTTCGACCAAGCTTCTGCATGTGCCACCATGTCTGTTAAAACTCATCCCATATTAGCCTGGCATCGAAGTATCTCGCAGGAATAGATTCAATTGAGACTTGCGCACGACCCCCTAATCTCCAACCAATCTCTTCCCTTGTCCTCGCCACATGCCATACTTGGATCCTTTCCACTATGCGCTTGCTGTCTGTGCCACGGAGGAACCCGAACATTCGGAGATAGCATCCTATATAAATTTACGGGTTAATTGCTTCCAAGTCCATCCCAAGTCCCTCGTTTTCTCAGCTACACGGATGTCTCTCTATGTCTACTGCGCAGCAACGACCGTCATCGTGATTTTATTGCTACGGCTCTTCGGACGCAAGAGAAAGTTACCGTTACCTCCTGGCCCCAGAAAGTTGCCCATCATCGGAAATTTACTGGACATGCCTTCAGAACGGGAGTGGGAGACTTACATGAAATGGAGCCATGAATACAGCCAGTTTCTTTTGGTCTCCATCCTCCGGATTCTGATTTCCTCCAGATTCCGATATCATCCACTTGGATGTCGCGGGGACCTCCATAATCGTTATATCGTCGGCGAAAGTAGCGAACGACCTTCTGCGATCCGCCGCATACTCGGATAGGCACAGAACTCCCTTGATTTTCCCTCCGTATTTTGCTTGACAATTCAAAGGCCTAGGATGACAATGGTTGTTGAACTTATGGGATGGGGCTTCCTCAGCTGTTGGTCCTGTAATCTTTTTCGGAACACACTTATATACATTTTGCAGCCCTCATCAAATACGGCAAGTACAACGCTCATTGAATGATCAATGAACGTTCGCTAATTGTTCCCTCGTTCCCAGGTGATCACTGGTCAAAATTTCCTCTTCCGATGGGATACCAATTGAATTGCTGACAGGCGCAAGCATCGACAATTATTTCACCGAGCTTTTAACGCTGCAGCTGCGAAAGCATATCAGCCGAAGGAGCGTGCCGCCTGCCACGAACTCCTTCGGCGTCTCCTGCGGAATCCAGACAACATCATGGGTCATTTGAGACAGTGAGTGCAATGTGCTTTCCACATTTCGAGCGACACCTACTCCCGTCTATGCAGTATGGCAGGAAACATCATCCTGTCCGTTGCGTATGGCATAGATGTCCTTCCACAAAACGACCCGTTCGTCGCACTGGCCGAAGAGGCAATCCACACTCTCGTCTTTGCGCTGGTCCCAGGACGGTTCCTCGTTGTACGTGTGTTCATAATATTAACAAACCGCATTCCTCCCAACTGAAAGCCCTAGGACATGATCCCCGTTCTGAAATATGTACCGACCTGGTTTCCGGGCGCAGGCTTCAAGCGCAAGGCCAAGGAGTGGAGTAAATTGTCGCAAGCCATGATTGATCTGCCCTTCGCCGAAACGAAGCGCAGCATTGTGAGTCGATGCGACATTTTCGTCATCTTCTTCCCTTAACTGACTATTGTAGGCATCAGGGAATGCGCCGGTGTCGTTCACATCCGCTTCCCTCAGCGGGATAAACGAGGATGACGATAAAGACAAGGCGGAAGAGTTGGTGAAAATGGTCGCGGGAACCATGTATGTGGGAGGGGCCGACACGACTGTTTCTGCGCTGGGCACATTGTTCCTGGCCATGCTCGCCAACCCCTGGGCTCAAAAGAAGGCCCAGGCGGAAATCGACTCTGTTATTGGTGAAGGTGTCCTTCCGGACTTCAGTGACAAGGAATCTCTCCCGTATGTATCTGCCCTGGTAAAGGAGGTATTTCGATGGAGAAGTGTTGCTCCTCTTGGTTCGTTATCTGAGTTGACCATATGACTATGCTGACTGTGTTGTCCAGCTATGGCCCACTTTTTGACCGTTGAAGACGAGTATAAAGGGTATCGGTTGCCAGCTGGCTCGATAGTGCTCGCTAATGCATGGTCAGTCTATCAGTCTATACCTCCCTCTACTATTCCGTATAAATAACATCTTGGCTGCTTAGGGCTATGTCGCACGATGAAGTTCGTTGCGCATACTATAACCAACGTTCAATGCCCTGATTTCGTCTAGGCCATCTATCCGGATCCGTACACCTTCGAACCCGAGCGTTTTCTCCTCGAAGGCAAACTCAACACCGCATTCCAAGACCCAGACCCCACGTTCGGATTTGGACGGAGGTGCGGCGCTTCTTCGTCCTCGATGAGATTCGGATGAAATATTCGCATAGGCTTTGTCCTGGCCGGCACATGGCGCAAGCGTCTGTGTGGATCAACGTAGTTTCCATCCTCGCAACTTTTGATATTACAAAAGCAGTCGGCGAGGATGGGCAGGTGATCGAACCTACCCACGAATATTTCTCTGCACTCGTGTCGTGCGTGCACCTTCCTTCCGAGGCACGCTGTTCTTGATTTTTATCAGCATGCCCCTTCCGTTCAAGTGCTCTGTCAAGCCCCGATCGCAGCGTGCGGTGGAAATTATCCAGTCTACCGCCAATGACGATAGCCGTTAAGAAATTGTACTAGGATTCAAAGCTTCCGAAAAGCTTCAGCTCTCTGGTATGACGTTCCAAACGTTGCAAAACCCAACCCACATTAAACAACTTTTCCACAGAAAAAACTTTTTTCTCGAGTACTCCGAGACCCTCGATATGGCATCCCAGCATGCTATTCAAGTCTATTGGATGTCCTTTGAGAGGAAACAGGCTCCGTTGTCATGAGTAACAGCCAAAATGACCAGGATCGGGCAATTGATGGATGCCGGGATTTTCCGGCACACGCAAGTAACTCAACCACAGTTGAAGGCCTTCAACTTCAACTACGCTTGAATTACACCCAGTCACTGATGCGGCTCATCTATGTATGGTGTTGGCAGGCTTTAGAAACAAAAATAATTTTTCTTTCGCATCCGGAAATTTGCGGAACAGATCATTATGGAAAGTTCGGGCATCTATACCTGCGTGTTGACTACCTGCGTGTTGTATGAGGTTGTACCAGGTTATTGTCCACTGTTCATTCAGCCCTAGCCGACTTGTATGCACATCTTCTGAACATACCGGGAAATGCCGATGGCCATCAAATCACCCAATGCTTGCCGGCTTGGCTGTTCTTCAGCAGGTTGTAGCCCATTGTCTCTGAAAGTACATCCAATACACTCATATACAATGCCAGAATGCTACACAGAGGTAATCTAAGAGTTGAACAAAAAAAAAAATCTAGGACCAAGTTTTTTTGCGGGTTTGGGTTTTGCAACGTTTGGAACGTCATACTCTGGCAACTCTTTTGGTTTACAAACTTTGAAGTTCAACTTTGTTTCAACTTCGGTTACCAATCTATGTAAATGAAACCAGAAATTATCCTCTATTTCGCGCGTCTCGCGTAGCCATCGACTTTTGTGAATACGCTATCGTTGCCATCCAAGTTCGTTCTACATACTATGTTCCGAGTCTGTTTTTTTCATAGGTTCGGAGCAACCCGGCGCGGCTCCCGGTCCGGCCAGCCGGCCTCTTTGCTGAAGCCGACCCCCAGCACGGCGTCGTCAGAACGAACTGGCTGCCAATATCTATTCACACTTGGAGCTGCTTCAAGGCCACGAATGCCAGTGTCGCCAGTTATCCCTTCCAATCTTCTGGTCCTGCCGTCAGAGAAGACTCAAGGTTTCTTTCCTGATTATTCACTGGCCCTCCAATTGGCGTCTAAATGCTGCCAGAATCTTTTCTGAGAGACTGCGGGAAACCGAGTATGAAGATCATGCGCTATCCTGGCCAACTTCACGCCTTCTCCACTAGCCTTCTTGGAGTCTCCAGAAGTCCTGATCATGTGTCACCCTGACGAGGCGCACTATCCTCCAACTTGCGCCCACCAACCATGGCACCTCCATTCACCCCGCTTTTTATCGACGGGCAGCAAGTCCTTGCTAGCGACAACACCACGTTTGAGGTCCTCAACATCTCCACCTCCACCGTCGTCGGCACCTCCGCCTCGGCATCGAGCGCGGACTGCACAGCTGCCGTCGAAGCCGCTGGGCGCGCATTCGCTAGTTGGGAAAAGACCACGCCCTATGCGCGGCGCGACATCTTCCTCAAGGCCGCAGACCTCGTGAGCTCGGACCGGTGGCGCGACCTCGTCGTGAAGACCCTCATCGAGGAGACGAACTGCTCAGCTGGGTGGGCTAATATTGGATACGTCGGCGCCGCCCCACTCCTGCGCACCGTCGGGTCGTTCGCGAACAACCTCACGGGCAAGACGTTCATGTCCTCTTCGGTGCCAGGGGTGCAGTGCAAGATGGAGCAGCGAGCGATGGGTGTCATGTCCGTGTGCCACGCAAAAATACATCTTGTATCTTAGCTGACGCGGTGTGCAGATTCGGGATCGCGCCCTGGAACGCGCCGTTTACGCTGACGATCCGCGCAATCGCGGTCCCCGTCATGTGCGGGAACACCGTCGTTATCAAGTCGTCCGAGTATAGCCCGCGCGCTCAGGCACTCGCAGTGCAGCTTTTACACGAGGCCGGCCTCCCGAACGGTGTCGTGAACTACATTTCCATGTCGCGGGAAAGCTCGCCGGCACTGACGGCGCAAATTATCGGGCATCCGCTCGTACGCAAGATAAATGTAGGTTCTTCCTTTCCACAGGAGACAGGATTGGTGCTTAATTTTGGTAAAGTTCACTGGGAGCGACCGTGTTGGCCGCATAATCGCCATGGAAGCAGCGAAGCACCTCAAGCCCACCGTCCTCGAGCTGGGCGGGAAGGCGCCTGCGGTGGTATGTCCACGACCTGTGCGATTTACATGTAATTGTAATTTCGTTAATCGGTTGAAAAGGTCCTTGACGGTGCGAGCATCCCCGACGCAGCGAACGCGATCGTCGCTGCTGCGATGATGCATTCGGGACAGATCTGCATGTCGACCGAGCGCGTCATCGTGCAGCGCGGCGCCGCCGAGCCACTCATCGCGCAGATCAAATCGCTCTGCGCGAACCTCACCGCAGGCGACCTCCAAGCCGGACCCGCGAGTGCTAAAATCGGCCCTTTGTTCACCGAGGCCTCGGCGGAGAACGTCGTCGGCATGATATCGGAGGCGCAGGCGGCCGGTGCGGAGGTTCTCCTAGGCGATTTGGGGCGGCAGGGCGCGGTGGTGCGCCCGCACTTGGTCAAGGGTGTGAAGCCCGGGATGCGGCTCTGGGACCGCGAGTCGTTTGGGCCGGGTACGCTACCTTTTCCTCTGACTGGTGATGTCTGAGACTCGAACAGTCATTGGGTTTGCTGTGGTCGACACGCCGGAGGAGGCGGTTGAGCTGGCAAATGCGACGGATTACTCTCTCTCCGCCTCCCTGTGGACGTCCGACATGTATATGGCACAGCGCATTGCTCCGCTCATCCGCGCAGGTACCATCTTCTTTTCCGTATCATCCTTCTTCTGCACGACTTACTTCGTGCAGGGTACACAAACATCAACGGACCGACATTCCACAGCGAAAATCTCGTGAGCGCCGTGGGGCTTGGGTGCGCACCGTTTTTCCGACCCTTCTTATACGGATCGCTGAACACACGCGTTATCTTGTCAGTGGGTCCTCCGGCTACGGGCACTTTGGCATCGACGATTTTACGGACAAACGGGTTATCACCACGCATCCGCTTGGCAGGCAGTACCCTGGGTTCCTGCATTAAGCGACGAGGAGGGGTTGTCGACGATTCTATGTGTACCAAAATCGTAACTGTACCACCTGTACTTGTAAGTGTAGCCTTGAATGTAGCACAAACAAATTTTCCTCGCTTGGCGTTGTCAATTGGTCTCGAGTCGCGACGGTTTTGGACGAAGGCGTAAAAATGACTGAAATAACGTCCTACTTGCTCTACTTGATCAACGAGCTTTCTGCCCCCAAATACGTTTCGGGTAACATATGGTCGCCATCCCCAATCATAGAGGCGTGGCTGAGGCGAAGGGCAATATAACAAGTTTCTCCGGGTCCCACTGCGATGCATGCTGTCAGGTTGGTCACTCTCCAAATCGTATGTGAACTCACCACGCCCGAAGTATAATAAATGTCCCCCTCGATTATTGCCTTCACTGCTTCGATATTCTCGGCCTGAAAGATCATCATGGATCCAACCTAAATATCTTTGCGTTAATGCACGCAAGCAACGGTGGCAGGGTAGACACCGACCATCTTCTTCTCCCCTCCCGTCAGGGACTCGGGAGTCAACAAAGCACCTCCCACGCCTATCGGTGGCTCAACAACCTGGGGCGTGGCGAGCTATACAACTCACGCATTTGTTCGGCCAGACGTGTTTTAGCGTTCTCCAAGTGCGTCGCCCGAACCGAGAGGCGACGTTCGAAGGCGCCTTCATCAGTTTTGTCGGGCGCATAGACGGCGAAAAGAGGGAGGGCTGAGATGGATGACATGGTGGAAATTCAGAAGAGATGCAGACATTCGCCGCGCATTTATATTAGCCTACAATAGCAGCGGACCGAAGCGGGCGCGGCCGTTCAAGATTCAAAGTCACCGGATTGAGGGCGCCGGCAGGCCGGTCCATAGATGACCCCCAAAAATCTGATCGCCAGAGCTTGAGAACATCCAGATACAATTGTCCAGATACACCAGGTCCCCTTGTCTTCCCCGTCGAGCTGCCTTGATTTTCCTTGAGCCTAACCCAGGTGGACCAAGGGAGCACGCGCTTGATAAACATCGCGAATATTCGGCGTGCGCGGCCGAGAGAAGTAGCATGTTGCCCTTGATACTTTCATGGGATCCAGGACGGTCAGAAACAGACTTGGAAGACTTTGTTGAGGTTTTGTTGAAGCCAAGGTTGGGGCTGTGCTGTGTGACATATACCACGTGACGTGACGAGTCGCTCCTTGTCCACAACCCCCACCACTGTTTACTATTCAGACCGTCTCGCGCGTTGGTCTTAGCCCATCTCGGTGGCAAGGCGGAACGATTACTGGAATATCTTTCCAAAAAAAATCCGCGGACCCAAAGACGTCTGGAGAGTCTCCGGATGACGCCAAAGCACCGTCTACGTAGCAGCAGTCCGTTCTCAGAGCCGCCGAAAAAACGGAGGCATACAACCGGTGTCCCAAGCTCACCCTTCTCCCCCTTCTCCTTCTCCTACCCATACATCCCGACGTCCACTCCATATCCCTCACGTCCTTCCGACTCTCCTTCGAACCCCTTCGGACGGACACGAACATGGAACCTGCTCCAATCTCTTCCTCCAGAGACTTCTTTCTCCAAGCATCTCCCCCTCCGCTTCCAATACGTAAAGCGTGGTGTCCCTCGAGAGACCCTCCAGGGCATCTACCGCATCGTGCAAGTGCCACAGAGCTACACCTTGGTGCACCTCAAGAATCTCATCGGTTTTCTGTTCGGTGGAGCGTACGGCCAGATACCGCCGGACCCTGAGGAGGACGATGCCATTCCGAGCCACGTCTTCGAGGTCAAGGATGGCATTACACTGCACCACTCGTCCGTGAAGCCTGGCCAAATCATGTGCGGCAATACCTGGACGTACTCGTCGAGTGTTCTAGATCCGTACCTCTACTACCCAGATTGGGAACCGGAGGACGAATCTGGCTCCAAGAGCCGCGACATCCCAGAGACTGAAGCCGCCGGCTCCAAGGGTCGCGACATTCCGGACGACGATGTAGATGATGAACGAAAGTGGACGGCGGAGGAGGATATAACTATCGCCCATGTATGGCCGGAAGGCGGCGATATAAACCGAGGGATCGTCTATGTACGCCCGTTCCACTCTCTGTGATCTCTGAGCTAACACTTTCCGTCCAGAAACACTCTCCCCAACTTCAAATTCACATCACGATCAACACGACGAAGATCGAGTCGCGTCGAGGCAGGGGTAATCTCCCCCATGTCTTCAGCGCGTGCGGGCTCGTGTACCTGGAGGATCCCGTCGAAGAAGACGATCTGGAGGAGGAGGACCGCACGGCGCTGCTAGACCCCGAGAACTGGAATGAGCCTGATAACGCGTTCGCCACCTACTACAACAGAACCGCCATCCTGCCCTTTGCGGGCTACGAGCGCGGTAACGGCAGCACCCCGTCGGTCCCGTCGGTCCCGTCCCTCACCTTCTCCTCATCACCACTCCGCGCCTCCTCCTCCTCCTCTGCCGCGTCCTCCTCCCCATCACACGCCGCGTCCCCCAAATTCCCAGCCGTTCGTATCTTCGGCTCCTCGCCCGAGAGCTCAGGCTTCCCCAAATTCACACCCGCCCCGCGCCCCTCGCAGCGCAAGCGCATCCGCCACCTGCAGCACCGTATCGGCACGCTCACGCGCATGCATGCGGAGGACGAGAAGCGCGGCCGGCCGAGGCCGCACAAGCCCAAGAAAACGCAGCGGCTGGCGTATGAAGACCGCGAGCGCCGTGCGTGCTCTGAAGAGCTCTGATGAACGTTTACGACCCGTTCACGACCACTTACTGGCATTGTGTATAGTACCACCGCATTGTATTTCGTGTACATACTAGCCCTTGCACCCACTGCGATCGGTCGCGCAAGATACCTATTAGCACAGCGAGGGAAGTGTAATTCTTCCTGAGGAGATGCGAGGGGTGAGACCCGCGCTGTCGAACTACTACACTCGAAAAATAAGAAATGTAGTCCGGAACAGACGAAAGAATAGGCCTAGGACTATGCATAGCTGAATGTTATGTGCATAGTGGGAGAATGCTCATCAACTCTTCCGACGTTCCCGGATAGAAAAAGAATACGACGGCGAAAATGAAGTAGCACACTACTAGGGAGGTAAGACGGGTCATGATAGTACGAGAACTCACAAATGAGGAGCGCTCCATCTAGCCAATACGCTTTACCTCTTTTGATGGTCAAGTTGACCAGGACCACTACGGCGGTTGCGTGACATATACACATTCCAGATGAATCAAAACTGACCAGTAAACAACAATCCAATGGACTGGACAGGATCAAAGAGCATTGAGAGTGGTTTGCCCAGTATCCATGCAAGAGTGACGAGGAATCTACATTTAGTCGTCAGGGCGTGCCTGCTCAGGATAAGACCGACATACGGAGCCACGACAAGTGCAACTTGCTGTAGTATACATAAGATGAATACAACAGCGAGTCAATACGCATGAACTCACGATCCTCGATTCAACGATGTCACCCAAACAGACATTCAGTCGATTATTGACTGAATCCGAAGTGGTGACAACGTATTCTGAGGGACGTTAGACGAATTTGAACCATGATACGGACCGCTAACCAGCACCATTGCCGACGACGGGCAGCAAGATAAAACCGACGAATCCTTTGGGTATGTGCCCCGACGAGGTGAGACCATCAATGGAATCGACGAGGTGGTCGACGGTCAAAGCCGCAATCTACGTGATTCAGTCAGTAGGCGGCCGGGTGGTCCCTCCGGAAAACATACGACAGTGATGGTGACGACGAGGGCAAAGGCCACGTAAAAATTGAGTCGAGGAGCCTCCTTCGCCTCAACCTCAACCTTCACACCGCACTCGAGGTCGGTGCAGCTGGCGGATCCTGCGGCTTCTTTTCCGCTGGAAGCGCATTCCGGGGATGCAGTAGCGCGGTAAAGAGATGCATGCGAACGCAGTTCGAAATGTAGGAAGCACGCATAGACTACAATCTGATGTTAGTTCATGGTGGGAAGAGCCGAAAAATCACTGACCCAAAACTAATATGAGCGCGACCTGGATCCGGATGAGGCATGGGATATCGGATTATTTCCAGAACCTACCGCATGGCTGAACTTCAAGATATCATTCCCTGAATCAGGATCTGATGCCGTGGTTACTGTGAATCGAAACGCGGCAGGTATCAGGAAGCTAATGACTGCCAACGTGAGCAGTGAAGAGTTGATTTGGGTGCTAACACCTGTGACGACACGAAGACATTAATGAAACCGGCGATGAGCATTGAGTAATGGAAGCAGCGCACCATTGGTAAACCTTTCATCGGAAAATTTGAGACCGCCAGTGAAGAAAGCCAGCCCTAGCACTAGCACTGACAACGGTTAGATACCAAGCCGGCAATTCACCAGGGCTCTTACACAAGTGGTTGAGAATTGAACCAATCACTTGAGAAATGATCAATCAGAGTATAGGCCGCCAGTCGGTAATAACGAAGTGACTCACAGGAAGACTGTACAACACCTAATTGACATTTTAGAAGTGCAGTGATCTGATTATACTGTCGGCCATTCGTTAATCGCAACGACTGCAGCGCGTACCAGAACGATCAGATCGATCCTTTGGAAAGTAAGAGCGAGCGAGAAAAGCACAGAAGAAGCGACTCTTACGCATTGCCCTGCGAGTGTGTAAGACTTGCAAATCGATGAGGCAAACGTGAACACACCAGAGTAAGATTGAGAAGACGGGGAATTGTCTGTCCAAGACGCATCGTCAATTCTTCTCTGCCAAAGTCGAGGAGCTGCATGACGGTGGTGATGATTAGAGATATTGCCAGCATATTATGTATCACCTTTGGTAGGGGTACAATGGCCAGAAAAGAGCCTTTCAACATGTGATCAAGGCGAATAAAATGACCCGAAGTCCAAGACTCACAGGCGAAAACGAGGAAATGTTTGTCCTGGTACACGAAATTGAGGGTCCACTAATTTGGAAAACGGTTGGAGCGACAGTCGATCATTGAAGAAGAACACGCACTGATATCGGAACGCAAACGAGGAGTACGTTCAACCCTTGTCGCCAATTTAGTAGTCACAAAAAAATGTCAATGCTGGCGACGTACACGACAGGGTGACGATGGATTTAATCGAACGAATGACTCCCGGAACCCTCGTTCGAGGTATGATCACCTTCGGTTCCCCGTCGTCCCGGGTTCTCGTCGCTGCCGCGGATTCGCCTCCTTCATCCAACTCATGTTCCAACGAGGCTGCAGGACGAGATGTGGTTCTTGAGCATGCTGTCGAGACAGTCACTTTTCCCTCTTCTCAATCACAACTAGGTACACGATGTTGGGCGAACATACCTATCGGCACCGGAGCATAACCGATTGGTGTAATGGGAACCAGTTGTATCTCCTCCTCTGCGATTTCCAAGTCGGTAAGGCTGTCGACCAGGGTCTCCATGATCATGAAGGAAGGGAGAAAGGGAAAGACGGCGCTCGGCGCAGCGACGGCACTAGAAGTTCCTGATCCCGATCTTTAGCTGTTGCACAGGCTTGGCTCCGGGTCCAAAGTGTCTATTAAGATGCATCCAGCATATAAAAACCACACCACCAAGGGGGTTTGTCCGAAATTTTGGGGTTTCGAGGCCCCGAGATGGCCGTTTCTTTGTCCAGATCCAAACCTCACAATACCTTGTCCGGATTTGGGGGACTTGCCAGCCTAGTTTACAGTTTTCTTGTTGATTTGGCAATGATTTTGCAACCTCCATCCCAAGACCCGAAGCCCGAGCGTAAGACATCAACAAGGTGAGAACTCAGAACTTGAAGGTATGATGCTGATATTTGGCTGATATGCATTTGAGCGATTGGGCTTCATTCGAGTCCATGGCGCTGTGGCGATTCCGCGGCGAGTTTGCGGCATCAGTTAAGTGCCAGTAGAGTTTCGGGATTTGGAAGTCAGCAAAAGGTTTCCCATACATGTACAAATCCTGTCGAATTGTACGATGTCGGATGCAATGCTCGGCGACAGCTTGAATGGTCTTGTTCGTCAAATAATAAAGACGCTCGCGCATGACTCGCGAGCGCCCCGAAAGCGAATTTACTACTGGTATTACGCTTGTCGTCCAAGTTAAGCAAGTTTCTCAACGCAAGCACCAAAAAGAACTCTCGACCTGGGAGTCGAACCCAGCTTTCGCGCGAACATATTTCAGCCGCTCCATGACAAGCGCGTGTACTAACCGATATAAGGTAGGCGAATTGCGCATCCATCGAGTCACGTGCAGCGTGACTGATGGGTGACAGTAACGTGGGAAAGCGCGAAATTTTTGGAGAGAATTTTTTTTTTCGGGTTTTTCATCCCCTGGAGCTGCCAGATTTATTTTTTGAACCTTGAGCAAGAAGAAATACATCAAGAATGTCTCAGTTGCAACCAAAAGAACCTGAGTTACAACTTGAACTTGATCCCTTGCATCGGCATTATGGTGTAGTGGTCTTGAGTCCCATTTTCAATGGTTGTGACATCGGTTCAACCCGCACAGACAGGGCTCTTTCTTTTGTTCCCCGCCTTCACCCTGCCTTCCGGCCTTTAGTTAAATTGCCTATGTTCACTTTCCTTGTCCCCGAAGGACACGGAAAAGCTCCATAGGCCTCTCAACAAAACCCCGGTGCCCCCTGGGCAGGACAGGTACAAGCAACTTCATCGAGCACTCGATGTAATTCGTGATCCGGGCACCGGGGTCCAGCAATGACAATTAATATTTAATCTGTGGCAGTCTTTCTAAGTCTAAGGTCCTCGAGGTACGATGGAGGGAGAGTCCTATGGCCCCTGTACTTCTTGTTGGCCCACGCAGCGTCTGCACCATCAAGGCCACGAAAATATGCATCTGCAAACCTTGACGATCTTGTTGCAAAACGCCGCATAGAGACCAGTGGGACGGAATCAAGGGCTTCCAACATGTTCCGTGTCAAATCTTCCTCCTTGGAAGATGGTGGGAACATGCGATAAATCCGCTTGGCATACCCCCAACATTGCTCAATAAAATTGAGCTCCGGATGGTACTTCGGGAAAAAGATCACCTCAAATCCCCGCTGCTCGCAATGTTCCTCAAGCATGGATTTTTGCGCCTGGAAATCCGGCTCCATGTAGAGAATCTTTTTGAGACAGCACTGGGTTGAGGTGGTGTGCCGGCATTTGAAGCTGGAACCACACTGTGCCTTGATTTTTTTCCCAGTCGTTGAGTTTGGAGCCGGAGCATCGGGGTCCGGAAGATCATGCCCCTTTGCGCGTCGTTCTGAAATCAGGATCTTCATGCCCTTGAAACGACCATCCTGGAAGTAAAGAGATTGTGCGGTTCCATCTCGGAATGCAGCATCCCGCATGCGTACACAGCGTGCAGTATTGTCAGCGCCTTTGACTTTGTTGAAGTTGTCGGAAGGATTTGCTGTCATGCTGACAGCGCTGAGCGCGTCGGGAGCACGCGCGGTGTGGATGGTTGCATTGTCGTAGGCCAAGACATGCTTCTCATCTGAATAATCCTCACTGAGGATGTCCATGGCCACAGTGGCTTGGCCGATGATGGTTTGAGTCGTTTGATAGCCCTCGCGTGTCTTGCCTGCCTTCAACAAATGTCGAGCACGTTTATATTCACTGCCAGGACAGATCAAACTCCATTCGCAACAACCAAAACAACACTCACCCATTTGCATTTGGTTTCTTCGATCGCAACCAGCCGTAAACATCACAGACAAAGTCACCGACCATTTGACTGGCTCCTTCTCCCTTGGGTTTTATGCTGGCCTTCTCAGATTTATGAACCCAACGCAAGTCTCGACGATCATGGCAGTAGAAAGTCGACTCGTCATGCCGCCAGATGACCACGACACGTGCGTCAATCGCTGTGCTCATGAATGCCCGCATTCGAGCGTCCCAATCGACCTGTTCGTCAGTGAGACCATCCTTGTACCACCGGGCCCTGGACTCAAATTCCCTCCACCGAGGAAGGAACACATTCTGGCGGTAGTGGACAACATCGTCCCGTTCATGCCCATCGGAATACATCCCTCTGGGCTCCTTTCTCCAACGGTAACCCATTTTTTTCATCCATTTTTGCGCCGTCCGAATCGTGATTTTGCGTTTGATGCGGAGACGGGATTGGAATTCGGGGGTCGCAACATATCGAACAATATCCTTGGCCGAGACAAATTTTCCGAGTGACTGCAAGTGAAGGAAGATGTCACCGGCGACATCCTCATCGGAGAGAATGGATGCGTTGAAGCGGCCATACTTGTGGCTGGGGATATTCTTCTTGTCTTCGCAAAAGCTGATGGTCCATTCACGGATTTTTCTGCCGAGCCATGTCTTCGAGCCAAGCTTGCCACTGGCAACGGAAACAGACTCGGAATGCAAAGTCCACCCCGAGTATCCCGACGCCTTGTACAAGCGAAGGAAGCGGACCATGCACTCGAGACGTGCGGTTGTCACAATATCTAGGCTTGCGCTTCGATGCCCCCGGCCCTTTTCCCGCTTGGGGTGGAGAATATTCTGCAGATTTTGGATTGCAGCGTCAACGGAGTCATTTGTCGGCACTTGGCTTGGCATTTTCCACCGTCGCGGTCTATTGGGCATTGTGAAGCCCTGTGCACCGGGGGAATATGAGGCTGCCCCAGGAGGCAAAGTCCGTGCGGACGAAGAAGCGATGGGCGAAGATGGAGGAGGAGGAGGAGGTGGTGGTGGTGGAAGGGATGGGGACTCGGTCGGGGCTGGAGAGCTGCTCGCACGAGGGGAAACTTCCTCGGATGGATCCCAAGGCAAGTCATCCAAACCTTCCTCTGCCATCGCTTCAGGACTGAGGTGAGAGGGCACTACAGACAATTCCTCCTCGTCATCCTCGTCGGAAACATCCTCGATTGTCACCCTAGAAGTTGAACCCCGAGGGGGCAAGCGAGGGGGCGAGGCCTCCACAGGATCGAGGCTAGAAACTGGATTCACTGCAGTACCCGCAGATGTGTACGGTTCCATTCGAGTTTCTTCGTCCGAGTTCTGCCCAATTGAGTCGAGATCCATGCTGTCCACCTCTGGGAATATCTCCTCAACTTCTGGTGATGTGGATTGGCGGGTTTCAGATGGTAGGTCAGGCTCCCGATCGCGAGCAATTGTGGGTGGTGCACGGGAGAAGAAGTGATGTATGTCGGTTGCCTTTAGTCCGTGACGCTTGTCCTCGTTTTGCTCCCTCTCAGAGCGTTCCTTTTCAGCCTTTCGGAGCTCCTGCTCCCGTCGTATGGACCGGTCTTGCCCAACTTTGGTAGAGTGATAGCTGCCACGGTGGTTTGGCACTGCACTTGTCCGCAACGATGCGAGATGCTCGTCACTGAGCTTCAGCCAGCGAATCAAGTCGGCTTCATCTCTTGGGTGCGGTATGTCGTCCTCTTCGAGAATATCTACATCGGAATCATCGGAGTCCTCCACGTCGGAGCCAGGATCAGAGTCAGGATCGTCAAGAATCAAGTCCGGCATAGGCTCAGTGTCGTTATTTTCAGAGCCATCCGGACGTCCAGAAGTGGAGGAAGCACTTCTGCGACGCTTGCTAGGATGAGCCTCATCACCGCTCAGACTTTCAGTCTTTTTCCGCTGTGCATAGATCGAAATTAGAGAGGGAGATTTGATTATTTTGTCGAGACTGACCTTGACTGCATGAGCCCCCAGATTCTTTGTCCTGGCACCTGATTTGAGCTTGGGCATGTGTGGTGTGGCTTTGGGCACCAAGATGTGAGCAGATGTTACGATATGTGTGGGTGGCAAGACGAAAAACGGAAGGAAAACAAACATATCACGTGCCCACGTGACCGTGGAATTTCCTTTTTGGGTGGCGCGAAATTTTCGACTTCAAAATTCTTTTGTGTGCAGGGCGATGTCTCTTTGTGTTTCCAACATTATGAAAAAAACATGTATAAAACTTTTTTTTGACACCGTTTTTTGATATTCTGAGACCATCAGATCCTCAATACACCTAAAACAAGTGTTTCTATGGTTTTAGTTCATCCTCCCACCCCGACGCCGCCGACGGGTATGGGCGGGAAGGCGGTGTCACACTGTGACTCACGTGACTCGATGGATGCGCAATTCGCCTACCTTACTAGTCAAGACATGGAGGGTCTCCTTTTTCTGGTGTTTCCTTACCTGCGGCGGGCTTCGAACAAGTGTTAACCAAAAATGTCTGCATACTGTAAGTCTTCAAATCCCTCTTCCTCGTTCCTGCTCTTAATTTGCCAGAACTGTTTTTTTTTCTGAGAGAGGGAGTATTCATAGGCGCGGTCATGTGAGCTTGACGCGTGTCGCTTAGCTTCCTAGCCGAGCACGGCGCCATGCAAGTGGCTGGAAATCGATTGTATTCAAACCCGATGCCGCTTTGGTCAGCCTCCGTGTTGCCGCTTTCTGCTAGACGACCGCCATCGCCTCCCTTCCCTGGGGGCAAACGAAGTTCCTCAATCCCCGCCAACTCGAAGGTGCCCCGAATGAAAATTCTGGCCACTGATTTCCTGGCCTCGAAGCACTCCGCCATCCGGACTGGGCTCAGATTGGTATAATATCCCTGACCTAAGTCGCCGACGATCCTTCGAAGCCCAGTCTACTGACCTATCTCGCGCAACTGTACATGTAAAACCCCCCTCGAGCAGGAGCTCGTACTGGACGGACTATCCAATGTCGAATGCATACATGCAGGGATGACGAAGAAAGAGCGGGAGAGTTGAATGCGGATGGTTAGCACTGAGGTAATGGCGCGAGGCATGGACTTCAAGGGTGCACATCTTGTGCCCCGAACTCCGAGTCCCCTCCGTCTTCCTTCACCTGCCTGTTGATCTGTGCGGGTACGAGAATCGCGCCTTCAAAGTCAACAAGCCCTATTCCGCCCGAACGAGTCCGGATGATGTTGCGTGGTTCGAGATCGTCGTGGACAACACCCCGTTCGAGAAGCCGGGCTTGTAGGTCTTCAAGTTGGCGCCTGTATGCAAATAAGTTGAAGTTGATCAAAACCATGCGATAGGAAAACGCACCATGACTCCGCGTCAATTTCCTCCGTGCTCTGAATTCCCTCCTGCGTCAAGGGCACACCAAGGTCCTCCAGTACAAGGCAGTATACCCAGAAATGATTCGCATATATCCAGCCTTCCGCATAAAACTTTGGGACCCCGTCGATGCCCTGCAACCTGTTGCGATAAATCGCACCCTCCGTCTTGATGTCACTGTCGCGGTCTTGGTCAGCGAGCTTGATTACGATGGGTCTCGAGCCAAGGAGGCCACGCATAACGGTCGCGCGGCTCGGGGCATCGTCGAAAGAGGTGATGAGAATGGAGTCAATCTTCTCTGTGGAGTGGGTGATATTGAGGGAAGTAGATTTGTGAGGGCGATTTTTGCACCGATGAAGAACGGTAGCAATACCCACAAATCCGTCTTTGGAATCCGGTGGATGGGGAGGGAGTTCGGTGGAGTTTAGGAGAGGGGTTTCAGCCGGAGGATCGTATCCATCCTCGAGGGATGATGGGGGATCCCAAAGGAAGAGGTGAGTGAGAACATGAAAGAGGTGCGGATTGTCCAGACTGATTGCAGGAGAAATAAAGAAAGATGGGTATCGCGCGTTTCTTTTAACAAGGACATGTAGACATCGCGCGTCGTGCAAGATGGCGTACGAATGCGGGTTTTGGTCATCGGTGAGGCAATACGACAGCTAAGAAAGAGTTGTGTATCTCTCATTTCCATGGGAGAAGAACGACAAACTTTGGAAATGATGCTAGCCGCACCTGCCAGATTTGCCGTCCCGTTAGCCTGAGTGCATTCGGCTACCGGCGGGATTTTCCAGCCCCCTGGTTCCTTTGACCGGGATACCAGCACAGTAAAGTGCTTTTGGCCGACCGCTGGCGTCTTGTCCTCGACGGTCAGGCGTGTTGTTCCGTCAACATTGACGACGATCTCTTGCACGACCTTGGGGGAAACACCAACGGCGGTGGGAAGCTCATAGAAGAGCTCCGTCTCGGCACCGGTGAGGTCTTCTACGATGTATGCAACAGATTCCAGGATGGTGGTCATGAAATTATCAACCTCCTTCTCATTGGAGATTTCGCGTCCAAGGCAGGCATCAAGCACGGTCAGGGCCGCCACGGCGACGGGGGACAAGGTCGGAGGGGTGGGTGAGCCAAAGATGGGCTGGAGGTGTTCTTGAGACGATCTGACAAGCAGGGAGAAGATGTTGGGATGGTAGATCATGTTGACGGGAAGACGGCAAGCGGCGGGGGTCTCGGTTGGCCGGAACACCTTGGTGGCCGTTGGGGTGTTGTGACGATATAGCGGCGTCTTCGGAAGTCGTACATTGCGAAAAACCGCTTCGAGCGGAGTTCCCGCTTTGAAAATCAGCATGGGGGCGGGCGGCCCCTGGAAGAGAGCACTCGGGAGATGAATTGAAGGTTCTCGAAAGTCTGAGTAGCTCAATTCGGTTGTGGCTGTCTGTGAGATTTGTTCAGGGACTGAAAGTAAGGGGTTGGATATTCTATATTGCCACAGCCAGTTGGCGGTCACTAACAGTATCTTGGTCAACGAGTCGTTTAAAATTTGTCGAGAGTCTCGATGCGCGTCAATTGATCAAGTCCGTAGAGTGTGTTTCTGTCTGTCATTCAAGTCCACAAAATTGTAAGCCACCGAGGCGGTTCCGGGCGGCGAGTACGACGCGGCGAGTCTTGGGTGAGTCGGGAGCAGAGAGATAAAGTCAGCAAATCCGATCGGACTTCCAAATGCGGCCACTTACCAACCTCTTTTCCGACTAACCGCTTACAACGCTTACAGGAAGTCCAAGACGGAGATGATTCATCGAATTTCATCCTCCATGTATGCTTGTAATGGCTCGCAAAGCAAACGATATAAAAGGGGGGACTTGGAGGAGTCGCAATTCCTCAATCTACTCCCACCCTCCGAGTCACAACCAGAAAAGACATGGTTCAAGATTTAATCCGCGACTCGACCATCGGCCAGCTCGTAAACTACGTCTCTAGGGGTCGTCTACTTCCCTACCCCGAGCAGCGACCCGGCTATATTGTGCCCAAGCACTTCCTTCTTCCTGCTTCTCACCAAAAGAATCTGGACGCGGCGTCATCCGATGCCGCGACGCTCTGCGGAGACTGTGATAGAACCAAGGAGGGTTCGAAGATCTCATCTCCATCCGACACTGAGATAAAGCGTGAATCGACCTTGGTTGCCGACGCCGAATCGCAGAAGCAGGTCGACGATTCTACACCCGTTCCGGATCCATATCTCGTTGGATGGAATGGCGACTCGGATCCTGAAAACCCTCAGTACGTTTACTTTAGTTTCTAGCACAGGCAGTCAGACTCATGGGCACGCAGAAATTGGTCGTTCCGGAAACGCGCTTTCGTCGCATTCGAAATCTCCTTCCTCACATTCAGCATCTACATCGGGTCGGCGATATATACATCATCCATCCCGGGGTTGATGACTGAGTTCAATGTTTCGTTGACCACCGCTACTCTCGGTCTGACGCTGTATGTTCTCGGTAAGTCTCCTCTGCTCGCGTCTAAACACTTATACTCACCATCGCAACAGCCTACGGCATCGGGCCCATGTTTTTGTCTCCCCTCCAAGAACTCCCATTCCTTGGCCGCAATCCAGTTTACATGGCGACTCTTCTCCTCTTTGTCGTCTTCCAAATCCCGATTGTAACCGCGACGAACATGAACACCGTCCTTGCCATGCGCTTCATGACGGGCTTTTTCGGCAGCCCTGCGCTAGCCACTGGGGGAGCCTCCATGGCTGATATTTTCCCGCAAAAGCAGTTCGCATACGTGCTCGGAATCTGGGCCCTCGGCGCCGTCGCGGGACCCATAACTGGCCCGGTTATCGGCGGGTTCGCAGCGCAGGCAGAGTCCTGGAGGTGGCCTATGATGGAGCTTCTCTGGATCACCTCGTTCGCTGTCGTATTCCTGTCCCTCCTGCTGCCCGAGACATACGGGCCGACCATTCTCCTTCGCCGCGCTGAGCGCCTGAGGAAGCTCACGGGCAATCCCGAGCTGCGGACGGCAGAAGAGCGCGACGAGGACTCGAAGAGCGCCTGGGGCATCATGTACGAATCCCTCGTGCGGCCTTTCGTGCTGGCGAAGGAGCCCGCTCTAGCCTTTGCCAACGTCTACCTTGGCTTTGTTTGTGCGTTGATTTCCTAATGCTCCTCTCGCTTATGCTGACGATACTCCAGACGCCATCTTCTACCTCTGGTTTGAGGCCTTCCCGCTTGTCTTCATCGACATCTACCACTTTAACCAAGGCGTCAGCGGCCTGCCCTTCCTGGCGTTCATCGTCTCCGGTGGTATTACCTACACCGTCTACTGCATCTACCAGAAGTACCACATCGCTCCGCGGTACGCGCGCGCCGCTGCCGCCAACACCGAAGTCGCGCCCGAGATCCGCCTCGAGATCGGGCTCATGGCGAGCATCTTCATCCCCACGAGCGTCCTCATCTTCGGCTTCTCCTCCAAGCCCAGCGTGCACTGGATCGTCCCCGTCATCGGCGCCGCGCTCTACCTGCCCGGCATCTTCCTCAACTTCCAGAGCATCCTCATGTACGTGACGTCCGCGTACCCGGCCTACGCCGCGTCGGTGCTCGCCGGGAACGACCTCTTCCGCTCCACCATCGCGAGCGTGTTCCCGCTGTTTGGGCGCACGTTCTTCACGAATCTGGGGCTGGGGCCGGGCTCGGCGCTGCTTGCGGGGATCTCATTCCTGCTCATGCCCGTGTTCTGGCTGCTGCTCAAGTACGGGCACGTCCTGCGCCAGCGGTCAAAGTACGCACACAGCCCGTAGTGCGCCGTCATTCCAAATCGCATTCGCACCTCGGTGGTCTCTGGGCCGCCTACCTTATACTGATAGGGCTTGCAAGTGTTGCTCTCCCTTTAGACCATCTTACGACCATAGAATAATTTTGTATTTGTATTGGGTTTGTAGCGGTAAAATGATTCTCGTAGCACCGTGAATTGATTCCTTCACGAAGAGTTTTTGAAGAGCAAGAATGCATCCTAGAGTACCGTTTCTTCCCCAGCGAACGAACTTGTCAAATACTTTGAAATCTCGAAATAATTGCTTTTTTGGTTTGCGATTGGTTGTTTGCTTATGATGAGGCAATCAACTTCTTAAACACAACTTTGACTGTTGTTGACCGAATATCGCCTCCAGTGTCGGATTCACGCGCAGAGAATGCCCGGGCCTAGACGAAACACCAAGGCGAAGCCCAAAACCGTTGCCGAGTCTGGCTCCCAGCCGAATTCCGGATCCCAACTGGATGCTTTGTTCAACGAGATCGATGGCACTGAAGGATGGAATCCAGTCATTGATATCTTGAGCCGCTATCTCGACCTACCCGGTTCGTATCATGGACGAAAACCAGCTCCCTCTATCGCGACTGGTGGCTAACGCACGAGAAAGACATCATGACCCGCAGCGGCCTCAAAAAAGTGCATGCAAACTTTGACAGTATCTATCGACGCTTGGATAAGATCTACACGAGAAGCGGGTCGAGTGTGCGGGTCAAGGGCGGGATTGCTGGGATATATGCCCGCATGTCCGGGGACTCTATCTTGCGGAATATGCTCTTTGAGCGAGGTGAGTCCCATTCACGAGCAGAATTCAGCTTCCGACCCCCAAACAGGGTTTCTGAGCCAGATAATTCCGTTACTGGACGTACCGTTATGCCGCTCCGTCGCCTTGCCTGCCCTTACGACGTGCACGCATCACGGTGGACTCGAAGCTCGTATGGAAATCGCGAAATCGTATCAGCCTTTGCTTCGTCTGCTGCAAGAGTTTCCGGAAGACCCTGAGATTGTCGACCCGTGTATTACCACCCTCTCCCACTCTCTCATCGCGACGATGGGTGACGATGGGATGAAGATCGACCCCACTTTCATAGAGTCTTGCGATCTCATGGGCATTGCGAAGGCCGTCACAGAAGGGCTCCGAAAATCCCCGTCGCGCGTGTCGATAGAGCACGCTAGCCAGTTACTGAATGTAATGGCTCAGTACTGCAAGGTCCCACCAACAACCGTAAACTTCCTTATCGCGGGGCTACGCAGTAAGGACTGGGTCTTTCGCTGCACCTGTCTCGGAGGCCTGGTCCGCCTGCACCAAAAAGAGGAGGAGCCTGATCTGATGACGATGGACCCCCGCGTACTCATCGCCTGCGTGTCCAAGCCGGCTCCATCACACCTCAACGAGATTCTGCGCGCGTACGGATTCCAGAGATGCGAAACTACCATGCATCTGCAGACGAGCCTCGCGAACCAGCGCGCGATGATGAGCTGCGCCTCGACACGGGATCTGTACACTCTAGGACTCACGCTAGCGGGATTCATCAATTGGTGAGGAGAAGGCCCCACCCACTTGAGTCCTAATTTACGCTGCGCAGGACCGAGTTTTCAATCTCGGAGGGCAGGTTCGAGTCAGACAACCCCGTGACTGGAGAGAGGGAAGTTATGGACGTGGGGCTGCCGTTCACACTGTGGTCCGATGCACTCCCGCACTGCGCAAAAGCGATCCGCGCCAAGGGGCTCTCCTCGCAGGTAGAGATGGCGGACACGCTCGACATGAAGTATTTCATCATGCGACAGCGCATTTCGGACGCGGTCAAAATCGCCCACCCCGCCTTGAAGCGAAACCCCGGCTTTGCGTACGCCTACTACGCTCTCACGTTGGCCGCCGATCCTGTTGCGGGGCTGCGCGCGGCGAAGCAGGGGATGAAGTGTGCGAATATCACGCCCTTCCTGCGTTTCCAGATGATGCAGCGCGCGGTGCACCATGCGGGCCAGATGGGCGTCGAGGCCCTGCAGGATGCCTCTGATTCGAACGACCAGAAGTGGGTTGAGGGAGTCGCTTTCCTCACCAGCGCGCTGGAAGACGCCAAGACATACATCGCTGAGGCTCCCCCGGACAACCGCCACATGAAGAACGTTCTGTATTGGTACATCCTGCTTCGTATCGTTATGGCGGAGGAAATGAGCGCAGATCTTGACGAAATACAGGTGCTTTGCAGACGCAGTTCGTATATGCTTCGAGTGCTCACATGTAATGCACAGGGACCCATTCGCCAACTCAAAATTGCCGACGATTTTACCAACTGGGTTGGCAATGTGCCCCCGAAGACAGCTATGCGGCTCACGCAGCAGCGAGTGGTCGCGGCGTTCTCCGACGCCGTTGAAGAATGGGGCGAGTTGATCGCAACGCACTTGGCGCCAGGCCAGCCCATCCCGGCTGCGGAGAAAGTGGAGGATGGGCTAGCCGCCTGGCTTGGTGATGTGCATCTTAAAAGCGAGCGGGATGCTCTGCGTCATCCTGTGAGCATCGGCGACGCACATGTCGAGCTCTATCGATGCTCATGGTGCGGCAACCCGTCTGCCGTCCTTCGCAAGTGTGCTGGGTGCTCAAAAACCAGGTGCGCCTTACTTGCATTGCTTCGCACACTTTTCTGACTCGATTATTCAGGTATTGTGATGCTTCGTGTCAAAAGCTACATTGGAAAGACCACAAGAAAGGGTGTGGCCGCGATGAAACCAAAATTGAGAAATGAAGTGAAATTATGTACCCTGTACATCTATCTCTGTGAACATGTATATTAAGAATTGATATTCGAATGACGCTCGTAGAGCACGCCGCCCTATCCAAAAATCACTCGAAAGCGATACCCAGGCGGTGCACGCGTGCAGCTGGCTGGTAAATGATCAGCTTGACATGGTTTGGTTCAGAGACAATAGTAGACGTACCTTTCCATGTGTAGAACCGCTGCAGAACATCTCAAACAAATGAGGGTGTATCCAAAAATTCCAGCAGACAAAGAATAGTCTGAATCGAGTTGCACGACGGCCCCAAGAGACCGTCATGTGCTGCGAAGTGAGCTGAAGGTATGGTCCACCCAAGCGAGGATACAAGTAGCTGCAGGATTCCTCTCGTGCACGCGGCAATCCGATCGCAACGCCCACGCTCCCACGGCTCTGACCGCGCGTTCAAAGAACGTTCAGCGCCCGCGAGGGGAGTCGAGCCGAGAGAATTTACTCGGTGCGGCCCGCAACGCAGAGACCGCAGGAATGGACGCCGCTGCCCACCCAGGGACGACCGCAAGAAGCCGTATGGGTATACTGAGGAGATGTTCTAGACATGCTCAACAAGCCGACCACGCACGGCGGCGCGGGCATACAGTGCGTGTGATGAGGTGCAGAACCACAAACATCCAGGCGGGAAAACAACGCGCAGTCGCCATGGGAGTTTCATGCCAGCGAGAGCACAGCAACCACACCACGAGTAGTATGGAAGCCTGTGACTCAGTGTGAGAGCCCACAACATCCACATCTTTACAGGGAAGGATGAGTTCCCCGATAGCGGTGGAAACTGGAGCATTTTTTGTTTCCCATTCTAGGACCAATCCTGTGGGTCCAGCTAGAACCGATCTAGGGCGACTAGAATTCTCAGACCTTGGCCCGCTCGTGAAGAAGGACGGGGAGTCCTGTGCGGAACGAGCATCGCAGCCTTTAGTCTGCTGGTGTAGAGGTTAGGAAAAAAACAAACTTGAATTGCCCTGGACACAAGCGTCAACATGGATAAATAAATATGAAATAGGTTGCTTTAAACCAACTTGCTCCTTATACCTCAACCTTGCTCTGTGTACTTATCCGATCGAGTACATCGAGTACTGATTGCCGGTGCTGCCGCCGGCTTTGATCCCGTTCCGATCGCCGGTTATCCCAAATCCCATACTTTCACGCTCCTTGAGCCTGTTTCGAGCTGAAGGGGAACACAAATTATAGGGCTTAATCTGCCTGCTCAAAATGCCCTCCTCGACTGTCCCGATTCACGGAAATTATCATGGGTATGCCTTGGAACGCGTCGCGTCGACCGTCGAATCTCATGGTCTGCAGCTACTACGCAAAACGCCCCTCCGTAAACGACCCGCGTCTCGAGGTTCTCCCGCCCTCCACATTCGCTGGCAAGCGCGTCCTGGACATCGGCTGCAACGAAGGCTGGGTCTCTTGCGAAATCGGTGCGTTCAAGAGTTCCATTCTTTGCATGGAAAGCACTCATCCTGAACAAGACAGCGCAGTCGCACGGCGCATCGAAGGTGGTTGGCGTGGACATTGACGACGCGTTGGTGCGCGCTGCGTGGCGTCGCCGGCGCACGGTGTGGTCTGCACAAGGGCCTCCACCCGACGAGGAGAGTGAAACGGTGGGGCCAAGCCGGAAGCGCAAGCGCACGGTGGATCCAGTTGGAGAGCCGGATTACTTCCCCGCCTCCTGCGCGCATTCCCTCGGACCCCTCCCCATCCCGCGATCCGCGCCAGAATCCTTCCCGCACAACGTCTCGTTCCGCACCGCGGACTGGGTGAACGAGCCTGTTCCCGAGGACGAGGGCGGGTACGACGTCGTTCTTGCGTGCGTTGCTCTCTATTGTTTTTTACCCCGTATCTCACGAAGTCGTTTAGATTTTCGATCACAAAATGGATCCACCTCAACGGCGGCGACGCCGCCCTCACCACGTTTTTCGCGCGCGTCGCCGCTGTGCTTCAGTCTGGTGGGCAATTCGTTGTAGAGCCACAGGCATGGGATACGTATCGCAAAGCGAAGCGCATGGATAAGGTATATTCCTTTCTCTACGGCTTCTGGTCCTGCTTAATGCTTATTTACAGAGGTTAAGAGACACGGCGCAGGGGCTGGTGTTGCGCCCCGATGATTTCCCGCGCTTGTTAGCCGAGGTCGGGTTCGGAGAGCCGGTACTGCTGGGTACTGTCGGGGAAGGAGGTAATTGTTCTTCTTCTTCCTTCGGCGCCAATGCTGAATTACGATTCCGACAGGGTTTCATCGCCCAGTGGATCTCTATACAAAACTCTGACCTGTAGGCTATTCGCGCAAATGCAGTAATTTTGAATCCCGCCCATTTGTGCGTCCGCTAGCGTTCTCCGCGAGCAGAATATATTTGCACGTAGATATTACTTCTCAATTTTAGGATCATCGGGAACACATCCTTTCTTGTGGTCTTTCCAATGCAGTTTTTGGCACGAAGCATCGCAGTATCTGAATAACCGAGTCAGAAAAGTGCATGAAGCTGGAGTGAAGCACACCTCGTTTTTGAGCACCCAGCGCATTTGCGGAGGACAGCGGACGGGTTGCCGCACCACGAGCATCGATACAGCTCAATCTGAATGTTGCTGAAGTTCACAGGATGACGCTGAGCGTGACGGTGAGCATCCCGCTCGCCGTCAATGTGCACATTGTCCAGCCAGGCGGCGAGGCCATCCTCAACTTTCTCCGCGTCCGGGGTGGGCTTGCCTGGCGCCAAGTTGGCTGTGATGAAGTCGCCCCACTCGTCAGCGGCGTCGGAGAACGCCGCGACCACTGTCTGCTGTGTGAGCCGTAGAACGGTTCTCGCAGGCGGGACGCCGACCCAGTTGCTGAAATCGTCGGTGACCTTCAGTTTTCGGAGGAAGCCCTGGCCATTGCGTGTATGGTTAGGACGCGAGATATATCGCAACGGCACCGCACCTGTATTTCGTGAAGGTCCGCACTGATGTCCTCGTCCAAGGTGATGCGGAGTAAGATGTACCAATACAAGACGCTCTTCATATTGCGGTTGTCGGGGGGCGCCTCGGCGATGTACGTCTTGGAGTCTTCCAACGCGCTGGTGAGGAACGCGACGCCCTCGACCCACTTCTGGTCGCTCGAATCCGTGGCGCTCTGGAGGATGTTGATGCCCATTAGGCCCGCATGCTCCACCGCACGCTGCATAATCTGGAAGCGCACGAAAGGCGTGATGTTCGCGCACTTCATGCCCTGCTTCGCCGCGCGCAGCCCCACGGCGGGATCGGAGGCCATCGTGAGGACGTAGTAAGCGTACGCAAAGCCAGGGTTGCGCTTCAGCGCGGGTTGGGCGAGCTTGACGGCGTCCGGGATGCGGCGGCGCATGATGCAGTGCTTCATGTCGAGGGTGTCGGCCATGTCTACCTGAGAGGAGAGCCCCTTGGCGCGGATCGCTTTCGCGCAGTGCGGGAGTGCATCGGTCCACATTGTAAACGGCAGCCCCAGGTCCATAACTTCCCTCCGTCCAGTTACGGGGTTCTCTGTCTCGAACCTGCCTTCCGAGATCGAGAACTCGGTCCTGTGGATCGTAAATTAGCACCCAAGTTGATGGGTGGGGACATCTCCTCACCTGGTAATAAATTCAGCTAGAGTGAGCCCTAGGGTGTACAGATCGCGCGTCGAGGCGCAGTTCATCATGGCGCGCTGGTAATCGCTGGTCATCTGCACAGTTATGTAGGTGTCGCATCTCTGGAACCCGTATGCGCGCAGAATCTCGTTGAGATGCGATGGGGCCGGCTTGGTCACGCATTCCATGAGCGTTTTGGGGTCCACGATACGCCGATCGAGCTCCGATTCCTTTTCGTGCAGGCGGACCAAGGCACCGAGACATGTGCAGCGAAAGATCAAGTCCTTACTCCGTAGCCCCGCGACGAGGAAGTTGACGGTCGTTGGCGGGACCTTGCAGTGCAGTGTCATCACATTCAGCAGCTGGGCAGTGTGGTCCAGCGAGAAGCGCGACGGGGATTTCCGGAGTGCTTCTGTGACGGTCTGCGCAACGTCCACGAGATCGCAAGACTCGATAAATTCGGGGTCGGTCTTCATCCCGTTGTCACCCAGGGCGGCGATGAAAGAGTGGGAAAGGATGTTGATGCACCGGTCGACAATCACAGGGTCTTCCTGACACTCTTTCAGGAGACGAAGCAATGACCGATACGATTTCGCGACTTCCATACGGAATTTGAGTCCACCGTGACGCGTGCACGTCGTGAGGGCAGGCAAGGCGACGGACCGGCATGAAGGCACGTCCAGCAACGGAATTATTTGGTCCAGAAAACCTGGCTGTCGGTTAGAAACCCAGTTTACCCGCGTGAATGGGACTCACCTCGTTCAAAGAGTTTATTCCGCAAAATCGAGTCGACAGCCATGCGGGCATATATCCCAGCAATTCCGCCCTTGACCCGCACACTCGACCCGCCCCTCGTGTACATCTTATCCAAACGTCGATAAATGCTGTCAAAGTTTGCATGCACTTTTTTGAGGCCGCTGCGCGTAGATATGTCTTTCTGGTGCGTCAGCACCCAGTGGCGTGGGAGGGAACTGGCTTTCATTCATAGTACGAACCGGGGAGGTCGAGATAGTGGCTCAAGATATCAATGACGGGATTCCATCCTTCAGTGCCGTCGATTTCGTTGATGAAAGCATCGAGTTGCGAGTCAGAATTCGCTGTAGCCTCCGACCCAGATACAACAACGGTTTTGGGCTTCGCCTTGGCTTTTCGTCCAGGTCCGGGCATTCTCAGTACGAATCCAGTGATATTCGGTTGAAGGTTTGCTTCAGGAGGCTGATGCCGGTTGGCATCGCTACATCAATGTACAAACAACCGATCGCGAACCAAAAAGGCAATTATGTAGTTTGAGATTTTGAAGCCCCACGGTTTAGAGCCACCCGACGTTAGTCTTGGGGTTCTTTGCAACATCCGCATTTCCGGTCATGAAGCCAGCTAGAATATATTTACGTCAGGACTCAGAGACCGCTTGCAGAGGCAGCGAAAACGGACGATGGGCTTTGAACACGGATACGCGCCAGGGATTTCCAGAGGAGTTCGGGGCACAACGGACTACTTTCATGGTATAGTATCCCTTCGAAATCCGGTCAGGCTCCGTCGCGGAAATAAAAATGACGGTGCTTACGCCGTTTTGAGTGATTGGATCGCCGTGGGCAGCATAGCGAACAAGGGTCACCGTTACATTGCAGGAACAGTTGACCTCGGTTGGAGGCTGAATAGTTTCACCCGCAGTGGGTTGAGCTAGATCTACCAGGATTGCGCTTTTTTCAAGTGAGTCAGGTCGCAACATTAAATCAATCTGGAACGCCGCACGTAGCCACATGCTGTGTAGCATCCATATAATCCAGCATTCCTTTCCAAACCTTTACCTGATCCACGCCGGTTGTGTCTGCAGGCAACAATAAGTACAAGGTTCAAGGGTTTCGACACCTCCTACTTACAAGTGGGCTCTCCTCCAAGCATTTTGGCTGTATATTCCTTGTATTCAGCCAGGATTTCCAGAAATTGTGAACATACTGTAGTCCACGATAATCTCATCGGCGAAGATTTGGGCGGCCAAAAGATCCCATTCTTGTCGGTCGACATGCCAAAGCTAACATACAGAAAGGGAGTCAGACGTGTGTAAGCTCTCTCGGGCTGTTGCGGCAGGATCGAGATGCTAACCAATTTGTTACTGAAGTTGATTCTCAATTGGTTTGACTCAAAACCTAGGTGAGTGAAAGCGACGCACATTGTGTCTTGTATATTGACGCGGTCGAGGAGATAGTCGTTGACGGTGTAGGTAGCCATTTCGTTTGCTTGAGGCGCTGTTGGAACATGTTTAAGTTATTATACGGAGTTCTTGGTCAGGGGCTTGTCTGGGCTTGTTCGAAGATCTAGAATTAGTAAGACTCGTTAGCCGGATATCCGTCTAACCACCGAACCGACTCGGATAAGTTGCGGGACCGTGCCGCGCAATACAACCTCCTACCTACCTACCATACCAAGGTTCGGAAGCAGATCGTTATACAACTTATTTAACCAGGTGCCAGAGAGATCATAGAGCAAGGCATCCATTCGACGATGACGATCCTACTCATTGGCGGAACCGGCAAGTCTGCCACCCCCCTCGCGAACCTCCTACTCGAGGCGAATCAACCAGTGGTCTTGGCAAACCGAAGCGGCAAAGTCCGCGAACCATTCAAGGGCGTCCGCTTCGACTGGCTCGATGCCTCGACGTACGAGATCCCGTTCGAGGCTTACAGCGACATCGACCGCGTGTACCTCATCGCGCCGCCCATCATGGACATGTTCCCACCGATGAAGGCGTTCATCGATGTCGCCGTCGGCAAAGGCGTGAAGCGGTTCGTGCTCATGAGTGCCGGGCTACTGGAACGAGGCGGGCCGGCGATGGGGAAGGTCCACGAGTATCTGAACACCTTGAACGTGGAGTACTGTGCGCTCCGACCTTCGTGGTTCTTTGGTGAGCCGCCCCGTTTCGTCGATATCACTGTCAGCGAACTAAACACCGTCCAGACAACTTCCTCATGTATTACGCCGACCTCATTCGCAGCAAAGACGAGATCGTCTCGGCGACGCAAGACGGCCTCATCGCATACGTGTCGACGGAGGATATCGCAGACGTCGCATTCAAGGCTCTTGTAGAAGACAAAATCGAGAACGACAACCCCATCATTGTGGGCCCCGAGCTGGTGTCGTACGACAAGGTGCGTCGACGGAATTTCGCCCGGATGTTCTTACTCATCGTGTGTGAAAGATTGCTGGTATTCTGACGGAGATTCTGGGACGCAAGATATCGCACAAGAGAGTGACGGAGGCCGAATTCAAGGAGGTCTGCATTACGAGACACATGCCAGACGACTACGCGCAGATGATGGCAGGGATGGATGTGGCCATTTCCCAGGGCGCGGAAGAGCAGGTGTATCACAGAGCAGATGTCGTCGGCAAGAGGACGATCCGTGCCTTCTTTGAGGCTCACAAAGATGTATGGCGTCGCGCGGACTGAAAAACATGTACCATTCAGTGTAATATATCGGCGTTCATCTCCGCCGCTTCGTACTTTTACTTGCCTCGAGCGCATCTTCCTTGCGCGCGTCTACTCTATTGAGGAATTCGACCTTTTCTAGGTAACCTCCGCCACGACGATTGGCGTCGAGCTCGTCCTTCATATCGGGAGGCTCGGCATTGACGTGGGCACGCCAGTCCATGGCGGATTTGTCGAGCGTGGAAAGCTTCCGGGCCTTTTGAGTAGGGATATTAGCGAGGCTTGTCTTTGGCTTTCGTGGCCCAGGTCGCTTCGGCGGAGGGGCTGCCACGCTCGTAGAAGGTCCAGCGGGCGGGTCTTGGCTCTCGGACGGCGTCGCCTCTTCCGGTGGATGCCATAGCGGCCATTTCTTCGCCTCTGCCGAGCCTTCGGGAACCTCCACAACTTCTCTGGCTCAAGGATCAATAGACGCTACACGAAGCGAAACACCACGCACACAGTATATTCCCCAGCATACAGATATCGCTTCTGTATCTTCACCATTATCTTTGACTCTTCCTCAGGCTTGTTCACAGGTGCATCGACAGACGCCTGAAAGCTCGCCCACAGCAACTCTCGCGCTCTGCAGATGAGTCTGTGAAGCCAAAGCGCTGAGGATACTATGGATCACGCACTTCTTGCTCGCTTCGTCTTCCTCCGCCGTAGGTTTAGGGGAGCCCGTCCGTGCTCGCTTCAACTCAGGTTCATCGTCAGACGAATCGGAACCTTGTTCGATGAGATTCAGGGTATGGCGGCAAATGACACTCCCCACCTTCTTCAACGGGGGGTACAAAGTCCGAGTCGTCTTCAGAGTCAGAGGCAGTCTTTGGGATCGCGGACATGGAGGTTCATGGTACAAAACAAAAGACAAGGTCGCGGCGGCTCAGGCATGCGGACCCGGGACTTGATGCAATCACTGATTATGATCTGCGATGGCCGAAATTGCGCCGCGACAGTTCAACTTGAGTTGGAAAATTCTTACCTTGTCCCTCAAGAGAACATTCCAATATTCCAGCTCTTTCATTGCTCTCATTTCGTGTATTGGATGAATGCTGACCCTCATATTCAGGTTCAAGTTGGGCTGCGCGCTGAGGAAGACATTTCGCCGCTGTTCCACGGTATTCAGACACGGAAGCTTGAGGCTGTAGTTAATGCCGCTACAGTAGAACATTGTTTGCTGCGTGCTGCATACTGTCTCTAAGGTTTCCTTCTAAACAACAACTGTCCCCATTGACATCCATCACGTGTTTTCCGCATTGCTCTGTGTGACTTCGTTGTTCACTTCTATATTGAACCTTGATTGAACCACGGGCAGCGGCTTGAAGCTTCGTTAGCAAGCATAATCTGGCCAAGCATTATTTTAAGCTTTGTTCAAGTTGGCAGAGATAATATCATGGGGTAATGAAGAGAAGTTTACTATTGCCAAACGACGCTGTAGCTGTTTTGTGTGAGGCCAGCGTGAGCCCAATCTCAGAGCTTTCCAGATGCTGCCAGCGCGCGCGATAAATGCCTGGTACCGGGCTCTGCAGACAGCCTGAGATGCACGAAGTAATCGGTTGGACGCTGGTACCGAAGGAACGGTAGGATCTGTTTCTTTGAACTTCCATTCGGGGCGAGTGCGAGAAGGGACGCCGTCCGAGGATGAAAATTCGCCCTAAGTCTATAACATTAATGAGCGGGACTTGAGTTGGTGGAAATATTTAATTTGATATCATGCCGCTGGCCAACCATCACCCGGCCGGATTTAGCCGAAACCCATCTTTGTCTCCTTTGTCGTCTCGGGAATCTTGGTCCCTCCCGACTTCAAGCTCCAGCCCGCACACCTCGACCACCGGAGGCCGCACGGCTCCACGGAGGCGCTCGTAACTGCATAGGGTAACTGTACACGTGTGGAAAGCACAACAACTATGTTCGAAAGGTCAACCTCGCGGGAGAGTCGACCACTGGCAGCAGCAGGTCCCAGGAACGTCAACCCATGTTTAGTTCCGGGAAAATAGGCTCGAATGCGGGGTATGTCACCGTAGCCGTTATCTGACTTCATGAAATTTGGCAATCAATGCAAGCCGCGCCCTTGCCTCGTGCCAGGCGGGTGCTATGGGGCACTGGCCGAGCCTTGTCGCTTGTGTACACCATTGTGCGGACCCAGAAAACGTTGTGGATCCTATATAAAGTCTCCTTGGATCTGGTGCAATGCCACTCTTGTATTTCCATCCATGTTCCCGCGAATTTCCGTCTCGATCGCGCTGCTCTTATCAGCTCCTTGTACCATCCTGGCGGCTCAGTACTGCGCGCTCAAGCCACCGCAAAATATTTCACCCACTGTTGGCGGGATCCAGCACAATTCTAACTCCACGGACGGCTCAGATGTAATTGCGTCCGCATGGTATCCGGGATGGCTCGCCACAGACTTTCCCCCTTCGTCCATCCCGTGGACCAAGTACAACGCCATGACTTTTGCCTTTGCGTACGCTCCAACCAAAGCTTAACTTTACTATTTCCGCGCTGAAATGTATATTTAGGACAACGACGCCCGACGTATCCACCATCGCATTGGACGAGGTGAGCGCACAGGCGTTGCCGCAATTTGTGTCCGCGGCTCAGAGTAATGTCAGTCGTCATGTGCAGTAGTTCGGGGCGTGTATTTATATTTTCTCATCTTCAGGGCGTCTCAGCCCTGCTTTCAATAGGCGGGTGGACCGGCTCACAATACTATTCAACCGCCGTCGCCACATCGGAAAACCGCACCGCGTTCGTTGACGCCGTTCTGGCTCTCGTCTCGAAATACGATCTGGACGGGATCGACTTTGAGTCAGTCCAATGTGTTTGTCAAGGAAAAGAGAGTGCTCATGCAATGCAGCTGGGAATACCCCGGGAAACAAGGTCTTGGGTGCAATGCGGTCAATTCCGATGACTCTGCCAACTTCTTGCTGTTTCTGCAAGAGCTCCGCGCCAACCCTACTGGAAAGAACTTGGTCCTAACCGCCGCGGTAGGCATTACGCCGTTCGTTGGATCCGACAGCCAGCCCATGGACGATGTGTCCCCATTTGCAGATGTGCTTGACCGTATAGGTAAGCAATTAATTACTTCTCGCCCACTGAAAATCGAACATGACTCCAGCCATCATGGTGTACGATGTCTGGGGCTCCTGGTCGCCGACTGTTGGACCCAACGCACCACTGAATGATACCTGTGCACCCACCTCAGACCAAGATGGCTCAGCGGTCTCAGCCGTCAACGCGTGGACGGCAGCCAACTTTCCGGCCAACCAGGCAAGTTCAGTCTTTAAAATTAGAAGCTGTCGTGTTTGACAAGATTTTCAACCACAGATCGCACTCGGTATCGCGTCTTACGGTCACAGTTTCCGAGTGACCCCCACTGCTGCCACCAGCGGCTCGAATTCAATTGCTTTGTACCCCAGCTTCGACTCGTCTTCACAGCCTGTGGGCAGCGCAGACACGCCGGGCGATACATCACTGGACCCGTGTGGGCAGCCCAATGGCGTCAGCGGGATATTCACGTTTGCGGGACTCATTTCTGGGGGATTTCTTAATTCGAATGGTACGGCGGCGGCTGGGATCGACTATGTGTTTGATTCCTGCAGCCAAACGGTCCGCTCTCCTCGCTCTTTAATCCCCTATCGCTAAGATTCTTCCGCAGCCCTTCGTATACAACACAACGTCGCAAGTGATGGTTTCCTACGACGACGCTACTTCCTTAGGTATTTCTTCTCTACTTCCAAAATGCGAATTTTAAACGTTGTTTTCTAGCTGCGAAAGGACAATTCATCAACGCTCAAGGATTAGCCGGGTTCGCTGTATGGGATGTCACTGGGGATCAAGACAACATCCTTCTCGATTCCCTTCACGAATCGATTGGAATTTCGTCCGTTTGCGAATGAGAGTACTTGTATGAGCTGGTTAATTCTTTGGGGGGCCTGCAGGCAGGAAGCTGTATTTTCTAAAATCAATTCTGTACGGTTATAAACAATACGTAGCTTTTGGTTTCAGTGTTTCGTCCGCAGAGCCGGGCCTGCAAGCTACAACGGTACCGTCGATTTTATTTTGCGAGACTCGGATATGATGGCCAGCTTTGTGATGTAGGTGCGATTCAATCTTTGTCCACTCTCGTTGGTTTCTGCTGAGAGCCCACCGAGGTGTCGGAGACTTACTATTTTCCGTGCGTATCGTGCCGTGCCGCTTACTCGAGACGACGGAGCCGCTCAAGGTGTATATACCGTTTACGGCTACATTTGATGAGCACAAGAGGACCCACGTTTCAATGTAAATCCCGCCCGACGATCAGTTCGGGAGTGCAATCGAATGTCGATCCATACCAGCATGTGTAAAAATAGTTGAGTTTTTTCTTCACTTTCCTTCGACGTAATTGCATGCCAGTCCGAAGGACGGCGTGCCGCTCGGACCAACCAAGTACAACATCCTGATTCTGTCCTGCGCGAAATTTGAACCAGAAAGTTGAACATGCACAGCCACTCGGCTTGCCACGAGATGGGCGCTCCACAGCTCCGCTTGGCACTTGGCAACCATCTCAGCGCCTTTTTCGCTCCTGACAGTGACAGAATAAAAGGCGGTCCCGAGCGATGCCCCCCGTTCTTCTTCTTCTTCCCTTCCCGTTTTTTTTTTCCTTGTGCTAGTCGCGCCGGTAAATGAGCCCCTCATTCGCATTGGCACCTGACGTTGACATAGGGGCTACGTCATTCTTCTAGTTTCACCTTTTTTTTTCATTCGAAGGCCTTGGCCTGGATTCTTTCTTCCTTCCATGAAGCTCCTCTTCTTTGTCGCCCTCATTGCCGCCACTCCCTTCGCAGCAGTTGCCGTTCCGATTCCACAAACGCGGATAATATCACCATACGTGACGCAATTCACCGAGCGTACCATCCCACATAATTTTCGGAGCAAGGCAGCAGGACTTGTCTCCAGGATCCCCGCGATGATTAGCGTAAAACGAGCGGATCGGTGAGTGACTCTTCATTTCAGTTGCGTTTCGAGCTAATTTGAACATACTTCAGTGATGATATATTCCTCGCACGAGCGCTTGAAGACACCGTATTTGCGTCTGCACAAGATATTATAGCGCAGCGTTCCCATTAAACGATGTACTGTTGTTTCCAATGCATGTTGCCACAATCTCAGTTCATTCGCAGCTCACCTGAGCAGACCGAGTCGGTTGAACAAGGACTTTACCGGACGTAATGACTGTACTTAGAAGTTTTATGGGCATGGACCCTTGTGTGTTTATTATTCGTACGCCTCCGTTTATATTATGTATTAGAATAAGTCCTTCTGCTAGAACTCAACCACAATTTTCCTGCTTCTAGCTGTCTGCGGTCCTGCGGACGAAGCCTGAGATCTTCCCCTCGAAAATAGCCAATCTCCTTGCTTAAAACCGCTGCAAGCGGTCCGCAGCATTGGCATTAAAAACTCGCAGTGTATCGTTGGCTCGGACACTGTGCGTGCACCGGAGGCTTGGCTTGCTCCAAGATGATCGCTCTCTATCGCCGCTGTACAAGCGATCGGCCGGAACGTGTACAGCCACGCGTGTGCACCTCCTTATCATGGCCTCCCTCCGAGTCCCACCGCTTGCTGCCAACGCATAGGCCAATGCACCCCTGGATCCTGGCTCTTTGGTTCTTTTTTTGGCCGTTCGGTGTCCATGCTAGCCGGCATACGTTCAACTCTCGCGCCGTTGCAGGTTCAGGGCTCACATATGTGAAAAATTCCGGCATCTGCGAAACGACTCAGGGAGTAGGCCAAATTTCCGGGTACATTAACCTGAATAAAACGGTGTCGTTGGTGTGTATCTTTTGGTTTTTTGGCCATCGTGTTCAACCGACTGTTTGGCAGTGGTTCTGGTTTTTTGAAGCCCGCGACTCTCCCGGGACGGCACCGCTCACATTGTGGTAAGAATCAAATAAACCGAGTGGATTTAACATTTCTCACTCTTTATCAGGTTAAATGGTGGCCCCGGTCTGGATCTTTTTTGCTTTCTTAATGATTTACCACTCAGCGGATTTACTTGCAACACAGGTTGTTCAGCGACGTTAGGGATATTCCAAGGTGCGGCTTTGATCCTTCTGGAAAAAGTCCCGGTCGTCTGACATCCTTGCTGCTCAGAAAACGGCCCCTGCACTGTCAATTCCGATGGCAACACCACGACACTGAATCCGTACAGGTATTTCCATTCGCAGTGCCCCGTTCAAGATCTGTCATAACCCTCGCAACCAGCTGGAACAACATCAGTAACAGTGAACAGCTTTCCATTCCGCCAATTTTGAGCCCTTCTCATCTTCCTCAACAGTGCTATATATCGACCAACCTTTGGGTGCCGGGTTTTCGACTGGAGCTGGAACTGTGAATAGCACGGATGATGCCGCAGCAATGATGTGGACTGCTTTCCAAATCCTGTTCGACAGCCCAGAGTTCTCGGTGTTTCAAGGCCGAGAGTAAGTTCAACTCTGTGCGAAGGGTATTATTCGTTGAACCCCCTATCTTGTAGTTTAATTTTGGCGACCGAAAGTTACGGTAAGGGAAACAGCTTCTTCTCCTCCAAATTCCTCACGCCCAATAGGTGCCCACTTTGGACCCGTTTTTATCACGTATTTCAACTCTCAGAACGCGTTGATCGACAGTGGAGATCTAACTGGCCAGAAAATCACCTTCACCTCTTTAATGATAAACGAGTGAGCTTTTGGTAATCTATTTCTGCCGTTCTAATTTTCTTTTCCCGCTGCAGTGGAAAACACGATCCGTTGATTCAATACGCGTCCTATATCACGTTCGCTGCAGATGCGCCGGGATATGGGCCGCTGCAAGACGACACTACTATCAGTGCTATGTCAGATGCGTTCTCCAAGAAGAATGGATGTCAGGCTCAACTAGAAGATTGTTATGCCGCGGGGACCAAGCGCGCTGACGACTTATTGTGTGCTGTGGCGAATGACCTCTGCGTTCGTTTCGTTTGCTCGGGCGCTACGAGATATTCAACTCATTGGTGAATAGAACGACGCCGTTTTCCTCCCGGCTATCCATGGTTACGACTCTGGCGATCTGCGACAACTTTCGACCTCCCTGAACCCGTTTCCTCCGACATACTACAAGTCGTTTCTCGGTTCGACCTCTGTTCTGGATGCAATCGGAGCAACAACTGCGTTCGATTCGTGTAGCGACCCTGTTCAAGCTGGGTTCAACTCCACGGGCGAGGTACTATATATGCATGTACGCGGACTTTGGTTCGATTTTCTCACAGTTGGTTTTTTTGTTTTAGTTTGGCAGGAGTGCTTTGCCGCCTTTAGCAGCGTTGGCTGATGCCCATTTCCCGATCTTAATATGGGTTCGTTTCTTTCGTTCGTTCCTGGGTGCATCACATTAATTCTAGTATTATAGGTGGGGGATGCAGATATAAAGTACATCTACTTATCCGTTCCAATAAGGTGAAATTAATTATCCCACAGGGCGAACTGGCTCGGTGTGCATGAGGCCATGGTATCCATGAGCTGGTACGGTAATATCACCCTCAACAACACCGCCTTGACGAATTGGACAATCGACGGAACACCTGTTGCATCCCTCAAGATCGTCGACTCGTTCACGTTCAGGTACTTCCACGCATTTCTTTCATCCTAGATTCAACCGTCCCTCATAATTGTACAGCCGAGTCTTCGGTGGCGGGCACAACCTCCCCGCATTCGTCCCCAGCACGGCGCTACAGTTTTTCACGCGGGTGGTACAGAAAGACACGTCGCTGCCTCCTTCCACGCCATCACCATCTTCGACGCCTTCCTCAAGCAGTTCCGCCGCGGGGAATGTCCGACCAGCTGCCGCATGGACGTGGGTTTTTCTTGGGATTATTGTTGCTATTATATAGAGTTGCTGCGATCACATAGACTTAGACTACTTATTAATTTAGACACTAGAGGACGCTATTCATCTTGGACCGGATCCTGGCTATAAAGAGCGCGTGGTTGAAGGGCAACAAGTAATCCAACCACAATTATCATCCTGCCTGCTTCCAACTGCTCGAAGTACCTAGCTTTGCTCTACGTGCGTTGAGATCGATTATGCGCAGTAGAAACTTTGTCGAAAAGGTAAAATGAGGTTTCGCTTGCTAAAACCATGGAACCATAACTCAACATTCGGTTAAAAGTGCAGAATCAGTCCTACATAAATTACAGCCGCCTGCCTGCAGGTTCACTCAAGAATAAAAAGTCTATGCTCCGATCGCGTTGTTGAGAGACTTGAGAAGGAGGTTATCTGTAGAGTCCCCAGTAACATCCCATACAGCGAAGCCGGCCAATTGTTTCTCCTTGATGAAAGTTGCTTTCGCAGCTGTGAGACAACGATCAACATCTTCATTGGCGACTGGTGCTTGGAGAGGACATACCGAAGGACTCGACATCGTCGTATGAAACCATAACTTGCGAGCTCGAGTTGTACACGACAGGCTGCGGATGATCTCAGTACTTGAGGTCAGGGTGAATAACGACGGGAACGGACCGTTTGGCTGCATTCATCATACGTATGGCTGATGCCATTGCCAGTCGCCGCCGTGCCATCGGAATTGAGGAATCCGTTCGTGATGAGTCCCTCAAATGTGAATATCCCGCTAACACCATTGGGCTGGCCACATGGATCCGTTGAATTATCGTCCGGTAGGTCCGTGTTGCCCAATGGCTGCTTGGAAAGCTCAAAGTTGGGGTACAGCGCAATTGTTCCATTCGATTGTAGAGCATCACTAGGCGCAACCCGGAAGCTGTGGCCATAAGAGGGAACCCCCAGCGCGATCTGCGGGTGAAAAGTCTGTTAACACGAAAACTTGCAAGACGTGAGGACTTTCCTTGCTGAGAGGAAAATTGGCGTTTGACCATTCATTGATGAACGAAGTCACCGAACCTTCGGCGTGCGTGGATGCACAGGCGTCATCCAGGGGCGCGTTAGGTCCCACAGACGAAGACCATTTCCCATAAACATCGTAGGCCATGATGGCTATGGTACTTGATTAACAGAGGTGCTGTTACGAACAACAAACGATTGCCCACCGACACGATCGAGCACATTCGCAAAGGCGGATACATCGCTCATGGGATTGCCGTCAGTTCCGAGAAATGGGTGTACGGCCGTAGCGGTAAGGGTCAAATTCATTCCGACAGGGTCTTGACGAAGTTCTTGGAGAAGTTTTAGGAAGTTGTCGGTGTCACTAGTAGAATCGATGTTGCACGCGAGACCGTTCCCTCCCGGGTACTCCCAGCTGCCTAGTGTCAGCGTCCGGGCCGCACACAAAAAAAAAATACGAGCCACTGACTCAAAGTCGATCCCGTCCAGACTGTAGTTAGTGACAAGAAGGGTGATGGCGTTGACAAAAGCCGCGCGGTTCTCTGCTGTGGCGACGGCGGTCGAAAAGTATTGCGAGCCGGACCACCCGCCGATTGAAAGTAGAGCTGCAACATTCTGGAAGACCAAGTCAGAATCCCCGCCACAAAGAAACCAAGGGATTGCTGACATGACTCTGAGCAGCGGCCACGAAGTCCTGCAACCCAGGATCTGGGAGTGAGATGTTGGATACGTTGGAAGTCGTTTCGCTACATATCCATGTAAGTGTGGCAAAAACAAATCCAGAGAAGGAAGCGCACGCAAAGGCCCAGGTCATCACGTCGTACTGTCCCCATGGGATCTGGGAAATAGGAAAGGGATCGAGAGTCCTACTATTGGCCCATCCTGGATACCACCCGGACCGGACAAAACCTGAGCTGGCCGTAGCGGAAGGACTGGGCTGGCTTTCGCCAATGGGTGCTTGCACGGGAGAGGACGATGTACTTTGCTCGGTCGTAGGACTGGGCTGGCTCCCGTCACCGGTGGGCGAGGTATCCTGCGAAAGGGAAGAAGGGGTAGTTGAAAGCCTAGACTTCGGTGCGCATGTCCGAGCTGCTAACCCCAATGCGACGCGAGGAGCTAACAAGAGCAACAGAATTGAGGGGAATGTCCGCGGGAACATCATGGTGGAGGTATACAAGAATGCCGCAAGGTCCAATGGGACTTTATAGCAGAGTTCCGCTCCGCACACTGCATGGTGTATACAAGTAGCAAGTCCGGCTATACTTTTCGAGGCACGGCGAAATAGTGTGGCAATTGGCCGTCAATTCCGTCAAGTTCAATGAAGGTGACATTCCCAGCGTCCAACTTGAAAACTCCAGTGTCGCGCGGACTCTGGTGGTCGAGGTAATTCCGGACTCGAAGAACGGCCAAGGACCGGAGAGCAAGACTGTGATTATTTATGGCTCTATCTTATCTTCTCACCCTCTTTCGCTCTCCTTTCTGCGCACCGCCAGGCACCTGCTGTCCAGGTGTGTTGTGCAGTTTCCTGAGTCATGTTACAGGTGCCAAAGAACGAAGCGCGCGCGCCAGTGAGGCCGACACAGGACCGTAAAAACTGCTTGAAAATGCGGGGCATACTCCTGCGAGAGGCTACTGTCGTATTTCTGAACGAATTGGGGCCATTCGGGGCGCAAGAGGAGCGGAACAGAGGGGACATAATGGAAAGCAAGAGAGCGACATGTCACGGTAACGCGCGTTGTTTCCTTGCTCCGTCCCACATCTTCAGCCCAGCCCACAGGCTTGTCCACTGCCTCTTCTCAAACCACAACGGCGCGACCGCTGCACGAAAGAGTTGTACGGACTCGCGATGCTCAGGCTCTGCTACTTAAAACCTTGGCTTCCTCAGCCCGATTCTCAATATACATTGGATGTACAACAATATACCCGGCCTAACGAACGATTCATTTACTGAAACGCCTCTTTGTTCTCCGCCGCCCACTCCGCTAACGTGGTCGCCTTCCCAGCGTACTTCCTCACATTCTCCACCCCAGCCTTGTACAGCTCACTTGCGAAAAAAGCTTCCACGTCGATGCTCGCGCCTTCAGACCCATGCGCCTGAACACTCATCAAATACCTGGCGAGCGGCTCCCGCACCCCGCCCGCCACCAGGGCTTGCACCGCCTCCTCGTCCCCAATAGCTTCCACCGTCACCTCCTTCCCGGCCGCCTTGCCGACAATCTTCAACGCGTCCCCTTGACTGACCACCTGCGGCCCGCACAGCAAGACATCCGTCTTGCCGCCCGTGCTGCTCGGTCCCCCGACGAGGATCGTCGCGCCCGCGCGCCCGATGTCCTCGGACGCGATCCAGTCCGAATTGGATTCGGGGTACGCCATCTTGACCGCGCCCTTCCTGACCATCCCCGCAAAGCGTAGCGTGTTGCTCGCGAATGCAGCCGGCCGCAGCGCAACGTAGCCCGCGCCAAACACGTCCCGCAGCGCGAGCTCGGCCTGCGCGTGCGCGTGGGGGATGTACGCCGTCGCCGGGACGCGCTCGATGGCGGGCTCGTAGAGCGTGACGGTGAAGCTGCTGAGGAACACGACGAACGCCGCGCCCGCGGCCTTGAGCGCTTCGAGCGCCGGGCGGTTGTGGTCAGGCGCGCCCGGGGGCGAGACGATGTGGTAGATGAAGACGTGCTTGGCGCCGGACTGCGCGACGGCCGCGGCGATGGTTTCGGGCTGGGTGAGGTCCGCCTGCACGCGCTTGTAGCCACCCGCCTTTTCCTGCGCGGGAGAGAGCCCCGGGATGGGTTTCTTGGTATCTCGGACGGCGAGAGTCACGGTCGCGCCGAGGGAGTGGGCGTGGCGCGCGCATGCGGATCCGACTGTTCCAGTTGCGCCAAAGACGAGGACAGGGATGGACATGTTTGATAGTAGTGAAAGTGCAATGCAAGTCTTCTTTGTAGTGTCGTACGGACGAGAGACGAGATTTAAACGGTCTTGACCCTCGAATAGCGCCACATTTGAAACATTATCGTCTGATTTCCGTTCATCCGCTCGTTCGTCAGCAGCGCAGAGCAGTCAGCAAATGTACCCAGTCCGCGCGATACTGATCATTTTGCTGACAACTTGCTGACTCGTCCGCGACGAAACACGACGGAGGTGTTGATGGACGGTAGCAGAGCATTTCAGGGAGACCAGGGGAGACCACGACGAGTCGGACGAAGAGGAGAGCGCGAGGTAAATATTGGAGAATCGGGCTCAGGAAGCCAAAGGCAGAGAGATAAGATGATTCAGGGATCATTTATCGGTGCTTGTGGGTCCTCACCTTACCAGGAAGCCGGCTGCCTCAGGGAGGGTCGAATCAAGCTTGAAGCTGTGGTCGGCCCAACCTTCCGCCTGCAGCCGTCTCACAATCGCGACAGATGAATGCAAAACAAGAATTTATTTCGAAATCACGTTATCTTATCCCCTCACCCTCACCACTTTTCTCTTCCCTTTCTGCGCGCCCCCAGGCGCCTGCTGTCCAGGTGCGCCGGGCGGCCCAGGCGCCGCCGCCGCCTCCGCTTGCGCCGCCATCCCAGCCTTCACGGCGTCCACCAGCATGCCCGTCGCGAGCGCCGGCGAATACGGCGACACGCGGGCGTTGAGCGGGGGATGCGGGAGCGGCGGGGCGGGTGCGGGGCGCGAGGCGGACGGTTTCTTCGGCGCGGGGGCGGACGCCTGCTTGCCTTTGCCCATCGTCGGCGCGGGCGCGGGCGTCGATGTCGGTGGGGTGGTGCTCGGTGCGGGGTGAAACGGCGGGACGGGCTTGGACTGCGGTTTGGTCTGCTGTATGCGCGCGGCGATGGATTGGAGGAGGAGTTTCTCTGTGAGGTGGTCAGAATGAGTGGAAAGAGGTCGCCGCGACTCGACCCACTCGTTCTTATCGTCGGATTCATGAGCCTGCCGTCCTTCTTCCACTGTACCCGTACACGCCCCGGATTCTCCCAGTCGCGGGGGTGCGACTTGTTCACCTCGTGGAGCGTCGCGAGCCCCAGAGCGGTGCTTGCGTCTGCGATATCCTTGCTGAGCGGCCACCAGACTGCATTCGCGCGGGGTACACGGCGCTGCCCGGTGCCATACGCGCGCTTGGCGTCAAGATAAATTGGGTAGATGCACGTCCAGCTGCGAGATAGCGTCAGCGCCGCTTCGATGCATAAATCCCAGACCGCACTTCTTGTACGGGGTCATATCTGGGACAGAGTTCTTCATATCGAACCCGGGAGGAGGGGGACGGAAGGCGGGGGGAGCGTGAGGCGGCGAGGCGGGCCCAGCGCGCTGATTTGGGTGGTCAAACTCGTCATCCGAGATATTCAGCTCCTGGATTAAAGGACCGCTGGATCCAGTGTTGGGCAGCGGGTGCGAGGGGAGAGGCAGGTCTGTGTCGTCGTCAAACTCTTCCTCCACGATAGCTGCACGGCGAGACATGGTTTGGGTCGATCGGTGAAAAGGCGGGAATCGGGACGGGGTCACACTGTCACAGCGTGACTGGCCGTTTTGTCCTTGACGTTCATGCGCGACAAATGCAGCTGCTCTGGGTCCTCTCCCTGTGCGTCTTCCCGGTCTATAACACTCGGATGCATTGAAACCGAATCTACAGACTCTTTATGACATGTTTTGCGGCGCAAACGATTCACGGCGAAGTCCCCGCAAACCTGACCTGCACACCTGCTGGAGTATGTGAGCCTTGTCCCGCGGATATTGTACGTGTGGCTGCCTTCCTACCTTCATTAATTGCCTACTTAACTAGTCAATACCAGCTTCAAGAACCCTTCTGCCAGCCTTTCGGCTCGCGTCGCCTGATGCACTGTGTCAATGACACCGCACCAGCCTCCCACCCGCACCCTATTCCCCCACAACACCCAGGCCGACCGCCGGTCCTGGATGACCGCGCAGACCTAACGCCTTATCCCCGCACGGCCGACCCCCACTCACACGCTGGCGAAACACTCGCCTGGGCCGCGTGCGGCCGTATCGTCTCCCAGGAACGCGCCGATTTCTTCGAGTTCGTCGCATGCAACGTGCTTTTTGCCATCGTCGCCTTGTTTGGTGTTTTTTCGCGCGCGCGCCGTATGCGGGCCCTCCAGGCGCGTCAGTTGGCCGCCCGCATTGGAGTTGGGCGGCAATAGAGGTGTATATTAGGTCCACATAATTTTTTTTAATTAATTCCCAAAAAAACGATGAACTCCAATTTGAACGCGCGCTGCCTTTGTGCTGCCCTGAATGCGAGACTTGCTCAGAGACTGCGAATCTCAACAGAACCATGAGCGCGCTCTCTTTGATATCGTTCTAGCTGTAGTTTCAATTACAGGAGTTCCTGAAAATAATGTCAAACATCAATTTTTTTTTGGCCGGATCCCGAAAAGGAAATCGTCGTGTACACGTTTCCTTTTGTCTCTGCCCTCACGGCAGTCCTTCCAGCTACGCAGAAAAATGTCCGGAAGAGGTCCCTAGAGACACAGAGACACATATGAACCCTCGCGTCGACCCTCTTTTGGCTCCCAACGCGTCGATCCTCGATCCGATACACAAACACGCCGCATCTCATCATCAACCCTCCAACTTGAAGTTGGGCTCGATAGACGGTGACGGCTCTGTGGACCGCTAATGAGGGCTGCAAAGAAGAGGAAACGGTCTCGGTTCAGTGCGCCTTCGGTGTGTCTCCCCCGGCTCATTGTCCGTTGGAACAGCTGCTGCTGCCCGCTACAAGTCTCTTTCAGTTGCTGCAAGTCCGCGATGAACCTCCCTCAGTCCCGAGACACTGTGCTGCCATCACTATTGGGCCGCGTGCGGCCGATCGCAAGGTGATTGCTGATTCTCCGAAACACCACAGTACACCCTCATGGTGTAGCACAGTACGTACGGAGGCCGATGTACTTGTTCGCTACAACTCGGCACGTTCCGAAAGGGGACATAGCTGAGCTAATACATTATCCTGAGTCTTATCCCTGCGTCGGCGGAATCAGACCGCGCGTCCTCCGGCCATCCTGGGTATCAAGACCATCTCCTCAGTAAGACCGGCGGGGTTCCAATGGCAGAGTGGCCTCGGATCTGAGATGCTGAGGACTGCCGTGCAGAGGGCCCGCGTCGTGCCTGTATGGTTTGCGTGGTAACGGTGTCTGGCACAGGTGATGTGTTCCGCCCTCCACTGCATCGCCCTCTGCCAACGTTGAGCCTGGCTGTATGTTCCCTCATGTTGGACAGCGATGCACAGTAACGAGTTGGTAACGAGTTTGTACTACGAGTTGACCACGAGCGTGAATTCATGAATGAATAATATATTGCCAATTCCGATATGGCAGAAACATTGTAAGGATGTATGGAAAGACTCCCGGCCTTGAAAATCCACTCTGCGAGGCCTTGCAGCCACACAGAACGCAAAAAGAGAAGCGTACACGACGATTTCCTTTTCGGGATCCGGCCAAAAAAAAATTGATGTTTGACATTATTTTCAGGAACTCCTGTAACCCTGTTGTGCGCACCGACCTCGTACTTGCTTGCCGTTTACAGACAAAATTTGAAGCTGGCACAATCGGATGAAGCACTCGGCTAGGGAAGAGAGAGATTGAACTCATTGTTGAGAGCGGAGAGAATTCGATACAAGAAACAGTTATATACAGGCAGATATGAACGAGTTACATGTTTCGGAGAATAAACTACATTGAATTAGTCAAGTACCTCAACCCTCAAGGATAATCCCATCCGTCCGAATAATCGCCGCCATAAGCTTCTTCCAGCATTTCTGCTCTATAATCACGCTCATCAGCCTCCGTCCACTTTCGAGGAGGATACAACGAATCCGACTCCCAGCCGTCGTCCGACCTATCTGGCTCCCAGTCGCTGGCCTCCGCTGGGGGATCGGATTCCCACTCTTTGCGGACAACAGTCCACGGCGGTTTCCCATTCGCCTTGTTGTACACCACCGGGCGGTAATCGTCGTCCACGTCCAACCACTCCACCTCCAGGTATTCTTCCACGTCCGCCCCAGTCTTCTTCAGACGCCACTTCAGCTGCTCCGCCCTGCTCCAGCGAAACCCGCGGCGGAAATGCATGTCGGAGTCACGCGGGGCGCAGAAATGGAACCCAATTTTCTGGAGGGACGGGAATTTCCGTGTCAAGACAGTTTTCATGGACTCGGAATCTGCGCCGCTCCACGGGAAGACCTTGCGCAGGATTTTATCGAATTCTTGGCGATTTTCCCTGTCGTCCTCTTCGTAGAGGAAGATTCGGAATACGAGCTTTGTGAGATTGGGTGCAGCTTTGAAAGCATTTAACACCTTCGCGGCCTGGTCGTTGGCGCGGAGCCAGATTGTGAGCACCTCAAGAGCGGGAAAGGAAGGAAGGCGGCCCATCATCCTGACAATTCCAATATTATCTATGCCGAATTTCGTCAGAGAGTCAACGACAAATCAGAATATCGTTCACCAGATTTGGCAGAAAACGTAGGCTCGATAATGAGGTTGCTGATGGTTGGGGCTCCGAAACAGAGAAGCTTCTCCATGGCCAGCAATGAGCAAGGATCCTCAAACTTATCATAATGTATATGCCCGAGACGCCCGAAACTCAACGTTTTCAAGCCGGGTGAGGAGTGTTCCACCAGATGAATGAGATATTCCTCTCCTGGGGTGTACGCGCACTCTGTGATAGCCAATTCCTCCAGCTCGGTGAGGTTAATAGGCCCAAGCTGAAGACGATCCCGGCGTCGACCAGCTGAGGTTCCAACATCTGAATCAGACTCGGAGTCCGATTCGTTATCGGATTCGTCGTATTCAACATCAACGACGGTCTCCACCACCGACAAAGCTTTGAGATTTCCACATGCAACGACAAAGTTGGTGAAGGACTGTAAGCCATCAAAGGACATGTTTTTGAGACAAAGCCTCTGGACGTTCGGGAGCAGGGCCATGTACGCGACCGCCATCTTGACATCTAAACCGACATATGTTAGTCTCTTATGATAATAGTGTGCGACAAAATGCACGCTTACCTCGCAGGTCGTAGAAATATTCCCATTCAACAACAGAGACATTCGGTAAAGACGGGATTAGAGGTGGCATGGTGGCAAGCGCTAATTCCGTGTGTGTCGGTGGCTGGTTTTTGGGCACGTCGTGTATGCTCCGGTGGGTCTGAGCCACCATGCTCCGATGTTATTTGAGCCACCAAGCACCAGGTTCAGAAAATTTGACTCGCTTGACGCTGGTCGCCAGTATCGGCGTCCTGCGAAGCATCTCGAGCCACCAAGGAAAATCTTCCGCACATGCAAAGTGTATGACAGAGAAAAGATGTTCGATGGCTGAGAAACGCATCGTCGAGGACACTAGGGTCATGGCGCGCAAGCACGGAACGTCATTTGCATTGTGTCTGGCGATTTCGTGCACGATTTCTGGGGGTATTTTGGACCCTGAAGCAAATATGAACGAAAACCTTTGGTTTCACTGGAAGCCACGACGTACAGTGAGAGGACGGCATATTTGCCACTTAACAGATGAGGTGGTTCGAAACAAAGAGAGTTCAGTGTGACCTGTCACTGATTTCGGCACTGCCACCTTGGTTGAAATTCCCACCTTGGTTGAAACTTGCTCGCAACCTCAAAAAAATTATAAGAGCGCGGTCACTTTGCTTGAGTAAACAGATGCCACTCCTCAGCCCTTGGAAATGCGTAAGCGGAGCTGAATTGGATAGTTGTAATAATTTTATGAAGACCCTGGAAAGACCTGACAAGTTTTGCTTGCAATTCCAAGAATCCAACAGACCAAGTTGAACAGATCGGAATCCTTTCTGAGTTCTTCCTTAGTCCTTCCTCCAATCACATCGACCGGCTTTGGTGTTTGGCTTGCGTCGTTCGAGCGATGCCCCATAGCTAGATGGCCGGTCGGCCTCCTTCACCTTTCCTTGCTCTTTTCATCTAGATTGTTCCAGCTTTGTTTCTCGGTTCAACTTCCACAGCGCCTCAAACTTGCTACATGCATTACTTGAAATTCTGGGTTTTTGCAGTCGTTTGGCGAGACCTCTTTCTGCCAGTTTGCTACGATATCTTTCGATCAGATTTGTCTCATTCCCAAGAGAATATTGTAAATGACAGACCCCCGATTCAGACACGGATCCGGAGGCAAATTTAGGTTCTTCATGCCAAATAAATTGTGCGCTTAGGAGCAGGTCCGCAAACCCGCATCACGACATTCTACCACCTATAGTGGAGCTTGTCCACACAGGGGCGCGGTGCCTTTATTTCAGAGCTCGTGCCTTATCTTACAAATTTTAAGCTTGAATACTGTGCCAGTTTGTCTTTCTCCTTGAATTTCCTCAAATTAGAAGTCCCCGGCCCCCTAGGTCTTCGTAGCACCCAAGAACTCCGCAACCTCCGTTGTGAATAACGTCGACGATGCGTTCGGGGCGGACGGACTGTACCATGACTGCCACGCCATGTCAGGACTCTGTACATCGCACGTTGTATTACTCACACAAACAATACGAGCCTCAGCTAATAGCATATTATTCCGGTCAGTAAAACCCGACGTCGAATAATCAGGAACCAAGCGCACTATTGGCATTCTTCCCCGAGTAATCCCCCGGCTCGAAGATATATCCCCGGAACTGGAGGTCCTTAGGGGGAGGCGGCCTCCAGGTCCCGCTCTGACAAGCCTGCTCAAAGCTGTGTCGGGTTGGTTTAATTTTGTTCCAAGATGCCGAACGGCGAAAATGCCAGCGAAGTGTCAGGTCGGGGAAATCAATCGTGAGACCAGATCGATTTGGGGGGCAATGACGGGAGGACCCACCGGGTACGGAAGGTATTAATGGTTTCGTGCTTCGGGACTGTGTACAGAAGGCGGTTGTCCGGCGCGCGGACGCCGACGATGAGTGCCAGCAGTGGGAGGATGGCGTGGATGGGACGCATTGCGTTTGGCAATTGGCAAGGTGCGTATTATAAATTGATGCGGTAAGAATGGGTTTTATGGCGCCGCTTCGAGAACAGCGCGCTCGAAGGCCGAAAGCCCGCATTTTTTACTCTAGGCTTTGTATCGCCGTGATGAAGACGTGGCGTGGTGACGTCCGTTGGCAGTCTCTGCATAGATGAACAATAAGTTTCAAACCTTGACTACGAGCGTTCAATGTTGAACTCTGAAGGCGGGCATGATCAAAACAGTGCCTCGGCTGTAGGAAGTGTCCCCGTCCTAGGTTTGTGTTTTTGGGCCTCAGAAACATCCCCTAGAAGCATTCCAACGCCGCGTGGCGGCCGCTGGCTCACCATCAGAAATGAAGAATTTACTGCAACTGAGTTGCCGACTGTTCGTAAATTGGATGATTTGATCCAAGAAAAACTCTTGTCTGCGGCGTCAATGTCGCTTGCTGTTTGAGAAGACCCGCGTCAGCACGCTCATCGTCCGGTTTTCGTTGAACGTTACTGCTGGATTGACGTAGAAGGTACCATCTGGACGGTAAGTTGTCTATCTCCCTAATTTGTCTCCGGCCAAGGCGGTCCCGTTGGGAGGAAATCCAAAAGGTCAGCAGTACAGTCGACGCAGAACACTTCCAGGACTGCCGGATTACGGCCCAGGAATTGCTCCTCCGATTTTTCATCGGCCTTGCTAGAATAACACGTACACGACTTCTCGACACTCCGAATCGCTGTTGAGAAGATTCCGGAGGATTCCCATTGTCCAGATTGGACCCGCCAAGCCGCAAGTATACACCGTCCGGCTCGAACGCATGGAAGGAAATCGCCGATTTACTCATTCCACCTTCGACTTGATTGATAAATTTTATCAATGGCCCAGACCTGGTTGGAATCTCTATTTCGGAGACTTTGGAATGTTGATGACGTTCCGTCTCGAGTTTCGAGCATCTCCATGTAGCAGCGGATAACCATCCGGGGGATGTCTTCTATGCCATTTCGGCGCTAATTGGGAGGAAGCAGTCATGACGATATAGTTCTGCATCCTGGTGCCTCTCGACTTGTCCAACTTGTGTCCAACACAAGTATACTTGGCTTATCAGCGACTCGGAGAAGTAAAAATGAGGAACATCCCTAAAATTAAGCACTGTCAATGGCGTTGACGCAGCAGGCATCCTGTGGAACAGCACCCATCGCCGTGTACTATTATGCCCAACGGGTCTGCATTTTCCCAATGGGTCTGCATTTCGCACTTTTCTCCCTCCCTTCTAGCTCGTTGCCCCCGGAGTCTTCCGGGATAGTTTCATGTACATCTTGGCTCTAGGAATCCCAAATTTCTAAGAGATCCGAGAAGGGAGTGGCTTGAGACGCGCTCGCCGGTCCATCAATCCTGATGGATTTGGGGACCACACCCATGTTTCCGTACGACGCCTTCCCGAATAAATTTGGAAATATTTGAGAGGGATAATTAACCAAATTTAAGCACTTCTGTCTCTCGCGATTTTCTTACCGGGGAGCGGATGCTGCATAATTGAGAGGAAGTGGATCAGACGTGACATTTCGGACACTGAACTTTGGTTGTGACACTGCGTGACTAAACACATTATTTGCTGAATATGCAGCAACTGCTGCCCGGAAAGAAGATTGTAAGAGACAGAACCTTTGGAATTGGATGCTCTGTTCCTCTCAAATATCCTCAGACTTCTACAGGCAGGCGTCGCACGGGAACATGAGTATAGTGCCGAAATCCATCAGAACTGATGGACCGGCGACTGCGTCCCTCCCGCTTCCCTCCACGAATCCCTTAGAAATTTTGGATCTATAGAGCTTACTACTACATTGAGGAATCCCGGGACACTCCGGAGGCAACGAGCTAGAGGGGAGGGAGAAAAATGCGAAATGCAGACCCATTGGGAAAATGCAGACCCGTTGGGCATAATAGTATACCCAAACACCAGATATGACAGATTGAAGATAGCAGTAGTTCGGCATAAGTCGGCGCCGCGGCAAGAAGGACTTTTGATAATATTGGGTTGCCGTGGGCTTCCAGAACGCAGCGAGGACGGTACAATCAACGCGGATGCTTTCTATACTTTTATCTCGACCAGGTGATGTCCTTGGACTCTAGCGTAACAGTTACGAAACTGACGCGCGCAGCTAACAGAGAAATTCGGGGACCGCGTCGTTGAGGGCCGTCCAAAAGCGCTCCACTTCGTTCTCGGCGAAGCCCATACTGTCCCAACAGAGCTGCAGGACGAGACGCCCGCCGAAGGAGTGCCCGAGGAGAAGGAGCCCCCCGGGCTTGAGTCGACTGGCGGTTGCAACGCTGAGGAGATGCACACCAGGTCCGTACTCAGCGCGTACATAGGTGCGGTCAAGGTCGCCGATGAGGGAAATTCCGAGGAGCGCGGCGCTCGTAACGGGCCGTCCGGGGCGTTCGGGGGAGTCAGGCGGGAGAACGAAGGCGGATGGGGATGAGGGAGGGCGGCGAGCGCGCGCAGCAGCAGAGAGGAGGGCCCGCGCAGGTAGCAAGGGTGAACGTACAGCGCGCTGCATTTGCGCCTTGGCCAGCTGGGCTCGATACCAGATACCTACGTTCTTGGCCGGAGTAAAGGCGGGAAGAGAAATTGTGAAATACGCGAGCGCAAGGAACCAGGGTGAGACAAAATACTGCTGGGAGAAATGTGGACGCAAGTTGATGGCTGTGTACAGCATCCTAATTGCAGCAATGAGATTGAACCATTAGCATTTTACCAACATAAATCGAATGGAAAAACATGTACATTGGAAGTTTGCAGTCCTGAGAGGTGCAACGCGCCCACGCAACGCTGCAAAGCGCAGTGAGGGCGTGGTTCACGGTCACGCCGTTAGCCTTGCAGTTCTTGAGAATGGTAGACGTCTGTGCTTCAGAAAATTCATGCTCTTGAAGGATGGTGCGCTTGGGTCCGCGCTGGACTCGGGATAGAGTATGCCCACCCTGATGATCCAATACCGATAAGGATACACAAGGCGATACTCACGCGGCTCAAAAGCGAACAACGCACAATCTCGCGTCCGAGGGTTTGAAGATAGTTTATCTTGCATGCCGCTCTACCAAGGGCTGAAGAAGGAGCCGATAACCTCGATTCGACGCTCAATGGGAGTAGGTCTATCTAAATAAATCAAATTAGGCAGTGAAAAGAAATACGGAACAGTGAATACCGACCCAGTTCGGCAACTCGTGAAGTTTTTCCGCCAATTGGGCGTCTGACTTCTCCGAAGTTATTAGACGTATTAGTTCATGGGCGGATTGGTGAAGTGCGGTGCCGTCCCCAATAAAATGAGGGGCGCACATGAGAATCTCGTATTGGGAAACGTCAGCATCTGGGGCAGATTCCGGCTCCGAGAGGATCAGATATGAAAGGTAGTCGTTGGAAAGTTTCCGCGTCCCGTCCATATATGCAGATATTAGTTCTGGCGTAAACATTTATTTTTTGGTTGTCCAGTGAGGTGCGTAGGCGCACCATCCTTCGTTTCCTGGCTAAAACGCAAAGCGTTCGCGGCCTCCTGGATAGCCGTTTCAGCTGTCAACGGCGGGGAGAAGCTGAGTCGTGAGGAATGAGCCATCGAAATGGGAAAAATACGAGGCACAAACGAGAATCGCGCAGTGCTCAGATCATCTCCATCCACAAGAACCCTGGACATTAGCAGAGGGCCATTTCTACGAATCAGACTCCAGGCAATCTGGACGCGTTCTGCGCGAAAGCACTGAGCTGGAGCGCGAATGGTCAGATGCAAGAACCTGAAACCGTCAGTTATCAAGAATTCTCAAACCAGACCACAGCTTACATGTCTCCCAATGCATTCTTGGAACCAAGAAACAAGGCATATTCACTGTCGCCTAGAGGTCTTTGGTAGCTTCCGTCCTGGGCTTGCGTCCAAGCCATTGGGGATGATGGTAAAGAGTCGGAAGAGCTCAATGTGCCGAGGATTGATGGCCCGCGAATGCCGAGATATGATCGCCGAGCGGCTCTCCTGGGGAAGTTTCGATCAACCTTCGAATCTTCGGATGATCTCTCGATCGTTACTTGACATATCCACGCGACGGCCTGGATATCCCTGCAATAAAAGTATTCGGCGCTGCAGGTAAGCCTGTATGGCGAGAGCATTTGTGGCTTCGCTTGTTGTAGCTTCAGCGCACCATCTATCCCGTAGTTGAAGAACAAGGGCCGAAATCAACGCTGACAGACATATCATGTGGAAGGACAGATCGGATTCAAGGGGGTAGCCAAATTTGTCCCATTTGTTTCATATAATACTCAATTCTGTCGCCCTCTAACGCCCGCTCTCCTTGTACATGTTAAATGCCCCCCACCTTCCTTTGAACCACTCTACTTTCCCCTCCCTCATGGCTACCATTACCACCACTACCACATGGGCTCCCGTAATGCCCATGCCCTCCACCTCCAAGATGGTACACACTCTCTCGTATCCTGGGCTCTCGATGCTCTCCCCCGAAGACAGTGCTCTATTCTACCGCTACGGACTGGGACCCCGTCGCCACGTCGAAATCCCCGTCATCCACCACTCCTTTGAACACCACGCACGCATGCAACCCGACGCGATCGCTGTCGAACACACCCCCTACGGCCAGAGATTGACATTCAGTCAATTAGAAGTACAAGCCAACCGTCTGGCCCGCCGACTCCGCGCCCAGGGCATCTGTCCAGGCAAAAAAGTCTGCATTCTCTCTCGGCGCTCCATCTACTTGGTAGTGGCAATTCTCGCAGTTTTGAAGAGCGGTGGGCAGTACGTGCCCCTAGACGCTGTTACCATCCCCGACTCGACGTTGAGCTACGTGCTCAACGATGCGGAGCCCAGTGTGGTCCTCGCTATGAGCGAGTTCGTGCACCGAGTTGACCCGAACTTGGTCCCTACTCTGGACCTCGAGGCGGTCATCCAGGAGGACGAACAGTGCAACACAGATGGCAGCAAGCTCACGGACATTACTGTCGTCCCCTCAGACGGTGCGCCTACCTCTCTTTGACCATCTATCTCTGTCGCTAATGTCTTTCTAGGGGCATACATCATCTACACTTCCGGTGAGCATCTAACGCAAGACGCTTTCCGCAGACGCTAATGCGATTTCAAAGGCACAACGGGCGTTCCAAAGGGAGTCGATGTGCGCCATCGTGGGGTCACCAACGGTATGTCGTCCGCGGCGACTATTCTCCGGACTTCTAACCAATACTCTGACAGTTATCTCAGGGCCGCCCGCAAATGTCGGCATGCGGCCAGGTTTGCGGGTCGGCCAATTCCTCAACATCGCCTTCGACATGGGTGCCTGGGAGATTCTGGGCTCGCTCTATAATGGATGCACTCTATGCATCCGGGGGAACACTAAGCAAGATTGGATCGCCCTTATGAAGACCGTTCACGTAGTCATTGCCACTCCGAGCATTCTGGCATGTCATGAGCCTGCAGACTATCCCACCATTCAGCATGTCATTGTTGGAGGTGCGCTCTTTTTCCACAGTGCCGTACTTCGTGTTAATTTTATTCCAGGGGAACCATGTCCGCAAGGCGCGTCTTCTCCGCATTTTGCGGTATATTAATGTACTGACGGCCCGTACAGCCCTCGCCGATAAGTGGGCTCGTTCCACCAACTTCAGCAATTGCTGTGGCCCGACCGAGATCTCTATCTGCAACACCGTCCAGCCCCACACACCCGGCTATCCTTTGTCCATCGGCAAGCCAATCCCTAACACCAACGTTTATGTGCTGTCGCGCGACCCTTCCAGTACGCGACCGGTCCCGATTGGCGAGACCGGGTGTATGTGGGTTGGTGGTGTCGGCGTCAGTAACGGCTACCTCAATTTGCCCGATAAATCCGCCGAGCGCTACCGACCTGATCCATTCATTGGCGGCAATGCAGTCATGTTTAATACGGGCGATCTAGGGCGCTGGCGGAGCGACGGGCAATTAGACCATCTGGGGAGGGCTGACGATCAGGTCAAGGTCAAGGGCTTCCGGGTGGAACTGGACGGCGTCGCTGCAGCCATGAGGGTGAGTCTACTTGACTGATATCCGCGCCTATCGTGCTGAATACAATTAATTCATGTAGAAGCATGATGGCGTACAGAGTGCTGTTGCTCTCCTCGTCAATACCGAGCTGTGGGGCTTCGTCACGCCCTCCACGGTGGACCTGTCGCTGGTACGGGACGCGACGGCGTCAGTCCAGGCGTACCACGCCGTCCCGACACAGTACCTCGCCATCGACAACTTCCCCATGACCAAAAATGGCAAGGTCGACAAGCGCGCCTTGGTCGTTTATGCCGAGGGCCAGTTTTGCGAGGGGGCGAAGCGATTCTCCGCCCCGAGTCGCAGTGGCTCTGCTTCACCCTGATCCTGCCTGCGCCCTGATCCTGCCTGCGCCCTGATCCTGCCTGCGCGATGACCTACCTACTTACCTCACTCACCTCACTCGGACTTTGGACATGTACCTTCGGACTTGTACATTAGAGAACGTCGCTTTGGGACTTCCTTTTGGATTCTATTCTTATGACTCTGAGGGCCTTACCTTACTTAATTTAATGGATTTCACATGTGTTATATGTAGCTTTCTTTCACCGTTGTGGAGACCCGGCGCCGGGCGGAACACCAGACCTACCTACCAGAAATTTACAAGCCATCTGCTTTGTGTAAATCACGACTCTTGAGTCGCGCAGTATGATTCTCGAAGACAGATCGCAGGCAATTCAATTCGAGAATCGTATACTGCTCGTAAAATCATTCGAGCAATTCAGGCGGGAGTAGCTCCCAAGGAGGTCGCAACATCTGTTGTGAAGGTCTGGATAGTCCCATTGGTCCAGGCCTGGAAAGATAAAATATATGAGCAACGATGCAAGTTACACAGTTCCCTTAGACTCACGCAGACGAGTCTGGCTTCGGCTATAATAAGTTATACGGTCAGTAAAAAAATGCACGCATGGCAACAGAGACTATTGCGCACTGTCAGCGTTTTTACCCTGGAAATCGCCTGCTTCGACGAGGTAATCGAGGAAGGTCAGGCCGGCGGCGACGGCAGGAGGCCAGACGGAGCAGGTGTCCTCAAATCTAGAGGGCGGTTCAGTAATCACACGAGGATAATACTTGGGAGCGTACTTACTCTGTCGTGAATTCGCCGATGGTCTCTCCGGAAGGGATTGTGAACAGCAGTCTATCATCGCGGGCAAGGACGAGACTGAGAGAAGTAAAGGCAAAGGACGCGAGAACGGTGAAACGCATGTTGGAGGTTTGTTCGATGAGGAGGGTGAATGACGTTCAACGCCTCTTATATATCATTTAGCTCGTCGCTTATGGCCTGAACCAAGGGCAATGTTGGCCGCGACTCTGATGAGGAGCGTCAATAATGCGCCTTTCAATGAGTTCATCGACCATGTGATGAACGATCACGAGGCGCGCTCACCAGCACGGTCGCGACGAAGGGACAGCGGATACATGTCGTCTACAAAAAATATGTAAACCTCCGCTCACCCCTCCGATTTAGGCTGCCGTACTTTCAGCTGCAAGAAAAATCATTGTTGGTTCAGATGTTGGAGTAGAACTGAGCCTTACCAGTCCAATACGTTCGGCGCATAGCTTTCCACAGAAGGTCAACGCCTGGAAGAGTCTCTGTGACCTCCGCCCAGACTCCCGCCATGCGAACCGCTTCGTGCCTAGGTGGACCGGCGGAAAACTCGGCAAGGCCAGGGAACGCGAGGTTGAGAAAATCCGCAACGTGCGTTGGAGAACTGCAGGGAGAGAGAAAGAATATGATCTTTACTACGCTGGAGCTCGGGCGACTCCCTTGCGAGGGGACAAATGGCCCATCGACCCGCGCGTCGACGGCCATTTCAATCTGGCGGAGGCCTGGACAGTGCTCCACCAAACTCCACAGGGTGTAGAGATGCACCTGTGGGTCGGACCAGCCATACTGTTGCGTATACCTGGAATACACTTTGAGAGAGACGAGCCGGGGCCATGCCCGGGCCATCCTCACCAAGTCTGCGTTGTCGAACTCTACTTTGTACGCATCAACATTGATGTCGAACGTTTCGAGATTCATACAAGCCAAGAGCGGCCGGAACGCCGCAATCGCAAAAAGAGGGCGGCGTTCTGTCTCCGGGATGGCGTTGTCCGGAGTATAAAATAGGAAGTGGCGCAGGGTGGACAAACGGCTGCATGGTGCTATTAGAAGCGAGGTTATCGTGGTATCAAGTGGATGCCAATCCGTGACATTTATGCAAGCCGAATGGAGGGAGTCGGATGTGATGAGGGGCAGAAATTCGCAATGCGCAGAATAAGTGCCATAAATTTCAACGCTTTCAAGCGCGGGGAAACTTGGTGACACGTTGTTTCGGACAGTAACCATGGTCCGTTCGTTCTCCTCTCCTATATGGAGAGTCTTCAGGTGGGGTAAAGAGGCCAGGTGAACCAAGATATCCACGCCGAGAGATCCTGACGCTCTAGCATGAAAGTGCTGCAAGTTCGACAGGTTCTGAAGGCCCTCCAAGATAACCGGCTTTGCCAGGTATGTCCCAGTGTTAATCGACAAGTCTGGAACATCGGGCAACCACGATGAAAGCGGTTGGTAAAACAAGGATATCGTTTCAGCCAGTCCGGCTCCGGTCATGAATGTTGGTTCTGCATAATCGTAGGGTGCATCCTGGGCGTTCAGGTGTCTCCACATTGTGAGACAAAATTCGTTCCTGGGGACGTTGAAGTCGCGCGAAATGAGGTGGAATGCGCCGACAGTGTTGAATTTAGGTGAAGGGTGCCAGTCCATTCCAAGAAGATGCGGAAAGATGGGGTTTCTGAACGTCTTTAGGGTGGAAAAAAGCTCGCAGCCGCCGCCCAGGCTGGTAAAGGCACTGGAGAAATCAACGAATTTAATCCTCGGGGCGTATTTGTCGAATGCAACGAGATCAGACTCCTTCAACGGGCGTTTGAGGGTATAATGCTAAGCACAACAGTTAAAATTCGATTGCTTTTAACTGTATGCGCACCTACTTGTCTTGACTGTTCGAGCTGAACGGCGTCTCCCGGGAGTAAGCGAATGATCAGAGACGGATCGGTTAGCTTGAACCACAAAAGGTCGAGTGCAGGGCCTGAGGTCATTTTGGACACCCGTGCAAGTGTGGCAATGGGTCCCCGGATCGGAGTGTAGGAATTTTGACGCGAAGCTTCCAACTGCATCAACAAGAGGTCATATAGCTCGCGTACGCATATGAATTGGTGCGCAGCGGACTCTCCGTCTGTCTGGTGAGACGGTCAGTGGCAATGAACTGCGCGCAGTGCGAAAACCTTGCCATCGAATGTGGGGAACAAGTTCAGAAGCAGGTTCGCGCGATGTCTGCGCATCCATCTGAATTTATATGTTTTGGCTGCACCGCCTTGTAAACCTGATCTCTGATCACATCGCCAGCTGGAACTTGTAGCCGTCCATGAAAATCCAGTCGGAGTACTAGAGGCTAATTGTTCTTTTGAGACTAACGTGTTGAAACCTTAAAGTTAAGGTTCATGAGTTGCATAAAGTGAGTTATCGACCATCAATCTTTGATGTTTGGCCTTTGATCGATCGCCGAATTTCTTTATCTTTTCGTCTTTCCTTTTGCTACCACCATGTCGTCTCTCCTTCCTCGAGTTCTACCTATAATCCTCGGAAATCTCTTTCCCCTCCAGTCTTCCAAGACCTTATCTTAAATTCTCGTTGTAAAAGCGAAAATTTTATGTTTCTCACTGGGAATTGCGAGGATGGCGATCATCCATTGAACCGACTGCCATGGCCGAATCTGCCTTGGCCGTAAGGGCGTTCACTGAGATCCTCCCGGATCTCTCTTTGCGGTGTGTTTTTCATCCAGGGGAGAATTCTTCCGTCGCCTCTTCGCGATGCTCTGCCTCCGCTTCGCGATCGCTCTATCTGCCAGCCTCCCACACCCAATCTTAGGTCAAGCTCTACAGTGGGACCACTTGTAGTAAGTCTATTCATCGATTGGCCACCGCAACCATTAACATCTTTGTTTGCAGGTTTTTTTCGCTTATTTTGAACGACATTTTGTATCTCGGCCCGTCGGCCTTGAATGGGACATGCGCGATCGCGTGCTACTGCTTCTGACGGAGAGACTGACGTCGCCAAGTCAATGACCTCCAAGACCCGTCCGCAGACCGTCATCCGTTTGTAATGTATTGCGTGTGCCCAAGCACCGCAATGCCTAGGGACCGCGACTCTGTCGACGACAAGTCTCGACAATTTATTCCTTCTCTTTGTCTAGTGCGCGGAAAATGACGATGTCGCTCCGCGCGCGACAACGGAGGCGGGACGAGGGCGGTCGAGACTTGAAGAGCGTTCCAGCAGTTTCTTCGGCGATTACCGGTGACGTGCGTGATTTCTCACACCTTCCAAATCGGGTGGATGGCCGTGAAAACCTGGGCGAAATACCCTCTTCGAGTCAATTCCTTCATACAGAAGGATCGATCGATGCAAAGAACGCAGCAACGCCTCCCTAGGCCTAACTCTCATCTCTCCTCCACCTCGTCTTTCCACAACCCTCACCGAGGATGCCCATCCCGTCGAGCGCTGAACCTGTGGTGCATCATTCTGGGTTAGGGGCTACAATTTATGGTGTTCGCCATTCACTTTCGGCTCCTGCAACCCCAATCCAACAATTCCGCGGCATTAAATATGCTTCCGTCCCTGGTCGCTTTCGCCAGTCTCAGCTGCTAACGACCCTACCTCCCATCACGGACGCCTCTCGTTATGGGTATTGTCTCACATCTTCTCTTAGATCGAGCGTCTAATAATGAACGCATTGTCATCCAGACCTGTATGTCCTCAGCTTCATAAGAGGAGTTTTGAGGAAGAACTATTCAGCTTGGGTCTCGAATCCCCTCCGCACCAAGTGCTGAAGCAAAACGAGTTCGAATGCCTGAACTTGAATATAACGCGCCCAGCTGGCTTGACCTCACAGTCTCGTCTACCTGTGATGCTTTGGATCCATGGGTGCGTGCGGAGAGTTGCGGCTGGTAAACTGTGCACTGAGTCAGAACCTCCAGAGGCGGCGACAGAGGTTACGGCTCCAGCTGGATCTACGACGGAGGCTCCATCGTCCGCAAGAGCCTTCTCATGGAGACGCCCGTGATGGTCGTAACTTTCAAGTCAGTCCATATCTCACGACTTTGCTCGTGTCACTCATCGTTTCCTAGCTTCCGTATTGGACTCTTTGGTTTCGCCGCCAGTCGACTGATACGAGAGGATAATAAATCTGCCGGCGATGCCGGCGTCGGAAATTATGGCAAGTCAAGTCAGTTTGGAGCTGGGTGTACATGTACTCATACTGCCCAGGTCTGCACGACCAACGTACTGCGATGGAGTGGATCCATCGTTACATCCAGGAATTCGGTGGCGACCCTAATAACGTTACGCTATTTGGTAAGTTTTTCCCCGTTCACCAAACACCCCACTAAATAGGCCAAGGTGAATCGTCGGGCGCGTCGGATATCTTATGTCACCTGCTGTCTGTAGTCAACGATCGTCGGCCGCTGTTCCACCGCGCAATCATCCAAAGCGCGATTATTGAGCACAACATCCCCGATGTCGTTACCGCGGGATGGCACATCTCGCGCGTTATGGCAAACCTGGACGTTTCCACAATTGACGAGCTCCGCGCCGTCAGCCCGGAGAAGCTTGTCAAGGCCAGCTGTGGGTCGACATTGCGAGCAGTGGACGACGGCCACTTCTTCATTCCGGACTGGCGAACCCACTTCCTTCAAGAAGAGGGGCTCTCCTCGCAGCATCACACGCTGTTAAGTTCCCCCGTCAGTAAAGCCAGGCCACGGTCGCAGACGCGCCCCCAGCCGCACGTTCCAAAAACCCCGGTCCACCAGCCGCTCATAATCGGCGACACGGATTCGGCGTCCCTCATCTGGTCCCTCCCCGCATCGCTGTGGACCTCCCAGGCTGTCGTCCGCCGCCTCAAGGCCATCTGCCAATCCATCTCGAAAGCCTCGGTCCTGCTCGCGGCCTACGACATCTGCATTAGCACGCCGGACGACGAGGTCGTCGACCGGGTGCTCGACCTCATCGGCGACACGCGCGTCGCGTGGCCGACCGAGTGTCTTGCGTCCGTCGCGCGGCAGCACCGCGCGGGCGGCGGCGTGTGGCGGTACGTCTTCGACCAGGAGGCGCCCGGTCGCGTCGCGCACAAAGCCGACCTCGCGTACCTCTTCGACAACGTCCCGCACCCGTTCGCGACGCCGCGCGAGGGCTCGCCGGCGCTCGACTTCTGCGACTCGTTCGACCTGGACGATGACGACGACGCGCACGACCGCAAGTTTGACTCGGACTCCGAGGCGGACTCGTGGATGGAGCCGCCTGTGGACGAGTGGGCGTACACACGCGTGCGGGATGCGATGCAGGAGCGGTGGATCGCGTTCGCGCACGGGCAGGAGCCGTGGAGCGAGGACAAGGTGTTTGTGTTCGGGCCCGAGGGCGAGGTCGGGGAGCGCTCGCACCATATCTTCGAGAGCAGACGGAGGAAGGCGGTGTGGACGGAGGCGCTTGAGCCCTTGGGGATGCATCTCGTCCAAAAGGTCGGGATGGAACTGAGCCGGGGCCCGCCCATGAAAAGTGGACAAGCCAAGTATTAGCTTACTATGCTGCATATTTTCTTTATTATCCTTGGATCATTTCAGGTACATCGCATCATAGCATGAATATACATCTCGCATTTGGACAGTCATGGTAGACAATAATGCGCTATTCCTCACATGGGTGAAGATGGACCAGTTTTAACGATTCTGCTGTTCCTAACCCATCAGACAGCGCGGTATACAGAAGCGACGAGGTAGTAAACAAACTATGTAGTAAGCCATAATGATTCGAATCGAATTCATATTTAACAAGGTTGACATGGCCCCAAAGTAAAGAATGCGAGTAAAGAATGTAGCATGTTTCGCCAGCGATTTAGGGAAGGGAAGTGTAGAGATCCTTGAAGCGTTGAGACTATGGGACTGCTAGGAAAGGCGAGACCTGGAGGCTTACCTGTCTCTCAACGTCCAGTGGCGGCGACCGCGGCGGTGATGCTGGCGGCGGGGGCGGCCGCTGAAGTAGCAGCAGCAGCGATACTTGCGCTCACGCTCGATACGAAGGTGGAAAGGTTCTGAAAGAAATGCTGAGTGCGGTTTTTGGGAGGAAATCGACAGATACCTCGTCAGATTGGAAGAAGTATGGATCGACCACGTCCGCTCCCAAGATAGCTTGGACACAATACCGCTTGACGGTCAATGAGCACTGTCGTGTGGAAGAATCCAAGCAATGGAACTACTCACCGCATTTCCAAAGTGTTCCGACCATGCCCGACAATTATCCGTCTATAAGGGATATTGTGAGCATTTCAAACTTGGGTGCCGATGAGACCTACATATTCTGGTAGGTTCATCGTCTGAAGGCCAAATAGCGTGAGGCTAAACCTCTTTGCGAAGTCTACGCAGTTCTGTTGGGGCCAGGGATATTCCCACCTCCCACAATGACCTCCCTGTTTGAGCGAGTTCAGTTCGTGCTATCAGAGGGCGATGCGCTAGTGGTACGTACCACGGCAAGGTTTCCAGCAAGGGGCGTATCTGTCATCGGCACTGCGGTTTGGGGCATTTGGTTTGGGTCTGTAAGAGGTAGAAGACAATAGATCTAAAGGCAATTAATTGATCAGTGGATCATCAACAAGGACCGGCTAGATACACACTTGGCCTATTGTCAGGTTGGTGCAATCGGGCTTGACATGACCTGATGAAGTGGGAAAGCCTTATGCGAATGAGGAGACCTACCCCGACGTCTGGATTCAGTGCGATGAAAGTCTCCAGATTAAAAGCCTCCTGATCCGATGTTGACCAGTCCGATTGGCTGTCCACAAAGTTTGAACACCTCAGGCCTGGGCTCAGGCTGTCAATGTCGTCGGGAACTGGGTCCGATAGCTGGGCGCAGGGCTACATTCGCCAGAGTAAGCGCACAAATGTGGAACATCGATGGAGTCAGAGAGCCTACTCACAATGTACTTGGTGGGAAGCGCAAATGCTGCCGTGGAACTGGCACTGGCCGAGGATATGCTCGTATCACTGCTGGAACTTGTGGGACTTGCCGACGTCGGTGAAGTGTTACTCGTCGCGTTGTCGTCACGTCGGTTGGGAGCCGACTGCACTCCAGTAAGGAGGATCACAGCCAACAGGGTATGAGTGATAGCGCGCCGGAAGAAAGGAGTCATCCTGTAAGAGCAAAGAGAGTATGTATGAGAGTCTGGACAGAGGGATTATGCACAGGGGGAGAGAGAGAGAGATGGTGTATTTGGGGAGAAAAGGCTCTCCTTTTATACACTGGCGGCGACTGAGTTATGGCTAGTGGCCACACTCTGGCGGGCAGTGTTCTCGGCGTAGCCGGTCTTCACGTCGACGCCGGGGACATGCGATGTTCGGAGCACCGTCGCTGGCCCGCGGAGGTCATAACTGGCCGGCAAAAGTTATCGCTAGAGAGGTGTCCTCGACCGATCACGCAGCTAGCCATCTCAGACCGTAGCGCGCCACCGCTCTAAGAAGCGGCCGAGGGGTGCGACAAGCGCAAGCAGAGCAGGTCAGAGCAGGTCGGGACGGGGATGACGCGTTCGGCATGGATGAGACATCGCGCTAGAGCGGAGTGTGGCAAATCCACGTCGGACTCGGGAATGTCGGATGTCGCGTTCGGTGCAGACGGACGCCGAAGGCATCGCCTCAACGCGAGTGCGGTGAGTGCAAGTCGGGATTCATCTCAGACCAACACTCGACACACCAGGCAACTCCAACGTCGCCATCGTCTTGAATGCGAGCGCGGGTTAGAACCAATTTACTGCGTTCGAACGCTTCAGTGGGACTACCAGGAATCAAGTACGGGAAGCAGGGTTCATTGGCAAAACAGTGGTGCAAGTCTCGATCGGTCATTGCGGCTCGGGCAATCAGCGAATTTGAGCGCTGAGCTTGAGTGGATTCCCAGATTATGGTCGCGCACAGGAGCCAAGTACGCATAGAAAGAGGTCTGGCATCTGGTGCATCTTTATTGTAAGGTGACTTGGAAGGCGGGGTCGGCACAGACGGTCGGCACGCGGTTGCCGGGGAGCAATAAGCCGAGTGCCGAGTCTCCAAAAGGCGTTCATTATCCAGGCCAGGCACTTGTCAGATCTTCAGAGCCAAGGCAATAGATAGCATTATGCATAGATTAAAACGACGTGGTCAGCGTACTTTGATTGAGCAATATATTGTCGGATAAGTAAGTTACATCCAAACTTGTAACAAAGCAGGCAACATCCTCGGACCAGGACCTCAACCATAGTATAAATCGTCTCAAACAAGCGGCTCCGTTTAAGTTCCAGAGGAAGTACTCGTCACAGAAGCTCCGTTTGCTGAAGTGCTGAATCGAGGAACCTCCGAAATACCCTGAAATAAATAATTGTTGTGTTCAACGGACAGAAAAATAGGAAACAGCAGTGATGCGAACGTTGACGGAGAGCAAGCTTGACTGAGAGGCGATAACAGTCTGGAAGAGAGAATTGAGCTTGATGGGCGGATTTGAATTTCTAGCAAACAAGGATACGAACGGACACCGCGCTAGATCCACTTGTTGTAGTGCTTGGAGGAGGAATACTTGAAACGCTCTGAAAAATAACGCATGCCAATAGACTAGCTTCTAGCAAACAAGGATACGAACATTGCCACCGGTGGAAGAGACCGCACTGGATCCATTTGCTGTAGTGCTGGGCGGAGGAACGCTCGAAACACCCTAGAAGAATGACACGCTTAATAAGTTGATTCTTCGCAAATAAAACCGATACGAACGCCACTGGAAGAGACCGCACTGGATCCACTGGCTGAAGAACTGGGTCTAGGAACGAATGAGATACCCTATGTAGAAGAATAAATATGTTCAATGGGCTGATCCCAAGGAAGGCGACACGTACATGTACGATTGGCTCATCATTCGCCTTCTATTTGACGAGGTGAGAATCAGTGAGGGGTGCGGATTGGGAAACTTTCGTACGTCGATGAAACTCTGGTCGACCACAGTTGAATTTCCCATCGGAACAGCACAGTATTCCTGCCAGTGGGAAGTCAGAAATTGGGACGAGCCGCGCGATACCGAGGGTGACAGTGCTTACAGCGTTTGGTTCGAAATTATCGCGAGCCTTTCCGCGACGTCATGAGTAACCTCCAATCTTAGTTTCGTGGTGCGGAGACTTACGGAAGGATTCATCAGCAAAAACCCAAAATCTGTGAGATTGTGTCGGACGAGGATTCCAGCGCGGTCCGATGACCGGTCGAAGAGGGCACAATCCTGAGCGAACGTATTCGTCGACTAGATTTCACAGTGCAATGAAGGAATGATATTTACCTCGATGGTATCGCTAGGGACTGCATGGGGGTTGGCTGGTAACGCCTTCAAGTTGGATGCGGGTAGTACAGCGGGCTGTGGTTTGAGGCAATAACGCTTCACAGGAATCAAGTTGAGTGTATCATCGAGACACAGGTAGCAGAATGCGTACTTCGTTGGTGGTGAGGTTGCACGCGCTTGTCACCTAAATGCGATTAGATTATGAGACTGGAAGGAGGGGCCATGCGCACGTTGGGGTTCAACCGAATAAACATATGCCGATGGATTGGTATCGATTGCTCGCTCAGAAACGACGGCAATCAATGGTACTATCCGAAACCGGTTTCTCGGATAGTAGTGCACATGGCTTCGTTATTGAGAGAAATCAGTACTCGTGAACAAGGGAAGTAAAAGTTCCTACAGGGAACTTTGAAGGTGTTGAAGGCGAAGAAGTTGGTGCAGTTGCCGTGGAGCTAGCTGTAGAACTTGTCGTAGATGTGGTCGTCGAAACTGAAGACTGTGAAGTGCGTCGGTCCAGATTGGGCCGGGGAGCCGAGTACACTCCACTGAAGCCAAGAAGACACGAATGATAGCGTGCTGGAAGAAAGGGGCCATGTTTAGAAGGTAAAAATGCAAGTCTGCAATGAGGCACCAAGCAGAAGAAAGAGAATTGTTGGTATATGGTTCAGAGGGAAGAACGCTCTCTTTTATGCGCGGACGGCGAGTGAGTTGTGGCCAAAATGGCTATCCTCTCTCGGGCAATGTATCTGGCATAGTCGGGACTCGGTGTTCACGCTTACTTCGAGGTCTTGCAATGCTCGGAGCGCGGTCAGGAATTCCGTCTCGAAGCGGCCGCCCCGGAGATATTGTTCAAGTGGGACGAGCGAACAAAAATAAATTCGCAGCTCAGACTGTCGGGGTAGCCGGACTCGGAGTCAGACGCCTTCCATGCGGACGCGCTCTGAAGTGGGTGTTCAGCTTTTGAGCGATGATCGACACGCACCCAAGCACCCAGAAAACTTAGAAATTCAGGGATCCACGCCCGCACAACACCCGCAAGGGTCCTGAAGTCAATGGGTTCAATGACCTGGGGTTGAGAATATGTAGATGTTTCAGGTGGGAGGCGATGTGCTCGCAGAGATGGTCACAGCAGTCGGAGCTCGGCTTCAAGTTTGCGGTGGACGCGGCGGAGTCGTGGACGCGCCATCGGGCGTCGGACAGAGCCCCTACTCGGAATTTCGTGTATGCCAACATATGTACTGTGCGCAACTTGAACGGAGCTCGGTCTTGCGATGTATTGTATCTTGGCTTGCAACCACCCCACGCAGGGCGGAACCAGGGCAAACCGCAAAACGCTTGGAACGCAAGAGTGCATGTGGAGAGCGACAGCTCTTAGCGCAAGCATTTGAAGGTGGCTCGGACCTCATCGCCGCTCCGACAGCAGACGCGAAGAACTCCCGGTCGACGTTCAAACCTATGTTTGGCATGCAGCTACAAGATAAGCAGCAATATACTCATGTAAATAGCACAAGAAAGAAAAAGAAAAAAGAAAGAAGAAAACAGGAGAAATCCGCATTGTATTGGATCTCTCTCCTTCCGTCACTCATGCAGGATAGGTCTGCGGTGAGGCTGTCAAAGTAGGCCTTTGGCAGAATACTTGGACATAACTTGGAGACAGAAATCCTGGCGTAAAAAACAGTTGCTCAGGCGCTCGACGACGCCCAAGCTCGGTTATAGCAAATGGACAGTTCCATGAAGAGGCGAAACAATCGCAACCACTTTCCCTTCGAAATCGTCTCCTCCTTTCGTTGCCACGAGATCAGTATTGCTGTCCTTTACACCCAACAAAGCCTCCACATTCGTGGAGACCAGTTCCAGAAGCGTCGACGTCCCGAGCGCGCCATCCGCTTCGAGGCCCGCCTGCAAAAAAAAAGAGAATCGTCAGCGCGGAGATAACATACAAGCAAGAAGATTGATATTCGCACCCACGCCATGTCGAAGCGCGTGTTCCGCACTTGCGACGGATCGCCGACCATGATGCCGACGGTAACGTTGAGCGCGACGAGCGTCGCAATGGCGCTGGATTGCGAGAGCGGCGGTCCGGGGGGCAGACGCTTTTGTTCCCACCTCGAAGGGTACAGCCGCTGCCGGACGAGGACGCCGACACCCGCCTCGCTGATCTCCTTCGCGAGCAGATGCCCCTCCGTCGCACCAGCGATAGTGAGCCGGATAGTCTGTCCCTTTGCCGCCTCGACTTCCTTCTTGAGCACGAGTAGGCTGGCGATGATGTCTGCGCTCTCCACATCAACGACGAGCGGGATTTTGCCCTGCACGACGTCGCTAAACCGCTGAGCGAGATCGCCTTGGCCTTCTCCGAGAAGCAGGCCACGAAGCGTCGCAATCTGCGTGCTCACGCTGATGCCGGATGAGAGGGACAACGCGACATGCAGCGCAGCGACCTCCTGAATGACCGCGCCCTCTTCTAGCTTGTGCGCCGCGACTGTGCTGAAGACGGAGCTGAGCCCTGAGAGGAAGCCGCGAGAGGACGGTGCGGTGACAGCCGACGTAACACCGTTGCGGTAGGCAAGCAGCGCGTCGCGGGTGGCAAAAAGCAGGCCGTCGGACGCTTTCATGACCGTTCCATCGATGAGCGGAGGGACTGGCGTACTCAGCGGGTCGAAGACAGCGCCGTCGTTGGTGGATGCTGTATACAATAGTGAAAAGCTGGTCTGAACAAGTCAAGTGTGGTGGTACCTTCGCCGGGGATGTTGGTGAGGCCGAGCGAGCTTCCGTAAGAAACAATAGCAGGGCTGAGGAGGAGTCAGCGCTAGTCAGCCCCGGACGAGCGAGTTAGGAGAGAGATCGCACGATATGGATCCGCCTCCGAGATCAAGATGAAGCGCGTCGGAGCGCGAGAGGGCAGAAGGACATGCTGCATGCGTTCCACTGCACACGATCTGCCCCTTCTCGACAACAACAACACCCTCCGCACTCGCCGACCTAAACACCTGGCTTACGCTCCGGGTCACCGAATTCTTCAGGAAGATGCTCCCCACGTTCCTGAACACCACGACGTCCAATTTGGCCTTCTCTGGCTCGAGCGGCGGGAGCCCTTCGTATTTAATCGCGTCCGCGATCTCCTTGTCGAAGTTCGGGGTAGCGGGAACGTGCTGAGCTGATTTTGGCTTTGCAGAGATATACGGCGTCTCGAGCTGTGCGATCCCGTCGATAAAAACCTGCTTCGGCGCAGCGCCGAGCGCAAGTGGGTGGCTGTCCCAGACGACGATATCTTTGACAGCAGTCAGAATGCTCACACGAGACACTGAGATGCGTGCTCACCCGCGTCAAATCCCTCGATGATACGACCGATTCTGTGGTCCTGTCCCATAATCCTCGCCGGCGTGCCTGTTTACACTGATTATTCCTCTTTTCTAGGCGAAGTAATCCGCGACTCACTTGTGACGGAAGCCAGCGCCAGATTCGCTGGGAGACCGAAGTAGTGGGCCTGCTGCGCCTCATAGACCAAGTGTCGCGAATCCAGGACGGGGTGGTCACTCTATGGAGATTGTTAGGTGTTGGCGTCTGTTATAAGGGAAAGGAAGATACCTTCAGGACGACGTCCAGTCCGTTATCGGCGAGAATTCGTGGAGCGAACTCGGACCCACGGAAAGCTTCCCGTTTATATCTTGCATGAGTGGCGAACATGGCGACTGCAGGCGGATGTCCTGTTTACATATAAATCGTTATTTTACGCGCTTAACATTATCAGGTTTGTTACCATACGCCTTCTTGATAAGGTCCGGCACCAGATACGCCTCATCTGCGCGATACGGTCAGTCAAGACTCGAAAGAACATTGAGCACGCACGGGCATGATGGAATGCAGCGATCGAGAATTTGAACTCGTTCGTGAGCTATCAAAAGCGAGATCGAGTGGCTGCTTTAGATGTTACACGACAAAGACGCGTACCCTGATCATCCCGTCCAAATCGACGCCCTCGTAGCAGTGGTTCTGCACCTTGACGCGACCGCGGAGCACGTCTACGAGCGCCTCCCACTGGAGTTCTTCTGGGAAGTCTCCCAGAACGTTCCATTCACCCGTGAGTGCCTTGGCGCAGTACGCGTCCTGCTTGTCCTTGATGATGCGCGCGGTGTTGTAGCCTTGACGGAATGCCCATTGGGTGTCCATGCGCGTGCCGGAATAGACGCGGCCTGGAGGAGGTTAGACTACAGTTAACTGGGATAAGGTGGACACTGACTGGGGTTTTCACCTGTTGAAGGAAGAAGTTAATCGAGGACTTATGGGCCAAGTCAAGGCATACCGCAAGCATGTCTTGAATCGAGTCAGTACGAGAAGATGGGTACTTGGAAAGGACGTACTTCATCTGCCGCCACCTCGGACGCTGGAACGGGTCGACGAACGTCCCGTTGAGAGAGAAGGGAGGCTCCAGCAGCATTGCCGAAGACGACCGCTCTTCTGTCGGACGTAATTTTATCACGAAAGCTTGCCCGCCTACCATAAAGTTTCAGAGGCCGTAACACTAGCATACTTCAAACAAACCAATTGCATTGGCACTGCCAGGCAGAACGTTTGCTGTTGTCACCCCGCCGGAGATGGACAAGCGATACGCGTCGTCGTGGGTGTTCAAGCCGTCCAGTGAGCGCAGCCATGGGAGCACGAGCCCCTCATGGGAGTTCGAGTCCCTCGCACCGCTCAATGACGGTGAACTGCCCACTCCAAGGTGAGAATGCAGGTCAACGATACTGTTCAGTAACCATAAGGAATGAGACATTCGGCGATTCAGTGTACCCACCCCGGCGAAACCCAGCTGCCCGCGGCGTCCAAGACTACGATATCGGCATACGAGCGCAGAATCGCGTCGTTGACGGAACCCACTTTCTTGATGAGGCCTTTGTTGATGAGTATATCGCCTCGGATGACCTCCTTGCCCTCATCAAGCCCCGTCCAGATCGTCGCGTTTCGAATGAGCGTCGGTTTGGTCCCTTTCTGGAACCGATCCGACTGCGTCCGCGATTGAAAGTCGTCCGGCGGCCCTGGTGTCAACTGAAGCGCGATGCATCGTGCAATAATGCTCTCCGCGTTAATTGGGAGGCTTTCCGTGTGCGACTTGGGCCACAAGAGGTACGTGAAAGAGTAAGAGAACGCCGCAAGCAGCAGCAAGGTGAACTGGAGCGTCTTGACGCGTTTTCTATCCTTCTGGGGCGACAAATAACCAGCGGATTTCTCCATAGTCCTGTCGTAGGTGAAGAACGTGAGATCAGTCGCCACCGTGGGCTCAACGTCGCGTTATCATCGCGCTATCTTGCAAGTGCTCGGGCCGTGGTCGTGGGTCTGGCTAACCCTAACCCTGGGGTGTCATGGAGGTCACAGGTGTCACGGCCCTTGGACAGCAACCAACACCCTGGAATTGCGCTCTCTTGCAGCGGACTTCAATGCGACTTAGCCTGGAATCTGGAACATAGATATCTCAGCAGCCGCAAGCTATTTCTGTCTCTGGCAATCGTATTCTTGGAGCTCGATATTAACGCTATTTGACGCTATTGTTCTCTTTGTGGACGCTGAGAACAATGGCCGACCTTGTCAATTGTCCTCGGCGTGAATGGTATATATGAAGGGCAGTCCTCGCATAAAGACCCCCAGTTCTCCCACCGGCCCCCTCGATTTTCCTTGAACATTTCAGAGCCTGGTTGCTCGACGACTTTACGATCCTTGCTGCTTTTGACGACTCTCTTCTAATTCTGCCTCTTCACGCCACCCAGATGTTCTCTCTCTCATCTGCTCCAATGCTTCTGCCTCTCTTCCTTGTGGTCTTGGCTCCCATACGAAGCAATGCTGCTCCTCTATCTTTCCTCAACTCGACTGCGCCTTCGCAGTACCTCGAGAACGCAATCACCGCCCGTTTCATGAACCAGAAGTTTGCGGGCATGGCGGCGACGGACTCCTGCGCCGGTGCGTCGTTTCGGCAGTTTTTTCTCCTCCAACTAACTGTTTGTGCATAGGCAATGCCACCGCCTGTGTTGACGGTTCTTTCGCAATGTGCAGCTCGGACGCTTGGGTTCTCACTCCTTGCGCAAGTGGCCTCGTATGCGCCGCCGTGCCGCAGAGCAGCACTCTTGGGACCGTGCTGTCCTGCGAGAGTCTGGATGATGTTTCCCAGCGCTTCGCTGTCGCTGGTGTGGATAGTGGCATGAATGGCTCGGATGACGAAAATGGCTGCGACGGGGATGAGGATACATCGGCCGCCGGGGCCTCTACGTCGCAAGTTGCCAGCCCATCGGTCTCAAGCACCAGTGCTACGCCTGCCGCTACCAGCCTCGCGGTTCGGCGCTTCCATCGCCGTCAAATAGCGGTGTCCGTTAACGTGAGCTCCCTTTTCTGGACCATCCATCCTGTTTACTCATCTACAATCCCCCAGGGTCTCTCAACTGTGCCCGCAGCGACGACCTCAGCTGCCGTCTCGGTCACCAGTGCAGCATCTTCTGTCCCGAACATCGTGAGTCCACTATCCCCATTTTCACTTACCTCGTCTGACTTCTTATTAGAGCATCTCCGCATCTGCGTCCGGCGCAGCCTCGTCCATCACTTCGGCCCCAGCCACCACAGCCAGCTCCCCAGCCGCGTCCTCAGGCGATAGCTCTTCCACCGTGATCGGCGCCGACGGCCTCCCCACCGCCCTCGTCGTCGTCACAGCCCCTGCCACTGGCGCGCTTGCCGCCTCGTCCAGCGCAAGTGCCTCGACCACCTCTTCCCCTGCTAGCGCCAGCGGTGCACTCCCCGCGGACCCCACAGCGATCGCATTTACACCCGGCGCGATTCCGGCTACGACTAGCACACTCACCGTCGCTGCGGGGGCCAGCGTGACACCGGCCATTCCTTCTGCGAGCACGTCCGCCAGCGCATCTGTCCTCCCGACCTCCGCCCCCGCATCGGTAAGCAATGCGCAGGCCTCTTCCTCCGTCGCACCGGTGGCTTCCTCCGTCACGGCCGGTGTGCAGAGCGCCGCCGCCGTGCCGTCCGTCCTGCCCAATCCCGCGAACGCCTCGTCTGCGAATGTACCGATTACCTCTGCGAGCGCCGCGGCTTCGTCGAGCAGCGCCCCGATTGCCTCTGCCAGTGTTGTGCCTGCTTCGAGTAGCGTCCCTGCAGCGGCCTCGGCCTCTTCGAGCACCGCCGCCGCGAGCCCGAGCTCCCCATTCAACTTCCAAACATAACGCAGAACGCAGAACCTTGACGGACATGACCACGGACTATAGAATATATTGTAGCGTTTAGAGCTGTTATCTTGTTACCTTACGCGTGTAGTAGTAGTACAATCGAAGTACAATGCAGATTTTCTTTCTCTTTTTTTTTTTTTTGGCGCACTTTGAGGTAGTGTTTGGCATTTGATTGCGTTGCAACCACGTACCTTCCTCCACTTTGGCTCCTGGAACCACTTGTTGCTTGAAGACGCCCATCGAACCCGAAATTGCACGTCCTTGTTCGGATGGAGAGGCTACGAACTCCGAATTGCGCTCGAATTGCTTGCGCACCGTTCCCGTGACGTCACTGCACACCTTGCATACTGGCCAGACGCGTTGACGGAAATTTCTGGCTGCCTTGGCCTTTGGTCAGCCTCTCCTTCCCTGCAAAGCTGCGCTTCGGATACGTCTTTTTTTGCTCCCCGAAGCCGAGAAATCCGTCACCACTCAGCCTCCTTGCGTAGCCCTGCGTGCCACACTTGCTAAATTTAGTGGGTCCACCGTTAAAAGGGCAAGGTTATCGACCTCTCTCTTTCTTCAACTTCTCCCTTTGCTCGACGTCTTCCTTTCACGAAATAATGATTACCTCCCTTGTCACTTTTCGCTTTGCAGCTCTGGCTCTGTTCACGTTAAGCCTCCGGCAGATCCAGGTCAACGCTGCAGTGGTCCTTCGTGACGTTGGAAATGGCAGCGGAGCAACAGACGCCGATGTGCAAGCGTACCTGGATTCGCACAACACGATCCGTGCCCAGCACGGCGCCGTACCTCTTACTTGGAACAATACCGCTGCTGAAAAGGCTCAGCAGTGGGCCAACAATTGCACGAATGAACACTCTGGTGGTATCCTGGGTGCGCTGGGCGGTATGTCTTGCCCGTTCTCCGCACGCATCTTCCTGAACCTCGTTTACAGAGAATCTCGCGGCTGGGACCGGCAATTTCACCATTCAAGCGGCTGTCAAGGCTTGGACCGATGAAGTTTGTGCGTTTATGTCCCCCTCACGTCTCCGGCAGCATCTGAGCTATGACCAGCTGAATATAATCCCAACAACCCACAACCATCCCACTTCACGCAGGTGGTGTGGAAGGACACGACTGCAATCGGATGTGCTGGTATGTCATTCAGGTTCTGACCTGTGCGTCATCTTCCTCACATTGAGCCAAGTGCAAACGTGCGACGGAATTTTCAAGGGCTTTGCGGTACGTTTGCTAGTCACATTGCTACGGCTTTGAACAATGAACCGTCACATAGACCGCCCAATACTACGTTTGCGAGTATTTCCCGCAGGGAAACGTCATAGGTCAATTTCCGTTCGTGTCTTTTTCTCACCTGTTTTTTTTTTCATCTGGTGTTGTGGTTGACTTCATCCATCCAGCGCCAATGTCAATTCGGCCCATGCGTTGATGCGGCTCCCCAACGGCGGCCGATATTTATTCCTCTTGTCAATGTATCTAGTTGTCTCAATCTAAAGCAAGGAGCCACTCACCCAGTCGGAGCGGTCGTGCTACGCTACATCCAATTTACTACGGAGTGGTGCGGAATGTATTTTTTTCCTACATGGCTAGGACGTATAGTAGAAATCCCGGGCCTCGTATCAATGAGACCGTAGAAGTACGGCGTCGATACTGAGAGGCCAGATACAATTATGCCTTGCCTCTGAGCATTGCGTCGCCTAAGAATTTGTAGCGGCCGAGGGACTGGAGTTGCTGCTTGGCACCGCTGTGGACGAAGAAGCGGATGATGTCGCGGAGCTTGAGTCGCTGCTTGTGCTGGCAGCAGAGAGGGAAGCGGATGAATGGATCTGGAAGACATTGCATGTTCAGATTCAGTTCACAGTGTGCGGAAAGCGACAGATACCGTTGTATCCTGGCTTTGAGCTTGCTCGGTCTGGGCGGAAAGGCTCGAATTACATCGATAATTGCAGATAGACAGCTAGGCGTACCAAAAATGCGCTGGTGTTCGAGGGATATACAAACAGGTTGATCGGCCGAACACATGCGTACTGTGGGTTCGTGAGTAAAGCAACAGGTAGATGTTTCGGAACAGAAATGTACATCGCCCGCGTGAAGATTATCGCATGAGACCTAATGTTGTTGCAGTGATATGAGTCAGTTCTCTGGTATGTGGAGACGGAAACGCACGTAGGGATGATTCAAAAAATTGAATTGGTCGTCGTTGAATTGAATTATGTGTACATGTGGATGTTTGGAAAGATGCACGCACCGTGCCCTCGTAGAGAACAAGTTGAATATTGTCCCTATTGTAGCAAGGGTGAAGCTAATAAGCAAGTGATGTAATTGGTAGGTTCAACACTCCGGTGTGCAGAAACGGAAACGCACGCTAGGATTCATGGCATGGAATTGGTCTTCGTTGAATCCGTATCTTTGACACAGCTGGTAACACTGTTCGTTGAGTGCAACCGTATGATACAACGAGCAGTTCTGAAAAAATACGGCAAGTTGAAGATGTGCAGAGAAGTAATTGATCAACACAAACATCATTCAGAGTGGTGTTTGGAGGAGTACGTGCGGGTACGTAGTTGGCGTCGGAAATGTGGTCCGCGGTGTTGACACAAAAATTTCCGGGTGGCATGTCGAGCTAATTCAGGACGTCAAGCTTGAGTAAAAATTTACAAAGTAAGGCAACACACATCTTTTAGACTCTGGGTGCAGTTGGGACCGATCTATGCGCGCTACAAGTCATCTGGCTTGAGAATCTGGGTTATACATACCTCCGGATTCGCAGCGTAGAACTCTATATATGACATGTCGACTCCGTTGTCATGCAAAGCCTGCAATAGGTCGGAGCAGTTGGCGACTTTCAATGTTGAACTCGAGGCTATGACATCCGAGACTGTCCTGGTGCATTTCTTCAATAAATTAGAGCGAAGTCAAGACGAAGTGCGTTCAAATCTGGACATACCACAAATGGCCCAGAATAAGCTGAAGTGTTGGTGCCCTCACGCCGGTCAAGGTTGGGACCGGGAGCCGACTGCACCCCCTTGAAGACGATCACAGCTAACAAAGCATGGGCGCTAGCCCGCCCGAGGTAGCGAGTCATGTTATGGAGCAACAGAGAGTAACGGGGCCTCAAGGTATGAGAGTTCTTAGTGAGGTAGGATAGAGAGAGAGAGGAATCAGAGGAGGGTGTACTTTGAAGGGGAAAGTCCTCTCTTATACACAGACGGCGAAGGAGTTGCCACAGTCTGGTGGGCAGTGTATCCGGTAATGCGATGTTCGGAGCACCATTGCTGGAGGGGTGGACGTTCGCCTGCCATGTAGGAAGCTCGTACCATAGCGCGTCGCCACTTCCTGCAGAAATCAGCGGGAGTTAAAAAAACAGATTCGAGGGAACTTGGATCCTTTCTGTAGGGTGGCAATCTCGAGCATGAAGTCCCGAAAACTCCAAAAGGGTGAGCAAAAGGAATGTTATTTGGAGACGTGAGTCGAGAAAGGTATTCCGAGGAGAGACAAACGTCCGCCAGGTTTTTGCTCGCGCTAGCGCAGGTTCGCCCATTCTGAGGCGACAGCCTAGGGGACGGTTGGGGACCTAAGTTCCACATTTTAGACAACGAATCCTCGAACAAACCTCCGGAAGCGCGAACTTTGAACAGGTGCTATCAAGGGTCCTCAGGGGCGGTGCGCACCTCGGTGGAAGCGGTTCACCGCGTAAACGATCTCAGCCGCAGCCCAACCGCAGCGGTCTATAATTATGACAATCAATCTTTGTAGTGCGCGCTGTCGCGTTTGACGACGTTTGAAGTCTGGCCAGCGGATTCGTTCGGTGCAGCTGAGGCTTGAGGGTTGGCTAGTCTTGTGGCTAGTGAGTGGAAGAACTTAGTAGACCGAGAGGAGTCTCGGACCGTGGACGTTCCAAAACATCACGTGGTACACGTGGTCGTTTAGTACCCTTCTTCCGCAAGTGCCCGCAACCGACTTGAACTCGGAGTCGAATTGGCGTGTCCTCAAACGTGAGGCGATGCTTTTTAAATTTTGCCATGATAGTTGGCCGCTCTCTGTTGCTCTTCCGAAGACTCTTCCATTCACGCACTCGAGATCCAGGGGAATCAGGCGCGTCGGTTGAGCGTCGATAAGCACAGGAGAAAAAGATCTCGGCAGACTCTCATCGGAGCATCCTGACATTTCTCCACCTATTCTTGGCACAACAACCCTGGCCTACCCTGGCTCCCTAAAATTCAAAGGATTACTTTGCCTGCTATATACTCTTGGGACTGCTTGGGACGCAGCAAGTCAGGAACGCGAAGCTGCATCGCTTTCTCCAAGTGTTACCCAACTCGACGGCATCTTGGCAAGTCGCGTCAGGTCGCGTCGAGAACCGAGTTCCACAAACACAAGGCCCGTTGTTGTGATGATCATAACATCACATTCAGGGGATCGCCGGAGGGCGGAGGCTTTCCTTGACGACCACTGTGCTCCACTGTGAGTAACAGCGAGAGGTGGATCTTTAGAGAGGATCCTTGTTATGGGACTGGGCTAAAACCATCGAGCTATCCCCATGTCTTTGAAGCAAGCACTCTGGTTTCACCTGCCAGGAGAACAGGTGCTGGGCAGCGCTGGGCGTTGGCGACTGCGAAAAAATATAAGCGGCAGTTGCTCCATTTCACACATTGATGGGACTGGCAGCTATAACTGGACATTCGTCTCCATGTGGTCTCAAGCTTTTCTTCCTCCTCCCAACCACCACCACCTCCTCCTGCTCGGCCCTCTTCGCCAGCGGATTCCCCCACTCGTTTTATCCCGCTCTTTAGTCTGCGCCTCTCGACCAGACAACTAAACGATAAAAATAATGTCTCCCTCCAAACCCGCCGTCTTCGGTGTCCTCGCCCTCGCGGCCTCCGTTTCCGCCTCCTCCCACAATGACTTCAAGCGCATGCACCACCACGCCCGCACCGGCAACACCGCCGAGTGGAAGCGCGCTGACATCACCGGCGTCGCATACTATGGCTACCAGAACAACACCGCGAATGCGTGCGGTACGATGTCCAGCGACTCGGACATGATCATCGGCGTTGGGCCCGACTACTACGGCGACATGAGCGCCGTCTCCTCCAAGTGCTTCCAACATGTGCGTTCCACTTGTATGCTCCACTTACTTGTGCTGATGGTGATGCGACCAGATCACGGTCGCGCTGGCGTCCGATGCGTCCAAGACCATCGATGTGACTCTCACCGATGCCTGCCAGGATTGCGGTGCCTCTGGGGACGTTTACATGTCCCCCGCAGCATTCCAGGCTCTCAGCGGTGGTTCCCTCGATGCGGGTGTCCGTACGTCTTTTTTCCATTTCACCTATCGCATTGTCATTTGCTGATTCATGTTTCTAAATAGTTGACGTCGTATGGTCCTTTGGATCCAGCGAGTCCTCTTCCACCGGCGCTGCCACGACTGCTGCTTCCTCAGAAGACTCCGAGACTTCGACCGCCAAGGCTGCTGCGGCTGCCAAGACGACCTCGACCAAATCGACTGCCGCCGCCGCCAAGACCACCACCAAAGCTGCCGCCGTTAAAGCTACCACGGCCTCCAGCACCGCTGCGGCCAAGTCCAGTACGTCCTCGCCTTCCCCTGAAGTCACTTGGATTTTAATATTCTATGCTAGCCGGTACCTCGAACGAAGGCTGGAAGCTCACCTCGAAACTCGAGGGCTCCACCTTCCTCGACTTCTTCAACTAGTGCGCTCCTTTCTTCCTCCCTGCCTTGGGTGAGCTGCTCACTTTTCCCCTCTAGTGATTCCGGCAGCGGCGACAACGGCGGTGTAGCCGACTACGTGAACGGTATCTCTGAGGGCCTCGCGTACACCTCGGGCAACCAGGTCATCCTCGCCGTCGACGACACCGAGAACGTTGGCACCCGCAAGTCGCTCCGCATGGTCTCCAAGACGACCTTCAACGCCAAGGACCAGAACCTCTTCATCTTCGATATCGCACACATGCCCGCTGTCTGTGGGGCCTGTGCGTGAAATCCTCTGCATCCCTATCCCAGCTACTTACTCCCATTCCTCTGTAGGGCCCGCTGTTTGGTTCACCGGCGCGAACTGGCCCCAGGATGGTGAAATCGATGTCGTCGAGGGTGTGTCGCTGTACAACCAGAACATCTACTCCGTCCACACCGGTTCTGGCTGCTCCATCACCTCGTCCGCTGTGTCTGCCATGAGCAAGGTCACCATTGTCCAAGCCGAGGGAACCAACTGCGGTCAGTTGTCCTCCCTTCTCACATACGATAACTTACTGACGCTTGCACGCAGACGCGAACGTCAACACCGCCGGCTGTGGATTCACCGACCACTCGACCAGCACCTTCGGCCCTGGGTTTAACGCCGCCGGTGGAGGTGTTTTCGCCCTGGAGTTCGACACTGACGGTATCAAGATGTGGTTCTTCCAGGCCGGCAGCGTTCCCTCCGATATCTCGTCGCTCGCGCCGAACCCGTCGACCTGGGGCTCCCCGCGCATGTCCGTGCCGACCTCCAGCTGCTCGCCCACGACCCACTTCACTGACCTCATGATGGTCATCGACACGAACCTCGGCGGCAGCTTCACCGAGGGTGTTTGGGACGTCGGTACGTCCTCTCCTCCCTCCCTTTCGTTTCGTTTCGTGTAACTGATTTTTTTTCATGATGTAGCCGGCGCAGGCGGCCAGTCCACCACGTGCAAGTCCTCCACCGGCGTCTCCACCGCCGCCGACTTTGTCCAGAACCACGGCTCCGAGTTTGGCTCCGCCGCGCAGTGGAAGATGAACGGGTTCTACATCTACAACCAGTAGACGCCCTCATACGTCTGCGTTTGTGTTAGTGCTGCATCTTACCTACCTTCCCTTCCCTGCGGGGCCGGCCCCGTGCCCCACCTACTCACCGCCCGACCTCGGAACCTCATACCTCCTTGAAGCTTTACCTTCGCTGTTTATACTTACTACTTTGCTCTCTCGCAATCAAACTTGTTCTCGTGCATGGTGCCGTGTATTGGTTGTATATAGACATTATACCTCCGCATTTACTCTGGACGCTTTTTTTTTGAATATAGAACGCAATGGAATTTCAAGAGCGTGTGGTGCATATGATCCAGTGAACCTGACAAACATCCTTGCGTTCAGGTAGTATGCACTTGAACCCAACGACAGCCCCTAAATGAACTTCGATCTTTCCCTCATAGTTCACTTGAAGTGGCCGCTTCGTACGGGTCCGTATCATGATATCTCACAGGCCAGCCGACGGATTTGTGTTTTGGGGACGTCGGTGGATCCCATCGCTTGGTGCGAGGAAACGAGAACCGGTATGTATTGGCTTCCACTCGGTGTAATTACTTACCACCTACCATTGACATCTACTCAGGCTAAGACCACTATCGACGATCTCTCGGACGAGGAATTGGTCCAGCGTCTCGAAACATTTGACTTCAAGGCAGAAGCAAACAAATTGGTGCACGTCCCTCCGTCACAAGCGGCCTTTGGAGTTGGCCGCGTCTGGCGCTTCGCACCGGACTGCGCGATCAAGTCGTTCTCTGCGTTCCAGGGATATGAACCCGGTACCATGGAGCTACTCTCTGCGCAAACATCCATCCCGATCCCGAGAATCCTGCGCCATGTCCTTTGGAAGGATCGAGTCTGGACCTTCATGGAATATATCGAGGGCATCGACTTGGTGGAGGCATGGGGATCGCTGGCGTCTTGGAAGAAGCTATGGGTAGCGTGGACCCTCCGAAGCTACGTCCGGCAGCTTCGAGAGGTCAAACTTGCTCGGCCTGAAGTCCCTGGGCCGCTCTGTCCCTCACAAAACCCAGCGAAATGTGTCGGCCACTACTTCACAGACATCAACGCCGGACCCTTTAACTCTTATAGCGAGATGACCGCTTGGTTCATGTCGAAGTATCGCATCACCTTACTTTTGGAAAAACAAGCGAAACGAACTCCCGATCCCAGGCAATATGTTTTCGATGATTCAATGCCTCTGGTCCTAACCCACGGAGACATTAGTCTCAGGAACGTTCGCATCGGGTGGGATGGGACGGTCTGGCTTATCGACTGGGGCTTCTCTGGTGTCTACCCGGCGTGGTTTGAGTATGCTGGGATGATGGCTTACGACGAGCCTGGCAGGCGCACCCCTCAATCGTGGCTCCAGCTGATTCCTTTCATAGCCGGAAAGTACCATTCACAGCACGCGTTCATGAAGAGGATCAAATGGGCGCTTCAGTGCTTTGGTTTGGAGGAGTAGAGGTTGTACAGGTTGTAGTAGTTTTAAATCGCATAGCTATAGTGGGCTTAAGCTTGTCGAACCGACACTGCGAATGTGGTTCTTCACTGACAATATCGTCGCTCTGAGCAACTCGTCGGACTGTGCAGTAACGAGCTAGGCTGCCAGTTTTTCTGTATAATATTACACTGTACAGTTGCTGTATACCAACCTACGGCGACCAGAAGGCGCAGTCGGACTGATTGCCGCGGCGCTACAACAGATAGTACGTCCATGACGCGACTCACGCTTCGACAACTACCACCACCATGGATAAAACACAAGGGCACCTCGCGGTGCCCAGAAACGCGAAGAAACGCGTCAGGAGCCTCCAGCTTGCCCTCGTCCTGCTTGCGGCCCTCTCTTACTCTTTCACCTACTTACTATGGCCCAAATCGCACTCGGAGAACCTCCCAATCAACGCTCAGGCCATCCTAGCGCAGTGTGGAGCTCTGCACTTGACCCCAGGACCGCCGGATAACTTCCACGCGCGAAAGCAATCGGACCGGTTTGAAAAGGGGACGAAGGCGACTGTTATTCGGAACGCGACCATTTGGACGGGGCTGGACGACGGCAACGAAGTCATCCAGGGCGACATACTCATTGACAAGGGTCTCATCAAGAAGATAGGGTCGGTCGACTTGCGTTCGTACGCAGACGTCGAGGTGTTGGACGCCGCTGGTGCATGGGTTTCTCCGGGGTTCGTATCTTCAAGCCTGCTGCTTCTTCAATACCGCATTCTAAGTTGCCACGTTCAGCATAGTGGACCTTCATTCACATCTGGGGGTGTATAGTGCACCCGCATTGAACGGCGCCTCCGACGGCAATTCGCTCAAAGGTCTCGTGCTCCCTTGGCTGCGGTCCCTGGATGGCTTGAACACCCACGACGACGCGTATCGGCTATCCATCTCTGGGGGAGTGACCACAGCCAATGTTTTGCCTGGAAGCGCCGACGCGATTGGTTCGTTGCGAGATACCGGCGCCCCAGCGTACTTACTGACACTGACATGGTCCTACAGGTGGGCAGGCGTTTGTGATAAAGTTGCGGCCCACAGCGGAGAGGTCGTCATCTGCGATGCTGCTGGAGCCCCCCTTCTCCCTCAATGGGACGCACGTTGATCCATCTCAGCGTCCGAGGTGGCGACAGATGAAGTGTGTATTTTTTCTTCCGCTTTTTCTACGCTAACATCCACTCAAGACACGCGTGCGGTATGGTAGTTCTTGTGTCCTCTTCTCAGCGTTGAACAATAACTGTCTGCGCAGGTGAAAACCCTAGTAATGCTTTCGCGTTGTACCTTTAGAATGTGGTCTGATTCCCTCCAGGCCGCGTCTATTCCGGCACGCGTATGGACACCCAGTGGTCATTTCGTCAAGGCTACAATACTGCGCGTATCATCAAGGAGAAGCAGGACGCCTATTGTGCGAAAGCGCTGGCGGGCGAGTGGAATGGTCTTGGAGACTTCCCGGAGGACCTCCAGTGGGAGGCGCTCGTAGATGTGCTCCGCGGTCGCGTCAAGGTTCAGAACCACTGCTACGAGGCCGTCGATCTCGATGGGATGGTCAGAGTACGTCTTTGTAGCTACTGTCTATCCATAACTTGACCTCTGGCTAACTAGTTAACAAACGAATTCAAATTCTCGATTGCAGCCTTCCACCACGCTCGTTCGTTCGCGGCTGGGGCATTTCTATTTTTGACTGACATTTATGCTGGATAGACGAAACGTACCTGGTACCGGACCTGATCAAGAAAGCTTACGGTGGGTACCAAAGTCCTATAGTTCCATGGATAACGCCTGATCAGTCTGTACAAAATAGGGCATCCCCCAGCTGTGGCTATCTTTGCTACTGTTGCGAGATATAAACGGGAATCCTACCGCGGGTCCGAGTTCGCACCCCGCATTCTGGCGGATAATGGGCTTGATGTTGTCATGAAGGTACGGAAGATTCTATTGAGGTTTGAGTGTCGTATCAGATTGCCCTCGAGAGCGACCATCCAGTCATCAACTCGCGGCATTTGATATACGAGGCCCAGCAAGCGCATTATTTCGGTCTGTCGGCAAATCTGGCTTTGGCTTCCGTGACGAGTAAGTAACTTCTTGGCTTGTACGCACGGCAAATATCACCATTGCAAATAGGCACCCCAGCAAGGATTATGGGACAAGACCACAGAATCGGTCGCCTGATTGAGGGCTTTGATGCCGGTGAGCACGACGCCTCCGATTATTTAGCTTCCATCCTGAATTCCCGGAGATGTTATTGTGTGGGACAGCCACCCGCTGGCGCTCGGCGCAGCACCCAAGCAGGTCTACATTGATGGGATCGCACAGCTCGAGACGCCCTACACCTCTGCAAAGCCAAAATCGGCTCAGCACGTTCCCGCTACCCCGAACTTCGACAAGGAGATCGCGGACGCTATCAAATACGAAGGGCTCCCGCCTCTTGAGCCCCAAGCAGCGAAATCGGATGTTGTTGTATTCAGGAACGTGGGGAGCATCTTCCTGAAGGATCCAGCGACCCGGAGCGTAAGCCAGGTCTTCACGTCGGCGAGTGCGGAGGGTGTTGTCGTTGTCGAGAAGGGGCAGATTGTGTGTAGTGGGACATGTCCTGCTGCCCTCTCGCGCTCTGACGCGCTCCATCTCGATCTCGAAGGCGGATCCATCTCGTGCGTTTCTTTCATGGTTCCGAAGGTACCGATGCTAATCATCTCTCAGCCCTGCCCTTCTTTCCTATGGCAGTCCCCTCGGTCTCACCCACATCGCGGGAGAGTGTACGTCCTTCCTTGTTATGCCGCCGACGAACTCATCATCTCCGTCTTTTGCAGCATCCACCAGCGATGGACCCGTTTTCGACCCGTTGAGTAATGCAATCCCTAAAATCATCGACGGAACTGTGATCAAGGCCGCCGACGGTCTGCTTTTCGCCACCCGCGACGCGCTGCTCGGATACCGCAACGGTGTTACATCTGCTGTCACTGCCCCGTCCTCGTATGGTTTCCTGTCAGGGCTCAGCACGGTCTTCAGCACGGTCGCGGGGCACAAATTGGCGGACGGCGCAGTCACTCAAGAGGTTACCGCTCTGCATGTTGGACTGTCCTTGTCCTCCGTCGTCAGCGTGAGCACGCAGATCGCCACACTCCGTGGCTTGCTCCTCGGCCAGGGCAAAGGAGATATTTCTCGACGATTTAGCGATGTTGTCGCGGTGGGTCGATCTCACTCAGTTGACCGCATCCAAGACTCATTGATTCGTTAGAGAAAAATACCCCTCGTCGTCACTGTGGAGAGCGCGGATATCATTGCGAGCGTACTTGTGCTCAAGAAGGAAGTCGAGGCGGTGAGCGGTACCCCTATTCGTCTCACGCTCGCGGGAGCAAGCGAGGCGCATTTGTTGGCCAAGGAGATCGGGGAGGCGGGTGTCGGTGTGATCGTTGAGCAACGGCCTTTCCCTGGGATGTGGGAGCAGCAGCGTATCCTTCCAGGACCGCCCCTCACGCAGTCGAGCGCCATTGCGGCGCTCGTCGCACACAATGTAACCGTTGGTATCAAGGTCACGGAACCGTCGAGCGTCCGCAACACACGTTTCGACGTCGCCTGGGTAAGTGCTCCGTCTACGTTGGCATCGTTCGGTATTGACTGCTTCTTCCAGGCGCGGCTCGAATCTGACGGGGTCCTCGGAAAGGCGGAGGCACTGGCGCTTGCATCTTCCAATCTCGAGACACTGCTCGGAGTCAAAGAGAGCAATACCGACCTCGTTGCGACGAATGGGCGGTCTGAATTTGAAGGAAAGGTCGTTGCAATTATTTCACCCCGTTCTGCGTCTGTCAACGTGTTCTAGCCAGTCTGTGTATGTTCGGAGCGCTCATGTATGACACTCTGCTCCTTGCAATTAAAATGCATTTGTGCACGCAGCGCCGCTCGCCAGCCCAACTCTACTTGCAAGAACCCGACGAGTGTGGCGTAACAGTCGCTTCGTTACTATGGTTAATATGATACAGTACGGTCCGGACTATGTTGAATGTCCGTTATGTCTAACCAACCCAATGACCGAATGAATGTTGAATCTTCCTTCCTTCCTCCCTCTACGCGCGTCGCCTAATCCTCAATGCCCGCGGGCTTGGTGAGGGTGGAGACATCCACACCAGGCAGCGGCCACTTGGTCGCAAAGACGCGCACCTCGTCGCGCAGCTCGCGCACCTTCGCGAAGCCGGTCTTGCCCTCCTCCTGGACGGTCGCGACGCGGACAAAGTCCTTGAGCAGCTTGCTGCCCGCCTCCTTCTGCAGCAGCAGCGAGAGCTGCACGGCGCGGTGCAGGAAGTCGCCGACGACCTTGACGTCCGCCTCGAGCATGTTGCGCGACGTGATCGCGGACGTCCCGAGCCGGATGCCGCCGGGCACCTGCGCGGACGCGTCGCCCGAGACGGCGTTTTCTGTCAGAAATGAATGAATCCCGGTCAGCCACAAAAGCTTGTTAGGCGAAGAGGGAAACGCCGCACTGTTGATGGTGATGCCCATGAGGTCACAGACCTTCTCGACCTTGCTGCCGGTGAGGCCGATGGGCCGCAGGTCCCAGAGGACGAGGTGGTTGTCAGTGCCGTCGGTCTGGAGCTTGTAGCCGTGGCCGACGAGCGTGGACGCGAGCGCCTGCGCGTTGAGGATGACCTGCTTGGCGTAGTCGCGGAACGAGGGCTGCGCGGCCTGCAGGAGCGCGGTCGCGATCGCGGCGATGGTGTTGTTGTGCGGGCCGCCCTGGCACGCGGGGAACACGGCGTCGTTCACGCGCTTCTCGAGGTCCGCTGCGTCCTTGTGGTCCTTGCGGAAGAAGATGAGGCCGGCACGCGGGCCACGGAGGGTCTTGTGCGTGGTGGTGGTCACGACGTCGCAGTACTCGAAGGGGTTGTTGAGCGTCCCGGCGGCGACGAGGCCACTGGTGTGTGCGATGTCGGCCATGAGGAACGCGCCCTCCTTCTCCGCCGTCTTCTTAAGCGCGGCATAGTCCCAGTCGCGCGGGTACGCGGAAGCACCGCAGATGATCAGACGCGGCTTGAAGATCTTGGCCTGTTTAGCAAGGCCGTCGTAGTCGATGAGCTGGTCCTGCGGGTTGAGACCGTACGGCAAAGACTGGAAATAGATGGAAGATGCCGTCATCTTCTTCTTCGCAGTCTAAGTCAAAAAATTTGGCGGTCAGACGAGCTGCTGGAAAAAAAGCGGATCCTGCACGCACGTAATAGCCGTGGGTGAGATGTCCTCCGTCAGGGAGTCCGAGACCCATAAGACGGTCCTGGGGTTGAAGCAGGGCGGTAAGCGCCGCGAAGCTAGAGACACTTGTCAGTTCGCCGCTCGGAAATGAAAAAATCACAGAAGTCCCGTACTTGGCGGTCTACAGGATGCGTGTCAGAACGAGGTTACGCCGAGGTAAGAGGAGGGCTCACGCTGCCGGAATAGGGCTGGACGTTGACACCCCACTTTGCAGGATCGAGGTTGAAGGCCTGGAGGGCACGCTTGCGGCACAGAATCTCGAGCTCGTCGATCCACTCGTTTCCACCGTAGTAACGAGCGTTGGGGAGACCCTCAGAGTACTTGTTGGTCAGGATGGAGCCGTTGGCCTCCATTGCCGCCAAACTTGTCAGATTCTGGCAATGCGTCGGTCAAATGCATCCATCGATGAGCGGGAGAGCTAACCTCGGACGCAATGAGCTCGAGACCAGTGAACTGCCGCCATGTCTCCTTGTCGATGATGTTTTTGACCTCAGGGTCCAACTCCGCCAGCGGCGTGTAAAGAGGCTTGTTCTACAATGAAAAAAATGCGGAAAAAAATGAGTCAAGACTCAAGACAGGGGGGAGAAGGATGGGAAGTGAATACGAACGAAATCGGGGGTGGTTGCGGTAGCCATAGCTCGAAGATGAGGACGCAAGTGGGAGGGGAGACGGGAGGATGAGGTGAGGAAGGAAGAGACACGAAGGGGTCGAGACAACGAACGAAGCATCCTGCCGTGCCAAAAAACACTCGACATCAAATGTGCTGATCCACTTATAAATCCGCAATCGCCCGATCTCGGCGAGATGCGTCCGAAGGGAATATAAAACGCCGTATCCACTTCCAACAGACGGCGTTTGAGGTGGGGAATATTCGTTTTAAACGACGTTCCTTATCGCCGCTCCGAGCACTTTGTCTTGACCGGCGTTTGAAGTGGAGAATATTTAGAACAGCGGATTCCGTTCAAGAGACACGAAGAGTTACAAGATTTACTACTACAATTCTACGCACAAAACGCGTCCATGTAAAAGAGTCTAACGCGATAACCCGCAGCTCATGCCGCAGGGTCTAGGTACACCTTATACGCATCGAGCCACGCCTGTTTCCCGGTCGTCTCGATCACATCGCCGTGGCAGGGGATGATACGCGTAAAGTCCCAGTCCGCGACGGTCTTCACGTCGCGCTTCATTGCTCTGGATAGGAGAATATCGACGATGGTCAGTAAATAATATGAAGAGATGCCATGGTGAAGGAAGAAGTGATTCAGACTCACTCCTTGTCTTCGCCCATGGATGCGGCAAACTTCTGGTGCAGCCACGAGGAGGGCCCGAAGCCGCCGATCAGCGGAACCGCGCCCGAGGAGGTGGTCTTCGAATACTAAAAAGGGTGCTCCGCAACACATACCGTTAAGCCAGGGAACGGACAAACCTGTTCGGTACACGGGAGGTTGAATAACAAATCAGCTGTAATCTGCAGAATCGTGAGCCCAGGATGCGGATTCAATGTTGGAGATGTGAGCACCATCGTCTTGGAATCCGGGTGGAAGAACGCGACGTCTTTGTTCTTGAAGCCGGAGAAATAGCTGATGGTCTTCAGGTAAGCTCTATAAACGGCCGAGCCGTAGTACTGACCATGCTTGGACCTAAAAAGTGTCAAACAAGAGCGCGATCAAAACGAAGATACACACATCTGGCTCGAACCCATATTTAGTATCTGGCGCGTCCTTACCCCAGACACCGTCAAAGCTCAGACTCTTGTCGGCGCGCGCAACGGCGGCGGCAGGCGCGATGACCTTGGCTGTCGGATACGCCTTCTTGAATTCGCCTGTAAAGATGGGATTATTATTTAATTTACGCGACGCGTTCGTCCACTCTCACCAAGGAACAGGTGGTGCACGGCGTCAGCGCTGATGATATACCTAGCAACACGCTCAGCATCGGCCACATTGAGAACAGGTAACAGGCAGGTGAACGCACTGCACGGGTCCGAGCTCGTCGATCTTGGCTTTGGTCTCCGGGTTCAGCGCCGTCGACGCGAGCACCCACACACCGCCATCCTTCAGCTTGATCGCGGTCGACCGGCCGCCAATTGGGATTATTCCGAAGCGGGCGAAGGGGCTACATGTATGAGTCTCAGCGCGCGGAACGCCATGTCTGGGGGTCACAAACCGGGAAAAAGTCCAGACGTTGGTCGCGACCTGGTGGTTTATCTTCAGCCCTGCGCGGAGATGGTGGAAGAGACGCACTCGCCTCGCGGATTACTGTAAACTTGTCGCCCATTCGAAGAGGATTGTGGTGGAAGAGAGGGAAAAGGGAATTCAATGCAAGACTCGATCATTCCCACAGCAAGGACTTCATCGCGTCGTCATATGCTTGCGGGCAGCTCCGAATCGCTGAGCTCCGTTTTCGCGACCATAGAGGATGAGCAGGCTGCAGGCCAGATATGAGGCCCAGGAATTCAAGTTGGACCGACGATTCGCTCATCCCATGGTAGCTACAGAAGTTACTTTGTGAGTGAATCAGTGGCGGTTTCCGACTCGGCAACTTCAGCGTAGTCTCAATTTCTCACAAAATATTGGAATATCCAAGGGCCAGTATATTCATACATTGAAGATCCTTTGCGAGAAAGCCGGCACCGGAGAGGCTTCCGTGAGACCTGAAAAGCGCATCAGAGGGCGGGCTCATGGGGCATCAATGATGGAGTGTCACGTGCCCATGTTGATTTTTTGGAACCAAGGTTCAGTCCCGACGACCACCACCTCGAAGTCTGTTAAATTCGGAGGCGGGAAAACTGCGGCCATACCGTTGCGCCACGCGGAAGCTATATATCTAGACGACGTCTTCTTTGCTTTTTGCCCGCGGCAAAGAGCCACAATCGCGCTGACTGCCAGTCAGTGTGCTTTGTTCTTCCCCGGCCGCCGTTTCAGCTCCGACTCCGACTGGTCCGTTTTATTTTGAGCGACGACAGATTTGCTTCCGAAACCCCCAAATCCATTCCGAGTAGACTGGCTTCTGTACGGAAATCCTCAATTGATGCCCGTCTAAAATTTACTTAACCTTTTGAAGATCTGCGTTGCGACGGAACCGGGAAAAGGGAGCCCCGAGGCTCGCACAACTGTCCGCCAAGCACCTTTCTTCTCACCGTGGATACCCGCAGATTGGAGGCTCCAGGGTAACGGGGACCTCTGAAACTGGGTCTTCAGAGTCTGCGTTACCTATCGGGGCAGGTGAACCTGGGACCTACGAAACAAGGTGCAAACTGTCGTCGTATCTGACGCATGAAACTGTTTGATAACTAGGCCGGATTCACAGACAGCGCAGAAATTATGAAAGGCTTTCGTCGCAGTAATAGAGAGAAGTTGATTTTTGATGCTCAAAGATAGCCTCAAATTTCGCTGAAACGGCACGATATCAAGGAGGCGTCATCCCCATACATCCCCAACTCTGTGGGTCCAGAAATCTCAACGACCTTCCCCTGGCAGGACCTTGGAGAAGAAATTATTCACGACATCAATGATGTAGTGATCGGCTCCCCGGCATGTTGAATTTTTTTGCAGGTTCAAAATCCAGATCACGACCGTCCCCAACTCGACTGGAGTCTGTGAAAAGTTCGGCCGTACTGCATACGGCATGGATATCTTTTTGCTTCCGTTACGGCGAAGATACACGCTCACGCTCTCTTTCTTTCTCTCCGCCGCCCTTCCAGCTCCAAACCCGCCGTTTCAGTTCGAGCTCACAGTAGATCTCCTTCACACGTCTATCTACTGTGAAATTACTTATCCTTTCTCTCCAGAACTTTGTCGTTGATGCCCCGTCTAAATGTGGTTAACTTTTTGGAGATCTGTTGCACTAGTTGCTGATTTCCTCGGAACTACTTACAATGTCTCTCACAGCCGACCGCCGGTCTGTGTGGCGTCCCCGCGAATTTTATCTCTCGGAGAAATCTCAACCTCTGAATCTGAATCTGGATCTTCAAGGACTTTCCACTCCTGGGAGGGGAGCTTCGAGCGGCAGCGATTTCCCAATAGCGATTGGTACGACCTTCTATGAGGCGACGTTGAAATTTCAAAGGACGAGCCCTTTATTTATCACAGGTTTCTCCCGTCCGTGCTCACCAATTATCATCAAAACCGCGTAGGCTGCAACCCTTGCATCAGATGACTGAAGTGCCTCGAGGCACTCTGTCAGATAAGCTCACGACAATACTGATGCTCCTGCTTCTTCCTGGTTCACACTGGTTCCAGCTCTCCATACATTCAATCCGTCGAAACGTCGCAAATATTCGCCACTCCGCCGGCGCAGTCCCAGGATAGATACTTAAGTACAGCGGCCCTCTCGACATTTTTTCATCGTTTCTAATGACTTTCAGGTGCCGACAGTGTCCGGGACGTCACTTTAGCTCTCGTACCGCCCTCTGGCAGCATTACAAGGACCGAGAGTCCAGTGGACATACCTTTTGCCTCAAGTGCGACAAGTACTACAACACGCAGGAGTCGTTCGAGGTCGTTCGTACTCGTACTCTTATCTGATTCTTCGCCCTCCGCTCACAACGCCAACGCCATTCAGCACAAGGTTATTCACGAAGGATTTCCGTGCACGGTATGCAAGGTATCCTTCCTCACGCAGGAGGCTCTCGAGGACCACTACCGCGGGAAGGCGCCCTCCATCCACCCGAAATGCCCGCGCTGCTACAAGGGGTTTTTCAACACGGACAAGCTGACCGAGGCGAGTCGGAGTGTTGAACTACGGCGGTCGCGACTTGAACTTACCGCTCTGGCAGCACTTCAAGATCGCGCATCCGAAGGTCGTATGTCCCCAGCCCTGCGGGGTGGAGCTGTTCGAGGAGGATCTTGAAGACCACTACCGCGAGTCGGCGCATCACCCGATGTGCCTAATATGTCGCGCCGGGCTCAAGGACGATGTTGCATACCGCGAGGTTGGTGTGCCATCGCACCGACTTGGAAGTTCGATCTCACTCTTCACTCTCCAGCACGGCGCCACCGAGCACCCCGAGCATCGTTGCACAACATGCGAACGCCAGTTCACGAGCACGGACGAGCTCGCGGACCACTTCGTTGCGTCGGCCGCCCATCCCAATTGTCTCCAATGCAAGTTGGGTTTTGTGGACGACGCCGCTCTTGATGAGGTTGGGCCTAATTCGATTCGCGCTTGGCGATTACATGTTGATAGGCAATTCATTTCACTTTCCAGCACGGCGCCACCGAACACCCCGAGCATCGTTGCACAACATGCGAACGCCAGTTCACGTGCACGGACGAGCTCACGGACCACTTCGTTAAGTCGCCCGCCCATCCCAAGTGTTTCCAGTGCAAGTTGGGTTTTGCGGACGACGCCGCTCTCAATGAGGTTGGCCTGATTCGATTTTCCCTGGCCGATGACATGTTAATTTGCGATTCAGCATTATCTTGCAACGCATGCCTTGACCAGGCAGATCGCCGTCACCGAGCCACACCAGGTACGTTCACTCTCCTTCAAATCGTTCACCTGTTACAACGGTTACCCAGGACTTCCTCGCCATCGAGGGCATTCCGACTGGCCCTCGCCTCGCCCCGTCTGCGCTCCCTCGCCCGGGAAGAGAGGTGGAAGAGCTGTGGACATCCACCAAGGTAGTCACCCAATGCGAGTCTCTCGATCCATCCATTCATTGCTATATCTAGAATCAAGTCGTCGGCCCCGCTCCCCTTGATGCTGGCGTGTCCAATGCCCTCGTATGTTCGGGCAAGGTCAGTGTGCACAGCTTTTACCTCCACTCAAATAATTCTTTACCAGTCCTCGACGACATTCTTTGAGGCGCCCTGGGGCCTCAAACCTGTTAGCGGTGAGGTAGGGCTCATGTTGGTTCTTTGAAACTGAACATAGACTTATCGTCCATATCTGCAGGCAACGAACATCGTTCGCCGCCGTCACGTCCGTTGATTTGTTTTAAACTTGCATCCATTACCCATTGACCAACTCGCAGCCGTCCTCCGAGACCCCCAAAGCGCGGAAGATCGACCAAGACTCGTGGATGAGGTAGAAACCGAGTTCCTCGTCAGCACTGCGCTCGCTGATGGGATCTGTTCAGTCTGTCGAGTCGTGTTAGCGGAGCTGGATCGGCCACCTCCAGCAACAGCGCCAAGACCATCTCCCCGCAGTCCTCGACGTCGTCCCTCCACTCTGGTTGTTTGGTTGAGCTGTCTGACAGCGCGAATTCTGGTATGCGTCGCAACTCCCCATCTGACGAATGTGCTTACCCGTCCAATTTCCAGGCCGGTCGGGCTCTGTTGTGGCGGAACCCTTGCATGACAGGGTTATCTTCCCCAAGACGCCCCACCGCTGCATGGTTTGCAGTGGCGTGTGTATGGATCCGACCGCAACCATGTGTGGGCACCTTTTCTGCAATCAGTGAGTGGCCTCTTCTCACTCGCGATGGAGACCATTCCGATCCCTGACCACACCCAACAATTAGGTGCATCACCAAGCGTATCCTGCAGGCGCCTGCGTGCCCCAAGTGCAATGCCCCGACTTTATTGTACTCCATCCACCGGATGCATTTCGACGACTGAGGCCTCTCAGCCTGGACGTGTCGGGGCTGAGGAATTTGAGGCCAGCCTGGACCGTCGCGTACTGGCAGGCCTTGGTTGCCGGCTGAGTCCGCTACAGAATTATACATATATCTACTTATCCTCTTGTCTGGCCTGCCTGTACCACGTATCGTGTCCGCTATCCCCTGCTCTGCTATCCCATTGCTTTCTGCTTTCCCGAACTTACCTTTGTACGAGTATTTGACTCCTCACAAAAAAAATTGAACCCCCTTTGTCGGAATTTCGGCCCGTTCATGTATCCTTGTTGTGATCGGCGCCTCGGGATCTAGATTGAATTCTTATCAGATTCTGAAACTTCGGGCGCACCGGGACTCGGGCGCAATGCATCTCGACAGCGACAATCCACATGTGCCGGAAATTTAGGCGAAGTTTACTCGACGATGCACGGGTGGCACGACGTATGCATGTGGATGTCGTATACTCCCAAGGTTTTTTCGAGCAGCAAGCGAAAGTTGAACTGAACATGTTGAACAGAAAGAAAGAAATCATGATAGCATTCCAAGTCGTTCACTTCAGCCAATCCACCGTACAATACCTATTTTTTGAAAATGTGATCCTCAACCCGGACCTACTTCTCCTCTCCTACGGGCACCTGCTCCACCGGGCGCTCAGCCGCCGCCTCCCGTGCAGCCCGGCGCCGCCTTCCCGCAGCAGACTCACGCCCGAACAGCTTCGAGCGGCCCTCGCGGTGCTTCATGACGACGAGCGTGACAATGACCGCGATCCAGTAGAACACGTACGACAGGACCGAGCCCACTAAATTTCAACATTCAGTGGACGAATTTCAACGGAATACAGAAACTCACGCGTGGCGCTGTTCGTCCAGCCAAAGATGGCGTTGAAGATGCTCCATCCCTGGCCGTCGAGGTTGTCCTCGGGGTTGCAGCAGTCGAGATGCCAGACGCTGTTCGAGACACGGAAGCTGCCCGGCCCGTCGCCACCGCTGTCGTCTACGTCGCCGCCGAGCAGTTTATTGAACGCGTGCTCTTCGAAAGCCCAGACGGCCCGCGAGAATAGGCCCGCGCCGATGAGGAGGAGGAGGTTCGTCATGAGGACGAGGAACACTGTGAGGGTTGTGCGCGACGCGAAGCTGTAAATGATGAAGCCGACGACGAGCCCGCAGATGAGCCCGACGATGGTGGCGATGGGGATCGAGGTCGCGGGCTGTCCAAGAGAGACACCGCCGACGAAGATAACGGCCTCCATGCCTGTCACGATTTTTGTTAACAGTTAGAACCGATAAATAAACGATGAGACAAACCTTCACGCAGAACGGTGATGAGCGGCAAGATGAAGAGAACCCATCTGCCAGCCCTCGTCCCGCTATCCGTGCGTGCACCGGAGAATGCCTTCTCCAATTTAACGCGCCATTTTGCTTTGGCTGCAAAAATATGATCAACGATTGTTCAGTTGCAATTTATTCCATCGCGACTCACCGCGGTCCATCTTGAGCATAGTCACGCCCATGACGAAAATCATGATTGAAGCAATAAGTTCAAAGATACCTAGGAGGGGTGGTGAGCGGAGTTTGTAGCACAAGACATAAAACGAACCTTCCCAGAGTTCTTCCGATTTCGCCCAGAGGTCAGATGCCTGAGTGAACCACACCGCAATAAACCTGTTGGGCACCCGATCGGTACAATGTATTCGGGCTAAAAAAATCAACTTACGCAGCACCGATCGCGAGAGCGAGGAAAAGTCCGAGGCCGGCACCAGCAAAGATCTGGTGCACAGTCAGTGCTTGCGAACAAGGAAACATTGAACAAGGCGAACCTGAATGCGCAATTTGCGGATGAGTTGGCGACGGTGGGCCGTGTCGTCCTCGGGGTCGCTCGCGCGGGTCGTAACGTCTTCCTTGCTGTCAGACGAGCCATTCCTGCCCGCGATCGCGTGTCGTTGGCCGAAGCGAGCGGGGTCCTCGTAGACGATCTGCTCCGCGAGCCCAAGGAGCACTGAGACGATGATGGCGGCCTCGAGGGTCTCGCGGAAGACGATGAAGAAGATGGGGACGGAAAAAAGATTCTTGCCCATGGTGGATCGAAGGCAGGGTGCACCAGCAGTAGACGGGGATCCGGGGGTTGGGTTTATATGCAGACGTCGGCACGCGGTCGTCGGACGAAATCTGATACACAGATATAAGATCGATAACCAAGAACCACTGAGATGGGGATAAGATAACCGCTGAAACCACCTCGGTGCGAAAATCTATCCGTCTATGTAGTTTTTCGTGAGAACTTCCAGGTTTCAAAGCAGATAAATTTATTTTGCACTCACAGAGCGGAAGAAAGCAGATGCAAGCGGAGCATGTGTACAACGCGTGGACCAATAGCGCGAGTTGTAGTAATCTGATATCGTCGCGATCTTTATCTCGAAGCCCCTTTGTCACCGACCATCAAGCGTTCATCAGCCTCCGTCCAATAGAATCCAAGATCTCCAGCGGCAACGACGGCAACCCGAGGACAGCCTGAGACAGACCCACACGATAGCTGTTATCTGATTGTGGGCTGATTCTTGCGGTTTGATTCTTAAAACGCTGGTGAAAAAACTGCTCGAGAGTTAAAGCACCCACCATGTGGCCGGCCTACCTGCTCCCGTCGCTCCTCGCAGCTCCCAATGCCCTCGCTGCCGTCCACGAAGTTTGGTGGAACCTCACCTACGTTCAGGATGTTAACCCAGACGGCCTCTCTCCCCGCCGGGTCATCGGTGTCAATGGCACCTGGCCGCCCCCGCCAATCGACGTGCAGCAGGCCGATACCCTCTTGGTCCACGCCACAAACTCCCTCGAGACCGTCTCCTCGTTGCACCACCACGGCATGTTCTTCAACTCGTCTTCGTGGAACGACGGTGCTGTTGGTGTAACGGAGTGGTTAGTATTGGTATTGTCTTCCTTCGTCAGATACTCACGCCGTGTTACAGTGGTATTCCTCCTGGCGGTGGCGCATCCTACAGTATCGATGTCGCTGGTTCGGGCCAGACAGGAACATATTGGGTGCACGCACACGCGTCCGGCCAGTACGTCGACGGCCTGCGCGCCCCGTTGGTCATCCACGCGACCAAGGAGCCCCACACCTACGACGAAGAGTTCACCGTCGTCCTCGGCGACTGGTACCACGACGAGCACGACGTCCTCATCAAGCAGTTCGTCAATATTGCCAACCCCGGCGGTGCTGAACCTGTTCCCGGTTAGCAACTGCTCTCCTTCTGTTTGTCAGCTGGTCTCTTACCTCCCGAGTAGACTCCGGTCTGATATACTTTGCCCAAAACGGCACCTACCTCGGGCCCAAGTCGGGGACGTCGCCCTCGTCGAACACGGCCGTGGGCTTCAACGAAAACGCCACGCTTTCTTTCGTGCCTGGCAAGACCTACCGCCTCCGTGTTGTCAACACCTCCGCTTTCGCCATGTTCTTCTTCTGGATTGATGGCCACGAGATGCGGGTGATCGAGGTCTGTTTTTCTTCTTTCATCCAAGTTAGATATAAAAATTGAACTGGCCTTTTCAGGTTGACGGCACGGACGTCGAGGAGACTCCGATCGACCTGGTCACCCTCACCGTCGCCCAGCGATACTCGGTGCTCGTCACCGCGCGCAACGACACCGCCGCCAACTGGGCCGTGCACGCGAACATGGACACGGACATGTTTGACACCGTACCCGACTCGCTCAACCCTAGTATGTTGTTCACCGCCTCGAGTTCGCCAAGTTATAGAGTGCTTACGGGTATGCAGACTCGACCGCATCGATCACGTACGACGCGTCCCTGCCGGTTCTCGAGCCTGGCACTATCCAGGCGTACCACGACGTCGACGACCTCAGCCTCGCGCCCTTGGTTGCCGTCCCCGCGCTCGAGCCAACGCGCACGATCGAACTTGAGGTAGGTTTTTCTTCTTCAGCCGGGATATCTTTTTCTTATGCGGGTTCCTCGACACAGGTCTCCTTCGACACGATGGACGACGGCACGAACCACGCCATGTTCAACCTCGTCACCTACAACTCGCCGCTCGTGCCTGCCGTCCTCAGCGCGATGACGCTCGGTGAGAATGCGACGACGGCGTCCGCGTACGGACCACAGAGCTTCGTGCTCGAACACATGGACGTGCTTGACATCGTCGTCAAAAACGGCGACGCCGGGAAGCATCCTTTGTCAGTGCCGCTGTTTTTCTTCATTTGCCTCCAAGGCTGACCACTACACGCGCAGCCATATCCACGGGCACAAGTACCAGATCGTGTCGCGGTCGTCGGACTACACCTCCGACGACCCGTCGGTCATTACCATGGCGAACCAAACGAACCCCCTCCGCCGCGACACGATCCAGATCGAGAGCATGGGCTCCGCGACGCTACGGTCAGTTCCCCCTTGCTCGTATAACCGTTGGATGCTGACGCCGCATCGCAGAGTGGTCATGGACAACCCCGGCGTGTGGTTCTTCCACTGCCACATTGAGTGGCATCTCGAGGTTGGGCTCGCAATCCAGCTCATCGAGGCGCCACTGCTCGCGCAGCAGCAGGCGGCGAACATCCCGGGGTTCATCCAGGACAACTGCCACGCGCTGGGCAAGCCCATAAGTGGGAACGCCGCAGGGCACAGTGACCCGGCGGATCTGGCGGGCTTGCCGTTGGGGCCGTACCCGCAGAATAATGGATGGCATTCGAAGGGCATCGGCGCGATGGCGGGCTGTGTGCTTACCGCAGTCCTTGGAATGCTGACGGTCGTGTGGTACGCGCTCGGCGGGCACATCAGCGACGAGGAGCAGGAGCGCGAGGTAAGGGCGGCTCTTGAGGCGAAGGAGAAGCGCGGAAAGTTCTTTGGGCTGCTGAAGCGGAAGTAGGTGAAAAAAAAATGGATGGGACGATTACTCGATTGAGCACTTACGAGCTGCGACGACTGCTTTGATTTTTATGCGTTGTACATTCCAATGAGAAAGAAAAAAACATTCCAATCTCGTTTCAGCCTTTCAGGGCCAAATCCGCGTCGCGTCGTGCTTAGAGTGCGCAGAGAATCTGGCGGGCAGATATGTGGAAGGATGCGTTGGCTATGAACCACGTAGAACGTCAAGTGGGTGGTCGGTGGAATGTCCTTAGCTCGGCGAGCTCATTATCCGGGCGCTACAAATTAACTGGGCGTCATTGGTCGCCCACTCAGGTCCCACAGAAAGCCCACCTACCTGAGTACGCTGCTGTTCCGTGATGCATGGCCTTGAAGGAGTTCTAGAAGGCGCAAGGAGAGGAGGGTAGAGAGAGCAGAGTGATTGGTCGAGAACATAAGAGAGTCTCGTCACGGGATGTGACATGACGTGTTGACGCGTTGTTGACGCGCCTGCAACAATGGTTCAACTTTTCCCGTTGCTTTTTGGAAACGAAATATATCATGGAATAAGATAAATACTACCGATGTAAAATAAACAACGAAGCAAGTGCACAAGGAAAGAAACTACATCGAGTTGTACATAGTCAAGATAACAACTTCAATGAAGGTATTTGCTGTACGCAGAGGCCCACGCCCGGGTACCGTCCTTCTCAATGACATCCTTGATGAATGAAATTCAGATGCCAGCCACGAAAATACGATTCAACGCACCCCGTGGCACATAATGATGCGCTCCGGCGCCCAAGCGAGCACAGTCTTCGCGTCGCGCGTCATCGACCTACACAACATGGAGTCAACTTCGGCGGAGAGAGGAAAGATCGGCGACCCACTCCTTGTTTTTCCCTTGACCCCAGACGAAGTGCTTGTGGACTGAGCCCCACGGGTCGAGTGTCCCAAAGATGGGCACCTTCGCCTTGGTCTTCGACTTGGAATACTACGGAATGGAAGGCGGAGTGAGAATGTGCTCGCCGCAGTTGACGGACGACTCGCACCTGTTCATTTCCTGGGAGGTTGAACAGAAGATCGGCCACGATTAGCGTTTTGGAGGCGACGTGGAACCAGGCGACGTCTTTGTTTGCGAAGCCCGAGAAATAGCTGGACAAGTCAGTATATCTGAGGCGGCCCTATGGGGAGACGTACCAGGCGTAGATCTGGATTCAAGCGTGTCAAAAATGTACGATAAGCGGCCAGTCAAGGGGTATACCTCGTCTTCGAACCCGTATTTAGTTCCCGGCGCATCCGCGCCATAGGCTAGCGTCCATGAGCAAGCGGACTCTGAAAACGGCGGGAGGGAAAGTTCACCTCCATCCAGTTTCAAACCCTCTGCCTTCTTCTTTTCGATAAGGGCTTCCACGCCAATTACCTTGGCCTCGGGATACGCATTCTTGAATTGGCCTGGTTGAAAAAGAAAAATTAGTCAGCAACTGTATCGCAGGCTTCTCCCGCGAGGCATACTCAGGAACATGTGGTGCACAGCATCGCCTGCCATGATCCACCTGTGCAAAAAGGTTAACGGATATCCAGTCCGAGTTTACAAAGACTCACTGGACGGGGCCCAGTCTGTCGATTGCCTCCTTGGTGTCGGGCGTAAGTGGCGTTGAGGCGAGCACCCAGACGGCGCCTGTGGAGAGCCGGACTGCGGTGGAGCGGCCTCCGAAAGGCAGGATACTGAACCGCGCAAAGGGCCTGAACGCAAGTCACCCGTTTTAGTATTTCCATGAAGGAAGCAATTACACCGACTTGGAAAATGTCGTGATGTCCGGCGTCACCTAACGGACATTGGTATCGATCTGTAAAATGGAAGACGGTGGCGTACTTGGCGGATGACCAGCTCAGGAATGTTTTCGGTCGCCATGGGTTTGAAGGGGGAAATCGAGAGGAATGTGAAGAGAGAGAAGTACAATGAGAAGTGTTGCTGATGGCGGTGGGTGAACGGCGAGAGCTTTTATACATCCATCCATCTAAGCGTGCATTGCGTGCTGACTGTAGCCCTCAAAAGGCGCGGTAGCGGGCGGCAACCGTGGGTTGCTGTTGTAGATTTAGCCGAGCTACTAATTAAGCTTTGACACTTGCGCTGTTAGGCGACTGGGTTAAAACTCGTAAGGAGCCTACTGCTAACTACTACAGCTTATATACCTATTAGAATGGTATCTAGAATATTCTACTTGAATCCAAGTCCTTCACTTTGCTGACTGATGAACCTCGGGCTGACTGATGTCGGCCGATCGCATCACTAATGATTGATGCGCCATCAATCTCCAACACTCCTCCTCGAGCGGCAGACATCAGGAACTGTCCTGATCCAACAGTGTTTCCCAAATTTCCATCTCTCCTCCTGGCTGCAAGAATCCATAATTTCATCCTCCTCCCGTTTGGCCGATCCATACCGGGTGAAGCTGAACTCCATGTGGAACGTCAAGATCTTGACAAGACAATCATCTCCCAACATTCCGCCAACCAAATAATCCATGACCTGTGCGGGCTTATCCAAAAGCGCGACTTCAATACCGGGTGCGGGCCTATCCGAGGCGCGACTTCGATGCGGGCCAATCACGGCGCGACTTCACTGCGGATCCACACGGGATGCGACTTCGATGCGGGCCTAACCAGGCGCGACTTCACTGCGGGCCAACCTTGGCGCGACTTCAATACGGATCTCGACTGGAGACTCCGGTGCGTGACTCCTCCTGGAACACGACTTCGGGTGCGGGCTTCTACAAGCGCGGCTTCGGGTGCGGGTCTCCGGCTGGGACGCGACTTCAGGTGCGGGCTCCGCGAGGAGCGCGGCTTCGAGGGTGCTGGTCTCCTGGAACCGAGACGCGGCGGGGGGAAGTGTAAAGCTGACGAGTTTTGTTGTAGATTTAGCCGAGCTACTGATTAAGCTTTGACACTTGCGCTGTTAGGCGACTGGGTTAAAACTCGTAAGGAGCCTACTGCTAACTACTACAGCTTATATACCTATTAGAATGGTATCTAGAATATTCTACTTGAATCCAAGTCCTTCACTTTGCTGACTGATGAACCTCGGGCTGACTGATGTCGGCCGATCGCATCACTAATGATTGATGCGCCATCAATCTCCAACAGTTGCAAGCGTGAATCTGATTCTCGATATTGAATCGCCGATGGCCGGTGGTATTTCTTGAGACAAACTGAAGCAATCCGTTCGGCCAGCGTGCAGTAGCTGGATACGCGGGCATGTACCGTACGGAGGATGGACATGGCCGTGCGACACTCGCATGTTGAATGGGATCGCCGAGTGATCGCTGATCATCGGTGCTTCCGGCCTCGGCGACCATCCCCGAGCAGTCCCCGAGCGATCCCCGAGCAGATCACATGACTGCTTAGTTTTCAACCAAGAGTTCAACTGAGCAAGTCGAAGTCTCGTGCAGCCAAATAGCCGGATAATCCAATAATGTCTCCTCACTATCTTGCATCGCCCATCTCAAGTCCGAATCCAAGTCAGCCGAGGATTGAACTTTGAACAAGATGTTCAAGTTTTCCGAGCCCTTCAGTTCAACCAGAAATGCCACAGAAATAATGCTTACACAAAGCCTGTTGGACATGTGCGCCATCCGGATTGAGCAAAGCTTATGTAACGCCTCTTAGAAAAATCTTACGAGTGCGTAGTCGATTGTTAGAACTCTCATCAAATCTAATTCCTTTCGGCCATGTCGCGCCGCTGTTCGGCTCCCAACTACAGGCCATTGAGACGTGTTCAGCGCGCTTTTACAGGTATCTGGGGCCGGTAATATTGATTTACAATCTTTATGGTGCCCTTCAGAGCATTCAAAACATATAAGTTTCCACAAGGTCTCCGAAGAAAATAAACAAAGAAAGTTCGGCATCCTCCGCGGCCGAACGACCGATCTTTGCTGGTTTTGGGAGAGTAAAAAGGTTGCAGGATGTTCTCCATGAGTATTTTTGGGAAAAAAATTCTCTGCTGCGCTATATTCGCAAACACTGGTTCCACGCATGCAGAAAACTGTCGACAAGCGCCGGGAGCCGAGGTCGGCATCTCCTCCGGAGCGGCAAAACATAACGAAAAACAAGAGAAAAAACAACGAAGGAGGTATGTGTTAGGAGATGAGGTAGACAATGTTTTCAGGTTGTTTTGAGAGCATGGGACTGGTTCCGCAACCGTTGAACATAGACCGGCGCCCGCGGCAGCAGCCAACGGCATCCGCCATTTTACCTTTCCGAAATGATCGGAGTTGTACCAATCGACTCAACACTGAAATCTTACAGGAACTGCGGTAGTTGTTGATTCTGATTCTGTTAGTGACAAGAATACGCACGTCCGTCTGCAACGATCGCGGCGTTAGCCAGGTGAATCAATTGAACTCGATAAGAAAGTTCTTCAACCGACGCGGTGGTTCAAACCTTCACCGGGAAGATGATGCCGCGTCGTTATTTACTGCGCCAATTGCGCGGATTGGTCTTCCTAAGTGAATGCTGCGACTAGATGTCGGGGTTCAATAGCGTAGTTATACCTGCGGCTGTGACTTTTTCTGTATCCTCGACGCACGATGGCGGTGCTTGAGAGGGTACTGTTTGAGTATTTTTCTCCCTCAAAGAAACCTCGAAGCAACATTCTCCCTCAACAAAACCACGGTCTACGAAAAACGGTCCCTGCAAAGGCCATTGTCGATTAATTATCTTTTTGTGGGGTCAAGCGAAGGATTACAAAAGGCACTTCGAGTACCAACCGTGATTTGGGGACTTCAATATTATCGTTGTCGCGGTTACATCCTGCTGAAGCAGCACAGTTCGAAGCTCGCAGAATGGTGAGGTGTTCTCAAGATTTATTGTCCGAATTCAACCGATGCATCAAAGCTGAGCCTTGTACGCCTCCCTCCACACCTTCTGGCCTCCCTCCTCAATAACATCCCCATGGCACGGAATAATGCGAGAGAAATCCCAGGCCGCCCCAGTTTTAGCATCGCGCTTCATTGCCCTATTTATAATCAAACTTATGGTCAGATCACGGAACCATTATCAAGTGAACGACGAACACCGGGTCCACAGCCATAGCGGCCGCGTGCTTGCTTTGAATCCAACTGTACGGTTTCGCCAGAAGGCCGTAGAATGGGAACCGGCCGGACACCGCGGACTTGGAATACTGAGGCGAAGTAAGATGGTACGACTTGAGATGGTACGACTTGCGGTCGATGCAGACGCACCTGTTCGGTTCCAGGCATATTCATGATTAGATCTGCTGTAACCAAAGTTGCAGATTTGGGATGAAAAAAGGCAACGTCCTTGTTCTTATGTCCAGAGAAGTAGCTATGGGTGGTCAGGAGGATTGAGTGAGGGCTTCATAACTTGATTTCTTCATACCAGGCTTGAATCTGATACCGGAAATCAGCCCCGTTTCATTACAAGTAGATGCGGGTTGCTCACATCGTCTTCGAACCCGTATTTTGTTTCTGGCGCGTCTCTTCCCCAGACGCCATCGAAGGAAATAGTTTTGCCGGGGGGCCGTTCAAGGGTCAAAGCTGGAGCAATTAATTTCGCGTCTGGGTATGCTTCCTTGAACTCTCCTGCAGAATTCGCTGTAAGCCCCCAAGTAGCCAACATTGTTGTATCGCGGACCCAGATACGTATTGTGGAAGGCGTTGAACGCAACGATCTACCTGGGCTAATCAATGAGGATTTCCTAGAATAAGGCAAAAGGGACGTACTGAACAGGGCCGAGCTCGTCTAACTTCGCCTTGGTTTCAGGGTTCAACGGAGTCGATGCTATCACCCAGATTCCTCCGTTGGAAAGCTTGATCGCGGTCGAGCGGCCTCCAATATTGATCCAGCCAAACACTGCAAAGGGCCTGGCCGAGGGAAACCGGATAATTAAACGTAGGTTGGATGCCGCACTATGGTAAAGACAAACCGGGAGCAAGTCCAGACATTGGTTGTGACCTGGAAATGTTTCGGGAATGTTGTTGATCAAGAGAATCTCAGTTAGAGCACACCTCACGAATGACGGTATCGGACATTACGAAGAATACGAAAACAAAGGTGAGAGAGGGTGGTGAGTGTTGGAAGCAAGGAAACGTACATCGGCACCGATCAATCACTACGGCATCGGCGCCGCTGGTCGCCGGTTTCGGCTAATGCCGCCGCCCTCTTACACGCTGTGGTTGACTTTTGCCTACCTCCCTGATGGAAGATCGTTCTCTGCACAATCATTGCATGGAAACTGTGTCAAGACAGCGAGGCCCATCTCAGCTCGACTACTGCATATCCCTTCGTAATGTTACTCCAGAGTCCAGACTCCAGCGGAATAAACAGGTCGAGGTGGTGCCAAAATTTATCGTCCAATGGATGCAATCAAAGCTGAGCCTTGTACGCCTCTCTCCAGACCGTCTTACCTTCTCCTTCAATAACATCTCCATGGCACGGAATGATGCGAGAGAAATCCCAGTCCGCGACAGTCTTGGCATCGCGCTTCATTGAACTAGTTAAATGTGTCGTCAGTTCAAAGCTGTTTATACAGTAATTAAACACAACGAACTCCGCGTCTACAACCATAGCGGCAGCGTGCTTGCTTTGAATCCAGTTGTACGGTTTTCCCAAAGGGCCGTAGAAAGGAAACCGGCCGGCGGCCGCAGATTTAGAATACTGAGGAAAGGTAAGATAGTGTGACTTGTGTTTCATTGCAGACGCACCTGCTCTGTGCCAGGCAGGTTTATAATCAGATCTGCGGTGACTAACGTCGCCGATTTAGGATGGAAAAAGGCAACGTCTTTGTTCTTGTGTCCAGAGAAGTAGCTGCTAGTGGTCAGCGAGGGCCCTCGTCACTTGATTCCTTCTCACCATGCTTGAATCTACAAGGGGTTAGCACCGGGACATGAAATATGTAGGGTTGCTCACATCGTCTTCAAACCCGTATTTTGTTTCTGGTGCGTCCCTTCCCCAGACGCCGTCGAAGGTGAGAGTTTTGTCTGAACACCGTGCAAGGGCTGCAGCTGGAGCAATCAACTTTGCGTCAGGGTAGGCTTCCTTGAACTCTCCTGGAGAATTCGCTGTAAGCCTGCAAGCAGTCAACATTTCGAACCGCGTACCCAGATACAGATTGTGGACGGCGTTGACCGCGATGATATACCTGGGCTAATCAACCCAGCAATTCGAGAGTATGCTTGAGAGACGTACTGAACGGGACCGAGCTCATCTAGCTTCGCTTTGGTTTCGGGGCTCAACGGGGTCGATGCTATCACCCACACTCCTCCGTTGGAAAGTTTGATAGCGGTCGAGCGGCCTCCGAGATTAATCCACCCAAAGAGCGCGAAGGGCCTAGCAGAAGTCAAATGGGTAACTGGAGATTGATCGCTGCATCGAATACGGACCGGGAAAATGTCCAGACATTGTTTGCGACCTGGAATGTGGTGGATGTTGTTCAGACTCTCGTCAGACTCAGTCAATCATCAAACGGACCTCACGAATGACGATATCGGACATTGTGAAAGCAGTACTGGTGAAAGAGTAGAGGCGAGAGAGGGTGGAGGGTTGGTGAAAGAGGGAAGCGTATTTGAATTCAAGATCTGCACCGATCAATCATCTACGCCCGTTGATGCCAACTTGAACGCCGGCATCGGCGCCGTTGGTTGCCGGTTTTGGTTTGAAATTTAACACGCTGTAAGGTCACCACGAAATCAAATCGTGAGTACTTACATAGCTTGGCTGAAACTCCCTGCTGGACGAACTCTCTCAATTGCGCAAAAATCGCGAAAACCGGCGACAGAGAGCTTGCGGTGTGTTTTCTCCAGAACGTGGCTTGAGGCCTCAGGCCTGAGACTTGAACCAGCTAGGCTTGAGCTAGGCGAGGACACGCCGTTGACTTGGCGCTCAACCACCCATGATGAAGCAGCCAGTTATTGTAAACATCCGCATTTTGGAGGATTGATCCCGATTAACGTTCAAACCTTCAACACCACTCATGTTGAAACTGGATTCCATACTATGATACTAATACTTACAGTACAAGGACGCTGGCACTATTTATTTCTCTACAGCAGATTTCAGAAGGTCGACCGCGAACATTGCAGAGCCCCATGACGATTGGTATCCGGCGCCCCCATGTCTGTTGAAGTATGAACTTGGTATGAACAAGGCTGTCAGACATGATAAAAGCTCAACTGACCCATAGTTATGCACGACGGGAACGCTTTTGCCATGCGCACCTTGAATATTATTGTACCGGGAGAGATAATGATGGGACAGCGTGCACACTCACTCAAAAATGTGGTTTCCAGTCGAACACCGCCTTTTCTGGTGGGGCGCAGGCCGACGCATTCCTCAACAACGTCAAGGTCCTCAATGTTCCGAGTTTCCCGCTTGTTTGCAGGGATAAGTTCCGGATACGCTTGGATGCCGCGCTCCTTAATCAATTTGACCGTCTCTGGCCGCGAAGTGGGATGCCTAACGGTGAATAGTCAACTTTTTGTCAAAGAGACCGCCCACCATACACACCAATCATCGACTTGGAACGTCCCTCCTAGAATTACATTGCCGCTTTGACGCGGAATTACATACGTCAAGTGGCCATCTTCATAAAAGCGCGACAATCCGTCATTAATCCAGGGCGCGCGGATGATCAGGACTTCACCCCGAGTAGGGTAGACGCTCGTGTCTGCGAGCAGTCAGAACACGGTGTGCCTTCAGATGAGGAGATTACCAAGAACATCGCCTATGGACGCTGCTCCAAGCCCGGTGCAATTGATTATGGCTGCCGGATCGACGGAGGGAAATGAATTGGCTGAAGTGGGTGGAAATGGTATTAAAGAAGGGCGGTCATTCTCCGAAAGGAGTGCAGACAGGGAGGGAAGGGTAACTCTGAACGCACGTCCACCCAAACCTATAAATCGGCTCATAAGGTAGGGCAGATACCGGGGCACATCTACGAAGATCTACGTTGATTTAGCCTTGGTTTGACTGGTGCAAAGCACTCACCGTTGAAAATAGACCCCCATGAGCAACTCCTTCCGGGAGCTCATTGGACTCTAGGGTTCGGAAATCCGAGTAGCATTGGGACTCATGCTCGAATTGCTTCTGGTTTTCTGGCGTGAACTTTATTATGTTTCATTTCAGCAAACTATCAGACAGTAACAGTAGCAAGACACACCGCTTCTGCGTGTTCCCTGACAGGCCTGATCATTACCGGAACAAGTGGATCCTCCTTGATCATACCCAAGAAAACGGGGAGCGTTTCCCTTTCCAATTCTTTGGACTCAGCATTCAAAGACCGGAATATAACGTTCGTTGAGATTGGGACTGACGATGTAAAAGGGTGTTGGTCGTCGCAACGCTAACATGATTGGCCCCGGCCCAGCAAGAGGTATATTTGATGCTTTTGGGGTCTTCAGGGAAATTCTCCGCGAAGATCGTCACGTTGTCGAAGCCTGCCTCTAAGGCGCGGATCGCAGTTGACAAACCAACCACCCCTAACAATGATAATAAACAGGGTATTCGTTGCAATATTAGACGCGAGCGTACCAGCACCCACAACGAACACTTTCTGATCATTTCCCATTTTCCTCGTACACTGCGATATGAGGGTTTGAGTGGGAGTTGGCAAGGAGTGGTGGAGTTGGTAACAAGTTGATAACCTCGGCCCAGGCTCGCGGATTTAAGCGTCGTTGATCCGGCTGACCAAAACTCGGAGTTCGAACCGAGATACACCTTGAACTGAACCACTATCTCCTTCCGCGAAGGCGGCAAGTCGGACAAGTCCATGTTGGTACCCACATCTCTTTTTTCGTCTCAAAGTGGTAGCCTCCATCTAGCCGCGACACACCTGGCCAAGTGGGTACTTATAGCCACCGTACTCGGTACATTGTCGCCGTGCAATGCTTGGGAATCTTCTTGAGAATGCTTGCGAATTCTGCGGTCGGCACGAATACTCGCTCATCTAGGGTTGAGCCGTGAACATGGTCTCATGTCCTGGAACTGTGCCGCAACGTCTTGGGCACTAGCCAGCTTTCAAATGTGGTGGTACTCAAGATGGATGGCCGGTTGCCTCACTCTGCTTCGCCCCCTGTCCTTAATCTTAATGCCACCGGTACCTCGAGCTCTCACCTCCCCGGTCCCGCTGGCTTTAGCAATAAATAGCCATGAGATAAGTAAGCTGCTGGCGTTTACACGTTCGCCCTTTCCCTCTGTGTCAATGCTTGTACGATGCTTAATGAGCAGTCTGGCTCTCGGTGTCTGTCTGTGCTTTATGCCCATCTTGGCCATGGAAATTCCACTGTCCCCACCGTCCACGCACGCAGTCTCACCAAATTTCCTTGGAATCAGCTTCGAGCTCAGCTCTATCTCAAATTATTTCGGGAATGATACGTCCACAATACCGCAGCCTATGATTAACTACTTGGCTGGTATTCGCGCTCGCACCGGCGATGAAAGCGTCCGCCTCAGGATCGGGGGCAACTCGGCGGACATCTCAACCTACGTGGAGTCGCAGGCGTCGCCAATGACTGTGCTCAACAATCCGGATGCGAGTCCGGATGATCAGTCCGTTGATTATGGCCCTGTGATCTGGTCGACTCTCGCAAAGGTCGGCCAGACAGTGGGCGGGGTCGACTATCTTTTTAGTGGGTATCTCGCAATCGTCCAACCTGTGCACACACGTTTAATATCTCTCACAGGTGTCCCTCTGCTTAATCCAAACAACACAATCCCGCGACTGGCTGCGGATGCGAAAGCCGCTTTGGGAGATAGTCTGGATGCTCTTCTTCTCGGAAACGTAAACCGTCTGCCAATCGTGCAAGTGGCTCGCTGACTTTGTATGCAAGGAACCTGATCTCTACCAGTCGCATAAGGAGCGGCCTGATTTTGCAAATTACACGGTCCAAATTTATCAAACTGTGGGTCGAAATTTATCCATCTTGTTCAGAAGACGAGACACCAGCGCGACCCCATTTTACCAGGAATTTTCGAACACTGTAGACGTGTTGCAGAGTATATATAACAATTTCGCTGGGCTGACGATATGCTGCGACACGCAGTCATGGGTGGGTTATTCACTTGTATATTGGCCACTATCCATCAGCTCTCAAATAGGAATTAGAAAACCTCTTGCAAGCGGGATATCTGTCAAACTTCACGCTCAAATACGTCACGTCCGTTTTTCCTCGCTGCTATGAATGAATCTAAGTTGTTCATACTAGTCTCCAACACTAGCCCCAAAACTTTTGTCCTAGGATAGGCAGGGTTAAGCCAGCATTTGATATATCGTACTATATGCAACATTCCAACGGTTCGGAATCGCATTTCTCCTCCGTCATTTCTCAGCTCACGGTCATGACATCTAGTTGTTACACTTGCCGCTTGGTCGAGTCCAGCATACAAAACGATCGCACAAAGTGACTCGCCGCGTTTAGTTCTCAGCGAATTCAACTCCGCATCTTGCGGTGGGATACCCGGATTGAGCGATACCTTTGCAGTTGGTGCTCTCTGGACAGCGGACTATTCCCTGCAGTTGGCTTCTGTTGGATACACTGCCGCCTACATCCACACACGAGAGCGAGGAATAACCTATAATGTTTTAACTCCCCCGGGCGTTGGAGACGGCGCGCCAGGAAACTGGACAACAAACCCACCGTATTACGCGATACTCGCGGTGGCCGAGACACTGCAAACAGAAAACGGCGGCATTGTCGTCGATCTGAACCTGAAAAATTCTACGACCAATGCCGCAACATCGCAGGTAGGCTACGCCGTCTATGACGCGAAAAACAACTCCGTCACGCGCCTCGTTCTGTTCAACTACGCCGCCGAATCGACGCGGTTCACGCTTCCGGCCATGCTCTTCGCGAACAGCACCCTCAAGACCGTCCTCATCAAGTTCATGGCGGCGGAGTCGGGGGCGCACGAGATGAAGAACATCTCGTGGGGAGGAAAAACCTATGCGGGGGTCGGCAACGGGCAAAGCGCTGCTGATACCACATGGTCGACGCCAAACCAGAATCTCGAGTGCACAGGAGGGTGCAGTTTCAACGCATCAGGGGAAAGCATGGCTGTTGTGTTTCTCGACAACGCCCAATTCGCCGCAGTCCCTGCCCCAGGAACCGTCGGTCCACAACCGACCCAGTTCAGTAGCAACGGCGCGCTTAAATTTTGCGCATTCTTTTGTGGTTTGTTCGGCGCAGTTAGTGTTGCCGCGGTCCGGTTCGGTCCAGTTCAACACAGAATTTTCCGAACGTTGAACCGGACCTTCGGTTCGGTTCAACAAACCCTCTGAACGTTGAACTGGACCGACGTTCGCGGTCCAGTTCAGGTTCGGACGCGTTCGAACCCATTCTTTCTTCCCACGCCTTAGAACCACTCAAATTTGTCCCAAAACCTTGTCAGCCTCGACATACCACTTGCTGTTGATGAAAAGGTCACCTTTAACCCTCATGAAGCCAGTCAACTGCTGAAATGCTAACAACTCGTCCGTCCAGTTCTATCTGATGGGTGTTTGATTGCATCAGCACTCTTGCACGAGTTACTTCGTGTCGATTTTCGAACCATCGGGTGAGTAGACAATTCACAAAGGGCACATGAGTTGATTGAGATGACCTGCTCCGGGTTTGGCCTCACAAAAAACCCCTCTCGGGTTCATTTTTGACGGATGGAGATATGTTGGCGTTCGACGTTCGAACGCGTTCAGAAATTTTCGAAAATTCCTGAACGTTGAACTGGACCTTCGGTCCGGTTCAGTAAACGTCACAGCCACTGAACCGGACTTCGGTTCGGTTCAGGTCCAGTTCGCGTTCAAAATCGGTTCTGAACGGGACCGCGGCAACACTAGGCGCAGTACTAGTAGCTATCGCTCTTGCGTACTAAGTCTACCTGCACTGGTCCGTCGGTTGAAATCGTCCAGCCGTCGGCAGAATCGATTCGAGTCAAAACGACGTTTATCCGATGTCCGGTCTCCGCTTTGATCTCCGTAACAACGGACTCCGTTGCTATACAGTGCTCGCGTATAAAATGGTTGCGGGCCTTTCCTCCACACTAGAACATGTCGTCTCCATACAACCCTATCTACCTAACTGGTTGCGGTATAACTCCAGCAGTGCCGCTATCCACCACGATGGGCGAACCCGAGGCCCAACTTCAGTCTCCCCTATTTGGGACGTTATACCCCGAGTTACGAAACATCGTCTTTACGCACGCTCTGACGGAGTACGATGACCCGTCGCGCCCATACAGCAAACACGCCGCCTACTACCGGCCTGACTTCCAGTTCGCTGGCCGGATCGACACGAATCTACTGCTTGCTTGCAGGCGGATATACCTTGAAACCCACCTCGCCCCCGTTTCCTTGAACGAGCATGTGTTCTGGATGCGTCGGGGGCCGCACAGAAAGCTCTCTGGCAATACCAACGACGACGACGAGTATTTTGACCGGTATTTTACGAAGATGACACCTCAGCAGCGCGGGGCAGTGCGGAAGGTCCGATTTTTCACCCAACTCTACTGGCTCGAAGACCGCGACGTGCAGGAGTGGGCGACGGGCCTTAAAATGCCTAAGGTGGTGGTCACCGTACGCCACTCGGACTGGTGGTACTGGGAAAATGGCGAAGACCTCCACATCAACGAGCCCGATGAGCAGTGGGGGCAGTGGATCGGGAGCATGCCGGGGCTCCAGGAATTCGAGCTCGAGTTCGAGACTCTCGACGCAAAGAGGGAACAACTGGAGGAACGGGTACAAGTCGCCCTTGGGTGGAAGTTCCCGATTACGAACGGCGGGTCCCTGGTTCACGATGGCGAGGAGCCGGCCAAATCTGCATGGCTGAGCTCATCGCGCATGTCTCCGGGCGAGTCGTACGAATTCGATGAAGACGAGGATGAGGATGAGTACAACGACGACGGGTACAGCGACTCTGACGAGTACAGCGCATCTGACGAGGACTCCGAAGCCCAAGCAGACGAGGAAGTTCCAGCCCAGGAGAACGTTCCAATCGAGGATGTGCCGATCGAGGAAGACGACGTGCAGAACGATCAAGCCTCAGAGCACGAAGAACACCCAGAGGCGCTTCAAAATGAGCTGGCGGGGATGTCGGACAGCGAAGGTGCAACCAGCCCAGAGCAATTGGACTCCCCAATTGACGAGCGGACCGCTCAAATGAGCGAGATGGAGCTCCAGACGCAGATGGAAAGGGGATTGGACGTCACATATCCGATGAACCTAACCCTTCATGTTCGAAAGTTTAGGTTTGTCCACGAAAGCCGGCTGGTTTAGAATGCAACCTGGGTCGAAAATTTGATACCAATATGTTTTGCTTTTCCTACAGTTCAATTGAACCTTGGACGCTTTGTTATACAAAGCGATTCCGCGATATGAAATTCTCTTCTACCCGCTTGGATGCAGTCGGACTCGATGCCAATCAAAATGTGGTACGAAGTGTGGTTGGGTTGAAGGGCAGAAAATCTCATGTAATCATGTTCAAGACAGGCGTCCAATTACATCACGAGGGGCGGGCAGAAGTATACTATACAACACTTCCTAGTGCGCAAATCTGAAATCAAGGCGCCTGTTCCCCACATCTGTCGTTGTCGTCAAATAATTCTGTCGTTCCTAACCACAAATAAATTTAGTATGCACGCCGGGTCGCATAGAAGGAACAGAAAAACGAACCTCGACTGTCATGGCGTCCCAGATCTTGGCCCGCTGGCGATTCCGCCAGATGTAATACGCCTTCGTTGCCGGGTACATGACGAGTATGTTCACGCAGTTGATGATGATGAGCGTGCGATTTCCGCGTCGGTCTAAGTGATGTGGTTGAATATAAAAGAGATGACCATTCATTGAGTACATGCTACGCACACTGAGGAGCGTCGTCTGCGCGGTAGATCTGGGCGGCAACGATGGATGAGGCTTGGACGAACCTGGCAGTCAACCCGAATCAGCGTGTGGTGACGGGGGTAAACAGTTAAATACGCACATGTTGTACAAGGAGGCGTTGACAGTTCTGCTTGCGACCGCACCGGAATTGCGCGAGCACCATCCAACCTGTATGGGATGCGTGTATCTGCGCCGAAATTCGACCCATGATCACATCAGGCACAAGGTAGGAGACACTCACGGATACGAGAGAAGCCCGGACGCCAGGCCCTGGGAAGGTGTTTAGAGATGTACAATCCTGGAAAACGCGGAAACTCACGTAGTAAACCCATTGATTTGGTTTATTGGGTAGCAAATACAGCGATACCAAGAACGGTAGCGTCCACAAATCTTCCGCCATCGACACAATAGACCTGTCATTGACCGACTCGGAGACCAGAGTAATCCCGAACATGGTTATCATCCCCATGACGGTGCTCGGAATCGTCAGCAAGTTGACCTGGTAGGTCTTGAATCTGAGCACGGATTCCAGGTGAATTTGGGCCTTGGGAGCAAGTGGGAGAGGGAAACGCACCCGAGGTTCTTCAGACTCAATGTGAGGTAGGTAGCTGGTGGTGAGGAGGGGATCCCGAACATGAGGCCGATTATGTAGAGCGGCCAGAGGTCATAGTCGCACACTGCGGTCCAAATTCGTTTGAGGGTCAGACCCTCGCGGTTGTGCATGTCGCCCTAAGTTGAATTTGAGAATGAAATTCGGAAGGATTGGAGACCATACTAGACCTTGCTGGGATCGTCGCGGAGGATGCGGGATACGGCTATGACCTCTTCACGTTCAGTAAACCAGCCCTTTGGCCGGAACCAGGTTTTCGTTTGGGTAGGAGATCTGAACGGTTTAAGAATTTGCGCCGCTGAACGCAATAACGGAACGCGTACGGTGGCATCCTAAAGTACGTCGCAAATCCGACGACTAGCGTGATCAGGCCTCTATGGACAGGGTAAGTTAGGTAATAAAATGCACGCCAAGCGGTAGCTCACTCCACGAGAAATAGCCATCTAGGTGTGGTTCAAATATCAGCAGACAGCAGCAGATGGTATGATTCAATGCTCACCTCCAACCGGCACGTCCGAGTACCCCACGCATGCGGAGGACGCCGAATGCGATGAAGCTAGCGGCTATGCTACAAACATTGGAGGATATCCAGAAGAGTGCAAGGCGGAATGGCAGCTCGTGTTTCGTGTAAAAGTCTGCCCGGTGAGATTTAGAAGGAGCAACTGCGAAAGGAAGATGAACACGAACATGAAAGATACAAAATTAAATCCGGGATGAACCTACGGGCCCCGTCAATTCGATTTCGCCTGATAGGCGAGAGAAGAAATCTAAACCTACCCTCCTTGAAGGAATCTAGAGTGAAAGGGAAACAGGTTATGTTGCTGTCAGAATGTGGCAGGCATTTCGCTCACCCAAGAAGAGCGCGACACACGAGAAAAGACGTGCGACCTGATAGCCAAAACTGTGCCAGGGTGACCAGGGACCATAGAACCATTTGCGTTGGTCTGTCGCATTATGGGTAAAAGGTTATGGTGTTGCATCGGAACTCACATCCATCTGTCGCATTACTTATGAGTAAGAGTTATGGTGTTGCATCGGAACTTACCTGTCCGGTCCCACACGTTTCGAAACCAGCTGAGAAGGAAGCTCCGCACACAAGAATGCAAGACGGAAAACACTGCATCACGTCAGCTTATTTCAGCCAGGTTGGAGGTTGCAAAAATCGTACGTATTGCCCAAGTTGAAGTCTGGGTCGAGGTGTTCAGCCAAGAATGGAACCGAGTCGTTTGAATCTTACCGTTTGTAGTCAGATTTAAATCAGACAAGAAATTGTCAGAGTTGGCCTGACTGAGGTTGTTTCGATCGAGATTGAGCGCGGAAAAGCTGATGGCCGCCCAGAGCATAACTTTCCAGTCGATTTTCCGGACTAAAGCCTGCACACAGTTAGTGCAAGTAACCTGGAGGAATCTTCAACGCCGACCTGTTCTTCCCTGTATGTCCAGCGAGCCTTCGGGTCGAATCGATGCAGATTCTCGTACTCCTTCTTGGGCCAGTAATGTGCGGCCAGCTCTGGTTCATCGTACACGGAGCGGCGGGTGGCGACGGCATCTGGCTCCACCTGAAGCTCATGGCGGCGAAAGAGCCAGCTACTCCATCGCCACGGTAGAGGTTCCTTGTCGACGAGGTCGCTGGTGGTCGCGGTGCTCACAGATTTCGTGTCGAAGTCATCAGTAACCATGTTCTTCGCTAGTGGGGACATGGAAGAGGACGAAGAAACCCGTTCTGCAGCCGGCATTCCGTGAATACTTAACTTAGTACTGGCGGTTGGAGGTTCTCATGTCAGGCACTTTAAATGCGAAAGAGCACGTCATTCGGAAGGGATTTTGCGATCTGCTACAGTAGCTGAGGCATTGTGTCGGATCTTCAACTATGGCGTGAGATCATAGACGGCATGCGGCACGGATTGAGGTAGAAGTTGCGAACGGTTGACTTGCACCTGGCCTGGTTGAATGAGACCGAAACGGCGAGGGAAAATTGACTCGAGCAGAGCTCTTGCCTGGAGCAGGCAGAGGTAGTACTGGCTTCAGAACCGGAGCAGGTATTCACTCGCAATTGCTGTTCGAAATGGCGTAGTTTGCTGCAAAGAGTTCGACAGAAAGATAAGGCACAAAAATACGCCAAGAGTTGGTCCGCTCCGCTCCGCGGTCAATCAGGAGCAGGAGATGCGCGCGCCAAGTGACAAGTGACCCCAAGTGGCCCCCGAGGGTGAATCTGCTGCCGATGCGGATAATAGAGGTTTGTAACCGTCCAATATATATCGGAGGCCAGCCTTTGCGCTTTCGGAATCTTTGCGGTCTTCACGTGGGCTCGGAGGCAGCAATGAGTCCACTGAGTCTCCTATCGTCGTTGTGCTTGTGCCGTGCGTGACCGCGAAGACGAGGAGGGCATCAAAGTGACAATACCCATAAACAATCCCGTTTTGGTTCCACTCACCATTGCCTCCTTTGCCTCCCTCGACCTTGTACCGCCTTGCGACTTGCTTCAAGTCCGACATATACCCTAATATTCTGGCATGCGCTTCACAAAACCCGCTTGGGTCGCACATAAAGATTCTTCGGCCAAAAGCGACGCGTCGAAACATCTCTGCATATTTTCCGTCCATGTCCATCCGGATGGCTCTCGGATAGCTACTGGCGGACTGGACGCCAAAATTCGGATATGGAGCACGAAGCCAATTCTGAATCCCGCTTCAGAACACTCGAACAAGCCGCCAAAGGCATTATCGACGTTGACCATGCACACTGGGCCTGTTCTGACTGTGCGGTGGGCCAATTCAGGGAAATGGCTGGCTAGTGGGAGCGACGACGAAATTGTGATGATTTGGGACTTTGACCCGTGAGTGAGTGGCTGCTTGTCGTGCTGATAGTTATTCAATTGTGTGCCAGCTCAGCGAAAGGGAAGATTTGGGGTTCGGATGAGGTGAACGTGGAGGGATGGAGACCACTGAAGCGGTTACCTGGGCACGAAAGCGACGTCACCGACGTTGCGTGGTCCCCGGGCGACCGCTATTTAGCTTCCGTCGGGCTCGATTCGAAAGTGATTATTTGGTGTGGGTACACCCATGGCACGCGTATTTCTCTTCTTTCGCCGTCCTTATTGCTGAGTTTATATTCAGAGAGGCTGCGGAAACTAGATCAGCACCAAGGCTTTGTCAAGGGCGTCTGCTGGGACCCGGTCGGCGAGTATCTCGCTACTCAATCAGACGACCGGTCTGTCAAAATTTGGAACACAACCGATTGGTCTCTCGAGGCCACCGTCACCAAGCCGTTCGAGGACTCCCCAGGGAGCACCTTCTTCCGTCGACTTAGGTGATCCCAAATCTTTCTCTGTTGGTCCACTTGTTTACAGAATATAGCTGGTCACCCGACGGGGCGCACATCACGGCGTCCAATGCTACCAACAACAAGGGTTTCGTGTTCATCGCCTCGGTGATTACACGCAATACGTGGACGTCGGAGATCAGCCTTGTTGGACACGAAAATACCGTTGAGGTTGCTGTAAGTCTCGTATTTCCGCCTAATCTAAGCTTTCGTACTGAAGGATGCGGACCAGTCATACAACCCCCACATATTTCTGCGCAATCCTCAACTCCCGGTACTGACGTCCAATATATGCTCCGTCGTTGCTTTGGGCGCAGACGATCGCTCAGTCTCCATCTGGCAAACCAAATCCGCGCGCCCGCTGATAGTCGCAAAAGAGGTGTTTGAGCGGCAGATCATGGACCTCAACTGGTACGCGCGTCATTGCGATCATTTCTAAAAGCTGATGGATGTGTGTAGGTCGTGGGACGGCCTGACGCTTTACGCAGTCTCATCGGACGGCACTCTCGCAGTCTTCAACTTCGACCCCGACGAGCTGGAAGGAATCTGCCCGCACTCGGTGCAAGGGACTTACTTGAAGAAGTTCGGTTTCACGCCTCCGCCGATCCCCGAGGGCTTCTCCCACGCCGCACGGCAGCTCACGCCCCCTCCGTCCCCCAAGTCGCAGTCACAGCCCATGGACCAGACCGGGTTCGAAAACGGAAATAACGCGGGCGGCGGGGAGCGCGTGAACGTGCTTGTGGCGAAGCGCGCCACAGGGAAGAAGCGTGCGGGGCTCACAAACCTGTCGTCGATGCCCATGGCCACACAGACGCTGCCGATGCAGCAATCCCAGCCCGTGTCCGTGCCGTCTGCCCCCGCACCGAGCGCGTCGTTCGCGGGTCCCGCGCTCTCGGGCGTCTCCATCTCGAAGCGCGCGCAGCTCAGCCAGCAGCAGCAGCAGGAGCGCGCGCCGAGCGTGTTTGACGTGGATGCCGACACGTGGGGCTCGTCGAGCGATGTGCGGATTGATGCGATGGAGGGCGGCCGGAAGCGAAAAGCGGCGGCGAGCGTGGATGGCGAGGAGCCGAAGCGTGCACGGACGCTTGGGGGTGAGCGCAAGCGACTAAGTGTACCGGTGAAAGAACTTGCGCCGGCCAGTGGCAGCAGCGCGCGCATGCCATTTAGCGGTGGTATCAACCTACCGGTGCCTGCACTGATGACACGTATCGCGACGCAAGTGGAGGGGAGCGACGACGTGTTTGAGGCGGTCAATCCAGAGGGTGACGAAGGTACTCCTCCCTTGGGCTTTAATCGCGTTCTCTACTGATACCATGGAACAGATATTCCCGAGGTTTCGTTTGTTAGCGGAAAGCATACACAATGGCTCGATTATCTACCATCACCTGCACTTGTCGTGTGTGCGTCGTCGCGGTTCTGTGCCGTTGGCATGCGTGACGGATCGGTCAATGTATATTCACATACGGGTCGACGGTATGGCTGCTCATTCTTCCCTGCGCAAGTCAGTCTGATTGTTTCGCAGGTTAATGCCGAGCCTGAGTTTGGGAGCACCTTGCTCATTCATCGACGGGCGTGGCAGTATGATGTTGATAGTAACATCGATTGGGCAGCTATATTCATGGTACTTCCGTTTACATTCCAATGTTCTTCTTGTCTAACCAATTTCTTCAGGGATGTTAAAAAGGGATCGGCTCTTTTCCCTCCCGTTTCTCTGTCCCCAATACTTTCCTCGCCCAATTACACCATCACAGTCGCTAAGATACAGCCCAGTGGCGCCGCTATCCTTACATGCTCCAGCGGCATCGTCTATTCCTACGACGCAGCGCTCCTGTCCTTTGTGAAGCTGACAGAGCGCTGGTGGTCCGAGGGCTCCGACGTCTGGCAGGCTCGGCAGCGCTCCGCAACGAATCCCACGGCGAACCGCGGCGTGCTGAGTCTCACCGAGGGGAGCATCGCGGGGAGTCTGCAGAGCAGCAGCAGCGCGAACAAGAAGCGCCCGCAGTGGTGGAGCTTGGCGATGACGCTGGGGCACCTCGAGACGCGGATGCACTCGGCGAAGCTGTTGGACAGCCCGACGGAGTACAAGCAGGCGCTGGCGCAGTACACCAAGAAGCTCGCGGACGAGGGATACAAGGCGAAGGCGGAGGATCTGATTAGGGATCTGATTGGGCCTATGTATTCGTGCGTGCTTCTTTCTTCCTCCCTGTTTGGACATTTTTTGACCGATGCGATATGCAGGCGGTCCGGCGAGACGTGGTCGTCGACTGTCGCTGGTCTCGGGAAACGCGAGTTACTCAAGGATGTGCTGTCTGCATTCGGTAAGGGACTATTAGTCTATATTTTCTCCTCGGTTTACTAACAGGACACGTTCAGCTCGCAGTAAAACGTTGACCAAGCTTGCTCAGGATTGGCAAGATGTATTAAAAAGGGCTATTAGCGAGGAAGCCGATCGGTGACCGCTGTGCCCGTCCTGTGCTGTCTGATTTGTGGTTAGGATATCGCAGCTGTAATAATCTAGAAGACTTCTGTTGTAACGCTACAGGTGCCCATTTGGTCTTTGAGTTTGAATGACTATCCCAAGCGGCGAAGCTGCATTTTGGAATACATGGCTGGGCCACGCTATTCTCTTGGCCACCCTGCTCGCAAGATGAGCTCCACACCTGCTCCACACACAAAAGGCAGTGGAAGTGAAGACAAGCCCCAGTTAACTGTTAGGCCAACTGAAATATTTTCCGGTAAATAAAATACATATATGCACTTCTACTTGCTTTGCGCATCTACTCGCTTTTGTCCGATTCTAAACCCGAATCCTCGTGCTTCGCACTGGCTGCAGCTGCCGCGCTCGCAGCCTTGGAGAGGCGTTTGGCGCGCGCAAAGATGCCCACCTCCTTATCGCGGATGAAGTTGACGATGACCATGACCCACGAGGGGTGCGCTGGCAGCGTGTCGTACGCCTCCGGCGCGAGGGCGCGCAGTGCGGGCAGGCGCGTCCATGGGATGGACGGGAAGTCGTGGTGCTCGTTGTGGTACCCGACGTTGTACGCGAGGACGTTCAGCGGGCCGTAGTAGCTGTACGTCTCCTGCTCGAGGCCGTCCCAGAGGTAGTGCTCCGCGATGAAGTGCCCCGCGCAGGGGTGGAGGCTGCCCGCGAAGAAGCTGCTGGCGATGAGGTAGGCGAAGGAGCGCCAGCCGAGGGTCGAGATGAGAACGTAGTTGAAGGACAGTTGGACAGCGAAGTTCAGGAAGTGCCATTTCCCGTGGCGCTGCGAGCGCACCAGCCCGGGGCGCAGCGCGTAGAAGAGGATTTGGAAGATGCTGCGGAAAGGTAAGGGATCATCGGGGGGAAACGGACGACTGCACTCACGCGAAAAATACCTTACCCAGGACGTTGTTGAGCAGGATGAGCTCTAGCTGGGTAGGGAGGTCGGTATCTATGCCGTCTTGGCCCATGAACTTGTGGTGTTCCATGTGGTATCCCTTGAATGTGACGGAGTAGGGGATGCCGATGGGGAGATTCGCAAACATGGCGAGCAGCTTGTTGGGCACGATGCCCTTGAAGGCCAGATTATGCGTGATCTCATGGATGGCAAGGAAGAGGTTGTGGTTTGCCGTTCCCCCGATGGCATAGGCACAGAACAGGAACAACGGCGACAAAGGGCGCGTATTGCGGAGGGCGAAGGCGCAGTGCAATTGCAGCGCAACTACGCCAAGCACGATCCATTTTGTGAGGGGCTCATGTCCCATTAGCTTCGTCACCTGAACCCGAGTTAGTTGGGCGGCAAGATGTATATAGAACGAACGCCTCCTTACTTCCGGATGTGCCTTCAAAATTTGGGTACGCCGGCTGCGATGTGGCTCCTCGGTCATGAGCCAGAGAAAGTCGGCAGGGTCCTGCGGGGCTGCTACATGGGCAATGCCATCGTCCTGTTCAGTCGGCCGCGGAGGGATCGCGCGGCGCGGTGCCCGTGTCGATTTTTTGCCCTCGTTCAAGGACTCCGCGCCACCAAACAGACTGAAATCTGCAGGAAAAGTCAGAAAGCAAACCAGGATTATTGGGTGCACTGACCGACAGGCTGGGAGCCTGCAGAGGGAGACATTCGTGAAGTGACGAGGAGGAATGGGCAGATATACCTGGTTCAAATGGAGAAATTATTCGCCGCGTCACAACATCATGTCCGTGACAGCTTCGCCGCGGCGTGGCTCGACTCAATTTTTTGGCTCTCGATTTGCTCTCGATTCTTGAGCTGGAGTCTCCTGGAATCTGTCGGTACGTAGAGAAGGCCTCGAGCATATCCGAGCGGCGAGTCAAGTCCTTTGAGGAGCGGCTGTAAAAAAAAACCTTGCAGGCGCTTAGTCGCCGGCGCAGGTTGCCAGTTGGGCGCAGTTCTCAAGTAACAAGTTTCTCTGAGCTTTCCATCTGTGCAAAAGAAAGGGTATAGCATTGAACACAGTCGTATTGCAATCGCGATACAAAGAACAGCTACATAGGTATGTGGCTTGCGCTACTATCTAGAAATCCATCATCAACCCCGAGACGAGGTCATAGCGTTGCTAGCGAAAGCGAAGCCTGGTGTGTGCTCTCCGACGTATGTAGATAGGAAGACCCGTCTGCGCTCAAAGTTGGCGGATAGAAGGGGGGCAAAGCGTCGTGACGAAGAAAATTCTGACTCGTGGGCTTTTTATACTGTCCAGTTGCGGAGTTTGAATTTTCGTGCCGAGGCGGGCGGGCGGCCCTTTACGGATAGGGATCCGGACAATTCCGGCAGTGGTTGAATTTTGTGCTCTCGCGAAATTGAACTCCGTGGAGAGCAATATCACTGTGATCTACGACAATTTACTGCAAAGTAGAGAGGGGAAGTCTATTCCCGAATCACTCAACTGACCGTCATAGAGTTGAAGGTCGTCGGGAGCGACGCAGAACAAGGAGGCGTACAATTATTCCCGTTATTTCTACCTCTACCGGCAAAAGACTACTACCGGCAAGTAGCAGGTCAGGCCATTACATCCCCATTGACAGAAACAAAGTTATAAGTTAAGTTAAGGTGCAAGTTAAACGAGAGTGAGTAGCAAGAGTCGCTGCAATGGCATTAAACCGAGAGCTTGCTGGAGATCGCGGACAGCGACGGCGAGAAAAAGTACTCTCCACCGCGCGAGACGACGAAGTCTGAGTCGCGAGGCAAAATCAGTCACCACATCTGGAGTGAACGAAGGCAGACTTACCAGTGGTGAGGGTGATGGCCTTGGTGGAGTTGGTCGGGTCGAGACCGGTGATTACACGCTGGGCACCGGCAGCGGCGCCAATTATCGGGTCAGCCCCCACGCCGCTGTGGACAAATCTGCGAATGCGCGGGTAAGATCTCTATACTCGTGGAAATAATGCAAGAACTGACGCGGCGTTGTTAGCCCAAGTTTTTTGCAAGAACTTGAAGCCGTTGGCGATGCTGGACTGGTAGGCGACTGCAATACGAGTTTAATGGTTTACATGAGATGTTTGGGATGAACGGACCGAAAGCGAGGCCGCGTTCTGTCGATGTAGAGCCGGAGGACGCCTCAGACGAAGAAACTGCGATTTGTCAGCTGGGATCAAAGGTTGAAAACCAAATGATTGCAGACCTTCAGGACCGTACGGGATGCCGGCGCGCATAATGTGGTGCACGGCGTCCTCGGGGGTACCCAAGTCCGCGCGCGGGCGCGTCTTACGGATGTGGGCAGAGAAGGGACATCTGGGTTGGATTTTGAGTTTCAACATCATGATATTGAGAAATGATGGACGGGAACGACGTACCTGGTCTGGTTCGTGGCGAGGATCGCATCTGGGTGCTGGAACGTGAAGTTGTTGTTGCGGTTCGGGTCAGCACCGAGCACGGGGTCATCAACGAGGGGGGCAAGGTCGATGGGGGCACCCTGCACAAGCGAAGGAGTCAGCGATGCGTTAAAAAGTGGCGATAAGAGGGTGAACATACGCTCTTCCAGCGGCCAACCATGCGCGCGCCGAGGAGATCAGAACCCTGCTGGGCCGTGAGCCCGTTCTCGACGATGGGGTTGGCAGTCAGGAATTTGTTGAACTCGGGGACGAGTTGCTGGAGCTGGCGGAACACGAGGAAGGAGCCGTCCTTCGCCCACGCCGGACGGCTTCCAGTATCGCCGCTCTCGCCCACGAGAATCGAGCCGGGGGCAACGAGGGCCTGGCCCGGCACCGGGTTGGCGGTGAAGCCAGTGACCCCAGGATTTGAGATACCGTCCTGACGACAAACGAGGCAGAGTTAGAATTGGTGCAGCCTCTTTTTAGAAGACGCTACCTGGTAGCCAAAGTCTGCGAAAACATATATCAGCCAGTGCGCGTTGGGAAAGTCAACCAAGCGGTACTTACGTTCGTGACCGGCCTCGGAACCAGGGCGAGCGGCAGCCGGGAGATCATAGACCTTCGTGATGCTGTCTCCCAGGTTGGATTCGAGGCTCGCCACTGCCGCGTTGATGTTGGCGACAGTGTCGGACGCGAAGAGGAAGACACCGTGGATGCCCGTGCCAGCAAATTGGGGGACCCAGTTGGTGGACCCAGGGTCGCCCAGATTTTTGAGATCGGCGAATTGGCCTCCAGCGAAAGCAGTGTCACCGAGGGATTCGGTTACGTTCAGGGCCTTGAGACCGGTCTGGGAAAACGCAACGTTGAGAGCCGTGATGGGCTGGGTGGAAACGTCCAGGAGCTGCGAGGCCGTGGTAATGAGCGGAAGGATGTCAGACGACAGTTTTGACTTGAAAGTCGCCGCGTTTGCGATGCTGAAAAAGTAGAACAGTTCCTGGTTCTTCTTCATTCCGATTCTGAGCGGCAGGTAAAAACGCGAGTCGGGCTTGAGATCATAAATAATTACAGCACATCTCCCTGGATATCGTCCAGGTTGAGGGAAGCGGCGCTCGCAGCGGCGGTGGCTGCCTCGGCCGTGGGTAGATCCGGTTGAGCATCAGGATCTGGATGAAGGTAAATATTTGCCGTTGAAAGACCCAAAAAAATCAATCACTTATGAGAAGGGACGAAACTCTTCGTGGCTTGACAGAACCCCGTCGGTGCGGGGCAGCAGCAGAATCGTGGCGTGAACCAAGTGCCGAGGTAAGGCCATTAAGAAGAACGAGAGTGGAAACAAAATTAAGGGAGAATCTCATGGCGGGAATGGAAAGACAGAAAAGGCACAGACGTGGGACAGAATAATGAGAGCATGGACGGGATCGACCTTTTATATTCGTTGGCCATGGGAACAAATCAGCGTCGTGACATTCGGATTTGCGTCGCGACAGTCGTTGTCTGAACCTGTCTGAACCCGCAGCAGATTGAATTGCCGCATCCGGAATCGATGCGAATATGATTGATGGCGCGCTGATCCTGGCTTCGCCGTGGTATGCTAGCTGCCCTAAGAGCGACACCGAGGGGACAACAGAAGCGCGAGGTTTCTTATGTTGCTTCTGAGTTGTTGCAAGTGGGTGTGTTGCGTTTTTTTTTTCTGAGTGGAACTGAAAGATTTGTACTCACTTATGTATGATGGATGGGTGCAGAAGACGGCGACAGACGGCTACATACGACCGTGCGACTGTATTGAGTTGCAACTTAATGGCGAGTTAGTTCTCGAGTCAATCTCGAATGGAGAAAGAAAAACAAGAAAATGATTATGTGGAGGCCACCATGCTATTGTCTCGGTGACTCGCAAAGTAAGTCCGTTCAGAACCCGGAGGAGGAGGAGGAGGAGGATTGAAGTCAGCCTTCAAGTCACTCGGCAGTCAATCTTGATTCAGATAGCCGAGTCGAGGTCGCGGCGATCCTTTCGTGGTTCCTCTTGGCAAGATCCGTGCCTCGGTCGATCCTCATACTGACCACTCACAGAGCTTGAATTACATGGCAATCAGCGTTTCGGAACCGAGAAGTGCGCGCCGCCAGCGAAGGATCGACGGGAGGTGCCCGTTTCCTTACGCAGAAAATGCTTATAAGTTCTCGGTGGGACTGTCCCAAAATTCAATCCCGTCGGATAGGCCGTCGGCTAACAAATCCGATGCAGATATTCTGAGCATTCTACATAATGGATTTCTTGGGAGTTTGTGAGTCGAGGAAAAGATGATCATGGCATACAACATACAATCGGATATGGGTTCAGCCTAGAGTCGTCTATGTTCTCGCCATCGCTCAGACCCAACCACTTTGCCCAGTCCATGCCCTGCTTGTGCAGCATCATCAGGGCCATGATAACGGGCAAGTACCAGAGACTGTGTCGGAAGACGAGCCGGGCCTCCTTTTCTCCGCCGATTCGCCAGAACCGCCATGCTGCGTGGGTGCATATGGCATTCGGGACCAGCGAAGTTAACGCAAACGTCCACGTCGTGAGTCCGGAGAGCGGAAACAGGACGGAGCAGATGGGGATGAGGAGCACGGCGTGTCTTAGAGAAACGAGGGAGTTTTTGCGAGGCGATATGACAGCCAGCATCTTGTAGCCCGCCTGGGCGTACGATGCTCGGACGAGATGTGACAGCCCATTGAAATGCGGGAATTGCCAGCTGAAAAGCAGCATGAACAATGCAAATGGGGCCAGGGCATTGTCGATAAGGGCAAGATCGACAGGACCAGGGGACATAAAAGGAGGGAGGAAGAGGTGTATCGGGTAAGATGCTGATGGTAATAATTGTCCACCGCATGCAGTCCAACCCATGAGCGGCGGGAGTGCGCCAACCACGGAGCCAACCCAAGTATTGTAGATGCTTTTGCGTTTCATCCACGTATACACCCCGGCGTAGAGCACGATGTTTGACACACCGAGCAAGGCCGTGGTAGGATTCACCATTGCCCAGAGGATTAGGGGACCGGAAATTCCTGTAGCAACTGCGAATCCGGCGGCATGGAGCGGGGTTATCGCTCGCCTCACGAGGGGGCGGTTCCGTGTGCGGGCCATCTGCGCATCGAAAGGGATTTCTTGGAGCTGATTCAGAGTGTTCGCTGAGGCGGAACAGAGCGCTGTACCGGCTGCGGTGGCGAGAAGGGTGGGAACCGTCGCAGGCAGGGGTGATAGCGCAACTCCGGACATTGCGGTCAGCACCACGAGGATACTGAGACGCGATTTGGAGAGTTGCGCGTACAACTTCAAAAGTTGTGGTGCGGAAACGGTCGCAGCATTCCTATACGGAGAGGCTAGCGCAGCGGAGCGGGGGGAGAGAGTGTGAGAGAGAGACTTGTGGAAGAAACTGAGCCCTGCTCTTGAGGCGTTCGGGACCCATATCCGCTGCATTGGCTGGGAAGGAAATTGCCGTAGTGATCACGTGTTGGGAACCAAACATTCGCGTACACAACGCGTCCCTCTTCTACATACTACAAAATGCGGGTATAGAAATCACTGGTTCACAGGAATTTTATAGCACGACTAAAGTCACATTGCATATACTGTGCTGCCTTCTTCCGTATCCTGGTCAAAGGAATGGCGTCTACGATTGCACATGTGAGCTTCATTGACGAAGACGGATAGCATGATTTACCTGTCTCTGACGTCGAGAGATTCCGGATAAGAGTAGGCGAACGAGTGCATTTTACCCTTGCGAGCCTGATATCCATCGTCTAGGGTTGCAGACGACTGCGAATAAAACGAGTTGGTCCAGTCTGCTTCGAAGAATCGGGTCTGGATATTCTCTCGGGGCTTGTGCAGCTCTTCAGTAGCTTGTACATGTTGCGTTTCCAGCGGATTTGGAGGGAATACGTCAACAAATTCTGGAGGAGAGTTCCGCCTTTTGGTGCGCCGCGAGTAGAAGATGTAGGCGAGAGCACCCAATAATAGTGCGATTAGAAGGGCGACGCTAACCATGATTGCGGTGAATTGTGCCTCAGATAGTCTGCTACGACTGTTGGAAAGAATCCCGAAAACCGGATAGCATCCACATACCGTCCATGTCCTGAATTCCTGAAGAACAACGACTGAGCAACGTGTAGAAAACCAAAACCAAAAGCCCGTACGTGGTCCCTGCTAGTGGGGTGTTGGCGCCAATGATAGTTGTGACTGGCGGTGAAACGGCTGACACCGGCGGTGTAACGGTTGACACCAGTGAGACAGTCGACGTTGAGATCACTGGGACGGGCAAGGAAAATGGGGGAGCTGTGTTGTTCTGCACGTTCGACGTGAAGTTGAACTACGAGCTACGGATTAGAATACGAGGATCCAAATCTTGAGTCGGGCGGCCAACGCACATGATGCAGAAATGTCATTTTAGTGGCAGAAATTGTGAGGTTGTGCTGTCCTTGATTTCCCGGGGATACTGCAATCGCATTGTCAAGTCCTGGATTACCGTTTATGGTTTTGTTTGACGGAGTATCAGAGTCAAGTTGGGTTCTGTGAAGCGCACTGAGGCTAGGGTGCGGGCTCAGAGTCTTTAACCTACGTGTAAACGCACTGTTGTGGGCTCCTGACAAAACATTGTGCGGCTGCGACGAGATCCACCCCAGTCAGATTGAGAGTCGCTGAACAGTTATCCTGCAGGCAGGTAGCGTGTTGGCCGTGCCTTCCTCTGCATGAGCTTTCTTTTCTTTTTTTTGCACAGATAAACTTACTGTCCGGGGCCAATCCTCCATCCTGAGGACTGGAGCAAACGGTCGGTAAGATCAATTATGTGTGAAGGGGTGGGCATGCCAGGAGTGTGGGTACCTCGAGGGATGGCTCCCCGCTTGCTTATATGTGGAATATCACTCGACCTAAAGATGGACCGCTGCGATACATACTTGTCAGATCCAAGTCAGATGCCTCGATAGTTGCCTCAATGAGCTGATTCGGCAGCGCCTTTCATCACAGGTAAGGGAGATTAACAGCTGCTGTGGTTACGCAGAACATACGAGAAGCATGCGGGTCCCGACCGTGACTTCGTTGACCGAGTCGACATCCAAGTATCCAATTAGACCAACTGTCAAGGGAAAAAATCAGATCAACTTTCTACCTTTCATGGTAGCTTGGTTGGCTACACACTGTCAGGCACTGCTAACATGCAGCAGAAAAGCGGTGGGATAGTCTTCGTGCAGTCGGGCCCAAGGCCAGAATTTTTAGTGCCCGGTCAAAGACAAAATTTCAGCAAAAGCCAGGTAGAACGTGGGACGCTGGCACGCCATGCCCGTTTATTTCAGCAGAGAAAGCAGCTGGTAATTGGCTGACAATGGCTTGAAAGACGCGGCAGGACGAAAAAGGAAAGGATCAGCCCGATCAAAACTGGCCGGCGTGCTCCTTGCTCTTGACCACCACGACCGTTTGACTTTCTCTTTCACGACATGGAATCGCTCAACCTTAACGGCCTCGCGAACTCCCTTCCTGCTCATTCACTTAATGCCACCGCAGAGAAAGAGCTACTTGATAACTTCAAAGGTTTTCCCTCTTCTGCTGTGGCATGACACCTGTGCTGACTCTTTGTCTTTTTCCTACCTTTCTTCACCATAGCGGCCGCTCTGAGTATAACGACTCTTTATCGCTCTTCCAGACATGCTTCGAAGCGCGCGTACAATGCGGGATACGCCGCTGCGTGTCGAGATCTGATGGAAATGCTTCAGCTTGGCGTATCCGATTCTCATACGCTCGTTCCAGACCGCAATCAAGAGGCTGGGATGACCATAGGGAGGGTCATGGACTGGGTTGAAGCAAGGCTGGACGCACTGCGGTCCAGGGAGGAGGAAGAGGATGAGGAGGACGAACGAGAGCGGGGCAGTCATTCTTCGGCACCTAGTGCGCCTAACGCGAGTGGCTCGCACCGTCCCAGCGTCCCCGCAAACAAAGTGAGTCTTGCATCGGTTACTTTATCCTTGTATCCGAATCCTAACTGTTAACAATCTAGCCGTCACCGTCCCCACCACCACCATCCCGCGCGACCGCAGAATCCTCCTCTCCGCCCCGATCCTCGATTCCCCTCAAGCCCGCTCGTTCTCTCCCTCAGATAAAGCCCAACCCTTCCATTTTCCCCGCCCCGCCGGTTCCACCGACCGAGTTCCTTGTTCCCACTGGGGCCTCATTCCCCTTTCTCGAGAACGTGCCTCCGCCCGTAACGGGCTCCAAACGTCGCCACGCCGTAATGATGATGCCTCCACCGAACTCGTCTCCGCAGTCCACGCCATCGTCGTCTAGCTCGCCGCTTCCTACGCAGAGACGACGCACACGTAGCACGCGTGGCCTTTTCCCACACAACTACAGCCAGGTCACCGACGGCATGATGGACGTCGAAGAGGACGGCGGGCGGGAAAGGAAACGCGTCGCAAGGCGGTGACCATCTTCAACGGGCCTGGGTTGTCTCTAGTCCACCGTGACGTACCAATTACTTTTCACTCTTTTGAAGTAGTCGGCCATCTTCTTGTTGTTCGGTGCTCTCAGTAAGTACTGCCTATAGAACATACTTGCGTTTACTCAAATCAAACCGTTCTAGTCATGTGTTAACGCGTCTTGGAGAGTTTGATACATAGTTGCCATTGGGCGATTTAAGCAATAATTTTGTATCAGCGTTACATTCTAAAGTCTGTTCGTTACGTTTCTTTACACGCCTGATCTCGCTTCCTGGATAACCATCGCTTGTTTCAATCTCTCCACCAAAACCGAAGATTTTTTTGCTCCTTGGCACGTGTCACTCCTTCCTAATCGGGAGTCCGGCGTTGAGTGTTTGTCCCTGTTTCTGTTTCTTTGTTTCTGGCAGAGTCCAATCCGAGGTGCACGATGGAAGCGACCGTGGTTGTTTTCGACAAATGTCGGGATTATACAGCATGGCGTAGTTCTACATTAGATAACCCTCGGAATATGTTTACCCACCAATGATAAAGAAAGCACCCTAAAAGAAGGAAAGGACGGCCAGCAGCGAAACCGCGCCAGCTAATGATACGGAGGGAGCGAGGGACAGCGCGCCGCTGCCACTTCCGCTACCACTACCGCTGCTCCCACTGCCTTTGCCACCGGTAGACGAGACGCCTGTGTTGCCAGACGCCTCTGATCCGTTGAAGATCTTGACGAGCTCGAGGGGGGAGAGCTCTGGTGCCATATTGGCCATGAGAGCTGTCCGGACGGTGATGAGGTCGCTCGCCGCCTTGGTCGCGTCGGTTTGTGCCAGCATCTGGACGAAAGGGTTCCCTTTCGTGCTTCCGCCGGTGCCGAAATCGAATCTGCGGAAATGTGAGGGGAGAGTAAAGAAAGGAGTGTGGGAACTGACACAGTGTAGGCGTTGCGGAGGAAAGAGTCTCCGAAAAGTGCGTCACTGGCACCCTCGACAATCGTCCCCACATCCGTGAACGTGCCAATGCACATCGTGTAGTTGCGCCTTCCGTCAGGCGAGGTAACGACCTGCATATCGGTTACATCCAGGGGGTGGATGGGGAAATCCTTTCCACTAGAAGCAAGGTGAGAATCAAATGTGTTCGGAGAGGAGTGAATCGTACCCAAACGTTGCCACGACATTGACGGACGCGTTGCAGGGCACAACCCACACGTCGTAAGTCGTGCTGAACTTCGTCAGAGGAATGTTCGAATCCGGTGAGAGGACAGCGCCAGGGATTGAAGAGTAGATGGCCTTCGGTGTCGCAATCAGTTTTGTCTTCCTACTAATCAGAGAAGAATACGCACTGCGACTTGCTCAGCGGGCATCATGATGTTGGTGGTCCTGTTCCGGGGCACCAGTTAGAACGACCACCACGCGATAGAAAAGAGACCATACCCGGTATCCAAGTGGACGATGTTCTTCCCTGCAGGAGCTTCCGTCATCGTCGAAGGCCACTGGATTTTCTTGCCGCCAACCGACAAGGCGTCAAGGGTCACAGTCCACGCGCCCGAATTTAATGGGGTCTGGGGGACCTTCGGAGAATTCTGAACGGCCTGGTAGTCGGAATCGTATTCGGAGATCGTGAGGGATGCATCAGAGGTGCCTCCCGTGTCTCCGTCGCGACTGAGGGACATCCCAATGTAGTCTGCGCCGGTCGGGTTCTGAGCAAAGATGTTGGCCAACACAGATTGACCCCAGTTGGCGTTCGCCCCGTAAGCAGTCTGCACCGCATCATTGACACCCGATGAGCCAGGTGTGTTGAAGCCAAGACCCCACAGGCCGAAGATACCGCTGTCGAAGTCGGGCTTCTCAGCGTCCGCAGCCTACAAAACGAAGGTGAGGAGGTGGGATGGGCTGCAACAATTTAGATCGCACCTCCTGAACATTAAGGAAAGCTACGAGAAATCATTAATCGGAAAACCTCCTAAGATCGAATACCACACACCTTGGGCGGGTATGGTGTATTGGTCAAGCTTGAATTCGCCGACGCCAATGTCACCGGTAACGAAGTCGGACCCATCCCCATATCTCAATGTCGCATTGAGCGAAGTGTCGTTAAAAGAAGGAAGCCCTTCTGGCGGCATAACCCTGGGACGCGTTAAATTGGGTTGACTGTATACTCAGCTGCAAGAAACGCACCATAGGTCTGTGCTGCCCGTATCCAGGGCCACGTTGACCACTGATGAAAATAAGTACAAGGCGGTTGGGATAGTTGCCAAGTGTGCTTGCCTCGTCCGCTTATTGTGATATTTGCCGTGTACTGAGAAACCCGACCTCAATACGATGCACACCGTTAGAAAGAAAATAACTGACCCGTTCATTTTCCTTGTTAATGAGATTATTGTCGGCAGCAGCTTTCGGACTCCTCAAACGCGGCGGGGCGGCCCTTGACGGACGCGAAATGGAAAGTTTCACCGCGGAGGATTCATAAGGGAGAAGAAGCAAAGAAAGCAAAGAAAAAGCGGCGCTTCGCATCGTGAAAAACACCGAGGAAAAGGTGGGACAACGCTCTTGGAGGCATGCGTCTTTATAAGGAGCAGCCAACTTTGATCGGCAGCGCCAGCTGTCTTTTTCGATCACGACAATCACAATGCCAAGATAAAGATAAAGCGGTGTTTGCCGTAATTGCACAGAAAAAGGTCGAGGCATAAGATGATTCCAGGACGAGGCGTCGGTCGGGAGATGGCAGATGAGCGTCGGGTCACGATCGCCGCGACTTTCCCGAGCTGAAAGTCGAAGAAAAAGCGACTGTACCCAACCGATACAAATCAGGAGGATCCTAAGTTGATAGAGCCAAATGCCAATAAACCCAAGAGGGACCAAGAGCAAGCACAGTGATGCATGTCAATTGAACTTTGAATGCCACGTCAAGGCTGAGCGCAGGGGTCGCTAAGGGGTGTGTATCGGTGACACGCGGAACCGATGCCAGCCAAAATTCAGGAGGCAGCGATTTTCGCGCCATGGCTTGGCGGCTGTTTGAAAGAGCTGTAAAGGTGGGGATGGGTTGGAGCAGCCGACAATTGAACGCGCGCAGAAAAAAAAATCAAAAACGAGGGTATATCCATAAAATGCCTATAATAAACGATCCCAAAGCTGACGAGGAAAGGCGGAAGAGCACATTAAAGGGATTAGATATTTACCTCGACAGCACCTTGGTCCGGACATCGCGTACTCTAATCGATAAAACATTTCTCCCAGTCGCCCTCCCCATCATGCCGCGCGTAGGCTTGGCTCTTCAAGAACGCGTCGAACTTGCATAGCCCCTTCCACGGCCCTGATTTGTGAGCCCCGCAGAATTTGAGGGGCTGCACAACCTCGTTGACCTATAGCGAAGAATTAGTAAGGGGCACGCGTCCTCTCGAAAGGCTATTCACCATGATGCGGATGTAGGCATCGGACGCGTCGCGTCCCCGGACCGAGCGATCGCACACGAGCTTCTCGACGACCATGCGCGTACTGAAGGTCATCATCTTGCTGGCGCGGTACGAACGTTTTGCCTTCGGGTGCGTGGTGCTTAGCTTGGGGGTGGGGTAGAGCCCGAGGGTGTTGAATACAGCGATCAAGATACTATCGTGGGTAAAGTCGGCGTAGATCGTGCGGTTCAGAGGGAACGTCGCGGGGTCCGAGTTGAGGGTGGTATTCGTCGAGGTGTGGTCGACGACCGGGGAGGTCGTGAGGCGCGCGAGCAGCTCGTTGACATAACCCACACCCTGGACGCGCCCAAGGTGGCCGCCGGGTCTGGTCGCGGCAGTTAGCGAGTGAACAAGATAGAAGACGTTCCCCATACCCTCTAGAATAGTACTTGTCGAGGTCGCTGGAGTACTCGAACGCTTCGAATTCAGCTGCGGTGAACAGGGAGCAGAAAGGGCTGAAGGGCAGTGGGCTGTCCGAGCTGTAATCAGAGGGGACTGACGCCACGGTGTGGAATGCGCAGAGCATCATCAGACCATGGATGTCTTCGTTGATGAGATTCGCGCCAGGAGCCCAGCTGTTGAGGCGGGAAGTGATCGGCGGGGCAAAGGTGTTAATCCACTGCGCCATTTCCCTGCCAGAACCACCCGCATTTGGGCAGTTGTTGTCCTGAAGGGTATCGTTCGTCTGAGGTGGAGCGTTCAGCCAACTGAAATCGAGGATGGGGTTAAATAAGTACCGCTTCATTAATAATAAGCGCCAAAGGAGGGTTGTACACTCCGTCGCAAGCAGCGGCGAACCCTGTCCTATGGCATGAGTTTGGAGAAAATTAGAAGGACGTGCACACACCGGCAGTCCAATTTGTCGCAGTATCCACCACTCTGCTCATCCCCGAAGCGCGAACGAATGGAATGTCGTCTTCCTTGACAAGCGACGAGTAGCGCTGGAATGCAGTACTGCCCGACGCAAAAGATCTGCCAAAGTATTGAAGCTTATGTGGTTGCTCTATGAGAGATACTCATACTGCATAGCGCCGAGAGGGACAAGAAGGTTCTCCGCCAATGAATACACAAACGTATCCAGGAATTCCAGGCGAGAGTCGGTGTAGACTTCGACACTCTGCAGCTTCCTCACGCCTGAAAGGATGTCCTCGGTCTGGCTGAGGGAGGGGAGGCGAGCGCCATGACGGTGTAGCTGTGTGTCATACAAATTGAGCGCTGAAAGTTGTAGGTCCACTGATCTCACTGACAATGTTAACCTGGCACCGAGTCAGCAATTGGATCAACTGAGGGTATAGCGCACTCACCTGGGAGATTTCGCAACCCACCGGAGGCGGTGTGTACTCCTCAACCGCATGAAATGGGGAGTAGACACCCCAGGATTTCTGGATTTCCAAGGTGTCGTGTGCCGGAGAAAAAAATGGCCACTGTGGCACCAGAGTAAGGACAGAGGATAATGCTGCCCACAGGAGACGAGTCATTGTCAGTGGGATGAGCTCAGAGGGCTTCTGCAGTCGAGGAACAGAGAGGGAAACAAGAATGATATAGTCAAAGATACAACGGATAGTTGCATGAAACCGGACAAATGATGGATCCGACGTGGGCGCTCCGAGCAGCCAGCACTAGTGCAAAGTCTCCCGTACGGGGCAAGTACATATTGAACGCGCTCGTAAACCGGAGGGTTCAAAGTGTAGTCGCTGAGCCAAGGTGGTAGCCCAGAACACTCCCAGAACGAACCCTCACACTTGAGCGCTTGAGCAGCCAATCAGTGAATCACAAGAGTTTCAAGATTTCGCCATCACGTGTGTCATCACGTGCGTCCAAAACGCTTGATTCGCGCGTCATGGTTGTTCCTCTCTCCCTAACTGCAAGCCAAACTGAGCCATGGCGGAAGTACTGCGAGTCGCCAGTTCAGCGTAGGTGAGCCATTGTCCACCTCGTTCAGTGTCTCTTGGCATTAAATACAGACGACGCGCTGGAATCTATCCTTGCCGTTCAAGTTCCCCCGACCCAACAACTACCTCGTCGCTCCGGACGCGTAAAACGCGTCTATCTACGCGTCTATTGCACCACAGTGCAACGACGGACCGCCAGCATTGTTTCCAGCTCCGATCCGCTTCTACGATACTGTAATTCGCTGGTCCTCGATGCCTGATACATCTGGAAACGCATTCTGGCAGGATAGACATTCAGTCTCCACATAGACCGGGGATTTCTAGCACAGACACGCACAGACCGATAGACCACTGATAGACCGCTACAGACACGGTCACGTTGCGATAGACACGGCTAGAGATCGAAGTCTCGCTTAGTCGCGCGGACAGCATGCATCTTTTCAGAACAGCACGCGTCTTTTCCGACCATCACGTCTATTTCCATGATCCGGACATCGCACTGTCGCAATGTCCACAATTCAACCTCGCTTCAAGGGCGCTGAGAAACAGCTGAAAAATTTCTTAAGTCCGTTGCCGACCGGAGGGGAAATTGTATAAAAGGCGCGCGGTTCGCAAGATTTGCGCTACACTCTTTCTCCGTTCACCCATCTTGCTGTAAGTCTTCCTCCCCTTTGTCCCCTTAATTGAACTTGCACTCATCTCGGCCTACTATAGTTACACTGTTCTAGATTTCCTGCTAACCACTTGTTTCCATTATGTAGGACCTCGATGGCCTACGTCGACGTCGTTGCAGCCCTCCCAACGGTGATTGAAAATTTGTCTTGTTCAACCCCCGAGTCGGGCGTACCATCCGTAGTCTCCTTGATCACAGTAGCATAGTCCTGTCCCATAGTTGACTGCCAATAAAATTGCTGCCCTCCTATGTATCCTGCTTGACCCCGATTACAACTGCCTAACGACGACCACTGCAACGAAGACGAAATCACGGAAACGATCGTCGTTTGATGCTTTTACGCGATGCTGGCATCCGTCTATGGCTGTCTATCGGTCTATCCCACTATCGGTCTAAGCGGTCTATCGTGGTCTACCATAGAAACGGCTGTCTATGGATGTCTAAGATAGACAGGGGGCAGTCTATCCGTCTATTTCTTCTATTTGGTCTACCATAGACCACCATAGACATCCGGTATTTTCCAGATGTATGCACACTCAACTGAAGCAGGAGTCTCGAGACCAAGTTGAATCAACTCGAGACAAGATCTCGACCGCTGGATTTATCAGAGCAAAACTCTCTCCCCGGCAGCCTAGACACAACTGCGTGAACGAGACGCGCACATACGTATGTGCGACCGGGAAGCGGCTGTAAGTCGAAGTACAATTCAACGAAGGGATGGGCACGGATGATCTCTTTCAAGGGGAACGGCCCTGCCGCCTCACCGTCAAACCCTATCCTGGTACCCCGGAGGTCTTGAGCCACGGCCACGAGATCGGCGACGCTGCTCAGTACATGCTGGGTTCTGAATGTCAAGACCAAGTCGAGACCGGCAAAGAGATTCCAAAAAAAAAAAAGTTGGCTCGCCGCGGAGCCAAAGAAATTTGTATGTAGGCTTCTATTCCTTGGTTATTTCGCCTCTACTAATTCACCCGGGATCTGCGAGAGGAACTTTGGCATTTGTTGTGGCTTGTTTGTGTCGGAAGCCGTGAACAATGGAACCAAATATGCATCAACTCACCTTGTCGTCCTCCGCTCCTCCGCATTGCAATGGCTCGACGCCGTCCGCCCTCAAACCCTAACGGTTTTAACAATATGCACAACGATTCTCCAAAACTCCCAAAGGCTCAACGGCATCGCCCACAGCAATCTGTGGAACAACCAAATCTCGGCATGTCGCCAGAAGCCCGATATAACCACAATCTCAAGGTCCTTCGCCGAAGGGACCCCTCTATTATTTCAATTTTCGACCAGTTCAGTCATGTATGCGTGTACCACCATGACGGGCAGACATGGGAGAAGAACGGCTTCGAGGGAAGCATGTTCTTGTACGAAAGGTGAGTTTCGTCGCGTTCGTGCCACTCCGAGTCGTCTAATGTCTACAAGTGATTCGTATCCTCCGTACGGTTTCTACATTTTAAACCGCATGGGCAAGGACGACTACATCCAACGCCTGTATCCAGAAGATGTCTCTGGACCCCACGGCACCTATCTTATGCTCCGATCTTACCCAGACTTTACGTCCCGCCGCATGTCCCAAGTCCTCAGCTTGCACAACGAAATACCAGGAAAGCTCTCCGACGCGTGGTCCATCCCTGACCTTGACAAACTCCTCGTCGCCGACAAGGGCCGCTCTCACACCGTTGGTCTATGGATGTATCCGACCGACGCGCGAGAGCCCATGATCGACGTTATGTTGCGGCTGCACTCGTATGTGAAGAAAAACGTCCCGTACCCAGAGCAGTTCCGGTACGGTCCCAACCGGCCGCCGCCCCCAAACCCCCATCTCCGCACCACCTCTCCGTCCCCTCCCCCGGATCCAAGTGAGCTTATTCAAGACACCATGTTTTATTTTCGCTGACTTTGGGCAGACGCCGCAGCATCCGGCAACGACGTCCTCGATCGCACCTTCCCGAGCGGAAGCGCCTCCGAATTGGACAAGCTCTTCGCGAAAATGCGGACCGATCCCTCGCCCGCGCCGCCCCCAGCCTTCCCGTCCCCGATCCCCGCTCGGTCGGTGACCGTTGCCTCGCTGTTCGCGACTGTAACCGCCGCAGAAGAGCCCGCCCCCCGCAGCGGCATTCCGTTGCTCGATTCCATATTCGCCTCGGCACAGGCAGCTCCCGCGGAGCCTCTACCGATACACTCACCAACGCCGACCACATCCGTTCTCCCGCCGCAGATCCTCAACCACGAGGTCATAACCACGCTTTTGGGTCTGCCGCCGTCGCGGTCCGCATCGGTGTCCAGCGACGCACTGTCGCATACCAGCTCGCAAGAGGGAGACAACGAGTACGAAGGCAACAGGAATACGGGGTCGGATAGCCTTTCCGAGTCGAGCACTGTGCTCGATCTGGACGCGGAGCTCGATGAGGAGCTGCAGGCCGCGGGAGCGAGTGCCGGTCGACCCCTCCTGAGCGTCCCTGCGCCTCGCTTGGACGCCCGTAGTCTCACGGTAAATGGGGCAGGCGGGGCTAGGGTGAATGGCAAGGGACGCGTGCATGGCGATATGACGCCGCGCGCGCTGCCCACGGCATTGGGCTCCAATGACCACAGGTCCGCGACGGCCCCGCCAGTCCCACCGCCGATGAGCGAGTTTTCGGGCTCCACGTCGACGATCCGGCCGCAGTCGCACCAAGCGCAACCCCGGCATTCGTCGGTACCGTTCGTAACCAATTCGGAGCTGTGGCCCGGCGCGCGGGCACCGGTGGATGACACGGCGGATGCGGATCCTCTCGACGACGGGGAGATTGTGGAGCTCGATTTCGAGGACACCAGCGCGCTAAGTGATCCCGACGCGTTTCGTGCAGTGCAGCAGAGGCGCGCACGGCGGAATAATGCTGTGGATTCGTCTGACGGACCCGAGTCCGGCAGCGCAGCTGGTGGGCGGGAACGGCGGGACCGCGGGAAGGGCCGGAAGAAAGGCAAAAGGGAACGCGCGGCCGAGCGCGCTGCGGAGATTGAGCATCAGCGGTCTCTTGAGGCGACGCGGTTGTTCCAGATGCTTGATTCGTCCAACCGGATGGGTTTGGCAAGGGAATCTTCCTCGTCGTCGAGGTCCGCTTCGGCCAGCCCGCCCGCGGAGCATCCGCCTCCGGGCCTGGCGCCGCCACCGTTTGCGGAGATGGAGTCGCCGACGACTGCGCGGCCGTCGAGGATGCAGGCGGGCATCAATGGCAGTGGGCCGTCGAGGATGAACGGCCCCGTAAATGGCCTGGACCGTACGCGGGCACAGGCTTCTGTAATCGACATCGTAACTGGGCAGGCGGCAAGCCTTCCACCGATGGAGAGGAACGAGTTCGTGAGGGAATTACTGACCCTCATCCATGTGAGTAGCGCATCCTCGATTTTCGCCCAACAGAAACTGACTTGTTCGTTTTTTTAGACCGACAAGGCGTTCGTGGACGCTCTCTGGCAGGATTACATGACTCGGACGGACTAACTGTTTTTTTATTCCGAGGGAACATCATTCACGACACAATTCTACGACCTCCACGTTCTTTGTTTCAACGCATCTCAGGATCAGTCTAGTGTATCAACCACCGTTCTGCGAATCACTATTACTTACTCACATGTAGCACTTGCGATACTCCCCACACTCTCTATACTACCATTCTTTCCCTGTAAACCGTACTTGAACGCATCGAAATTTGAAGTGTGCTTTTGTCTGTTTGGCTGTGGCTTCACTGATTCCTCCAAGTCGCGTCTACCAACTTGAAGTGGGTGGGTTTCCCCTTGGTTCCCTGCCGGTCGAGCTCCTTCTCATTCCTACAGGCCTATCCTCGACTGAATGTCCTACCCATGGCTGGCTCAGACGGTTTATAACAAGGCTGCTGTCAGCGAAGGACTGAGAATCGTTCGCAAGGTCATCGCACGCGACGCAGCCAAAACCGGTCTCACCACCAAAGTTCTCTACAAACTCGCTCTCAGAGAGCCTCCCCTCCCCTCCTTTGGCTCGAAAATTCCCGTTGGGCAGGAAGATTTTGTCCCGGAAGTCAAATACGGGAGAAGAACTGGACGAAAACGCATCCCCCCGCCGGAACCTTCACATCCCCGCCATCCAGTTCGCTCTATATCGTGCGCTACACCATTTCATTTGTGCCATGCGCCGTCACTCATCGCAGACTAGGTTTTTGAAACAACATATACTCCCGATTATCCAGGGCGAGCGAACGGTGCGCCATGTCCGCGAGAAGCGCGTGGTAGCCCACTTGCAAGCGGACATGAAGCCACGTGCCGGACGGGGCGCGAACCAGGCTGGAGCGGCTATGGAGGCGACAGTCTGGAAGTGGCAGGCAAGTAAGCCTCCGCCGACCCTCGTGAAACCGGCCCCGGCCCCTCGACCAGTTGTCTACGACTGCTCGCACATGAAAAGGAGCAAACGCAAGGCGCACAAGGAGCGCTTGGAGCTGGCCGCGAAACGCGAGGTATTGCAGGCTCGACGCGAGGCGCTAAAGAAGGAGGCCCGCCGCAAGGCGGAGGCGCCGATTCTGGCGGCGAAGCGTTTGGAGAGCAAGGCGCGTCACGAAGCGGCGGAGAAAGCCGGCTTGGCGGAGAAGGAGCGGAGGAGGAAACGATGGGAGGAGCAAAATCCACTGCTGGCCAGACAGTTGGCAAAGCAGCAGCGGGCGGAGGCGGAGCAGAAGGCGAAGCCGTTAGAACAGTTGAAGACGCGTCATACTGCGTAACTCCAATCCATCTGAATCCCTATCTCTCCGTGACCTTAGGCTTCGGTAAAATTGCGCAGGAGCGTCTAAATCTATCTCAAGCTCATCCAGTGCCTGAACCCAAGATGCAAAGGTCTGAGGAGCAAGAATCGTTCGAATTCATTTCTATCATAGGGGACATCTTTCGTCGTTCGTAATGGAATCGTGGAAAAAACGGGAAATTTTCATCAATCTTCAACTTTGGATGCGTGGAGGGTGCTTTAGATTATACAGCCTCGGATTCGACCACCGGTTTGGAAGTCCTGCATTTGTATCTCAGCAACTCCACTCGGCCAAAGACGAGCTGACGTACATTTTATGAAGGATACTGTCGTCTTGCTTGTAGAGGAAGATGTCGTACATAGCCATCGCAAGCTGAGCACCGACACAGGGTGCAACCCACCCGGTCCATAGCCAATATTGGCTTCGGAAGCTGAAGGTGCCCGGGTACCCAACCGCGGCCGACAGAAGCCTGGGGCCGAAGTCGCGGGCGGGGTTCAGAGCGAAACCTAACTCCACCAGAATTAAATTAAGGGCGTGGAGGAGGAGCGAATACGTGCCCGTCTGCATCCCGAGGGAAGAACTGATGCCGAGGATGACGATGAAGATGACAAGGGGGAAGAGGCCTGGAGGCGGGGCGGTATTCTTCTTGTCTGTCATCGCGACGATTGCGAGCACCAAGACGGCCGTTCCGAGTACTTCGGAGAAAAACGCGGACACGTTGGTCAAGTAGTCGATCTGCGGTGGATGAGCGCGGGGATGAAGATCGCCGACTAGGGATTTACAGCATATGCACCGAAGACGCCAGCGGTTTTCATGGTGCGGATGCCGGCGCCTCCTTCGAAGATATCAATGGCGTGAAAGTAGTTCGCGTAGACGAGCGCCGCGCCGATGAAACCCCCGAGTGTCTGTGCAAAGATAAAAACCTAACGGCAATCTATGGGTCCCCCGATAGAGAAGTTTTGGCCGTGCCTTACCGGAACTTTCTTCCACGGGAAGCCCCGCCAGGTCGCCATAGCCAGAGTCACCTAGGTATGAAAGGCGGAGTCAGATCTTGCCCCACTGCGCAGAGATTACGTTCAGAAGCTACGCACGGCAGGGTTAATGTGAGCAGGGGATATGCCGCTGGAGACCCAAACGCCCAAGCAGAGGCCGACCTATGAGCGGCGGTTAGCACGAGGGTGTGAGTCGCCCAGTCAAGCACTTACGGCCCACCCAAAACTGACAGCAAGGTAATCCTGATCGACGCGTTAGATACAGTGCACTCCGATTTTACATTCAATACGCACGCCTTTGGGGGAAGAAGAGACACCGGACGCGGACGAGAGAAGGACCTGGCAGTTCACGCCAGCACCGAAAATGATGAGGATCGCAACACCCAGGAACTCGGCAAAGGGCTCGCGTAGCATCTCACTGGGCATTTCTGTCAGCAAACTGTGGCTAGTCCGTGGAAGAGAGCGCACCGGTAACGCCACAACACACCCTGAGGTGCGGTAGGACGTTGCTGCAAGGGAGTAGTGGAAAAATGGGAGGCTTGAGACATCGATGTACACTGTTGCTGAGTACCGAGTACACGTCCAGTACTTATACAAGCCCCAAGGGACAGCTCCAGCGGAGTAGTCAGCCTTCGGAGACATCGATGGAGCGAGAAACCTGGCGCGAAGCGTTCGACACGAGCTTGGCAGAAAGTATGAGCGAAAGAGGCGGAGCACGGAGCTCTCAAGATTCAGGGAGAGGCCTCTTGTCTGGCTGGCCATCGATATTAGCCTCAACGGTACATGATGAATTATGGCGATTCTGCGCCCTGCCAGTATTGCTTTGGACTGAATCAGAGGAAACCCCAGTAAGGACAGCCGCCGGATATCTGGATTCCGGATTCCTGCGTCAAGAATTAAAAGCAGCAAGAATGCGAATTGGAAAAGAGGGCATTACATAAACCACCTGGTTTCATGTTTTTTTTTGGCAGCGATTGCCCCCTTTGCTTCATCCACCAAGGCTCAGCGAGGGCACAGTGAGGAAGAAAGTGCATATTGTCAAAACCAACCCGATGTAGCAGGAGTCGGATGCTGGCATCAACGAGCGCTGTGGTCGGAATCATGATAAATCCGACAGCGAGTGCTCAGTATCGGAAAGGACGAGTTGAAAAATGACAGCATGCGCCGAATGGACAACAAGTGCGCGCCGCATACGGTCTGCCGCAGCTCCGGAAAGCGCGAACTCTGACCAGACTAGGTGGGAAGATGCGCCAAAGGGACATAGATGGAGGTTATCCGTCGAATGTGCGGCTCCAACAATGGCCGGCTGACTTGTTGGTGTGGAAGATACTTTGCGAGGTTTGACAGGGAACGCAAGAGGAGAGTACGGAAGCTGAGTAGAGCCGAGGTTTTGATGCAAAAGAGCGGCGGGTATGCGCGTTTCGCGCATCGGACCGATGTCGTGAGCTTGAGGGAAGGAAGGCAAACCAGCAATGTGGGTGGGCGGGTCCACATTTGAGGGAATAGACCGTGACGAGCGGGAAAAAAAGTTGAAGATGTGCTACTGACGCTGGGAGGTCATGACGGCGGGGCCACATCCTCCTCTTTCATTGGCTGGAAGTCGGGGATGATACCGACGAGGGACGCCGTATCCTCACTACCGAAAAAGGGCCAGGCAGGATAGGCAGGTAGGGAACATCCCCCCTCCCGTTAGGACTCGCGCTCGGCACGCTCCATGAGGGACTGGCACATTTGTGGCACATAGAGTAACGTCCGGGTCTGGAGTGTTCTAAACCTTGAATAAGTACGAATGGGAAAGGGCTGCTACAGCGCGGGCTGTGTGTTCGATTCGACAGAATTGCTTGGCGGCATGGAACAACAAGTAGCGATCATTGTGATGTGTCAGCCATTGGCCGCGGAGTTTTGCGGTTGTTTTGCGGCGTCTCCGAGTTCAGGCCTACTCAGGCTCTGTGTGAAAAAAAAAATGAGAGAAAAGCGCGACCAATTTCCTTTGTTTTCAAAAGCAACATAGCTGATTCGATGATTTTTGTAAGCGTTTTTTTAACGGAAATGAGGCTTGATTCCAAGTTTCCAACTTGGGCAACCGCCGAAATCGAACCAAAATCGAACCAGGTATGCTTTGCTTCTCACCGTTGGAGCTAAGATGCGTCGACCCCAGTTCAACATCCTCTGCAACGAAAGTGGACACAATATACACTCCGGGGATGATGCTTGAACGATAGTATCTGAATCGGTGGACCAAGTACGACGGGACTAATTAGATATGTATCGGCTGGCTTGCATAGTATCCCACTTGGTGAACCATTCGACCACACTTCGCGCAAGTTGTTCGTCGATCTGCCCCCCTTGCGCTCTTTCCCGCCATCTGTCCAAGGCGTCGACAGAGCCGCCACCTTGCTTGATAACTGTCTTGATACTGGCGCAGATATCCCGATGAGGAATTTCCGGATCCCTCCAGGCCGCAACCTGACAATCGCGCCCACAATACGACACCAGCTGGCATCCACTGCACCGGCGGAAACGGCTATCCGGCGACGAGTCGGGCTCGAGCATCTGAATCGAGTGGTTGCAGCCCAAAGAAAAGCAAACGTTGCGTTCCTTGCTAGATTTCAGGATCGTGCCTGCAGGGATAGCACACGATGCTTGAGGGAAAGCGCCCCATTCTTTTCCTAGCCGGATGACGGCGGCGAGGACATCGGCCCGCATGTGCTGAGCAGTGGGCGGTATCTGAAATGCGAGGTGGCCAACGGCATACATCGTGGCTGCTGCGTTGATGAATATCGGGACGGAAATGGGAACGAGTTCGGTTTCGACATATTCAGAAAAGAAGGCGGGCGTGTGGAGGTGCCCAAGCGCCTTGGAGAAAAGATCGAACAATGCGCGTTCGTGTCCACCACACAACCGCATGATCTCGGCCGGTTGTATGTTCGACTCTCCAAAGATGCCTTTCCAGAACTTTTCTATGTGCCACATGCGCCGATGGAAGGCGTCGCCGATTTCGATAACCTGGGCGTCTGTGAGGGTTTCATCTCGGGCGCGGAGGGTGGTAGTATCGCATATAGCATGGCCAATCTTGGCGATATCGGCGGCCAAGTTGGGCGAAGCGGCGATGGTAGGAACGACGAGGTTCCTCGTCACATGCCCGATGACCCCCAAAAGGGAGATGGCGAAAGGCTCAGGATCGCGATAAAAATGAATCCACTGATGCAGGGATTTGACGGTTATCTCGGGACCCAAGGGAATGCAGTCCTTGGGAGCAAAGGGCCAGACTTGGGTTCGCCTTTTTGCAACGGTGGTCGGGGACAGGTCGTGCAAGTATGGGGTGAGGTTCTTCAAAACATGCCAAAAGAAGCAGTGAAAGGGGGACGTTGCCACTGCTGGTTCGTCTGCCTGCCACATGGCATTCCACGAAGCTAACACGGATACTGCATGTCTGCGAACGAATTCCGCCCCGACCCAGTCGCTTGGACAAGAACAACGCGTGCGACTGACTACCAGGCCAGCCAGTTCTTGGTCGCTCCTGGGGGATGTTATGAACTTGATGATCGTTGGCCAGATGGTGGTGCACGTTTTCCCAAACATGAAATTGGGTTCCACATGTGGTCCAAAGAACGCTTCTGGATGTATGAGCATATGAAGTCCACCCGCTAAGCAATTCCAGCAAGACTTGGGATTGGCTGGATTCTCGAGAGCGCCAATGATGAAAGCTACCAGGCTTTCTGGCTGGAAAGGAGAACGGAAGCCGATGGAAGCCATGGAGTTCCCTGGGCGTGCGATGGAGTCTCCAAAAGTTAAATCGCGATGGCAGGTCGCTTGCTCTTGCTTTTGTCTTGCTTGCACTTCTTTGACAATGTATCCGCTTCCGCGGTCGGCGATCGTCGGCAAAAAAATCAACCTTCAACCGTTCGACATGGCAGTCATTGGGAGAATTAGCAGGGTTGCGGCACACGAAAGATATACGGATCGAAGCCGTGGTGAACGTCCGGGAAGGTGCATTCCGGCAAAAAAAAGACATCGAAAAGTTCAAGCTTAAGAAGGGCCACATTGGTCACCCCATGATGGCAGACCTCAGCAAGAAATACCATGGCCAGAGCTCTGGGGATTATTCAAGACGACAACGAGAATCCAGTTCTGTTAGCGTAAGTGGAAATAATGCAAGGCAACGTGAACCAAGTCTGGTCTGCGGGCCGCTAGGCAGACGCTCCGACAATATGTGGCTTCGTAGCTCGGCTGGTCAAAGCTCGAAGCCCAAATGGCAGTACTATAAATTCAACCGTGAGTCTCTTAGAGAACTATGGTACAACGTCCATCTGCAACGAAGAATCGATACTCGAGCTTTGTCCGATACGCTGCTGCACAAGTCTAGCGGAACGGAATATCAGTCAAGGTCGAGACAGATATGATTCAACTGACCGGTGGAAGACATCCAACGGTCCATCCGTCGCCGCATTAGCATCCGTCATACCGTCTGCATCTGGTATCCGGTCCTCTTCGTACTTTACAATGGGAATCCAACTACTCAACGGACTCGTACCAGCTTCGTAACTGGCCTCTGAAATATACAGCAACAGCCCATCAGCGCATACTTCAGCGGTTTTGGTTGTGAGCAGGCCGCCGGCGCTCTGCAGCTGGTCGACTACCATGGTCGACTCTGCGGGCATCGTGTCGACAGAGACGGGGACATCTACACCGACGAACCGTGACGCCCGAGCGAGGGGGACGATGTGGGAAGTAAGAGCCACGAAAGAGGTGTCCGTATGATATGGAACTGGCAGGAATTTCGTGGGATAGGGAAAGCGATACGTGCTCAGAGGAGCGTTGGAGTGAGCGGGATCAAACGGCTGGTTGTAATGTGCGCTTGAAGGCAGCGGGGAAGGGGTAAGCTCTCCTAATCGAGTATCCCTCCACCAGAATCTGATCACGGCCGACGGTTTATCAGTAATTGTCGTGATCACCATATAATTTTAACTCACCGAAAGGGTGTTTCACAGTCCCCGATGTCCTGGCCCTTCCATTTCACCACGTCGAGAATATGGAGGATACCGTTGTCTCGCCAGTTGTCATCCAAAATGCAGTCCCTAGCGACAGAAAATCTGAGCTTGTAACGATGAATTGATGGGAGGTTTCCTACATACAAAATTGTCAATGGTGGGAGTACAGACGGAAAACGCGGCATGAGAAGTTTTCCCAGTTTTCGGCTACGCAGGGAGGTGTTCGGAACTAAGCAATGATGGAGTTGAGTGCATGGGAGAATAGTAAAAATGAAAGCCAACCGAGACCGGGGACACCCAACGACTGATCAGTAACGGCAAGACACCGTTTTCCAACCGGAACCGGCGCAACTAGGTGCGGCGCAAATGCGTCAGGGACAAGCGCATAACTGAATAGGAAAGATACAAACCTGCGACCCAGCCCGTCTCGAGGTCCTCTGGCAGCCCATCCGCACTCGCGCCCCACGAATTGTCCTCGCTCATCTCCAAGAGCTCCGCGTACATACACTGGTCCGCAAATTTCTTATTCGGAGCATTGTCTTTCTTTGATTTTGGCTTCCTCCTCTTCTTCTTCCGGGGCTCGGGATTCGAGACGGAGGCTTCCATACGGGTGTCGGGGGCGACGGCTTCAACGTCCGCGATAGAGGAAGGAAGCAGCGGAGCGTACGCCGCAATGCCCATCCTTACAACACCCGGATCCTCCGTGTCCTCTTCGTCATCCGACTGCCCGAGATTAAGCCCCGCAAATAGGTCGAGCTGCCGCGCCGAGTCCACGCGTTGCGCGCGTCGCTGAGGAAGAGCTTGAGTCGCGGCGTTCTCGGCCAGAGAAACAGTGGGAACACACGCGTTTCTGTTCGTCCAGAGCCTGACGGGTGGGTTTGTGAGTTCATATCGTAGCGCGTAATGCGAGTGGGAACCTTTCGTCGCCGCAACTCCTGCGATTCCAACACGCTCGTCTTGGCAGTGGGAGCGGCTTTATACATTGCTTTGCGGTTCTTGGACATCGTGAAGACACGGCACGAGCTGAGCGCTGAGTGCCCGCAAAGAAGGAAGCAAACAGCAAACGCAAACAACGCCTGCGTCCTAAAAAGGCAATGCAATTCTCCACGCCAATGTTTTGCATACCAGGGTCCAGTGAATAACGCGTCTTACCAATGCCCATCTTCCCCGATTTCCCGTCCAACCCGACCCAGGTCTGCATCTGCCATCATGATCTTCGATTCCCTATCTCTGACTCCTTGGACCTTCCCAGCTCGCGCAGATAGTCGCCGATATCCACGACCAAAAGGACCTGCCACTCAAATACGACTCTGATAACCGCCGGAAGCGCCCCGACCTCCGCCACGGATGGATCATTGGCGACGCCCAACGCAAGACCATTGTCGAGTGGATACTCACCAACGCGCCTGCCTCCGTGTGTCGCTATGCGCCTACCTGGAAACCAAGTCCGCGCAATTCCGCACAACCTAATGATCCCGACGTGCGCATGACTGCTTTGCTCTCCGGCCACCTCTTCGCGTGGCATCACGGCGTCGAGGGAGGCGTCACTCTGGCACATACTCTGGATGAAAATGGCAACCCAGCGAAGGTCACCATCTTCTTTTTCGAAACCAACGAGATCGTGCCCGAAGACCGATGCACGCCGGAAGAGTGGGGGTTGCTCGCTAGGGCACTACAGATTACAGGCCAGCCCACATGGTATCTACACTTGATTTGTTGACGTCTAGTGAGTGTTCAGTGCTCATTTGCAGTCCGCATGCTACCCACTGTCAGGTAAGATATGCTGCTGTATTTTGGTTCCAAATCCCAAGTTCACTGTTTACCTTCAGGTGTTGTTCCGAGACGTCGCCGAAGTCTGCCTTCCGTAGCAGAGATGATACGCGAAAGAGCGGCATAACCGCCAGATTCGATACAAAGCTAGTTCCAGCTCCAAGATACACGTTACACAAGGGATAATTACACGAATATGCAAACGTTCCTTTCACCACATCCCAATCTTCTCTTCAGCATCAGCGCGAACACTGACGTGGACTAGCACTGCCGCGAGAACCCGCTCTGCCCCTCCCCGCCCTCTTCCCCTCCACCCCCGAAGTTGTCCTTCTCCGGCCGCCCATGCTCCTTATCCGGCTGGTGCCGTCCCTTCGTAAGCATCACCGTCGCATTCGAGTCTGCATGAGAAAAAAGGCATTCAGTCAGCGAGATGATGGAAGGAGGAAGGGAGAAAGAGGGGGCAGGCCTGCGTTCGGTGTAGAGGAAGTGGAAGAACCGGAAGAAGAAGAGGACGAAGATAAGAATGTAAAAGAAGAGGGGACGCGGAAAGAGGTGAGGAGGAGGAAGGCGGTGAGCATGTGGAAGAGGAAGGCGAAGGGCAGGAGTAACGTCTGCAGAAGGCGCGCCGAAAACGACCGCTGCGCGTGGATCCCCAGCGCGGTTACGGGGAGGGACGGCGCTCCTGTGGGGAGAGGAAAAGGAGGAGTCGAGGGAGGTAAAGGAGTGGGAGAAGACGAGGACGACACCGAAGTCGTTCGCGAATGGGAGGAGTACGTAGAGTGGGGAGCGGACGGGAACGTAAACGCGGTGGGGAAGACCACGCCGTGCCGCGAATACGAGTCGTGCGCCGGAACGGGTGGAAATGCAGAAGAGTGGGGCAAAGCACCGAGAACGTCACGCATGGGCGACGCAGGCTCGACAAACGCAGACCGCGACCACGCAGACGTACCCATGAGACTCTCCGCCACTTCCAGAATATCCACGATCAGCCGCTCGATCAGGTCCTCGCTCAACGTCTCGCGCACTGTGCACAAACACGCCGTTAGTTCTCACGTTAAACAAGTGAAAACGTGGAAGGGACGCACCGACAACGCGCAAAATCTGCGTGTCCGCCTCGCCCTCGGGCGCATTATAGTTCGGCACGATCCACCCCTTGGTGCGCAGCATCGACTGGATCCACGCCTGCTGCACGTGCGGGTACTCCGCCGCGAACTTGTCGCTCAGGCGGAACGACACGACGGGCAGTCCGCGCTCGTACAGCTCCGGCTCGTCCGTGTCCACGTCGTCGTTGGAGAGCTCCTGCTGCCCGCGCGCGGAGGGCTTGTGGATGTTGCTGAGAACCTTGAAATACGAGGCCTCGAGCGCGCGCGAGAGCATGCGCGCGTTGCGCAGGTCCTTGATCGCGATGCGGCGGTAGCCGTCGAAGCCTAAGGTGCCAGTAAGAATACGAAACCTAGAAGATTGAGGGATACCGACCGAGGTTGAGGAAGTTGTACATCTGCACGATGATAGGAGCGGCAGGCTTTGAGAAATTGCTGTGAAGACATGGTTAGTCGCTACACGGAGGGAGAGCGAATATGCCATACAGCGTGAAGGAGTATTCGACGCTCCCGAGGTAATCTACCGACGCACGATTAACGAAGGGCGATGAAATTCTTCAGGGAAGGAACTCACGCAGCTCGAAAACGAGGTCCTTGTGCAGCATGGACTCGTCCTTCCACAGAACCCACCCCAGCCCGGCGTAAACGAGACCTAGAATAACGTTGAGCCCGAGAAGATCGTACTACGACAAGCAGGGCGGACCGAATTTGTGCCCCGAGGTGTTGATCGAGTGCACGCGGGCGACGTCAAAAGCCCACTTGTAGTCCGGGTACGCAAACGGCGCGACAAACGCGCCAGAGGCACCGTCGACGTGGATGGGGATGTCGAGCCCTGTGCGTTTGTGCAGGTCGTCGACTGTTGGGGGGGTCAATATTAACAATCCTGTAGAGAGGATGAGAGCGTACGGAGGTCAGACATGAGTTGGACATCCTATAGCATTGTTAGAAACACACTGCGGTCTTGAGCTGAGCGACTGACCTCAAAGTGACCTGTGTAGGTGCTTCCTAGGATGACAATCACACCGATAGTATTCTCGTCGATGAACGGGATCGCATCATGAGGGTTCATAACATAGTTCGTCGACTCGTTCACGGGCACCAAACGCGCCTCGACGTCCCAGTACCTGGTTTTTCGTTAAGCAAAGGTGGGGGGAAACACGCATGTACCACACACCTCGCGAATTTTTCCAGCGCGACTTGGGCGTTCGACCCGAACACGATGTTAGGGTGGTAGTGGTCTTTGCCTGCCGCCTTGCGCGCTTCCTGCCAGCGCTTTTTCATGGCAAGCCCACCAAGCATGATCGCCTCGGACGATCCTGCAGTGGACGTGCCAATGGCCTTGGTTTCCTTGGGCGCCTTCCACAAGTCGGCCACTATGCCTGGATCAGACTCAGAGTAGGATTGACAGAAATTCGCGTACGCATGGAGATGCAGCGGTTGTGGATGATGGTGGCCGCGGGGTACTCGTCGAGATCGACTTGGTTCTGGTCGCATGAACGGTCAGATGAAGCGATCGCGGATGGAGTTGTCTCCCGACCTTGTTGATATTTTCCATGATCAACTTGTTGGCCTCCTCGGGCATCCAAGTGTGGACGAATCTGCAGCCAAGTCAGCTCGCAAATCGAGAGCGGCGCGCATGATGTACTGACGAGGCGAGATTCAGCAGTGGGTTTCCATCGAGCGCGGTCTCGTCATGGAGCAGCTAGTGGGGCAAGTTAGGGATGGCAAGCGGCGTAGGAGTGATACAAACCTGGTACGCGGCCTGGGAGGGGATGCCAACCTTAGGCATGGTGTACTTGGGTGCGCGGGCGGCATCCTCGTCGCGGGACCAAGACTGGTGCAGGGTCTGGCGGCCCTCTTGACCGATGTGCTTGCGATGGGGGTGGTCCTTGGACTTTTCGATGACATCGTCTGCGTTGACTGCGACAAAGGCCTGTCAAGGGGGTAATTATGGATCCGCTGGACCAGGGCTTACTGTGGCGTGAAAGAGACATTGTTGGTTGTGGGCGGTCGAGTTGGTTCCGGCTACTAGTAAGGGGTATGGTATAAATACCAGCTATATTGGTGCGTCATTGATGCATGATGAGCAGGCGTGGTTCTCATCAAGTCCAGCCAAAGTAGCCAGGGGAACGGCGGAGAACGTGCTGGTATTTTCGGCATGCAGCCAAAACGTGCTGCGATCCTGCCAAAACACGGCGAAACGAGGTGAACGAGAGAACGGAAAAACATCACATGACAAATCCAGATCCTCTTGCCGCATTCGGCAGCCGGTCAAAGCGCTTCGTCGCGGTCCCAATCTTACCATGCAGACCGTGTTCAACTTTTGAGGCGACTTGAGAATAATAGCGATAAGTAGTCGGAACATTGAAAGGCTATTCCGGTGCATATTAAAAGACCTGCAAGAAGTCTGAAGATCCGCGTCAGGACCGCGTGCATCTTTTTCCGATTGCATCCTTAGCAGCCCGTTGAGGAGCGGTGGACGTCCAGGGAGTAAACAGACGGAACACTTGGGGCTGCCATGGGGCGAAAGCTTGAGGTTAGGGTGCTCATCGGATTGAGATTTCGTATTTTGTTAATTAGGATTGGTGTACTATAGAATGTGGCGATATAATTCAGTAAACATCCTCTTTTACAGACCGCAAACCTCGCGGAACAGAAGCTCGTGCGGCGCCACCGCGTCGTCTTCGGGCTTGGTGCGTCCGAGACGGTACTGCTCTGTCAGTACACACAACTTGTAACTTCGGACAAACTCAAAATTAACACGCGGACTAAAAGGAGCACTGAACACTCACTAGTCGTCAACAAATCAACTGCAGATACCATGTTGGCTGGCCTGAAATTTTCAGCGCCCTGGCGAGCACCCCCCACTCTTCCGGCGTGCATCGGTCGTCTGGCACGATTTCGTTCGTCTCGAAAAAGAATATCATGGTCTTCCTTTCGTTGCCGTGTTCATCCAGGGTATAGACGTAGGTGACACCTCCCTCAACGCCATAGTGCCACGCAAAAAGGCGGCCCGAGTACATGGCAGACATGTACAGGTCGGGCTCGTCGGGTGAATGTCGAGGATCCGGCGTGTCGAGGGAATATCTACACACAGCGGTAGGTTCGTTGAGGAGCAACCAATCAACAATTATCTTGAGCTGGGCTTCGCCGATGGGCCATCCGTGGCGGAGGTCGGGGCGCTGCCGGCGGTTATCAGAGTCGTATTTGAGTGGCAGGTGCTTTTGGCCGTGAATATCGGCGACTATCTGCGCGAGCTGGGAAGGATTCAGAGATATGGAGTGAAAGATGGCAGAGGCAGACCTGGGTCGGGTTAGACGGGAAATCGGGGTAGATGGTCACTGGGATTTGGCAGGACGCGTTGTTTACATACGGCATGCCAAACATCTTATGGCGTCCGTAATCTTATCTTATCTTTTCAACCACGAATCTCTCTCGTTCGAATTCTTTTGGGTGAATTTATGTTCTGACCTCCATGATTCAAGCGGCTATAAGTCTAATCACATATTCTGTTTTGAACAGGAGGCTAATTCGCACATATACGATTCTCAAAGGATTGCACACACATGGCACTGGTGTGATGACGATTCAGATCTCCCACTGTTTGCGAACTTATTTTCAGGTACCGCAGGCTCAATGGTATCCCATTTCCTTGGTTTCAGACTGAAATCCGTTCCTGAGACCCCGTTGTACAGTCATTTCTCAATTTCAACCATGCCTCGGGCTTCTCGGGCATGTTCGATTTTCCAGCACGTCTCCGTTTCTTGAATTCCTTTCAGATTACTGACCACTCGGCATTATCAGTGGACTGCAGTTAGCTTCAAAGCTCAACAGCCAGCAAATTACTCAAGTAACTATCGGAGCCTTATATTTACGGTCCCTTGGTCAATTTATTTCCGCACAGTGTCAGGCAAAAAATAACAATTCGGACGATACGATGAAGTATGTCATTTTTAAACATTCGTCACATTCAGTTCACTAAGATAGATCCACTTCATCCCCAAAGGTGCGCCGTCTCGGGGCCGCCCATGTAACAACGGTCGCCCTTGACCTCCGCCTGGACTGCATCCGCCATCGCCGTCAGCTCCGTGATCTCTTCTTTCGAAAGCTCGATGTTGCCCGCCTGGCAATTCTCTACCGTCTGCGTTGCATTCCTGCAGGGGAGTCAGCGAGGTGTTCAGAAGGCTCGGAGGACCACACGCACGAAGACCCAGGGAGCGGGATAACGTGGGGCCCGAGTGCGGCAACCCACGCGATCGCGAGCTGCGCGGCCGTGACCCCTTTCTTCTCCGCAAGGGCAAAGAGCTTGGATACAAGCTGCAGGTTGTGTTCGAGGTTACCATCCTTCAGGCGCGTGAGGCGCGCGCGGTGGTCGCCCTCTTTCAGGTCTTCCTTGCTGAGCTTCCCAGTGAGGAACCCCTTGCCGATGGGGCTATGGGAGACGAGAGTGAGTGCGGGAAACTGCAGTTTGAGGATGTGCGACGCACGAGTATCCGAGGACAGAGATGTTAAGCTCGCGCGCCGTCTCGATGACCTTCTTCGTCTCGGCCTCGTACGACCACACGCTCACCTCGATCTCTGCGGCCGTCACCGGATACACCTTAATCGTCCGAGGGGTTTAGGTGCAGAGGGTTAGGTGGATGTAGGGACGCACCGCATTTGCACGGCGAAGGGTGGCGGCGCTGCACTCGGACATACCAATGTGCGAGAAGTGCCTCTCCTTGAGGAGCACGACGAGGTTCGCCATGGTCTCCTCGATGGGGCGGGTGGGGTCCACGCGCGCGAGCTGGTAGAGATCCATCTTCTTGTACGGGCCGAGCGCGCGCTCCACGGTAGCCATGCACTTGCGCAGGTTTCCAATCCTGTGACACACGACTGAGTTTTGCATGTGGATGCGAACCTGTTGGGACGCACGAAGAGTCGGGGGTTATGCCGTTCAGCCCGCCCTTGACGGAGAGAAAGGTCTTGTCCGCGTAGTCGGGGTACTTGGCGTAAAAGCGGCCCAGCAGCTCGAGGTTTTCCGGCCCCCAGGTGGGCGAGTAAAACTCGCCGGTGTTCAAAATCATCTTGGCGCCCGGGGGAAGCGCGTCGACGCCGGCCTTGATTGACTCGAAGGACACTTCGTCGGGCGTTCCCCTGCGCACGCTTTGCATTGGAATCCGAGTTCAATGGCCGCACATTGAACCACTCACCCCATCCCCATCAACATGAGGCCATGCTAATACAACATTACAATATTAGCGCCAATGCTCACAGTCCAGACCAGGGATACGTACAGAGACGCGTCCAACAACAACATCCTTTGCGGTTCCGCCGAGGTGTGTGGTGTTGACGACCATTATAATTCGCGGTGAACAGTGAGAAAGTTGAACAGTAAGACTGAGGGAGAGAGTTGGAGAAGTAGAGAAGGGTTTGCTGCTCTGGCTCGTTATATAGGGTTGCATGCCATCCCCTTTAAATTACGAACGGTCGTAGTACGCGCCAACGTCGAGCAGTCAGCTTGCAATTTTTTCCCCGAGTCCACAGTTTGAAGGAAAAGGTTTGTATCGGATTGATGCGGACTAGCCGCTGAGACGGCGTTGATTTGTCAATATCTGAGACCACAGTTTGTAATATGTGATGCGGACTAGCCGCTGAGGCGGCGTTTATTTGTCAACATCTAGCCTCAGCTTCAGCCTTTGGATGTAGAATTCAAAATACCAATCTTAAATTCGTCACAAATTACTGGCACTCGTTACACATGATGCAGAAACATGATTTTCGTCTCGTTAACCAACTCACCATCGCCTCATAAATCGCGCATTGAATCAGTGCAGGGAGAATCGTCCCTACAGGACAGGACACGGTACCAGTTAGCCCTCAAGGTAGTGCTGTGTACGAGAGATTAAACATACCCTTAAAGTGCGTCCCGTGAGCTGGACGGTAGGGACGACAAGCAGGAAGAGGCCTGTCACAATTCTGCATTGGACATGAAGTAGTCAAAGTGAAGTTCAACAAGCGCACTCAAAGACTTACGCGGCTTCGACCCCGAAAACTTGGAACGCGCCGTGCTCCTCCGCCCACGGCACTTGGAAGAATGCCACTCCGAATCCTGCCACACGGACGTACATTGGATGCCGTTCTATGGTATATCGCAAGAAATACGTACCTCCTAGCGTCCGACACAAGTTGATCAACGCACTGACTTCGCCCTGGAAGAGGAACAAGATAAAATCAACCACAGCATCATGGACAGTTTCAGAACCAACCTGGTGCCTGGGGAACGCATCGTTGCAGTAGGCGTATACAGCGACTGTATTGATCATAATCGCGGCTTCCGCAAGTCCCCAGCCCATCACAATGGCGCCAGGACTGAGTTTGTTTTGGAACGCCGCGCCGAGGACAACGAAACCGCAGATGTACAACGGCATGGCGACGTAGCACGCCCTGTGAGTTGCAACGGTTGAACAGAGAACGCGCATGCGAGCGGTAGTGAATGCTCACCATAGCCGACTCTCCGCCTCGAACACACCCTTGTTGCGCCTAATACTGGTATTCATGATCCAGTCGTTCAAATACCGCCCGATCAATTCTCCCAAGACGACTGCGACCTGTGTGCGGGAAGTCAAAACACCAAAATAGCCGGGTCGTCCAGATTGCTTACAATCGGGGTGCCGTATGCTCCTGCAATGGCAAACTCCGACCACGCGAACCTGCAATGAGAATAGATGGTCAGGCACAGGAACCAACAGACTGGAAACTATATAACGAACCCGAGCGGCGGAGGACTTCCCAAGAAGACGGCGTTTGTGACCTGCGAACCAGTTCCTAGTGAATTTATTTACGGAAAAGCTTGAACACACATTTATCCCGATGCCGAATCCGAACAGGAAGGCCTAAATGCACCTATGTTTGAAACGCTGTGCGGATTTCTTTTTGTTGAGGACACGCACCTCAAACACCAGCAGGCCAAAGATGTGGGGGCGCCAGATGACTGGGTTACGTCCCATCAATCATGCGTGGCGGGCAAAAACCGAGAGAAAAGCGCACCGTTGAAGGGCGAAATGAACGCTTCCGTCCACGACGTGCGATACTTGGCCATTTTAATGCCGGTCAAGCCCACCAGCGACTCGACACGATACCGCAGACCTGTAGTCGGACGCGCGGGAATGGGCTTGACGGTGCGGTCGTACATGCTAAACAACAAAACACGCCTTCAGGGTTGTATGATGCAACACAAGGGCAAGTTTGGCGCACGTTTCCTCCATGAAGAGGACGATGAGGACCACGACGATTGCGCCGTACATGGAGCCAATTCCGTACGCCCACCGCCATGAGGTACGGGCAACCAGGAATCCGAAGGCGAATGGCGAAATGAAGGGCGATACGATAAAACCCATGGTCCAGAAGTTCAACTGCGGTTGAAAATAAATATACTGAAAGCATGTGAGCCAGTCGGACGGACCATGCGGGCTTGCAGATGGAACGGATACAAGTCCGTGACGATATAGAGCCCCTAGACAGCAGATGGTTGAATAAAGCAGAACCTTGAAATTGCATCCATGTTGCTTACCGCGACCTGTGGTGCTGTTCTGAAAAATTACCTGGAGTGAATAACAGGTGGGGAAATGACAGGAATCCGGCGCACCCAAAGAACGCAGTCAAACAACGCATAGCTGCAATCTATCTCAGCGGGGATGCGCGTAGGTCCCGACCACCGCCGAAGTTCTCACCGGTAAACGTCTTGAGATTTGGCGCAAACGTCGCCCCGACCAGAAATCCCACAGCCAGCAACTGTTCACACATTCGAGATAAGAATTTGATTTGAGCTAAAGCATAACTTTTTCTGACCTGCGACCAGAACAAAACAGGCAGCCGACCAATGCGTCGGATAACCATGCTGCGGCATCGATTTAGAACGAATGAAAACAGCTAGGGAATAAACACTTACACAGCGGTTATTCCTCCCCAGCCTGAGTTTTAAAATGTGTATCAGAGCTCGGGGACCAGTGAACCATCGATCCACAAACCAAGCAAAAAGATACTCCAGCTGCGTAACGTGTCAGATGGGTCCTAACCAAATTTAGAACCAGAATTTCGACGCACTTTGAAGTCAGATTGTTGATTACACCTGTAGTCGTATTGTACTGTGCCGCAAGTTGGAATATGGCCGCGATGCCTGGAGATCGTCAGCAAGATATATACATCCAATTAGACTATGCAACACACCGATACCAGAGTCGAAATCCGGAACTATGGCCGCCTGCATGTTTGTAAGCGCGGCATTTAGTAACATGCGTTGTTGAGTCGGCGCACCAAAGTGACAATAATCAACAGAATCGACTTGCGTCGGTCACTCCAGTTCTGAGGATCGTCGGGAGAGTCCGTGGGCTGTCCACGGCGGTGAGGAATGCACGTCGGAGGATCTGCGAACACTTGCCTGCGGCCAAAGCACTTTGGTGCCATCGCGGGAGAGCTTGAGACGCGACGCGACGCTCTCGCCGAACTCGATCTTGGCCTCCCTGGCGGACTCGAACTGTCAGTGCCTGACCATGGAGCGCAGGGACTGGGATTCACTCGGGGTCAATGACCAAGCGTCCCGCCGCCTGCTCGTGGAATGAATAGAGGTCGATCTCCGAGTGCTCGCTGAGGCTGCGCTCAGCCGTCTCGAGTTCAGGCTTGCCTTCAGTTGACATGATGGGCGTGCGGAAGACAAGAAGAAGACCTGAGCAGCTAAGTAGCAGTCCGGCAATCAGCCTGAAGCGGTTTTAAATTTGCTCACGACATGCTCACGAGGCTATCTGTGCAGTGATTGGTCCCCACCATCAATGCAATGCTGCGTCAGCGGGGTAAGACATTGTGATGGCGGCTGACGCCGCGGGGACCGAGCGAAGTTGAAAACATGAAATAATATACCGACAACGTTAGACAACGGTGCAAGCTGGGCTTTGCGCTTGGGGTAAACGGTTATTTGTGATCGAGCTGCGGATGGATCTTTTACTAAGGATGAGAGAGTTCTGTAGTCCCGCCGTGTACGCCGTGAGGAAAGGGAAAAACATATCATCCACTGAATACTTTTACAACAGCGCGTCTCTCTTGGTCTCTCCATCTGTAAAAATTGCCACGTCGTCGGTGTGAATACAAAAGACTGCCGGACATACCGTATGGGCCAAGTTACCGATAACGTGCATAAATTCACTTGTGAGGCCGCTTCGAGCAAGAGAGTCCGCCTGCACATCATTGGATGTTTTCGGGCGGAGGGAAGAGGGTGCGGCGTCTCAGGGAAAGATTCTGAAAAGAAGCAGCTCGGCTTTCGTTGAATTTGTTACTTGGTTCGTTGGAGATTCAAATCTGCAAATTGAATGCCCTGATTTCCCCTCGATACCTCCATTATTTTGTCCTCACCGCGGCGTAGCTGTTATTCAAGAATCAAGATTCCGAAGTCCGATTTGTCTCAATTCCTTGGCCTAGGAGTTATCCGAAGAGAGCCCACGGAAACAGCGGATCCGTTGCGGCTCAGCGGTGAGAGCTGGTGGAGATTTGGGCCGAAAGGTTCCCGCTCTCTGTCGTGGTGAAGAACAAAGTTCAAAGTGGACCCGGATGTACGGATCTTTGGCAGAACTCTCCGATTCAAACAGAAGGCAACACCACCGATCATTTTTCAGCTTTCACCCAATGGTCCTTCCGCACGATCTGTGTGCTCGTGTGCAGAATGCTTTCCGCGCACGACACCAGAAAATTGCCGTGAATCACAGCACCCAAAACCTCGGCATCATGACCATCCTCCTCCGTACTGGCTTCGTCTCCAACTTGACGCGCGGAACCATCGCAGAGCCGTCCCCGTCTGCGTTTCTCACCGTTGGCGACGCGCAGAAACGCATATGGGCAGACCTCAAGTACCGCAACGACCTGCCCGTGCTGAACCACATGGAGATCATCAGCAAACCCAGCAAGCACGTCTTCATGGACCTCGCCGAGATTCGACGGCTCTGCACGGGCAGGCGAGCGCAGAACATAAAGCCTCTTGGGCTGGGGGAGATTATCGTTATCAAAACCCACGACAAGGAGAATGAATGGGTGGAGGCTCGGGAAGCGGTGCAGCTGAAGTTATCTGGCGAAGTAATATGTCGGGCTCAGTGACGGTCGGGAAATAACCCTCTCTGTGAGTTTGATTCCCTGGATTCTGTCACTCATCCTGAATGTCGCGTTCCAGATGCCATTGCGCGCATCCGGAAGCGCTTCGGTCGCGTTCATTCCATACGAGGCATCTCGTGTTGTCGTCACTACAATCGAGAAACATCTGCTGCTCTACACACCTGGAACCCTGATTTTTTTTTGTTCGTCATAGGAATTCGTAAATACGTGCAAGTAAATCGTTAATATCGTTCAAACGTCATCGTGTCTCGCCTTGCTCTCCGCGTTGATTCGAGCGGCAACTTTTTGCACTTCATGGTCCCAATCCGTTCTTACACAGAGCAGTGTTCCGAACACCGCACAGTAGACAAGAGAAACAGTCAGTCCAATCCATAGACCGTGCAATCCATAGTCGCAGTTGAACGCCAGCCAAGCTCCGAAGGGGATGCCTGAGAGAGCTTTAGCATGTACGCGAGAGAGAAGATTCAACAACGCATACCGATAATATAGTAAGCACTGAGAAAGAAAGAGTCAGTTCAGCGTTCAGCCACGTTTCACAAGCGTCTTACCTGAGATTCAGCAGCGCGCCTGTCATCTAGAGAGCAAAAGTCAGATGGGCACGGCTGCGTTATTCTCTGAATCGCGGCGCCTACTTGTTTTCCTTTCGCACGCAAAATTCCGCCAGTCACCGCACTGGTTCCGTCGAATACTTGGAACAACGCAACCAGCGGCAAAATGGCCGCAACTAGTTCAACGACCACTGGAGTTGCGCGTGTCAATGGAGAAAGTCAGCCGAAATCGAGTTTCTACACACCGGGATCGTCATTGAAAAGATACGCCCAAGAATGTCTGAATCCCATGAACATGGCACTGTTTGAACCACATAAGAAGCGTGTTTGCATTTTTTTCTTGGTTTAAGAAATACCTGAACACCATACTGATCGCTAACGCCATGTAGATGGATGTGTTGGAAGCCACCTTTGCGCGCGCCGAGTTGAATTCGCCAAGAAGGTTCCCGATACTTTATACGCGGTAAGCGCGGGACCCTGCGGGAGAAGAATGTCGACTGACCGGACAGACGTCGCGACGCTGAGAGCAAAGGGGGCTTGATACGTCGTCGATGCCGAAGAGAGTAGGATGGATTGCGTCGCCAGTGAAACAGGGCCCAGCCTGGTTGAATATGGGTAAAATCATCGATGATGAACATCGTAAGCACTTACAACGATGCTGCCAATGCCACCAATTCCCATGCCCACCATTCGGACGCCGTCTGCCCTGTATTACGATTTTTTTCAGGGGAAGACAAGGTTAGGTCTATCGGTACATACCAACGCCCGAAAGCCCGAGGTGCAGCAAGACACCGAGACTGGTAAAGCTGCGGCGGGAAATGGGCTGCCATGCTGTGCGAGGTGCGACGAATATCGCATAGATGATGTTCATGAGGCAGACGAGGTTGAACGCGCAAGCGGTAGCAATAGGCGCCCCAATGAACCCCAGTCTAATTGGCTCCGGACCCCACACTTAAATACCGTTAAGGACCAGGTTGAGAAGTAACCCGCGCAACATACCCAGAATGTAATTGAGCAGGGCATTGATCGGGGCGACGACGCAGATAATCCGAGTCGGGACGGCGAACAAACCTGAACAAAAGAAACATAAGCGACTTCGATCTGGATAACAGACTGCAGTATCCTCGACCTTGCGATTGGAAGTACCGGCTGCGGTTATTCAAAAGGTTAAAAAGGTGTTGTTTAGAGTGGGCGGGGTTCATACCGGCTGATCAAATTGAAAGCATAAGCTGCCAAAAAGTTTGCTTGAATTAGCTCTTCCGGTTACAGTAATTGAATTGACTTACCTGGGAGACCCAACGAAACCCACTTTAGATACAGTGCGGCTAGGTGCGCAACTTCAGGATCTTGCTTCAGACCCAGAAGGATCGCTTCCGCGTTGAACCAAATAAAGTACATGGGCTGGGTGCGCCATTCGTTACGTCAATTCTTAGAAAGCCGTAAACACTCACAATGAGTCCGACTCCCATTAGAACACCTGATCGGCGAACAAGAAATGAGCGGTTGAACGAAAATACGGTGCAGTGACCGACCCATGCGCTGTGACCAGAGTCCCACCAGGTTTGGCTGGGGAGAAGTCCATGCCGAGGGTAGTACTGTATCTAGAGCACTAACGAAGCCTTGAAGAATAGAGAAGCCAGAAACGCTAGCAGTCATAGACCCCTGTAAAGTATAGTCCGTTCGATGATCGAACGTGGGTTAGAAATTCGAGGACGCACGAGGGTGATTCCGGCCAGAGCTGTCGTTCCACCGGAGAGATGACCAATGCTCAGAACTGGGGCCATGATCAAGCTGTATTCCAATAAATGGGTACCAAAAACCGGCAGTCTTTAGAGCGTTAGAGCTATGCCGAAGGATATACGAGTCTATACAACTGACGAATATTTCGTGAGGATCCAAAGCTCGGAAAGGTACACCTCAGTCGTGGTTAGATCGCTGTCAGACCGGTATTCTTCGTCGATTCGGGGTACAGGTGGCCCAGGGTTGAGCAACGGAGTGCTCTCAGTGGCATTGAGCGTCAAGTGCAAGTTCTGTGCAATAGTTGGAGCGGCCATGGAGGGTCTAGAGGGACGCCTGGTTATATGAGAGCTGCTCGTGTGACTTGATTCAGCCTCTGCATTTTGCTCCATTCCGCTCGGGTGGGTCGCAGCGTATTGAGAGACCGCGTCGTAGTCGGACGGCAAGGATCCAGAGGTCAATGAGTGAACGTAGGAGGCCATTATGAACCCAGGAAGACCGCACAAGACGCCTTAGAGAGGCAAGATTGAAAAAATGCCCCATTTATAGCTATTAGGTAATGCCGAGTCATGCGCCTCGGATTTCGGACCGAGCTACGCGTTAGCTTTAAAACACGGTGTCGTGACTGCTGTTTCGATTTTCGTGCAGTGAATGGCCCAATGAGTCAGGGGGTTCGGAATTACCCACCAATAAGTCGAACAACGTCCGTCATTGTAGTGCCGGAAGGTGAGGGTCTCGCGCGTGAAATGAAGTGTCGTTACGGCCCCCACGAACAGACCGCCTCCAACGTGGCGAAGGGGCGTCAGTATTTGGCCATTAATAAGCGTTCCTATGTGTTGATCCTGGCAGACAAGTGGTAAGCCTGCGCCGTCAGGCAGTATGAGCGCCTTGTTATCTGGCACGCATTTTCAACATACGTACAAGAATTTGAAACATGGCCGTCAGCTGAAGATCGAAACAACTCCAATTCGAAGACAGCTTGCCCTCAAAGGACGGTAGGAAACCTTCCAGTCTCTGCTGCAACAGAATGAGCTCGTACTTCCGCGTTGTAACAGAAACCCTCGGAGGTATCTCTTGTATCATTTTGGACAGTCCCTCGAGCTGTGGGGCTCTTGTATGCGGCTGGGCAAGTTACCCAGTAAAAGAAAGGTGACGATGCAACCAAACACGCCAGGAGCACCAGGGATGCGGCGCAATCCGAAGGCAATCATCGGAAGTCTGCTTTGTTAGCAATGTTAGTTGACGACGCGCTGTTTTGTTTCTGTTCCCGTTAAAGACCCGTGCAATTTGTTTGTATCTCCGCCTTCTATAGCTGCATGCCGCCCCGCTCATCGGGGAATCTACACAAATTCACGGAGGACCATGGAGCAGGAGAACAAACGGCACACACGCAATGATATTCCGAGCAGCATCGATCCTCTTCCGGAGTCCACCGACCGGCCCAGCTCGGTGTTCACAGAACAATCCCAAGTAGTGGCGACCTGAGGGCATAGTACAAAAATAGTTTGCGATGGAGATAGATGCCCGACCTGGGAGAAGAGCTGGGACTTTTCGAGGGAGGTGACAAAGGGTTAAAATCGAACATCCAAGGCTCCCCTGGCCGAAATTATTTCGGAACGCCGATCAAGAAGGCTCAAGCTGGAGGAAAATTTCGGCTGAGTGTTCATCGGCGGTCAACCTTGAGCTTCGCGTTTGAGAATTTGGAAGGGTAGGGAGGTGACGAAATAACTTCAAAGAGCGATGCTCGCGCGAAGTATAGATCTTTGGGCAACGATATCGGAAACCAAGACGAATGCTGTTACTAGCTATCCTCGGGTATGAGGAGCAAGGCGAGTCTGAGCATGAGATGATCCTTGTCAATCCAGTAACTGCCAGTGCCAGCCAGTGCCCCGAGAGCCTAGCAGAGCTTGTAGCCTTATGCGCCCCAGTAGATCGTCAGATAATCCGAGGAGTCCCCTACGCAGCGTACAGGCATAGAAGTAGAGCGAAAGCTTGATAATAAGGACACAACACAGGCAACGAATCCGGTCCAACGGGATTCCGGGTAGGCTGTAACTCGAACGACGAAGGGTGATGAATCACTATGTTTTAAAGTCGGACCGAAACATCTGCGAAATGTGGAGCTTCTTGTCTGGAGCAAAGAAAAATATCCCGGTGTAGAAGGGAAAGCTCGAACCCGCTGAGGTCGTCGTTGAGATCAGTCGTGGCAAATTATTGCCGCATTTGGGTGGTCGGCGGCGTTTGCCTGAAACCAATCACTCTCCATGGAAGAAAAGCCGCCTGGCTTGCGGCCCCCTTTGCAAAACTCGTCTTCACCTCGGGACTTTGAGCCAGACGAGCGCGATCTCGAGAAGATTCGCAAATGGCAGGAGGAACGGCGGTCGAAGAGGGTGCGGGGCGAGTATGAATCAGCGGTGATGCACCTTTCCGAAGTCGTAAGCTCGCAGTTCTTTATATCTCTGCCTCTGGTGACAGAAAGCCCGTAGATTAACAGTAACCTCACCACCCCGTCGCAAATATCCTCTGTGCGCGTCGAGGGCGCGCCTCACACCCGCCCCTCGTTCCTCCGATTCCTCATTGATCCGTTACTTCCCCCGCCAAGCGCAGAGAACGACCTGCAGACTGCCTTGCATTCTGCAAGGCACATTGCGGAAGTTCTCCAGCGAGCCGACATCTTCCACAAGGTGGATGTCAAATTGGAACGCGCGACAGCACCCTTGGCTGGCAAGCACGACGTCGACCTTGTTTTCACGACGAGAGAAAAAGGCCGCTTCTATGCCAAAAGCTCTACGGAAGTAGGGAACAATGAGGGGAGCGCCGTACGTCCCAAGCACTTTTTTTCTGTGGACATGCACTCACCTTTGGACCAGAGTCTCGTCGCGCGGCTACGCAACGTGTTTGGAGGCGCAGAAACGTTCGAGGCGAATCTGTCCTTTGGAACAACGACGCGGAGGGCCTTCAACGCCACCTTTACCGCCCCCTTGACGTCCGACCTGAACACCTACGGCGAAATGCACCTATTTGGGCTCGAAAGAGATCATTCCAGCTTCGCAAGCTGTACTGAGGGGCTCCGGGGCGCGAAGGCTCTTGTCAGGGTGAGCTAGGTTAGCAGCTTGCCGCACTGTCTGGACGCCTTATTTAACCTTTGCCGGTCCAGAACGGCTGGTTGTCTGGCGGGATGCACGAATTCGCGTATGAAGCTGTTCTGCGGCACATCGGGAGTCTGAAGCCCGACGCATCGTTGAGGTGTGCTTTGTCCCTCGGTGCATTTGCGGGTACTAACATGTAATGCAGCATGCGGGAGGCTGCAGGGCAGTCTGTCAAGTCGTCGGTGTCGCACACGTTCATGCTGGATAACCGGAACGACCGACTCATGCCCACCGACGGCTTCTATCTCAAAGCCGTCCACGAACTCGCGGGACTCGGGGGGGACGCCTCGTTCTTGAAATCAGAAACGCACGGCCAAGTATCCCGACCCGTTCTTCCCGGCGTGGTGCGTCTCTCGGCACTCCCTGGCTGCCCGCGCTGACGGCAATCCAGTCGGTCTCGTTCGCTGCTAGAACCGGCCTGCTGTGGGGTTTGAATGGGCCTACGTTGTTCCCAGATAGGTTCCAGCTGGGTGGCCCTTCATCTATTCGCTCCTTCAGACCAAACCACATGGGCCCGCGAGACGGCTGTAAGTGCTCCGCACGCATCTAGTCCATTGGATTAATCTCCTTGCAGCGGATTCACTGGGCGGGGAACTGTACTGGTCCGCTGGGCTCAGCCTCATCTCCCACATCCCGAAGAAGAAGGAGTGGCCTGTGAAGACCCATGCGTGGATCAACGCAGGGAGACTAGACGACATCGATAAATGTGCGTCTCGTCCGTTCCTCTCGTTCAGCTATTGATATTGTGGATCCAGCTCGCTCCCTCAGGGACAATGTCGCGGCTTCCCTGTCCAAGCCGTCCGTGTCGGTTGGCGTTGGCTTAATCTACAATTTCGATCCTGCGCGCATCGAGCTCAACTTTGGATTGCCGCTTCTGGCTAGCAAGAGCGACGGGACGCGGCGTGGGTTCCAGGTCGGCATCGGTTTAGAGTTCTTGTGATCCCGTCGTTGTCTATACACATAATTCACTAAATCTAATCCTCGCCGCAATTAAGCAAATAACTTCTGGTCACTTCATTGTACAGGCAGATACAAGTACAGTTACTTCGCAATGAGTGTGTGAGAGCTAAAATGAAAGCGCAGTATCACACAAAAACGAACGGGAGCCAGCCGTGGTAGAGCGGACGAACTATGAATACAACGGAGCCATCTTTTGGCCATAAAATACAGGCGAGGGCCAGAAATGGAATGTTTAGCCTGCGGAGGTTATCAATAAAGCCCTCACCCCATGGAAAGGCGCAGTACCGAAACGAAAGTATGGATCATGGCGTACTTAGGATGGGTGACTTCCGGATCCATTCTCGCTTCTCCAACTCCTCGATGATGAAGACCGCAGCGCCGGCGCGAGACGACACGACGTTGGTCTTGCCATCGCCCATGTACCCTGCGATAACGTTGCTGTTTTCGGGGTCACAGCCGGATGTCTGGCGGGCCATGCGGATGAGGGTCCAGTCGAGCTCTGCACGCTGGGCGCGGACGACTCGACCGACGGCGACTATGTCCTTGACAACATTCCGGCAGAACGTCGCAAAGGTTTTGCGGAATATTTCAAAGGAGAGGCTGAACTGGTCATGCGGGTCGCGCACAGACGGTGTAGTAAGGCCAATGATGCGGCGCACCCCGTGGCCCTTCATCGCGACCATTATGCGTAGGTATGCGGCGGCGATCGGGGTGTCGGGGGGATAGAAAGGGCCTTTGCGGTTTGTGAGCGTCTGGTTATCTTCACGGCTAGGATTGAGAGCTGGCTACCTTTGCGACCCGTTGGCCCTAATGCGCATATGACTGCGTCCACGCCGTCCATCGCATCTGCCATTGCGTCCAGATCGTCCAGCTCGCCTTTGATTATTCTGACGGAGCGGTTCTCTGCCAGATCCTGTGGAACTCTTTCAGGGTTGCGCACATATAGGACGAGACTAGACGATTCTTGGTAGACCCAGAGGAACTCCCGGGCGATGGGGACGCCCATCAACCCTGTGCCTCCAAACAGCAGGAGACGCATTGTGGTGGGAGGGCGGAACAATTCCCCGAGACGGTTTCACCCCATCTTTTATATCTTGGTAAAACGGACAGTGGTTGGTCACCGGTCAGGAGAGCGGGGATCTGATATCCGTCGCTGAGAAAAAAAGCAGTGTATTGGCTTTAGACTTTATGCTTTGTTCAGTTGTTGCACTCTCGGTCCGGGCCCCGGAAATGAAGCGGAAGTTTCTATAGCCAAGAGTGTACAGTGACGACGAAGAGGGCAGCAGTTAGGCTAGGATATCAGCAGAGTCAGTAGAACAACAGCAGAGAGAGGATCGTGATTCATGTTGGGAGTGGTTCAAAAGGGGATCCGGGGTTACGGAAAATGAAATTGATTGTGACCTTGTTCACGTGAAAGTGTGACGGACGCGTTTTGACCGCTACTATCATGTCGCTTGCGACGCCGACCGTCCTGCCTCGTCCCCTCCTGTTCCCTCGGCTGCTTCCCAAGATCCCAAATGCTCAGCCTGCGCCGTTGCCGCCCCAGGGAAAGACATACGGGCGACTGAATGCCGCACGGAATCTGCACCAAGAAATGGATGATCTCAGTGACGAAGAGAACGAACTTGAAGAGATGGTGATTACCTGCGCAGTCAGGGTCCATTCACGGCTTATTCCGCTGTAGAACATAGTCATACGACACCGGGGATTCGGCACTCTGATTCCTATTGGGCGGAATCTCACACAGCAGGAGGAGAAAAACGATGTGCGTCGTCAGGCGGGATGCAGGTCAGAGACTAACCTTTTTCAGGCGGAGGAAGATGACGACGATTCCGACTCTGCACCCTCCAATGGGCCGCCGTCCGTTGGGGAAGATGTCGGAGAGAATTCTACACAAGATCTGGATGCCAGTATGGAGGACCTCGACGAGGAGGACGAAGAGGATGAGGATTCCGAAGATGAGGAAGAGGTAGAGGAGGTAGAGGAAGCATCCTCTGACATATAATGATGTGTCATTTCTTGTATTATATCACACCTGTATTGCTGTCGGGTCCTTCCGTGGATCTGTACCATACCACATCCGCTCCTGGATCACTCTCATCTACTATTTGGTTTATTCAGCGTAGCTGCCGGCCTGAGATGGCGAAAGTTGCGTTGCTTGGGAAGTGGTCTCATGATTTTCGGAGTCGACCTGATCGACTCTGATCGACTCGTCTTCGACGCAATCGTCGCCCCACCCTCAGTCAGCATCGGTGGATGCTTCGCTGAGCTTGCCCGAATGGGTAGCAGACTCGTGGCCCGCTGAATATATCTGACTGTACACTGGGCACATGCGTGCGCTTTCAAATTACAAGCCAATTTCGGTTCCGCGCGTGGGTATACATATAACGAGGGAGTAACCACTAAAAGACAGCGTATGCAGAGCGGGATGCGACGACAAAGCGACAGTAGCAGTAGCACAGTGTCTGTGATGTCAAGTCATGTCCGTGTTTTCCTCTCCTCTCGTTTTGTTCCTACGGCTTCCTAGGGGGCAAGGAGCCAGAGCGCCAGCAGCGCGGGGAATCGCGGCGTCCCCAGTCCGGTGACGGGATCGTAGCCCTTGGCGGTGGAGAATCCTGCGGTGCCGCAGCCTAGGGGTTCGAGTTAGCGGACCCATGAAGCGAGTATCAGAAAGGGGGTGAGCTGACCTGGGTTCGTCCCCGAGGTGATATCGTTGAACGCACCCTGGAATGCGGGGGAGTAGATCTGCGTCGAGTGGTCAGATTCGATACGCGAATCGTGGGTGGCAGGTGGAAAGGGGGAAAACGCACGCTGGGGTTGATGAACCCGATTGGTTTTTTGCCGATTGCGAGCCGCGCGTCGTTGATCATGGCGAGCATGGACCCGACCACGGGCGCCGAGGCGGACGTGCCGAACACAAGCCCAAATTGACCGTCGACCTGGAAAACGGATTTCAGTCAAACGGCGGACAGATTAACAGGTGGAAGGGAAGGTACGAACAGCGACAACGTAGTTTGCACTGGACAATGAATGATGCAGATGAGCGACAAAAGACGAGTAGGAAGAGGGAGAGTAGAAGACACACCCGTTAGCAGACAGATCGGGGTACGTGCGGCTCTGTATACATGCATCAGCATCTGTCTACGGTGAAAAGGAGGGTGACATACCGTTCCGGTGGAGTTGTAGAGCGTGTGATTGTAGGGCCCAGGGTTCAGGTTAGCTTTGATGTATCCCTCAACTGCGCCTTTCTGGTAGTCTGAGGCAACGGAAACACCCTAAGATCAAGCAGAGAAGGGAAAGGGGATGGAACGCACCAGGCATCCCAAAGTAGTTGCTGAACCCTCCGCCGCTGAAAATGACTTGCTCGCACGCGCTCTCGGGGTCTGTGACCTTGGCACCGGGGTTGACCTGCGTGGCACCTACGGCGGTAACGAAAGGGCAAGTGGACGGGAAGGAAGGATTGAAGATCTTTCCACCGGTTGTCTGCGAGCCGTCGGCGTTCAGGCACAGTCCACCGTTGCCTGCGAGGAGAAGTGCATTAGATTCGTTCTATTGAAGGTATGCTGGTACGCACCAGCAACCCCGTTGTCTCCGGAGGAGTAGACCACAGTAACACCCATCAGCCCAAGCTGCGCAGAGACGTCAGTATATGGTGTATTGGTCGGGGGAAGTTGGATGGTACCTTGGCATATTCCGCGCACTGCCTGGCGGTGTAGGCAGGACTAAGGTCTGCTTCGTTATATCTGCGAAACCTTAGTCTCTCTAAGATAGACGCTATAATGTTACCAGCTCGTACCCATACGAGGTTGAGATAACGTGTGCGGGCGTGATGGTACCGCAGTCGTCGCCTGCAAGAGATTGAGCGCCACCATTACAAGGAGAACGAAAGTAGAGAGACACTCACCCTGATAACCTCCAGGAAGAGTGTCGGGATAAATCCCGTCTTGTGTTGGGTCATCTCCGCCCTCGAACGAGCAGAAGGATCCATCGAGTGCGTCGAGCAGGTTATTGAACGATGCGCCTGATGGAAGTTAGACGGCGGGCAAGTCGAGAATAGCGAGGGTATACGCACCCATCTCAAGGTCTCCGACTTGATACAAAGTTACCGGCTGTTTCGCGGTGACGAGGTTCATGGCGTACTGGAGATCCAAGTTCGACTCGCCGTTGAACCCGAAGCCCTCCGAGATGTTCTGAACGACACCTGAGCTCCCGTCAATCATCTGCAAACCTCTGGAAGGAGGCGGGGACATACCACCGTCGATGGCTTGAAGCACTGGCCGTGCGCCTACTAACGAGGTCGAGAAGTTCTTGGCGAACATGTCCAGGTCGTCGCCGCGGTATGCCTCAGATGTATATCAGAACCGTATTTGACAAGAAAAAGACCTGAAATACTTGTGGAGAATACTCCACCACGGCGATCGTGTTCTTGTTTTTGGTGACCGGCGTGTACAAGAAGCCATAGAGCGCACGGAGGCAGGCAGGGGTAATTTGCGAGTCGCAATTTTCCAGCTCGTGAAAGATGGTGGAGATTTCCCCCTTGAATTTGGGGAACACCGTGCCCTCGCCGGGCTGACCGAGCTTGATGTGCGTCGAAGTAGTAGAAGAAGAGCGCTTCGAGATGACGGCGGTGAAGTCAAGAGAGGGAGTGACGATGGCGACGTGTGGGGCAACATGGGCAGGAAGGTGGTACTCATCGCAAGCTGGATGGAGCGGTTAAGAAGAAGGAGGAGCATAGAATGGATTGAAGAACACACCGACGTGCTCCATGCCGGAAGTTTCGTGCACATATACATTATATTCGGTTTTGAGCAGCGACTCCGTCTCTGCCACGCTGGCATTGAGCATGACCCATCCCTTGGTCTTACTGACGCGCACGCGATCCCGTGCCACACCGCTTTCTGAGATCCAGGACACGACAGCATGGACGGCTTCATCACTGGGAGTAAAGTGTTCCGCGACGCGGGCAGGAGTCCAGTGGTTGCCGTAGTTGGGTGAGTCCGGGTGCGAGACGTCGTTGAGCAGATCCTCGAGGGTAGCCATGTCGACGTTGGGCTGCGTCAGGCCAAAGCGGAGCGGTAAGAGAGCGTCGGGTTCATGGCGGCGCACACGAGACCACCCGGCAGGAAGGACACTGCGCTTCGCATGAAGGACAGACGGAGAAAGGGTCTGCGCGGTGGCGACGGCAGCCAAGGCGAGGGAAAACAGGACCAACATCGTTAGAGGCGTCGGAATTCATCGACGGCTTTATGAAGGATCGGACGACGAAGGAAGCACATGGTGATGGCGGCGTTCCACGAGTTTTTGAAGTTACCTTATCTGCGCGCCAGCGCGGCCATAACGATACCCAGTCGTTCCATTACTGCCTTCCATCCCGAGCTAAAAGGTTGGCGAAGGCAGTACACAACGACTTCTTTCGAAGTCACAAGGCGAAGCGTGGATCCAGACGGACCAATTCAAGTGCGAGCCAATGGTTTGGGGCAGAAGAACAATCAAATTTGTTCAACCCAATATCAACGGGCATTTGAGGGTGAGACGACAGCAGATTGGCAGCGGCTATTTGATAGAAACCAAGTAACGCTCGGACCGCTATCGAGAAACAGGGAGGATGATTCTTGAAATGCCGCAGTCGGAGGACTCCGAGGATGTAACTAGATTTACGGACGACAGCGGACGCCGGTTGGATGTGTGGACTTCACGGTGGGACAGCCCAGCGAAAGCTGGGCGCCAGGAAACGGACACCGGCTACTTAGAGCGCATGCAACGCTCGGACCGCTATCAATAAACCGGGTATGGCGCTCGAAGCAAGCTCGAAGGTTCGTAGTAAGATGGAAGTCGAATGCATTGATGCAAGGTCTGTTTTGTTGGGTTTGTCAAACGGCTTAGGCCGAAACACGTACATCAACGCCTCTTGATTTCAACTCTTCACTGTGGAAACGGCTTGAAGCCTCTTTGAGACTTGTCTGTCACAATTGCGCTCAAGCTCAACGTGGACTTGGGGCGGAATGGAGTCTATGAAAGGACTGACATTCAAGTCTTTCCGCAGTGAGCTTCAATCAAAGTTGAACAACCAATGGCTTTACATGCATGCATCCAAGCCAAGACATGCCTTAAATGCTCTTTTTAATCCCACAGCCCGTCTTATCAAGAGAAACCTAACCTGGATCGAAACTCTGAGGCTCCCGAACGCCTGTTAATTTCCGGAATCCGCGGACATCGATATCCTCTTAATACTTCAAGTTCTGCGGACTGCCAACGAACTTTTTGAATCCGCACCTTTGCCGCTTACAGACCTGTTCAGCTGCCAATTCCACCGCCTGAGGGATAAATGCAGCCCGAAAACCAACCCAGAGCCGATTTATGGAACTTGGCCCTGGCCGGGGAAGGATGAATGTCCGAGATCACTCTAGAGCAAGGCTCAGAGCTAGGTGCGTAATTTATGTGACGGCCGTTGAATGTGAATATTCTGTTACAGTATGCATCTACGCAACCCCAGACGCCGACGACGGATATCAAGCCCAGAAGCCAGAACAAGAGAAATATCTATCATCACGGCAACACAGGGAGAAGCGTGGTGACTCTTGCCTTGACGTGCGGTGTGCATTGTGGCGCTTGTCGTCGCCCCAGACTGTTCTCCTGATTCTATAGATTTATGTTCAACAACAATCCTTACTCGATGCCACGTCAGATTCCTTGCAGGCAATGGTTCCGAGGGGTCTCTGGTGTGTTCTGGTGGCGACTCGACGCCCGTTAAAAATATTTCGCATCTACACAAGTCTCGAACAACGCCAACAGGACCGCAATACCATTTTCCCAGCCTTTGAACCTTACTGGCTATCACCGGCGAAGTCCCAAACCACATCCGGCTGCCCTTTCCGAACCATCATGTCCATTTTTGGCTTTGCGCTGGTGACCTTCCTTCGCCTCCCATGCTTGCGGCCAATGGCAGTTCTGGGATATCTGTGCTCTTTCCGCCATGAGCCCGCATCCCCAAACTCTCTACGACAAGATATGGGCCGCCCACGTTGTCAAGCCTCAGGAGAATGGTCTCGACCTCATCTACGTTGACCGGTATGTACCCCGACGGTTTAAATTTACACTGGTCTCAGAGTGCTGTAAGCCACCTTGTCCACGAGGTCTCCAGCCCCCAGGCATTCGATGGACTGTGAGCGAACCCGCATTGGTTCGGAAGTTGACTAAACCTCTACGATTGTAGCCGCGCTGCGGGGCGTGTTGTTCGACGACCTGATTGCACGCTGGCGACGGTGGATCACAATGTTTCGTGCGTACAACCATGATCAAAAGTCATTGTGCTGGAGTTCACATTGCTCAGGACGGCCCCAAGAACCAAGGGGGTGCGTGTTCTCGGTGCGGATCCGGAGTCCCGCGCACAATGCGCGGCATTGGACGCAAACGTCAAAGCCTTTGGGTTGTCGTACTTTGGACTTCAAGACAAACGGCAGGGTTCGTATATACTAATAGCAAATTCCATTTTCGTCAATGATCTGAGCTTCACCCAGGAATCGTGCATATCATTGGTCCTGAACAAGGATTTACTGTATGTTATATCGATTGTTTAGTCAGTGAGGCTCACTCTACGTATGCAGCTTCCGGGAATTACCTGTGTCTGTGGGGATTCTCACACGTCCAGTAACTATTTTAAAGTTTCATGTCCTTCTGAAAACTCACAGCCGGTAGCTCATGGGGCCTTCGGAGCGCTCGCGTTCGGAATCGGCACCTCAGAGGTCGAACATGTCCTGGCAACGCAGACGATTCTCCAAAAGAAAAGCAAGAATATGTGCATCAACGTGGACGGAGAATTACTCGAAGGTTCGTCCTTCCAGGCATACGGTGTCACAGTTTCAACCATGTTTATTTCTTCAGGCGTGAGCTCTAAAGACGTCATCCTGCACATTATCGGGGTCATCAGCGCATCTGGTGGGACGGGCTGCATTATCGAATACAGCGGGTCCTGCATCCGGGGACTCAGCATGGAGGCGCGCATGAGCGTCTGCAACATGAGCATCGAGGCGGGATCTCGCGCGGGCATGATCGCCCCGGACGAGGTCACCTTCGCGTATCTGAAGAATCGTCCGCTTGCTCCCCGGGGTGAAGCTTGGGATCGCGCCGAGGCGTACTGGCGGACGCTCAAATCCGACGAAGGCGCCAAGTTCGATATCGAAGTGAACATATCGGCCTCGGACATTGTTCCTTGTGTCACTTGGGGGACGTCTCCGCAAGACGTCGTCCCAATCACCGGGACGGTGCCAGATCCCGCTGCGTTTTCAAACCCGGACAGGCGCAAGGCCGCAGAACGATCCTTGCAATATATGGGCCTCGCTCCAGGGACACCGATGGAGAGCATCAAAATCGATAATGTGTTCATCGGCTCGTGCACCAACGGACGCATCGAGGACCTCCGCTCCGCCGCGAATATTGTGCGTGCGGCCGGTGCTGATGCGTCTGTGGCTCCTGGCGTCCGGGCGATGGTCGTGCCCGGGTCCGCTCTCGTGAAAAGCCAAGCGGAGGCCGAGGGGCTGGACACTGTGTTCCGACGCGCGGGGTTCGAGTGGCGGGAGGCGGGGTGCTCGATGTGCATCGGGATGAACGACGACCAGCTGAGTCCCGGCAAGCGATGCGCGAGTACAAGCAACCGAAACTTTGAGGGCCGCCAGGGAGCCGGCGGACGTACACATTTGTTGAGTCCTGCGATGGCCGCGGCAGCTGCCATACGCGGGACGCTCACGGATGCAAGGAAATTCAAACCATCGCAATTGGCGAATGAGCCCAAGACCGTGACGGCTCCCGTTTCGGTGGTTGAAGCAGAATCCGTGCCTGCGGCTTTGGTTGCGGAAGTAGCCTCAGCCGTCAAGCAACCACCGCCAGCAACCACGCCGTCGCCTTCGGTCGCTCCGACCAAAGTCTTCCGCGTCCTTCGTGGTATCGCGGCGCCGATGTACATCGAAAACATGAACACGGACATGATCCTACCAAAACAATTCCTCAAAACGATTGTGCGGACAGGTCTGGCGGGAGGGCTGTTCTACAACTTCCGCAGAGATTCGAACACCGGGGCACCCCTGGATTTCATCCTGGACCGGCCACCGTACGACAAGGCCGTGATCATCGTGTCTACCGGGAAAAACTTTGGCTGCGGAAGTTCGCGTGAGCATGCCGCTTGGGGCCTGTGAGTGGTTCTTGCTCGTCTAAATTTATGTGATGTCACTAACGCTTTCGTTTTGTTGCAAGGGAGGACTTTGGCATCCGCTGTGTCATCGCACCCAGCTTTGGCGAGATATTCCGGAGCAATTGCCTGCAAAACTGTATGCTTCCTATCGAGCTCGGTGTCGAGGACTGCCGCGCCTTAGCGAGGGACGCGGAGGCGGGCATCGAGCTCGTGGTGGACCTGGAGCGGGAGGAAATTACTCGCGCCAGGGACCAGGCTGTTCAAGGTGAAGATCCGATTCGGTTTACGACGGATCCGTTCAGGCGGACCTGTTTGCTGGATGGGTTCGATGATATCGCTGCGACCATGCGCAATGCTGACGCGATCGCGGAATTTGAACAAAGAAGGAGTGCAACTTGGCCGTGGTTAGATGGTGCTGCTAGTGGATACACCACAGGGAACAAGGTCCCGGTCAAGTCAGCTGGCAAAGTATCGATGGAGTGGTAAGTCCCTTTTCTTCAGCAGTTGTTTTGGAGTCCCGAATGTGGGAGTTTTTTTGTGAAATAATGCTATGGCCGCATGTGGCTCTTTTGTACTTTCGTGAATGATTATTATATGGTTTCAACATAACGCATCAACTCAACCGTGGGAATTTGGTGGTGTGTTTTTGCTGGTTTTTCTCCGGTATTCTCCGATTGCAATTGTCGGCGGTTCTATGCCTTCATAAACCGCTGAATCTCATGCACCTACAGCCACTTTCCGCGGCAATAGTTGGCCATGGTGGTTCGGTTGCGACTCAGTCCATGTTTCTTGCCTGCTGCGGCGACCAGATTAAATCAGATGCATAGATAAAGCCAGCAAGCGATGTGGTGACTTTCTATAACGATGCAGGATTTTCCATGAACCACTTGCTGTCTAATTTTTCTCAGTCCTTGGTAGCTCAGGGCTGTGCCGCTATGGTCCGTGCATAATACACGCAAATCTCCCGGATCTTTGGCAAAGCAGTTGAATCCAAACAACACCCTGACGCACCTTTCATTCAAAGCCTCTGGGCTACTCTCTCTTTCATCCTCCTTGCTTTTGGAACGCAGTTGGCTGCTTTATAACTGCTTTACACTATCTTGAAAGAGACTTTTCCTCTTGTGGTGGTTTTTGTACCGACAATGCTTCTATCCGTGCTGGCAGCTCTCGGCGAGCTTCCCATCTCTCTCCTTGTAACCTCGTTTGCTTTGGCGTCTGCTGCTCTACCGGCACGGACAGCGTCTCTCAAGCCCCCACTTACACCGGACAATTTCCAATCCACCATCGCTAACGGGGTCTGGTTCGTCGAACACTTTTCGCCATATTGTGGCCATTGCCGAGCGTTTGCTCCGACATGGGAACGACTCGTTGAGCATAGCGAAAGCATTGCCGGGGTGGAGCTTGCGCAGGTAGACTGTTCCGTTTATGGAGGTGCGTGCGCGTCCTCGGCCGAACCCCGAACGATTATTAATTATGCCGACAGACCTGTGCAACGCCAATGGCATCGGCGGATACCCCACGATGAACCTGTATCGCGACGGAAAGTTTGTGGAAAAATACAAGGGCAACCGGGATTTCGAGCTGCTCACTACTTATCTTGCCAATAACGCTCAGCCACCAACCCCACCGTCACGGCCTCCGGCGACTCTGAATCCCTCCGGAGAGGTCACCGTCCTGACCCCAGACAACTTCCACTCCGTTGTGGAACAAGGCCCTGCGTTTATCAAATTCTACGCGCCCTGGTGCGGTCATTGCAAGAAACTTGCACCGATCTGGAAGCAACTTGCAAAAATCATGCAGGACAAGGTCACCATCGCGGAGGTGAATTGTGATGCGCATGGAAATTTCTGCAAGACGCAGGACATTGCCGGGTTCCCGACGTTGGTGTACTACCCACCTGGAGGCGAAAAGTCCGAGTACACGAGCGGCCGCAAGCTCGAGCAGCTCAAGGCGTTTGCGGAGAAGGCTAGCGCTTCGTACGTGGCCCAAGCCTCCCGCATCTCCTTTATTTTAATCGACTTCACAGTGCCACGCAGCCAATCCAGGCAGAAGAAGTGGATGCGTATGTCACCGACAATTCGGTGATGTACCTCCTTTTACATCCTGCCGACGATACGCATCTTCTGGTATGTCCATCGTCTTTGCCTGGTTTGTTTCTTATGTTTCACAGCAAACTGTCGCCCACCTCGCCGCCCCGCTCCTCGGTTCACCTCTCATCTACACTTCCGCCTCCCCCGTCCTCTTCAAGCGATACACCGTCCCGGAGTCCGCCGCCTGGGCCATCGTCGCCCTCAAAGACCACAACCCGCACACCGCCGCCGCGATGTACATCGGAAGTGCCACGCTCGACCGCACCGACAAAGACTTCCCCAAATGGCTGCTCGCGAACCGCCTCCCGACGTCGCTGGAGCTCATGCAAGACACGTTCCAGAGCGTCATGAACGCCCCGCACGCGCCGCTCGTCGTGATCGCGGCGGTGGGGAAGGACACGCGGGACAAGGTTGCGGAGCGCTTCCGTGACATTGCGCTCAAGTGGCGCGTGCGCACAGGCGGGACGGGGATCTTTGCGGGGCGGGCGGTGGTGTTCACGTGGATGGACGCGGACAAGTGGGAGAAGTGGATGAAGAGCATGTATGGGCTGCGCAGGGGCGGGCATGGGGATGACGTCGAGGATGTGGGCGTTGTTATTGCCGACCACCAGGTGCGGAGAGTGTTCCTTTTCATGTTTGCGCCAAACTAAAGGTTTGTCGATAGGTACTGAAGTACTACGACACGGAGCAGACGGGCGCGCCGATTAAGTTGACGTCGCCGAGCATCTTCTCTGCGCTCGAGGGCGCCGCGAACGGCACAATCAAGTCCAAGAACTCGGAAAACTTTGTCGAGCGGATGGCCCGTGTACGTCTTCCCTTTCCACCTTTCTGTCTCGCTCTCATTTCAGCATCTCCTGCAGTACCTAAACGCGAAGGTGACCGCGACCGAGGCGTACGTGATGGAGCACCCTTTGTACGCGGTGTGCATACTCGCTCTGGTGCTCGTTGTGCTGTATCTGGGCCTGCGACGCTTTTTCGCGGATGATGCATACGGGGGGCACGAGCGGGAGTATGTATATAGCAAGTCGGGGAGAATGGATTAGTCCATTCAGGCGTAGAGGCGGTGTACGATAGTAGTCTAGTAATTATAATTTATGGTATCGAGGGATCCAGCCAAGATCCAGCAGCGCACGATTGCAGCCATCGGACATTGCGGCCCGGTCAATCCATCTTTCTTCCCGACAGTCATGAACGCGCCAACGACGGCGAAGACCCCCCTCGGCCGTCTGGCTCTCCACTCAACAGCCACTTGTTCAGTCCAGGCCACGTCGTATGGCAAATGCGTGCTGGCCACCTACACCGATGTCACAAAGGACGTGTGCAAGGACGAGTTTGCGAAATTTGCAAAGTGCTTGCGTGAAGCTGTAGGTCTTTCGCGTGCCTCTATTCAGCGTTGCCGAGCTCATGTGGGTTTGTGTTGTGTAGATGGGGAGGAAGTGGTGATACTGGCGCTGGAGAACCGAGCCTCATCTGCGCCGTTGGCTTTGGTCGAGACTGTTACCGAAACACGCAGGACACGGGACGCACGAAACACCTCCAGCGGCTTCTGTCGGTCCTTGTCGCGTCGTAGAAAATGCACGGAATCGTCGCAGATCTGCCGCAGAGGCTAGTTGAAGGACGAAATGGCAGTCTTCTCATTTCCTGCTTTTGGGCTTGGACTTGGCCACTTTCCTATGTTCCGGTGGTCTATCACATATCGACTAGAACACTACATAAATGTTGCGGTTTCGATTCACCTCTGTTCGTTCGCTCATGGCATTCTGCATTTTCATGGTCAGGCTCGCGCGCTGAGCGTTTCGCCTTTGTGTTCCCTGTGGTTTTGGGGATCCTTCCTTCGCTTTCACAGTTCTAGCTGGTTGTTTCGCATATCCCTGGCAGCTTCAGGCGCTCCGTGTCCATCTCGACAATTGACCAGGAGCTCTAAACGTTCGGAGTATGAGACGGTTGGGAGTCGCGCCGAACACAAATGTTTTGTACGGGAGGGCTCTACTCGGGCTAGCCTGAGGAGATGGAGGGAAGAGGCTTTGAAACTGCTGCATGTAGTCGCCACACTGCTGGACGGCGCCGCCCTAGAGCGAAAGACCAAACTTAAATCCCTCAGCGTTCCAGGCAATTCGGGCGTCGCTGCCTCTGACTCGGAGGATTCGTGTAAGGGCTTCATTACATTACATTGAGATAGCTACTAGATACACTGACACGAGGAAGAAATAGAAATATCGCCACGTTCTCGCTCCTCAAACAATCCTCAAAGCCTGCGGCGCTGATTTGCCTGGCACGTACTCGAAGCCTGGGGCGCGGAATCGGTGTCCTGCACTTTGGGCGCTGCCTTGATCACAGTTGAGGTGACGTCCACAGTTGTAATGGCGTGCACAGTCGAGGTCGTGGTGACCTCCACAGTTGTCAATGGGGGCACAGTAGTAGCCTGAAGCGCTGGATTGGCGTGCGCGCTTGAGCTCTGAGGAGCTGATTTGCCGTGCGTGGATGAAGCTTGGTGTCCTGAATCCACCTCGACATTCTCACTGCATGTGTAAAATAAATAAGAGCGTCAAATGAAAACGCAGAGGGGGAAAGACACGAACCCAAAGTGACCAATGACGTTTCCTTGGACGGAGTATTCGCAGACGTAGTATTGCGCAGCCTACGTATGTGACGATTGATTGTTTTGAAGACCACAGCAAATATGGAAAACCTACCCCAAAGCCAGCGAAAATCCCGTTGCACGTTTGAACTTTCGCTCCGTGAGGGAAATGACGAGCAGGTCTAGAGGAACACATACCAGCGCATCCGATTTGAGTCGTCGCCTTCCACACCACCTGCGTGAAGTGGGATGGCTGTGGGTTGTCGCTATTGTATTCGGCTGGGCATAGCTCAGATACTGTAGGAGACGTGGGACGGGGAAATTAACGTACAAACTTCATCAGTCCAAGCCTTGACAGCGTCTTGGATGGCGAATTTGCCAGTTCCAGCTGCGAGATTCTCTATTGCAGAGGTTCAGTACGGGCGTTCGAACGCGGACGAAGCGTACCGCCCAGGGGACCTAGCTTGCCACCAGAGTGTACGTTCTTGCACTCGTCAGCCCACTGCTGGGCTTTTTCGGCGGCGGCGTTGCTCCAAGTGACAGGCACGGCGTTGTGCTGGGAACGGATCGTGTTGTGTGTCTGCAGGTACACTTGCACGTCTGCATTGCTGGCTCTGCTACCGTTTCCGACGGATTTGCGAACGGCGGCTGCGGCGCTGGCATCCAACGTGAACAGGGCCAGAACTGCGAAGCAGCGTAGAGAAACGAAGGAAGTGAACATTGTTTCGTGAGAGGAAAAAGGTGAATGTGAATAAAGTGAAAAAGTTCAAGTGAGAAGAAAGAGAATGGTGGAGAGAGGTCGATGTCCTTCGCCCGTTATATACCGCTGTCCACGCTAAATTTGGGGTTGTGGCAAAAGAGGCTGAGTGGGAATGAATCCCGGCTCAAAAGGCTGAGTAACCAACCCAGCGCAGCTTTGCAGTGGACGGGAACTGATTGAACCTCCAAGCTCGGGACTTTCGGTCCCTGCTGGCATTGTATGCCGCCAGGCTATGGAGAATGTAGTACGGCGTCCAAACTGCGTCCGCGAGCCTGAGGTATCGGAAGAGGTCGCTCTGCTTTTGCCACGAGCAGCGACGAGCTTCTATGGCAGGATTCACCCCAGGCCAAAATTGTTGTTGGCGGCGCGCGTCAGAATTCAAGTAGGCTTCAGATGGGTGCATAAATACTATCCGAGCTATTTCTTCCCGCATAGTGACTTTGCTAAGAAACACATACCAGCAGAGGTGGAAGGTTGTTGGAAGCGTAAGCAAAGTTCGGAGGCTCGGCCCGCCTAACCATAAGCCCTGACATTTTAAATCTCATCGAATTTACGGCCGAAGTAGCTCGAACGGTGCGGATACTGCATCGCTCAAGCCCGTTCAAGGTTCTTCAGCATTTAGGACTGACAGGGACAAAGTACAATTGTTTTTTTGACGAAAGTGTACAGCTGGACTACCCCATCCATCCATTTCCCAAAACCCGGTTACTGCAGCTCACAGGCACTGCGAGTAAACTGTGAAACACAGAGGTCAGTAAGAGGGCTGGTGCATCAGCCATGGCGCGGAAAGCCTACATTCGTTGGAGAGCGTGCATGTGCTGCCCGACTCGCACACCGTGCATCCCGTGAACCCTTGCCCGCCGCACTAGGACGCGAATCAGCATCTCTCAAGGAGCGAGGCCCACGTTTGCAAACTTACCTGACCAAACTTGGCGGTGCTGCATCCGGTCGAGGTGCCGCCGCCGGAGCTGGTGGCGCCGCCCGATGCTGCGCCAGGGTTCGTCAGCGTGAGGAGACCAGGGCGGTAGGGCAGCAGGCCGTAGTCGCCACCAGAGTTAGTCGCGCGTCCCTGGTAGAGGAGCTGCAGGTGGCACGGGTCGATGGTCATCGTCTGGTCGTTTGTGACACGGATGAGGTCGCCGTGGCTGATGTCGTTGGTCCAGGTGGCGCCGCTGTTGGCTTTGCCAGCGAACGGGACGCTCTCGCTGGTCTTGTCGGCTGTCCAGGAGCCAGACAGACTGGTGGCGGTGTACGAGCGGAAGTAGCGCCCGTTGGCGCCGATCGACTCGACGATCATGAGCCACTTGGTCTGGCCCTGGATCCGGTACACCTGAACGGCTTCGAACAAGTCGTTCGTGGCGCCACTCAGGACTGTCGTGAACGTGGAGCCGAAGCTACCGGGGAAGTTGCCAATGGGCATGCTCTGGCGGTAGATGTTACCGTTGTCGCCCGCGAAGAACAAGTACATGTTCGTGCTGTCGCCGATGACGGTCTGATCGATGGCACCGGTGGCGCTCGAGATGGACGCCGTGGACATCGTGTTAGCACCCGACCATCCATTCGGGTTGGTAGGATTGGACGATGTCCGGTATGAGAACGAGGTCGGGCCCCATTGGTGAGCGAGGATCCAGATGTTCTTCGGGGCAAAGAGGAAGAGCGTCGGCGCGACTGCGGCCGAAGTCATGCCGGTCTGGGTTGCAGACGCCATCCCGCTCCAGTCAGTAAAGGTGCTGAAGCCCATCGAGCCCCAGGTTGATCCCGCATCGTGAGTCGTCCCATACACGAGATGCTGGCCGTTGAAGGGGACGTGGGTGAAGTCTTTGAGAGAGACCCAGCCCGATTTGGGGGTTGCCAGGGCTGCGGTCGAGTTCCACTTGTAGCTCGACGGAAGAGCGCAGGTCTGCGCGAGGGCTGTCGCCACCAACGCGAGGGAGACGAATGTGAGACTGATCATTGTGGCTGCCAGTGAAGAGCTTGTGAGCTAGAGACATGCGTCGCAGTTCGACGCTGTCTTATATTCTGACCACGAGCAGCACGAGCCCATGTGCGAGAATTATCCACGGCCTGCTGAGGGCGCTGGCTGCAGTAGATTGAGCTGGGTGCAGTTGCTGGTGCCGACGATTGACCGTGCGAATGAGGAGGGATCAGCCGACTGAGTCCTGGACCATGCCTTGCACCGAGTTGGGGCCGTTGTAGTCTTGGAGAGAATAATTCAATAAGGTGCGTCACGCCCATAATCACACGAGCAAAGTACATTGCACCCTCTCTCGATTAGCGACCTCACGTTTCACCGTAACCTCTCCCTGGAGAGAGATAGGAAGCTCGCCAAGAGCTGCCAGCACAGATAGATGCATTGTGGATAGATGCACCACTACACTCCTTCAAGATAGTCGTAAAGCAGCTAGATGCGTTCCAAAAGCAAGGAGGGAGAAAGAGAGAGCCCACAGAGACTTTGAATGAATGAAAGGCGTCACTGGCAGGGTGAATGTTTGGAGTTTGCGTGTGTTATGCACGGACCAGATCAGATAACAAGCGAGGTACAGATCAGATCCAACCCGCGAATCTCTCTCTTGACTTCACCTCTCGAGTCTCCCCAACCTCTCTCGCTCTTCTTGCTCTGTCCTATGTATATGCACACTTACGATGCTCTTTCCGTTCCCCGAACTGGAAGAAGCCGGATGGCCGTATCCTAATATTGCACCCATTGTGGCTCGAATCCATTCCCATTTTCCGATTCCCGTAACGACGCCTCAAGTCGAGGTATTATCATGCGGCGCGTATCCCCGTCGCACCGAAGGAGAACGCTGCTAAATCGCCTTCCAGAGTCCCACCATTTTGTACGATTTGAAACAACAAATAAACGAAACTCTCTGATTTGCCATTGGGCTCTCGACAGGTCTGTGTTCTGCGGTTCGGTTTCGGAAAAGACTGGGTGGCTCGCGTGAATTTCCCCTTTCTGGCGGGCTCTGTCCGGAGGGGCCGCACGGCTCCTTGGCGTACGAATTCTGAGGTAGTACGTCCTGATACCACAGTTGAACGTTCGGTCCAACTCTCCATCCAGGTGGCCACGATGCGCTACGTGAAGAAGTACACGTCAATCCCTGTTCCCGAGGTATATCTGTATGACGACGATCTTGCTGGGGAAGTCGGTGGTTCCTGGATGGTGCTAGAATACGTGCGTTGGATTTGTTCTTGTGAACAAACGTTCAAACGACCAGCAGATTCCGCATCCCTCATTGAGCCAGTACTGGCCCGAGATGTCGTCTCTGCAAAGAAAGGCGGCCTGCACCGCCCTGGCTCAAATATGGCACCAACTCTTGTCGCTCCGGTTCGATACTATCGGCAGTCTTCACATCGATTCCAAGGACCAGATCTCCATCGGACCTATCGTGGTTCCCAATTGCCAAGCGGCGTCAGTCGGTATCGAAAATCCCGTCTACGACAAATGCGGGCCGTTGGCCACTGTGCGCGATTGGTTGGTAGCCGTGGCGAGACACGATGTCCGATTCAAACACCCTAAATCCCCTCGTCAACTGGAGCTTATGGCCGCTGCCATTCGACAAATTGAGACCTCTCCGCTCCTCTCTTCTTGTCCTACCTCGCCGATGGACGAGAATCTCGTCTCCACACTGGTTCTTCTGCACGTCGATCTATGCCCTAGAAACGTCCTCGTTTCCCCGACCGACCCCACAGTAATCGCCGCTGTCATAGACTGGGAAGGCGCCCATACGACACCCATCTGGACCGTGCACCCTGTCAACATCCTGTCTCCCACTCTCGTAGACGGCCTAGGCGAATGGAATGACGCGGCGGACCAGAAGCTCGAGCATGAGAACATGACGCCGGAGCAATTTTTCTGGAGCGAGATTGAGCGTCTCAACGCGGAGTGGGCCAGAGCCAGTGCAGGGGGGAAGGACTTTCGCAATCTTTACATTACTGCCAGATGCAGCTCGATGGAATCGGAGGATTTCGAATACGAGTAAGTAATGTTCCGTAAACACCACAAGCCTTTCTCTACTTCTTGTTCCTACTGCTAGCTGTAGAAATCGCCTCTACTTGAATGCAATGTGTTATTGAGCAACGCTGTCTTGCGAAGAGATTATATTGTGCTACAATTTCACTGGAAATACAATGTTACATGTACGTTGTCTGTAGGGTGAGCAACACTTGCGAGCCCTAAATATGACGCCGACGGGGCGGAGACCGGACCCGATGGCAAAGACTTCGGTGAGCACCGAAAGCGCGTAGGTGATTTCAGACGGCTGCCCTCGTCTCACTACGGGCTGTGTGCGTACTTCGACCGCTGGCGCAGGACGTGCCCGTACTTGAGCAACAACCAAAACACAGGCATAAGCAGGAACGAGATCCCCGCAAGCAGCGCCGAGCCCGGCCCCAGCCCCAGATTCGTGAAGAACGTGCGCCCAAACAGCGGGAACACGCTCGCGATGGTGGAGCGGAAGAGGTCGTTCCCCGCGAGCACCGACGCGGCGTACGCCGGGTACGCGGACGTGACGTACATGAGGATGCTCTGGAAGTTGAGGAAGATGCCGGGCAGGTAGAGCGCGGCGCCGATGACGGGGACGATCCAGTGCACGCTCGGCTTGGAGGAGAAGCCGAAGATGAGGACGCTCGTGGGGATGAAGATGCTCGCCATGAGCCCGATTTCGAGGCGGATCTCGGGCGCGACTTCGGTGTGGGCGGCGGCGGCGCGTGCGTACCGGGGGGCGATGTGGTACTTCTGGTAGATGCAGTAGACGGTGTAGGTGATACCACCCGAGACGATGAACGCCAGGAAGGGCAGGCCGCTGACGCCTTGGTTGAAGTGGTAGATGTCGATGAAGACGAGGGGGAAGGCCTCAAACCAAAGGTAGAAGATGGCGTCTAGAGTATGGTCAGCATAGGAGAGAGCACTAAGCAGGAAATCAACGCACAAACAAAGCCAAGGTAGATGTTGGCAAAGGCGAGAGCGGGCTCCTTGGCCAGCACGAAAGGCCGCACGAGGGATTCGTACATGATACCCCAGGCGCTCTTCGAATCCTCGTCGCGCTCCTCTGCCGTCCGCAGCTCGGGATTGCCCGTGAGCTTCCTCAGGCGTTCAGCGCGCCGAAGGAGGATGGTCGGCCCGTATGTCTCGGGCAAGAGGAGTGACAGGAACACAACAGCGAAGGAGGTGATCCAGAGGAGCTCCATCATGGGCCACCTCCAGGACTCCGCCTGCGCTGCGAACCCGCCGATAACCGGGCCTGTTATGGGTCCCGCGACGGCGCCGAGGGCCCAGATTCCGAGGACGTATGCGAATTGCTTTTGCGGGAAGATATCAGCCATGGAGGCTCCCTGGAGCGATGTCAGCTGCATGTAGGAATGTGAAAAATGAAAATACACACCCCAGTGGCTAGTGCGGGGCTGCCGAAGAAGCCCGTCATGAATCGCATGGCAAGGACCGTGTTCATGTTCGTCGCGGTCACAATGGGGATTTGGAAAACGACGAAGAGGAAAAGAGTCGCCATGTAGACCGGATTGCGGCCAAGGAATGGGAGCTCTTGGAGGGGGGACAGAAACATGGGCCCAATGCCATAAGCTGTTGCGAAGATGAGTACAAGAGGTTGGACGCGAGGAGAGGAGACTTACCGAGAACATAAAGCGTCAGACCGAGAGTAGCTGTGGTCAACGAAACGTTGAACTCGGTCATTAATCCCGGGATGGACGACGTATATATCGCCGACCCGATGTAAATGCTGAATGTGAGGAAGGAGATTTCAAATGCGACGAAAGCGCGTTTCCGGAAAGACCAATTCCTACGCGCCCGTGAGTCCAGCCGCCCGTGCTGCAAAAGAATGAAACTTACTGAGGATTTTCAGGATCCGAGTCGCCGTTCCATCCAACGAGATAGGGATCCGGAACGGTGGTAGAATCGTCGACCTGCTTCTGGGATTCGACGTCGGCGACCAAGGTTGATTCGCGCTTTATCTCCGTGTCGGGGGGAGATGAGATCTTGGAGGTTTTATCACAGTCCCCGCAGAGTGTCGCGGCATCGGATGCCACTACGTCGGAATTCTGCCGCTCAGAAGTGGGAAGAAGGAAGTGCTTGGGCACAACATAGCCGGGTCGCTGCTCGGGGTAGGGTAGTACACGACCCCTAGAGACATAGTTTACAAGCTGGCCGATGGTCGAGTCGCGGATTAGATCTTGCACCATGTTCGTGTGCGGAGTTTGGTGAATGGAGGGGAAGTGAAGGTTTCAAGCTCCTCCGAAGTCGCTCCTTTATACAAGTCCTGTTCGATAGCGGCTTTGCGAGACATGAATCGAGGATGAATCATCTCAGTGTCTGCGTTGGATTTCTTGTAAGCGGTTAGTCGGCAAAGTGTTTGTAAGTGGCCGCATTTGGCAGTCTGATCAACTTTGCTGACCTTTCTCTCTGCTCCCGATTCACCATGACTGACGCGTCCTCGCCGCCCGGAACCGCCTCCGAGGCTTGCAATTCTGTGGACTTGAGTGACATACAGAAACACCCACTCTCCGGCTAAGACGCGCGTCGCGACTCGCAAAGGAGAAACAAAAAAGAACGAACACCGAGATTTGGACAAGATACTGTTAGTAACCGCCGGCAGACTGGCTAGCAGACTGCAGTAGCCAACTGGCAATATAGAATATCCAATTTCGTCCTTTCACCTAGTCGGACTGTCAAAAATCAAAGGATACAGACGACTCTGTCGTCTTGGATCGCCCTGTACGGTCTACCGTACCGCCCTAGGCAACAGACGTACAAGACAACATCCGGGATTCGGAATATCTTCTGGGTATACTAAGTCTTTGCGAGCGTGCTGGGGAAGGGTGCTGCTCTGCGACACTGTGAATCTGTACGCGGATGGGCAAGGCTGAAAGAAGAAGGCAGGGAACAACCCTCCCTCAACGTGCGTTTAGTTTATACACACAACAGGCGGTTCAAGCCAAATTTGTGTGTACTAACCCCAGGGATCCGGGGTCCTGAGCCAAAGTCCAGGAAAGGAGACAAACAATTCACCATCAATCGAACCCCAGGCGGACTGACTGAGATCTTGGGAGTTTGGAGGATTTTGAGTCCTCAAACGTCTTGAGTGGTTCCCCACCGAGGTCTGGAAGCCTAAAGGTCTTGAGGACTAACTTGAACCCTCCTGAGACTCGTAAAACTCGCAGTGTCCCACTGAAGTTTGGAAGCTCGAACTCGAGGCGCTAACGAGGAGCAGGTTCTTGAAGCCGTATTTTGATTTTTTGAACTTGAAACACCTTGAATTGGGTTCTTGTTCTTCAGGTGCTTGGTTTGCCTCCAGGGAAGGGAGGAGATAGTCATCGTATAATAAAGAGGACTTAAAGAGAATTAGATGTGACTCGCCAGCAGCTTACGCTTGGGTCAGAGCTGTGCTGCCCAGCTTACTCACGTCGAGCTCCCATGATCGCCTCACGAGTCTCGAGAAAAATCAATGTCAGCCTGGGCGACGATGAGCGAATTATCACCTTGGAAATTTCTGTGCACGGTCCGCAGTATGTCAGGATGCGCAAAAAGAGAGCATCTCACACGTCTTGACTAGTATATCGGTTAGTACACGCGCTTGTCATGAACGGATCAATGTGTAACGTGTCCGCGCGAAAGCTGGGTTCGACTCCCAGGTCGAGAGTTCTTTTGTCACGTTCCGTTATCGAAATTTACTTGGGAGATTCAAAAGAGCACAGGAGTCCTCCTAGTGAACAAAAAACTTCTAACGGACAAGCACACTGCCAAGATGTACACGGCGGTCGGAGAACGTCCAAGAAAATGGATTTGCCTCTCACACTTCACACCAGATCAATATGTTTTTCGATCCATCCAATTGATTGTTTCCCTGCAGCGCACGCGCCGTCCAAGCCCAAAATACAGACTACAAAACACCAGGGAGCACCACTCGGGTGCCCCTCCGAAAGAAAAAGAAGACCACACTGAGAGTACGATCAAGCGACGATGGTGAAGAGCTGTCGCGCGCGTTAGCGAGCCGCAAACGAAGGAGAAAGAGTGCGTACCTCAGTCGCGCTCGGCTTCGTCGTATCGCACGCAACATTGCTGAGACGGCCGTTGTTGTTGACGAGGCACACGCCCTGGGCGTTCGAGGGCGTGAGGGCGTAGGGCGCGGTGAGGTCCGCGGCGACGAAGGGGAAGAGCTGCGAGTTGGTTACTTGGCCGGCTGGATGGAGCATAAGTGAGTATAAACAAGTGAGCGAGGAGAAAGGACGCACTTCCGTCAGCACGGCCGCCGCAAGAGAAGAGGTTGACCTAGAACCGAGGTTAGATGCATCGGGGATGCAGAGATGTAAAACCCACCTGGTCGCCCGCGGCGCGGCGGTCGTCAAAGTTCAGGCACCCCTGCGTCAGGCTGCTGACAACGAGTGTCTGGCCGGCCTGGTCGTTGTGGACACCCTTGGTGATGAAGTCGAACTTTTGGCCGTCACTGCCGTCGCAGGCCTTGACCTGTTCCATTCAATCAGTCTCAACATCCAGGTGCTTCAAAAAAAAATTACCGCGACGGGGATGAGGTTCTCGCGGAAGTCGCCCGCGGTCGCGTCAATGGAGAGGCACTGCCCGTCGGAGGTCTTGATCTGGGCGCCGGTGGCCGCGCGCGTGGCGGTAAGATCCTTGACCTGGGACTCGGCGACGGCGGTGGGGACGAGGACACCTGCGGGGCGCAATGAAGGTTAGAGTGGGTTTGGACACATGAATGGGAATGACATACCTCCGGCACCGGAGACCTTGATGGGCGTCGTCGCACTCGCGGCGGTGGTAGTGGCTGCGTTTGCACTAGTCGTAACCGCGGGAGCTTGCGAAGAGCTCTCGGCGACGGCGATTTGGGTACTTTGGGGAGTTGCGGTGATTGTCAAGGTTTTGGTAACAGTTATGAAGATCGTGGAGGCGGAGTCGGCTTGCGAGGCGGCCTCAGATTGAGTTGCGGCAGCCGTCGTAGCAGCCGCAGTGGTCTGTCCGCCCGACGCCGCCTTACCCCCAAAAGAGAACAGCTAGGAACGATTAAGTCAGACAGGGAGCATTTTCGATTATTCAAACAAACCTCAGCGCCGGATGCCGAGGCAGCACCGTTGCACGCAACCTGGTCGACGAGGTTCCCCTTGACGGTCAAGCAGACAGCGTTATTGCCGTTCTGAGGGGTGAGCGCCTGAGGACCGGTAGCACCGGAGAAAGCAAAGAGCTGAGAGTTGGTGACTTGTCCGCCTGTCATCCTCATTTTAGCCGCCAGAAAAACTTCAACACAGACAGGTACGTACCGCCATCCGCGCGCCCGCCGCAAGAGAACAACAGAACCTGGTTACCTGCGGCCGTTCAATAATCTCCCGAGAGAGCGGCAGACGGTTACATACCAGCTGCCCGGCGAGGGTCAAAGTTCAAGCAAGCATTGGTCTGATAATCACGGGTTTAGAGAGTCCATTCAGGATGTCAGCAGTCAACGTACCAAGCTGCTGACGATAAGAGCCTGGCCCTCGACGTTGTTGTGCACGCCTGCGGTGATAACATCCCAGGTCTGGTTCTTGCTGCCATCGCAGGTCACAGCACTAATAGGCGTCAGATTCTCGCGAAAGTCGCCGGAGAAGGGGTCGACGGAGAGACATTTGCCGTCGGAAGTCTGGAGAAGTTTAGAAACACTGAATAGTCGGGATTCGAGAACGGACCGTGATTGTCGTGGCAGTGAGGGCGCGGGTAGCAGTGGCATCGAATTTCTGGGCTTCCGCAGTGGCCGTACTGTCGAGAGCTACGTCGCGACGGTCGAGGGGAGCCGCGGTAGCTAGACCAGCGGCAACGAGAGTGAATAGGGCAGAAACCAACATAGTGAAATGCGGATGGGAATATAAAGATCGTCGGGGGGTTAAAGATTGTAAGGACTCTGCTTGCAGAGGGAAGAGAAACGAGACGGAGGGAGAGAAAAAGAACAATGAACCAACTTGGTCATCGAGGTTCGACTTTTGTACGTTTCAGGCACGGCGTTCTCACGGTTGCTGTTTAGATCGTGATCCAGATTCACGTGGTGCTTGGTTGCCTTTCTGGGGTTCTTGCCTTGTCCTCTCTAATCCCGCAATTTTCACCGCACATTTGCAAGACCATGGCTTGGATCTCACCCATCTCAGCTCTACTCCCGGACTCCGTCCTCGCCCTAAGCATCCTCTTGTTTCTGCTGCCAAGACAAATGATCGACTCCGTCGACATTTGATAATCGCCGGACCTGAAGGAGAAATTTTGCTGCCGCCAGATGTCTTGACAGGAGACATAAGTGTTCTATCACCGTCATCACCCGGACCGCGTGTCAGCCTCTTGACTACCGACGACCACCCTGACAAGATCTGAAAGCTTGTGTCTGAGTCTTGGCGAGGAAATTTATGGTGGTCAGTCTGGAGAAAGGGTAAAGCATCATACAAGAGTTCCGACAGCTAGAATGAAAGGGAGAGAAAAAACTTGTGAGTGGTCTAGTTCTGAAGCTCAATCTAGACCTGATGTCGAAAAGCCGAGGTTAAGTTAGCAATCCTCGGTTGATTCCTCGGTTGATTCCGTCTCAGCCGTTCTCAAGCTCTGATGAGCGTCAGCGTCACGGGGGATTTCCGGCGGATCCGGCGGACGCCCCGGACATGCCTTAAGGCGCCGAATTCCTTCAGCCTTAAGGCACTTCAAATAGTCAATGTCTTAAGGCACATGAATAACCATGTCTCAAGGTCTGCAGAATGTCATAAGTCTTAAGCATCCCCAAAATCTCCTGGGACTTGAGACGAAAAACCTTTTGTAGGTTTCAAGCCTCGGCCATCTCCGATGTGGTTCGGAGCACTGCCACTCTAAAATCGACGGTGTCAGCCTTTACCATCAATTTGTGATGGTAAAGGCTGACACCGTCGATTTTAGCCGAATTATTTCGGTCTGTCCGGGCACTCTGATAATACAAATTACTTTCATAACGACTCTGACAGCTAACCAAAACCCTTCTATGAAGCCAAATCTCACGAAAATACCGAATCCAGTGCGCACACGAAAAACCAAGTTCGACCCATTTGGCCGTCCAACTATCTAGATCCTGCGATAATCTGTTCGCTCTCTCTTGCTCCCCTGTTCCGCCATGGAGGTCGTTTCTCGTGAAGTACTAGAGCGGCTTATCCAACACCCAACTCTGTCCGACAATCTCAAGTGGGTTCAGCTTCAGCGCTTCATCAGGATCACCAAACGTATCTGGGCGGAAATCCTTCTCGATCGCAAAAACGATCAACTACCTGAATTACTGCCACAACATATTGGTCAATTTTTGGCTGCTGTCCTGCAGCTGGATTACAGCCATGTTCAACTGTGCTGGATTGCATTTCACGACATAATCGAGAGACTGGAGCTCGAAATCAATGTCGCCGATGATGACCTGTTTCGCTTGCATGGCCTCGAAAATAAGCTAGGTGAGATATGGCGTGTTGCATCAATAATGCGGCTAACACTATGCTCCCCATAAAAGGAGCCGTTCCCATCCATCCACCACATAAGCATTGTCCTCGCACTGAGTGCGCGAACACACTTCTGACAGATCCGAGAGAGTATGAATCGCGACTTTATACTCTGCATCGCGGTGTTCTCCCAGTCCTCTCGCATTCCACCTATTGTCGAAGTGAGTATCGAAAATTTCGCATCGAACTTCACTGACAAGTCTCTAGAGTGTCTTACACGCTACTACCACAATTATAGCGTCCAAAATGCTGCTTTGGAAAGTGCAGAAAGAACATATTACACTGAACAGTCAAACATCCTCCACGTCTTCGAACATTCTTTTGTGGAGGGTGATCTCTGTCGATTTTTCGAGGCTGAGATGGCCCTAGCGCAGTAAGTGTGTTGCATCTTTATTTGTCAAAAGTCTGACTGCCTTGCGCTCAGTTGTTCGGCTCAGAGCATTGCGAGAATATATAATATGGCCCTCTCCCCGCCAACAACCGTGATCCCAAATTCATCACGCCTGTCTCATGAGCTTTCTGAAGTACTTGTTCTCGACGCATTCTTCTTACATGCCCTCCTACGTCACAAGAATTTGAGGCAGCAATCACTGGTTCTTCCTCATGGTGGCTTGCAGAAAGTCCGTTTTATCCGAGCAATGGATGAACGCAACTACTTCATGGCAGGAACCGGTCAAGAAATGTGGCCCCATGCTTGCGATGGCTGCATGAGGAAGTGGATTACTCCCGAGGGGTTGATATGTCAGTTGAATCGCTGTTGTATCGATCAAAGGCTTACTACTACTCTCTTTCAGATTATATCTCAGTGGGAGTCGCTGACGGTGTCACCTTGGGGCATCCTTGCTGCAATGTGCATGACTGCAAGGTGCGCTTAGGGTTGGGCACGGGTTCGGGTCAACCCGGCGGGTTTCCGGGTCGGGTCGACCGGGTACGGGTCGCGGGTTGATGATTTGCCAAACCCGGAACCCGCGGGTTGCGCCCGGGTACCATAAATACGGTCCAAATTGACTATAAAACAGTTGATACAGTGAATTTCATGTATAAAGCACTTCTCTGAAGGCCCAGTTCACTTGCAGGATCACTGTTCTTACTTTAAAACACTGCTTTAAGAGCCGCCGGACATCGGATCCTAGATGCCGATGCACGGATCACGTCCGGCAGCCCGAAGCCGAGACCCGTGATGGACCCGTAAACCCGCGGGTTTGGGTACGGGTTTTCCGGGTACGGGTCCGGGTTGGTCACTTTGTACCCTGACCCGTACCCGTGCCCAACCCTAGGTGCGCTTAAACAGCACACAAGACCGATTTTGCCCTTTCCATCGGCACAAGGACCTGCAGTGTTGCATAATTAACTGCATACTCCCTGCTCGGTTTGACCATCTGACCTGCACTTTGACGGAGCATTCGGCTTGGGAAACGTCAAGAGGAAAAAAGTCCGCGGATGAGCTGAAACGTCGGCTCCGTCGTGCGGGTGTTGTTGAGGCTGATGTTGTTGCGGCTGGTGTTATTGACGCAGAGGAGGAGGAGGAGGAAGATGAAGCAGCATCGGATACCACTGCTCCGAAGGTCAAAGGTCGTCCCTCTCGGCGGTGGACTCACAACGAACAGTTATTTGTTCGATGCTGCGGGATTGTCATCTCGAGAGCGACCTTTTTTGGGGCGGAGAGCGTGTCTGGCCAGAAGGTATTCAATCCAAGGCATGCACAATTCTCGTTCTCAGTTGGTCTGCTGTAGGACTTCCTCAAAACAACTTTCCCCCCCCAATATCCTAATTCCCTTCCGCAATATATTTTCTACGACAATAACTGCAATTTCCTGAAGCATCTTCTTCACTGCGGTGATCATTACTTCGACAATGTCGGCTTGCCAGTCGATGTTTTCCATGCCCCTGGCCATAGCGACAACTTCTGCAATACCCACAACAACCCAACACTCTTCCCGCAACTCATGGACGGAGAAGGGAACTGGTTTTTCAACTCTTCGGTGGCAGAACAGACAAATGCCTGGTTTGGGGGCTTTCAATCCATTGTCCGTGAAATGCCCGAGTCCAGGTAAGCTTACAATGCCACCTTTTATGTTGCTGTATAACCTTTGTTCGGGCAGATACAATTTCTATCTCGATGAAATGATCGCGATTAGGAACCGGGTAACTGTAGCTGCTCTGCACAAGGATGGGATGAACCCCGTCTTCCACTCGGAGGCGTTCTTACGCGGCGAAGAGTAGACTCATATATTTAACTTGCTTAAGATTCTGGGTTTTACTTCGAGCTTAAGTCGCCGCAGTACACAGGGCTTAAGACGAGGATTTTCTTTTGCAGCTTAAGACCAGGACTCTTTGTTGCAGCTTAAGACCAGAACACTTTGTTGCAGCTTAAGACCAGAACAATTCTTTGCATCTCAAGTCGCCAAATATTACATTAGGCTTAAGGTTATGGCGAATCAACGGCGGTAGTACTAGTATCGCCTCGTGCGACTTGGCGGGGCGAGCCACCGGGGAAGCGCCAGTTGGTAACTTGTCCGGTTTATGGAGGGCTCTGCATCAGCGCAACACTACCGGTGTACCCTAGATTGAGAACAAGTCAGAAACAAAAAGAGAAAAATGAGAGAAAGGAAAACACACCAACGGGGGGAGGCAAGAATGCAGCAAGACATGGGTAGAGACTTGAAATTACGACGCGGCGTCATACGAGCCGGTGTCACCTTCGCGGAGGAGCTTGGGGATGAGGAGGTGGTAGTTGTGCATCCAGACGAGGTTGCCGGGCTTGTAGCTGCGTCGATTCGTTAGTACAAGGTAAGGATGAGGTGATATAGGGAGGGAAGAGAGGAAGGATGCACACTTGCGCAATGCACTGGGCAAAAAATTGGCCTTTGTGTATGCGGCGCACGAGGGGACTCGGTCCAGTCGACGATGAGCTGCTCGTGCGTCGCGGTGAGTGAGCGGATGCCGCTGATCATCGTGGCGTGGCCGTAGCGCGGGAGGAGCATCCACGCCTTGGTGTTATTGTGCGGTGCGTCGTCGGATTCTGCATCTGTGTGAATCGGTCCGAGGGGCGAGCACGGCAGTGGATTCGGCATGCCTTACGCAGCGTGCAGCGTCACTTGTACAGGCAAGTAGCGGCATAGATGCAAGACCCGCACCCTGTAGAGGCATTAGTACATAACAATCAAAGGACGCGCAAAAAATGCAATGAAAAAAAAAACGGCAGAAACACATACCTTCAATTTTGCTACCCGGCCAGTAGCATGGCCGTAACATGGCAGTAGCATGGGCCTAGCAGGGCCCTTTGCTGCCCTTCCCCTTCCCACTGGGAGAGAGACACCGAGGAAGGTGGGGTGAGGAAAGTCGTGGGATGAGCTGGCTGTTGATGGCTGTTGATGGTTATTGATTGGGGACACCCGAACGTGTCGGTGGTGGTCAGACCAGTGATCGCATTGATTTGTGAACACCTTCGCAGTAAGTCAACAGAATAAGACAGAGAGAGACTATGGAACGTACCCCCCGTTGTGCACCACTAGAAGGATAAGGGGGGGAGGAAACAAAAGAGGGACAAAACCGCACGAGTGACCACCGCGGAGGGTGGTATCGCGGTATCAATGGGCTTGCGACGCGGGGCTACAGAGGTCCAGCAGAAGCCAAGGGCTGACAAGATTTGTATGTGCACCCTTGTTTAGCATAGATGGGACGAGGTGGTGGTGGCATCGCGCCTGTATAGGAACCGACCACCCTGGCTGCACAATCCCAACGTCTTTACCCAAAGGCATGACAGCTGTCGCATAAAGCGTAGACGGCAAAAAACTGCAGAGAAATCCAGAGCAGGCAGCCCGGGTGGTGGTGGTACAGGCACGGTTTGCACAAGCCGGGCCAAACAAGAGCGTGCACATTTTATACAGACGCGACGCGTTACGATCACGTGTCCGTATGATTTACCCACGGTCTCGCCAATACCAACAATACCGCTCGAGTCATTTTCATCGGCATAAACTAGGCCTTATAACATACGGCTGTATCTATGGTGCCAAAATCCGATCCTAATCTGCTGCCGAACTTTCTCCACTGTCTGAGCTCGTTGCCTCCGCACTCTCCTAAGTCCTTTATCGCAAGCCTAAACTTCTTGCGAAAGCTGGACATTCCAGTCTTTTTCTCGGGCTCCTCGTTGAGCCAAGGTAAGATGTGGGGATCCTGACTGTTCCGATATTTGCTGAGATAGTGACCGATCTTCTCCGCATTTGTGACCCAATCCTTGCCACGTCGCAAGAAAGTTATAATATGCTGGAGGTCGATGGTGGTCCCATCCGCGAGCTTGGTGCTGTCATCACTAATCTCGGCGACCTTCCGGGCGTACTTCCGGACGAGCTCGCACGAAATGCTGGCCCTGGGTTTTTCGAGTTGCTGGATTTCGGCGACAGTGTGATCCTCGGAGTATTGCGCGCCTAGGGCCTTTTGAATCTGGATGCCAGCGTGGCCCTTCTTCTGCCTTCGGCGCTCGCGGTTCAGCTCTTTTTCTTCCACTGACAGTTTCCCTCGCTTATTAGGTCTGCTTCCACCCCGCTGACGGCGTTTTTTGGAAGCGCCGGTAAGAATTTTGAGAATAGGCGACTGACGGGAGTCATCGTCGGAGTCGGGCTTGTCTTCTTCGTCGTCGTCAGACCCTGACTTGTCCTGTTCGTGGTCTGAGAAGTCGGCAGGCTGCCTTGGCTGGTATTGCTGCTTGTGTGCAACAGGATAATTGAGAGCACTGGGACTCGGAGGGAAGTTCACTCGCTCCTCCTTGGTCACAGACTTCCAGCGTTGAACGAACATCTTGGTATTCCACTGGTTATCCTCCCAGTACGCTCCCAATTCCATGGCCCTAGTCGAGTCCGTGTACATGAAAGCGTTCTGCTCTTTTTTTATCCAGCAGTACCCAAGGGCCGTTTTTAGCACATGCTCGTACCCATCGTCCCAGGTCGTTCCAAACAGAACACTCCCGTTACGTTTTCTTCCACCTACGAACGTATCAGTTTTCACGCTCTCCAAGACTTGTGAAACAGAAACGAACTTAGATCCACCTGTTCACCCAACCTCCACCAGCTTTCGCTTTTGGTTTCACGCCAGGCTTTGACGACAAGCTGGGCGTCGATAAAAGCCTTCTTCCCCACAACGGCAACCTGTCCGTCGAACGAAAACTTATCCTCCATGTCGCCAGTGATATGAGATTGTGCAGAGACATTGACTGATATTTTTGCTTCATTCTCGCCGTTTAGCACCAGATTTGCACAATCAGGGATTTAACACACCGTGGGCTAAATGGCTGAATTTTCGCGAGGGCTTTGCTCCGATACCCTTAGGCCCTGTGCCGTCCTCACCACTGATAATCTTTAGGCCCCCACGATCTTTGCCTCCGGCAACCTTGGACGCGCCGTCCTCACCTCCGGCAATCTTAGACTTCGCGCTGTCTTCGACTCCGACGATCTTTGGCCCTACGCCGTCTGTGCCTCCGACAACCTGGGGCATTCCCTTGAGCCCCGGTGTCTCGATCTTTGATGGTCCAGCAGCTTGGTCTCCATCAATCTCAGTGAGAGGGGAGGATGCTCGTGAGGAGGGAATTTTCTGTTTGTATCCGTTACTAAATTGGTTTGCGTGTCCACCAACCACTCACTTTAACAAAGAGGAAGCCTTTTGCGATGAGCTCCCGGAAGACACTGTCAACTGCATCTATGTTGCCTGGTGCAATGGGCGCTTCAATAACAGCCCAATCCACGGTAACTTTGTTTTTTAGAATCCGTGCGATGGCATTGGGACAAGTGTGCGGGGTGCTTGTGAGTTTTCGGGTGTTCTCAGCAGCTCGTATGATGTCCTACAATTATACCCGTTGTAAGTTCACGCTCCAAAAAGTCAATGACAGCATTTGCATGCCTTAAGCTGCTTGAGCGGCAGGTCCCATCGACGTCTGTGGTTTTGAGTATTGTGAGTTTGGACCTTGGTGCAGGCAGTGCAGAAAGAACTTGCATTTGTCGAGCAATAAGTGTAGATCGAGGCATTACTTGGACGTGGTAAGTTGCATAAAGTTTTCGCGCAAGGCTGTCACAGTCCTGACAAATCATTAAGGGCCGGTGGACACAGTTTTTGTATGGTATCGACTACCCTTAAGAAGTACATACTGTTACTTGCTTTTGCTGGCCTTCGTTAAAACCGACCATTCACCACCGCTAATGCGCCCCAAGTCTTCCAGCTTCTTCTTCAAATTCTTGTCCGATTTCTCCCAAATCTTGAGATTGTCGCTGTACGTGCTCGAGTTATACGCTCTATGGAAAACCAAGGGGAAGGCCTCGGCACGGCTCTTGCCATTCACTTGTTGAAGTCGGACCATCTCATGGAAACCGACTGCCATATCGAGTACATACAGGAAAGGCCAGCCGCGAGGCCCAGCGGGTGCGTTTTGCAGTGACTGGACGCCGTGCGGCACTGGTTCATCAGGCTGGGTGCTGTTGATACTATATGCAGGTGAGCTCTTTCTTTGACGCTCGGTGCATTTGTGGGGACATACCTGATGACAGATGTAGCTGGTGACACGGCACGCACAGAATTCGAGACAGAGCTGAAAGGACATGAGCTACGATTTCTGCAAGGATAATCTGCCTTACTTTGTGTGATCACTGGCGAGTGCATGCCCTTCGTCGGTAAACACATCACCATCCGTGCTATCGTATTTGATTTAAAAAATGTAAAGCAAGGCGAGGAAATAAAGACAGACCGTTTACGTCGAACCGGGGAAGGAGATCCTTCGGATTGGGTGCCAGATCTCTCGCGCTTGAGAACTGGAAGCACATCCGGTTCTTGACATCTGGTCACCGTTGTTGATCGCAGTCGGAGTACGCGACCGACGTTGACCTGTTGCGCCGAACTGGTGATGCTCCAAGCATTGAGCTGCGATGAATAGGCGGCAAAAACTTCGCAGGCCGCCAGTCCCAGAACTGAAACCATTGCCTTGTCTTGACTTGGACGAAAGTGAGGATAGTCGGGGCAGAAGACGGTGAAGGAGACGGGAGAAAGATCATTCTTAAGACATAGTTAATTTAAAGATAAGGAGCGAGAGATTGACGTCACGGACCTGTGTATAGTAAAGTACCTGGATTGAATGTTGCTCCTCCACACGGTAACGACTTTTTTGCGCGTTGCTGGAGGCAGACCCGGGGCCAGACAGTGCCAAATTGTTGTCTCCACCACTAATGAGCTTCGCGTAATATGTAGGGGTGAGCGGCTGCGAATAATCCGTGCGTATGGGGGTAGCTGGAGCTGCAAGGGACGTCGATCCCGAAGGCGCGCTAGGAACGCGAGCACGCAGCTTGTGACTGGACACCTTGCAGGTCACCCCGTCCGGTGCAGCGGCAGCAGCTGCTTGACAACATCCCAAGCATGCTCCTCGAACACAGAGGCCGTTTTTCTTGTTGGGTCGGGCTGATCCAGAGACACCAGCACAAGCGGGTTCTCGGCAATCGTTGGGTCCAAGGACATAGGTGGGAGTCGAAAGATCATTGCGCCAATAGAAACCGTCGCAGGAACTTTTGTTGTGTCGGTTGTCAGAGCACTGGAAAAGGGTCATGAAAGAGTGCAAGAAAAGGAAAGATTGCGCACCTCTTGATAAAAGCGGTCCTTATTTCTAGGTTCCCGGAAGCCTGTACACTTCTTGACCTCCGTCAGACGTGCCTGGCAGCGGGGGCGAATGCAGACGCCGGCGGCAATTTGAGCGGGAGTGAGGACTTTGGAGGACGGTGCCATTGTTGACAGGGAGGCAGAAGACTGGGCTACGAAGACGAGGACCGAGTCGGTAGTTTCCCCATCGGTAGAGGTTGTACAGTTGCTGCCCGCGTAGCTTAAGAGTTGGAGGCATAGAGAGAGACTTAAGACGCTGCAGGTTTTGTTTGAAGTCGAGTCGGCTCGGACCGAAAGCCCGTGTGACGACTCAAGCGAGATCACGACTCGAGGCTACGTTGGCTGAAGACAGCGAGAATTTCTTGCCGCCTTAAGACAGGGAGATATTGGGGCCTTAAGCGGCATGGGATTCCGTGAGGCTTAAGACAGAGGAAAAGGGAAACTGCCTTAAGCACAGAATAATTTAATGGGTCTTAAGGGCGGAAGATGATGCTGTATCTTAAGATGTATGAAACGCCCGAGGCCTTAAGACACGGGAAGCTACAAGCCTTAAGGCGTGTCCGGGGCGTCCGCCGGATCCGGCGGAAATCCCCCATGACGCTTAGTATCTGAACCTCTGAACATCACAGATTATTCGGTTTCAAACACGACCTCAATCACGATCTGGTAAGATTCTTGAGTTTGTGAGACTCGCTGAGAAGAAGATAAGCGTACCACCTTTGAGATATGAACAAAACTTGAACATACTGCTTGACCCGATCAAGGAGAGCACCCTCCCAACCAACATTCAACGAATGTGCCCGTGTGTAGGCTATGTAGGGCCAGAACGTTTTCCCGATATACTTGCACCCACACACTCCGGGACTGGCCCAAAATGTGTCAGGTACGTCGACTCAGCCGCACTTCGTGCCCGAACCGACTTTGTCGGGTCCTTGAGGCGCCTCGTTTGTCATTCGTCACGCCGCTATGCCCGCACTCCTCCCGTACCAAGGCCCATGTGTATAACGCAAGCGGCGCGCGCGTGGTCGAGCTTGTTCCCTTTGGGATATGTAGCGAAGAACCCACGCAGCCGAAGGGTGTAAAGGGGCACTTCGAGTTTTACGGAGGTACACACTTCTGGGCCGACGCCGCCGAAGCGTAGGCGGCTAACGCCAGCGGCCTTGAGGTGGTCAAACCGCTCCAAAAAAAATCCAATCATGAAGGACACACGCAACATAAAATACATAAATCATACAGTACACACCTCGGAACCTTGAATGAATAAATAAGGCAGGCGATGTCCATAGGTCAGCCGACAGCTCGACTGCGGCGCGACGGTTTGAGAGTCCCCCGACCTATCGAATTCTTGAGGTTCTGGGCGACAATCTCGGGTTAGTTAAGGAGGGTGAGAAAGAAATAAGAGAGAGAGTGGAGTGACATTGAGACCTCACTGGCAATGCCTCGCACTCTTCGCCTCGTAGTTGTACCACCGTGTCACTCGCACGCCCGATAACGAGCTTGAAGATCGCCGAGCTCTCTTCGTCGATTCCGCGATGCTCCGGATATGGTACGACACACGCTTGCACCTGCCAAACACGGCCTTGGTCGCCTTGTTCACTGTCAGTAGGATCTGCATTATACAGCAAAGTTCTTGGATGTACATGCCCCAGCGAGAAAGACAAGTACGCAATATTGATGCTGAGGGAGAACACGGTGGAGGTACACTGAGAGCTGGGCCACGATATTTATCGTATTATGAGTGTCCTCGGGCTTGAAGCGTAATAATATCTGAGGGCGTCGGTCCGACATGGACTTCGAGAAAGAAGAGTCCAACGCGATCAGTCACAGTGACAGCGCGTCAATGGGTCACACCGCTGTCTTTGTCTCCGCCACCTTGTCGCCCTCTCCATCTCCGCCTGGACGTTCGCGAAGGCTTCCTTCCACTGCGTTTTGGACTCCACACCAAGAACTATGGCTACCACCAGTGCTGAAAGCGCCGAACCCGACCTGCGGCCCATAGTTGCTTATGTCGCCTCTCTCGACCTAATGAAGGTTATTCACCCTCCAGAGCATCCACTAACAAAGCTTATATCTTTCAGGTATCATCACTTCTTCCATCCAACAAGAATCGATCCGCCCTGGTCCACACTCTCGCTCGAACTCTCGGACTCTTTTCCCGTGACTTTTCTTCGACGAGAATCATCGCTCTTGTCCCGCCGCAGAGTGCCGGGTTCGACGAGCTCAATAGCTATCACACAAAAGAATACCTTGATTTTGTTCTTGACCCTAAGAATGTAGAGGGTGGCGACGATGGGGCGAAGACGGAGTTTGGTTTGGAAGATGTGAGTGGACACTGCGTCTTCCCTATCCCCTGATTCTATTCAAACGCATCGCCAGGACTGTCCCACCTTTGAAGGCATGTCGGATTATGTTCGTCTTGTCGGTGGTGCGTCCCTCACAGCCGTCAAAATGTTACGCCAGCCGCGCTGTGAGCTCGCGATTTGCTGGGACGGGGGGCGCCACCACGCTCAGAAATCCCAGGCGGCGGGGTTTTGCTATGTAGCGGACTGCACCCTCGCGCTCATGGCTCTCCGCCGCCTCACCCAACCGTCAAGCCCCACTGCCGGCCCGACGACGAGGAAGATGCGTACAATGTATCTCGATCTGGACCTCCATTTCTCCGATGGCGTCTCGCGTGCCTTCCACCAGACGTCCACCGCGTCCCCACACTTGCTGGTCAGTTGGCTATTTTTTGAACCCAGTGTACATGCTCATATTTGTCCGCAGACATTCAGCATCCACCATGCTGCGCCAGGTTTCTTTCCCGCTTCACCCCTTGCAGCCCTGCCCACCCCCGACAGCGACCCATTCACACTGTCACTGCCGCTTCGACCCGGCGCGTCCAACCGAACCTTTGCGCGAGCATGGCAGTGCGTCGAGCGCGTGCATGCCGCGTTCGATCCAGACTACATTGTCGTGCAGTGCGGCGTGGACGGCCTCGCAGGTGATCCGTGCGCCATCTTCAATTGGGCCATCGGGACAGACGAGGGCTCGCTTGGTTGGTGCGTTGGACGAGTTGTAAATGAGTGGCGTGGCAAGAAAGTGCTTTTGGGCGGTGGTTCGTTTTTGCTCGGATCGATCTGATTGTCTTCTCATCGATAGTGTTGTGTAGGTGGATATGATTCACCGAACGCTGCCCGTGCTTGGGCATATCTCACCTCTGTAGCTGTGAGTGTTCATTTGTCTCCAACGTGGATTGAGCTAAACAAAAATCAGCTCGGCAATCCGCTCTCCCTTGAAACGGAAATCCCAGACCATGCACATTTTCCTTTATACGCGCCCTCCTTCTTACTGGACGTCCCTGCGGGAAACATGCAAGATCAAAACACCGACGAGTATCTCCGCACTGTCGACGAAGCGTTCGACGGTGCAATAACCGCCATAACCGAACGAATGGCGAAGTAATTCAATTTCAAGAGTTGAACCAACAGAATTTTTGGGCACTTGGTTGGTGACGAGCAGTCATTTCGTTCAGTGCGCGACGCTGGTCAGAATGCTAACGCCGAATGCCGGGGCCGTGTACGATAATGTCTTGCCGGTGATGGGAAATTCCATGGGACGACCAAGTTCGGTGCGGTGGGCGTGTTGCTTGCGGTCCCTGCACCTGCGAGGACCTGTTGGAAATCCATGCCTCAGGACGATGTACAGTTATAAATTGGAAAACAACATCTGAGCAGTTCCAGTGGTGGCCACTCTCGCGAATAGGAGAACGAAGGTCACCGGCGCGGCGGTGCCCACAGTGATCGACCTATCGCTTCCCGTGAAAAATGGGAATCACGCCAAGGACGCGCCTTGATTATAATTTCCTGCGTGGAGGCCATGCGGAGGATTGTCCAGAAGAGATGCTGTTCGGATTCGGAAACATACTTGGGAGGTATTCGCCTTTGTCCGGACTGAGGAGCTGTTGACAGATATAAAGCAGGGTTACCCGAGAAACACACCTCGACGCAATCGCTGGTAGAAGGATATATGTAACACCGCCAGCACTGCTGGGAGTCATTTTGATTCCAAGAAGCCGCTGGGAGCTGAGGTACTTGAAAAAAAAAAAGATTGGGTGTCTTCGGAATTCTCGAAGGTTGACCAGTCGGTCGCATTGCCGCTGGAGTCTGTTGAGATAGCGGCGTATTCACTCCGGGGTCTCACGTTCAGGATTTCAACCCGTTCCTTGGAGGATGTAGCATCGGGCCCGGATAATCGCTGCGTCCGGGGTGGCGCCGCGGGGACACGGCAGGCAAGTTGAAACTTCCCACGGTTGAATTTCTAGTTGAACCAGTGCACGTTGTGTTTGAACCGAAAAAAAAGTAGCCAAATCCTTTTACGTATGAACAAGTGGATGTAGATATACCCTTACTTTCCCTCACTGCACAGTCAAAGTGATAACAGAGACAGTGATAGCAGGCGCAATGTAGTTGAATGTGGCGCCGGTTGGAATTTGTGTTGTCACCGGCAGGATGAGATCCGGCGTCTCTGGGGTATTGCTTGCAGTCCCGGGACCAGATATCACCTGTGCTGTCCCTACATCTGATACCGTACCAAACGGAAGCACAAATGTCATGGCGGCTGCGCTGGCGGCGTTGTTCGAAATCTGGAGATCATCAGACGAGTTAGACAAGTTGACCGGATTGCTGCGCACCTTGATTATGAGCTCTCCCGTGCTGCTCCATCGTGTGACGCTCCAGAAAAGAGTGCCGTTGGCGCTGGAATCCGGGAGAGTGCTTGGTAAGTACTCGTCACCTTTGTTGAGACTGAAAAGCTATGCCAGCGTTGAGAACGACGACGCCGGAGTACAACGTTTAGATACCTTTTGGACGTAGAAACTCGTGGATCTGTAGATGTTCCCGGCATCGAACCCAACCAGATTCGGTGTCCACTGTGATCCATTGACGTGTCCGAGCAGTGGTGCATAAGACGCAGCAAAGACGATGTCCGCATTTCCTGTGGTAGGCGTGAAGTTCGGATACCATAAGATCTAACGGGGAAACGAACGCTCGAGCCCAGTCATGAACGCAGCCTCGCCAACTGCGCCAGCGACTGTGGGCCAAACCAAACGGCCCTGATCTGGCGTGCCGAACAAGTTACTGGAGTTGGTGGAGGTCGCAGCGTACTCTCCCTGAGAAGCGTGTGATGATTGGGATATACAGGCAATGACATGGAAAGAGGCACAGACCTCGAAGAAGGTCATTCCGTTGCGCTACGGAGTCATATATGAGATTTTAGGAGGAAAAGGAACATCCAGCGCGTACCGGGAAAGAGTCATAAAAGAACGAGTCTGTTGAGAAGAATTCTGCGAACGTAGTCAAATCGGTTAGTATAAAATGGAGGAGCAGCCTTGACAAACTTGGGGTCTGATAAAGATGAATATCGTAGTGTTGTGGTGTCGGAGTTAGCACCGGGGTTGTCGTGCGCGACGTCGCCATAAAATCTATCAATTCTGTGAAAATACAATTCACGCGAAGAGCTTGTGGCTTTTACGCAGTTGTGGGAAGGTTGCGGTCAAGTTCGTCACGAATGAGTTCCATCGGCTGGCTGGAAAGATAATCATAAGTACAAAAGTAGAGTGAATTGGACTGTTGAGAGTACATACCATATGTTCCAGGGGCTTGTCCAACGTTGTCCTAAAACGAGTTGGTTCAGTTTGCGAAAAAGGATTATCCTTGACGAACCTCGTTTCCAATTTCCACATACGTTAGAGCAAAGGGTTCTGGACGCCCAAGAGAGGCACGTAAAGCAGCTAGCGGAGTTGAATAAAATCAACTCGAGTCCTACGTTATCGTTCAGTCTCTCACCAGGTTCACTTGTCGCAGGATCGCCAATAACGAAATTGATCTGTGTTGATTTTGAGCTGGGGTACGGAGCAAAACATTCGGTGCTACCTGGTCGATAGCTTCTGCAATGAATGGCTGTAAAGCATCACCGGTGACACTTGTACCACCGAGCGAATATCCTTGGCATGATTATGAGATTGATCAGCAAGGTCGAGAGAATACGTACCGTCCCAAACGGCCATAAACGGTTCCATTTCCATGTCCTCGCACCACAGGAGATATTCAAGAAGCCCGATCCCGCTGTCGCCAAAGTTCATTTTGCGTTAAACAGATAGACATGGATCTTTACGCACTCGGTGTTGACGTATCCCCAGTCGCCGACTCGACCTACAGGCTTGATGAGCATGTCTTTGCTATTCAAAATCGACGTGCATACATACCCGGACGCTCGGTGAGCGGGCCGACAGTGTTTCTCCATTGCCAGCGGGTTGCAGTCGTTTGCCCTTCAAGATTATTGCCACCTGGGAAGCGGAAGAACGCTGGTTTCATCTCGGCCAGCGTCTGCACATATTATTATCAGTACAAGTTGAAGGGAAATGATTTAAGCGCACCTCGGCGATATCTGCTCGCATCCCGTTTGCGCGTCCTTTGAAAGTCGGCGGAAACAGCGAGAGGAGGGCAAAATGGACCTCTAAGCCAGCGGGTGCATCCGCTGTCCCGCCTTGGATTGTGACGAGAAAACTGTTCGCGGTGGATGCAGGGGTTTGATTCGGGGTCAACACAGCACTGATCTGTGTCCATCCCGTGCTGGCGTTCGCAAGGAGGGGTGTGGAGTGTGATGCAAGACGCGTGCCATCTGCTGCCTGGAGCGCCAAGGTCAAGACTGGGGCCGGGTCGCCCGCAGAGAGAGCAGCAGGGAGCCGGTAGTAGAGGGATGCGGTGTATTTCGTGTGCGCGACGACATTGATACCTATTGAAAATGAGGAAGGTACGGTTGGGAAAACGGCCGATATTTACCCCAATAACCACCGTTGGCGAAACCAACCTCCCCGGAGGTCCCGGGAGGGACGGTCAATAAAAGTGAGTTGGGGAGAGCAGATGAAAGCGGGGAGGGATCTGCGATGACAGTTATAGATGCGTTGGAACCGACCGGTGTCCAAGCATTGAGTGCTTCATTAGTATCTGAGATTTATGTGAGTTTGGAGAAGATCTAGAATGTATTGTTGGTCAATTTACTGGGAGTGACTTGTTGAAAGGCACGATTCTGGAGTACTGATATTCAATTTGTCAGGTGGTTGAATGGAGGATCGGAGTCAAGGGTTGGTTTACATTCAGCGTAGAGGCCGCCGTCTCCGCTCTAAAAGATGTTATTCAGATCGTAGTGAGGGTGGCTTCGCCAGAATATCTACGTGCTGTAGGGTATGTGAAAAATTGCAGATGTGGTGAGAAACGACTCGTACACTGATGTCCTCGTACATCTGACCGTCTAGATAAACGTTAGGATTAGGCCTGGAACACTTACGCATCGTTGGCCTACATAGAGTCGTCGGAATAGCATGACTAGCCGACGCGCTAACGCTGACGGTTGTTGCAGCAAGAGCTTTGGCTGGCGCAAGCGCAACCAGGATCGCCGAAAAGAATACGCTCATGTCTTCGTCGTCGTGGTGAGAAACCAGGGGCGGTTAATAAAGAAAACATAGAGCGGGCCGTCAGGCTCGTGATAGCGTCATAAGACCAGTGGTGAATGAAGCGAGATGAAGCGAAGCCTTGGAAGAGGTGTCGGGCCGTAGCAGGAGTCCTGTGATTATATTTGTCGGGGAAACCAACTTGGTAGCGAACGGAGTCCAGAGCGAAGCCGATTGTATTTTCGCACGCTCCTAAACCAGCGCCATATCCTTCGCTTTGACCGCTAACAAACCAGAAGCACACACCGCGGCAGTTATTGAAGGTCGACCCCGATTAATAGACATACACTATGCCCTCGACCTCGGTCTCATTTTCCCAAGTGTCATCGTCATCGACGCCGGAGAAAATCGTCGTGGCCCGCGAAAGGGCCCTTGAAGCGACTGAGCCGCAAGTACGAGTACGAATAGTACACGCCGCCTGCATAGAAAACCAAGAGCATCGCGGACGCGGGCGTGAGCGCCTCGGGGACGTACGCGAGCGGCTCGACGAGTCCGCTGATGCCCCACCCCCTCTGCATAGTCGCTGTGGATAGGAAACCGGTGCGGTACGCCCTATGGTAGCCCTTGCCGAAATTCTCCCAGTCGCACGACCAGCCTTCAGCAAGAACTTTGGATCTGTGCCATGTCTTGATATCACCTGCGACAAACGAGCTTTTAGCACCGGATTCGGTGGCAGACGACTGTTATGCTTTTGAGCGAATTTCGGGACGGGCCAGTTGAACGATGACATTGAACCTCAGGCTCGTAACGCGCTGCGAGATCGTGGCTGCTGCTTGGATGCGCCGCGCAGAGTTTGCCAATACGGCTCGTGATGGGAGGAACATGGCAAGAGTTCGGTTGATCCAGATCAATCAAATAGGGGTACTAGTAAGCTACAATTCTGAGAGAAGACGAAACTGGCCTGAGGAGGTTGACTCTTATCATCTGGCCATGGGAGTCCAATTTGCATACACACGACCAGGGTATCCACAGACATTCAAAAAGAACCAAAATATTACACATAGGTCCCCATATACGCAGCAGCCCACGCCACGGGAATTGTCGTTGAACTCGACCCGATTAATAGACATACGCTATGCTCTCGACCTCGGTCTCACTCTCCCAAAGCTCTTCGTCATTGAGGCGCCGTAGAAAGTCGGCGTGGTCTGCAAAAGGGCCCTTAAAGCGACAGAGTTCCTGATAGAGGTACGAGTAGTACACGCCATCGGCGGCGAAGACGAAGAACAACGAGCCTGCGGGTGCGATCCGGTCGGGGATGTATGCGAGCGGCTCAACGACTCCGCTGATGCCCCACCCCTTCTGCATAAATGCTGTGGATGCATGACCGCCGCGATAGGCCTTGTGGTTGCCCCTGCCCCAATTCTCCCAGTCGGACGACCAGCTTCCTGGGAGGAGTTCGGCTCTGTGCCATGTCTTGATATCCCCTGGGATAAACGAGCCTGCAGCACCGGATTTGGTGGAAGACGACTGTTGTGCTTTCAGTAAGTTTTCGAGCGAGTGGGACGGTTAGTTGGACGATTACATTGAACCTCGTAGCACGCCTCGGTAGACGCGAGATCGCGGCCGGCGCTTGGATGCGTCGCGCAGAGTTTGTCAATACAGCTCGTGATGGGAGGAACATAGGAGATCTACGAGAAGATAGGGGTAAGCCATACTTTCGAGAGAATACGAGACTGACCTGAGGAAATCTGGATCTTATCCTTTGGCGAGGGGGCGATGGGAAACCATTTTGCATACACACGACCAGGGTATCCACAGACATTCAAAGAAAGAAACAAAATAATACACATAGGTCTATAATCATACGCATAAGAATCCATAGATGGCACATACAACAAACCGCATTCCCGTTCCCGTTCACGGACGCCACATCGGGCGCGCAGCGCCCCCGCCCACTCCCGGCCTTTTACTATTATTATTCCCGCCAAAGTCCCCAACGCTCCGCACGCGCTTCACCTCCGCCCCCTTGACACTCTTGCTCACCGCCTCGAAATTCTTGACCAGATCCTTCACGCTCCCCCCGCTGCTCGTCCGCGGCCGCGGGCCCACGCGTGTCTCGGGCTGCGCGGGTGGCGGGCTGACGTGGTTGAGGTCCACGAGCCGGCGCGGCGGCACGCGCCGTGGCAGCGCGCTCTTCGGCGGCGGGAGCGGCGCGGGCTGTAGATCCACCAGCTCCTTCGGCGCGCGCGTCTTGGGCAGCGGCGGGCGCACGGGCGTCGTCACAGGCCCGCGCGGCTTCTGCAGCAGCTCGAGCGGCGGGAGCGGGAGGCCCGGGCGCGAGGGGTGTGCGGAGCGCGCGGCGCGCGGGGGCGGGGCGGTCTTGGCGAGCGTGGGGAGGTAGGAGAAGAGGAAGCCTTTGACGCGCTTGCCGATCGTCGCGGGGGCGGCGGGCTGCGTGGCGGGGTGCTGCAGGCGCGCCTCGCGCTCGCGCAAAGGCGTGGTCGGCGCCATCTCAGCGTCCGCGTCGCCGTCGAAGCTCTCGTCCTGCTCCTGCTCCTGCTCTTGGTCCGTCTCGATACGCTCCTCAAAGCTCGAATCCTCCCCACTCTCCTCCCGCTCCTCCTCCTGCTGTTCCTCCTCCCTCGCCCTCGACGCCGGCCCCGTCCCCGCACTAACCGCCACCGCCTCCTCCAACAAATGCGAATACCGCGGCGCCATCAACGACCCCGGCACCCGCCTTCTCCGCGCAGGCTCCGGCGTCGGCGGCAACGCGCTAAACGGCGCGCCGACGCTAACAGGCATCGGCAGCCGTGCGCGTCCACTCGTACTCGCGCTGCTGTTATTGTTGTGGTGCGAAATGCGCGGCGGCATCGCGCGCTTGCCCAGCGGGGTAAAGTCCGGCACGACCATCGACGCTTGTCGGCGCGCGCCCGAAAACACGTCCTCGTCGTTGCCGATGTGCGCAGAGGGCGTAGGCGGCGCCACGTGTCCCGAGCGTTGTTTATTCTGCAGAGCCCGCGCGCGCTGCGTCAGATTCTCCCTGCACCGAATATCAATCACTATCCCAATAAGCAGAGAAAAAACTCACACATCCCACGCCGCACCCCACTTGCTCACCGCCTCCTCCCCGCCCATAAGGTCCACAAACCGGCGCACAACCGCGCCCAAATCCACCGCGTCCGCCGCAGCCATCATCACCGCCGCCGTCCCTGTCCCCGTGTGTCGGACAGGCGTACTGGGCGCAGCGAAATTCGTGTCGAGGCGCGGCGCGGGCGCAGGCGAGAGGTTGAGCACCATGCCGAGCTTGGCAGCGACCGCGATGCGCTCGTCGGTGAAGCACGCGTCGAGCGCTTTCCAGTCGGCTTTGACCCATTCGCGCTCCTCCTTCCCTCTTGCTTCGTCTTGTTCGACTTGGTCTTCGTCGTCGGACTCGGGCAGGGGCACCGCCCTGGCAGACGCACGCCGCGAAACCGACTCCTCGCCGCCGTGGTTCCGAATTGACGACGCGCGCGAAGGCGACATGGACACAACCTCCCTCTCCGCCTCCTCCAACAACTGCGCCGTCGTCACCGCCCCCGGGCTCCCCGGAAAATACACCCGCTCCCCGACCACGCGCGCGGGGGGCGGGGGCGTCGATTGGCGGTGTTTCTCGTGTTGCTTCTCGTGGTCGTGTTTCGAGAAATCCACACGCGCACGCAACACCTCCACATCCCTCACCCGCCCCGGCGTCTTCGCGCGCACCGGCGACGTCCGCAAAGGGGAGGATGCAGATTGCTTGCTAACCCCCGCATACGAGTGTCGCCGCCGCTTCTTGCCCTCCTTGTCGAGCCGCAGGCGCGTGAAGCAGTCGTAGTCGTGCTGAAAAAAGCGCGTTAGCGTTTGTCGGAATCGGTACGGAAATAAAGAGTCGTGGAGGAGAGTCGAAGAAAGTGTGACTCCAAGTAAAGGGAAGGAAGCGAAGAGAGTCGCAAAGGCGGGCGTAGAAGCGTTAAAAAGCGCGCCCAAGCAGGAAAATAATAGAGAATAGAAAGAGAAAGAAAAAATTGAGGCCCACAAACCTGCTTCAAAATCGCCGCCGCCCTCGCCGCCGCACGCGGGTCCGCGCTCGTAATCTTCACAAGCCCCAGCAGCGCCGCCTCCGCGTCCGCCTCTGCGTCTGGGTCTGGGTCGCTGTCTCGTTCTTCTTCCCTCTCTACACCGCCGTCCATTCCCTCTTCAATTTCTTCAGCGGCGTCGTGTGCTTCGAGCTCATCGCCTTCCTCCGCGAGCTCGAGCTCAAGCTCATCATCGTCAGGATCGACCCTCACGAACGACTCCCTCCCCTTCCTCTCCCTCCTCTTCCCCGAAAACACACTCTCCCCTTCCCTCTCCCTCTCCCTCCTGCCCGCGGTCCGGGTCGGCGTGACAGGGACAGGAACGCGTGTCCCGAGCCCGTGGAGGATGGGCGGGGTGTGTCGTTCGCGTTCGTGTTCTTGGTGCTCTTCTTGGTGCTCTTCCTGGTGCTCTTCTTGTTCTTGGGCGTGTTCTGCGTCTTGCTCCGCGCGCTCGGCACTTTGTTCTCGCACAGCGTGTTCTTGAGCGCCCAGCGAACGACGCCCACGCGCCGGGCTGTCCGAACGCATCGCCGCAAAATCCACCCTCCGCACCGGCGACCCCGACCCAGCGGCCCACTCGGCGCGCGCAGGTACGACGGGCGCGCGTCTTGTCGGCGGGGTTTGTGCTGCCTGTGCTTGCGCTTGTACTTGGCGTTGTGGCGTACCCCCGCGCACGGGTGTGCTTATGACGAAGCGCGCTGCAGGCTGCAGCGAGGTCGACGGCATCTCCTCGTCTTGATCCTCATCCTGCGGGTCGACGCTCATAGCGCGTACCTCTTCTTCCTCTTCCTCCTCGTCTTCGTCGGCGTCTTGTTGCTGTTCTTCTGGTTCTTCCTCTTCTTGCTCGGGTTCCTCTTGCTCCTCCTGCGCGTCTTCTTCCCTCAACCTCGACCCTCGTCTCGCCCCCGAACGAGTCGAAGTCGCAGCATGAGTCGAAGTCGAAGGCGTCGAAGGAAGCGCAGAAGCCGTAGGAAACACAACCCCCTCCCTCTCCGCCCTCAACCGCGCGTCCTCCTCCCTCAACGCGCGCAAAAAACTCACCCCCTCGTCCATCGAGTCCTCGTCTTCTTCTTCCTGCTCTTCTTGCTCCCCTCCTTCCCCTCGTTCTTGCTCTCGTTCTTGCTCTCCATCTTGCCCTTCCCGTCCTTCCACTCCCCGCTCTTCGTCCCCACCCTGCTCCCCTGCCTGGAACGAAAACGATAACCCCGACCTATGCCTCCCATCCATCCGAAAACTCCCCTCCCCCGCCTCTTCCGGCCCGCGCCCCGGAAACGGACTCCCCCACACGCCCCACGCGTCCGCCCTTGCCTGCGTGCGCGGTGTCGGCGGGTCGGGTTTCGTGGGCCGGAGGAGGGTCGTGTAGGGGCCTGTTGCTGTGGTAGTGGTGGAGGTGGTTGAGGTGGGGGTGGTTGAGGTGGGGGTGTGCGAGGTCGAGGTCGAGGTGGTGGCGGAGGTGTGCGAGGTTGAGGGGGGAGGAAGGGAAGGGGGAGGAAGGGTGGTGGAAGGAGGAGAACGGGAAGGTGCACGAGGAGGGTGCACAGTCGACATGCTAGGCGGGTGGAAGCCCACCGTCGACGTCGCGGGCAACTCGCCCTCGCCCTCCTCGTCGTCGTCGTCCGAGTCCCAGCCCCCACGTGCGTCCAGCGCCAAGGCCAAAGGGAGCGGGCCGTCGAACGACGCGGGCGCATCGAGGTCCATCGAGTCGCTCGTCGGCATGTCGTCTGTCGCGCATTAGCATTAGTACCACATTAAAATAAAATAGAGAGGACACACCATGCACCTCCATCCCCGTGGTCCAGTCAAACGGCCCGAGATCGGAGCTAGGGGCATAGTCGTCGTCGCGTTCGTAGCCGCGCTTGATGGGGGACGAGGAGGCGACGAGGAGGAGGGGGTCGTCGGTGGGGCTCGGGGGCGTCATGGGGCGGGCGAGGTCGATGGGGGGCAATTCCTTCTTGACGCTGTGCACGACGACGCGTAGAGGTGTGAGCGTGCGCGGTTGCGGCGTCGTTGTCCTTGCTTTAGACTTAGCTTTGGGCTTCGCACGCGTCTTGGGCACGGGCGTGGACAAGAGGACCTCGCGCGGAGGCGTGAACACATCGGTGGGGGGCTCGTACGGCGTGACGCTGCGGCGGGCGACAGACGGCGCTCTCGGCACCCAGTCGGCGTTGGGATGGCGCGGGGAGGAGAAGGACGGGCGGGTGGGCGAGGCCTGGTCCGTGAGCTCGCTCGTGCGGCGGCGGTGCGTCTTGCGCGGCTTGGGGTTCGGCGTCGCTTCCACGGGCTCTGCGGCCATTTCAGGCTGCTTGGACGGCGTGCCACCCACTCCCGCCCTCTTGCGCTTCGGCTGCGTGTTCGTGTTCGTCTGCGTGTCGTTAGTACTGAGTACAAGTTAAAGAAAAGCCACCCACTCTCGTGAATAAATGAGTGCGCTGGAGTTCTTCTTCTGGGGGCGGGCTGATGAGCATGCGTGCGGGGTCCATTGGCGGGACTAGTTTTGCGAGGTCGAGGGTTGGGGCTGGGATTGCATTCTCGCTCATCGCGGTGGAGGGCAGGAAGGTCAACAGCACGTGATCGCAATCGTCTAATTCGATGATGCCGTCATCCACTTTTGATGCCCAGCTAATTGGGTTATGGGCTCAGGTGGGTCCCCTCGCGACCACTCCGACGACCCTGAATCGACCGTCTCAGTCGCGTCGGACGTGAACGACGACGAACGCGACGCGCTGGATCGACGCGCAAGTAATCGCAGCCTCGACGTCATTGCCACTCTCCCGCGTGTCCACAATCCCACTGCACGGCGCCACCACCCTCGACCGCATTCCATCGCAAGTCCTATATCCCCCGTCCGCGCGGCTTTATGACTCGCCACCACGCCTTGGAACGGGTTCTTGTCGAGGCTCGTATAAAGCGCCGCTTCCTTCCTCTTTTCCCGCCTGGCAGACACGCACCATGTATACCGGCCGAGTCCGCGCGTTCGCACACCTGCCAACGAACGCACGTAATCCTCTCGGCGCAAGGAATCGGATGGCATTGGCTTGCAAGGCGCGTGTGTTTCGCTGCCTTACACCGCGTCCGTTTAACAATCGGATTCCAGACTGGCCACTGCTGCTTCAAGTCGTCGAGGAGGAGGCCAAGAACGGTGCGGCGCTCTTCACGCTCGCCGCTTGCTTACGCAGATCTCCCCAGTTGGATTCAATTGAACAACCGCTGATATCGTCCCCGCCGTGCCCACTTTAAGCCGCCCAAAACATCCGCGCCCTGACGGACGAGCGACTCGAAGGAGGAGGACTGCCTTTTCCCGGCCGTTGCTGACTTCGTACCTGATGTGCGGGGCTCCGGTGCGTCGCTAATCCAGGTATCTTTGCTGATATCTTTCCAGAAGCCCGCCATGTCCCCGCGACCCGAATCTGGAAATCCGCCCTCCAGCCGCCTCGCGCGCGTGAAACACAAAACACCGAGCGCGGCGCCCTTCATCGCCGACGTCGTCCCCCAGCGCGCTACCGTTTCGGTGCTGCAGGGGCTCCCGGGTCCTCGTTGGGCCTGTTCTGTTTTAATCAGCTCTCGCAAGCTCACGACTTGGTGCGTTGGTTCCACTCCATTCCATTCCATTCCATTCCATTCCTATCTTATCTCATATCTCATATCGCGGTGTTAGTGTTCGCATCCTCAGTTCTCAACGACGCCGGGGTGGGGTTCACGCGGGATTGTTTCTTGTAAGCGTACCTACCCACAATTCCCAACTATCCTACACGCACACCGTCCCTCTGTGCTAAGTACCTACACCTTACATGAATAAATCACCCCGTTCCCTTTCATCCCCTTCGACCTGTGTGTGTCATTCATCAGCGCGCGCAAGCAAGGATTAAATTAAGAGCAGAACCTCGAGTTCCGCCGGTCCGGTGCTTCGGAAAGGACAGCGGTGGGGGATAATGGAGTCTGGGAGATTCGTGAACGGGCTACATGTATACTTGGGAAGGTAACCAAGGCAGATCGTATCCAGTACGATAAGTTACAAAGGCGTTCTTGAGCTCGTGTGTTCGAGTTGGGCTAGTCGGAAGAGAGGGCAAGTGACATTGTAATTTGTAAGGCAGTAAATTTGCGAAGCCATGTAGATGCAAAGCTAAGTAATACGGAATCGTCTGAGATGGATTGAAGTTTGAACTTATACCGCGTCGGATATTCCGAATCAATATATCTACAGCCACAACGGAGATGCGCACGCGTACGTCGCGGTATCTGGAGGTCGGTTGATGAGGCCAGAATGCGTTGGGATGGCGTGAAGGTTCGGGAAATTTTTCACGTTGATGGGTCCAGATTTCCAGGGTAGACTGTAGAATGAATCGCATAGTATCCCCGCCCAAAAAGAAATGGAATCGAGTACATACTATACCACTGACCTTGGATAGAAATCTACGACTGAGTCGAATACAGCGGCGGTGGACATCCAGCTATGTACAGAGCGGACAAACGAACAGCCCAAGATCAAACTCGAAATCGAACCAAAATTGATCGCGGTTGAAAAACCTTGTACGTCTTGCAATTGAAGCTTGAGGCGGCGGAAGAAAGGCAATGGAGGGAAAGGAGGAAGGCGAAAGAAGGAAGGCGAAAATTCGCAAGTCCGTTTTTGATGGGGATTTTTGCGTTATAGGCTTCAGACGAACAGCGAGTGGAAGAGAGAGGGAGAGAGAGAGAGAGAAAAATGACAAGTCCACTTTTGATCGCGACTTGACTTTAGAGTATCAGAAAACAGTCGCCTCCGGCATTATGGGAACGGTTGAGAGGTTAAGTAGTTGACTTCGGACGCGTAAGCTAGTACTGGATACAAACGATCTTCGGTGCCTGGGCCAGTTTCCCGCCGCCACCTTCGTTTGGCGGCTCCGGGGGTCCGGCCTGGACCGAGACCGCAACTGGCGTGGAAACTACAACTGGCGTGGAGACCGCAACTGGCGCGGAGACTACTCGCAAAAAACGTATTAGCGAGTTCACTCGGGATTCGATTGAAAGTCTAGAAAAACAAACGTACCAATGGCATTGACAGCGCTCTCTCCGCTCCTGAAGCACTCTCGCATTTCGCCGAAAAACTCACCGAGATACTCGTGCGTGATGAGCCGGTCCTCCCTCTCGTGGTGCACCAGCGCCCCGTTCCAGCACGCGCCGGTGAGCAGTGGGGTGAAGATGCCGAGCCAGAACAGTGCCTGGAAAGGGTCCGGGTCGTAGATGTTTGTCCCAGGCGGTGCGCGAACTGTGATCATGAGCGAGGAGAAAAGTTAATGTTTCGACAGCGCTGTTAGTAGAAAGGGACTGACGACAGAAGAGGACGATGGTGAGGTAGATGGCGCCGGGCTCGATTAGGCGGCAGCGGGGGGACAGCCGATTACCAATGCCAGAGAAGGGGATGCACAAGGCTGCAAAAAATAAGCCATACGAGGTGAGACCCCAGGAGACTGGAGAGGGAGGGACCCCCTCTTTCTCGCGGACATAGAGCAGCGCAGAGTAGGATGGGGGGACGGCCAGAACAATCCAATAAAGTACTTTGAGGACGAGCGGTGGGTGAATGGTCGTGGTGGTATTCATAGGAGGTTCCTGTGCTTGCCGCTGTTGACCGATCGAAAGGGTGACGTGATACGATCGGTCAAATTCCCACGGTTCGATTTTGAGGAAACACAGCCACAACTGTTCAACTTGCTCGAAGCGGGTATAAATTTCTCTGAAAAATTGAGAGTGGCTATGGGGTATTGGTTTGTTTTGCAAAGGAGCACACAGATTTTGCTCCATTCATCCCAGTGCTCAACCCTCAAGTCGCTCCTAGAGTATCAGAAAATAGCTATTCTCGCTCTGGGTCCTCACCGCTTATACCTCCCATCAGTCTTTGAAAGTAGCGTGAGGGTAAGGAACACAAATCAAAACCCGTAACTTTTATTTTCAAATAATCAATTGGCTCTACATACCCTCGGTGTGCCGCCGGCTCCATAGGCTGTGGATTTGCGCTGCGAAAAATCTCCGACTCAGCTGAACCCCGCCACGGCTCCACTGCACCGCTACCGCTACGCGCGCCGCTATGGATTTCACCCACGCCGGAACACTGCTTTGCGCTTGGGAACAATCGCGAACTATTTCCGTCGTAAAAAGCGGCGTTTCGACTCATTCGCCGGCGGGAGGCAGTGAGCGCAAAGCTGGAGCGGTGCAACGGAACGACGGAACAAAATGCAATGGCAATGAATCCCTGTTCTTTTATGGGATTGGCGTAGAGCCTGGGTCCCTCGTCGCTTGCAAACGAGATGTCTGTCTCACCGCCCGGCGACAGGTGATTTCCGTGCAGCCTGGCACCCTCGTGCAGTTCGCACTATGTAGCAGGTGAGCTCCCACTAGTGACTAGCTGGCTTACGAGTTAGCTCAAATTTCAGTACGTGGATCGGAGCATATCGGACGACGACACCTGGAGAACAGCTGGGGCCTGAAATGCAAGCACACAAAGTGTTATCAAAAGCCGTCTTCGATTTGTTCGCCGTTCTTGTCGCTCTTGGCTACCCGATACCGATCACTGGTTTGTTCTACCCGCAAAACCGATCATGTACAGGTTTTTCCCGCCCGCCCTTATATACGAAGGCCAAAGCTGGTGCACTTACTGTTGGGCCTCACTGCATCGATATGCCTTTCCCTTTGGCCTTACTTCTACTCCTCCAGACCTCATTGCCGACTTTTACGGCGTCGGCCGTGTCGCACTCCAAGCGCGTATCTGCGGTAGAAATTGTTGCTGAAGCCGCCGCGAACTCGATTAATAAAACTGGGCTTCACGTTGGCACTCTGTTCAATCAAAACAATGGTTTGGTTAGTAGCATGCGCAATCCTCACTCACAGCCATTAACCTTGACCGACAGTATGGCTTGAACATGACCATTGCTGGAACCCGTAAGTTCGTAGATATATCGGCTCAACCACCAACACTTATGCCATTCGTTCAGCGGTTACTCTGTCGATTGACACCGGAAGCACGGATATCTTGTTTGTGGCACCCTCCGAGACGGACCTCGCATGAAAACGCTCATGTACATCCGTACAGCTTGCATCCCTGGCCCGCAGGTGGCCCGGGGCCATTTGATGCCACAAATGCTACTGGCTCGCTGCAGTACGTCGATGGCACGGGGGTCAATGGCACCATTGGGCTGGCTTCGGTTGAGTTCTTCGGTTACCATATTCCGGCCCAAGGTGGGACTTCACTTAAGTCCCTGTCGAGATTATCGACTGATCCTTTTGACAGCCTTCATAAATGTTACAAATGTAAGTCTTCCCCTTACCCAAGGAGGCTGCTCGTTGAACACGTTATAGGCTAACAACATGGATCCCTCTCCGTTCAATGGGCTCGTCGGACTGGGCTTCGATAGCCCCAGTGGCCCCATTCCCAGTGGACTGAGCGCCGCGAACTTCACTAATGCCAGTCTGGTCGGCAAATCTCTTCTTGGGAGCATATTCGATCTGAATCCCGACATACCCCGGTTTTATGCTCTGTCTCTGTCTCGCCACGATGCTTTAGGAGAATATGACGATGGGTCTTTTGATATTGGCCAATACGATCCTCGATACTCAGAAGTTCAACACGCGCCACTGTTGCCTCAATTTCCGGAGGGCGGCAGCGATTGGAGTATCTTGACGGACGGTGTTTTCGTCAACGGTTCGAAGATCCCATGGGCTGTAGATCCTACTGCAAACATCACAGACGGAAAGGCCAAGGGACTTTTGGACACGGGTACTTCATTCATGAATCTGCCAAGAGACGTCCGAGACGGCATCTACTCTGCAATACCTGGGGCTGTCCAGACCTCCGAGAACTCATCGCTCGGGGAAACAACTTGGGTCGTACCCTGTGAAACCGCCATTGATCTTCAGATTGGGTTCGGGTGCGTGGATAAATGATACCATGTCAAGCGATTCTGTCTAAAAGCTCTGGTTCTACTGTATAGTGGGGAAACCTTCCGTATCCATCCTCTAGACCTGTCGGAGCTTGATGTCCTTCTCGGGCCGGACGAAAAGAATTATACTGTATGCAAAGGCGTTATTTTCCCTGGTACTGAACCGGATGCACTCTTTGGCGACTTATTTTTGCATAATGTATACACTGTGTCAGTGGTGTTTGCCTCTTTCTTTTCCTGCCCCTCCCTCACGCTCGCCCAGCTTCGGATTTGGAAATGAAACTACGGGGGGAGCATACATTCAACTGCTCTCATTGACGAATGAGACCTCGATGACTGACTATTCCAACGTCCGGTCGCCGCTCCTTACCAGCGGTCCTCCGGAACTGTCTCCTGCAGACCTTGTTCAGCTGTTCGATGGGCCGTCGTCGTCAGCACCGGAGAAGTCTACCACTGCTTCCTCTACAACACCATCGTCGACATCCTCTACCACTTCTTCTACATCATCGTCATCGATATCCACCACCTCTTCTACAGCATCGTCCTCACCGTCACCAATATCACAGTCCGCCACTGCTTCGTCCTCTACGTCATCCGCTTCAACACCGCCGTCAGAGGGTGTTGTTGCGGGAGATTTAGCTGCCGCCGCCAGCCTTCCTACTACCACTTCCTCGGATTCCAAAGTCGCCAAATACGGGCCCATCGTGATAGGCCTCCTCGGGGCCAACCTCGGCCTTCTTCTTTTCCTCCTTTACCTCGGAGTGTCAGCGCTGGTTAAACATGGTCGCACGGTGGGCTCACCACGAAGGACTCGGGAAGCTAAATATACTCCCGTGAGGTTGGGGGACGATATATAGTTCGTTGAACCATATAGACTCCATATTTATAGAGAATTTCGGACTTACTTACCGCATATGTACTAATATACGGGGGAACAATACTCGTCATTTCCCACTCTTCCCGGTCTCCGAATACCAGGTAACCGTATCCCAACCACCCAAAACCCGTGTACGAGGAGGAATTTCCCACGGTTCGATTTGAGCGAAAACACGACACACAATGAGCAGTCAAGATTACGGTAACGGCCCCAAGTACTTATGTAACTTCCCTCCTTCTGAACTATCGAGTTCATCGGATATTCATTCCATTGGAAGCCACATCGGGCGGTCTCCGATTTGGTCTCAGATATACATCTGCTGTGCATGTCGCCATGGGCTTACCTGCGAGCACCCGCATATGTAGTCAGTCTTTTTGCGCAATTGCGGTGAAGAGCTGCGTGCTTCTCCCTGGTACATCTGTTTATCTCACAGGCGTCGGCGTAAACGCGGAGTTTGTGCAGATAGCAGCATATCTCGGCGCCTGCGGGTTCCAACAGATCTTTTTAATATTGTCAATTTTGGCGCAAATTGCCCGCAAATTGGAAACTGAAGCGCAATAAGAAAAGAGGATATATACACATTAGTAGCTTCTTCCGATAGCTCTGTTAGCTTTTTCCTACGACAGTGAGCCCAAGATGGACACCAGCCACGGGTTGGCCTCGATCTGAGGTTGAAATTGCGCGACACACCGCTTCAGCTCCTCTAATTGCGCCTGCGGAGAATCGTCCTCCATGACGATATCCTCGCCATCGCCAGCAGGTTGCGCCCACGCAGAGAGCAGCTCGTCCACGATGTTGATGCCCTGGTCAGTGACCTCCGCGGAGAATCCAGAATCGATGTGTTTCTCTAAAGGAACGATTCAAATGGAGATATGAATGAAAAACTTGTTTTTTCCTGACCTCCGCCAAAGTCCTCCAGCTCGTCAGCTTTTCTCCGAGCAAGCTAAAATGGATAATGTTGAAATTTGAAGATATTCTGGAGAGCCAAACTGAGCTCACTTTGACGACGCTCTCCGGGAAGTTAGCAAGTTGTGCGACGTGGATACCGAAGCTCTGGTCCGAGATTCCTATGGTTTTGTTTCGTTGACGAGCTGCGAGGTTAAAAATCGGACAAGAACGAACCGGGCTCCACTTTATACAGCAGAGTAATCTGCTGCTCTGTCCCGTTCTGGGCCTCGTCGACATGTGCAACGACGTGCAGGTTTTTGACGTGCGGCAATTGTTGATCGAGCGCAGTCAATTCGTGGAAGTGCGTCGCAAACATACAAAAGGCGTGGATTTCAGATGCGATATGTCTAGCCCAGATGAGTGACGTGTTAGGTTGGCAAAGCACAAGATAGCTTACTCTGAGATAGCCCACGCTAGGCCAAAGCCGTCGTACGTCGAGGTGCCTACGCAACTCCCTCAGTGGTTATCGTACACAGTAGATCTGCACCCACCTCGTCCGAGTTCATCGATGATGATCAGCGAGTCTTTTGTGGCTGACTAAAGTGACGACGGTAAGCGGATCTCGCCTCATGGTGCTCACACCTACTCGTAAAATGGTTGCTGTTTCCAGCATTTCCGCCATAAACGTCGAGACACCCTTCAGCTGACTATCTCCCGCCCCGACCCGACATAATACCGAATCGAACACTGGTAGACGCGCTTCAGAGCACGGTACAAAGCAGCCTGTCTGTGCCATCAACGCAATTACCCCGACCTGAAGATGAGATCAGCCAATGCTTGAACAAACGCAAAGAGTGCGCACTTGACGAATGTAGGTGGATTTCCCGCCCATGTTCGGCCCAGCTAAATAAAAATTAAGAAGTGTTGACCAGACGAGAATCACTCGCGCGTACTGATGATCTGGAATTCACTTTTATCTGCCCTGTCGTCAGGTTTCGAGCGAAAAATCAAGGCTGAGCACGCCTACCTTTGACCATCTCGACATCGTTCGGGATGAAATTCACATCATCTTGGACCTCCAAGCAAGGATGCCGGGCATCTCTGAGAACAAGGTCGCCCGTGCCTGAAATGCACGTTGAGGGGAAATCGTCATCGAATCACTCAAATTCCTACCTCGCTGGGTGACTTTGGGTTTCACGTAAGGTTCCGGTGCATTCACCGAGACGTGGGCAAAGCTAGACAGCATGAGGACAAAGATTGGGCTGCAAAGGACCCTCACCTGAGAATGACGTCCAAATGTGCCACAACGCTGTCCAGCGACTCGAGCACCGGTGTGTACGTCGCTGTCAACTATTTCAAAGACTGAACTTGAGCCAGAGACTCGAAGACAAACTTACACGCGATGTTTACGACCTCCCGCACAAGACCGCGCTGCGCCTTCTCGTATTTCTCGGTGTAATCGCGGTGGTCCTCGGCAAGCGACCGAAGCGTCTTCGTAGTGAAGTACATCCCAGCCTTGACCATCCCCAGCTCGGTGTACTTCTTGCCTTTGCAGTCGACGTTTTTGGCATCCTGAGAAAAGATTGACACTCAAAGAGAGGATTCAACAAGGGCAGCTTACGTTCTTCGTTACGCGGAAACAGTAGCCATAAGTCTGGCTGTTCTCTAGGTGCAGCTTTTTGTCCAACTCAAGATCGACGTCGCGACCGACAGATTTGTGCTCTTTGTCTAACCCATCGCGGATCTTATGGAGACCAATCAGTCATACGAGTCACCTTTGAACGAACACAACATACCTCGTTGAGCTTCTCAGCAAAGGCAGCCAATTGCTCGTCGTACTCCGGTTTGATGACATAGTTGTGTTTGTCCAGTTCGTCCAGATCTATCGTGTGCTCTACCATATCCGAGTATTTCTCTAGATTTTCGTAATAACCCTGGTGTAGTTGTGAACGAGGACGTTGGGACACGGTACGTTCAACTTACGCGCAAAACACCCAAATATTGGTCTTCGATCAACGCGGAATATTCCTCGTTCTCTGTCTGCACATTCTCGAGCGCCTGGATCATCCCTGGAAGCTACAAGCCAGTTGCTTGCCGTGAATACACCGACACCAGTGTTGAAGCTCACCTGGAGAACGACTTGATATACTCTAATCACGTCCTCCAAAGATGCCACGCCCTTCTGGAATCGCTTGCTTAGGCGATGCATGTCGGGCATCATTTTCATATACTCGTCCTGAAGAATATCAGATCAACGCATCGATGGACGCAAACCAGCATTCACAAACCTGTAATGTGCGCCGTGAGTTCGAGTCCTCAACAAACGTTTCAACCAGATTTTGGCGTTTTTCTGCGGAACGTGAACAGGCGTTCGTGAAACAGTTTGCAAACTCACGAATCTCGTGCAAGTTTACAAGTGGCTGCTTCAGCCATGTGCTTAACAAGCGCGTGCCCTGGGCGGTTTTGCATTTGTTCAATAAACCGAGAAGGGTTGTGTTTCGTGTCGTCGTTCCCTGGTTAAAACGGTCAGCCCGAACGAAGAGGGAAACGACGTTCTGGTATATACCGAATTGCCAGGAGCTTCAACCAAATTCAATGCCCGGAGAGCGCTGGCATCGAGCTTCATGTATTGATCTAAGTCGTGCGTCCTAAGGCTGTAGGCGTTGTGGTTGGCGGGTTCGCCGAGAAGTCCGAGGTAACCAATCAGCGCGGCCAGGGCAGCAGGGGCAGTGGGAAGAGACAGTTGGGCTGTTGTGGAGAATAAAATCGGACTTTGTGTGTAGCACGAGCGGAAGGACATACGAATAACGGCTGAAGGGTCTGCAGAAGTGGATGCGCCCAGGGCTTCGGTTGCTTTGGCGGAGAGAAGACGAGGAATATCGTCCGCGATATTCTTAGCCGAAAACTCGCCTAAAAATGGGGTTTATGATCATCCTGCTCGAGAAGAAAGGGACAAACTGGGCTTCCGTTCCGTGATAACCACTTCGCAACGATCCAAGACAGCTTTCAGCTTGTTGAGATCAACGTCGCGGTCGGTTGTGCCCGACACGGTGCCTGTAGGGATGATGGCTTCTTTTACAGAGAGTTGTATGATGAGCGACTTGCGCATGTGGACGGTAAATACACCGCGAACAAAAGAAAAAGAAATTCGAACACACCTCCATGTTCGAAAACAGATCATTGTCGACAAAGTCGGCCACCCCAAGCTCACGCACGGTCGGGTCTGCGAATGCTACGCCAAGGGTTTTGACCTTGGCGGCCGCAGACGAGACGACTTTGATTGCCATTACGACGGGTGGCGTTAGTAGGTCCGAGCCGCGCCCAAAAAGCAGCTCTTCCACTGCCTGAAGATTCCCTGGAGATGCCTAGGTATGATGATAAGCGCCCTAGCACTCTTCACATAGAAGACGAGGCGAGGGAAAGAGGTTGCGTACCTCTTTGTCCAATCTGAACTTTGTGCATCTCTTCCCTTGCCCGCTCTCAGGCACCCATATCTCCACACGCAGCTGCTTACTCGTAAGACAGTCGCGAAGGAGCGTTTGTGCTACGGACGTCTTGAGATTGACGCATGGAAGGCCGGCAGCGCGGCCACCGTGACCGAGGTACTTGATCACAGATTGCGTGCGGAATGTGTGCGTAGCCACATACAGGGCATCGGCTCCGTAAGACTGGTAATAGTCCTCCGTAGGGCGATAGAAGAGGCGCAGTGTCCCGGTCTCTGGGGACTTCTTGGGTAGATTTCCGAAAAAGGTGATGAACCCGGGGTCTGTGGTTTGCTCTGTGAAGTAGCGTAAGGTGACGAAAGGATAGGTAATGTTGTAGTGCACCTGTCGCATCCTCTTCAGCATCCCTTTCTTTGCCGTATTGTTGCATGTCGGAGTAAAGAGCAAAAAATGCGTGTCACGAACACGAGCTGTCACGGACACGAGATGTGTCACGACTAATCGGCCGAATGCATCTTGCCAGTCTTGGGACGCGTTTGCCAGTCAAACTCAAAATCGCATCGTTTGTGGGAGTTCATACGTGGTGAATGAGTCCGAAATTCTCTAAACATGGATTCTACGTGGTTAAACAAACTATATATCTTCCCCAAGCTTCACGGGAGCATATTTAGCTTCCCGCGTCCTTCGTGGTGAGCCCACCGTGCGATCATGTTTAACCAGCGCTGACACTCCGAGGTAAAGGAGGAACAGCAAAATGGCGAGGTTGGCGCCGAGGAGGCCTATCATGATGGGCCCGTATCCAGGGGCTTTGGAATCCGTGGAAGGGGTAGGAACGCTGGCGGCGGCAGCTAAATCTCCCGCAATAACATCTCCTGACTGCGATGTCGAAGAGGATGCAGTGGAAGCCGCAGTGGCGGACGGCGATGTTGTTGACGGCGATGTTGTTGACGGCGAGGAAGATGATGTAGCAGAAGTGGTGGTGGATGTTGACGACGATGTCGTGGAGGAAGCGGTGGTGGACTCCTCCGCTGCTGAAGACGACGGCCCATCGAACAGCTGAACAAGGTCCACAGGGGACAGTTCTGGAGGACCGCCGGCCAGAAGCGGTGACCGCATGTTGGAATAGTCAGTCATCGAGGTTTCGTTCGTTAATGAGAGCAGTTGAATGTATGCTCCCCCTGTAGTTTCATTTCCAAATCCGAATCTGGGCTCCGAGCGTCAGGGAAGGAAGTTTAAAGGAAACAAGAGCCACTGACACAGTGTACACATTGCGCAAAAATACATCTCCAAAGATTGCGTCCCTCCCATCATCATTAGGCAAAATGAGCCCTTTACACACAGTATAGTTCTTTCCATTAGGCCCGAGGACGACGTGAAGCTCCGACAAGTCCAGAGGATGGACGCGGAAAGTTTCGCCACTAAGGTAGAGCTTTAGACAGAATTGTAACACAGTTTATCTACGCACCCGAATCCAATCTGAAGGTCAATGGCGGTTCCACAAGGTACGACCCAAGCCGTTTCGAAAAGTGATGAGTTCTGGGTAGTCTGGACTGCTCCAGGTATTGTAGAGTAGGCACTGTCTTGGACGTCCCTTGGCAAATATATCAGCGCGGTACCCGTGTCCAAAAGTCCTTTGGCCTTTCCGGCGGTGATATTCGCACTGGGATCTACAGCCCATGCAATCTTCGAACCGTTGACGAAGATACCGTCCGTCAAGATGCTCCAACTGCCACTATTCTCCGGGAATTGAGGCAACAGAGGCGCGTGTTGAACTTCTGAATAGCGGTCATCATACGCGCCAATCGCGAAAGATCCATCGCCGGATGCTCCTTGGTCTCCGTCCCGAGGTAGAGACAGAGCAAAAAATCGGGGTATGTCGGGGTACAGATTGAATATATTCGTAAGAACAGATTTGCCGACTTCACTGCCATTAGTGAAGTTCGCGGCGCTTAGTCCACGGGGAATCGGGTCATCGGGGCCATCGAAGCCCAGTCCGACAAGTCCAAAAAACGGAGGGGGTTCCCCACCGTCACCCTACAATGTGTTCGACGCCGGGCAGCCTCCTAGGCACACAAACTTACCTCTGTAGCATTTATGAATGCTGTCAACAAAGAATCAGTGGAAAATTCAACAGACTCAGGTGTAATTCCACCTTGGGCCGGGATTTTGTAGCCGACAAAGTCGAACGAAGCCAGCCCTACGGTGCCATTGGCACCTGTGCCATCGATATACTCCACCCCGGCGGTAGCGTTGGTGGCATTGAAAGGACCTATACCCGCCTGGTGGGTGCACTATACTACGCTGCATGAGCCTCGACATGCGAAGTTCGTCAAGGTACCGCGTACAACATATCCGTGCTTCCAGAGTCAATTTGCAGAGTAACCGCTGGAAGACTAGCATCAGTGTTGTTGTGTGAACGTAGATCTGCACATTTACGGGTTCCGGCGATGGTAACGTTCAAGCCATACTGTAAATGTGTAAGGTGAGTGTTCGAGAGAGGGTACAGGGGGCAAGTCACTGACGAATAGATTTTCAAGATTAATGATGTCGGCGCGGTGAAGATCGCTCCCATCGACTGAGTCCGCGACAGCCCTCGGTTGGTTGCCTTTGGCCATATCTTTAGCAACGACGTCCAGTGTTGCAGATACACGCTCGGAGTGCGTCGACGCCATGGAGGTCGGTAACAAAGTCTGGAGGAGGAAGAAGGGTAAAGAGACATGCATATCGTTGGGGTGGGATGAGTACACCGGCTTCGCCGAGCGCCCATATACCACGGACGGGAAAGAGAAACCTGTACATGATTGGTATTCGACTCGGAACAGATACTGTTCGGTATTGTGTTTTTAAAAGCGATGACAAGAACGGCGAACAAAACTGAAGGTGAGGTGGCTTTCAATTATAGGACGCTCACAGCTGGGCGAACTTGTCCAGGGAATCCAGCTATCTTCAGTTTGACGATATATCGAGCGGTTTTCGCCGCTTCCAAGGCCGAGGCTAATTTCGGAGCTCGGGCTGCGAATAGTCCAGAATACCGCGAGGAGCGCCACTGGTAGCCTGCACGGGGATCACATACAGGAACATGGGATGTATTGACTCGGTTTCCCCACCGGTGCGCTCGCCTTTCGCCAGCAGATAAGTGTTCGAGTCGAAACAAAACTTTTGTCGGACGAATGTTTTTGCCCTTCCTTTTGCACGAGGTATTATAAGTCATCCTTAGCGCAAGGGCAAGTCGGTGTACTTGAATACGGTGGCATGGGTGAATTTCTATCGGCGGGCGTATGTAACGGTTGTGGCCTTGCACGGTGGCGGTTCAACCAGCGAGCGTGACCATCAGATCGACAGTCACGCAGAGAACAGCCACCGTCGGCGTTCGCCTGACCTCGCGGAACCGCGTTCGACGGCGACCACATCATGGCCAGTCGACTCTATCTGAGAACACAGGCTTTATTCCATCGCAAGCTCTCTGCCAATCCTTTGCTCAGCTCGCCGCCGAGTTTCAGGCACCTGCCCCGGACTTTGATGAATTACAAAGATGGCATCCCCAGTTTGTCCCGACTCCCCAGTCCTCGTCTTGAGGCTTTGACGACACTGCCTTCACACCGAGATCCGTTGAGTTTTGGTCAAGCCGAAGTTGGTACCAAAACCTGTCCAGGGATTTTCCCATTGGGTCGGCATCTTCCGGACGAATGGGAGATTTCCCGGACAGGTTTTGGCCTGAACTACGGCTGCACCAAAACTCGTTAGATCTCGGTGTGCTTGATCGTCCATCACACTTCACTGTAGCCGCTGCGCAGTTCTTGTTGCAATCAATCCTGGCCTCGCTTCCTAAGATGTATCAATTGCAATTTCTGACCGGGCCGTCGTTACTCGAGTTTGAGTCTTTCTCCTCCTCCTTCAGGTCCTCCTCAAGCCGCATTTTGGCTCGATGATGCTTTCAGGTGCGTTAACCGTCCAAGGCCATCGATGTGGAAGCTTACGAGACCTCAGGTAGAACCTGGCTTGTTATTTCACTGATCTGCTGGCACATCTCTTTCTCATGTGCGTCAATTCCCTCTTGTCGCAGAACGCGATGATGACGCCGAAAATCCAGTCGTTCACGCTTTCCCTCACCCGCTACACTCAAAACACGATGATCTTGGAAAGCGGGACTCACTGCCGGCCAGCGGGCTCACCTCCGCGTCGTGGATCTGGACGGCAGAGCCGACGACAGGAAACGTCGCGTTCGTGAGAACCTTCGATAGTCCTGTCGGCAAGGCTGCCACCTCTGCGACGATCACCATGACCGCGGTCAACCAGTTTACCCTCTTTGTGAACGGGCAGCCCATCGGGGCCTCTGGAAACGGGACGGATGATTGGAAAGCCCCGCAGTTGCTCAGCGCTGCGCTCAACGCATCGGCAAATACTTTTGCAGTTCTCGCGGTTAATAACATCGTCGCTGGAGGCCAGGCCCCAGGGTTTCTAGCCGCCATTCAAGTCGAGTACATCGATGGTTCCGGGGACAGCTTCGTTTCCGACGCGAGTTGGGGTGTTTCTGCTATCATCCCGCCGGCTTTTCCGACCGTATCAATGTCGGATGCCTCTCACTTTGGAGCAGCCACGATTGTAGGGTCCTTTGGATCTGGATCGTGGGGGAATGTAACAGTTCCACTCACACCATCGAATCTACCGTCTCTCGCGGGTAGCACATGGATATGGTCCACATCAACCGCCGCCACCGGGGCGACCACAGGGACTGTCGGATTCCGCAAAACTGTCAGCACGCCCAGCGCGCAGTCGGCGCAGATCCTCGTCGCGGCCGACAACGGCTTCCTTTTGTATGTCAATGGCCAATACATCGGCGCACCGCCGCCCGCCCCAGTCATCCCCGACTTCAACCGGGTTCAGCGATTCACAGTCGACCTTCTCGCTCCGTCGAATACTTTCACCATCTTTGGGCAAAACATCCCAAACCCGGGGTCGAGCGACGCTGGTCCTGCCGGTTTAGTCGCCACAATCGTGATCCAGAACTCCGACGGAAGCACCAGCGTTGTGAATACCGATGCCAGTTGGCAGTGCGGCGCTTTTACGACCGTGCCTGCCTTTCTCTCGTTGGACGATTCGGCGCTATCCCCGTCGTTCGCACTCGGAACGATGGGCATGGCGCCCTGGGGTCAGTTGACCAACGTCTCCGACGCACTGGCCGCTCCGAAGGTCCCCACCGGCCCATTCTCCAATGGTACCGTCCCGCGTGCGGCAGGCGGAGCCATCCACATCGCCCTGATCGTTGGACCCATCGTGGGCGGGATCGTCCTGCTCGGCGCCGCATTAGGGCTGTTCTGCTGGTGCCGCCGTCGCAGGCGGCAGCGCCGGGCGGCCGCGCTGAGTAGCGAGCCGTTTGATGCGACGAGCAGCCAGGCGGACAGCTCGTCCGTTAGGTCGTCGGGCTTGTATGGTCCAACCGTGCTGAGCTCGATGCCGCCGCGGTCTGTGACAAGTCAGCCTATTCTGCGTCCTCCCGCTATACACCAGGGCGGTTTCCTGCCGCCCTCGAAACTCGAGCGGGAGCGGGTTTGGCAGAGCAAGGCTGCAAGAGGAGCGCCCGTGGACAGGGCGGCTGATTTGGCTGCGCCACCGGGTTATTATGACTCTGCACCGTAGCAGTAGCTGGCCTGCTTCACTCTCTTTTATTTTAGAGCTCGAGACTCGAGATGTATAGTATTGTACTGCCAACCAAATGTATATTATCGGCGAATGGACTCAATCGTTCTCGTTCCTGGATGCGAGAAGTTATATTTGACACACTCACTTGCCCTTAAAGTTACCGGGTTACTTACCCGGATTGTTTCAAACATGTCGTGCTTGACTGGCTTGACTGGACGCATCTGGACTCATTCATCGCTGTCTCTGAGGATTGATGAAGAAACACTGCCCCAGTTGCCTTGCGAAACACCAACAACAGCGCCCGCGTTCGACTCGACAAACATGATGAGCGCTAACGCTTCGTTCTCCATCTCTTCATTTCTCTTACTTGTTTTCGGCGTTTTGCCTTTCTTTTCGTCGTTGATCGACGAGGATGATGCCCTCAGGTGAGGTTTGTACGCGATATGTGACTAGATTTGCCTGACCCGATCACATAGTCGGTCTTCTGATTGTCTTCATCTTTGCCCTCTTGCTATCTAATGACCCCTCGACTTGTGCGTCAATTGTCTCTGTCTATACCTACGTCGGACTGAGACGCATGCAGATGTTCAGGCACGCTCTGTATCGCGACCGCAACGCAGCACTATTTCGCGCCGGGATAACGACCCGTTCTGGATCTGGGCGGCAGACTCCAATGGATCGACTAGCACCTCCCCGGGAACTGCGGCTTTCGTCAAGCACTTCGAATCGCCCGCTGGAAAGAACGCGTCGAGCGCTGTGGTCGCCCTAACCGCTCTCACCAACTTTACTCTGTTTGTGAACGGCCAGCCGATCGGCAATTCCGTGGGCTCGACCGATGGGTGGAAGACTGGGCAGGTTTTCAGGGCCGCACTGAACACGTCCGTGAACACCTTCTCTATCCTGGTCGTCAATGGCCAAGCCGCTAATACCCTGCCGCCGGGGCTGTTGGTGGCCATCGAGGTCTCATATACCGATGCTACGAATACCACGCTCGTAACCGACGCGACCTGGCTGGCGTCCAGGAACATTCCAGACGATTTCCCCACTTGGGTCGACGTGAGCGGCCTCCCGCAATTTGTGCCCGCCGTCGTCGCAGGGCCCTATGGAATGCAGCCGTGGGGAAACCCTGTTTCCTTTGCGAACCCTGTTCCCTTGTCGCTGGACAACAGCACTTGGATTTGGTCAGCCCCGAATGCGAGTCGCAACGCCGAAGTTGGGATCGTGGGTTTCCGAAAGACCGTTCCGAGTCCAGCTGGGAAACGTGCAGTGTCGGCCAACATCCTCCTCACCGCCGATAACACCTTCTCGCTGCTCGTCAACGGCATTCACATCGGGGCGCCGCCGGGGGTCACAGCCGCCCAGTGGAGATACGCGCAACAGTTCACCAACGTCTCCTTGAATAGTACCTCGAATGTCTTCACCGTCATCGCGGAGAACCTTCAGGGATCTGTCACCGCCAATAATCCCGCTGGCTTCATTGCGGCCATTGAGGTTCTCTATGCGGACGCTACTGTCGACAATATCCGCACGGATGAGACATGGTTAAGTAGCAAGCCCGGATCCTCGTCCATATTTCTCGCCACCCCCGATGGTCAGCTATCCCCTGCCGTTGCTCAGGGACCTTTCGGAATCGCGCCGTGGAGGAATCTTTCGGGCGTCTCGGACGTGCTGAATGCCGCCGCAGTCCCCACCGCTCCTTTCAACTCCAGTGCTAGCGCGTCGGCTTCACACCGGCTTCCCCTCGGGACGATTGTCGCCATAACAGTCGGCGGCCTGGGGGCACTGCTCGTCCTCGTGCTCCTCATCCACCTCGTATGGCGGACCCGCACGGGAGACCGGGAGGCGCAGCACCAGAAGGTCGTCCCGGCCTCGCAATACTCTGCGAGTGTGCTCACCCTCGTTCCGACGATACACCAATTCAACCCCGAGACGCGTCTGGAACCGTTGCGGGCGTCCAAGTCGGCAGGAGGGCCGCCGAGTTTGTCCCACGCGCCGCCGAGTTACGACGAGTCCGAGTTGAGGCGGTCGGTGTCGACGTCGAAAGCCCCGAGTAGTCCGTGGCTCATTCGCTCGTAGCGGTGCTGCGGTCGGAGCACCTGTAATTACATTAGTTTGGTTATATGAGGCTTCGTGTCTAGGGCATTTCTTTATGGCCAAGTTGCATTTGCAAGTCGCGATTTCGCCTTTTTCCTTCGTGACGCGCCGCTTTGATCCGAGTCAGGCCTCTTGTTTCGAACGGTCACCTCCACAACTGGTACACACGACGGACGCGATGCTGCCAGCTACGACGATGCCAATCAACATGAGGTCGTTGATAGCAATCGCCCCTGACCAGCAACATATTCGTCGGCTCACTGTGCCCGTTGTCGACGACGTTGTTTCACCTGTCTCGCTTTCCTTGAACGGACGATGAAGTAGACCAGCTGACTGACTGATGCTTTTGGCCTTGGCTTGGGCTGGAGACTAGGACTTTGCCCTAGATTCGTCTGGTGTTGTCTCCCACAAATCCGCGAGTCTCTCCGATGGCTTTAATCCCAAGAACTCTCGGACCTGGGCCAGAGTCTACGAGTCAAGTACCTGGCAAAGTTAGAAGCTAGAACGTTGCGGATGATGTCCCGACCCGTTTGAAATGGAATGAAGTCTTTGACGCGGCATAGATGCATACCACCCGTGAAATGAATGGAGTATTTAAATGCGCTCACCCTCGGCTCTCTCTCGAGTCTCCTCACCCACCACCCTCGCCATGTACTCCAAGTTATTCGTTCTCGCCCAACTCGTTGCGCTTGTTTCGGCTCAGACTTTCAGGGCTTGCAACAACTTCATTACGACGAGTGACGGGGACAGGTACCAGCTCACTCGTGCGGCTGAGTCGGGAGCGTATTTCCAGTGCGAGTGAGCAGCATTTATTTTGAAGTAGAGCGTTGGCTCTGACATTTTGCCCAGCTACCTGCATGACAATGGAGACGGAAGCTCTTCGGGGACGTATTGCTTCTATGTGCGTTTGGCTCCCTGCCTAAAACAAGTTACTTTGTCTGACCTTTTTAACCAGAGAACAAGCGACTACAAACTCTCCCACTACCCGAACACTTCTCTCCCTGTGGACAGCAACGCCGCATGTCCCGATCCTCTCCCCAATGCGCCGGCTGCAGGAAAGTACATCATCAAAGTTCCTTCAAGCGACGGCGGGCCCGGAAACTGCGCCACTCTCATCGGTGCCAGTACTGGGACCGCAGGGAACGGAGCCGCTATTGGGATTAAGGTGCGAGCTCTACACTGAAGCATGAGTATCGACGTTGAATTCACTGCAGCTGTGCGACGGCAGACACGCATATCCTGGCCAGGTGTGGACGTTCAACGGCTACACCATCTCGCAGAACATTTCGCAGACGAACTTCTGCTGGGACGTGACAAACGGTGCCAACACCAACGGGGCGAAACTCCAAGCCTGGACCTGCGCGAATGGCAATACAAATCAACGATTCACCCATGTCGGCGGCGACTTGGCGTACTTCCCCAATGATAAGTTCACCTGGGCGGGAAAGAACAAATGTGTGGATTTGACAGGCGGGAGTGTTGTGGATGGGAATCAGGTTCGTTTTTGCTTTGTTCTGTCGGTAACGCTTTGGCTAACAGAATTACAGTTGCAAGTCTGGGATTGTATTGCGGGGAATACGAATCAGAACTGGCTACTCGAGGTCAATTTTCCTTGAACCGTCGGACAGTATTTTACATTGGACAATACGGACAGTCTTCTTTTAGGACAATGTGTTTGAGCTATACTAGTACTGATTTTCAATGTGTAGGTCTGAGCATGATTTTTCTTTCTTTGTGCGCTTTGAGGGTCGCATAACGATTGCGACAACAAAGCAAGATCTTTGTCCCCAAAATAGTTCGTAGTGAGAGTTTTCCCGAACAGAGAAGGTCAAGGCTTTGGTGGCTCGTTCCCTTTTTGGAAGGGTTCAAAGCGCGGCGATGGTATTTAACCCCCGTGCTCTGCTTTCTCACACACATCAATCTTCCTCTTCAACTTCCACCACCTCCGACCAACTATTCCAGATTTAACTTGAACCGTACTCAAGCAACCGAATATGTCGAATTCAATGAGTGGCACACCTGCTGTTCGCGATTCCTCCAGCATGCCGTCCGTCCAGGAGCCCTCGGCGGGTCCCCGTCCGCCCCGCCTTCCAGAGCGGCAGCTCTCCGTAACCGCTCTCTATGACTGTAAGTCCTCTGCTCCGTGTTCGAATACGGAACATGTTTAACGGACACTCCACCAGACACCGCGGACCCAGCAGATCCAATGGAAATTTCGTTCAACAAGGGGGACATCCTCGATATCATCGACCAGGAAGGCAAATGGTGGTGTGTGATGAAACAGGACGGGATAGTCGGGAGTGCGTTCTCGTTCCTCCACCCCCACCGGCGTAGCAAACTGCTGATATTCTTTTGGGTGGCAGTCGCACCGTCCAATTATCTCCGCGATGGGAGAAAATATACGTACACCATCGCAGCAACAGCAGTGGATGATTGTATGTTTGCCACCCCTTCGTATGCCACTGGAATCTAATTGTGATTTTTTTCTTTACTAGACACGGCGGACAAGGCTGATAAAAATGAGATCTGCCTCAACAAAGGCGAAGCCCTCGAGATTCTGGACCGCCAAGGGAAGTGGTGGCAGGTGAGGAAGTTGTCGAATGGCAAAGTCGGCTGTGCGTTTACCAGTTTTGCAATTAAATTCGCAATGGGGTTGACGTTCATTCATTCATTTTTGCAGATGCACCAGCACAAGTTATCCGCGAGAAAATCCGTATGTTCCTATTCTGTGCGAACTCCGAAGAACTTCTCGGGCTGACTCGAATCTCGTAGCTGCTAAAGATCGAATGACCCTTGGAAAGTCCTTCAGCGCGGAGATCGGCGGCATCTTCAACGCGTCTCTCTTGTGGCAGATGGCCCGTGCAGAAGAATCTAATTGCTGTACGTCCTGTCCTATTGACCTCCGACCTTGAACCGTCTCGCTCACATCGCTCAACACGCAGTGGGCGTACGCCCGGACCTCTACGAAAACACGATCGACTCGGACATAGGATATAATTACAAGGCGACGGCTCGGTTCCACTGTACGTCTTTGCACAGTTGATCACTGAAGATGCGCATGCTGACAGACCGCGACAGACAATGCCAACCCGACAGACCCGAATGAGGTCTCATTCCGCAAGGGCGATGTCATGCAAGTTGCGCACAAGCAAGGGAGATGGTGGCTGGTTAAAAAGGAGGATGGAACCACCGGAGGTATGAGTTTCCCCCATTTTTTCTCGGAACGACCGCTGATATTTTGTGTGTGTAGTTGCGCCATCCACGTTCCTTGAGATCTTGCCCAGGCCGATGGATGGGGATTGGTAATTAATAACCAAGTAGAGCGCGGACTTGTATCACTGTAAATACTGGATCTGTCTTCTATCCGTTGAAACTTTGTGTCCCGACCATCAAGTTATTTTCCACCTACGAATGGGTATCCTTCCAAATAGGGAATCGGGCGTTGAGTGCGGCCTTCGGCCCGACTCCAAGATCTTTGTCATCGCCACCACCATCTACTCTCATCGGCGAGCTCGCCATCCTTCATCGCAGGCACCAGAATCCTCGAGCTGTCACTGACTATACTAGCCCATGGCCGTCCTCCCCAAACGCCCACTCAACCCCTCGCGCCTCAACACCCTCGTCCGCAAGCAGCCGCTCCTCTTCGGCGTCCCCTTCATCGTGCTCATGGTCGCGACGTCCTACGGCCTCGCAGCGGTCACGCAAACAAAGTACGATTATCGTGATCAGCGGGTGAAGCAGGTGCGTCCTGGGCCTCCGCGTTGCGGTAGTGGGAGCGTGCTGACGATGCTGGGCGGGCGCAGGTAACGAAAGAGCAGGAGCTCAAGCTCGAGCACGACCGCAAGAAGTTCGATATCCGTGAAGAGTACTTCGTGCGTCTCTTTCTCTTTCTCCCTCCCTCTCTTGCATACATCTGAGTCTGACTGACATACAGCGGCTAAGCGCGCAACCCGAGGAGGATTGGGACATGAAGCGCGTGCCGAGGCCGAAGGGGACGCCCGAGTGGGGCGTGTCGCCGCCGGAGCCTGAGCCCAAGTCTGCGGCGAATTCGAAGGACGCGTCGTGACACCACCTTGGACGAATAAAATAACTCGGTGGATTCCAGACAAAGCAGGCCGAAGGGGCTGTATGATGAATCTTGCGTGCCTCATGAGACGTCGCAAAGACGTCGGCAGCGGGGGGAGGGCACCGGCGCGCGCGACGGGAGTAGGTATCCCTCGTCTGTATCTCCTCGGTAGATGCTTGAGCGGAAGACACGCTCGTATCAAACTTTCTTCGACTTTTTTCTTTTCTCGCCTGCACGAAGAGTCAGAGAGAGTCAGAGTAAGGCGCATAATGGTCCGGCACTGGAAGCCCGAAGCTTTTGAGTAGCGGCAACTCATGAAACCCGTATATTCTACACACAACATTCATAGAAATACAAAAAGATACTCTTAAAAATCCAAATAATCCCGTCCCGCACCCCAGGCGCCACCACTGCCGCCGTACGGATCCGTGTCGGCCCCCATCCCCATATTGCCCATGCCGACGCCACTGCCAGCACCCGTCTCGCCGTCCTTGAAGGAGAACTCGCGGCGGAACTTGCCCTCGAGGGCGGAGAGAGTGGCGATGAGGCGCGAGGCGGCGGCTTCGAGGGCGGCGGAGGGTGCCAGGGTGCCGTCGGTCTAAGGGCAATTCGTAAGCGGGGAGACAACAAGGGAGGTAAGTGAATGTGTGTACCTGGATCTTAAGGAGGAAGTAAGGGTGGAGGGGGTGGGGGGTCTTGTACCCGGCGAAGAGGACATTGGGGGAGGCAAGGAGTTGACTGTGGCGTGTGTCAGTACGCGTTGAATGATTCAAGCTGCGAAAGCAAGGACGCAGGAGGTAAAGGAAGAGAAACGCACGCGCGGAGCATATTTCCCAGGGTATGATCCTGCTTGACGATCTTAAACGTCGCCGCGTTCGGGATCTTGGTGTCCTCGGTGACCTCAAGGCTGACGCGCACGCGAAGGCCTCAGCTGTCGAAGAAGGGACAGGGCAGCGGGACGCACGCCTTCTCGCCGTCCTCGAGCACAAAGAGCTCGTGCCGATTTGGCGCGTTCATCGTTTGTGGGTGGGAGTACGGGTACTAAAGTCTGCGGGCGTGTTAGCAATGTGGAATGAAGGACGGAGAGGCAGGAAGAGAAATCATAAAAAGTATAGAACGATCGTGTCTCGCCATTGCGTTGTACGCTCGGGGGATTGACAGATTATGATTGTAGTTTAATCATGCATGAAGGAGCAAGACAGAGAAGATGCTCACCAACTATACACTGGACAAGCCAGCTCCAAGTCGCACCTATACACATGGCGAGTCAGCGAACCACTCGATGTAGACGTGAAGAAGAGCGGAAATTCAGAAGAAAAGGATGCGATCAGTCGCCCAAGAAGGGCATTCACCGACAATAAATATAAAAGCATCCTGTGTCGTTGAAGCGGAGGACATGCTCACCTTCAAGTTGGTGGTGGTTGGAAGAAAAAAAGATGGATGGTTGATTGGTTTTGTTTCGCAACACGTCCATCAGAACCTGATGATCTCTTCTTCCCACTCGATGTTCAGTTGGTCAGATAATAATAAATTTCCAGTAACTAGACGCCGTTTACGGCGTATGATGCTACTACTTATCCTGGACTACTGGGAGGTACGTACGGTTTAATTGGTAAATAATGAACGGGCGGTGCGAATTTTTCTATGTAAGAGTGCGGGTATATTGGATCTTCTGGGTTGGCCGGTGGGTAAAGTAGATGTGGTAGGTGCGTTTCGTGGATTGAATGGGAGTGGTGTGCCCTGTCGGGGAGGGGCAGAATGTCCAGGACCGGCCTGGCGGCCTCGCGCGACGTGGCCTTGTTTGGTCGTGTGTTCCAATGTCATTGGTCCAGGGTCTTGCTCCCACACCACGACGACAAAAATTACATGGCCGTATATATGTATTGCATCAGGACACCCCGGGCGCTCTGTGCCCCTCTGCGTGTCCCTAGGCTCTCGATGGGATGTCCATCCTGGGGTAATCGCAGAGGCAGCGCAGGAATGCGTAGCTGGGGGCTTATCACTGTTTATCAGGCATGAACGCAGAACGTTGAGCATGGGTACTTATGCAGACCTCGCGCCGTTACCTCCCATCGCCATGATCACCAGCCGAACCAGCCAACCCAACCACAACCTCCAAGGCTTTCATCCACCTATTCGCCTCCTCGAAACCCCTCCTCCACAAGCACAAGCGCCCCATACCCACCCTCCTCAATAATCCTCGTATCAATCACGTAAACAGCCAACGCCTCCGCCTCCTCCGCCTCCTCCGTCGCACCTACCCACATTATCAGCATGCAACACAAATCTTGCTTCGACGCCAAACTCGCTCCCGTTCTCGAAAACACGGTGCCGGCACCCCGGCGCCTCGAACCAGCTTTCCCCCGTCCCCAGAATGGCTGCGGGTCCGTCGTTCATTCCGTTAAGGATGCAGCCAGAGAGGACGTGCCCCGCGACGGATGCGCCATTGTGGCTGTGGGGTGGGAACGCACCGATGTGGGAAGGTGACGCGGAAGGCTATGAGAGATTTGGTGGGCGCGTTGGGGAGGGGGTAGTCGCAGAGGTGGGTGCGTTTGGGGAGGGGGCGGCTTCAAGGGTGAGTCAGAGTGGGTGTGCTTCGAAGGAGTGAGGATGTTGGGGTTGAACAAACCTGGCGTCGTAAGTGATTTCTGGCTTTTTCGTGAGAGGTGATTCAGATTTCTGGGATGCGGGAAGAAGAGAGAAGTTGTTGTTTTCTATGGTGGAGCGCGGACGTCACTAACTATGACTCGGACTCGGAAGCTAATATCTGGGAACTCTCGCCGACCGTCTTGGAAATCGACTCGGTTTACAGACGATATAATGAACCTGGTGATTCTATCACCCAATTCAAATGGCCTAGTCTTCATGCGCGCATTCATCTTGAAGATGTGCGAAGTCGGTAAAATCTATTCCAACCCCAGTGAATGTGACTCTGACTGCGCTGGTCTTTGGGCTGGCGGATCGAGCCCGTGCGCACTGCGAAGGGAACCGACGACGACGACGACCTTTCGAATCTCCCTCTGGCTGTATTCGATTTCTTTCTTTGTGGACGAGGGGGAGTTAGCTACCGAAACTTGCACTCCAGGACCATTTTCAAGCCGCTGCCGCGTTTCCGCAGCTATTTTCTCGAGCCATAGGAGGAGATAGCTCAGAAAGTGCATAGTTCACTGGCAAGCCCTTTATTCCTGTCGACACAGCACATGGTGCAACTACACTGGCGTCGAACGCAAGACGTTCGATGTTGAGCTTATCGATCCTCAACTGACCTTTATACCGGACCAGTGACCGAGTAGGTATCCTCTTCGCTAAATCCTGTGCTGTACCATGCCGCTGTCGACCATGTATTGTAACAATTCTCTCAAAGTTCAAAACTGAGTTGAACTTGAGTTGAACATTGGTTGAACAAGCGTCTTCAAGGAGTTGGCCTAAAAAAAGGGGAAAAAATAAAGAGTCCCACCCCAAGCAACAGCGCGTCTGATTAGGAGAAATTGCTGTCCAGCACATCTGGTTACTCGACTTAAATTAACTGTGGTTGTAAGTTCTGTGACCGTGACATATGTGACAAGGTCAATCACACACTGATCCCATCAGACTCTCGCGCAGAGCCCGAAATCGAAAAGTTCCTTTCTCTGACCCGTCGCCCTCAAGGTGAGCCCGTCACTGTCTCTGTGCCCGTCTGCCGCCGTCCTGCCGCCTCTCTGCTGCGTCGAGAAGCTTTGTAGTGCACAAAAGTGGCAGGATGCGATGGATGGGCGATTTTGAGATTGGATGACGATGGACTGACTTTTGGCTGCAGATGCCGACCCACCTCTCGAAAACCCGCAAACACCGCGGGCACGTCTCCGCCGGTCACGGTCGTGTTGGCAAGCACCGCAAGCATCCTGGAGGTCGTGGTCTTGCTGGTGGTCAGCATCACCACCGGTGCGTCAAACTGCCCCTTCACTCTGACTTGATTTTCTGACGATTCGCATCGCACAACAGGACAAACTTCGACAAGTACCATCCGGGTTACTTCGGTAAAGTCGGTATGCGCCACTTCCATCTCACGCGCAACGCACACTGGCGGCCGATCATCAACGTCGACAAGCTCTGGAGCCTCATCCCCGCAGAGGAGAAGAAGGGCCTCAAGGCGGACTCGTCCGTTGTCCCCGTTATCGACACCCTGCGGTTTGGCTACGGCAAGGTCCTCGGAAACGGCCTGCTACCCAAGCTGCCGTTCATCGTAAAAGCCCGCTTTGTGTCGGCGATCGCAGAGTACGTTGATCATCCCCCTTGAACGTGTATGTGTGCTAACGCGGCGTGTGCAGAGCAAAGATCAAAGAGGCAGGCGGCGTTGTAAAGCTTATTGCATGAGCGGCACAACATTGGCATTTCTTTTATACACTCGCTTTCCTATGACATGAATGCATTGCCATGCCCCATGCCTGATTTTGTAAAGACCCAGACTGAGAGAGAGATTTAGGATTGTGCGCCTGGGCGCTGACTATGCTCCGACATCGAGTCGTTCTTTGCAATCTCTATGTACCTCAAAGTTTAGTGTGATGGGTGCCAACAAAAAACGAAGGATGTATTAAATTATCGGCGATAACCCTTTCCTCTTCGAATTCCTCGTTTGCTTCGCCTCGCTCCTTCTGCCCAATTCGCCCCCGCCCTCGCCATCGCCTTGGCTCGCTGCTCGCCCCACGCCCCACTAAGTGGTGTGTAGGTCAGCCGTTTAGCGCGACCCTTGGGCACTGACGCATCGATACATGCGTCCAACTTAAGCTTGATACTAGCTCTGATCAAGAGTCGAAGGAGGCAAGAGAATACCGATACCGGCCCTCCCAGTGCCGCACGCGCAGCGCGTACGTGCGAGGGCTCAAGCGCTCGGCAATGGCTTTGGCGGCCCAGTTCTTGTGGTACGAAAGAGAGAACTCGACGCGCCGGAGGGAACTGATCCCCGCCAGGAGTTCCGCGATGCGGGGCCAGTCGAGGAGGTCCAAGCCCGCGCGCTCGCGGAGGTCGACGATGAGCACGATGCGCTCCAGGGTGGGTGATTTCAGCTGTGAGAGGAGGGTGGAGACCCATTCGAGGTCGGCTGGGTTAGAGGTCGGCAGGCATTGGATGTCAGTGATCTCGAACGTGCGGAGGGCAGTGGCAGGCGAAAGGTCCGGCACTGCGGTCACGGGTCAAGCAGGAAATTGGTCGCAAAGTATGGAGACTTACCATGGGTGCTAGCCGCGCCGTGGACAATCAAATGCTCCAGGCCCGGGCCTAAGACACGTAGTGCATCGGAAAAAAGGGCGCTTTCAGCGGAGTTCAGTTTCCCGATCACCAGGCGACGAATGCATGGCTGAAAGGGCAGCCAGAGAAGTGTAGCGATCATGTCATGGTGGCCACAGGCCGCGACCACGTCTACAAGATTGGTTGAAAGATATGGCATGGTTGTTGGAGGATTGTCGTTAGATTCGAAGCGGCCATTATGGTCGTACCACACCACCCCGGCCAATGAGAGGCGGCGCAATAACGGCAGCGAGTCCATAATTTGTAGGAATTGTGAGAAGGAGTTGAAGTGCATGGACGTGAACTCGAGATCTGTAAGGGTGGGGAAGTTCTGAGCGACAGCGGCAAAAAATGGGGGAAGGAGGCCGTCGTGGTGGTAATCAAGCCGCAAGTATTTCAGACAAGGAAGACCCGTGAAGCGATGGAGGTCAGAGTTGAATTGAAATATGTCTGCGTTAGGCCCCTCGGCGGCAAAGCGGTCGTCAAGGAGGTGAGAATCGAGATGCAAGCGTCCGATGTATGAGTTAAGTCTTTGGGTGGAAAGCAGCTCGCAGAATCGCAGTAAATTCCCGCGGTGGACGTGGATGGTACTCGCGTTTTGGAACAAATGATATCTGCTCGACGCACTCCAGGCGCTGCAGACTAAGCTGCACGTCAATAGGGCTCGTTTATCGCGATGAAGATGGTCGATGATGTAGTCGTGTAGTTCAGTCGGGAAACGGGCGCAGATGTCCAGCGAGAGTGGCGAAAGAGCATCGGTAAAGAGAGGATTTGGGCGCTGCTTTACTTTCTTTTGGGTTCTGGAGTGTGCGCCGTCCAAGGTCGCCATTGGCAGCGGCGGAAGTCGTGTAGTTGTTCTGTGACAAACAGCGCCCGTGGCAGTGTATGCATAGCCCCTATCCATCCTTGATCGACTGATCTGCAAAGGTGAGAAATGAAGGACAGTGAAGGACCCGTCGTGGAAGCTTGTACTGTATTTCGTCCAGTCACCCTTCCTGATAAAACCCGAGGGTTCGCAGACTCCCCACAACAACGTCCTTCCAGGCTCCGCGCGCAGCCTCCACCCTCCCTACGCCCCGTACACCGACCTCGAGGCAACTACGCAAGTACTCCCGTAGATCGCTCAGCGCCTGCCCCTCGACGCCCAGCACCGCGTTACGGTCCGTCTCTGCCGCCCACTGCGCGGCGATGGCGGGTTCGCGTGCCGCTAAGCGCGTCTGGAAGGCGGACTCCCAGGTGTCGATGAGGGTTTGGGTGTGTGGCGGGTGCGCCGGGGAAGGGGGCAAGGACCGTAGGTAACCGACGCAGTTGCGGATGGGGGAGGCGCGCGAGGTGAAGGAAGGCTGAATCAAGTCGTAGATGATTAAATGTGAAGAGAAGGAAGCGAAAGCAGACTGACCCCAATTCCAGCAAATTCCCAGTCAATGACGGCCTTGACGGTCTCCCCGTCCGCGAGGATGTTGCCGAAATGAAAGTCGCGGTGCGCCAACCACCCGCGCAGCGCTGGCTCGTCTTTTAACCGGCGCACCCATTCCAGGGACTCGTCCTCGAGTACGGCGATGAGGCGTTGCAGCGTTGGAAGGAGCTCGTGCAGAAAGTCAACTGCGGGGTGGATGGCGATGATGTGCGTGTATGATTTGAGGAAGGCGCAGACGTACGCGGGCCAGGAGGCGTAGAAGCCTGTCGGGTTAAGGGTGGCGAACGTCTCTGAAGTGAGATTATAGGGCGGTGCGTGAAAGTACCGCGCAATGTCGGGTCTGAATTGAAAGTCAATCGAATGCCTTTTTGAGTAGAAGTAGAAGAACGACACTTACAGAGTCCACATCGTCTCCTCAATCACGGGTCCGGGAGTATTGTCTAGTGTGAGACTACAGAGAGCATGCGGAACATCGAGGGATCGAAGTTTGACGAAGATGTCGACAAACTGGTCCAAGAGCCGGTCGAGCTGCGCTGGGGACAGGTCCATCCAGGTGTCCGCTAGAGAAGGATACGCAATACCTGAGAAAGATATCGGTTTTATGCGTCAATCGGACAGGTATGGTGACCAACGTTCGAGGCAGTTGTACTCATACCCAACCGAGTTGTTTGGGTCTGAAGAGAAGAATACGACCTCGGGGACGGGCACCCCCGCCGTGCGCAAAACGCGCAGCAAAGCAATCTCATTCTCTGTCTTCACCCGCTCTATTGTCCGGCTGTACACCGGAGCATGATCAGAGCCTGCTGCAACAAGTTCATCTTAACGCTTACCGTGCGACGCGGAGCACAACTTCCCGTCCCGACCACGGGTGCGCGTCTTTCTCAGCCAGGGCAACGAGGTAGACCTTGTGGAACATCCCTTGGCTCTCTGGCACCGTAATCCGCGTAGGGGTGAGACTCAGATGCTGGCTGAATATGGCGGATATGGATTCATCGGAGAGGACTCGTTGTTTGGCGAATGCCTCGTCGTCGGAATGCAGCATGGCCATATTCGCGAGTTGAGTACGACCAAGTGGTTGGAAGCCCTTCAAGGACACTGGCCAAGTAGCAGTCGCCAAGGTCGTCCGTCAGTTACTATTGACGGAGGCAATACGTCCATCAGTGGCGGTGTAGCCCCTATTTCACACCTTGTGAGATGTGACCAGAGAGCTCCAGAGAGTGCCTGCGAAAAAAAAAATTGGTTCGGAATGCAATATTGCACAAAAACCAGGTGACATTCAAACAGATACATAATATATATACAACTCGAGGGTGGCTCGATTTTTATCCTCTGGCCTTCAAGGCGGCAGCATGAGACTGCATCAACGCGTAGACTGGGTCGGTCGGGAAGATCATGTAACCGTCGTCGGGGGTAGGCCCATTCGTGAGCTGCGAGCCCGCTTGCCTGATAGATCGTCAGCGAAGTCCCTCCGTTATAAACGTATGTGAATGCTGACCAGATCAAGTCTCCTGTGAGGCTCGTGCTGGAACACATGGATAGGATTAACCTCATGCAAAGCTAAGCCGTCATAAACTTACTTGAGGACGGTCTGGTACCATGCCGAGTACGTCGTGGGCCGTGTCGAGGAACTGACGACACCAAACTCTTCCATGACGACGGGCTTGTTGGCGGAGGTCATGACGGTAGCGTGGTCCGTGATCCACTGGACGCCCCATGGGTCGGTGTCGGACTCACCCCAGCTTCCCTGAGATAAACTGTTGGGTGTCGCAATTTTCATGCAAAAGAGCGTGGACGTACAGGGTACATCTAAACCGACATAATCAGCTGGAGGTTTCGGTGGATCAACCGAGGATGTTCTTACGTGGAAGGTGCCAAAGTCAATGGAGGATATGTTCATGTTTGCCGCAAAATCGATTCCGAGGGTTCCCCTATTCAAGGGTCAACACTGTGTGTCCGGAGAACGAAGAGACCACACACTGGTAGACGAAGTCGAAATTGTGGCTCCCGGGCTCGTTGAAGAACTAGGAACAATCAGACCGGAAGCAAGGCTTGTGGATGAATCATTTTACCCCTTCGTCTCCGATAGCCACGAGATGGTTAGTGTCAAGAGTTTTAATGAACGCGGACATCGTCTTTGCCCAAGTCGTGATGGTTGCGGGAGTGCATGTAGTGGACGCAGCCCTAGGAACTTCTGTGAGATGATTGTATAGAAGATGAAGGGGATATTCTACGTGTTGCTTCCGCCGCACCTCGGCTCGTTTGCTAACGGGGTATCAGTCTGAGATATTTTTGGGGAAAACCAAGTATTTATGTACCGAGCTCCCAAGCCTGTCGGAACAGCTTTCAGCGCGGCTGATACAGACAAGGAGTAGCACCGACCATGATAGTGGGCTCGTTGGCATAACGCGTAACGACGGTCTGAACGTACGACTTGAAGGCAGCCTACGAAGTTGATAATATTCGTGAGCGTGATTGCATGGATAAACCGAAGCTACAAGACTGACGATGACGGTGGGGTTGGTGTAGAACACGTCGTGGAACTGGCCAGTGCCGAGGAGCTGGGCAGTGTAGACATCCATTCCTCCGTAGTCAGACCTGTAAGTAATAACTTGAGAAAAATCACTAGACAAACAGCATCCAACAATCGGATTCACCAGTTGTTGGTCCTGGCACCGAAATTAGTTAGGTCGCATGTCAAAAGCAGGGGGGAGCATACAGTGAGATAATCAGACGGATTCCGTGCGCCTTGGCGGACGCAATCACAGTGTCTGTTTGGCTAAGTCAAAAACAGCCCCAGGATGAACGATCGATACGCACCAAGAGCCCCGAGACCATTGGCACCAGTGTTGACAGTCGCCGTCTTGCCGTTCCAGAGATGGAAGTAGATACCATTTGCAGAGGTAACCTCGTTGAAGCCCCTGGAGTTCGAAATGAGCTGGTCATTTTTCCGCACCGAATGTCCGGAAATCTCACCAAGTCCTAAATTGAGTTCAATTTAACAAGCGCGACAGAATTTCAATGGGTAGAAAGTACCTGACAGTGGTCGCACCGCTCGTGACGATATCCGCGAAGGCGTGGTCGATGTCGGCGTTGCTGTACCCCATGAGAGGAAGCCAATAAGCGTTTGAGCTGAGATAAACATGTCAATGGCTTGCAATACCAATACACGGAAGTTTAAGTACCCGAAGAACGTGTACTTGGCGCCGTTGAGGGTGAACCGGGTTCCCGAAGTTTTTACAAAGCCCGTTTGCGCTGGAACGGAGGCAGTAGAAGTAGCTGAGGTACTTGTGCTGGTTGGTGGTTTCGTGGTCGACGACCCAACGGTACTCGTCGGGGGTGTGGTCGTCGCGGCACCAGGAATACACTGTGAATAGAACGCATTTTGCTCAACACATGCACTCCCGGTAGCGCAAACTAAGGTGGGATAAGAACTGAGCTTCTGTGGGTCAAGGGCAATTCATACCTGTGGCTCCCGTCCATCCTTGTCCTTTACAGAAATCAGAAGTGTCTCAACCTGAGCGAGACTAAATCTACCTCCACATTGACCAAACACAGGGGCCGTCGTCTGAGCGAGAACAGAAGCGCACGACAGAGCCAAAACCAGGAGGGTTGAGCGTATCATTTTTGCACAAGCTTAGAAGACCAGGCTGTAATTTGCTCTTTATACCTCCTGCTCTGCGCCGTCGGCCCACGCATTCCTACCGGACTTTCTTCGCTCAAGCATCGGCCACGTATATTGGCGTGGGTTGTGGTCACCACCCCCGACCTCGAATTCCGGAGCCGCAAATAGAAATTAGGGATGGAGGCCCAGAAGCAACCATCCCAGTGATTCGTCCAAAAATGCCAGCGGTGGGAGGCGGAAAATTAAAAGCTCGGATCAGGTCTGTGCAGTACAAACCTTTTCAATCCAGCGAGGGCCGATGAGGCAAGTCAGGCCTTGCTGAAGGCCCGGGCCGCCTCAAGTTCACGGGGCACAGCAGGCCACGCTCTCATAGTGCTCGTGTGAGCCTCTTGGTTGGCCAGTGGACCCGTACAGATCATGTGGAAAGCTGTCTCGGCGGAACCGTGAAGGTTGGCGAGACCCAAATTTAGTAGAGGATTCGAGGTTATGAACGTTCGAAAGAAGCAGTTTCTGTGTCAGCTCACATCTCGGACTCGGACTTGGTAAATAAAGGTGAATAGATGTGCGTAGAGACAAGGATCGACGTGAGTAGCGCTATATAGGAGAATGTGTGTAGTAGTACTAGTATGACGGAAGAAGAAGAATGATACCGGGCCATTGCGAGTGGGTGAATGAATGGAGGACAAGAGAAGAAAATATGTATGTAGCAGCAAGTACAGTTCAGTAAAGCCTCATTCCAATACCATGTTATCCTGGTCTCCCGCCGCGCCAGAGCCACTCCCCGAGGCGGGAGGCTCCCGGGTCGTTCCGCCGCTTTGATGTAGGGTGGATTCACCGTCCCTACTCGTCCGGCTGACGCGCCGTCGCGGTGGAACGGCAAAACTCGCAAGATAGCGATCGATATCGGCCGGGTTCTGGGGCTGCGGGTGGTGCAGATTATTCGAGAATCCAGGGATTACCGAGGGCGGAGGCATGGCATTAGTCGATGCAGCCGCAGAAGTTTCCGCTCTGCGTCTCTCCGCCATGTACGTGTCGAAGGTCGCGTAGCTGCTGGCTGTCTCGCGGCGTGCTGGGACGGCAGCAGGAGTGCCGACAGCCCCCAAAGGGTTGCCTGCCGTCCGACGGAGCAGAGCCATCGCTCGCGTTCGTGCTGACTCGGCTGGAGGTGCGACCGACGAGGCGGCAGCAGCTGCACGGCCCCTACTGGGACCAGCGGCAGCGTTGGGGGAGGCGTCTGGAGCGGGGGCTCCTCCAAAGACAGCGCTGACAGCATTCGGATGCGCGCCGAGCATACCTGTCGATCTGAATCCACGCACAGTCGCGGCATCCGCCGCGGTCGTCCCAGTCGGATTTCCTCCCAGTACCGCGGTGGCAGCAGCGAGGCTCTCACGCTCGCGGGCTGCATAGCGCTCTCTGCGCTCCCGCCGCTCCGCACCAACAGGGACAACCGCGTTAGGATCCGGCGAGTCAGCCGTTACAGTCGCATTGCTTCCCGAGGTGGCCATGGACGCAGAGGACGGCGCCACGCTGGCGTCAGGCGCATCATCGCCCTCCTTTGCACTGCACCAAAACCGGTGCCCCTCGCTCCAGGCCGTACTCTGGCACTGCTTACCGCAATACTTGGCCTTGCGGCAGCGACGGCACTTGGCAAACTCGCGTGGGTATTCCTCCCAGCGTCCGCAAAGCACTGCAGATAATTTAGTGGCATATTGGAAGGGAAAGGAAGGCTTACTGTTAGCACACTGTCTAATGCCGCCCCTGCTGTCGTCTTTCCGGCACGCATTCCGCATGATTACACCTGCCCAGTACTGGATTTCCTGCGGGAGCTTCGGGGGTGGATTTGGAAGGTCTGTCTCGCTCGACGACGGACGGAACGTGAAACGCTCCACAAGGGAGAAGACGTTGGTCTCCAGCCCAGGACGCGCAGCCGCGGATGTCGAAGACGCCGCAGATGCCGGTGGAGTTTCCACTGGTTTGCTTGTGCGCGATGACGACCCAAGTGCAGGTGCCTTGCCTTTCTCCTTCTCCTTTCCCGAGACACCAAAGGCGCGCAAGAACGCCAGCTGCTGCCCTCCCTGCGTCTGCCTCGCCTTCTCCCGCACAACCTCCGGCGCCTTGGGCACGGGCTGCTCCGGCGTCTCCGACGCTTTCGCCGCCGCCATCGCAAGCGCGCTCGCGGGATGGAAACCGTTGCGGCGCTTGTAGAAGGCCTGCCGGACGTGCGGGTATTTGCTGAGGTACGCGAGGAGTTGCAGAGAGAGCAGGACGTCCTCGTCGCGGTACGGCCCCGTCGGGTGCGTGTGCGAGTGGTGATGGCGTTCCTCGCGCTCGCGTGTGCGGGCCGTCGGCGGGGGCACGGTTGTGGGAATGGCGGCGATCGGCGCGGGGTCGGGGACCTCTGCGGTGGCGCGACGCGGGCGCACTGCGGGCGTCGGTGCAGCGGGAACGCGCGGGGCGCCGGGGTACGGTGTGTGGTGCTGATTGGCTCGGGGGGCTGCCGGGACCGGCGCAGAAATGGATGAAGAGGACGCGGCGGTCTGGCGGGCGGTGTCCGCTCGGTCGCGATATGAGACACTGACACGACCAGCGCCGCTCCCACTCCCAGAAGCTACGGCCTCCATGGCACTTGCACTTGTTGATCCGGCGTCGGGAAGAGGTGGGCGACGCACAGTACTTGCACGACGCATTGTTCCGGAGCTGCTGGTGCTGCTGCCACCGGCGCGGACAGCAACCACGACCTCACCCTCTTCTTCGTCCTCGTCGTCGTAGACAGCGGAAGATGACGATGCAGAGGATGGCCCGGCACCAGGAGACGATGGAGCAGGCGATGGGAGTCGTACGACCCCTGCGCGCGGTGTCTGCTGCGTCTGCGCGTCTTCGCCACGGCGGCTGTTGATGTTGGTGGGAGCACGAGTGCCGGCATCGCTCTCCTCAGCATCCGCATCCGTGTCCGCCCGCGCCTCCGAGTCCCCGCCTCCCGAGCGGCTGACGTCGCCCATACCCATCGGAAGGGGCATCCCTCCCATCATCCCGAGCGGGCCCATGTTCATGCCCATATTCATGTTCATGTTCATGCCCATCATGCCAATACCCCCACCGAGCATACCCATGCCGCCGTCGAGTCCGAGCATCCCGACGTCGCCGTTCATCATGCCCATGTTGAGCATCATGTCCGCCGTGCCGCCCTCCATCCCCTCCTCCCCGCCGATGCCCATCCCCATCCCCACGCCGCCCTCCTCGCCCGCGATACGCGGGTCGCGGTTCATACCCATCATCCCGATGCCCTCCATCCCCATCATGCCCATCCCCCCGCCCATCATCCCACCCATCCCCATCCCCATCATATTCGCGCCCATCATATTTCCCCCCATCATGTTCATCCCCGCCATATTCCCCGCCATGTTCATGTTCATCATCCCCGGCGCGGCCTCCCCCGTCTGCGGCATGTTCATATTCAGATGCGCGTTGATCGGCGGCGGGCTCGGACTGGCGCTGGCGCTCGAGTCGCCTATGCGGCTGCGAGTGTGCGGAATCGCGCCCCCGAGCTCGGCAGCAACGCCCGCACCGATTCCGACGCCCGGGGCAGCCATCTCGACGTCCCCGTCCGCATCGCCGTCCGTGTCCGTGTCCGTGCGCGCGCTCGGGCTCGGGCTCGCGCGGCTGCTGCTGACGGCGCTGCTGACAGGCGACGCCCGGCTGTCCGGGGACGCAATCGAGCTCGCACGGCTCCGCGTCCGCGCGCCCGTGCTAGTGGTGCTGCTCGGGCTCCCGCGCGCGCTGGTGGTGCTGCTGATCGAGGGCGAGGGCGAGGACGGCGGGCCTTGGTACTGCGCAGCCAGATGCGCGGCGTGCAGTTGCGCGAGCGCGTGCATCGCAGCACTGGTGTGCCGGTTGTTGGGTTCGGTGGTCGGCGAGGTGGTGGTGTCCCGCGTGTAACCGTTGGTGTTCTCCCTCGTATGGCTGCCCTCGCCGCGCCGACGTACGACCACGGTGGCGCTTCGATCCCGCACAATCGGGGTCTGCGCCTCGGGATCGTCGTCGTCTGCAGGAGGCCGGAGCGCGCTCGACGAGGCGCTGCTCGACGCGGCGTTGCTGCTCGTCGAAGCTTCGTCGTTCGTCACTGGCTCAGTTGTCGCGCTGGATGCGAGTTGGTTGGCGCCTTGACGGGCCACATAGCTGTTGTACACGTCTTCCGGCACGTTTTGTGGGCGCGACGGCAACACCGCAGCGGTGTTGATCACCAGGACACGTTGCGCGGGGACGACAGGAGAGTCTCGAGGAGTGGGTTCCTGTAAAATTGTGATCAGTAAAGGAGGACGCAATAAAATCACGCGAGAATTATATAAATCACGCGAAATCAAAAAGGAAGGAGGGAGATAAAGCGATAGATGAATGTCATGGCGAGCGGCACTGTGCGCTCATGAATGAGCGGACTGGTGGGTGCAAGGCATCCGAGTCCGTAAACGACGGCGGAGCGATAGCAAGAGGAAGGATATGGCCCAAAACCACGTCGGAGCGATACCAAGAAAATCAAGACTCACAACTGCCTCGATACGACCTCTACCTGCGGCGGCGGCAGCAGCAGCCCTCCGCGCAGACCTCGCCTCTCTTGTTTCCCGTGGCAAACCCGTCGCACTCGTGCTCGGCCCGACGGCAAAACCGCGTCCCGCCAGCCACGCCTCAAGGATGCATCCCACGACATCAAGGGTGCCTGCCTGCACGACGCGACTACGGATAGGCTCGCTGCCGCGCACCCCGATGTTAACGACACATTGGAACGCCAGGCTGAAGCGATAGGCGGCGTGCTTGTCAAACTGGCCCGCAGGAGGGTTGAGCTGGGGCGGGAGGCGCGGGGCGCGGTAGTTTGGGGGCAGGAGACCGTAGAAGGCAGCGGGAGACGCGGGCGGGGGCGGGGCCATGCAAAAGTCGCGGAGAATGCGGACGAGACGCTCGAGGCCGCCATCCATCGTCATGATCTCGCGGATGCGGGGCGATGTTGATGTGAGGTAAGTGAGGTGGGTGAGGGAATTGAACAGCGGGAGAGCGGAGGAGGTGTCCAGCGCTGTACAGAGTCAGGATATGCGCAAGAAAAGGGTAAGAAACGAGAGCACGGACCGCGGCGGTCATAAAGCTGGGAGGTGATGCATACGCATGCCTTGTTCTGCGCGGGGAACGCAAAGTTGCTCTCGCGCATTGTGGGTGACTATAGAAGGGCTTGTTGGGCTCGTCCAAGGGTTTGCAAAGTAGCTATCGCCTCGTAGAAGTCCCGAATGCAAGTGCCGACTTTGGAATTGGTCGTGTGGCTATCGTGGGCCGTGTCTTGTCCTTGAGGTAGAACTCGGGGACGGTGGGTGGCGAGACAAGGGCTGAATGAGAAGACAAATCGAGCAGAAGGAAAAGAAAAATGCGGACAAGGAGTCCACGATACAAACGTCCAAAGCCGATGCTCTGACTGGTGTATACGTTTGTTGTCCTGCACCCTCGCTCTTATTATCAACCTTCCTCCGACGCTGACTGACGCGTCCGCCTCGAATTAACCCGTCTGCTGCGCCGGAGCACACTCCCGCTTTCCCCTTCTGACGGTGTCTGAGCTGTAAGTACCTGCGTCAGCTCAACTCGGACTTCGGCACCGTTAAGCTCTTTCGTTTCCTTTGAGCGGAGCTGGCAGATCACTTGGTCCCTCATCCAGCCCGCCTTGCCCGACGTTTTCTATCGGGGTTGTTTCTGCTCGGTCCGTGGTCTAACTGGCTCAAATCGAGTCTGGGGCGACGAGTCTGGACTTGACCGCGGTTGCAACGTATTCTCTTCCTCCGAGTTATCAGGACTCTCCCGGAATAACGATAAGTACGCATCGAACTGTTTGTGAACCTGTCACAGGCTGCAGATATCATTCTCGACTTGATGTTCTCTTTGTAACCAATTCTGTTCTCGGACCTGGAGGACATGATGGTCATTGTTTCAAGCGCCACAATACTACGTTGGACCAACAGTTCTGAAGAAATACAGGGATGCATTCCTTCGGACTCCAGTGTGGCAAAGCAAAAGACGCCGCTGTAGCCATCTCTACCCCACCTATTCAGCTCCACGAAAACTAGTCGAAATCAGATCCCAAAATTAAGCAAAACGGCAACGCGGGGATCAAGTAAGGTGCTGATTCATGGCATTGGGCTGAGAGTGCGACCGACGCGAGTCTCGAGCTTTGCACATGCGCTTTTCGGGAATATTAGTGTCGCCCTGTGGGGACCAAAAGAACCCAAATCGGGACTCAAATAATTGATCCGCCGGCATCACCAAACTTACTTCGCGCCGAGACTTGCGACTGCGCTGACCTCCCAATATTCTCTGGTCACTCCCGAAACTCCAGCTCTTTGAAACCCGTACTTTGAGCACTTCGACGGAACTCGTACTTGGCCTGAATAAATCCATACTGGATGATTAAAGCATACAGACACGATGCCATTGCGACGTGCTTACAGGTAGCTGATTGGAATATAGTGCTTAATTAAGTACACAAAAGTCGGCCTGCATGCATTTGGACACGAGCCTACGGAGCCAAAGACAATGCCACCATCTTCTCAACATCTTCTATAACTTAATCTGTGGACGATTGGTCGCAAAATTCGTACCTGTCCATTGACACTGATCTTGTAATGGAAGTAACTGATTGAAGTGCGACCATCTGGGAGTCTGACAACACGGTTCAGTCTGCTCTCGTATAACGGCTGGCACTTGATGGGATACAAAAGACTGACAATCCTCTACGGTACCTCCCGCGGACCTGCTCTCTTAAGTAGTCGGTTTACATGTATTTTCCAGCATCCGGGTCTTCAATATGAAGACCAGCTCGCATTTGACCAAAAATCAAGTTATATGCCCTCAAAAATCCATTGGGAGAGGAAAGATAGGGGCTGCAGTGCCACTGATCTGGAATTGATCTTTTCGGGCCGAGCACCTGGCCTTACCTCTAACGATGACCAGCCTTTAAAAAACTGCGCTTGAGATCACTTCAACATACTCTCAACTCGCGAATATGGCTATGCTTCATCCCGGCGACGAGGCATTCGCCCGGAAACAGCAAGTCCTCTCTGATGAATCCATATCCGCTGTCTTCAGCCAGCACTCGGGTCTCGCTCCTACTCGAATCACGGTGCTAGAAAGCCAAGGGATGTTCAACTTCCACAAGGTCTATCTCGTCGCGAAAGACGCGCAATGTCGCGCATCCGTGGTCGGGACGGGAAGTTGTGCTCCGCGTTGCATGGTACGCATCAACATGGACTTGCCGGCCTGGATTCTGATAATCCGAAAGCCGACAATAGAGCGGGCGAATACGGAGAACGAGATAGCTCTGCCGTGCGTAAAACGCGGTACATACAACTGCCTCGAACGTCGGTCGCCATACCTGTCCGAATGATGCGTAATTAATCGATCAATTTCTCAGGCATCGTGCCAGTTCTCTAGCGGACACCTGGATGGGCATGTCCCTAGCGCGGCTCTTGGACGACTTTGTCGACATCTTCGTCAAACTTCGATGCCGCGACCTCGCTGCGCATGCTCACCGCAGTCTGGTTCATGGATGCAGTACTAGTGGGACAGAGATTCGAACTCCGCGGGCACACTGCATCTCTCATGCTTCTGACGGACTGACCTTACCGTTTCGTGTTCTCACTATCTGGTGCACTGGTTCAAATGACTCCGGTTATTCAATGCCGAACATGCGCGACCATCGAGATAACCCCTGATGACCCCCAGGACTCACACGATTGAATAGTGCTTCCATGTTATGCCAGAAGGAATGGGAAGTCATTACCTTGAACAATCCCCATTCCCACTCCACCTCTCGCGGTATTAAACGAGACGAAGGGGTTTCCGATTCATTAGAAATCCGATGGCCTTCCCCGACTACCTTCTATCTATCGTTGTGCCTTCGGTCCTGTTGGCTGGCGTCTGGTTGGCCAAGAAATATAGAGCGGCCGCTCGTCTCCCTTTCCCTCCTGGACCCAAGCCCAGGTTCATAACCGGAAATCTTTCTGATTTACCTGTCGAACATGCGTGGATAACCTACACTGAGTGGGGGAAGCAATATGGTATGCCAGAAAGGTCTACTTCGCATTTGTTGAAAAATCCTTCAGGCGACATGCACGTTAGCGCATTCGGAGATCACATAGTCATCATAAACTCGTTGGCGATTGCTGTGGAATTATTTGAGCGTCGAGCGCGCATCTATTCCGACAAACCGGCAATCCCGATGCTTCCCCTGTGAGAATATTCAACCTCGCTACCGCTTTTTCTCTGACTTTTTAGCATGGGATGGGACTTCAATTTTGGTTTCATGCCATACGGAGAAAAATGGCGGCAGGTAAACTTCATTGGCTATATGTATATCAGCACGGTTCAGTCAAATCACGCGTCTTGCAGTACCGGAGGCTATTTCATAAACACTTCCACCGAGATGCCATCGCCGCGTATCGTCCCACTCAGCTGAAAAAGGTCCACGACTGTCTGCGCGGTCTGTTGAGCACTCCCGAGGATTTTTCCGCTCACAATAAAACGCAAGTATTCTTCCTCTGCATGGTTCAATTGTCTGATATGATAATAGAGTGGCAGCGGCAACTACAATGGCGACGGTCTACGGTTATGATATCAAGCCCACACACGACCGGTTTGTTGACCTGGCGGAGGAAACATTCAAGAGACTTAGTGCAAGCGTTTTTCCGGGTGCATTTGCGGTGAATACATTCCCGTTTCTTCGTCACATGCCGTCTTGGTTCCCGGGGTGTTCTTTCCAACGATTCGCCAAAGGTTTGCATGCCTCCTGCAACTTCATACCCGAGTGGGCTTCCATTTGACTTTGTGCCATGGCCAGAGACATTTGAATTGATCGTCGAAATGAAAAACGTGCCGTTCGACTTTGTCAGGCAGAATATGGTGTGTTATTGCTCAATGCTGATAATGAATCCATTGGCCTCAACTCCTTCCAGAAAGACGGTGTTGGCAAATTATCGATTCTCGCTGAACTTCTCGAGGACCATGATGCGCACAATGGTTCCAAAGAACAGGAGACGATGATAAAGGATGTTGCCGCAATGGCGTATTCAGGTGTGCATTATCCAGGAAACCTTTGATATTCGTGCAGATTCTAACACAGAGGTGCAAATAGGTGCCGCAGATACCGTTCGCAATTGCAGCTCACCCCAGTATCATTATGACTGATGTGTGATTTAGACATCCTCAGCATTGGATACATTCGTTCTGACTATGGCCATGAATCCAAGAGTCGTACAAAAAGCTCAAAACGAGCTCGACTCGGTTACCGGCTTGACTCGTCTGCCCGGATTCGAAGACAGAGACAGCTTGCCTTATTGCGAAGCAGTGTACAGAGAAGTGATGCGCTACAGGCCGGTTGCGCCGCTAGGAGTTCCACGTACAACTACTGAGGACGACGTCTTTGACGGTTTTTTCATCCCTAAAGGTTGGTTCAATTTTTTTTTCATTCTTTCCAATTACTCAAAATGCTGAGACTATTCCAGGTGCCATCGTCCTGAGCAATGCTTGGTAAGAAATACCTACATTTGACCGTCTCGTGACTCAAGTGGGTCAGGGCGATGACTCGCGACGAATCTGTATATCAAAATCCCGAAGAGTTCAACCCTGAAAGATTTTTCGATGCCAATGGTCAGCTCAATGATGAATCAGAAATTCTATCTTTCGGGTTTGCGATTTCTCTTATATGATTCAACTATCTGCTCAACAGTGATAGATTTGGCCGACGGATCTGTCCTGGTCGCCACGCTGGTAATACCTAGTGTTTCTGAACGGACGCTACAACTTATCTCGTTCGCACAGCCGATGCCATCATCTGGGCTACCATTGTTTCAATTCTGTCGACGTTCAACTTTGCTAAAGCTACAGATGCAGACGGGAAAGAGATTGAAATTGAACCCGTTTATTCAGGTAATTTGGTCAGGTAAGTACCCCTCGTTCTTGCTGTTTTCCGAAATCGAACACATCTGCAGCCACCCACTTCCCTTCAAATGTCGCATTACTCCTCGATCCGAGGTTGCAAAAAGATTGGTTGAAGAAACGGCGATTATTGACCTTTAAAGCTTCTGCGTTGTACGACATTTACTGCCCGTTCGTTCTGTACATACAATCAACTTGAACTGAATGATCTACATTTTCAACCGTGGGAAAGATCAGATGGCGACTCTCGGCCGCGGGGGCAGTGCTCGGCGTTGTACACGTTTGTATCGCAAGGCGACGGCATTCCTGCGTCTCTTCCTCCTCTCCGCTCTTTGTGTGCCTGCAATTCTCTTCTACCCTTGCTCTACCAGCAAACTCGTCGTGTCTGTCGTACAGATCCGTGAAATGCGCCGTTCTTCCTGATCTGGCAACCCGGAACAAACCCTTGCCCAGCCTGCTGTTTTGTGCTGTCCACACGCTGTTCTTGCCCTTACTTCGACTTGCTTTCAATCTCCGCCCACTTGCTTCCTTGTGCGCCCTGCTCCCGGGTCCAACTCTCTTGATTCTGACTATCTCGCGCGGAGACCAGTTATCACTTGATTGCTCACATGGCGGCGCAGTCCCTGCCGGCGTCCTCTACTTTTTCCTTTAAGGCGCCACTGCCCCCGTCGCAGGTGCACACGCAAGCGCACGCGTCTGGGTCCGCTGTCTCGCCACCAGCAACAGCGACCGCGGGACAGAAGCAGCGCCGCACGTCGCTCGCGCTACCGTCCTCCCCGCGCGTCGTCCCCGCGTGGAACTTTCGCGACGACACGAGCGTGCCGTATGCGGACGCGGCGCGCAAGGGCAAGGTGCGCCGCATCGACACGAGCGCGCACGATGACGGAGACGAGGGCGAGGGGGAGGAGGACGAGAGGGAGCGGGAGAAGGTGGAGGACGGCGTCGGGTCCGGATCTCCGGAGAAGGAGAAGAAGGTGCGGAGGAAGTGGACGGCGGAGGAGACGCAGATGCTTGTAGACGGGTGTAATATTGTGAGCACTGTTGCTTTGTCTTTTCTCTCACATCGTCTCTCTTCGTCTTTTACCCCTCTCTATGTCGAATGTACTAACGCCCCACCCACAGCACGGCGTCGGCAATTGGAAGGCCATTCTCTCCGACCCCAACCTCTCCTTCGCCTCCCGCTCGCCTGTGGATCTGAAGGATAGGTACGTTTTTTCTTCCTTCCTTGCTCTTTCTCTTTGTTCCCTTTCCACGTCTTTCTCCTCTCCCTTGTTTTATCGTTCGCGTCGTTTCCGGGCGGCGTTTCCACGTCCCACGCCGGGTTTGCGGGACCGAGGCATCGCGGATTCGAGCACCGCCTGGTCTGGTCCGATGTGCTGGGTGGTTACGGCCGCAGTATGCATCTATTATAGTCTCGTCGTGGGCGGATGCTTTATTTCTCTTATTATTCCCCTGTTATTCATCTCCCCGCTATGCGGTGATTGGAGTCTCACTGGGAGGGGTGCTGGTTTTGCTACGTGCTGGGTAATTGGCAGGAAGGCGCGAACGCTTTTGGAGAGGATGTGCCATGCACGAGTGTTTTGGGGTGCTGGACCCGGAGGCAGAGGCTTTTTGGAGCTGCATGGTTCTTCGCCAGGTGGTGGCTCTCCGTCACTGTTTGCTGTCCCGCCCGCCCAGCGTAGAGGTCTTTTTCGCGTTGTGCTTGTCGTTTTCGCCGCCTTGCGGTCCTCTCGTCAAATTTGAAGTTTTTTTTTTGTTTCTACTTTTCTCGTTTCTTTTCCTACCCTTCGCGTCTATCAATGCTAAATCGTCCCTCCCACAAGATTTCGCACCTACTTCCCCGAAGCATATCGCACCCACTACCCCAACGCGCGCACACACCTTCCGCCGTCTCTTGCCCGCGCCGCCTCCCCCACCTCCCAATCCCCCATCGCCTCCTCCTCCGCCTCCGGCCTCAACCCGCCCCCCGCGCCCGTCAACAAACCTAACCGTTCCACGCACCCCGACGGCACGCCGCTCTTCCCCCTCCCCTCGCCCGCGCACCCCAAACGCCGCCCCTTCAGTGCAGAGGAGGACGCGGCGCTGCTCGCGGGCTTTCGCAAACACGGCGCCGCGTGGGCCGCGATCGCCAAGGACGCGTCTGTGTTTGGCGTCACGGGGCGCCGCAGCATGGATCTGCGAGACAGGTTTCGGAACGCGTGGCCGGGGGAGTATGAGCGCGCGGGGTACAAGGCGCGGCCGCGCGCGGTGAAGAAGGTTAAGGACAAAGATAAAGATAAAGATAAAGACAAGGCGAAGGGGAAGGACAAGATGAAGGAGGAGGAGGAAGACGAAGGCGACGAGCCGCGTGGGCGGGCACTCATGGGGCGCGCGCAGACGGACCAGGGCCTGGCGCACACCGCCACATCGCAATCACCGAACAAGTCTCCGGCGGGCGGCCCGGTGCGGCGCCGCCGCCGCGCGCACACGAGCCAGGGCTTCAAGACCGTGTCGATGCCGCCCAGCGTCGTCGGCTCGGACGACGAGGGCGCGGCGTCAGACTTTGCGTTTGGCGGGGGCTCGGAATACGGAATGGGCTTTGGGCGCGCTACGGGGGAGTTTGGGTTCCGCTTTATGCCTGGGCCTGCAGCGACGGCTGTCGGGGGGAAGGGCGAAGAGACGGCGCTGGTGGGCGGGATGCGGCATTTGGATATGGCCCCGGACGAAGCGATGCCGGACGCTCCGCCTGCCCATGGCTCACCGCCGTCGCCGCCGCAAGACACATCTCCCATGCCACCGCCCCCGCCACCCACGCAAAGCACGCTTTTCCACGCGAACTTTTTGCAGCATCGCCGTGCGGAAGAGCTTGCCCTGGGCATGCACACCGGTGGTAACACGATCGGGCGCAGCGCGTGGGGCACGCAGGATTGGCTGTCTGCGAACCCACGGCTGGATCCGTCGTCCGCTATGCCCTCCATGGACCACGGCAACCCCGTGTTCTCCCCGGGGCTCGCGTCATACAACCACGCGTCGGCGCCGCACTCGCCGCCGCTGAGCAGCAGCGCGTCGTTCTCCACACCGGGGGGCGACAACGGGCTGTTCGAGCGCTCGCACGGCGTGATGGAGCGGTACGACCTCGAGCCGGCCGCCGCGCACGCGCACGCGCATCTGCACCACCACCACCACCACGTCGTCGGCTTACCGCCGCACGCGTTCGGCTCGCCCGCACTGTCGTTCCACTCGGCGTCGCTCTCGCTCGATGCGAACCACTCGTATGCGCAATACTCGCATGACGACGCGTCGCTGCTGCACTACTCGCACTCGCTGTCCGAGGCGGGGACGAGAGACGACGGGGACGATGGGTTCGATGAGGATAGCAGTGCGTTTTCGATCGCGGACTCGGAACCCGGGGGCGGGGGTGCGGCGTCGTGGGCGGGGGCGAATGGAGGTGGGGGCGGGGGCGGGTTCCGCGGGTTCACGCATCACTCGAATACGGCGGGAGATCTCATCTTTGGAGCGCGGACGCATCAGCCGATATGGAGTGGCGTCGACGCGTGGGGCGCGCGCGGGCTCGGGCAGGGGCGGGGGCTCACGCTTGCGGGCATCGCGGAGGCGCAAAGTGGGAAGCGCGGTGAAGAGGGCGATGTGGAGGCGGAAGCGGAGGCTGAGGCTGAGGCAGGTGCGGATGGGGAGGACGACACCAAGCTCAGCCTGTTCAGCCTCGATGATCTCGTCGACCTTTCGCAGCACGACCCGCCCGACGCGGAGATGGAGATGGAGGGCACGAACATGGATGGGGGCGGAGGGGAGATGCAGATGACAATGGAGCCGCCGCAGACTCCCCTCCTGCGCTCGTCGCCCGCGCCCGCGCGCACGCTGCATGTGCACCATCACCATCACCACCACCACCACTACGCTGCAACGGCGCGCTCCCTGTCCGTACCGCCCGGCGAGGCGCCCGACGAGGGGCTGGGGCTCCTGGGTCTCATGAGTGCGCCTGCCACGCCTGCGCTCGGCGCGGCCTCAGCCCTCACACCGCCGAGTGCTTTTGCGCTCGATCCTGCGCTTATAGGGCTCGCCGCGGTCCCGCATCGTAGCAATGCGAACATGCTCCATTCGACGCTCATGAACCCAAACGCAATGGGCTCGCACGGGCACGGACAAGGCGAGGGGATGTACGACCTGCCGTTCCTGGACCTGCACTACTTTGGCGGTGCCGGCGCGGGGGATGCGCAGATGCAGCAGATGCAGCTCGAGGGGTGGCGTGGCGGGGAGGCGCTTGATCTTGCGCGGTCGTCGTCTGGGCAGCATCAGCATCAGCATCAGCAGGGGTTTGCACCGTCGGCGTTTTCGTTCGCGCAGCCGCAGACGGTCTCGCAGGCACAAGCGCCGTCCCAGGTTCCTCCTCCTCCGCCGCCTCCGGGCCCGGCATCGGGGATGTGGAAGGCGATTGGCATCCCTGCGTCGCTGAGGCAGCATATCCCTTCGCGGCCGCTTATGCGCCGGGCGAGCGGAGGAGCGCCGGGAGGGGGGGTTAATGGGGGTGGGACCAGTGTCGGTGCCCGGCCAGGTCTCAGTACGAGCACAAGTGCAAGCGGACGCAGTATCAGCCACCAGCGCGGCCAGAGCGCGTCTGTACGCCCGCAGGACCTCGTACTCAGTCATGAAACGTCATCCTCCGGTTCTGCCCCCAAGGGGAAGAGAAAGCGCGCGAGCTGGGACGGCGGCGGGTGGTAGTGTCTCTTTAGATGGCGCTGTCGTGGTTTGGGTGGACTTCGTAGTTTGGATGGGGTGGAATTTCTCGGTCTCTTTCTTTGATTTATTTTCTTCTTCCTTTACTTCTCTTTCGTCTCTGTCTCTGTCTCTCCGTCGCATAACATTCTCTCTCCCTCGCTACCTGCATGCATATTCACTCACTCCATTTCGTCTCGTCCACATCATCCACTGCATAGTCATAGTCTATTCCATCGATTTCTTTTGTTTTTAGTTAGCATCGTGTCCTGAGAAACTACTTAGATTCTCATTCTCATGGCCAACTCGTGGCGATTCACATCGGGGCTATAGTATTCAAGCTGGCATCGGCAGTCTCTTCTAGCCCGCCTCTACTGGAATTCCATGTGACAAAATTGAAAAATGTGAGCGGAAGATACAGTTTCGGTTCGCACGATACTCATGCGTACAGGCCAATTTGCAGACCCTTTCTTTCCGTGGCGTGCAAGGCATGGTAAAAGTAACGAGTGGTACAGACGACAGCAGAAAACGAGAAATGGACAGACAGACGAAATCACCGTCTCTGTGTCTTCCCTCCCTTCCGCTTGCCAGCAAACAGATGCTTGGGCTACACAGACGGAACATGAGTACAGCACCAGCTAGTTCAGCCAAGAAGCTACTCACCATTTTCGTTTTGATCGCACGATCTCCCTCGCCCGCCTTGGCGAGCATGTTCCGCGGCCGTTGGCCGAGATTCCGTAGCTTGACAGCCCGGTCTGCTTGCTGGATGGAATAGATGTATAAGAAAAGGAACAGTGACTGGGAAATGATGGGACGTACCCCTTGGTCGCGCATGCCCGCCAGCGCCCGATTGCCGCGCGGCTCCCGCTTCGTAACCGCCCCGGAATTCGTCTTGAGACGTTTCGCAGGTGCGCCATCCTCCCCCTCTCCGTCCACATCCATCCACCCCTCTGCGTCCGCGCCGCCGTCCCCGTCCTCCATGTCGACATCCTCGTCGTCGCGCTTGCGCTTGCCGGAGATGACACCCGCACGCTCGACGATGCGGCTCGGGTCGAGGCCGGCCTTCGTGAGCTGCGCGGTCATCTGCGAGAGCGTCGCGAGCCCGGCGGAGCGCGGGAGGCGCGACTGGTTCTTCTTGCTCTTCTTGAGACTCTGCGAGCGGATCTTGTGCGAGAGCGCGATGCGCGCCTCGATGCGCTCGCGCTCGTCTTCGGACTCCTCCTGCGAGAACACGGATGGTCAACCCCACTGGTAAGCAAGGAGGGAGGAAGGAGGGGAACGCACCATATCCTCCTCGCTGTCGTAGAAGCCCTCCGCCTCGAGCTTCTCCTCCTCGCGTTCGAGCGCCTCGAGCTTCTCTGCGATATCCGGGTCGATGAAGTCGGCGATGTTCTTGCCATCCATGATCTCTGGGATGATATCCATCTTCCAGTCCGGGTTCGCGAGCAAATAATTCTCTGGGGACGGACATAAGCGCGGAAACAATGAAGAAGGAAGGAACATACCTTTGAGATTGATGTTGTACACGCCGGCGCCGCCCTCGACGAGCTCGACGTCGCGCGCGAGCGTGCGCCGCTCGGGGTCGTTCTTGTCGTATTTCTTCCGCTCCTTGACCGCTTCGGGGATGCACGGGGCGCGCACAAGATCGTCGCGCGGCTTCGGCTGCGCGACGTGGATGCGGTTGATCACGGAGGTGATCTTGCTACCCTTGACCTTGCTGTCGACGCGGTGCGCGAGCAGGGCGTCGCACGCCTGCGTCTTCAGGTCCATGACACCCTCGTCGGAGTAGCACGAGACCTGGACGCACTTGACGTCCTCGGTGTCAATGATCTCCTGCACGAGCGCGCGCGTCTCGGTGGGGAGGTCGTCAAGGCGCATAACATCGATCTTGTTGATGACGAGGACGGTGGGCTTGCCGTTGAAAAGCGGCTTGATGGAGTGGAAGAGCTTGCATTGCGCCTCCACGGTGTACCCACACTGCTCGCTAAGGTCCATGAAGTAGAGCACGCAGCTCTTGAGATGGGCGAGCGCCGTGATGCTCTGCATCTCGATGGTGTTCATCTCCTCCAGCGGGTGGTCGAGGATCCCGGGGGTGTCGATGACCTGCCAGCGCAGGTATTTGTAGTCGAGATGTCCGACGAAGAGGGATTTTGTGGTGAACGCATACGGCTGAACGTCGACGTCCGCGCGGGTGACCTTGTTGATGAAGGACGACTTGCCGACATTCGGATAGCCGCAAATGAGGAGCGTACGGGTGTTGGGGTCGATGGCAGGGAGACGGGAGATGTGTTGACGGACTTGCTCTAGGTATGCAAGTGGATCTTTTTGGCGGCGCATAATAGTCGCCATACTGGAGCATTATGTCAGTTCTAAAGCAGCACAGAAGCTATCTTGGCTACGCACCGACCGAGGGCAGCTTTCTTCAGCTGTTTGCAGCGGTACAAGCTGTCGCCGAACTTAAGCAGCCGGACATAGTCCTTTGCGACCTGGTCAATTAAATGACGAGCCGTCCGCAGCTGACCCAGCGCAAGCTTGTAGTGGTTTTTGTCGTAAAGAACGTTCATAAGAGACGACAAGAACGGGTGAATGTCGTCCAGCATCGGAAAGTCGTTTAGGATTGCACCGAGTTTTTCGTCGAATGTGTCTTGGGTGAATTTAACCTTGCGCATATAAAAGTTGCGTATCCGGCTGATTTTGAAGTTCTTGTGGATGACCTGTGGGCTATCTGCGTCAGACGAGTATCTGCAGGTAAAGTGGTTGGCCTGCCGTCGGCGTTTTGCGCTGAGTCTTGGACAAGACGATGTCCAAGAAGTCGGCCGCGGTGGGCACCGGGGCGATGGCTTTGAGACCGCTCGTAGACATCCTGAAGTTGGGTGTAGAGGATCAGGGAAGGGGTATAGTCGCAGCAGAACCGGTAGGCAACTTTTTCTTTGTTTGTTTAGATTGCAGGCCGTAGTCCTTGGCTTATACTTTGACAAACACAACTTCAACCACGGTCCACCAAGTCGACCCTCCTCCACCGCTTTCACGCCTCCTTGTCCGCGCTTGAATGGCCTGTCGTTGTCATTTCTGTGGACTAGGGATTATCTTCAGAAAGCGGGGACTTGTTTTGTAGCCCATACAACACGTCCATTGACTTGAACCTTCAAGTTGCGCGTACTACCACTAGCAACATGTGGACGTGGCTTATTTCCAACCTTTTTGCCGCCAACTTCTGGGTCTTGAACCATCTCCGAGCGCCTTTCAATGTCCCCTTCCTCATCCTGGATCAGGCGCGCTCACTCTACACACACGGAACAAATCCGTCCGCGACCCTCCTCATGTTGCTGTTTCCCATCCCATGGCACCTCCCCAATCCGGATCCGCTACCGGTTGCTCTGCGAATAGAGACAAAGCGGGAGGCGTTCTACAAACGGCACGCCAACATCCTTCTCCTCCGGAACCACATCGTCTTCCGTGCGAGGGACACCCCCACGCGCGCGCTCTACCGGCTCTACGATGCAATCTGTTTGCAGGATGAGGTAGAAATAGTCCACGAGACGACGTACATATGGTACCGACATACGTGGGCGCTCAATCAGTGGCCAGATCCGCGCGATACCGACCCGGATCGGTACACGGTACTGGCGGCCATCGTTGAGGAGCTCGTCCGGGCATTCAACTTCCGTTTGACGATGGGCCTCTGTCGCGATATTCAAAAAGAGCGCCAGAGAACACGTGCAGAACGTCGTGCACGGATTCCGCAGCCACTAGAATCGGTTCCTAGTTGGCCGTCGGCCGTTCCGCCTGCTCGTAGCAGGATTGTTCTCATGGACCAGGAGAAGAGGAAGTATTTTGATAACAAGGGGCGGACGGCTACCGCCTTCGACCAACGCGATATCTTGGTAGCAGCAGGAGGAATGTTTTTTGTATAGTCTGTGCGTGGCAGAACTATGTGCCTAACATCATCCCGTCCTTGAGAGCTCGCGAAGATATCGAACAATCTTAGAGCATGTGCTAAGTATCCCGACTTAATGGTCCATACCAACGGCGATGTGACCAAACAATTCCGTCGATTTGACGTTCACCTCCTCAATAGCTTCGTCCTCCACTACTTCCATCCGCGGCGGTTGGCACCATTCCGCACGCAACTCGGACGCCATTATCGGCCGACCCAGCTGACGATGCAGTTCCCGGCCCAGATACGCGGCGTCCAGAATGTCGACCCACTTCGTGCGTTGCCGCATTGCAGCCAGCTTCTGAACCAGCTGGAACGACCAGCTCGCAGCATAAATCCTGAGTTGTTGGCTCGAATACACCAAAACCCCTTGTCGCAGGGATCTTCCGACGACGGCAGACTCGTCGGGAAGCCCTTCGAAAAAATTGCTAACGGCGGAATTCGCCCAATCGGCTGGGAGGTGTTGTTCGCGCGCAACTGCGGCGATGTGGTCCTCGAGGGCTGCATCGATGCCTGGCAAGGGTTCGTGGTAGGTCCCGTCCTCTTCGACAACCCCAGGGTAGAAAAAATCGAGGTCCTGCGTGGTTTCCCGGGATTGAAAGTAACACACGCCGAGGAAGCCTCCGAATGCTATGAAAGTCAAGGGAATGGTGCGGCCTTGGGAGAAAATCGCATCGGTGGCGATGAGTTCTGACAGTCGGGCGAGTGCTACTGGGGGTTCAGACCATCCACGACTCGGACCCCGCTACAGTCTTTGCTCACCAGCTCTGAACTGGATTTCGCCAAGGGTTGTAGGGTCACTGTCAGACATTTAGACGCATAAGACAGATCACGGGCCGCAAGATTGATCGGATGCCGTGCATATGAAATTTATTCAGGGCGCGTACCAAGGTCCCCAACTCAGTTCATTTCCTGCCTTACTTTATAAATTGCGAGGTTCGTGAATTTCAAAGACTGAACTTTTGGCATTGGATAATTTGGACCAATGCCTTTTGGCGGCGCTCAATTCATGTTGACAGTACCTTAGTTTGTATGGCAAAGTCACCTCGCATGGCCATGCCCACTCGACTCTCCTTTCCAGAGCTGCTCGGTTTTACAAATGGGACTACCGCTCGGGTGAGAGTTGACTTACTATTAGGTTTCTTTGATCGTCGTTTCCCACGGTTCAACAAGTTCAACCCTGATTTAAATTTTTCTCCCCATAAGTATATGGTGCCATTGAGTCAGAGCCTCAGTACAACTGAAGTTGGATTCAGATAAGAATAACTTCATTACGCAGCAAGCGAACCAACCAGTGTGGTACATTGGCGAATTAGCGACTCAACTAAATACAACGACAGTTTGACGATAGTCTCTCATGCGGCCCGTACCTCCAGATGGACGCAGGTCCTCGATTCGGCTATCGCGCCCGCATACACGAAACTACATACACGAATACTTCTACCGCATAGCATACGCGGCAGAAGCAGAACTAGGAACGACCGTAACAAACACTTACGCGACGCGTACGCGCCGATCATCATTCAAAGGATTGACATAACTATAACTGGATACAACTACTCCGGGGGCCTGAAAAGGCAATTTCAACGCATAACCTAAGGTACGTGGGCTTTCGCGGCGGTGGGAATTATATCGTAATCGGTCGTCGAACGCGATTCGAGGGCTCCCGCGCACATGCTGCGGGCAGGTACCGAGGTGTAGGAAACCCGCCAACGGTTCACCCCGTAGCCGAGCCGAGCTTCATTCCTACTTTCGACCGCGGAAGATGTAATGTACTCGTTTGGCTCTTGCAACTGGGCGATCGTCGGACACTCTAATTTTTACTCGCGTTAATTCGAGTTAAGCTTCAAGCCAAGGTCCCAAGGCGGAGCACGGAGCCGTCGTACATCCAATTCGGTTGCAGTCGGAGTATGCGCTACCACTGGCAGATCAGCATTCTCGTCGTGGAGGCATTTTGAAGTTCAACCGTTCAAGTTCAATGGAAATTATGATTTCTAGTTGAAGAACCAAAAAAATGTCCGAGTCGAAACGCGTGTCATTCCACAGATTTTCCCGCTCCTAATCATCCACGCGTCCGACACGTCCTTCGCTGTGGCCTTTTCCTGTATCAAAGTATTTATCTTTGACGCGCGCTCACGGGATCGACGCGCCTAAGTCGATCAATCTCAATCACATGCAGTGAGTCATTAGGCGCCGAGCTACAGCAACGACTACGGCACCTCTGAAGTCACCACTCACCTCTGTCTCTCACCGTCGACGACGATTCTTTGGGTCCCTCTCCCGGGCTGCTACTCACGGAAAATCCTGCGCCGGAGGACAGGATGCCTGACTCTAAATTTCGAATAGGAGCCTCTTGTACTACTTGGAACCGAGCTAGCGCCCACCAGCTTGGGGCAAAACGCTCGACTCGACTCTCCTACCGTCGACATAATGCACAAAGCGACAAAGTGGCGGCGCACGCACTTGCCCTGGAGCCTCTAGACGGTCGATCTAGTCGGGGGTGGGGGTGGAGTGGCTCAGCGGTTTTCGTGCTCCGTATCACAACTTCAAGTTCGCCCAGTCCCCGGTGTTATTCAGCCCAGCCGGTGCGGAGACTCGGTCGTCACTCGGCCTTTACCCCGCAGGCCCCGCAAAAGATATTTCGGTTGCCCCGGGGTCACCGGTGAGTATACATCTATATGTGCCCCTCATCCTCCGGTCAGCAGTTAAAGAGGATCTACCTCAACGGTGAGTATACTAGTACTTATGCGCGTAGGAATCCGGCGATCGGTCCGTATTATCTCTGGAGGGACGAAACGGCTTTCCAAATTGGTGTTGCCGCTGAGGCTCTGGCTTTTAATTTCAGGCTGGAGCATATGTCTGGGGGAGACTCAAGACGGAAGATAATTCAACAAGACCTCCATGTCTCTGTCTGCCTTGATCTCCGGGGACCAGATATCGTCACCCCACTTCTGCTGGATCCCACCGGCTTCGATTATGCTCTCCGGCGGAGTCCGTTTTCCTGTCTGTTCCCAAGGACCCGGCTTTTCCTCCGGCGAGTGAGCAACTTTCTGGGCTATGCATTTTTTGGCGGGTGTCGCTTCAATTATCTGGGCCCTGGCGAATACGCCGACTTCTTGATAACGGGACTATCCGCAAACGAACCACCCCAGATTCACCGGCGCTTTTAGGACCAACCACTGACGCGACAGGACGTGTGTAAAGATAGGAGCGTTTCCCTTCAGATGGGGCTTGCACTTCCGCTCCGGGTAGACGTCAATTCAAACTCTGGCTGGGATTCTCGAACGGGGTGTCCAGAACTTCACGAGTCTGGCCAGAATTTCGCCGGACTAACTGGCTATGGGCATGCGACAACTGGCGGGAACAGAGTCCGAGGGGGGAGGCTGCACGCTGGGACCCTGCTTTGTGCATACGTACCGACGGCGAAGAGCACTTTGCAGGCGTGCATACGCGTCCCTGAACTTTATTGGCTGCACACCTAGACTGTGCGGTCGGATCAACCCCAAGATATACACAGACGCCTCGTGATACTGCTTGGCTCTTCCAGAATGCAAGTTGCCTTCCATCTAATCCGCGCCGAAGATACCGACCTTTGCGATGGCTCGTGCCCCAAGGCCTCTTCATTGAAGATCGATGCCCAAGCAATGTTCAAAACTGAAGAGAAAATTGTCCGCAAAAATGGCTCATACTGGCATGCTTTAGCTGGTGTGCTGGTTAATCTGGATGGGGGGATCGGAGATTTGGGCTTGCTTTGTGCAAAGAAGACGGAACGGCCTTGGTAACCCCATTTAGACTTTCCCACGTTAAAGTTTTCCTGGTCGCTGCCTCGTGTTCCTGCCAGTCATCAGCAGTCCCTGGTCGCCGCCTGCGCCTAGATCCTGACTTCGAACCACCATGTCGCCTCCTCCCCCGCCGCCCCCGCCGCCACCCCCGCCCCCGATCTGCTTTCCATTCAGCTCAAAGAAACCCCGCCGTCGTATATCCATGTCCGAGTCGGACATTACCCGCTCCTCGTACGACACACGGCCCCGAGGCGGCTCGTTCGACTCTCGCAAGTCGCCAGGGGGATCGGTCGAGCGCAGACCATCGGAGAAGCTCGTCCGGTATGCGTCCAACTCATCCTCATCGACCCTCACGTCCGCGCCGGACAACCTCACCTTCAAGAGCGACTCGGAGGACTACGGCAGCGCGCGCCAAAAGCTCGAGACGCCACAGTGGGAGATGGGCAAGAAGGGCCCCCGGCTGGTCCGCGCCAACACCATGACCGGCACCCCACCGAAGAAATCCGCCACAGGTGGCGGGAAGGGCGGCTGGGGATACGGCTGGGGGCTGGGGAAGAAGAAGGAGGTGGAGGCGATGGACTTGGGGCGGGAGGTGTCAGAGAAGATGCTGTCGGAGAAGATGTCGGAGCGGGAAAAGGTGCCCTCGGGCGGCGTGCCGGCCAACGGCAGCGGCGGCGGCTCGCGGGGCGGGTTCCCGCTGTACGATCCGCCTGTCGGCCCCATCCGCACAGACACACGGTCAACAGGTGTGAGCCGCGCCACACACGAAACCAAGGCCTCGCACGAGTCGCGAGAGTCGCGCGAGTCAAGGCGCTCCAAGGACTCGAGGCGGACCAACGAGACGAAGGTGTCAGCGCAGTCGCAGAGCCGCACGAGTCAGCGCAGCACTGGCGCGGGGGCGACTGCGGGGACGTCCGGTCCCGGGACGCGTAACCAGACGCCGCTGGTGCGGAACGATTCAAACAGCACACTCGTGGGGTCTGCGCTCGAGCGCAAGATCAACGACGTCGAGCCGAGCGTGGAGAGGCCCGACACGGGCCCGAGGCTGGATGCCGTGCGGGAACTCATGCAGAAGGATAATCTCGACTACTAGTGCGCCACCTTTTTTTCGTATCGATTGAGATCGCTCATGTTGGAAACTTCAGTATCGTCCCCAGCGAAGACGCGCACCAATCGGAATACGTCTCGGCGAGCGACCGGAGGCGCGAGTATATCTCTGGGTGCGTTCCGTCGATTTAAATATCTGATAATCCTGACCTCGTCCGTAGATTCTCCGGTACATCCGGCCAAGCAATCATCTCGCGCAATTCTGCCTACCTCATCACGGATTCACGGTACTGGCTGCAAGCGCAGGAGCAACTCGACGGGAACTGGCAGCTCGTGCGAGCGGGCGGCATAAATGACCCGAAGGACTGGATCGAATGGCTTGTTGTGCGTGTGCTCGTACCTATATTAACTAACTGCTCACATAATCCAGACCCGCGCCCGTTCCTCGCGCATCGGCATCGACGCCCGCATGATCTCGCATGAGAAGGCGACGCTGCTCAACACGAAGCTCGCCCCGCTCGACTCGAAGATGATATACCCGCCACAGAACCTGGTGGACCTGGCGTGGAAGGACAAGGCGCCCAAGAGCCGGGAGCCGCTGTTCAAGCAGCCAATTGAGTTTACGGGTGCGTTTAGATTCCCCACAAGAAAATAACGATTTAACCCACCGTCATACAGGGCGAGAGGCCTCGTCCAAGCTGAACGAGCTGCGGGGTTGGATACATCAGCAGCCGCCGTCTGTGCCCGCGTATTCCAAGACTCCGCCAACGGAGTCGCAGATGCATGTCGGGACGCTGATCACCTCCCTCGCGTCCATCGGTGCGCCTTCAAATTCCCTTTATTTGGCACCTCACTAATTTTGTGTTGTAACATACAGCCTATCTGCTCAATCTACGCGGCAGCGATATACCGTTCAACCCGCTCTTCCAGGGCTACCTTTTCGTCTCGCTCAACACCGCGATTCTCTTCGTTGACGGGTCCAAGGTCAACGAGGATATCGGGGGGTATCTCCAGGCGCTGGGGGTGGAAAGGAGGGACTACGTCGAGCTGTGGCAATTCTTAAGGAGGAGGGAATGGGGAGTTGGGAAGGTGCGTTTGTTCTATTTTCTTCTGCTCTCGTCTTCTGCTCTCAGTTACTCAATGTTATGCGCTTCTGTAGATCCTGATCACCCCGCAAACGTCTTTTGCGATCTCGCTGATGTTGACGCACTTTCGGTATACGGTGGCGCCGTCGCACGTGGAGGAGATGATGGCGTTCAAGAACGAGACGGAGCTCGAGGGGCTGAGGAGGGCGTATCTAAGGGATGGAGTGTCATTCGTGAGTCTATTTTCCTTTCTTCGCGTCAATTGGCTTCGGGATTGGCTTCTTTTTCTTACTTGCTTCGTCTTCCTTTCCCTTCACTTTCGTCCCTGTTCACTTTACTTCACAATCCCGCGCCCATCGCCCATTGCTCATTACTCATTTCTCAATCCCCAGGTCCGTTTCCTCGCCTGGCTCGAAGCCAAGCTCAACGAGGGGTACGATATTACGGAGTACGAGGCCGGGCAGCGCCTCACCGAGTTCCGGCGCAAGACGAAGCACTTCATGGGCCTTGCGTACGAGAACATTTCTGCCACCGGGTCCAACGCCGCGCTGCCGCATTACTCGCCGCGGAGGAGCACCGCAGCGATGATCGATCGGGACACGCCGTATTTGAAGTGCGTTTTCATTTCCTTCGCAATTCCTGCTTGGAGGCATTATCGCCTTCGTTTGTGTTTCGAGACTGACTCGTGTGCGTTTTAGTGACTCGGGCGGGCAGTACCGCGACGGCACATGCGACACGACGCGCACAGTGCACTTTGGGCGCCCCACGCCGGAGCAGTGCGACGCGTTCACGCGCGTCTTGCAGGGACATGTGCGTTCACACTCGTTCCTTGTACCTGAAGCTTGTTTACCAAGGTACGACAAACAGATCGCGATTGACAGCGCGGTTTTCCCGGAAGGCACATCTGGGCACCAGCTGGATGTGTTGGCGCGCAAAGCGCTGTGGCGGGATGGGATGAATTACGGGGTGCGTTCTACGTCTTTTTGGCCACTCAGAGTACAATGACTGATCATGATACGCGTTTAGCACGGGACGGGGCATGGCTTTGGGTCGTTCCTGACCGTGCATGAGGGCTCGTACGGGTTCTCGAGCCCTGTGCCGCTGATGCCGGGGCACGTCGTCACTAACGAGCCTGGCTTTTGTGAGTCGCGTTCGCTTTCAGTGCGTAATGTCCGTTGCTGACTTGCTGCGTTGCGCGTTCAGATAGCGAAGGCCGCTGGGGGATCCGCATTGAGTCGGCGTTGGCGGTGCGCCGCGTCAAGGTACGCTGCGCCTGACCGAATCGATGGCACTGGATGGCTGACGCGGAATGGATTGCTAGACCCGGGGCGATTTCAACGGGCCCATCTGGCTGGGTTTCGAACGCCTTACATGCGTGCCCATACAAACGCGCATGGTCAAGGACGGCATGCTGACCAAGGAGGAGAAGCAGTGGCTCAAGGTTCGTCCCGATTTGTGTTCTTGGAATGTCTCAGTGCTGACGGGTTGGGCGTGTAGGACCACAACCAGCGCTGCTTCCAGCTGCTGGCGCCGCTCATCAAGGACGACAAGCGCGCGATGAAGTGGCTCAAGCGCGAGGCGGAGCGCGGAATCGGGATCGCGTCGGGCCCTGGAGGCATGTCTATTGAGTGGGATTGATTTCAGCCCGCTTGTTTGCTTGTTTTCCTATGCCCTCGTTTTTCCCCTCTTTCCTCTTCTCATAACTTAGATCTCACGACGAGCCGTCGTAAGGACGGCGGATGGATGATCATGCGAGCTGTCGCTAGGACGCTCAGGATTTACGCACGACGATGGATAACGCTTTTTCGTTCTGCTCTTTTATTATTACCCTTCAATTCGTGTCGATACTTTTTGTACTCTGTTCTTTTCCCTCCGTACATATGTATACTTTTGTAGTATGTAGTCAGTGGATTAGCCCTGTGTGAAGCAGATGGCTTTGACCTTTTATCGCGATGCAGGCGAGGCGAGCGACTCGAGCGCTCGAGCGCTTTATCAGCGTCCGTATTTGGAAGCTGCTTACCATGACCGCGTCAAAACTCGACCAGAAATTATTCTCCAATGCCTGCTCCTCCAATCGCGCTGATCGAGACCGCTCTTCTCATTGGGAAATGGGACACCTGCCCCGAGTCCTCCGATGTCTTTGACCTCGCGAAATCCGTTGTGGATGGTGACTTCAGAGCCGCACTTCAAAGTCGCTTGGCCAAAAAACTCTTTGCGCGTTCCTCCAACGACGATGGCGCGCTCTTTGACGCGGAATCGGCTGTGACTGGTGATGTTGTCGACGACGACGCGATTCGCCTGATTGTAGCTGTCGCATGTCTGCATTCGTTTATACAAATCAATTGGACGGGCCCGGAATTGGACTTCACAATCCTGGACATACTCCAGATAACATCTTCGGAAACTACAGAAGACGATCTTAATCGAAGGGCTGTCGCAGAGCTGGCCTATGGCGGTGAACCAGCGTACCACTTGACGCGATACGCCATGCTACTTCGACTCGCGCAATTGCTTCTAGACGCCCCCTCTCAGCACTGCCAATCTGTCCCCTGGTGGAAGCTTCGTGTAGCCCTCGTCCATCAACAAATACTCGACGAGCCCGCGCCTCCGCCGTCTACTATCATATCGGCCTTGGAGCCTCTAACGCCCGTTTATGCCAACGATCCGGAGCTTTCTGGTCGTCTGGAACTGGAGAAGGGGCTTTTACAGCATATTCTATCGCAGGACAAGCTTGCAGCCGACTACTTCATTGAGGCAGCTCGGGCGACGGGAATGGAATACGAACTTACCGGCGCCTTGGGCAAACGCACGAAATTTCAGCAGAACGAGCTCAGCCAGCTCATCCTTCTTGCCGAAAGTCAGCTTAAGACAGAAGAGCGCTCAAACAACTCTGCCGTCGAACCTCCGCCTGCCAGCGGTCAGGTTCCGGAGACGATCCAGTTAAACGATGACACCCTCCTGGAACAAACCACATTCACCTCCTCATCGCCTTCTGCGCACTCGCGACTTTCTCACCTCGATCCGGCCGCTCAGCCAGCCCTCCATCCTTTGGACCAGAGCATCTTGCTCGCCATGTGTCTAAACGTTAAAAACACATCGCCGGTGCACGGCCTCACCGCCGAGCAAATGACACCTTACGTCGCGCGCGTGATCACCCACCCCCTCAACTGGTCCGTGCACACGATGGCCCTCCTCCTCCGTGCGCGGCTCGAGTCCAATCGTACCCGTACCGTCGAGCGCGCGACGCTCCAATTGCAGGCGCTTATCGAGCAGATGCCCACCGCCGACGCTCCCGTCGCCGAGCGCCTCCGATATGTGCATGCACTTCTGCTCCCAAGCAAATGGGAAATGGAAAAGGAGCTGGCGACGCGCTTCCTGAGTCTCGGCGCGGTGCGCTCTGCACTCGACATCTTCGAGCGGCTCGAGATGTGGGAGGAGGTTGTCAAGTGCTGGCAGTCAATGGAGCGGCGCGAAATGGGCGTCGGGATTGTGCGAGATCTGCTGGAGGGACGCAAGGCCGAGGCGGATGTCGTCCTCGCGAGAGGGAAAGCAGGAAGGTCGGATGCACGGCGAGCGACCATGGACCGGACGCGGGAGGCAAAGCTGTGGTGCCTCCTCGGCGATCTGGAGCCAGAGAACGCTGTAGAGCACTACCAGCGCGCATGGACGCTTTCCGGCCAAACTGCGGGCCGTGCAATGCGCTCGTTGGGCGGCTATCATTTCGCGAGGGCGGAGTACCCTGAGGCCATCGCGTGTCTAAAGAAGGCGGTGGCCATTAACCCGTTGCTTTCACGCTCGTGGTTCATCCTTGGGTGTGCATGTATGCGCACAGAGGACTGGGCTGAAGCGAAGGCCGCCTTTAGCCGGTGCGTTGCGATTGACGAGGAAGATGGGGAGAGTTGGAGCAATCTTGCGAGCATGTATATGCGAATGGGAGCCAATAAGCAAATAGTACGCCTTAAAAGTCCCTTGGCTTCATGTGTTTATTCACTGCCATTTCTTCGTAGGCCGACGACTCGACGGACCCCTCCGCAGCCGTTCCTTTCGAGAACAAACTGCTAGCCTTCCGGGCACTTAAACAGGGGCTGCGGTCCGCGTATGAGAATTGGCGAATGTGGTACAACTACATGATCGTTTCAATTGAGGTCGGCGAGCTCTCGGAGGCGTGCCGTGCACTAGGCCGGGTTATCGAGAGCCGCGGTGCGGAGGCCGTCGACGAAGATGTCTTGGAGCGGCTCGTCAACGCCGTGACTCGGGCTTCCACCGTCGAAGAAGAAGAAGACGGGCCCGCAGAGGCCGCAGAGGCAGCGCAGCTCGTCGGGAGCAACCCCAATGAAGGGCGCGGCTTACTGCGGCCGGTCAAGCACCTTCTCGAAGACATCGTCCTACCGCGGCTCTCCTCCTCTCCCCGGGTATTCCGCGCGTACGCTCGGCTTCTGACATGGGAGTGTCGCTGGGACGATGCCTTGAAAGCGTCGATGGATGCATACCGCTGCAGTGCTGCGGGGACGATGGATCGGGGAGAGACCGATGTTGCTAAGTGGCGCGAGGCGATAGGCGATGTTGAGGATATCGTGGACGCGTTGCGTAACTTCGGTCCGCGTTCCAGCGACGGCAGGAACTGGGAGTTCCGGGCAAGGAGTATTGTGCGGACATTCATGGGTAAAACTAAGGACACCTTCGAAGACGAGCCCGAGTGGGCGAAGGTTCAGGAGATGTTGGACGAGTTAAAAAAGGTTGAAGAGTAATTGTTGAAAAAATTGTATACTCTTGTCGTAGAAGTTAAATCTACCGCCGCCACATCTTCCTTTTCTCGTTACTGACCCACAACGCTGCTTCATACACGTCTTCGCGTGGGTACGCGCGCGCATGTCTTCCAATCGCCCGGAAATGGCTCTCAATCCTCTTCCAGAACTCTGGAGGGACACCTTGTCGGTAATACGCGTCGACATCGCCGGATGTCAGCTGCTCGTCCTCCAGCAGTCGGTTCGCAATCGTTGAGAACTCTCTGTAGTATTTTCCTACGTCTTCTTGCGAACCCCATTCCCCTTGAGCGGATTTTACGACGAACTGCTCCAGATCGGAACACCAGAATCCGCCGTCAGATCCAGGGTACAGACGCATGATTTTGGTCTTGAACGCGTCCCACTGTGTCCCGGGGGTGTTGTATCCCTTCCACAAGTCCTCAGTGCGGGGGTCGGGCGTATAATATAGCGCGCGTTTGATCTTGAGCTCCGAGGTGGGGTTCGTGTAATGGCTTTCGCATAGCTCATCGACGTCCTCGAAGTAGCGCCGAAGTGAAAGTGGGTTCGATTCGTCAAACTGGGGTTTGGGCGTACGCAGAGGTAACATCGGGATATGGCAGGATATGAAGAAGCAGCCTCGGCATCGCGACAATGCCAACGGATCAATTATATGAGTCCTGAGGCAAGAGGCGAGTGATCTCTGGATCGTGGAAGTTGATCTGTGCACGTGAGCGCCACTGATGGGATTTCTCAAAAAATTCGAGGCCCCCATTTTCATCCTGGGCTTGGTGGTCAAAGCCTCCCAGAATTTTGTTGTGGTCGTCCGCTCCCAACCAGGGTACTTCTCAGCGAGACGGACAGCGATATCGTTACCCGAGCACAGCATTGCTGAGTCAGACCTGCCTTATTTGGGGGGTAGGTACCTCGTGGGAACGTATACGCGATAAGGAAATCGCACGCCTCTTGTCCTGAGGCCTGATTTGGAATGGAGCAGCTTTTCCAATGCGTAAACTTTTCCACCAGAGGATGCTCTCATTTCCTTTGCGAAAAGTTGAAATGTAACTTGTGATGAAACTGATATTTTCGACTCGCTTCAAAAAGAAAATGATTCCATTGTCTACGAGAACAGCTTGTTGACGGACGTGTTCCCCTCCTGGTTCTTCTTCAGCACCTTTGCCACTGCAAACTCAAAGTCCTCCTGCGTGACGTGCTGCCTCCGCTCCCGCAACGCGTACATGCCTGTTGGCAATCAGTCAAGATATGATAAACCAGCAACGAAGGGCGCCTTACCCGCTTCAGTACATATACCCCGGACCTCTGCACCGGAGCACTGGCCCATCTTCTCCGCGAGTGCCCGCAGGTTGATGCCACGTTGTAATGACATCTGCATGGAAATAAACGATTGAGGGAAACGAAATTAACGCGACGTAGACACGAACCTTGCGAGAGTGGATGCGGAGAATGGATACACGAGCCTCGGGGCCGGGCGGGGGAAACTCAATCTTTCGGTCTATCCGTCCTGGCCGCAGGAGTGCAGAGTCGAGAATATCTGGGTCGCACGTCAGTATGGGGAAAAATGAAACTCGCCGCACGCACCGATTCGATTCGTGGCCATGATGACCTTGATATTCTTAGACGGCTCGAACCCATCCAGCTGGTTCAGCAGCTCCAGCATCGTGCGCTGCACCTCCGAATCCCCGCCACCGCTTCCGCTCTCTCCACGCGAGCTCCCAATGGAGTCGATCTCGTCCATGAAGATGATACTCGGCGCGTGCTCGCGCGCCATCACGAACAGCTCGCGTACCATGCGGCTACCCTCCCCAATGTACTTTTGCACGAGCTCGCTCCCGCTGACACGAATGAACTTGCAGTCAGTGTGGTGCGCGACCGCGCGCGCAAGCAGAGTCTTTCCTGTACCCGGGGGGCCGTAGAGCAGCACACCCTTGGGCTGCGCGATGCCGAGCGCCTCGAAGAGTTCGGGGTGCTTGACGGGGAGCTCGATGACCTCTTTAATCTCCTTGATCTGCTTGTCGAGCCCACCGACCACCTCGTACGTGCTGTCGGGAACCTTCTCGACCATCATGAGGGAGACGAGGGGGTCGACCTTGTTCGGGAGGATTTTGTGGATGGTGTAAGAGTCGGAGCGGAGCGCGATGCGGAGGGTGGGTGTTAACGACGCGACGTCAATCTCTGAGTCAATGTCGACGACTAGGACGGTCAATATGAGTGCACAGAGACTGCGAAATGGACGCACTGTATTTCCCTTCGGGCTGGACTTTGACGAGCACTTTTGTCTTGCCCATTACTTTCACGACCTCCCCCACATAGCTCCCCGGCTCATGAAGTAGCTGCAGCTCCTCTCGTAACAGTCGCACTGCGAAAGACATGAATTCAACCCAAGAAGTAGACCGCCGCGTCTCGTTACCTCGCGCATTGAGAGCATTCCGCTGGGCCTCGAGACGGCGAAGATTCTGTGTCTTCTCGTTTATGGTGAGTTCTGCGGCCTCGATTTTCGCCTGGTAGTACGACTTTATGCCGCCCGGGGCGGTAGGGATCTTGGGGACTGCAACGGGCATCGTGAATGAGAGAGAGTACGCGTCGATGCACAGCCACATCAATCTTTTCTCTCCGAGCCAAAACGCGTCGATGGGCAGAAATAATGTGCTTTTATCCCCGCATCCTTCAATCCAACTCTCATCTTAGTCTTCTAGAAACGCGGGGGTAGACGCGGCAATAAGCCTCGAGATGACTCGTACCGCACAGATCTCGTCGAAAAATCCGACATGAACAACGATCGATTCACCACCTATTACCAGGCCCAAAAAATCGTCCCTGAAGACGAGTGGAATGTATTCATCGAGGCCCTTCGAACGCCTTTGCCCACGACATTTCGGGTAGCCGGCAGCCGACAGCGCGTCTTTTGTGTTCTGAACCTGTGCTGAGGGGCTCATATCGCCCGTAGAACCGCGCAGTCTCTCAATGCGACTCTCCGGGACACTCACGTTCCGACGCTGAGCAATGTTGTGTTTGAGGAGCAGTCCATTCCGCCTCCCGTGGAAATTTCTTGGTGTGCATGAACAGTCGTGACTGGATTTGACTTTCCAACGACCATTCCAGGTACCCGGACGGATTAGCATGGCAGTTCAACGTTCCGAAAAAAGTCCTGCGCAAATCCCCGGAATTCAAGGGATTCCACTCTTTTCTTGTGTTCGAGACGGAAGTCGTAAGTCCCTCGCCGCTGCGACGCGAAGGTTCGATTTAATCGATGCCTCAGGGAAACATCTCGAGACAAGAGGCGGTCAGCATGCTGCCCCCACTTTTTATGGAAGTCGAGCCGCACCACAAGGTACTGCTCGGCGTTCCGTGCGTAGTTATCGTCTAATGTATTCAGGTCATGGACATGTGTGCCGCCCCAGGTTCCAAGGTCGCAGAACTTCGCTATCCCTACCTACTAAATACTCAATCTGGTCCCAGACTGCTCAACTACTCGAAGCGCTGCACGCACAGGACACGCTGACCTCCACCTCCATCCCCTCGGGCCTCCTCATCGCCAACGACAGCGACCACAAACGCACGCACCTCCTCATTCACCAGTCCGCTCGCCTCCCAAGCCCCGCGTTCATGGTCACGAATCTCGACGCGTCCATCTATCCCGGGCTTAAAGTCCCCTCCGCCTCTAATAACAACCGCATGGAGACGCTCCTCTTCGACCGCATCCTGTGCGACGTACCCTGCAGCGGCGACGGCACCATGCGCAAGAACCTCGGGATCTGGAAGACGTGGCAGCCCATGGATGGAAACGGTCTGCACGGGTACGGCGCCGTTCATTAAATTCCTGTCCGCCCTTCATTCGTTAACTCGGGATGCACGAATAATAGCTTGCAGCTGCGCATCCTTCAGCGCGCCATGAAGATGCTCGCGCCCGCCGGACGCATCGTTTACTCGACGTGCTCCCTCAACCCCGTCGAGAACGAGGCCGTCATCGCGTGTGCTCTGAGGAGCAACCCAGGTTACCCTCGCATCTCTCCCTCACTTTTCTTTTTATTGAACGCCGAAGCGCAGACTTCCGTCTGGTCGACGTTTCCGCCAAGATCCCCGAGCTTCACCGCCGCCCAGGGCTGACTTCGTGGCGGCCGACGGACAGGTCGCTCAAAACCACGTACGACACGTACGAGACGTTCATGGAGACGTGCGCGGAGGGCGACATTGTGAAGGGCAAAATGACGCGAGGGCACTGGCCGCCCGAGGACGTCGAGGCGCTCGATTTGCCCAGATGGTGCGCACATTCGGCTGCCTTTGGATATTCTGACACAAATGCAGCATCCGAATATACCCGCACCTTCAGGATACTGGGGGATTCTTCGTCGCTGTGCTGGAGCGTACGGGCGAGGAGGTGGCGGAGCTTCCGCAGAGGTTTGCTTGGATTCTAACAAAGATTACTTGTGCTGACATTTGGGACAGAGAAAAGAAGCGGGAAGCAGACGAGTCTGCGGAGATCCCCGACAGCAAGAAGCCGCGTTTGGATGACGCTGTCCCGGAGATTCAGGCTGCAGTCCAGGACGATGCCGCAGAAACGCCGGCAGACGTCGCTGAAGTCGTCGCAGACGCACCCGAGGTGACCAAAAAAGCTCCGACCCCGAAAGCGGCCAAGGGCAAAAAAGGCGAAGGCGGGAGCTCCTTTAAGGAGAACCCTTACACTTTCCTCTCGCCCGACGACCCGACAACCGCAAGCTGCATGTACGGACCCCGTATTTCTCGTCTCTACTCATTAATCGAGTATCCTTCGCAGCGAGCGCCTGCACCTCAACTCCGGCTTCCCTTCTGCGAACGTCCTCGTGCGTAACCCGGCGGGCGACGCTGCGCGTTCGCTCTACATCACGAACGACCTCGTCAAGCTCGTCGTACAGCACAACGACTACAACCGGATCCGACTGACGTCCGCTGGGACTAAAGTGTTCACGAAGCAGGAGGCAGGGCGCGGCGTCGACGCGCAGTTCCGTGTGCTCGGGGAGGCGCTCCCGCTTGTGCTACCGTACACTGACCCCACAACCATCGTCGACGCCGACTTGGCCGTGCTGCGGATCTTCGTGGAGGGCAGCTATCCGCTGTGCACCGTCTTCCCCGACCCCTTCAGGTCGATAATGACGAGCAAGGGTGCGTGGTAGTTGATTGCATACGTCTCTATCCTTACGGTTGCTGCAGGGACAGGCAGCCACATCGTACGGTTCCCTCGCGAGTTGGACTCAATGTCAGTACTTCGCCTTCGCCTTGACCCCCGCTGATTCTCACCTGATCCAGCCTCTCGCACGACCTGATACTTCCAATCTGGAAGTCCAACGTATCGCTCACGCTCATGATCGACAAGAAGGCAAAGAGGTGCGCGACCCTGATCCCCCAATAAATACACTTGAAACTAAATCTTGGTAGCGCACTGAGCATGCGGGTCTTTGGGACGGACATAACTTCGCCGGTGAAGGAGAGGCAAAAACAGGTGGTTGCTGCTGAGGATGTCGAGGAGGCCGTCGAAGAAGATGGCGGAGACGCGGCGGTCGAAGGGGACGAAGACGGGGCCGATGCCATTATGGCTGACGCATGATGTTAAAATATTTGTAGCTTAACCCAAATCTTGTAGCCTACAATCCCTGTTTCTGCGAAAGCGCGCTTGCACTTGAGCGGTGGTCAAGTCCGAAAGCGCGCTTGGACCGGTGATCGAGTCCGAAACAGGAAGGAAGGTGGCTGTGAAAGTTTTGACGGGTCTTTTGCAACTCCTTCACGGTTCACCATGTCCTCGGCGGCGTCAACATCGGCGCCCGTTGCCCACAACGCTGTACCACCACCGCTGGCCAACTCAGCTGGCCGTTCCTCGCGTATAGCCCCCCATTCACACATAAAAGGGCTCGGGCTCACCGCAGACGGTTCTGCGCCGGCTGACGGTTCTGGGTTCATTGGCCAGACAAATGCGCGCGAGGTGCGTACGAAAACCCAAAGACAAATTCCTCAGATGCTCATGCTTCTTCGTGTAAGGCTTGTGGTGTCGTCGTGGACCTCATCAAGTCGCGAAAATTCTCCGGGCGTGCGCTGCTGCTTGTCGGCGCACCAGGGACGGGAAAGACTGCACTGGCGCTGGCAGTATCTCATGAGCTGGGTGCCAAGGTGCCATTCTGCCCTATGGTTGGCTCCGAGGTGTACAGCACCGAAGTTAAGAAAACGGAAGTCCTTGCCGAGTCGTTTCGGCGCGCGATTGGTGCGTGGACGCGTCTCGGTTTCATAGTTTGGTGCTTAGTCTAATTCAACTGTGTAGGGCTTCGGATAAAAGAGACCAAGGACGTCTACGAGGGCGAGGTCACGGAACTTACCCCCACGGAATCGGAGAACCCACTCAGCGGGTATGGGAAGACTGTCTCTCACGTCGTGGTTGGCCTCAAAACTGTGAAAGGCACGAAGCAGCTCCGCTTGGACCCCAGTATCTACGAGGCTATCCTCAAAGAGAAAATTGTTGTCGGAGATGTCATCTACCTTGAAACGAGTACTGGCGCTGTCAAGGTGCGTTCTTCGAATAGTCTTATTGCATGAAGCTGACCGTGCGCAGCGAGTCGGCCGGTCAGATGCGTACGCGTCATCGTACGATCTCGAGTCTGAGACGTACGTTCCTCTGCCGAAAGGCGAGGTGCACAAAAAGAAGGAGCTCGTGCAGGACGTGACGTTGGGCGATTTGGACGCGGCAAATGCCCGGCCACAGGGCGGGCAGGACATCATGAGTGTCATGGGCAGCCTCGTCAAGAGCGGACGCACGGAAGTCACCGACAAGCTGCGGCGCGAGGTAAACAAAGTCGTCAAGGGGTACGTTGATCAGGGCGTGGCCGAGGTTGTGCCCGGTGTCGTCTTCATTGACGAGGTACGACTCTTCAAACCGCGCCGCTTTTCAGTCTTACGCGCGTGCCTAGGTCCACATGCTCGACATCGAGTGCTTCACGTATCTGAACGCGCTCCTCGAGTCTCCCATGGCGCCGACCGTTATCCTCGCCACCAACCGGGGGAACTCTCTTGTGCGCGGCACCACAGACATCGTCTCGCCGCACGGTATCCCCGTCGACCTCCTCGACAGGTGTATGATCGTCAAGACGGACGGATACACGCGCGATCAAGTCGGCAAGGTCGTTCAACTGCGCGCCAACGTCGAGGGTTTGCGGCTTGGCAGCGGCGTCCTGGACCGCCTCGCAATCGAGGGAGAAAAGTCTTCCTTAAGGTCGGTCAAAAGCTCACACTCCATGGACACAAACTGAGAGACTGGAACAGATATGCTTTACAACTGCTAACGCCCGCCTCGATCCTCGCAGGGCTCTCGGGCCGCGCACAGATAGAGGTGGAGGATATTGGTGAGATGAACGAGCTATTCTTGGACGCCAAAACGTCTGCGGCCATGATTGGGGAGAACGGAGGATTCCAGGGAGGTAGATAACGCGCTCCTGGTGTACGTACTAATAGGTGCGCTTTCCTCTACTCTCACCAAGGAAGTGCATCTGAATTTGGTGTTGGTAGGATTTTTTTTTTTTTTTTTTTTTTTTGCATCATCGTTATTTTGCCCCTCACCGCGTACAGTATGTTAGGCATACTTCTACACTAGGTAAAATGTAATAGTCCGTTTGAATATCTGAATGTCCATGAAAAATGATCTGCGGTACTGTGTCCGAGTGGCCAACGTTAGGCCGAGGCGGACGGGCGCGCCGTGCGGTGCGCATTAAGAAAGTGGCTGGGGGATCTGGTGAGTAGAATAAGCGATCCTCCGCCTAGGGTAGGCATATAGGCGCCCCGTGAGGGTGGGCTCTGGTATCGTAAGGTAAGGTAAGGTAAGTAGAGGGAACTGGAAAGACGAGCGATGGCGGGGGTCTCTGGGCGGGTGGTGGCTGGGACGGGAAGTGGCGGCTGTTGGGCGACTAAGTGTCGAAGGGGGCTGCGGTGCGCGGAACAGCCTCCGGCATCTTGAGGCTGTTGAAGAATTGGAGGCGCTCGTTGCGTGAGGGGAGCTTGGGATCGGGTGGGAGCGGGAGTTCCCCGTGGACGGTGTGGAAACGGCCCGTGCGTCCGAGGAATTTGAACAAGTGTGGTTGCAATTTCTTCGACCCGTTGGTAGGATTGTCTTGCTTTGAAATATTTGTATTCATATGGCAGGTACCTGTAACGGGCAAGGGACTCGACTTGAATGGCGTCCAAAAATGCCGTTTTATTGGCTCTTTCCGGGAAGTTTCGCCCCTATGAGCAAGATCTGACCTCCACATTCAAGTTTTATTAGAAAATTCGTGGAGTCTGACCGCGGGAGACTGGATCTGAGCGCGTTTATTGCGGTAAGGAGGGCGACAACTTTGTGCCCCAGAAGTCGGGACATCAGTTGTTCTGTTCCCAGCTTGGAAAATCATATCTGCAGACAAGGCTTGAAATTAAGCTTGAGGTCGCGCGCCGCTGCTACGAGTACGAACTGCTTGAATATGGCCCTTCTGAACACTTGTACTAGCATCTTCTTTTCGGCCAGGGTCCTGACTTGGCCACAGAAACTGACAAATTTCAAGTTCAAGCAACTGCGTTTAACAGCAGCAAACACAGGAACCCCTATGGATACCACCACTACACCACCGTTCGCCCACAAAGTGCTTTATTGGATCATCTTGGCCGTCCCCTCATCCTACTCTGCACTGCTCTAAGTTACAGAGAAGCAAGACCCTCCTTCTCGACTCGCTTGGTTCCTCTCCTCCTATGCCTTATTTTCCGCCGCCTTATGCATTGCGTTCCCTGGCGTCATTGCCAATCTGTCTCCCCGCTGCCGCCTCATCGAGCCTGGCGCCATTTACTTCACCATCGTTCTCGGCTGTTGTCAGTCCCCTTCTACCAGCGCTCTCGAAACATTAATAAGCCGTCCCGCTCCCAGTTCGCGCACCGCCGGAGTCAAGCCTCTACGACCAGAACCCTCTGCATTCACTGTTCTGGCTCGGGCTAGTCGCCTCGTTCGCTGTGGGCGTCGCCTGGAACGGGATGCTGCACCACCATGACAGGGGGGACCGTGCCGTCGATGTCGAATATCTCTCTGCATGTTTCAAAGAGATTTCCCGCTCTGGAGGGACCACGGGTACGCTTGTTTCCCCAGAGTTAACGCGTTGCTGATGCATTTGTCAGTGATGGATGGACCCCCGGCGGTAGCTTTACTTGGCGTTAAACCAGCGCAGGAGGTCGTTTGACCCGCCGGTGAAAGAGAAAGGTCTTCCTGGAGGTCAGTCAAAAGCCCAGTCCATGACATGAACTAAAAGACCAGGATAGATGTGTTCCGCAAGTGCTAACGTCCATCTCGATCATTGCGGGGCTCTAGGCCGTGCACAGGAAGAGGTGAATGAGATAAACGAACTATCCTTGGACGCCAAAATGTTGGCCATGATTGGGGTCATAGAACAAGGAAAATCCATGTGTATGCGTAGCAGTAAACACCTGCTGGCGGTTCATTTACTGACTGGGGTCGAATGAAGAGCCAGTTGGATTGTAACCAGCGCCAGCGGAGCAAGGGAGGTAGACAGCGCAGTTTCTGGTGTACGTACTGATGGTTCCGCTTTCTCTCTCACACACACAAACCGGATTGAGTTGGCACAATTTATTGTAGCTACATTTCAGCCTGAGTTGAGCGGGAAGTCTAGGCTAGAAATGTCTATTAGCGCACAGACAAATTCGATCGTACGGCCGTACCTAACCCCGTCGACGCCATGAATCCTTGAGCCTCAATGCCATCTCATAGACGTCTTCGATTGTATACCGGTCATTCTTGAATCCACTCATCGAAATCTCTATCGTCAATAGTAATTTTGGCGGAATGCCCTTTCCGGTGACTGGAAGTAGACACTGGACGATGACAGTTGTCCGTCGGTAACGAGACGATTGGCGATCTTATTGAACTCGCGGTGGTATTTCGCAATGTCCTGTTCTGATCCCACCTCTTTTTGGCAGCCCGCGCCAAAAACTCGTCCAGCTGTGTGGACGAGTATCCCCCATCGGATCCAGGGTACAGTGACACGATTGTCCTTGAACTCGGTCCAGTTGGTGTTTGGGGTGTTGTACGCCCTCCACAGGTCCTCCGTGGTGGGATCGCTGGTGTAATAGAGCGCACGTTCGATCTTCAATGCCGAGGTGGGTTTATCGGAGCAGCGGTGGCACAGCTCGTCGACGTCCTCGAAGTAGCGCCGCAGTGAGAGTGGGTTTGCTTCGTCAAAGTGCGGCTTGTCGGTGCGAAGGGGAAACATTGGCATGGCGGTTTGTGCCAGGGGTAGTTTGATGGGAGATCAAGCATCGCAAGCCCAATTTGGGCAGGCTTCTCTTTGAGATGACATCTTCTTTGCAATAACCGTTCGTTTGTGTGCGTACTGGTACAAAACCATGGTATGTATATTCACTACGAGTAGACAAGCAACAACGCGACGCAGCAATTTGCATGAGCCCCAAAAAATAATACAGTACACTTAGGAATAAATAGATAACACCTCACTAATCAATCGTCCTTCTCGTACTTTTTCTTCATCGCGCTCACTGTGGCCCCGTCAGCAAACAGTATGTAGGTAAGTAAGGAAAGGAAAACGCACCGTCTCGTGAGATCTGGCCCGACGACATCCAGCCCTCGGGGAACGCGCTCACGATCTGTGGTTCTGTTAGCATGCATGGGTAACAGAGGGCGACATACACGCACCCGCTGGTAAAGGACCTTCCGCAGGCCCTGCTCGCTGACTTGCAACACCGAGCCCTCGAGCGAGCTACCAGCCACACGTTAGCCACCACGAAGAAGGAAAAGAAAAAGAAAAACGACACACTTCTTCTCGTTCTCCAGCCGACAAATCTCATTGCTGAGCAACACAAGCTGCCACACCGCCGCCTTCATCGCCTCGGTCATGCGGTACTTTTTCAGCGGCGGGCCGTGGTGTGCCCCGCCCTTGCCCGGGCCCTCCTTCTCGTCGCCGCCCTTCTTGTTCCCGTCGTCCTTGTCGCCCGCGGAGGATAGCCCCGCTGAGCCGACGCGCGCGCTGCCGGCCTCGGGGTCCTCCGTCCCGTGTCGCGTGGGCCCCGCTGAACCCTCCGCCTCGGCCTCCCCGTTCGCCAATGCCGCTGCCTTTTCTTTGCGTTTTTCCTCTGTCGGCGTCTCAGTCACTCTACTCTTACTTGATACTCGGAGAGAACGAACCGTAATTCTGCAGACTTCGCTCCCACTCCTCTTGCGCCTTGGGGAAGCCCTCCGTCGCGAGGACCTCCAGCTGCTTCAGGATTTCGTCCTGCCGCTGGTTCAGCAGGGCCGTGTGGTCGTGGAAGATCGTCCGCTTGATGAGTTTCTGCACAAATGTGAGTGCAGATCACTTGACACGAAATGCGGTGGACGTACGCTCATGGTGAACTTGTTGTAGGGGAATATGTTCGGCATGAGGTTGAAGAAATTGTCGTCGTACTCGTCCAGCGTGATGGCTTGGATAGAGAGCGCGGCGAGGAGCGGTTTGAGGTTGGGCGGGAACTTTGATTTCTGTTCCCAGGATTCTACGGAGACTTTGGGTCAGAGGTGCTTGCGAAATTGAGTAAACGGACGCACCCGCAGCGATTGCCTGCTTTATCTTCTCTATACTTACCTGCAAGTCCGGATGGAAGGACGCCTGCGAACGGATGAGTCGCCGCTGCTTCAACAACGAGGGGAAACGCACAATATCCACCGTCTTCCGCTTCTTGGTGCCGTCCGCAGCCGCACCATTGGCCCGCTTCCGCTTCTTCCCCACCTCGTCGTCGCCTTCGTCCCCGCCCTCGTCTCCGCCCACGCTGCCACCGGTGTCGTGCTCCCCGTTCACGCCATTGGTGCCGTTCACCGCAACGCGCTCCTTCCACTTGCCCTTCATGCGGTTCACGCCCTCCGCGATCGCCAGCGCGTCCCCGCCGTCCGCGTCACCGTCCTCCGCCTTGCCTTTGCCCTTGGCAGACGACGACACGGACGCCTTGCGCGCGCTGCCGCCAAAGACATCCGCCTTGTCTTCGTCCTCGTCCTCGAGCGCGATCGGCGAGTCCTTCGTCCCGAGGGCTTTCGCCTTGCCAGCCTTGGATGGCGGCGCGGACTTTGTTGACCCCACGGACCGCGCCTTCTTCGGGGCCGTGGAGGCGGGCTTAAGGGTCGAGGTGGACGCGGTGGGGAGGTTGAGCGAGAGGGCGGGGCCGGGTTTCTTCTTGGACTTTGGCTTTTTCGGGGACCTTTTTCGGACGAGTAAATCACTGCCGTTGGTGTAGAAAGAAAAATACGCACTTGTCTCGGACGAGGGCAACCTCGCCGCTGCTGACGTAGAAACCTTTCTGCTTGGTCTGTGCGAAATAGGTGCGCTCGTCGATGGCGAGCTCCGAGTCGTCGATGAAGGGGTCGGTGACGTCGTAGTATTCTGCTGTGGCCTTGGACTTGCGCTTGGGTTTGGCCTTCTTGGGCTTGGGTTTCTGTAATGCGAGTTAGAATATTGCATAAGTTATGGCAGATTAAAATTAATTACCCCGTCCGCGTCCATCTCGACGTCCCCATCCGCATCCTTCTTGTCTTTCTCCGCGGCATCCTTGTCCTTCTCCTTGTCGTTGTCACCCTCGTCGTCGCTGCCGTCGTCCCCGTCGCTGCTGTCGTCGCCGTACTTCTTGGTGACGAGCTCGCCCCAGGTGAAGCCCTCTTCGCGCGCCTTGCCCTTGACGTCGATCTCGTAGTTATCCGGGCCCCCGAGACGTATCTCGAGGCGGATGGTCTGCAAGGGCTCGGGCGGCGGCGGGGGCGGCGGGGGCGGGGGCGCGTGATGGGATTTCGGCTTCTTCGGGACCGGGGCCGGTTTGGCGGCAGAGGTGGGCGGGGCGCTTAGCGGGGACGTTGGGGGCACGCCGTTCGGGCCGGGGGCGCCTGTCGGCGTTTCCGGGGTGGGGTCGATCAGCACGGGGATGCGGATGGCGCCGGTGTTGTCGACGTCGTCGACGACGATGGCGGAGGGGTCGGCGTCGGGGCCGTCCCAGCGGGCGGTGGTGAGTTGGCGGCCGTCGACGGCGGAGGCAGAGTCTGCGTCGGTTGCGTCGGCGGGGTCGGGGACTAGGTCTTTGTCGACGTCGTCTTCGGACGCGTCGTCGGACGAGTTTTCAGAGTCGGACTCGTCGACGTCGTGCTCGTCGAGCGGGCCCGCAGCATCGCCGTCGGGGTCGGGGTCGTCTTCGTTGGTGGTGGGCGGGGCGGCATCATCGGGGTCGTTGACACCGGCGACGAGGTGTTGCTCGTCGTCGTCGTCGTCGTCCTGGTCGCTCTTTGTAGGGCTGCCGTAGTTGTCGAGGTCGTCGAGGACGCTGTGGGAGCGGGAGCGGGCGGGGCTCACGTGGACCGAAGCAGAAGACGGAGACGGCGGTGGGGAGACGTGCTGCTGTGGTCCTGGCTCGACCATCTCCACGTCAGAATCCATCACAGGATATGCACGGAATCGTGCAGTAGACTAGGGAATATACGGGGGGCTATAGAGTAAGGAGGGAGGGTGTATGCTACGGCGGGAGGGAATGTTTTTTTCGGTGAAAAAGCAGAGTTGTGATGTGGCAGCGGGGAATTTGCGCTCGTGCGCTCACTGGTTCCAGCATTTCCGCACGCACTCATAAGCGGAAGATGGCAGATGCCGAATATAATTACCGGATATAGAAACTTCAGCTTTTAAAATCTTCGCAGATTCCCAACCACGACCCTTGCACCTGCGTTTCTTGCATGGCTTGCAAGGTCATTTATGCGTGGAACCACTGCCGTTGCGATTGGATTTTTGAGACATTCCCAATTCCCCTTTGGGCATTCGTTCTGATCTCAATTATCGCAATAGTTGTACACAAGTATCCTCCGGACCAACTCTGTTGCAGAATCTACATGTACATGTTCAAGGTAGCAATGCCCCGTAGGCAGCCAGTCCGCCATGGCTTGTTCCAAGAGCGCGTTGTGGGTGTAATTGATCCGCATGTCTGGATCTCGTTTTGCATGTCCCAGCATTTGCCATACTTTGAGGACGGTCCAAAGATCCGTGCACCGCCGAGGCTGCTTGTTGGTGCGGTGACGCCCGCAAGCAGCAATAGGAACTGAATCTAAGAGCAACATATATACTTCATCTGTCTATGCGTAGAGGAAATTAAGAGTAATTACGACTCATGTCATATCAGGCTGCAACCTCTCCCCACTACTATTCGACCGTAACATCGGACTCGCCAACCCCCGCTCAGCCCGGCTCTCCTCAACCACCCTACTCTGCGGGACACTGATGCTCCCCGGCCGCGGTCGCTGCTCAAGCGGCACCCCCAGCTCGACCTCCTGCCCCTCATCGCCCTCCACGCCCTCATCGTCGCTCCCCTCCGGCGACCCCACGACACTCGGCCCCCCGCTCCCCGCAAGCCCGCCCGCCGACCGCCGTGCGCGCCGCGCATGGAACGTCCGGCTCGCCGTCGCGTTGGAGAACAGCGGCAGCAGATACCGCTCGTCTAGCGCCTGGAACCACTTCCCGTCCTCCCCAACGCCCACGCTCGGCGCCCCTGGGCCCGCCGCATTCGCGCGCGGCGGGTGCGTCCCCGGCTCCTGGCTCATCGACGTCGTCGCGAGCGGCAGCACCTCCCCGTCCGAATCATACGACTCCGACGACGACGAAGAGAATATCTGCCCATTTGGCGAGTGCGGCGGAGCAGCCTGCGCCTGCGCCTGCGCCAGCTGCTGGTGATTATACGCAAAGTGCGTCCCGACGCGCGCCGCGCCGCGCTCGCGCTCGTAATTTTGGCCGCCCGGGAGATAGCTCGCCTCGTCGTCCACGTAGCGGCCCCACCGCCCCGCGTTGGTGTTGCCGCGCCGACCACCGAAATACACCGGCCCGCGCGCGTGCGGCGCCGCGTCCTCCTCGTCGCTGCTGCTCGCCGCCTCGTCCTCCACACCCGTGCGGATGCCCAGCACCTCGAGCATGCGCGCGGTGGTCCCGCCGAAGAGCAGCACCGTGAGCACGACGACGACGAGCACCGTCATGCGCAGCGTTTGCGCGTTCGGGCCCGTGAACCCCGCCGCGAGCGCGACGCCGACCGCGCCGCGCAGCCCCGCCCAGAAGAGCATCATCTGGTACGAGTGCGGCAGCTCCTCGTGCCGCTGCCCACGGACGTGCTTGGTGAAGAAGTTGATCGCCTCCGAGAGCGGGAACACCGCCGCGTAGCGCGTGAAGATGACCGCGACGGTGGTGATGGTGATGAACAGCGGCTTGACGTAGCTCGTGAATTTTTCTTCGGTGGGCGGGGACGTGAAGAGCGACATGCCGAGGTAGATGAAGATGAAGTTCTCGGAGAGCTGCGCGAGGGTGGAGAAGATGTACTTTGTCGTGCGCTGCGTGCGCCGGGACATCGTGTGGTACGCGTAGTGCTTGAGGGTGATCCCGCAGAAGAGAAGGGAGACGATGCCGGACATGGACATGCCGTTTGAGAAGAAGTAGCAGGTGTACGCGCAGAGCGCGACGAGGCACGACTCGATGGAGGGGTACAGGTTGAGGGAGGAGTGCTTCAGGAGGAGCGACATCCCCAGGCCAAAGGCGACACCAAGCGCCATGGACACACTGAAAGAGAGCAGGAAAATTCCAACTCCTTTGAATATGGAGCTAATGAAGATCTCCTCGGTCCCATGGAACTGCGTCAGTGTCCTGAACGAGGTCAGCCGAAGAGCATCACAGAAGCAGAAATAACACGCACTCGTACAAAACGATACTCACAGCATCGTTCAGCAGACTTTCCCCAAAGATAATAGTGTACAATTTCGGATCGACTTTGTACTGATTGAAAATGGCGAGGATGGTAACCGGGTCCGTAGCGGACAGCGTGGACCCGAACTTGAGGCACTCGACCAGCCCGAGGTCGAGGGATTCAAGGCCAAGGAACGAATACACGTACACGAGAATTCTGGCTGTAAGTGATCAGTGTGCGTCGCCTCCCATTTGGCGCCACGTACCCCACCCCCACAGCCGAGATGAACGTGCCCAGGAACGCGAAGGTGAGGATGGAGCCAAAGTTCCTGAAGAAATTTTCCTGCGCCGCGGTCAAGGAAATACTGCGGATGCGGGCAGCACGCAACGCACCTGCTTGAGCTCGTACCCAGAGTTCAGAATAATTGGGGGAAGCAGCAGGTTGAAGAATAACGTGTGTTTGAATGTCTAGAAGCGCATTAGCGTCGCCACGGCGCGCCCACCGGCGCCAGCGCTCACCAGCATCTCCCGTATCATTGTCCCTGGCGCCAGTCGCACAATCAACCCCACTGCCATGCCCGCAAAGATGGAGACGCCCGTCTCATGTACAGCGCGAATGCGTTTGATTTGCAGGTAGTAGCTTGTCCACAGCGATAAAATCAAAAGCAAACACACTAAAAAGAGAGACCTTGAAAGCGATTTCAACGACTGTTTTCGCGAAAGGAGGCAAGATTCACCAGGAGGAGTAGAATTCCTCTTCTTCAGGGACCGGTTCTGGCGTCGGTGTGGGCTGCAACATGGCAGATGGGGTCAAGGCGGAACGGAGGTCGTGACCTGTGTTACTTCCTTTTTCGGCGATAGCAGTTTCCGTCGGCTCAAAAATACTTGAGAAAGCAAAACGGGGCATTGAGACCTCACATAGAGCGGGGTAATAAGATTTATTAAGAAGCTATACAGTAATCCAGCAGTAATCTACGCGCTTTTAGCCCTGGGTTTTTTAGCCGCTGGCTTGGCCGTCGTCGCTGCCGCCGCCTTGGTCCGCTTGGCTTTGGGTTTGGGCGCCGGCTCCGGCTCTTCGAACAACGAAGACGCGGACGCGGACGACTTGCTTGCACGCGCCTGTGCCTGTTGCTGCTCAGCCAAAAGTTCAAGCGTACGCGGCCGCGCCTGGGGGACTGGGGGGGTCGGAGGCTTCATGGTCGCAAAAGACCCGCTGGTAGGCGGGATGTAGTGCTGCACGCGCGCCGACGACGTGGCAGGCACGGCTTGGGCCCGGCCCTCCTTTGACTGGTTGATAAAGTGCCGAATCGTATCGCGCATTGTGGGCAGCGGCTCAGAGCCGGGCGGCGGCGGCGTCCACTGCGGGATGCCGAGCGCGGCCCGGAAGGCGGGGACGCGGAAGATAGCGCTTTGCAGGACCGCGGTGGCGCTTGTGACGAGGAGGCAGAGGAGGAGGCCCTGCATTCGTGTGAGCTCTTGCGTGAAAAAAATGGAAAAAAAAAATAGCGCACGGCAGGAAACCTGTCCATCCAATAGATTGCAAGGAAGGTAACTATTCGGATGACGTTCATGACATGGCCCATGCTGGGACGAGAGGGATCCATGTCCCTGGCGCCCATCTAGTCCTGAAAGTCAGAATGGAGGAGCAGACGATGAGAGCGGAATGTACCGAAATCATCAAGTTTCCTGAAAGAGCCACCATGAGCGGCAGGATGTAATACGGCCCCGAGACGGTCAAATCCGGGAGCCACGCGAACCCGCTCTGCGTGAACTGCATGACCGGCAGTTCACACATCTTCTTGACGCCAAAGAACATGCCGATGGAGATTGGGATTTGGACCATCGGCGCGACGAGCCCCAGCATCGACACCCCCGCCGAATTCCTGATCCTGCTGCCTTCGAGGGCCAGACGCTGGGCTGCCATCGTGTCCCCCGCAAGACGCGCCTGCTTGATGCCCTCGGTAGTGGCGTTCAGTTCCTTGGTTATCGGGCGCATGCGTGCGCTGTTGCGCATCCCGACAACGGCAAAAGGGAAGATGACCAGGCGCCAGAAGACGGTGGTCGCGATGAACGTGTAGAACCAGGGCAGTCCGGTGAGCAGGTGCATGGCCTCGAAGGAGTATTGCACAAGACCCACGGGCGTCCAATTGCAAAAGCCGAGCGCCTGGAGGTCCCCGGATTGCAGCGGAGGTATGGTAGCGATGGTGTTGAGGAGGGTGTCTGGATCGGACAGTAAGCTGTCCGAGTTGGAGAGGAGGTCGTCCGCTGTTACTGGCATCGTTGCCGGGGGCACTGGCACGGAAGCAGCTGTACTTGAATTCCAACGGGTATTTCGCCATCGTGTGTCAGGTTGCGGTCTCTAGATGCACTCAGCAATTACCGAAGAAATTCGGGAAAGATATACCTGATTCCGATGAATGGTGAGGGTTGACAGCAGTCGATGGCGCGGTATGGGCAACGGACTATATGCTAAAGGTCAAGGTTTCCGTCAAGAAGACAGCACCGTCTGTGGCCGACCTTCGTGAAGCGACCCTCATCGAGCTGACGCGCAGTGCGCCGAACAGGGAGGCCATCCGAACAAGAACGCAGATCTCGCGCGACTGCTTTGGTGAATAGCTGGGTTTCGCCCAAAGACACGGTTATTGTTGCCTACGTCGCCTCTTGCCCCGAACGCGCTTTGGCGGAATGGGAAGACCAGAAAACTTTTTGTAGCGTTGTTTGTTTTGGATGCCAACGACGTTCAGCTTGAACCGGAGACAATTGAACCACAACAGGCATCCTTCCAACTGCCATGTCCTCCGAAATCGACGACGAGCTCCTGGAGCTCCTCAATGGATCGGAGAAGCAAAACCGCAAGAGGAACCGGGATGCCTCGTCCTCTTCCACTGGGGGCAAGGTCAAGGCTTCAAAACCTTCAAAGAAGCGCAAGGTAGCCGCCGAGTGAGTATGCCGAGCTCGTTTGGAGGCCCGCTTTTACACGGCCTGCCCTAGCTCCGACAACGAACCGGAGAGCGAGGAGGGAGACGACTCGGAGGAGCTGTACCCCTTGGAGGGCAAGTACCTCGATGAGGAGGACCGCGCGAAGTGAGTGGCGTTCACCGTTTTTCGGTGCTGGAAGCTGAACGAGCCTAGTCTGCTGGCAAAGACAGAGATCGAGCGGGAGGAAATTCTGGCGACGCGGCTTGACGAGATAGAGCGCATCCGCGACCGTAAGCACGTTGACAAGCTGCGAGCACAACAGCTGGCGGGTGTGGCCGCTGTCGAGAGCGAGACCAAGCGTGGGTGATTCATTATACTCAGTATATTTCCTAAAACTTTATTGTTTTCAGGTGTTCCTCGCGCCAGTGGCAAAGACAGGGCAAAGGACAAGACGCTCAACGCCCTCAAAGCCAAGCGCAAGGCCAAGGACGAGAAGAAGCGGGTCAGTACCGTGATCACTCTCTTTCCTGAGCTTACGCTCTGCAGACGCGAGGTAACTCTCCAAAACAGCGCTCCTCCTCGCCCATGGACATGGACATGTCCGAGTCCGACTCTGAAGACGGCCAAATCACCAAACTCGACCAAGAGGACGAGCGGCTGTTCGGAAAGCCCAAGGCGGACGCGGAGCCCGCCGTGGAGCTTCCATTGACGCTCGAGCATCTCCAGAAGATCTCCTTGACGCGCGACACGCTCGCCAAGCACTCTGCCTCGCCCTGGTTCGAGAAGATTGTCGTTGGTGGCTGGGTCCGCTACCTCATCGGCGCGGAGGACAACAAGCAGGTCTACCGTCTCTGCCAGATCATCAGTCTCTCGCCGGCCCCCAAGCCGTATAAGCTTGGCCCGGACAAGACGGTGCGGCAGGTCTTTGAGCTGAAGCACGGCAAGGCGGAGCGGACGTGGCAGATGGACCGCACGTCAAACTCGGAGTGGACGGCAGAGGAGTTCAAGCGCCTGGTCGATACCTGTGCGAATGAGCAGATCCCGCTACCGACGCGCAAGGAGGTCGATGAGCGCTTCGCCGAGATGCAGGATCTCATAACGAAGCCAATAACGGAGGTGTGACCGGCCACTCTGCCATTTGTACCGCTGCTCACGTTGTGCAGGACGACATCACCGCGATGATTGCACGCAAGCGTCAAGCTGCGTCCAACGGCAGCGGCAGCCACCCGCTCAGTGTCGCGGAGCGCTCTCGGCTCATCGCGCAGCGCACCCTGGCACAGCGCCGGCAGGACTACGACGAGGTGCAACAGATTGACGAGCAGCTCGCGAAGCTCGCCGAATCTGGGCCGCCGACGCCGGCGGAGGACGAGCCCGCGGATCGGCTCGCGCGCGTCAACGAGCGCAACCGCAAGGCGAATATGGAGGCGGTGCGCCGCGCGGAGCTGCTCGACGCGGAGCGCAGACGGCGCGAGCGCAAGGACCGCGCGCTAAACATCCCGACGGTGATCGACCCCAGTGCGCGGCTGCGCACGGTTCCGAGGCTGTTTGAGAGCGCGACGCCGACGTCGAGGTGCGCCCTTTTGTTCTCTGCTGAGACCCCTAGCTCATGTGCTCGTGCAGACCGTCGACACCAAATCCCGCAACGCTGGGTGTCGCTGCAGCAAAGAAGGGCGCGTCGCCTTCTCCCACCCCGAAACTCAATGGTGGTGCGACGTTTGAGGCGGCGATCATCGACTCAATCGAGGTCGACCTCGGAGACTTTTAAATACGCTTTGTGTGCATCGTTTGGGTTAGTCTGCAGGGATAGATACATGTTTTTAATTATCGTCAATCACAATCGCTATCGAGGTTTCAATGGTGTGTTTTCTTTAGATTCTGTAGCATACTGTAGCACCACTCCTTGTATTTTCTAGTCAGTACGTAGCAATGCAACTGTTTTTGCCGAGTCCTTGCTGCTTGAGTTTTCAGGAATTTTCTAGGCTTTCCTGGGCTTTCCATTTTGGGTGTCTTCAAGTTTCTGTGATGCCTCTGACTCTCATCGCACTCCCAGCATGTTCGGCTGCTGCGTCGCAGGACGTCTCCTCCAAACCAACCTTCAGCAGATCGACGAAACGCATGCCCTCTTCGAACTCCCCGCCGCAAGCCAGATAAACCATGTCTGTGTCTTTCTCACCACCCCATTTCCTGACGGGTTCGGCTGCACGGTACACTTCTACTGGCCGGGCAGGGGGTTCCAGCTGTTAGGAATGTGCGTTCCGTTGTACATCCATTTCTCGAACGCGACTGACCCGTCACGGTGCAGGCTATCCAATGACAAGCCATCCGCGATATTCCGGCTGCGGGGGACGGCGTTCATGCCGCAGCAAGCCACATCCGCCATGCACTCTGCGTTGTCCGAGTCTACACCATCGACTCCCATGCAGCAAGACGACATGGCCGCCGACTCGGATGTGACGGCGATCCTCGGCCTCGCCATCGAGCCGCTCGCGGACATTGCCGCCCAGCTGGCCACCTCTAACGTGAACGCGGTGGCCAAGCCCGATTTCTTGCCGGGCCTGCGCGACCCGACGCTGCTCGCGGAGCGCGTAGTGAAGAATCTGTTCAATTATGTGTCGGGCTTCACGGGCGGGAGCGTCAGCCAGGACGTCGCGGTGCCGATGACGCTCATCGTCAAGTGGTACGAGAATTTTATTGGAAAGGTGCGGAATGGGGGTGTGGGGTTTCTGGAGCGGGACGATTGAGGTGGTGGTGGTAGCAATTTATGTGGGTGTCATTATTGCTTGTCCAGTTCTCGAGCTGTTCTGACATCGTGGCATAGATGGACAGATAATTATCTAACGCTGTCCGAGAGCAAATTGTATTTCTATCTGACCTTCAGTAGGCGCCTTTTTTTTTGAAACAGTGCGATCGATGCCGCCACCTAGCTCTATGTTGCTTTTCCACATGGGCTTTGGCCGTTGCGAGTCCTTGCTGAATCTAGAGTGTGACCGAACGTCGACCGCATATTGGCTCCTTCATCGCCCTCACCAGCCACGTCGCGCAGCGCAGTGCTACAGGTACGAGCTCAGGGCATTGTGGGCAAGTGTGTAGTCTGTAGTTTACTGCGCCACAGCGCGAGTACGTGCTTGCCAGCTGGAGCGCATGACGGTGGTAGGTTTGCCCATGTCACCCAGGAGGTCAAGTCCGTCACTGGTCAATGATGACAAATGTTCCTGCCTGAGAATCAATCCCCAGGTACGCATTCCCGCGGCTGCCTCTGTGATTACCCCAGGATGGACGTCCCATCGAGAGCCTAGGGACACGCAGAGGAGCCCAGAGCGCCCGGGGGTGTCCTGATATATGTAGCGGTCAGACTTTTTTTCTCGTCGTGGTTTGGGAGCGAGACCCAACTTGGACAGATCAATAACACGACCAAACTAACCCGCCCCGCTATTCGGTTTTCGCTGTTCTGGTCTGTTCTCAGCCATAAAACTTGTTGGGGCGCACAGAGTTTAGAAGGATTCGGATAGGCCTTATTTTTTCTACAAAACATCTCATTGCCCGTTATACACGGTTACACGCGCTGCCTCGCTGTGATCCGCAGGTATGTATGTACTTGCAGGGAACCTCTGCAAGGGTAGCAGATATTCTCTGCACCTTTTCACTGCGGTCTTGCGCGGTGGGAATTACCTGGACTTGTTTGCTCTTGAGAGTCTTTGCACACTTCAGGTGTTGTGATTCCCTTGGGACTGTTGGAGGTGGCCATTCTTGGCCCACCTTCGCTCTGCGTGTTCTTCCCGTCGCTTTGGGGCTCGCTTCTGCTGCGGTGAATGTTGCCTGCCGATTTGCGTGGCTCTCGCGGCAAATAAATGGAAGCACAGAAATGCCTCCGATTGTGTTAGGTGAAGATAAGGGTCTTAGAGTTCACCGATATAAGCAGTCCCAAGTTCTATATTCAATAGAGGGGTTGGAGCGGTGCCTATGGTGGTGGGTTAAAAGATACCCATCACCAGTCGGCGTCGCCCCTTATATACTACATGTGTAAACAAAATAGGTAACAACAAAGGGGCACTGCTTGGTGCGTATGCACCAAGCCTCGTCTGCCTTACACTCCTCCCCCTTAGGACGAGGGCACGGAGTCCGATAACTAACAAGGCATGTTGTTGTTCCTCTTGTTAATACAAGAATCTTTTTTCGTAAGGAACGGGAGAAAAACGAGTGTATTTTCGACGAGTTAACCACTCGCCGATGTCGGGTATGAAAACAGAATAAACATAGTACGGTACGCGAGTAGCTCGCCTGAGTCAATCGGTTTAAGGAGTGTGGGTAACGGGCGCGGAACGCGCGTTAAGTTGGGGGTATACACCTGGCCCGCCTAAGCCTCGCGATGCCGGAGCACAGACACTTGATGCATCGTGCCCTGGATCTCGCGCGCATTAGCCGCTTGATGCAGCGCCTGCGTTGGCGTTGGCGTCCGTGTCTGCGTTGGCGTCGGCGTCAGCCTCGGCCTCAGCGTCCGTGTCAGACTCTGGCGTCTCAGGTGGGGGCGCCGGGAGCTCCGCGTGGACGGGGTCGTTGATCAGGAGCACGCCGGAGACGATGGGGTCGTTGATGAGAAGGACGCCAGGGACTCCAGAGCTGATCTGGAATCCTTCTGGCTCGACGTCCATTGGTGCGTGCATGGATGCGTGTATCCCGACTGCCTGCGTCGAGGGCGGCGGCAGCGTGACGGGGTTAGGCCGACTCGGGCCCGGAGGGCGGCTGCTCGACGGACCACTTACGATGGCCCACGAAGGGATCGACGCGACGTCTGCAGACATGGCACTCCGTACGGAGCGAGGTTCGTCCTCCCAGCCGACTTGATTCAAGTCAGGGATGCCCGCGCGCATGTTACGCCGCGAGCGAGCGAAGGCCTCCATCTGCTCGATGATGGGGCCCGTGGTCGGTATGCCATGGCGGACGACGTGTGCCGCGACGTAGGGCATGGTGATGTTGTCGGTCAACCCGCCGAAGTGGGCCATGTCTTCCGACCCAGGCGGGTATCCGCCCTGGGTGACGATGTGGTGGAACAGGCCGGGGATCGACATCATCATGATGCCGGTGTCGTAGAACCGCCGCCACTGGTGGGCGTAGTTGCGGCGATCGGGGGGACCGAGAGCCACCCAAGTAGCGTAGCTCAGCGCGTCGCCGATGCGCGGCGAGTCGCCCTCGCCGTTCGGTCGTTCACCGAGGCGGTTGCGCATTCCGACCGTCCACATGTTCGTGGGGGCGAACTCGTAGTACCGCAGTACTTCGAGTACCGTGGCGCGCGAATTCGGGAGGCCGTGCCAGACACGGAACTCCCCAGGGCCCGCGGGTGCTGGGGCGACGTCCGTGGGGTCGGGTGCCGATGTGCCAAAGTAGCCCGGCGAGTCGACGTGCACCGTGTGCTCCGCAGGAGGTGGTGCGACGACGAGCGGGGCCGCCATTGGTAGGACCAATCCGAATGACCACATCGACGCAGTTACCTGCGCCACGGTCTTCTTCTTTGGGGAAGGCGCACACTGTTCAGGCGTAATATCGTCCATGGGGGCATCGACGTCCACGACTTCTTGTCGTGAGGGTCCTGCTGCAGGGGGGTTGGCGCGTGAGCCCGACGCGGAGTTCGGCGCGGCCTTCGTGCGCTCACCGCGAGGCGGGCGTGCTGCGCCCGTGGTCGCAATCCAGTACGAGCGCTCAAGCTGTTGCTGGTGGCGCAACAGGTAGGCCTCGCCCTCGGCGCGGAAGTCGGTTGGAGCCGCCGCACAGCTCTGTACTACGTGCTGGAATTTCTCGTAGGCGTTGGTCTCTCCGAGCTCGAGCCATTCGCACAGGTTCAGAGCCTGCGCGATAGTGCCGACGTGCAGCGTCCTCCACATGCCTCGATCTTCTCGAGGACGCGCAACGGGGATGACCCCGCGAGCGCGATCTTGTGAAGCCTTCGCGCGACTACGCGCAAGACGTTCCTCCTCGCGCATGACATACTCTGGGTCGGGAAGGAGCTCGTCCTCCAGGTCCCGAGCTGCGGCGCGGGGTGCCTGTGGGTGTCCGTCCGCACCACGGGGTGCGTCTTGTGCGCTGGGCGACGTGGCAGGTCGTGCAGGATTAGCCGTCTCTGCACGACGTTCGTCGGGGCGGCCTTCGTCGCTGCGGCGCTCATCGCGCCGACCGTTGGCGTTGTACGGCCGGGCGCGTATCGCTCGGATGTCGCGTGCGCGCATGGCGTCCTCGCCAGCAGCGTCGTACGCGTACCGTTCGGCAGGGCGAGCCCTGTCCTCGGCGTACTCCCGCGTGGATCCTCCGCGCGGGTCGTTGCGCGGCCTGCCTCGGGGATTCCAGACGGGCTCGTCCTGGAACCGCTCGTTGAGAAAGCGTTGGTGACGCGCGGTATCCGCACGGAACGTAGGGGATTCCCAGTGACGCGAGTCGGTACTGCTATCAGTAGACTGTGTGTCGAAGTTGTTGCGGCCTGAATGTCCTCGAGTGTTAGTCGTGGGCGTGGTGGCCGTCGGTGTCGTACCTCGTCCAGTTTCCACTGGGGCTGACTGTTGAGGCTGCGCCTGCGCAGTGACACCCGCGCGACGTGGAGGAGGCGGGGTGTTGATTGGGGCCCCGATCGGCAGGACGTAGGTCCAACCGCCGTTGGGGCAGGTCCAGAAACCAGCAGAACCTGCTGGGCCGCGAAGAAGATGTGCGCCACGACGGCCACGGTCTTCTATCCAGAATTCGGTGTCGTCCCAGGGGGCAGACATGTCGGAGTCTTCGTTTTCCATCGTGCGCAGAGGGTAGAAAAAGAGGGAAGTATGCGCGAGCCATGCTCGCAACCACTGCGTTTTAAAGGCAGAGTGGGTGGTATCCGCGTGAGACATTTCGGCGTTACCTCACTTATCGTGACAGGTCCCGCCAATCTGTAACCCCTTGCAATTCAAGGTATTCGTCCAACTGCGACACGTCTTCCATATGCTTTCTTGGTTCCCAAGTAATGTCTCCGGCCGTCCACTGGACTCTGAATCGAATCGAGCGAGGACCGGTCCAAGCATGTTCCAGGATCGACTCTACGAACCATTCTTGGCCCTCTGGAGCACCAAAGTCGTAAAAACGCCCAGCTTCGCGGCTGGGGAAGATTGAATCATCATTGGGCTGATGGGGGCGTAGCAACGACGCGTGGAAACGCGGGTGCACACGCCGCTTCCGCAGTTCGTCCGGGAGTTCCAACTCGTATGTGGATGTTTCAGGCTTTGCTTGTACGATCTTGTACGGCCCAATAAACTTGGGCGCAAGCTTGCGTGCTCGGCTCTTCGGGAGATTCAAGTTCTTCGTCGAGAGGTATACGAGGTCGCCGACTTCGTAAGGGATCTCGTCACGCCGGCCTTGATTCGCGTGGAATGTCGCGCGGACTCGCGCTTCTATGATGGCGTCGTGCGCCATCGCGATATTGGCCAGCGCCAAGTTTACGAAGTCTCGCACCCCTGGGTATTCGGCCGCTTCGCCCGCGATATTCGTCATTCGTGGTACGTACCCGTAATTGAGCTCGAACGGGGCGAATCCCGTCGAGGCACTGATACTTGAGTTTATAGTGAATTCGACCATTGGTATGTGATATACCCAGTCGCGTTGGTCGGGGTTCACCAGTGAACGCAATATTTGCGAAATGTTGCGAATGGCGCGTTCCGACGCGCCGTCTGTCTGAGGGTGAAATGATGTAGACATCATTAATTTCGACCCCGTCAGACGGTGTAATTCACGCCAAAACTTGGATGTAAACTTCGAATCGCGATCCGACACGATTGATCGTGGGATGCCGTGGAGGCGCACAATGTCGCGCACGAACATCCACGCGACGTCCGACGAAGTATCTGTTACTTTCATCGGGATGAGCGCAATCATGCTGGTGAGTCTGCAAATGACTACCAGCATGTAATTATATCCCAAGCAGCTCGGGAAGGGCCCAACAAAATCCATCCCTATGGAGTCCCACGGGTGTTGAGGAATAGGCAGAGGGTGTAGTCTGCCTACCGGTGCTTGTGTGCTTGACTTCGCCGTTCTGCAGGTACTGCAGCTTAGGCAGAAGGTGATGATTTCCTTGCCCATTTTTGGCCACCAGAACCATCTACGCACGTATTCGTTCGTACGTTGGTCTGCCAAATGTCCAACGACTTTGTGGCCCTGGTCTATGACCATCTCCGTCAGACGCCTGGGCCCGCGCAGCCCCGTCGTGCGGGGTATGCACAGACACCGCGCTCCCATGACGTTTCTGGTATGTATCAGGCCGTCTTCACACTCAAATGTGGGGAACTGATCCGGCGCTGCTAGGATTTTGGCGAAGAACGCGTCCTCTGCGTACCCAGCGCGCACGCCGGGCAGGAACGTAATATCACCCTCCATCATCGGTGTGAGTGGGGGGTCCGCTTCCAGTGCTTCGGATATTGACACCGCCGAGGTATCGAAGCCTTCGTCGTGCAGTTCAATTGCATGCTGTTCCAGTTCTTGAGCCTCAATCACTCGATCCTCGAGCGGGGCTGTTCTGGCTGCAAATAGCCGTTGAGGGTATTCGACCAGCTCAGCGGCGCGCAGGTTGGTCATATCCTCGAGGTCGGGGTCGAGGCGGTAGTCGCCGTTCACATATGCACCAGGTGCGTGATGCTCGTCCGGTCGGTCGTTTTCATAGTACCGTGATAGACAGTCTGCAACTTTGTTCTTCTCGCCAGGGACATGAAAAATTTCAAAGTCGAACCGTGACAGATATTCGTCCCAGCGGATTAATCTCCCGCTCAGACTTCCTCGCGCGGCAGTCTTGACGGCTTCAAGAGCCTTATGGTCAGACGCTATCATTATCTTTCTGCCAAGGAGCTTATCCTCCCATTTTAGCAGTCCTTCAATGATGGCTAACGCTTCCTGCTCGTATGTTTTATACGAGCGTTGTGCGGAAGTAAATTTTTTAGACATGAAGCCAGCCGGTCGACAAGTTTGCCAGTCCGGCCCTTGGCCATATAGTGCTCCAACGCCGCAGACCGACGCGTCACATATCAGCCATATAGGGTCCATGCATTTCAAGTCGATCGGCTTCAGTATTGGTGTCTTCCGCGCAATCAGCTTGATCTGATCCAAGCACAGTTGGTGGAAGGGGCGCCATACGAACACCTGGCCTCCTCGACAGATCGATTCGAGAGGGGAGGTGAGGTGCGCGACGTCTGGCATAAAGTTTGCCAGGTACTGAACGAGGCCAAGGAAGCGTTGCACTTCTTGCAGCGAACGAGGGGTGCGCCATTCTAGGATGCGCGCCATCTTGTCACTATCTACATGGAGTCCTTGGTCCGTTATACGGTGGCCAAGGCAGTCCATGTTCTTGGAGTAGAGGTCACACTTCGCCTTGCTCAGGTAAAGTTGCTCCTTTCGAAGTCGGTCAAACACGAGCGCTAGATGGCGCTCGTGGTCTTCTATGGTGTCGGAGTATACAAATATGTCATCGAGGTACACATGAATAAAATCTCCTATCCCTTCCCGAAAAATCCAGGTCATAAGTCTTTGAAAAGTGGCCGGCGCGTTGCAGTCTCCTTGTTGCATAACGTTGGAGACTGCCGTACCAAAGGTTGTGGCAAATGCGGTCTTCCAGACGTCTTCTGGTCTAACCCGTATTTGTTCATAAGCGTCCGACATGTCTATCTTAGACCTGAACTTCGCCTTCGCGACATCCATACGGATGTTATCTTGGTCCGGAAAAGGAGTAACGTCCTTTATAGTATTGTCGTTACGCTTGCGGGCGTCGACAACGGTGCGTAATTTGCCTGTTTTCTTGTGAATGCAAAGCAGCGGAGCTGCTTGGGGTACGGGTCGCATCTCCCACCATCCAGAGCGGATGTACCGGTTCATCTTGTCACGCAGTTGTGGTCGCAGCGCGTCTGAGCACCGGGGCATGTGGTACCCGTACGTCAATGTTTCATCCACCAGGTTAATTTCGTGATTTATTTCGCGAAATGGCGGGAGTTTGTCTGGGATAGGTCCCATAAGATCGGCACACTTGTCGAACCATCGTGCCCGAAGGGCGTCCAAACGATCAACCGAATTGACCGGAGACGGTCCTTCTTCCTTCGTAACTTCTTCTGGTCTCATATGCATGAGAGTCACAACTTCGTCCATGGCTTCATCGTTGATGCCGTGCGGGTCCTCCTCGTGGTAACGCGAGACTTTCATTCGTGAAGAATGAATTGTCACCACCGAATAGTCCGAGATATCGGGCATCCCATTCACAGCCTGTTTCTTGGGCGTTCGTGGACGTTCATCCAGAGCGTTCACATGGAGGTGCAGCACACGAGTATATTCAGGCTGAATCTCGTCTGCGTAACACTCGGTACAGTATTCGACGTGCTCTTGCGCGTCGAAGAAAATTTCTTCCTCCTCATCGGAGTCGTCGTATGCAAGAGGTGGTACTGGAGGATCCGGGGGCTCGAATGGTTCGAAGATCGCTTCTTCGCATTCTTCCGGTTTTGCGGCACAGTATTCTTGCTGCTCGTTGGTCAGCAAGACATCGCCCTCGAAGCTGCTTTCAGGTTCGAGTATTATATGGTAGTCCCAAGGTAAGGTTGGGAGAGTCGTTGGTTCTTCAGGTACGTCTTCTATGGTCGGTTTCGTTCCTCGATGGGAATCGAGCGGGAGACAGTCTTGACGTTCTTCGTCCAAGATTCGAGCGCTACGCAGTCATACGACCGCGGGCGAGGGCGTTGAGTTTTTTGCCTTGCCGTATTGTATGGGCTTGCTAGTCGCCAATCGTTTAGCAACGAGATTTGCTTCGTCCGGTATGGGTAACGCGCTTATGGATTGCCCGTTATTGAATCGTAACTCGCGTTTTGCGAAGTCGATTATGCCGCCATGCCGGTTAAGCAGGGGGGTTCCCAGTATACAATCGTATCTGTCCAAGTTCACTTGGTCAAAATAAACGTAGCCCTTGATGCCGCAGAAGTCCACCGGGACCCTGGTTCCGTAGTTGATACGGGATCGACTCCCGACGCAGCCTAGCTGTAACGTCACTTGCTCGTCCAGAGGTATCCGAGGAGCCTTAGTAGCGTTTGCGAACTCAGGCGTCATGGAGTTCGTAGTACTGCCCGAGTCGACCAAAACGTACGCTTCTGTCCCATTGATTTTTAATAAGACAGATATGCACGCAGTCTGACTGCGTGCTCTGGTGGGTTGATCCAGAAGTCCCACCGTCTCGGGCTTGCGTATGGTCCCCGAGTACTCGACACGGCCCGCCAGGAATTGAATACGAGACCCAGGGTAAGCGGTCTCGTCGTCGTCCTCCGGGTCCAGAGATGCGAGCTTTTCGTGGAACACGACGCCAGGCAGTAGGCACGGTTCTAAGTCCGGAAAACCGTGTCGCTCACTGGCCTGAGTAATTGCATCACACATATGCAAGCTATTAGTGGTGCTTGCACGGTCACGAAAGGCCAAAGCCATTGCAGATTCGTGGAGGGGCCGGAAGTTGGGGTTCAGGCGGTGATGTTCGGGTAGCGGGGTAACCCGGTAGTACACGTTGTGATGTTTGTCCACTAGAACCAGAATTTGTTCGGCTTCACGAGGTCCCGTCATTATGACCGACTTGAGTATAATTTCGTCCTCGTCGTGAGGTATCACGGGTAGGTCTAGCGGGCTCGTCGTCTCAGTGGAGTCATACGATTCACATACTTCTATGTTATCAGTTGCGAGTATTCCCCCGGCTTGAGTGGTACCCAAGAGGGTATCAAGAGAATCCGAGTCCTCGCAGCGCGAGGCTGCGAGCCGTTCGTCGTGCTCGTCAGATTCCTCAGTGTAGTCCATGACGGCGCGGCCACGGGTATTCCACTGGGCGTGATACACACGCCGCATCTCGGTTTCCCAGTCGACGGGCGGATTCCAATCCCAAGGCGGGGACGTGGAAGACTCAGAGCTCGTCGTAGTGAAGTCAGAATCCCGATCTGAAGATGGTGGTGCGGCCACGGTACTTGACACGGCGTCTTCTTCCGTTGTAGCAGGAGGACTGCTGAGTAGAATAGCAGGCGAGCTGGGCAGCTCGACCGCCCAAATCTCTTGTGAGGAAAAAGGGGTAAGGTCAGCCCAGATGGGGGAGGCTGTGCTCGGATCAGGGACCGGTGCATCCGGTTCCGTATATCCCGCCAAGTCCATCCCATACAGCTCCTCGTTGGTGAACGGGGTCATCTCTGCCCATAGCGGGGCCTCATCGTCTAGTGGAATGCTGAGTCCACGTTCGTAACCAGGTGGCAATGGGCGAGGTTCCCAGGTGCGTCCTGAGTCGTGAATTACACGACGCTGGCTTATCAGACGGGCCGCATCTCTAGCTTGTAACAGTCGAGTGCGTTCTTCTCGGAGCAACATTAGATTGTAGGATAGTCTTCCTGCTGAATCAATGTTGAGTCGCCGGGCGTTCTCCCAGATTTCTTCGACCTCGGATCCCAATTCACAAGCGTCGTAACCGCGATTAATCTCTTCAAGTCTCGCGTGTCCAGCCTGGCAGAGGCGCCTGGTCATAACGGCTTGTGCAAGCCGATCTTGCGCACGAAGATTCAATTCATGAGCGGGGGCACGGTGACCCAATATCGGGCGCAGAACTGCCTGCGCCGGCTCTACTTGGTATGCTGCCCCTGGTCCATTGACCTGGATGCGGGCTTCGTCCATTTGCGCATTACGCTCTGCGTCTAGGGCTTCTTCTGCGCGTATCCGGGGGCCGTACTCTTCGTCTGCCCTCAGCTCTTCAAGGCTGCTGGCAGCGTACTCCTCGATCTGAGCGTCCTCAACCTCGTCGGGATCTGAATAGTCTCTGAACCGCCTGAGCCAGTTCAGGTTGCTGTTGTACTCCAGGGCGGTTAGCGCGCGGAGCCCTTGACTACTTCGGCCTCGCTCGTGAACGAGTATTTCTTCCTCAGCCGAGCGAAGGGCAGGATCTTGTGGGTAGGTGATATCAATTATTATCCCTGGCGCGAAGTCAGGGTCACCCAGCCAATTAAGGTCTTCACCCTCGTCACTAGCGTTGCTAGTCGGGGGCAGAGGTATGGCCGGGTCAACTGGGGACGGCGGTAGCGCGACGTAGGCTGCGTCTTGACCAACGTTGGCCAAGTGCGCACAAACGGTGTAATTGCTGTCCGTGAGTAATCCATTTTCTGGGGTGGCTACTACTCGTCGTACTACTAACGAGCAGTCGAGGCAGACTACGCATTCCGGTCCTGGATTGTAGTTCCCCAGTCGGTTCGTGCTGCCCGGTCCATCGGAGGGTAATGGGTCACCCGTGTCTGTTGGTGGTGCAGCAAGGTTATCGGTAATCGATAATTCTGCATCATCCTCCCCTTCGTCTTCGGTCGATACGATCCTCATAGAGTAATATCGCATTACCGGACGGTCTCGCATGGCATTAAGACGAACGTCCCGTTCGTCGGCCATGGTGATCAACTCATCCAAGTCAGGGTTGTGGGGCGTGTCATCGTCCTCGTCTGAAAGGAAAGCGTCTTCATTCTCGGGCGAGGAGTCCTCGTCCGAGTAGCTTTCTACGACCACGCGTTGGGCCGCCACTCGAGTGCGCTCTCGGAAGGGGGCCTGCTCGCTGTATCGGGGGCATCTCTTGTCCTTGGCGAAATGGTCGGTTCCTCCGCAGGTAAAGCAGCCTTTGGTGTCCCCGGTTCTAACAGTCTTGGCAGCGCGGTCAGCACCAGATTCTGGTGCAGAGTACGCGGCCTTAGGGGGTTCCGGGGCACGGGAGCGGGGCAGTTGGTCGTTACTTCTGGATGAGCGACCAGCCGACCGACTGTCGTTGGTCCGAGTACCGCTAGTACGAGAGTCGTTGCGAACGTCACTCCGGGTTGAAGTGGTGGTATGTTGGTTACCACTGCGAAGCGCGGCAGCGGCAGCTTCTTCTTCACGGATAGCGATGTCCATTTCCCAGAGTTGGCGGGCGTTCGATCGGAGAAGTGTAAGGGGCGCGAATTCCGCGGTGAGCCCTCGCCTCACTTTCAATTCTTTGATCATCCACTTAGGGAGGGCCTTGAGGAATCGATCCTTCAAGACAAACTGGGATGGCAGTTCGACCATCTGCTGTCCTCGAGTGACGAGGTCTTCCATCAGCTTCTCTGGGCCCTTCTCAGGGTTCCACTGCACATTTTCGAATGCGCGGGTGGCTTGCTGTGCGCTAGAGGACTTGATGTATCGTCTGTGCAGGGCACAGATGACGTCTGCGAACTTCAAGGAGTATTCTCCAGGAGTCCGAGGGTTGTCTACCTCGGTGACGAACCACTGGTGGGCATCGCCTTCGAGGTAGTCGCCCAATAGGGTGATCCGGTACGAGTCCAAGTCGTCACCGCCGTATAGATTAACGCGAAACCACCCTAGCAGTTTCTCAAGTTTGGTCATGAATAACTCATGGTCGTCCTGCCCTGCATACTTAGCAGGGTTGGAAACCTTGGCAGGTCGGACGTTCGGGGGAAGTTCCACACGGACACCAACACGGTGGTGGATCGTGGTGCGTATAATTTCTTCCATGTCATCGGCGAAGTCCGTTATGACATCTTGCCCACTAGCGCCTACGCCTGAGTGGTACCCAGATATGGATGAACCTAGGGCCGCGGGTGCACGCGCCTCATCGAAGCGGGCGCGGCCTCCTGAATTACCTTCAAGGCGGTTCATGTGTATGAGGGCTTGCGCCCGAACGCCTTCAGCATTCGGGTTACGCGATGCGTTGGGCCCCAAAGTAGCAGACCGGGAATTCATCTCGGTGTGCCTTTGGGTAAGGGCCTCATTAGCCTCGTGGGCAGGAAGGGGAAACGCAAGGTGAGTCTTGTCCTTCGTCCTCAAAACGGCAGCGGCACGTTTATCGAAATCTTCGATGCTCTCGCCATCAGCCCGGGGGGAGACGACTGCGTTCATCGCAGTCTGAATCCCAGCGGGCAGGGGAGGCGGACGCCCGGCAACAGAGACGCTGTCAGCAGCGTCTACCACAGGACGTCGATGTGTTCCGCCACCGCGGTTCATGACTTCGAGGATTTCTCCTACTTGGACGGTGGACGCACCGGTATCCTGCAATACGTGCAGGTTGTCATCAAGGCAACGATTCAGACGAGATCGCTGCGAGTTCACGTCATTCCGAAGGGAGTCAGCCCGGGATATCATTTCGCCTCTCAAGGCCGAGATGGCGTCGTGCATATCCTCAGTGGCGGCTTGGTGCTCCGCGAGGATAGCGGTTGAGGTAGCCAGGCGGGCGCTAGCGGACCCAAGGTGCGCACGTATAGCGTTAAGCTGACTTATTTGGTGGGGTGATAACGCGTCCGGGTCTAGGTCTAGAGCCAAGTGTGGATATTCCGTCGAGCCGGGCTCGAGGGGAGTAGATTCAGACAGTACAGACTCAGTACTCAACGGATCGCTGTCATCGGACGATCGGAATAAGACAGAATGGTGCATTGGTACACCAGATTGCCCGTCTTGTGACGAGGTGGGTCTGTCGTCGTCGGCGTTGACGACGCGCACGCGCTCGCCGCGAGCGTCGAGGAGGTACGGAATCCCGTCCGCCCCACGATGCATAACCACTTGGAGTGGGGGAGCGGGTGAGACATTTTGAATGCCTCGATCCGAGGACACGTCATCACCAACGGACGCCGCAGGGCTGCGATGCCCTGCGTTGGAGTGTGCTGAGACGAACTCAGTGGGTGCAGAGGACGAGTCCCCAGCAGGTGCAGTAGCGGCGCCGTCCATCTGTAGAGGATGGTGTCGCGGTGCTTTTCGTAGTGTATTTTTGTCAAAAAAATATAGAGTTGCTCCGTGTAGGAGCCAATAGTGCTTAAAAAAGTGTTAGGTGAAGATAAGGGTCTTAGAGTTCACCGATATAAGCAGTCCCAAGTTCTATATTCAATAGAGGGGTTGGAGCGGTGCCTATGGTGGTGGGTTAAAAGATACCCATCACCAGTCGGCGTCGCCCCTTATATACTACATGTGTAAACAAAATAGGTAACAACAAAGGGGCACTGCTTGGTGCGTATGCACCAAGCCTCGTCTGCCTTACAGATTGCCTTGGAATTTGCACCCCTGATGAGCGCCCAGATATGTACAGTATATATACGTAATTCACGGCTCTCATAGATAGTTGGTATGTAGGTGAGGTGGCAGTCAATTAATACAGGGAGTGCTACATGTACATAATTGTTGTGCTCTAGAATAACAATAAAAGTGGGGGGATTCATTTTTTCTTCCGCGCTTGCGGCCAAGTGAATATCGGGACGTCTTTCGGGACCATCGCATGCCGCACCTTCCTCACAGCCTCCTCCCGCCACTCAGCGCCCCACGGCATCCCAGTCAATGATCTTTGAAAGCTCCGGGATAGGGAATTATGAATACGCAGAGCAGTATATAATAATAAAGTTGCGTTCAAGCAAGCCAGCGAGCTAGCAGGGTTGGTTGAAAGACGGTGGCTTTCCGGCTCCGTTGCGGGGCTTGACTGGGATAAAACGAGGTGAGCTGCAAACCCAAACTCTATAGAAGCAATGCTACGCATCGAGTGAACCTCGGTTTGCCTCGAGCCCCTTAAGACTAGTAGCGCTGCGAGATGATTTACTCACCGGAATTGATTAGCGCACACGCGGCATTGTGTAGCGTACAAAATTCATATGAATTTCGGGGTTGGCCTGCATGTACGGTGCCAGGATCTGCGTGTGCTTGGTCAGGTGAACCTCGAAGGCAGTACTGGCCCAACGGCCTTTTGTTTTCATGACGTCGAATGGGACTCCGCGGAGGAGGTATTCGAGCGTCAAACCGATTCGGATGCCGTGGCCTTGCCTTGGCTCCAGGCCAGCCTGTTTTATCGCAGCTGCAAGAACCTGAAGAAACTTGCTCCTCGTGAGGGGCTTGTGCTTGGTCAGATTCTTGCCATCTTTGTACACGAAGAGCAGGCCGTCAACAGGCGGGTCGTTGACAGCCATATGATTCTTTAATGCCGCTTTCGGGTCGGCGGGGCCATTCTGCTCTGCCCAGGAGACTTTCTCCCCTGTGGTGCTGACTTTGTTTCGGGCAGGTTGAACTCGGTCATCTCCAGACCGTTTCTGTCAGCGGTTTCCACCACATCAGCAGGCTTGACATGCTTCTCGGGGTCAAAAGCTGCCAGGGTCTTGACAGTAAATTCACCGACCTGTCCTGCTGACCAGAATATAGACGTTAGGCACGCATAAACAGCTGCGTGGAGCGGGATGGCCATCAAGATGGCGAAGAATTTTTATGATGAGGTCGACCATGTAATACGGTAGGCGTTTCTTTCGCTTCTAGGTTGCCGATGTCAACTGGTTGGCGCCATCTAGAAGGGCTTGGAGCTCGATTGCGTTGATTAGCCACGGCGCGCCGTGCAATATGTGCCAGGCGCGAACCCCATAGACGTAGTTAGCTATTGTTTTTCCTGAGTATGCCCCTGCGATGCAGGCAATGAAAGCCGTGAGGAGCACCGAGCTCGTCGGCGCTCGTTGCACCTCCGGTGTGCCACGCTTGTCATGGAACACATGCCAGACAAGCAGGCCCGAGCCGTAAGTATCACGCGTTCCTTCCGCCCACACTTCCAACAAGACAGCCTCAATCCGCATCAGATCCTCGGGCGTTACATTTACCGGCCGGCCTGCGGAGTCGAGCGAGTTGCGAGCTTGCAGCGGTACCAAAAGGTGTAGCCTGTCCCGTGCTAATACATGTGGACGGTGGGGGGATGGAAGTGGGGTGAGGTTTGCGGCATATCGATTTGGTGTCCCTTGTGCATGCTTAGCAACTGGTAAGGGTTCGCCCCAATGATCCGGGTTGTTAGTACCACCAGCTTTCCGAGTCTGCAAAGAGCTCGCGGCCTTCCCGCTCAATCTGTGATTCGAGGGTGAAGTAAACCCGTGGTACGGTGCGCTCTGATTTTTTCTGAGGGCACGGTGTACGGCCTGCCGCCCGTGATCGAAGCTCGCTGGAAGTAAGTGGGGCGTCGTAATCTGCAACAAATTCTTGGAGCTCAGTGGGAATTGAGACAGGGCGGAGGAGGCGATGGGATGGCGGATAGACTCCTCGTGAAGGATCATCGGCCGGGTTGAGCGCGCTCGCAACGTAACGGGTGTGGATGGTGCAGCCTGATCTGTCCGTGAGCTGGTGTATCCTACGGAAGACCTCGTTAGTGGGTTTGTTTCGGCTCCGTCCATTCCACCAGCCCTCCACGACGCCTTGGTTGTCTCCATAAACCTTGAAGTGAGAGCTCTCCGTGCAGGCACCGAAAATTGAGCGGACGAGGAGCTCAAAACCAACGGCCTCGGCCCAGCCAATGTCTCTTCCATCGCGATTCCAGCCTGGTAGGAGGCGCCAGGCTCGCCAGTGTTCGCCGACAATGATCCCGATGCCGACACCGGAGCTAGCATCTGAGAACGTGCCGATGTCGATGAGCTCGGATGGACCAGGGATGGGTCTCCCGAGGAAGGGCCGGTTGAGGACCTCCAGCCACCATAGCATGTCGGGTTCAGTGCTGCGGGGGGGAGTCCGTGGCATGAAAGGACTGTTATGGAAGCTTTTGAGCATGAGTTCCATGTCGGTGAGGTAAGATCGCCCTGCAGGGATGACCAGGCAGGTGTGTAGCAACTTCCCATATAGCTGCTCAACCTCGCTAAGGGTGTGAGCCTTGCGTGACATCCATTCGTTGATCGCAGCAATGTATTTCGCTTTTTTCTCCGCGCCGATTGATACACACCTCGATCGCAAATGCCAGATGAGACCGATGTACGGTACATCCTCGCAGAAAGGGATGTCCTTGTGCAAGGCCCAAGGGATGCCCAGCTCCGCTGATATGTCGTCGATGTCCGCCAAGCTATACGCATATTCCGAATCACTGATGGGTCTTTTTCGATCGAAGGGGAGGGAGGGTAGAACGTCAGCAGTCAGTATCACCAGTCATAGCAAAACGGACCTGGGTGCGTTGTGCGAGGAGAAATCCCTGAGATCGAAATTCCCGTCCTCATCCATCTCCTCGTTCCGGCCGTCTGGCATTGTGCCGCTTTTGTACCAAATGCGCCCTCCATCATGGCGTCTGCCGCGTTGGCCAAGACCCCAGCATGCCAAACTCTGTGCTGTTGATTATAGCCTTTGCTATAGCAGCACTTAATACGGAAGAAAACATGGTCGTCCGCCCATTTCGACATGGGCCCGATGCCCGAAGCACGCATGATATCGGCACCTGCATCCATATACCCCTGAGCCAGAACAGAGTCCGAAGTAGTCTGATGTGTCGATGGCGAAGCAGTCTTCTCCTCGGAGACGGACCACCAGGCCCGGCCACTGCGACGGGGTGATGCCGATTGTCCTGTACGCCTCCGCGACGTCTCGCACCGCGCCCTGGGAATCTGGCGGGAGCCTCGAAATCGTGAGGCAGATCGTGTCAAAGGTGCCCCATGTCGATGGGTACATGTCCGAGCTGATACAGGAATTGATTGAGGTTGTCTCCCGTGTCGGCGTCCTTGGGAAGGAGAGATCCTGCACCAGGCGGAACTTCTTGCTGTCACTGGTCTTCGGTGCCAACGAAAGCGGCGACGATTGGAAGGGGCCAATGAGGGCTTCGACAGTAGACTTTGACATTGGACCCACGTAGCGGCCTTTCCTGAATTCGTTTTGTGTGATTTTCTCAAACTCTTCACTGTGCTGCTCGATGGTGCGACTGTTCGGCGGGGTGAATGTTTTGGTGATGAAGGGAATTCCCGCGTCAAAGCCGAACTGTATCTGGTGCGGAAGCGTCTTGTATCTGTGTAGAAGTCCATACGCTCCGAGCTGGGCCTGCCATGTACTCGCTCTGTACGGTGACAGAGCTTTAAGCTCTCTCTGCGCGAGGACACTTTTGAACTCCGTGAGTACGCTGGCCACAACCGGCGCGCTCGTGCTTCTCGTCGTGCCCCTTGCTGGTGCAGCCCTCGGGGTGCTGACAGTCTGAGCAGAGCTCGGCGCCCGAGGGGTTGATGAGTCGGCCCCGTTCGTTTCGCGAGCAACGGGCGCGCGAGCTGTCCCAGAGAGGGCCCCCGCTGCAAACTCGATGTTCGTGCCTGCCAAGGCGATTGGCGCAGACACGCGGGGCGACTCTGTCTGCGCCATTGCGAAAAACCTGGCCCTTCGGGCGGGGCTGTTCATTTCGAAAACCCCCATATTCCCGTCTGGTGTCAAACCGTTGCTCCCGGGTTTGACGGTCTCTGCTGTACTCCCCTTTTGGAGCTCGTGGAGGTGATCGAGAGCGCGAATTATGCCTCCTTGTATTGTGGTGATTCGAGCTCATTGTCTGATAAACAGTACAATTATCATAGCGAGCGACAAGCGGACAAGCGGTACAAGCAGTACAAGCGGACAAGCAGGACAAGCGGGGGGAAGGGATGGGAACGCAAGCACGCGTGCGATGGAGTTACAAGCGGTATGGTTATAAGCGGCAAGCAAATGGTGATGGGTCAAGCGACAAGCAGCGAAAGGCGGTAGCAAGCGGCAGGGGATGGATGGGAGGGGATACAGAAGGAAGTGAGTGCAGAGGTGGTTTTGGCAAAGAAACAGTCAGAACTGATCGGACGGAAACAATGTTTTACTGACCTGGTGCATGGCCTCTCCCCGGATCACATCCCATACTTCATCACTCGCCCATTCAAATTGCCATGGCATAGGTTCGGCCTTGGACAGTTCAAAGTAATAAGTTAGACGTCGACGACGTGTAGTACTGTACTGTACTGTTGAACACGAGTTGAGTTGAAGGGTGCGTGGTGTGAGGGTTATTGACTCACCTTTCGACTCATCCCTGTTGCTAGTCCGAGTCCGGGTGTGGTTGAAAGAAGGCTATAAGACGAGGCGAGTCAGTTATTTGGGTAGCGAGTTGAAATTGAACAGCGTGATACCTGGACGAAGGGAGGTATAGTCTCGGCGTTTTGGGACACGGTTTCGGCGTCCGAAACTCGGGCTTGAACCTTCAGGACTTGAAGTTGAAGTAACTGCAAGTCGAGAGTCAGTAAAACGTGAATGGGCTGCGAAGAGATTTGACTGACAGCTCAACTTCAACCATCAGTCGGACCAGCCGAATCCGAGGAAGGGATTCATCTACACAATAGAGGTCAGTGAAGTCGAATCGGTATAAAAAGATTGAGCACGACGCACTTGAGTTCCAAGGCAACAAACCCCGGAGTAGAATAGAGCCAAGATTCCTGTTGGTTCAAGTCGACGAAGGGACTAGAATAATCTAACTAGAAATTTAAACACAGATAGCATTGTAGTTGAGGGGCATACACACAATACTTGAAGTTGGCAAATCTTGACAAAAATGGCGTCGACGCAAAGGTGCTCGCGGTCCAAGGCGGTCAGGAGGCCAAGAGCCCTCTGGGGGAGACAGTAGCGCTGCTGCTGCAGGTCCATGAGATCAGGGGGAGGCGACCACAACTGAATGGGATGCACACACTTTTCGAAGTCATCAAATCTGGCCCATGTCGAAGAAAATGGTACCAGTGAGGAGCCTTTCGCCATCCAGGGCGGTAAAACGGCCAAGCAACCTCTGGGGGACTGGGGACATGGTAACGGCGCTGTTTATGCATGAGCTCAAGGAACTAGCATCATTTTTGAGGGAGATACCCACAATTCTGAGCCAGCCAAGTCAGAATAAAATGTAGGGCCTGGGCACCATCTCGGCGTTGCAGGATATTGGTTCCAGCGAATGGCAGCAGCTTTCGCCGCGCCGCGGTTGTCTGTAACCCAAATTCGACGGCGACCAGGCCAGTCATGGCAGCACCTTTCGGCGCGCCGCATAACCGGAATTTGGAGTCCTCGAGCCAAAACCCACGCTCAAGGAACCGCAGGCAATGGACGAGACGAGACCCAAAAACCCCAGCGTAGACAGGGTAGGTGCGGACTAGGTGAGTGTTCTTGACAAGAGCAGAATAGGCGCCCGACCAAACATGACCCTGCTTTGATTTGCGCACAGACGGCATGAGATGCCGTCTGAGCGCTGTCAAGTGTATTTTTGGTAATACGCGTGGTCCACTGGGAGTGACGTTATCCGAGTGTTTCACGCAAGAGTCGGAGAGCGGGCTGAGAATAGATTTGTCCTTAGATTGCCGAAAGAAGCGGCAGAGTATCCAAAGAGGGAAATAGGGGTAGGCGGTTAATTTACCTAGAAACGCAAGAATCTCCCAAGTCGGCTGGGAGCGAAGCGAAGGGCTAGATAAGATGGGAGATAAACGGCGGAGGTGAATAGACAGTAAAAACCACTTTACAGCCTAATCAGGTAGTTGGATCACTATCGCGTAAATATTCAGTCAAGAAATAAACTCTCGTCCAAGATCGCAATGATACAAGGATTGGGTAGTGAGAATGTTGTTTAGTTCCGTGAAAGAATAAAGATGCTAAAGCAATTTATTCGGTAAGTTGCAGACACGTAAAACCACTTTACGAGTATACGCGGGGGTTAAAACAAGTGAAACCACTTCACAAGTTTAGGTGGCGGCGGCGGAGGCGGCAGCGGAGGCGGAGGCGGAGGCGGATTAACGGGAGGGACAAGCACCAAGAGCTAGGTCCAGTCGCAAGTCAGAAAAACGGAGGGGAAAAGACAAGCACTAAGAGCAAAGGTCTAGTCGCAGGTCAATTCAGGTAAGCTGGCAAGTAATTCACTATACGAGCAAGCTTAGAACGGGAGGGGTGATCACTGAAAATCGGTTTCAGTGAGCAGAAGCGGAGGTGGGTTCGGTAAAGCAGTAGTTGATTCAAATTTTTTAAAGGGTAAATACGGCTGTCTATTTATACTACTCAAGATTCCTTTTTGGGGAGCCTAATTTAGTTATATTGGGGTTGGGGGAAACTAATTTAGTGGATTTAACATAATGGGGTTGGGGTAGAAGCTGTGTTTTTGGGGTTGGGGATTGATCTGTTGGGGTTTGGGGATCAGCACAGCATTATGTTTGGTCTTGCTGACGATTGATCATTTATCGTGATCTCATCAGTTGTGGGTGATTCGTGATGATCCATCGTTTCATCACGATCTTCATCATTTCTTGATAAGAGGTTTTCCAAGCCTCCAATTGGTCCTGACTCTAAACACTTTAGAGTCATGACATCCGCGGGGAACGAACAAATGAACTGTCCTCAGTTCCAAAACTCCAATTGGAAAGCGCCGCGAAAACCTCTTCAAGAAATGCTACATTGGTACATGATTTCGTCCCTTTACTACTGGTACGTTGCTGGGCCTTGGGTGTCAACCCACTGCAGCATCGTACCGAAGCGCGGGGGAACTGTAGAGGATGGCATGGGCATATGAACCCATCCATCTTCGGTGACCTCCGGCGCAGGTGGTTTGGGGCTGGGTGGTGGTGGAGTGACATCACTCCATATAGCTTCTTCTTCCAAGTGGACCTGGTCAGTCGGGGCGGATTCAGTAATGGCTTGGATGAGGTTATTGTAGCATTTTTCCACATGTTCCTCCGAGTCGGAGATGTCGATCAGATGGGAAGGGATTGCCAGTTTGGTGATGGCCAAATCATACCGTTCCCTAATGTTCACCACCGTGTGCCCACTGAGCGTGTATAGCTTTTCCCCTACTTCCCATCGTCCGGCTAGGTCTCCAACAGCGCGCAGCACGTTGCCGAATTTTATGATCTTGTTTGGCGTGCTGGTTATGGTGAAGAAAAGACCTTGCCAGGTCAGTACCCGAGGCTCAATGCGGGCCGTAATAGGGGGAGATCGGTAGTCCTCTTCATAGCTCTCTGATTTCCGGAGTAGCGATATGGGTACCACGTGGAAGGGGCTGATATAGCGATAGATAGGGGCGGATGGAGGTAACGTCCGGTCTGGGACGAATGGGAGAAATTCCGTGACTGCGCGAGCGCTAGTAGTGGTAGGAGGAGTGGGAGGACAGATAGTAACAAGGAGGTGTTGGTGAGTAGGCTGGATACGCTGAACAGCAGGGTACGAAAAGGTTTCGCAGAATGCGGGCACAATCTCTTGCTCCGAGTGTGCAGGCACAATCTCTGGAGGCGGAGTGGGTGTACGAGCGGCCATGTATTTTGGAGGAGTTGTGGGTCTGGCCACGTATCAAGGATGCGCACACGTGTTTCGGGCTGGATTTAGCCGAGTCATCACAGTTTCCCTTTTGGGAATAGTACATAAGGAAGGCCTATTACATTTTTTTTGTGAGAATGCAAGGCGACCCTCTTTAATTATTAAGTGGTCCTGAGGCGTGCTGGGCGGACAGGGGGTCCATGCTGAATTGGATAGGTAGAGGTTCCACAAGGTCACGGGGGACCGCAAGGATTGCCGTGAGCTTGTGCTCTGGTTGCTTTACTCCTACGAGTACCTGCAGCCCTTGCTCCCGAAGGCGTTCTTCCACCAGCCAATACCCAGTGAGTTCGCCAAATAAAAGTATGGTGTCGCTGTCCTGTATTTTTCGTCCCTTGGCTTTTAGGACCGAGAAATACTGGGAGTGCATGAGCCGAGCGGCGGCGACCAGCAGGGCTGTATTTTCGTTTGGCTGCAGGGTTTTGGGCAAAAACACCTGAGCGTCTTGGGTTTCAATGGTTATAGGTGCAGAACGAGGTCTGTAGGCGGATATATAGCGATATTCCTCGCCGCGGCTATACTTGTCAGCCTTGTCCCACATCACGGGCAATGGCCCAAGTGGCATGGGAATGACAAAGTTCACCAGGTCCATCTCCTTGGGTGGCTTGGTAGGTACAGCTACAGCTCTTTCCGAAGCCGTAGGCTGAAGCCTGAGGGATGGTGGGCCGTTAGGTACAAGGGGCCCTTCGGCGGGTTTCTGGCGTGTCTCCACGCGCAGGAGAGGGAGTCGCAGGTTCTTGAAGTCAGGATGCGTATAAGGGTGGTAAAGTGAGAGCACAGGGGCATGCCCAGGCCAAGGAGATGTGTCATAGGATGGGTTCTCCATGAAATTTTCGCCAGCGAGGATTGCGGGATATCATATGACCCAGGGTATCATATGATACTGCCCCATTTTTAGTCCGACATGCTGGCATCGTCCGAGTCATCTTCAGTGGCGGTGGAAGATTCCGGCTCGTTGTCAGGCTCTGGTCCCATCCATCCAGTTCTCATGAACCAATGGTCTCTGGTGATGTAGGGGAGCAGACGAAAGGCTGCGACAGAGTTTCCGCCAAACAGAGATCCGTCGAGTTCCTTGAGAATGTAGGCCCCTCCTTTGTTCTTACGGTGAACTTCGTAAGGGCCCAGATATCGATCTTCTGTTTTTCGGTCGATGCCGATCATCATGTCAAGTTTAACATTTCGCATTAACACTAGCTCGCCTTCTTTATAGTCAGCCTTCTGTAGCTTGTGCTTGAAACACTTTTCGAATTGGAGCTTCGATTTGAAGCGCGACTGCTTCAAGGTTTCGGCTGCCTTAGCTATATCTTGGGGGTGCTTCTGCAACTGCCGAATCCGTAAAGCGAGTAGATCGCTGGTGCTCATTCCTGAGTAAAATCCCTCTACTAGAAAAGTAGACTCGGCGAGGTCAAAGGGAAGAATAGGCAAGGTGCCGTGGAGTAGTTGGAAGGGGGAATATCCTGTGACACTGCTGATGGTGACCCGATCAGCGAAGACAGCAGCTTGTAACATTTTTGGCCAGCGCTTCAATTTCCCTTTGCATGCCTTTACAATGGCTTCGCGCAGGGTAAAATGTCCTCGTTCCACGACTCCGTTCCCATGTTTGTTGTAAGGCCGAATAGTGATTTGTGGAATCCGTAAACGTTGCATAAGGATTTCAAAGGCTGCTAACACCTCTGATCCGTTGTCGGTGGTGACTTGAATAGGGCATCCATACCGGCAGTATAGATATGTCCAGAAGAATTCAGCCATGGCCTGGGCGGTTTGCGAGGTGAGAGCTTTGGCTTCACAAAATCCGCTCAGGTCGTCCCGGGCGGCAACAATTAGGCGATACTTGCCAGATACTGGCATATGCATTACATCAATGTAAATTTTTCCAAAAATGGTGGTTGGTGTCGATATAGTGGGTGGGATCTCCATCTTCTTCGTACTGCGAATCTGGCATTGGTGACAGGAAGCTACATGGTGGTTGATGTCTGCTCGTAAGTACGGCCAGAAGAACCGGCTGCGGAGATTCTTCCACATTGCGGTTCGTCCCTTGTGCCCAAGGTTATCATGAGCCTGGATCAGGATAGATAGCCTGGAAGCAGGCTCCATGATCACCAACAGTGGAGACCCGTGCCGATTTCGCTTCCAAAGCTGCCCTTCGCGTTCGAAGAATTCAGAGGCTTTGGCAATGAACCTTCGTTGCTTTTGGGCAGTGCCTAGATTCGGCATTTCCAGTGTGCGAAGAAATTCTGTTATCTGGGTTAGCTGAAGTTCTTGCCCTGATCGGCTGAGCAGGCACGAAGGCAGTTGTCGGGGATCATACATCTGTCTGGCCTCGTATGGCATCCAGGTTTGCTTGAAATATCTCGGAAATTTCCAAAGGTCTCTAAAGGCACTTTTTGGTTGGTCCAAAATTACGGCATTCCCGGATGCAATAGTGTCGGTTGTCATGGTGATCTCGGGATCTATAGGGTTATCTCCATTAGGGAAATTCCCATACGGGGATTCGGCACCTATAGGCGACTTGTCGACTTGTCGAAATGTGACCTTGGGGAGTTGATAATATCCGGCTCGCTTAAATTCCAAAATTTGTTCGGAACTTAATCCGTGCGTGGGAGTCGACTTTAGCGATGTCCCGTGCAACAGGGCGATTCGGTCTAGCCAGCTATCATCATCATCTTCCGCCTGTTCCCCTTCTCCCAGCCCTCTTCGCGACAAGGCGTCTGGTCCCTGGAAACGGGTCGCAGGCACATGGATCAGTTCGAAATGGAACATCAATATTCCTTGTATCCATCGATTCACCGCGGCGTCCGGCTGCAGATCAGGGTTATTAAGGAAGCCTTTAATAAATTGGGCGTCCACCTCGACCTGGAAGTTGCGTACACCAATAATGTACAACCTCCACGCACGAAGTGCTCGGTAAAGCCCAAATAACTCTAGCTTGGGTTGTGAGTATCGGGACTCGCGCTCGCTCATGGGCACTGATCCATATCGCGCTGGGCGCCGCGCTCCATTTTCATCATCCTGTGCCAGAATCATGCCGGTAGCGTCTCGGGATGAGTCGACCGAGAGGATTACAGGGTTATACGACTCGTAATTGATTGGCTTCAGAGCGGGTGCGCCTACGACCAGTTTCTTGATAAATGCGAAAGCTTCCTGCCGTCGTAAATCCCATTCAAACTCAACACTCTTGCGGTAGAGCTCCGTGAGGGGTCGAATGATTGCTGAGTAGTTTTGGATCCAAATACGCACAGTTCCACAGAGCCCTAGAAAACGGCGCACTTCCTGCGGTGTGGTGAGTGCCGGCCAATCCAGGATTGCTGACACCTTCTTTTCATCAGGTACTCGTCCTTGCGGCGTGCACTTTTGCCCAACGATCATGACTTCAGGACGACCAATCTGGGTCTTGGTGCCAGAGAAGGTCGCTCCCGCACAATGAGCACGGTGCATGATGCGGTGTACGTCCTGAGCATGCTCCCAAATAAAGCGGCGGATGTTAGGATTTTCTGGGATGGTTTCGGGTTTCCCACTCGCATCCAAGTATTGGGTTGCTGGTCCTTTTATGGGTAAGTCGTCAATGAACACATTGGCGACATGTGGAATTTCATCATGCATGATGAAGACCATACATTTCTGGAATTCTGCCGGCGAGTTGGTGAATCCAGTAGGCATCGAGGTGATGCGCAGCAAGCCCAGCGGGGTCATGAAAGCTGTCATGTCCCTGCTTTCTGGCTCCATGCGGCGTGCGTCAAAACCCCAGTACAGGTCAAAAACCGTGTAACACTGGCGACCCGCAAATCCTTCTACGAAATCGTCCAAAATGGGTACCATCCCTGCATCACGAATTGTGACTTTATTCAGGGGCTGGAGGTCATGCACAATGCGTAACTTCCCATTCTTTTTCATGACGCAAAACCAGCGAGAGCGGTATGAGGATTGGCATGGCTCATAAACGCCCGCGTCCATCTTCAGCTTCAGGACCTCAATGACCTTGGTGAGAATCCCTGGAGGTATAGGAATATTTTTATACTCCCAGGGAGTATGTGGTACGGTCGAGATTTTGTATGGTGAGAAATACGAGTCTTTGAAAGTCCCCCGCTCGATGTCTTCAAAAGCGAGGGCTTCTTCATTCTCTACCATTATCCAGGTGAATAATTTTTCCTCCTCCGCGGTTAAGTACCCGTCTGGATTGATGTCCAGAATTTTTAGACGCTCATGGGTAATGCGTGTCGTAGGGGAGAACTCGGGAGGATGGGTGGGAAGATCTTTTAAAGTCTGCAAAGGATCTTCGGGAATGGTCCTATGAACCGCGTAGTCCGGCGAGAAGGTAGTGGAGACGGGCTTTATTTTCTTGTCCACCCGTTTGTACATCGTAAATGCTTGTTGTACTTCACCAGTTTCGGTTTCCAACTCTACGGGGTAAAATATGAATTCATCATCTTCTTCCATCAAATCTCGATCCGAAGATTTGATGAAGTCCGTTTTAACCCTATGCTTGAAGACTCGCGCTGAGTCATTATGGGTTTTCATGTCGTTAGTGTGATACGCAAAACACCATAATAATGGGTTCGGTGTTTGTTGCCGAGAACCTCTCCGAAAGTACCTGAAACCAGGTAAAATTGCACATAGTACGAGTACAAGGGTAGTTATCCCGCAAATCGTAAGTACGAATGCGCAGATCACTTCGACAGATTCGGTTCGTAACAGAAGTAAGGGGGTGGAAAAAGGGAGGCGATCCGGTAAAGGATTAGAAACGGGAGGTAGTCCAAAGCAGGGTGCGGGATACGTGGATATGTACATAGCGAGGGCCGGAACATGAAAACGAGGCATTGGAACGGGGCGTGTTGGTACAGGGAGGAGTAGTAGGAAAAGGGTGGCCAGAGCGACGTGTAAGTAGCAAGAAAAAGGGTGGGGAATGATTCCCCGAAGTCCGTGTCGTTGGCGAGAGTCGTGAATAAGAGTCAAGGCATCTTCAAAGTCATGTGTTCTGAGGTGAAGATGAGCCGGGTCGTCCGCGGGGAACGAACTGAATGAAAACGTACTCTTCGTGTCCCTAGGCCGCACCGACTTGAACCCAGTTCTGCGTGAAACGGTTGCTCGAGGGGCCGGAAGCCTGCAGAAAAAAATCAGCCCTCTGTCGTAGCTCGGACAGGTTGTAGGCGGGCACCGGCTGAGGGAGGACGGTGCGCTGGGCAACTTTGGTGCGTCCGGCTGCGTGCTGGATCGAGTCCGTGGGCGTAAGGAGCCCTCCGTGCAGAAAGTGATTGATGACGGCGGCCTTGCGAAACTGGTGGTCGAGCACCGCGTTGATGACGCGCACCACCTCCATCTGGTCGTGCTTCTCAAAAAGGTAGAGGAGCATGCGTAGATGGCCGTACTCCTGCGGAAGAAGGTAAGGCGGGGGAATTTGGGTGAGTCGGTGCAAGTCGGTAGTCGTGAAATTCCACCCGCGCTCAAGGGTCTCGATGTGGGTGGTGCGCGTGAACTCGTCGACGAGTATGCGGGCCACAGTCGCGCATCCTATCTCGTCCGGGCAGAGCGAGGCCAGGAGGGCCAAGGCTGCTCGGTACATCGGTGTCTGCATCCAGGCCTCCTCGCTCAGGTTTCGGACACGCTGGCCATCCTTCGAGACGACAACACGCGCACTGTCCCGTACACGCAAAGTGCCGTCTGCGAATTCGAGTGCCATGCCGCGGAGGAGAGTGTCGATAGTACTCTCAGCTTCCTTAGTGCGCTGCTGCCCTTCAGGGGTGCCAGCGGGGAAGCGGGTCTCTTCTAGTAGGTCGGTGTCGATCAGACCGTTGGTGCGCGATGCTTCGTGGTCGAGGAGGTGCGCCGACTGTTCGAAGAGGTTGAGGAGTTGGTAGAGAGGGCTCAGCAGCTCTTGGTTCCTCTTCTGGTAGCGGTCCTGAAGTGCCTTTTCGCGATCCAGCCGAAGCGCCTCCATGCGCACCCAAACCAAATGGACCTGGTTCTGGGCATGCATGGGGTTCAAGTAATGGTGCGTCATGTACCGTACGTTGTCGTGGATAGATTTGGTGTCGACAATGGCATAGGTAGTCGGTTTCGGAAGCGGCCTGCCACGATCATTAACGACAGTGGATGGGACTGGGGTGCAGACGTACAAGGTGGGGCGATACAAAATCATTTCGTCGGAATCACTGCTAACGTCACTGAGGGCTGGGATGGAATCTTCGTCGGAGCCACTCGTAGCTGCCTCAGATAGGGAGGGAGAGACGCGAGTAGGATGCTCGCCGAGTTCGAGGTCCGATACAGGGTGAAAAACTTCCGGGGGCGAGTTGAGCTGGGAACCAGGTAAAAGTCCAGGGGCCGCGTTTGGGGGATCAAAAGAGGTCACATCGGCGTCCACTAGGATGGGCGAGAGCGAACCCGGACGAGTGGGGAAGTGAGGTGCCGGGGAGTAGCCGCTGGAGGAGGAAGTGGAGGGGCTATACGAGAAATAATCCTTTGTTATGGCGTATTTGCCTGCCGCTTCCGTCGGTGCTGCGGTCCCGAGCGCTGACTCCTGCAATTTCTGGTTAGATGGACGAGAATGGGAAGCGGGCGGACCGCTTACCCGAGGCTCCATCTCTCTTGCTTCAACATATTCCTCGTCCGTTTCTCCTTCGGCATCCGTGTCTCCTCCTTCGGTTGTAGGCGGCGCTTCCACCAACTCCATGTCAGCGTCGCCTGGGCTAGTCTCGCGGAACTCGGGGGTGGGACCGCAAGGTTCCGGCTGTTCCTCGACATTAATCTCATCAAGGTCTTCACGACCTTGCTCCTGCTCCGCAAGTTCGGGAGCGCGGCACGCCCTGAGGACACACCGCGGCAACCCATCTATGTCAACTTCCCCGATCTGCGCCTGGTGCCGGGCTTCGTACTGGAGTCGCTCCAGACGCGCGTTCGTGGCCGGCGGTACTTCACGCGTGCGGCCGCGTTTGAGCATGGCGAGAGCGTAGGCCGCGTCCAAGACCTCTGAGTCATCGGTGAGTCGGGAGTGTTCCACACGGCGCAGGGCGCGCGAGGGGTGCGGGGTGTCGGGTCTCCTGCCTTCCGTCCCTTCTTCGCCAGTCGCCGTGATATCCGTGTGATCCTCGATCTGACCTTCCTCCAAGGTTGGCGCTTGATTGGTGGCACTCTGAGCTGCCGTGGCGTTCAGAAACGCTGATCGCCAGGACGGGAGCGCGCTCAAGATGCCGGTCAACTCGTTCAGATCGCGGCGTGTCCGAATAGAGTGCATGGACAGGGAGGAGGAGGAGTTGGCCGGGTCGTGGCGGTTGGGGAGGATGAGCGAGTTAAAGGGAGGCGCCGGTGGCGCGTATTCCGGTATGTTACTGCGTCGTTCGATCTGGCGGTCGACGCCGATCTGAAAGCTGCCGTAGCGTCTCTGTCTGCCCAGTTCCGCATGGACCGACGCGCTATATCCGGACAAATCCTCGCGCAACTGCCGGGCTGGGGAATACGGAACCTCAAAGGGCCAAGGCTGGTCGCCAGTTGGGGCGGCGTACAGCTGGGTGATAGCATGCCCGTTACGCATGCCCGGCTGGCCGGTGATGGGATTGTGCACCAGCATACGCGCGTTCAGGAATACCGCGTGGTAGACTTCTTGCCCGTTGGGGCGGGTCTCAATGCCGGTGTAGATAGTTTGTGGGGACACGACGGAGCCGGGGCGGACGGGGAGCTCCTGCCCTTGTCGGTGAAGCGCCCACTGGGAGTTGGCAGCAGCGGCGATTCGAGTGTAAGCGCTACCACCGTGAGGCTGAGTGTCGACAGGACCGAAGTGGTGACGGCGGGCTCGACTGAGTACGTCGCAGTCGCGAGGGCCAAGAGGGGGAAGGGGAAAACGGCCCCCTACTGCTGCGGGAGCGGTGGTAGAGGGAGCAGGAATGTGAGGGGGTGAAGAACGAGAGGGGAGTTGCATCAGGATTGTAATAAGGTCGGTTGGTGGGTTTAGAAGATGGTAATGAGTTTGTGGTGAGTCGTTTCTTCTTCCTTTATACTCTTCCGTGCCTCGTATCTCGATCCCTCTTCCTGTGCAATAGCTTGCCTTCGGTTCTTGTCCAGGACAAGTCCGAGCCAATAGCGCTAGCCCTCCAATTACTAGGAGGACCAATGCATTCACCCTCCATAACGTCCTGGCTAGTGTTCGAGGCTGATTTTCTTGGACAGACTTCGTGTGGGTTGGTAACCGGGTCGGCATGTTTTTAGCTTTCCCGCTTCCAATGGATTCAGTCGACCTTCCATCGGCGAGCGCTAGTAGATGGCTTACCGGGTGGGACAGGTCCCCGAGTAACAGGTCGGGTGCTATGTTGTAAGGGATGGCCAACAACTCATAGCGCGGTTGACGGGTAACGCGATCCTTGAAGACGAGGTAAGTCCCCTCTTCGCGTTCATCGATAGTAACCATGTTGCCGCGCTGCCAAGGACGCCCCAGAAGCAGTTCAAAGGGGGCTTGTTGGGAAAGCCACAGGTCGGTGGTAGTGAGCACTCCTCCGCAATTAAAATCAACATCGCGAATGTATCCCTGCAGCTGCCCGCGCCCTCCGTTGGCGTCGCTCATGTTCGTGGTACACGTCATGTCGACCGGCTTACCGACCTTTAACGCTGCCACGTCGGCCCTAACGACATCCAGTTGTGAACCCGTGTCGACAATGGCGGTTATCGGTCGCCCGTTAACCTCTACATCAATTTTAATCAAGACTCCTTCCGATCGGGGCCAGTTCCATTGCGCGACTACAGGGCAGTCGTTTCCTTTTCCCAAAAGTACGGCTTTGACGTTCTTTAGACGAATAGCTTCTAGAAATCCTGTTCGAATGTCTTTCGAGGATACGAAGACCTCACGTACGGACATTGGAAGGGTTAGGTCCAGGATGCGTTCAATAATACTCGGCATGTTAACCGTGTCTTGAATTCCTGAGTGCCGTCCCGTGCTTTTAGTCTCCAAAGGTAACTTTTGCGGCGTCTTCTCGTCTTGGACCTCTTTGTCAGATCCACGTCTTTCTTTTCTTCCCGCGCTGTCCATATCCGGATCCTTCGTGCCTGGTTCTGTGCGAGGAGTGCGTGCGTCCACGGGTGTGAGTTCGGGTAGTAGGTCCCGCACTTTGTTGTTCCCGGGCTCGGATCCATCTCCCTTGCTCTGATCTTTAAAGGGGGATGACTTCATGGCCGGTTTCGGCGGTACCTTCCCAGGTTCCCGGCGCGGCATCATTACCCCATCAAATACCTCTCGCCGCGCGGCTTTTGTGCTCGGCATTGTCCGTTCCGCGGCATTTACGCCATGCTCGTGACACTCCGAGCACTTCGGGCAGTCGGATCCGCTCGTCAGGACAGGGTTTGGTGCCCATTCAGACTGCTCGGGCAAGGTCAAATAAATCTCCCCTTCACAAGCGCCTTCTCCGTCACTTTGAGTGACATACCAAAAAGCATCCCGTCCCTCGCTTTCCTCGTCTTCACTTTGCGCCAACCCAAACTCTGTCTCGTATTCAGTTTCCTGGCATTCTTCAATGAAAGCCTGCTGGACTGTTAGAGTGCCCGGCAACTGGGGTTTGTGCTGGCTGGTGAACATGACGCGGGGTGCGGCTAGCCTCCTGGCAGCTTGCACCAAGCTTTCTCCGGGTTGGCGTTTAATAAATGCCCCGTCTTTCATTCTGAGACGGTGAGTTTCTTCATCGGCACAAATTAAATTCTTGGTTACTAGTTCTTTGACTTCGGGGCAATCTCCAATGCGGTGCCCTTCAAGTCCGCATCCATAGCATCCCAATGGAATGTTATTTGGGTACGTAGTAGGGGCGGTTGCGGCTGCCGTGCTGGGTCCGGCGCTAGGGTTAGCAGAATTCTTGGGTGGGAATCCTTTGCTAAATCCCTTTTGGGTGTCCGTCCATGGTTGCGAGAGATGAGGAGGCTGCACGCATTTTGCCGCTATCCCTGTAGTGTCCAAAGTCAGTACTTTGTAATACACAGGTGCATATTCGGGGTCGGTAATTGACATTTTATTCAATTGCCGAATAAGCGATGTCACTTCTTCGGCTGTACCCGTTGTCTGCAGCGTACGAATTTTGCTGGACCCTGCGGTCGGTACGACTGTCTTTCTTTTCTTCTTCTTTTCCTTTTCTCTTTTTGCCTTTGCTTTGGCGCGATGCTTTCGACGATAGACTTCATAATCCGAATCATCGCTTTCCTCCGACTCGTCCGCGGACTCCGCGTCAGTGGTATCACTATCCAGATCAATTCCATAGTCCGCGGCATTAACCACCATGGCCTCGGCTCGGTTGCGACGGAAGAACCATTCGGCCGCGGTGTTAATTTCCCGCACCGAATATTGGCGTTTCACATTGCGTGTGGGGTTTAGCTGGTTAATGCGCTGCTCCAGGGTGCGTCGTAAATCTAGCTCGATCCCAAGCCAGAAGTACACGTCATAATTTACGTGGGTTATATGTCCTTGCTGCAGCAGTATCCCTGCCATGGTTTTGTACTTCCGAAAATATTCCTTCCATTGAGATAAATTATGGAAGGGTTTATTTTGGGTGCAGAGGGTGTAGGTGGCAATGTCGCTGGGCTTGTATCGAGAGGTAGCGCGATCCGCATCATAGCTCTGCAGAATTTCCATGCGGAGCTTAAGCCATTTCCTCTGTTGATAATACTTTGATGCTCGGATAAATCCTTGCACGTCAGTAGAACAGTAGTCGAGGATTAGCTTGCACTGATCGACTGGGTCGGTTACATGGAATTTAACCAGAAGTCGGTCGTAATGGGTGATGAAGTATTTTACTTCAGAGTGATGACCGCGGAATGTCTTGGGCGCATCCTTGCTTCCCCGCAAAGGCATGTCCAGGACGGTACGCGCACTAGAAGCACCGAATATAGGCACTGCACTCTTCAGGCGCGGCGCTGGGGATGCTTGAGCGTCAGAGGAGGACATATCGCTCTCGGACGACGATTCCGAAGGATCAAGGTATTCTAGATCCAAGTCTACTGTTTGTCCAGGTAGGGAGGTACCATGGGCATGGCGACCAGCAGAAGTTAGATGTGGGAATGGTAATGAGGGGTTACGCTCAGGGTTGACGAATTGGGAAGGCGGTGACGCCATACTTCCCAATCCAGTAGTTTCTCCTGATTGGGCAAGATGAGGTGGTGGATCATGGTGATGACTAGTAGAGGCATGAGGCTGGGGCACATCAGCCTGATTAGGGCCTTCAGTAAGATGCATAGGTTCAGAAACGGTGGTGGGAATATTGCTTGAGTTAAAGGTTACGGGTAGCAAGGTTTATAAACGAAATTTGATCCCCCCTGCGGTGGTCACCAATGATGTCAAGTGTATTTTTGGTAATACGCGTGGTCCACTGGGAGTGACGTTATCCGAGTGTTTCACGCAAGAGTCGGAGAGCGGGCTGAGAATAGATTTGTCCTTAGATTGCCGAAAGAAGCGGCAGAGTATCCAAAGAGGGAAATAGGGGTAGGCGGTTAATTTACCTAGAAACGCAAGAATCTCCCAAGTCGGCTGGGAGCGAAGCGAAGGGCTAGATAAGATGGGAGATAAACGGCGGAGGTGAATAGACAGTAAAAACCACTTTACAGCCTAATCAGGTAGTTGGATCACTATCGCGTAAATATTCAGTCAAGAAATAAACTCTCGTCCAAGATCGCAATGATACAAGGATTGGGTAGTGAGAATGTTGTTTAGTTCCGTGAAAGAATAAAGATGCTAAAGCAATTTATTCGGTAAGTTGCAGACACGTAAAACCACTTTACGAGTATACGCGGGGGTTAAAACAAGTGAAACCACTTCACAAGTTTAGGTGGCGGCGGCGGAGGCGGCAGCGGAGGCGGAGGCGGAGGCGGATTAACGGGAGGGACAAGCACCAAGAGCTAGGTCCAGTCGCAAGTCAGAAAAACGGAGGGGAAAAGACAAGCACTAAGAGCAAAGGTCTAGTCGCAGGTCAATTCAGGTAAGCTGGCAAGTAATTCACTATACGAGCAAGCTTAGAACGGGAGGGGTGATCACTGAAAATCGGTTTCAGTGAGCAGAAGCGGAGGTGGGTTCGGTAAAGCAGTAGTTGATTCAAATTTTTTAAAGGGTAAATACGGCTGTCTATTTATACTACTCAAGATTCCTTTTTGGGGAGCCTAATTTAGTTATATTGGGGTTGGGGGAAACTAATTTAGTGGATTTAACATAATGGGGTTGGGGTAGAAGCTGTGTTTTTGGGGTTGGGGATTGATCTGTTGGGGTTTGGGGATCAGCACAGCATTATGTTTGGTCTTGCTGACGATTGATCATTTATCGTGATCTCATCAGTTGTGGGTGATTCGTGATGATCCATCGTTTCATCACGATCTTCATCATTTCTTGATAAGAGGTTTTCCAAGCCTCCAATTGGTCCTGACTCTAAACACTTTAGAGTCATGACAGCGCGCATCAAGGTCGTTCGGGCGCCTCTTTCCGCACTCGCTGCGGTGAGGCCGAGATCGACGCCCGGTGCTGACGCCTTCCACCAAACCACAACGTACTCACCTCCGTCAATTCCATTCGCGTCACGATGTCGATTTTGTTATAGGGAAGCACCTATGCATAAACTTCAGAGTGAGGTTGAGCGCCTTCAAATTTTGCGGCCTCAGGCCAACCTCAGGCAGCGTTTGATTTCGAACCAATTTCGTTTTCAACCATGGTCACATGTTCAATGTTCAACTTTTATTTCGGGCTTGCATAATCGCGGGTTGGAACAGACAATTTTTTCTTACGGTCAGTGAATACTTTGGCATTTGCCGCACCTCGGATAGCCGCCATATGTGCCCTCGGTGATCACTATGAAAGGTGGTTCAAGCATATTCAGTGAGAGTACAGGACAACAGGACAAAAGTGGCAGATAAATGGTACAGATACGACAAGATGTGCCAATGTCGGAGTCAGCGTAGTCAGTCAGGTTCAACTAAAAAAAGGAAGCAAAATTGTTGCCGCAAAACAGGCATCGAGAAACCGACTCGAGGAACTCCTCCACTACCCAACTGTGCGCGGAGGGTGGCAGCCAATTTGGAGACTGTGACCGGACAAAGGAAGGAAGGCCTTGCAAGTGCATCCAATACACGTTCTCACGTTCGGCGTCGACAACACAAATGTTGTTACAGAACACCGACTTGCACCCGACCCGACATGAAGACGGAATACAGAACAGGGCGGAAGGGACTCACTCCACGAGTGTCCTCCAGAACAAGTCCCTTCGCTACCACTCTCTAGGTGTATCGCGAGGCCACAGGCAGGACATGTCTTGTTTCTCGGCAGTTTCCCTCGAGAAAGACGGTATTTGAGAGGCAAGTGCGTCCATGAGAGTTTTAGCATCGGAACAGAGGTCGGGTGGTGCACTGGGCAGCGATGCCTGGACGGCGATCCGCATCAAGAACGGGACGTCGTTTTCTGCTCAGCGCCAACGTTAACGATACCCTCAAGCAAAATCTCCACATAAATTACCTTGCATGCAAGTGGCGACAGCAGACAAGTGGCGGCAGAGGGTCCTCAAGACGATAAAAGATATGGTTCGAAGAAACTGCTGAGCGGCCTGGCCGTATGCCTCGCTTCCAGAGGTCAGTTGTGTGCCGCTGCGAGGAGCCCATTCGGGTCAGCTACAAAGGAAAAAAGCCCTGTTCGGTTACTTGCCCAGCAAAATTCAGCCATAGAAAGTCTCAAGCGAAGAGAAAGTAAAATATCGCATCCGTATAGACGCTGCTTGAGGGCAAGTCTACTCGTAATAGATCAGTATCCCCGGACCAAGATGGTACGACGGGGCTGGGGGGGGCATGTATCTGCGTTCGCTATCAAGGTTTCTAGGACACGGGGCTGGAATCTAAGAAGCTCTCGAAGATGCAAGAAAACTGGGCGAGAAGATGGAGAAGGCCTGCTTTCACACACAAGTCCAAGCCGACAATGCGAGGTGCGTTATCCATTCCCTGAAGACCTTAGCGGCAGCAACATGTTCAAGCGATGATCGATTAAACCTGTATTCGGTTAGGCGCTATGGGATGATAGATGTCAATGAGCCGTTATTCACCTGAGCCGTTATTTACCTGAACAGTATAATAGTTCCAGCGCGAGTCCCGGCCACGAGCAGCGAGCTATCTAGACAAGGAGCGATGTGATATCAAAATCCGCATGGTTCGACCACAGCAAGCCTATCACTGTAATGAGTACGTGGATTTCGCTATCCTGAGTGTATTACTAGTGATTTGTGACCTATCGGTCTGTTCGGTTCTCGAATGCGGCTCCTGGCAGGCCAACTCGGCGATGAAGGGGGTGACTTCGCAAAGCTTGGGCGCATCAGCGACGACAAGGTGAAACACACCGAGAATCACATACCTTGGCCCATTCTCCTTTGATGGTATCTTTGGCTGCGTGCCAGAGAGAAATATCCATGTTTGAGCTCAAGATGGCCGCCATGCATCTGCAGCAATTCCAGGGACATGTACGAGAGGATATGTAACGCACGTACCCCGCGTTGCCCGTCAGGTTGCTGGGCGAGCATGACATCGCGCGAAGGCCGACATCTAAGGAGCCCAACGAGACCGAGCCCCATTCTAGACATCCCGAGTGGTCAATGAAAATACACGAATCGGTGTAGACCAACCTTGAGTGTCCGCTGGCCAACGGTGGACGTCCCGTGGGTTAAAATCAATCATCGTGGAAAACCACTTGATGAGAGAAGACCGAGCATCTCCTGGGATTTCAGAGGGAACGCCGCGGTCTGGAGTCTGATGTGCCACGGAATTTCGTCAGTGATCGGCGAGGTTCTGGGATAGAAGAGACGGGACCAAGATGTAGATGGAGCCTTTGGAAAGGAAGAAGACCTGTCCGTCTCCGGACTACTGGAGGCAAGACGGAGAGGGCCGCGAGCTGACGGTGGGAATACTCAGAGCAGTATAGATAGGCGCCGGAGATGGAGGAATCATGGCCGAGGAGTGGGGAGGTAGAATCTCCGTCCGCGCTCAGCGGGACGACTCGGAGAAGGGATCGCAACACCGGGTTTTATTTTGCTATCTGTATCAAAGGTTGAATACAACGTACTGCATGCCGGAGCACAGATGTTACAGAAGCGATTTCGACCACGGAGTTACCCAATACAGTCTCTGAGCCTCGTGCACGCGTGGGTGGGAGGTGAAAAAAGACTTTACCGGAGGAAGTACTTACGTGGTGGAAGAAAAGGAACGAACCACGAACGGATCAAATGATGTGACTGTGGCTGTGACAAGGTTCAATACCATGACGGTCCGTGCGCAGTCCTGCTTCAACGCATTCCACAATGTTTAAATCCATCTAGGACCTTATTTATTGCTACTTGCACATGTCAACGTACGATCTACAAGTCTTGGACACGCTTGAGAGCGGAGAATATCTGAAAGGCGAACTTGCCAGCGACGGCGAGTTATTTTGTTGAGCGGACCCGAATCTCCGTGAGTTAAGCTAGTCTGAGCTTTGATGCACCCCCCCTCTGAGAGTCGCCCCGTGGGATGATGAGGACGCCGGCAATCGTTGATCTGAGTCCCCTTTTGGAACCAAGCCCGCGGTCCTCCTCCTCGTTCCTCTTTTTACGGCCTCAAAACTGCTTCAAAGCTTACAATTATTGGTCTTTTAATTCTTCGTGACCTTCACGGTCGAATCGGACATCTCCCACCTGTCGTCTCGCCCCATAACTCGTGAGAATGGCCAAGCGCTGCTCTTTAATTTGCAGCCACTGCAAAGTGTCGCCATTCCGTGGTCAGTATCCTGTCCAAATCCCATGTAGCGTCTCCCCGGTGATTTCAGGGATGAGGACCCTCTGCGCAATAGAATTGAGGTGTAGCACGCAACTTAGCTCGGGGCTTAGTCCGAAAGGGAATCCATATCAACGATTGCCGTCGCTCAGATCATCCCACGGGGCGACTCTCAGAGGTACCCCGCATTAAGGCCCAGACTTTATATAGGCACATAAGAACGACTGTCTTCTTTCGTGCGCGATAGAAAGTCTGGTTAACGAGACTAGAGTTAAGCACAGTCTCCACAGATCTCAACATCCCGGCGCACATGGTCCCGCCTGATCCTGATGATTCTGATAGTATGTGGCAATATTGTCTTTCCGTCCTTGTGCTGCTCATTTACTAACGGTTTAAACAGTATTGCCCTCTCAAGCGCATCCATCATATCCATACGGAAATCCAACGAATGTTAAACATCCCGCCTCACGGCCCCGGCCACCCTATGACCCATCTTCTCGCGCGCTATTTGAAGATATGGGTTATGACGGCGGCGGGGTCAATGGTGCTCTAAGATGGAGAGATCTCGCGATGGAGCATCTATTACCCGTGGACGAAGAGAAAGAGGAAGCGAAGAGGGCCATCGAGGCACGCAAGATGGCTAGTGGGGCCTCGAACGCTGCGGCACCGCAAGCAGGAATGGGACAAGATCAAACCGCGGACGAAGACGACGAGGAAGAAAACGATGGAAACGAGAATCAAGAAGACGAGGAGGACTCCGACGAGACTGAAGGTGATGAGGAGGAGGAAAGTTGATGTTTTACTAGGTTTTTGAGTTACCTGGTTCTTGTCGACTTTCAATTTAGAAGGTGCGTAAAAACCTTTATTTGGCATTTCGGGTTGTTCTCACAAAGTTCACAGACTGAGAGTTTGCCAGAGCAAAAAATACATTGCTACTGACAGGTATGTACATATGCGATGATCTTGGTTTCACGAGGAACAAGTGTCACCCCATCGAATCAACAGCTCCGGGCGTATGTGGCAAGATAATTATTTGCAGCGCGGACCGCCTAGTCGGGAAAAAGAATCGATCGAGATGAAGGTTGGTGGGTCCAAACACCGTATTAGGGGACAAAACGGAATGGGGAGATCGTGGTAAAGGGAATATGGATGAGGTTTCATGGATCGGGATCAAAGAATGCGCATCGCGATATCGTCCGCTAAGGTGATTCCGCCGTCACGCTTGAAATTTACCAAATCAAAACAAACGGTCTAACCTACTCGCCCGACCACTGCTTCGAAAATCCGGGACAGACGTGGCTCGCTGAGAGAGTACTTCAGATTGATCGTGTGGCTGCTCGAAAGAATGTTTGCTCAAGAAATACGAGGGTGGGGTATCTTTAAATTCCTTTTAGTAATAATACAACGACGACTCATGGCGCTCGTGGATTTTAACTTTACAACGGAGGTCTTTAACCTCGAGTCACAACCTCGTTTCACGGATTTGAATCGTCCTCCATGCGCGGCTCAATGGGATGCTCGATGCGGGGGGCGGAGGAGGATGAGTTGCCGGTCTAGATGAAGAGATGGATAAATAAACGAAAGAGCAATAGATAGCACGTCGCACGCACGGTCCGCAGCTTGGCCAAATGAATCTTGAGCGTCTCGGCATAATTATCAAAGCCAAGGGTGCCCATAGCATACAGGATGTCCTCGCCGCCGATGGTCTTGCGCTTCTCCGCGAGGCAGCGCTCTGCGGCCTCGGACGTGATGAACGAGATGAACTCGGAGACGCACTCCTGCACGCACTCTTTCGCGTCCTTGGCGATCTTTGCGGTGGGCGGCACGGCGGCCTTCATGATGCGCGAGACGTTGGCGATCTAAAACGGAAAAGAACCAAATGGAAAGCCAAATCAGCGGGCGAGATAGATAGATAGGGGGAACGGAGGTAAAGCGTACGGGGAGGAAACGGTCCTGCTCGCGGTATTCGCCAATATCCTGCTCGGTGATCGGTGGTGCTTCTGCGTCGGGGGCATCGTTGGACACGGGGACGCCTGGGGCATCGCCCTGCTGGGCGGCGGCGATATTTATTGGGTGCAGGCCGACATCGGACATGTTTTGTTGAGCCCGTTTGAGGAGCCAATCCGACTGGTCCTTGAAACAGCGGATCCGACTGGCTGGAGAAGAGTAAGCGCTGGCGTGGCGGTGTCGTCTAATTGGCGGCGACGGCGGGTGCAAATATCGCGCTTCGACACCGTTGTACGGTCGAAAATAATTAGGCTAGGATTTGGACTTGACGAGACTCGTTCGAATATTGGAGAAATACTCTGGCCAATTCTCGCCTTCTCTCGGGGACTCTCGGGCGGCTGAGCGGGTGCCCTCTAGGCCTGTGGTCAGCATATATGACTCAGCTCGTGACCAAAAATAATCAGTCCATTCTCTGCTCCGACCACCATGTCCAAGCGAGTCCGCATCTACACCGCAGAGGACGTCGCCGCCCACAACACTAGCGCAAGTTGCTGGCTCTCCCGCAACGGCAAGGTCTACGATGTTTCAAAATTCATCAACGACCATCCCGGTGGAGAAGACGTTGTTCTGCAATATGCGGGCAAGGATGTAGCAGCTGCCATGGCTGGTGAGGACGGCGAGGAGCACGACCACTCCGACTCTGCGTACGAAATGCTCGACGAGTATCAGGTCGGCAAGCTGGTGACTGGGGAGAGCCTCGTGAGCGAGGGTGCGTCCGCAGTTGGTTCTTTGGAGTATCAGCACCTTAATTCGACGCAGATTTCGACGCGCCGGACGACTTTCACCCGGATGAGACCAACTCGGCCGAGGACTTCAAGAAGAACCAGTTCTTGGACCTCAGCAAGCCGTTGGTAAGGCAGGTATGGGAGAGCAACTTTAGGTGTGTATTCTCCATTAGGGGAGTTTAGTCAAGCTTGGAATCGAAAACAGTCTCTGACTGTCCCTCTGACTGTCTGACTCTGGTTTCCATTTTGCGTCGATTCTTGGAGGAGGGACCATGCCGGTCTTCCCTCTGTTCCAATTCTGCAGAATTGCTGGATCTGACTTTGAATCCTTGACTCCGACTCTCCGTATCAACAACTCGCTTTCTCACACCCCTTCAGCAAATCATACTATCTGCAGCAAATCCACCAGCCCCGCCATCTTCACGAGTCGGCGCGCCTCTTCGGGCCTCCTTTCCTCGAGGTGAGCAGCGCACCACCCATCCATTACCCTGAACTCATTCATTATTCCAGGCCTTCACGCGCACCGTCTGGTGGGTCATCCCGCTCTTCTGGGGCCCCATCACCGCCTACCTCCTCGCCCGCGCCCTCATCCAGTTCCACCTCGCCCCGGGGCACGCCCTCCCGCCCTTCTCCGCGCACCCGCTCCTCCCGCACCCGCTCCTCCTCTCCGCGCTCACCCTCCCGACCCTCCTCAAGGCCGCCGCGTGCTTCCTCACCGGCAACGTCATCTGGACCATCCTCGAGTACACGCTCCACCGCTTCCTCTTCCACATCGACGACCTGCTGCCCGACCGGCCCGTGTTCATCCTGCTGCACTTTACGATGCATGGCGTGCACCATTATTTGCCGATGGACCGGTGGGTCTCCTCTCTCTTTTCATTTTCCTTGACTTGATCTGATTGAGGACAGACTGCGCCTCGTAATGCCCCCGCCGCTCTTCATCGCGCTGCAGGCGCCCTTCACGTGGCTCGCGCACCGGCTCTTCCCCGCCGCTGTTGCCAACGCCATCATCGCCGGCGCGTTTGCGTTTTGTGCGTCCCGTCCTCCCTTATTTAACTACGTCGCTCACACCACGCAGACATCCTGTACGACATGATGCACTACGCGCTACACCACACGAACCTCCCCGCGTACATGCGCGAGCAGAAGCGCTACCACCTCGCACATCACTACAAGAACTTTGAGCTCGGGTTCGGTGTCACCAGTGCGTTTATATCCTTTCATTCATTCTCTGTCTCTACACCCCTACACACGAACACACGCTAACCAATCGGCCCCGCAGGCAAATTCTGGGACGTCGTGTTCAACACCCAGCTCCGCATCTAATATACCAAGTCGATCGCGCAAAAAAATATCGGCGTGCAAAATACATATTTACATGTAGATTATGATACACGGATTCGGCGTTCCTGTTAATGTGATGAGGTTTTGGTTCAAGTATGGGTGCGATGCGAGTTCGATGCGAGTTCAAGAGGGCTGAAATTTCCAAAATCCACACAGTCAAAATAGGAGAGGGTCAATGCAATACTAGTCTCCCTAGTCAGACCATATATCAAGATTATTTTTTTTGAGAAAATGAAAAGTGAAAAAATAACCTGATATATGGTCTGATTCCACTCGCGCCCCCGAAGCCATAGGTCAGGCTTCCGGATTAGGACAGGCCGCATTGGGCCATTCACACGCCCAATGCGGCCATATCCTTATGTCAGCAGTTCACTTTTTCCGTCCCGCCTCCGGGGACATGTTTTCTCTGCCCGCGGGATGGCGAAACTCGGGGCTTTTGCGAAGCAGGTACCGACGACCCCTCCGGCTTTTGCACAGGCAAGAACCTGGCAGATTCCATCCATTTTCGGTTGTGATGCCATCAGCTGGCTCGAAAGTACAAAAAAGCCCGAGGAATAATAAAATCCTTGGGCCAGATCAAAGCCTGGTTTGGAGGGAACTTAAAAGGGAAGTATACCAGAGGGTATACTCGGTGTCCGGCCCTCATGGTAGTAGGAATAGTGTTGCGCGTGGTGAAAACATGGCCGTGTTTGGCCGCACGTGACTCCGGAGAGTGCCGGATCGCGACCTACGGCTAACACCCGACAAGTAAAACTAGACTAATGCAATACCACCTTGACGACGACCTTGTACGCCGCGCGCTGGCTCATCGTCTCGAGCTGAAACAGACCAAGGGCCACACACCGCAAATGGTCCTCGGCTGCCAGTTCTTGGTCTACATCGGGCTTGGGTTCGTTAGTTTGGGTGAAGCTAGTCCAAACGGATGTCAGAAACGGCGCAAACTTTCGCGCCCTCAAGATACGCTTCTGACTTGAGGCACGAAAGTTCAAGTGAATTGATCTACTCTGCGACTAGTATTAAGTATCAGAAACCAGGCTTCGACCGAGCTTGGCTTGCTCAGATTCGAATGCAAGGATGTGCCCGAAGACTGCAAGCCTCCCCTTACTGTAGCTGGGCACCAGCAGACAAAACATATTGTCGCAGGTACTTACCTCCTCGAGTCCTGTTGGAACATGGTGACGGACATTCTGCTCTTTTTCTAATGCTTCAACGTCTTGGAACTGCTCAGTAATACATTGACTTCTAATCGTCGTTATCCCAATTGCCCGATTGCTGCGGTATCTTGGGCCCTCCCGCCGGCTTGCTCATGATGATGCTGTCAACGCTGAGCACAGATATCGCCGCCTCTGTTGCTAGCTTGATAGCCCATGATTTCGAGGCAAGCGAGTCGTAGATCTTGGCCGCCGAAGTGTCCAAAGTCCCATCTGTCTCTTTCTGTAAATAGCGTCAATAAGAGATACCAGCGGGGAAAAAATGAGAGCACAAACCTCGACGTCGACACCCCATGCCTCGCCACCGGCTGACTCGTGCTTTGCCCAGAGCCGGCTCACCACCTCGTTGCCCTCCGCGCCGCCCATCGCGTTCTCCGCCAATATCCGCGGCACACACTCGAGCGCGCTCGCGAACCGCCGTACACCATGCTGCGGCAGTCCCTTGAGCCCAGCGCCATAGTTCTCCACGCGCCGCGCCAGCTCAATCTCTACCGCGCCCGCGCCGGGGACCATCCGCCCATCCTTGATCAGCCCCTTGAGCACATTCACCCCATCATCGACCGCGCGCTCCAAGTCGTCCAACCGGTTTGCGGTTGCGCCGCGCAACACGATCGTCGCGGTCTTGGTGCGGTCGCCCTTGCTCGACGGGTCAAAGCCCTCGTCGCCGTCGACGAGCTGCCGCAGCACCGTGACGCGGTCGCCCCCAATCTCGATCGTCTCGAACACGTCGACGTAGCCCATCTCTTCCGGCGTCGGGGGCCCCATGCGCGCGAGCGGCGTCGCATTCACGACGCGGCACAGTCGCCGCAGCTCGAACTTGGAGAGCACCTTGATCACGGCGATGTTGTGCCGGTTGAGGTAGTGCAGCGTGAGGTCGGACATGGACGAGCCGCCTACGATGACCGAGACGCCAGACGCAGCGATTTGCGCGATTATCTGCAGTGCCAGGAGTTTTTTTACATATTTTGTGAAAATAAGCGATCGATGTGGATGCGCACCATCTCGAGATGTTTTTCTTCGCCGGTTGTAAAGTTGAGCATCTCCTCGGCGTTTTTGATGAGTACCGTTCCCTTCGTCTCCGTCTGCGCGGCATCTAAAGCCGACGTGAAGACGGCCACCTTGGCCTTTTTGGCGTGTTTGACGGAACCTGCGTGCGAACACGTTGGCGAGACAGAATAGAGGCGAGTGATTGTGCGCACCTTCCGGCTCACGGCCAAACACCATCCCCTGCACGACGCGGCTCGCGGAGAGGCTACCGCCCATTATTTTGACGACGCGAACATTGTCCACGTTGAAGTTGCGCGGGTTGGCGGGCATGACGGCTAGCGCTGCCTCTGCAATAAGCGCGGCCAGCGGGTCCTCCAGCCCGTATTGCTTCGATGCGAGTGCGGGCTTGAGCGCGGACGCGAGCGTCGACGGCGTCATGGGCGTCGGGAGGCTGAACGTCGACAGCGCTGCACAATAACCGGATGAGCTTCGGTTCCATAAAGAAAGAAAGCAACGCACTTTCCAGCTCCGCAAGCGCCTTGGCGCACGCGAGCTCGTAGCCTGGTATGATGTCCGTGGGCTTGAGGCCCATGATCAGCAGGTTCTCTGCCTTCTTGAGCAGCTCGCCGCCGAGGATGAGGACGAGGTTTGTTGAATCGCCCATCTCGCCTTCCTGGGCCTGCGACGCCATGACGAGCAGTTTCGCCGCAGGATGCACCACCTCGATCTCGCGGATGATCGTCGCGGCGTCCGAGGTCACAAACAGCTTCCCGAGGTGGTTTATTATCAGTTTATTCCGGCCTGAGTGTGCATCGCGCTTGGATTAGCGGCGCGCAAGTGCAAAGTGGGGTGTTCTTACCATTTGGGCCGAAACTTGTGCGGACAAGGTCGGAGAGTTCGACGACGGCGCTGATGTTACGGAGGACGGCCTCGTCGAGTCCCTGGAGGTACTTGTATCCGTCTTTGAAGATGGGGAGGTTATTGGATTTGGGGACTTGGAGCGACATGGCTGAACAGAAGGAAGATGAAGGCCTGTGGCAGTGTACCGTATTTGTAATCATGGACAAATATGGGTCAGAAATTAAATAAGCGCTCGTTGACCTGAAATGCCTCCTCCTTCGATGCTACAGACCCAAGCTCAGTCCGCCTCTGAGCCGAAGTCCCGCGGTGCAAACCGGTCGACCAAGGCTGCCGGCAAACTCAAGGTCCTTCCTGAGCAGCCTGACAGCTTGCTTGAGGCGAACGCCGCGAATAGGAAAACCGAGTGGGATTCTCCAGGGCCTTCGAACGAAACGGAAGGGAGCGTGGGGACGGCCGGGGATTCGGACGATGCAGACGCGGACGACGACGAACCAGAGGTGCGGGCGACCCGTATTTTATCTCATGTCATTCTCATTGCAGATAGGTGTACAACCAACTGTCGCTCATACCCGATGGTACAGCGAAGCGCGACGCGTTAAAATTGACCAAGAAGAAGGCCAAGTCCCTCCCGAGGGTTACCGCATATGCTACGGCGAAGTACTGTCATCACTTTCGAGCTGAGAATGTGCTGACGCGACTCCAGTTCGTACCGCATGGGGCCTCTCATGGAGGTGGGTATCTCCCCCGCTCTTCGAGCGCAGTCTAATGGAACCCTCTCAGTTTCTCAATGCCCGAAAGTCGGCATATCACACGAACCCCAAAGTCATCGACGAGTGCATATACACCCCATATGTGTTTCGGCCCCAGAATTCGGCGGACCGGACTTCTCCGGGAAAGCAGCCAAAAGCTAGGGGCCCCACTGGGGATCTGCTTGGGATTCCAGAGCTGCGCCATGAAGAGGAAACCGGGGAGGAAGCCGGGGACGCACTGGAGCCGGCCAAGAAGCGAAGCAAATTCGATACTACCACTGCTGAAGCAGAGATCTTCCTTTTCGACTATGGAACAGTCGTTATTTGGGGAATGAGCGAGCCGCAGGAAAGGCGGTTCTTATCTTCCATGTACGTTGTCCTCGAATCTACCGAGTTGCCCGCTTAAGTTCACCAATACGTTCCAGCAAACGATTCGAGATAGAAAAATTAGGTGACTGGGTCTCGAGCGCTCCGCTTTCTGGATTCTTATCTCTTCCTCAGCTCCTGACCAGGTCGAAATGGAGGACTTGAATTTTTACTACGCTAACTATAGCAGGTAGGAGACTTTCCCTTTTGCCCACCCTTCGACGGATTAACGTTTTAGAATTTACAATGATGTAATAACCCTTCGGAAAGGGTCAAGCTACATGTGAGTCTGCGAATCTCCCAGGAATGTGAAAAGCTAATCGACTCCCAGGACCAAACTATCTTTATCACACGCAATATCACAATCCGTCAAGATTTCGTTGGTATGATCGCTACACATTTGTATGTGCCCATACTGACGATCGTCTTAGTTCGAGGAATTGATCTCATCCACTATCGAGGAAACAAAAGATATTCCCGAAATCATAGCTACGACGGGGAAGGTCGGAATGCCCCATAAAGGCAAGTCAGTTGCTTATTTTGGAACTTGAAAAGTCACGACCATCAAGAAATCATGCAAAAAATCGGGCAGCTGTTTCTTCTGCGAACAAATATAAATACGGTGGGCTCAGTACTCGATTCTCCGGTACGTGCACGCCTTTGAATAATCGACCATGCACTCATCTCGTGACAGGAAGTCTTCTGGGTGTGTCTTTTCCTTTTTTCTTCGCACGCATTTCTTACATGGGAGACGCAGAGCTTTCCAGACCTGCAGCCACTGTATGATGCCGCCAGAAGCTATCTTGAAATACCTCAACGGATAAATTTGCTGAATACTCGCGTCGAAGTGGGGTTTGTTTATTCTTGTAAAGGGCTGCGGGCTCACGACACGTCAGGTCTTGCAAGACCTTCTCCAGCTGCTGAAGGAGTCCGTTTCCAGCAAACACGCCGAGCGCTTGGAGCAGATAGTAATAGCTCTCATCGCCATCGAGATTGGTACGTGCTCAGATGCTCCTGCTAAGTATGCGTGGTCTCAAGCTTTTGTTCCAGTTCTTGGTATTGTGACCATCCTGGTTGATCTCATGGCCTAAAATCTTATATCCACCGGATTTCTACTCCTCGATTTCGCTTCGCGCTTCTGAGACTGGGTGTGTTGGCAGACCGGGTGGTTCGGTCTCCAGTCCTCTGGGGTTGTGGAGTAAGGACATCTGTAATATTATGGTACCTTAAGAACTTGCTTCCAAATAATATCCCACACCTGATTTTTCTTCCCAACCACTTGCGCGATAATTTTCTCTGTGACATACCCCGATGTCACGGTCACGCATGTCTCTTCTCGCCTTTTCGTCCTTATGGCGCCCCCGTCCAATGTGCATCGCGCATCTGGCTCCTAGAGCGCGCACGTACGCGACAAAGCCGGCGGTGAAGACCGTGCCCAAAGGCCCCAGAAAAGGTTCGAGCTGGCCCTTTTGTATCGACTGTGGCATTCAATGAGGGTTTTCACTGCCAGCGGTTGTCTCGTCATGCGCGCCCGACACTGTGATAACTGGCGCCAACTATCTGAAGGGCCAACCACCGGTGCTAGCTTTGCCCGATGAAGAATACCCCGAATGGTTATGGACGGTATTGGAGGAACGGGTATGGCCGGACGATGGGCCTGGGGGACGGGGAGAACGAGCCGCGCGCAGGAAGGAAAACAAGCGGAAGATAAAGGATGCGAATTTCATGGCGACTCAGTAACGAGTTGTGTGGTGAGTCCTGAACCTTGGAGTCGTAACGGTTCGTGCATCTTAACTTGCTTTATTTCATAGACGCTCCGCTGCCTTCAATTCTGGTTTCCCGCTGCCGCCCTAAGTGTGCTAGCGACGACATAGGCCTCTTTGAGTCGCTGCAGGTTGCTGCGAGCGCTTTGGCCGAGGATAAAATTACTGTATTTTTACTGCGATGCGCAGAAATGTCCGGATTGGCTCTACCGTTTATCATACCAGCCACGAGTGTCCTGGCTCCCAATCTAATTTCCGTCCAACAAGAAAGCGAGATAATATTTGAACGCGACCGTGAAAGCTCTTGAGTGAGTGTAACGTGACCAGTCGAACGACGTCCGCAACCACCACTGGCGCCAGTGGCCCAATTATCTTCCCCCAAATTGGGCCGCATCTGAACTAGAGTTATCGCTCCAAACACGCTATTTACCTGTTTCCCTGGGCAATGCCGAAATTCAACTTCGATACGGACGAAGCTGCGCTTCTGAAGGCGTATAAAATATCGTCTCTATATCCGACGTGTGTCAGCTATCGACCCCACCTTGTCTGTTCTGACTCTGGCTAGGAAATGGGAGGAGATTGACCATGAGCTGGAGAACTCGCTCGCCAGCGCCATCACCAGCACTGGAGCCAGTGGTGACGGCGACGGCGATCCGTTGGGACTCGGGACGACTATCAAGTAAACTATGGGTCATCTCGACTCAAATGCCGCTGGCTGACCGAGTTACATAGCGTTAAGGACATGGACATGGAGTCGAGTGTGTGTGCATACTCAACCTCTTGCGCGTAACTAACCTTGGGTCGCAGAGGCTGCTGTACTCATCAATTCCAAATCATTCGACCCCAAAGCTTTTCTCTCCGCCGTGCATCCCAACGCGAAATACCAGGACCTCGCGAACGGCATCTCGCACCTGAAGGCTTCGATTGATTCTCGCTCAGAAGCTATCCGAATCCTGGTGGAGGACAACTTTGATCGATTCGTTGCGGTGAAAGCTTCGACCGATGGTACGTCTTCCGGCCCTGTCCTGTATGACCAATGTAACAAAGTCTACAGCTCTATACTTGGAGATGAAAGAAGGACTACTGGCACCGTCAACCAACTACGCGTCTAAGCCTCTTCGTGATCATCTCAAACGTAGGTATTCCTGCCCTTTTTCTGGGTATTTTGGCTGACGGGAGCGAAGAGGCCGCCGTGAAGGCCGACCAGGTGTTCCTACCCGTCTTGGAAAACGCCTCGAAGGCGCACAAACTGAGGACGACGTTGGGTATATTTGAACGATCCAAGTTCTTCTTCAATCTTCCCGGTTTCATCATTGAATCCATCGAAGCGGTATTTTAATCGCATCTGTTCTGCACAATGTAGACTGACCATTTCCTCAGGGTCGATATGAGGTGGCGATGCGAGACTACAAGAAGGGGAAATTTCTCCTCGAGTCACGCCCGGGTCAGCTTCTCCCTATCGGCAACGCAAAGGATGGGGAAACTTCTGCAGCAGCCGAACAGCAGCAGAAACGCATCCTCGACAAGGTGTGGGGTAGCGTGGAGAAGGCTATGGGGGAAATGCGGAACGTCCTCGTCTCGCAGCTCCAAGATCCGAGGCGCAGCGTCGAGGAACAGGAAAAGACTCTCGAGTAAGTTCTCCCTTTGCCTTTACACCGTTGCTGATCGTCCTGCAGGCTTCTAATGGATGTCCAGACGAATGAAGACCCTGTCTGGACATATTTCGACAGCCAGCATGCATATATAATCAAGCAGATGAACACGTCGTATAAAACTGCTGTTTCTTCCATTCGGAGTCCGCCCTCATTCCTATTCGGTTTGCTTGCATGTATTGACCGTGATTTTTTTAGTCTCCCTGGAGAAGGCGGAGCCGGATGTCGCTACCCCCGACAATCTCACTTCGATCCTCGCCGCTCAACTCCAAATTGCCATCGGAGCATTGGACAACAAGCAATCGGAGGCTGCCGTTGCCAAATGCGCAGCGGAACCCGTTTGGCAGGCCATCCTAGACTTGGTCAAGATGCTTTCAGAGGCCGTGCTTTCCTCTCTGCCGAATTTCTGGAGGATATCCAGAAGTTTCATGGACGGGAAGTTCAAACGGGTTCGTTCCCTGCACATCGCCTGTCGCCCTCCCCATTGACTGGCGTTGCAGCCCCAAGCATCATCGAGGCGCAGCCCGTCACAGTGCAAAACGATGGCGCTCGACATCATCAAGCTCTACATCTCCCTCGTATCCCAGTTCTTCAAGCTATCGGACATGGCGGTCATGACGTCTCCGGGTGGATCCCCGCCGCCGTCGCTTCCGACCAACTCCAACTCGCTCTGCACCGCGCACTACTTGATGAAGATCCTGGGCGAGGTGCAGGAGACAGTGAACGAGGTGAACGCGATGGAGATCTCCAATGAGGCGGCCTCGGGCCTGAAGAGCCTCCTCGAAAGCGCCAAGTGGCGGTTCGAGGACTTGCTCATCACGTCTTGGCTGCGCGACGCCAACATCTTCTACTACCTCGAGGAGTGGATCGCCAGTCCCACCGACGCTTCTGCGACGCACTACTTGACGCAGATGGAGCTTTTCCAGAGGCACGTCACGACCGCCGCTTTCAAGATCGCGGGCGGGGTCGATCTCGCCACAGCAGCGTCTATCTCCAAGCCCGTGCGACAGAACCCCATTCCGTCGGCATTTGTTTCCAAGATCACAAAGGCGTTCTTGGACGCGCTGTACGCGTTCCTGGACGGGCTCGTGCATCTGGCGTCGGAGGAGTCCCCGGTGGTCACGGGGAAGATGCCGCGGACGGAGGCGGCTGGGGGACCTGGCGGGCCAAATCCGCTTGAGCTGCTGGATATGCTTGATGGGGTGAGTAACTAACCACCTGTTGTTTGACTTGCTGTGCTCATTGAACCTGCGCACAGGACACACGACTGTTGTTGGTGATCTCAAACTTTGGCCACCTCGCGAATTCGATCGTCCCGAATATGATCACCCAGCTGGAGACGGCGTTTGGGATATCCATCGCGGAGGACAGGAATGTCCGTAGTTTCCGATCCTCTGCATGCTCGTGACACTGACGCACTGTTCTGCAGACTTTGATGACCGTTGTGGAAGAGCTCGACAAGACGCTCTTCGAGGGTTACACCAAGCCCAAGGCGGATAACGTCACCAGCCTCATTCGCGGCGGCATTCTCGACAGCGGGATGGACTGGTACGAGACGCCGCAGCCCACAGGTCCGTTTCTCGATTCTTCCAATCTCCTAAACCATCCTGACGCTCTTTTAACAGAAATCCGGCCGTACATGTTCGAGGTGTTGATCTACCTCGTCACCGTGCACGCGCAGGTCTCTGCAATCTCTGACGGACTCGTTACGCGCACGCTCACGACACTGGCCGAGGCGCTCGCCGCGGAGGCGTTTACGTCCTTCAGGCAAGTGCCCCGCTTCGGCATGGGCGGGATGCTGCGCGCGACGCTCGAGATCGAGTTCATGCACCAGACGCTGGGGCGGTATGTCCCCGTCGGCAGTGCAGCCGCAAAGCAGCTTCAGGACCTGTATACGAATATCTCGAAGGCGTATGTGAAGCGTCCTGGGGACGAGGGGTTGCAGGGGAGTCTGGATGGCGTCAAGAAGACGCTGTCGGAGACGAGGCGGGCCACTGGGATCGAGTTTTTGTGTTTTAGGGCGACGAAGGAGAAGACTGCTGCGACAAGGCGGACGTAGAGTAAGTAGATATCATTATTTTTGACTGTATTATTATTGTACGTATGATATATCACTATGAACATCCAATCTGTGGAGATCCAGACCGGCGGAACCGCCGGATCCGGCGGTCGTTGTCCTGAAGGATAGCTGGTGCCCTTCAGGAGCGTGAACCCATCCTTCATGTGCTGCTAAACGCTTAACGACCTGCATTTAATGACAAACCGGGGCACCTTAACGATTGAAATCTGAACTTTAACCAATTTCGTTGTCCTTTAGGCCCGTCCACACTCTTCAGGTCCGTGGAAATCCTTCAGGATAGTGTCGGACCATGAGGATACTGCCAAGCCTTCAGGAGCGTCTGGGATCCTTCGTGAATCTCAATTGCCTTCAGGACAGTGCAAAATCTCAAGGATACCCAGCATCCTTCGGCAGCTAAGTTCTCGTCCTTGACTTGATTTTTGAGTCTTGATGTTGCGATGCTGGGAAGAAGGGAGTGCCCAATGCCGTCGGGAAGCTTCCGCACTCGCGTTTGATAGAAGATATGTAGAGTTCAACAGGTTCGTGATTTGTCTCTCCACTCTGTCGTCGAGCATCATAACGGACACAGAGTACCGTGAAACAACAAGGTTCAACATGGAGGTCGGTTGATTTGATAGTACGATACAGTTTAGTATTAGGTGACATCCAGGCTGAGGATGGCGTCGCGACACGGGCATTCCAAACACACAACCGCAGCTCCCAACGTCGGGAGCCGCAATGCCGCGTACGGGAGTATGCTATCACGTAGATGTTCGCGATGCTAGTCAAGCGCTGGTGCACCGTGTCATGACTATCAAGCAAATCGTCGAGCAGAAGCAAACAGGGAAACTGACCGAAGCGCTACGTTAGAACCGTGGACGATGCACCGGCATGGTCCTCATCTGCCCCAAGGCACGCTGTGAGATGGACGCGACGGTGCTCAACTTCTGTCCGATTCGTCCTTCTGTTCCACGCGCTGTGCCAATTGATCAAGGCTTGCGATAGGCAGTACGAGCCTGGACGTCTCCAGCCTGGTGTACATCGCGGTAGGTGGCCAGCGCCGAGCGGAATTCAGGGCAAAAAGGGAGGAAGAGGTGGAAGACAACCATGGATGCGCACGTGAACGACGCATTGTGTCGGAAGGAATTATGAAAGCTGAAGGAAGTGAAAGATCCCTGAAGGACGTGTATCCCATCCTCGTCAAGTCCACTTTGTGCTCTTAAGGATATGACGAAACATGAAGGAGGTCCCAAGGCCTTCAGTTGAACCGAAATCTTGAAGTGTTGGACCAATATCCTGAAGGTACGAGAACAGCGTGAAGGAGTCGTGAATCGTGAAGGTTTCGTGGAATCGTGAAGGCATGACCGTATCCTTAAGGGTTTAGACCGCCGAAACCGGCGGTTCCGCCGGTTCCGCCGGTCTAATCCTCCACAGATTAGTTGTTCTCATATCACTTGTCCGGATCGCAGCTCGACAAGTTGGATTCTGGGCAACCGCACCAAGAGTCCCGATATCTTAGCCATTCCGAATACCGTATTATTGTTCCGGCATCGGTGAAATGTTTGGACAGTCGAAGATGCTTGTGATCCCGAACTTCGACAACATCAACCACCGCTCACTCTCTGTATTGATGACCACCTCTGAATCTGCGAGACGCCTACGACTCAAAAAGAAGGTCAAGTAAAACTACTAGAAGCTATAAGAAAGAGCGACTAAGACGACTTGGAGACGAAGCAAAACTGAAGCTGAAGCATCACGACGAAAGACACGGCAAACAGTACACTTTTATTCATTCACGAAAGCACGACATCTGGATTGCGACGAGAGACAGACTTTACACAGACAATTCAGCAACCAGGGACCAAGAACTTGAGGGACACGGAACGATGCACTCTTCGGGACGACGCTGCGGGATAATCAGAAGGCGCTCCCGGCAACAGATATGGAAAAGGGTACTGACAATTTTACCAGAGGCTGTCGCCGGAGCTGGAGTTGCTGAAGCCAGAGCCACCGCCACTGCCACCTATGCGAGGATCAGACTAGAACAGGAAGTTTCGGTGAAGAAGCGCACCGCCGTAACCACCTCCGCCTCCTCCGTAGCCACCACCGCCTCCTCCTCCTCCTGGCAAGAGATAAGTCGAAATACCGAAGACATGAGGAAGGCACTGACCGTACGAGCCTCCTCCTCCTCCGCCACGCTCGCCCTGGAAGAAGAGATTATTCAGAAGTAGTCACGGCGCAGGATAGAAAGACAACGCACCGCGACGTTGACACGGATACGACGACCGTCGAGGTCCTGCTCATTCATCTGTATACAAAGTCAGGGAAAGTCTAGGCTGGAAACACATAGTATCCGCGCTCACACTGTCGATGGCTTTCTGCGCCTGGTCGTCGGAGGCAAAGGTAACGAAACCGAACCCGCGCATACGACCAGTGTCACGATCACGCATCGCAATGCCTGTCGAAAGCGAGTATCAGCTACGTGGAAGGAAGCAAAGAGAAAGAGATTGGTACACTGTCGCAAGCGGTGATCAGCGAAGTGAAAGAAAGTAGAAGAGAATGACTGACATCAACGACTTCGCCGTGCTGGGAGAAGGCGTCACGGAGCACGTCGTCCGTGGTGTTCCAGCTCAAATTCCTGTGGACGGCACTGAGCATCGACGGCGACGAGGACAGGTAATACAGAGACCAACCCGACATATAACTTCGACATAACTGCGATACAACGAAACTGGGGTGTAGGACAAGGACAAAAAGAACCGAACACCGAACTGGGACTCAAAAGACGAGCGGGTGGGGTGGTGGTGAGAGGAGAGAGAGGAGGAGCGAATTTTCTCGCGGTCCAGGTATTTATACAGGACATTTTTTTGAACTCCGCTCAGCGACTTCTCAGCTTCCTTGGAATGATTGACTTTTGATTGGCTTTTTGGCGTGAACATTGCGATAAAGACGTAAAATCACGTACCTCGTGTGTTTTGCCGGGCGAGCGCAAGTTGAATAGATCCCAAGCTATTTGGCGTCCCGCTGCGCGCAAAACCATGGTGAACTGAGCCTGAAAGTACGCGTTCAAGTTCTGCCTTTTCGGTCCACGGGCGTTTAAGCTTCCCAAAAAGGCAATCGTCATTCCTCCAGAATTCAACACGTGCGGTGGAAGCCTGGCATGCCCACAGGAATTCCCATCGATTATCGATTAATTGCGCTCAAAAATATCTCGCGGCGTTAACAGGGACTCGAGGTTTTTTTCTTCCCACATGCAGACAAAAGAAGAGCGCGTTTCACGTTTGAGATAACATCTGAGCGAAATTTATTTCTGAGACGCTGAAAACAGTAACAGTAGCGGAGCGCTTTTCGCTTTGAGAACAAGACAAGTACACGAGACGAGACGAGACGACGACGACGACGCAAAAGTTAGGTTACAAGCTCTGGAATTCTTCACCACATCGACCCGCCTGGAAGTTGAACGCGTCGTAAGCAAAATAAACTGATATGAGAAGAGAAAGCGACTTGCCGTTGTCGTTGCTGTTGTTGTACCCACCGCCTCCCCCACTGTAGGCTAGAGAAGGACAACATGAGCACGGTAATTATCTCGGGCGGAAAAACCTACAGTTTCCACCACCGCCGTATCCGCCTCCACCCCCTCCGTAGCCTCCTCCGCCTCCACCGCCGTAACCTGATAGACTGGATGAGATGAAGGCTCGGACGACAACGTAGGACAAACCTCCGCCACCTCCGCCTCCGCCGCCGGGCCGCGCATTCGCAAGGTTGACACGAAGACGGCGACCGTCGCATTCCTGCTCGTTCAGCTGAATTGAAACGGGGTCAGAAAGAAAAAGAAAAAGAAAACACAAGACATTCATTTACCTGCTGGATAGCGGCCTGGGCCTCCTGCTCAGAGGAGAAGGTCACAAAGCCGAAGCCGCGAGAGCGGCCAGTGTCGCGGTCCCTGTTTAACGGTCAGCACATTGTCGTCTGAGGATGAAGTAGACGAGCATCATAACCACGCTCTGGCATATCAGGTCAGCATCGCGCAGAATTAAGAGGAGGGAATGCGAACGTCAGTTATCTGCCCGCACTGGCTGAAATGCTGAGGACAAGGTCAGCACAGAAGACATGCGACGCCGAGCCGCCCACCTGCTGAAGCTCCTGGTCGCCCGTATTGTAGCTCAAATTTCCCTGCGAACGAGATGAGGATGGAGCGTCGAAGGATGTTGAACACCCACGATATACAACTTGCAGTTGTTCGCCATGACGCCGAAAAAAGTACGGTTGTAGAGAGATGGGGAAAGGGGAGAGAAAAGTCGAGTCACTGCGTGACCAGGAAGGGCTTTTATATCCTGTCAGAAACGTAAATTCCCGACACGCGTGATTGAATGCCTGTTTCGGATTGCATTGAAGAAGAAAGCCTGATCGCCGCAGCCCTCGAGGCACATCTTGCTTTCGATTTCCAGGGCCGTGAAACCTTGTGAGCTCCCTATCGGCGACGAATATCATTCGCCCACACTCAACCTGTTAAAAATATCCGTGCTCTATAGAGAAGAGTTCGAACCTAGTCTCTTCTAAACCGACACTACAACAAATCTTTGCTCGTACCTCGCATGTTGTAGTTCGAACCAGGTTGGAAAGATTACACATGTTCACTATTGATGCTGAAACAGAGTCCGTTCGACTGGAGATCCCCGTCTTCTCGGGGTTGGACTCGGTCACGACGATAAATCCAGAGACGAAACCTCGAGAGACTTCGAGTTTGCTTCGAGTTGGACGTTGGTCAGTGGACGAAACGCCGTTACGCAGGATGGCCTACACGTCCACTGGCCAACGAGAGCTCTAAAGGACTGTGGTAAGTGCGACACAGAATGATACATCTCTTCATGAACCGATCCTCCGGTTCAATCGATGGCGTGCAGTTTTCAACATGAAGTTTCTGGAAGCGTTGCGGCTGTTTGGCTGGAGCCCCTTGGGCTTGTTTGACTAACCGTCACTACAGCCGCTCTCGGTTTGATTCCATCGCGTTGCTTTCTTCCGTCGCGTCGTTCACTGGTTGCAACTCCCTCGTCCCCAAGGCCAAGAATGCCAAGAGGTCATCTCCTGGAGCATTGGCACAGGGGTTATGAAAGTGTGGGATCTATGTAGAGTTTTGTGGGAAGAAGCGGAGTAATAGATAAATGAATACTCATTCGGATTCTCCGGCGTGGTACCCCAGAATTTATGAGCTGTCATTTCTCTTTTTACTCTTCAGGTTCAACATGTTACGCAATCATTCGGGGAAACCCGGGCCGACCGTTGTACGTGGTCATGGTTGGCAGCGGTCAAACTCAAACGGGCAACAGCACAAACCGACGTTCATCCCGACTTTCGGACTCTCCAACATGGCCAGCCCAATCGAGGACAGATCTCGACTCTAGTGAGCACTGAGTCCGAGTCTTCACAGAGGCGTTGAAAATTGACATCATCTGGCAGCGCCATCCTCAACATCTCGGCATCCGCAACGGACGCAGAGATACACGAGCGTCACCGGACTCTGTCCCTGATCTTCCATCCTGACAAACACCGCGATGAGGACTCTAAATCTATAGCGACAGAGAAATTTCTGGAGATTCAGAAGGCATACGAAGGTAGCACTAACGTCTCGCGGGAGCCCAAGGAACGCGCCATCTCATCAATCCCCCTGATTTTTAGTGCTGTCAGATCCTTTTCTTCGGTATGTACGCGTGGCCAACCTTGGAGTTTACCGAAGAGAAAAACTGATCGGCGAGCCCCAAGAGCCGTGTACGATTCGCTGGGTAAGCTACATACTTGCAGGCGTTGATGAGTAATATACTTCCCCGTTAACTTCGCACATTTTTGTATGCAGGTGAGCCGGGGCTCGCGGTGAATTGGCTCGAAGAAACCCGAACAAAGTCATCGGAAGAGGTGGGTTAACGACGCAAATATTAACAGCCTGTTGCAACTCAATCTTCCCAGCTTCAAACCGTTTTCAGACGAATACAGCATGATTGGCTGCAAGCCAAAGTCGACAGTACCATCTCACCAAGGGCCACAGTCGTTTGCAAAGTCGATGCTTCGGCCTTGTTTATCCCATACCAGGGAGTGCAGGATGACGGCTGGCCACGGCGACTTCAGAACCGTCTAGAAGACGTCCGAGTCCCGAGCTTCAGTCTACGTCATGATATGCAGGTAACGCGGTCCACCCCTCAGGCCACATCGATTTCACTTCATCTTACCTTGCCCCCAGAAAAGGATAACTGAAAGGTCCATGGCGTCGTTTGCTGCCCGCATATCTCGGCGTGGTGCGTCTGGGCGAGGTAACTTTATGGGCACTCTTCGACATCAGTACTCGCCGCGACTGGCGTTTGAAGTAAGTGTAGGGTTCTTTCCGGGGAAGTCCCGATTATTCAGCGGCCTTGCTCTACAGGCCACGTCTAGCCTGCTTTATCCTTACGACATCTCTTTGAAGACTGAACACCAAAGCAGCGACAACTATGTTTTTGTCCAAACCACAATTTCCCCAGTTCAGCTGGAGTTTCCGCCCATATTTCTTTCTGTGGATAGGAGACTCACTAGGCGTCCGGACTCCGCACAAGGTCGTTTAAGAATTGATCTCGGACGTCATCCAGAGGTTTCCGTCAGCATCGCTTCGCAGGATCCCTTGGGCCAACTGCTAAACGAACATGAACGTTTACCGGTTTTGCCTGTGGCTCCGACTTTTTTTTCATGGTCTCATGGATTTGTTCTCAATTCTTATGACCCTAAACTAGTTGGGGCGTGGACTCTCGCTCTTGGGGAACTATCGTTGCGCTGTAAGCTCGGTCTCGAGTTTGGACTTGATAGACTCGCTTGGGTATTTTCTGGCTCCTGGGTAACCGAAGACGTCGGCGCAGAGGCAGCAATACATTTGAGCCACACAGGTGTTGTCCTCACGCTCAAGTTCGTTTGATATCGTACGATGCCCTTTCCTGACCCCTTCGTCTTCCCGCAGTGCTACATACCTGCAACAACGATTATCCATCCCGATCTTACTCTCGGAACAGCACAACAGTTTGATTGCTCTGTGGGCGACGGCAATACCATCTGCTATCTGTCTTTCTGTATATCTCGTCCGGGCTAGAGACCGACGGTGCAGACGGCTCCGGTATGTAACACTTCAGATCTCTGTAGATGTCCTGAGTTGGACTAGCGCTATTCGCTCCGCTTTGCGAGCGCTCGAACCCGATTCTCCTTCCCGGAAGGACGCGGAAGCCGTTCTTTCGTTATTGAAAGGCAAGGCAAGGGATTCTTTGAAAGATGAAGTTGCGAAAGACGGTAATACCGTAGCTGTTCATCGGAGGAGGATTCTAATAATGGTTACCGGAAGGGCTTGTCATCGTGGAGGCAACTTACGGTGCAATGGAAACCGCGGACCGGGAACTAGGTCTTTCGTGGGATGTTACGGTACCTCTCCAGACATTGGTGCGTGGCTCTCAGATATACATCTCTGGCCGCCACCCGAAAGTTAGTCTGCACCACATTGTTTTTAAGTGACTAACAGTCCTCGGATTTCGCAGGTTTCTATTCAAGGCTTTTTGGATCCCGCCCCCTACATTTCCAAATCCTTGCGAGTACGCTACCTGTTTCGGCGAAGAATGCACTTCGCAGAGGTGCCCGAATATCTATCTTTGATCCTGCCTTTAGCAGGTAAGAAGTATCCTTCCGTTCCTGAGAACGAATACTAAAGCGTGCTTCGGAGTCAGATCATGTTGTGAACTAACTCAAGTGATGCGTCGAGGTAGTATCCTCAACTCATTTCCAATCTTACGAAAATTTGATGGCATGCTCAAAACTCGACGAATAGCATCTTCACCGTGGTTGCCAGCTAATCCAAGGCTCTTTATGACAAAGAATTGCCCAACACTTTCTAAGTGCTCGACTACCGAGGGTCGTATCAGCGATGTTGCACGCTTCCACGTCGATGTTTGGGATTTGTTCCGGAGGCTCTACCAAATAAATCTCTCTAGTCTTGGGCTCGGCACTTGATTATCCACAAGCCGAAGAAACATAAATGTTCTCAAATTCAGGCGCTCTTTCGTCTAACTATCTCGTCATCTGTCAGGCAAGGATATAACCTTGTCCTCCCCGCGGCTGGCATGGACTCTGTATGTCCGATGTCGTGCTTCTCGGATCATAGGACGGGTCCATCGCACTTCACATGTCTGGTCTGAGACCTCTCGCGCCAGGTACGTGGGTTCGCTCCGCTGGCCGAGGCAAGCTGGACTTCTCGTGCGGCATATGGATACTTCGCCATTGGTTACCCTTTTAACCGATCGGGTTCTGGTTCGCGAGGGATGATCGCTGTACATTGAAGTGGTCTCATTACGGTCTTAACTTGGTTCATTCAATCTAAGATCACATCATATCTCAATAAAGCTTTTGAAGTCCGTGATCTTGGGGATACCTAGGCGCGCAAATTTACGACTCGCACCCTGATTTACGGCTTGCACGCAACTCCCATGCCCGTCGATGTTGTGAAAGTGTTCTTTATCCTTCTTCCAATTGCATGCGGATAACTCAATTCAAACTTAAAATATCGTTCATTCGAACATTCACCTCTGCTTGGATTGTACCGGGTCCACCTATTTAGTCCGACAGCTTTGGGACAGGATCAACTCTCTGTTGTATCTATCCATCCACGTCTAGGAGAGATTCCATCTGCCATGCAACAACCCACTCTACGGAATGTGCGGATCAGGAGCACACGCGACGCAATAACCGTCTTTTACGGTGTTGCGCGAAATATCCTTCCGTTAATCACGTCCGTTACCCAGTTTCATTCGACAATCCTTCCTGACTCTGTTTAGACGTCGCCTGGATGCGGAGGAACGTCTATGCATATCGGCGGGGACGGTCTTCGTTTGGGAAGAAAATGCGAACTCTGAAGCGACGGGACTTGGAATGGAACGCTGGTAGGCCAATCGTTTCGCCTCAACAAATCAACACTCATGTATATCTTCAGGACGGACGGTATGGGATGGGGACCCAGTCGTTCGTGACAAAATTCTCGTTGTTATAACTATTTATTCAATTGGCATTGCAGGCGTTCGTGATGTGAGAAACATATCCTGACGTCTTTCTGATGTCTGATCCACATTTGCAGGAGTTCCTCTTTTACCACCAGAAAGAATCAGATATAAACGAGGAGCCAATCAACCCAATTACGCCCTGGGCACAGATGATGAGGTCTGGCAGCGATCCCTCCTTCGTTGCAAATTGAACTGAAAAGTCTCTGACATCACTGATTCACAGAAAACGGTCAAGCAGAATTCCAGGAAACACATGCTCTCCATCCACTTCAAGGAAACCTGCGGAATCGCAGCGACTAATCAAGCAGACATACAGCGTCTTGGTCTCTCTTCCTAAAGATCATCCCTCTGGGATGGTGCGCAAGTGGCACCTCAGTCAGGCCATTCCCTTGTTCCTTACACCGCCAATTACTGACCATAATTCAGCTGCTTACTTTAACCAAGAAACGTTAAATGAACTCGATACAATCGACGATTTACGGTATCTGGACGTCCCGGTTCCTGATGGCTGGTTCAGAAGTGCAAGAGCGACCAAAGCGCGCCGCGAGAATCGGACAATAGCTGAACACGCCCAGTCGCTCGAGGGGTTCATAAGCTCTCCGACGTCACAAAGTTCAGATCACCCAATGGCTTTCCCCACTCCGGCAGCGCAGACACGGTACCGCGGGCAGATACCTACCCTCAAAACTGCATTCGCAAGTCCGGCACCACTCTCGTCTCCGCGACATCCGGCCTTCATTCATGCCCCTTTAATGCCTAACGGACGCCTCGTCCCTCTGGAGTATCTGCAGAACACTTCCCAAAAAAATCGACGAGATCCAACCGACGAGCAGTTTTTACGCCGTTTCGGGTCCTGAGCTAGGTTGGTTCGTCTGCTATGGAAAATTGGTGCGAATTTAATGCGTACATTTTGCACCCTTAGGTCCACGGATTTCACGAGCGACACGACCATGGAACAATCTCTTACTACTAGCAAGGGATTGACTACAATACGAAAGTTATGATTATGATCCACAGTTCCACATAGAAACGTCTTGCTTTCGATCTTTATGGACCTTCAATCGCACTGTCGTCGAGCGCGATTGAATAATTAAATGACATGACGCGACTGAGGCCCAGTCACATGACCGCGTTCAAACCCGACACAAGAGCGAACCTTTTCAACGTACACTTCACCACTGGCCGTGGCGGTCAGACTCGCGTGCACGACCACGAGGGAAAATCTCAGGCTGGTTCTACTATTGGCAAAGAAATCTCCTCGCCGTCCGTCATAGTCCTCTCACTGATATTGAAAGAGACTCAGTCTGACTGACTAGACCAACAAATTAGAGTCGCGTTGACCTACATTCTAAAACGTGGGGGACCTTGCCAATGCTGACAGCTAGAATTGCCGAGGTGAAGCTCACTCAAGTATTTATGGAGGGACAATTTATTAGATCGGTGGACGTCCCAATTATCCTATTCAAGCTTCCGGAAGCTAGTATCCTGGGGTTTGCTCACTGGACCGTGTAGAGACAGGAGACAGCAGGGAGACAGCTCCATTGCGAGATTTTTCGGGCGAAGTGCCATTGATTTTCCAAGGATGAGGCCCGAGGGTCGGCAAATCATTTCCACCATGTCGCGTATTACCACGTACACATAAAATGTTAGAGAAATTATGGGCTCGAACCATCTACATAGCGAGCTCACGCGCATGGAAAGGTGTTGACCGTTGGGGATCGAACCATGGCCAGAAGCAGATGCAAAACTGAGCCAATACTGCGCACTATTCCTGTCCACAACGTCTCCTTGGCGGATGGTCCGGTCCGAAAGCCTAAGCGGTATTGCATCTCTGCGGCAGAAGAACGACTCGGCGATCTTAGCCAGGGAACGGTGTCAGCACGAGAACGAAGAGGGATGAGCGAGGTCACGGTAGTCATTTATGCGTGGGCTTTTGTCGTGGAGAAACTGATACAGTTGTGGGCTGAGTTTTCAAAGCTCAGAAATAAAAATGACTACCTTGCTCATCCCATTTCATTCCCCGCTTGGAGCTGACGCTGTTGGCTGCCGCGGGTTAAGTGAAGTGTGGACGCGTCTTGAAAATCAGTGCACAGCCACCCGCGTGTTTTGCAACTGGACTCAAACGGTAAAACCGAAGTAAAACCACAAGTTTAGAGGGAGAGGATTTGATACCATAACGCCTGTACACCCATTATAAGATAGAATAAACTAGCCCATCCACCCTCTATTCCTTCAGCACTGCTTTCGCCTTTACCGCGCGCTGTAGGTTACCATACAGCGCCTGGCCCAGTGAATCCCCGCCCAACCGTATCACAAGCCCGCCATCCATAAGCCACTGCGCATACCGTTTCCAGCTTTCCTGCCCCTTATTTTTGCCCTTTGAACCAGTTGAAGCAGCCTTCAACGGCTTCTCCTCCTTTGCCTGGATGACCGTAACGTCCCCAGGCTGCACCACAAGCGGCTGCTGCTCCGCCGCCGCCGCCGCCTTTGGCTTGGGGGCGGCCCGTACGCCCTTCCCGAGTGTGCTGATGCTCCCCACGACGAACAGCCCGCGCTTCGCGCGCGTGAGCCCGACGTTGAGCCGCCGCCGGTCCGCGAGGAAGCCAATGTACCCGCCGGCATTGTTCCGCACAGTCGAGAACACGATGATCTCCTTCTCGCGCCCCTCGAACCCGTCGACCGTCTTGATCTCGATGTGCGCGAGCTGCAGCGCGCGGTGCTCGCCGAGCACCTGCTCGAAGCGCGCGCGGTATTTGGCGTTGGTGGTGAATAGGCGCGTGAGGAGTGAGATCTGCGCGACGTAGGGCGCGATGATGCCAATGTCCTTGCCCATTAGGGTCTGCACAACGCGATATGATGAGCATCACACCAAGATGGACGAGCACAAAAGCATACCGGGTTGTTGAGCAGCAGATCCTCGACGACGCCAGCGACGATCGCGGCCTCGTTCTGGTTCACGCGGCTCTTGTCTTTCAGCGTTTCTCCCCCGCTGTGGTCGAGGAAGATCACGGCGGGACGCTTGCCGGACTCATCCTCCTTCAGGTGTACAGAGGCGGGCGGTGTCAGGCGCGGAGAGATGTTCCCCACGGCATCGACCGTCCCATCCTGCAGCGAGAAGTTGTAAAACTCTTTCGACGGGAAGAGCGAGATGCCTGGGTGCATCCGGTACTGTGTGTCCAGCATTATAGAGGGAACCACTGGGCTTTTGTCAGGACGAGGAAATGAAATAATTGACTGTCGCACCTCCTTCCTCGGTAAGGCGTTCGAAAAGACTCCTCCCAAGCCCAAGAGCTTGCGCTTCGGGGCTTGTTATAACAGGCGGAAGTTGCTTGTGGTCGCCGATGAGTGCAAGGTGTCGGGACTAGAATAAATTAGATAGGTTCAAGTAGATCAATACAAGCGCACTCACGCCCTTCATAATAGGAATCAAGGACGCAGGTTCGGTCGACATAGACGCCTCGTCCAGAAACACCACTGGGAAATCGACGACGTTGAGCGCAGCGGACGCAGACGTGATGCATGTCGTGCAGATCTGCCCGTCCAAATCAGCCGGTGCCCGCAGACGAGGAGCAAAAAAAACTGACAACGTCCGCATGCTCGACAACGTCCCTTAACATCTCCATCTGCAGCGCGTACCGCCGCGCCTTGAGCGCGCTCTGCATCCGCTCCCGGCGCGCCAAGTCCGACTCCATATTCGCGATCATCTTGAGCGCGCGGTCACTCGCGGCCTTCTCCTTTTTCTTCGCGGCGAGCTTGTCCACGAGCTCGCGCATGCGCTTCGCGAGGCCCTCCTCCTCCTTGATCAGTGCGTTCAGCGCCGGCTTGGACGGGTGGTGCTCGAGCTTGTAGTCCAGTGTGTGCTCGACGAGCGACTCCTTGACCTGCCCGCCGAACCCGACGCGGAGCGGCCGCACGCCGGACGCGGCGAGGCCCTCGACGAGGTTGTCGACCGCGACGTTGGTGTAGGTGCACACCAGCAGCGGGTGCGGGACCTCAAAGTGGACCTTGAGCAGCTTGATCGTCTCGATGATGGTTTTGGTCTTGCCCGTCCCAGGAGGCTGCAATGGATGAGAAAGAGTGGAGAGAAGGGAACACAACGCTCACCCCTTGAATCAAGCTCAGCCGCTGGCCTATCATGAGCGCCATGGCGCGGATTTGGGTCGCGTTAAGCCCTTCCAGCGGAGGATCGCCCTGCAGGACCAACGGGACGGGCTGCGAGTAGCGCTGCGCCCAGCTATGTATCACCTGGTCATCCTTAAAGGCCCCATGCGTGTCGGGAGCGCCCTGATTCGTAACAAAAGCCGGCTCCTGCTCCTCGGGCATCGGCTGCGACGAGCGCAACAAAATGTCGCGCAAATGCGTCCCCTGGAGAATCAGCTCACGGTCCGCGCTCATCGCAGCAGCCTCGAGCGCCCGCGGGTCGTGGTTCATATGGCCAATTGCATCGCGCATGCGCGCATACACGATGTTGGAGCGCCCGACGTCGATGCGCCACACGCCCGTGTCGAGCTCGTCCAGGTGTTCCTGAAAGGCGATGCGGATCTGCGAGCCGGAGCGGGACACGACGGAGCCTTGTGCGAACGCGTCCGCGAGCGGGTCGATGCGGGAGAGGAGGACCTGGGTGCTGTTCCTGCGTGGAATTATTATTTGCATGCTCACTATGGGAGGAACATGGACCTACTCGAAACGATGCTCAGGCAGAGAGAGCCCGGGCCCGAGTAGGAACGACGCGACGGGGCGCCCGAATTGATTCTCCTCGAGCCAGAAGGCGGACAGGCCGGTGAGGCAGTAGCCTTCCTCTTGCAGCCGAGTGAGCGACCAAGTCGAGAGCCGTTCCTTGAGGACCGCCTCGTCTTCCTGCTGCTCCGCTTCCAGCATGTCCAAGAATCTGCGTCATGAGGAGATGGTAAAAAAAACTGAGAGACAACGTACCGCTTTGAATACGTTTGTATCGCGTCGTAGTAAGGCTCGTTCCAACCAACACTTATCTGCGGCGGGGCCATCCTTCGCACAGGCTTGGATTTCTTCCGGTCCGGTGCGCGAGATGCAGCACGCAAGCGCCAGTCGAACCGAGGAGACGACTGCACGGTCTCGGTGCTCAGGACCTCCGCACTGCTCTGCAGCCATTCCCGATCGGCGGCAGGCACCTTTGGCGGCTGAAAAACGCGTCCCGATTGAATTGCGTCGGTAAAGAAGATGTCCTCCTGCTCCTGCACCGAGGGAAAGGACGAGAAACAGCGGTGTCGGCAGAATTGGCGCAAGTCAGTAGTGAGTAGAGCAAAGTCAGTGCGGGGTGGGTTAGGATTGCGGCGTCTGCGGACGAGGACGCGCTCAGAAGATGCGAGGGAGGTCCGGAGGAGCCCCAGCCCGTGGGTGGCCCGAGCAGCAGCCAGTTTAGCAGTCAGTGAAGAATAGGAACGTGACACAGTGTCACAACCCTCTTGGCTTCAATCCACCACCGCCAAAAATGCATCTCATGTACACGATGGACGAGACGGGAAACAGGGTGTACACCCTCAAAGTGTGTACTACTTCTAGTCTTTTTCTTATGCACCCTAACCGTGTTTTTTTTTTCGCGCAGAAAGTGACCGAGTCTGGTCGCATCACAAAGTCTGCGCATCCCGGTACGCACAACCCTGGCTCTCTCTTGCTGGCATCTGGCTGACCTGCCCCTCCTTCCCTTCTCCTCCTTGGAACTAAAGCGCGCTTCTCCCCCGACGACAAGTTCTCGAGGCATCGTGTAACGATAAAAAAACGCTACGGCGTACTGCTCACGCAGCTCCCTGCCAAGCCCATGTGAGGTGTTCGGGCACGATTGGGGCGCACATTTTGAAGAGAGAGGGAGCGGCCGTTGGACATGGCCCCAAGTTCACGCGGAGCTCATTGGATGTTCGTAGGAGAGTGGTGATTGAGCGCAGACATGCGTGTCTTTGCCCTGTAACTATTAATGCAGATAATGCTTTTACTCTATAAGTAAGCCCTCGCACTTCGCCGCGCCATCTACAGGGACGATCCAATGAGCGACTAGCACAAAGACTCTGACTCGGATAGGCACAGACCTCTATCACCTTCCACCCGCCCGTGAGCTCGTTGGACAGCTCCTCCTCCACGCGCGTCACAACCGCAAAGTACGTGCACTGCTCGACCCGGTCCTCCGCGCCGACCATGACCTCGCGCGTCTTGGCGTTGCGGAAGAGGAGGACCTCCTGCGTTGAGAAGGAGATGACGAAGACGGGGAGCTCGTTCTCGAGGATTTTGCCGGCGGAGACCTGCGGGAGGTGAGTATGGGATTGTGTCCTTAGCAGTAACGGCGCTTACATCGACTTGTCGGATGTCTAGACATTTGCTGTCGCTGATGAGGCCCTGGCGGAGGTATTGTTCGACCGTTGCCCAAAGGACATTGTACGTCTACAGTTATTGGTCAATCATAGCGGACCAATGGAGAAAAACACACGAACCGCCTCTCCGCACCACGCCTTGAGAGCCGCCTGGTCGGCGGTCAAATACGCATCCACCACCTCCGGGACGATGTATTCCCGCAGCTCGCGCTCGAAGCCCTCTCGGGTGAACAGCGGGTCGAGATTCTTCATCAGCCGCGACACTTGCGCGGTCTCGTTCTCTTCAAACCACGACCCGACCGTTTCGGTGACGTTGCGGACCGAGGCGACGACAGGGTTCTCGGACTCGTCGTACGCCTGCCGCAGAGACGTGAGTGTGCGGAAGACGGGATTCGTCTCCTTTAAACGATTCCATTTTTCTTGCCGCGGCGAGTCCTTGTGCAGGACCATGGCCGACCCGGCTCTGCAAAGCACCTCCGTCAGCACATCCGGTCTAAAAAAAAAACTGGGTGTAAATTAGCGTACTCGGGATTTTCTTCCACCCGGTTGGACGGCGCGAATCCACTGGCGCGCCCGGCTTTTTCTAGCCGTTTCTGTCGCCGCAACCTACGGACCTCCTTCTCCTCGAATCCCGCATGCTTTGCGCTTCCGCTGTCGTCGAGAGCATCTATAAGCGTTTCCGACAGCGTTTTGTACGCTGCCGTATTCCGGATAGGCTCTGTTGACTTGTCTATTGTGGATGAGATGGCTGTTGAGGCGCGCGAGATCTGGAGCAGTATTATAGCAGGCCGAAGGTTTGGTAGAGACGGATGATACACACTGCACGCATTAGCTCGCTCTCCTCCATTGTTTTGAGCGCCTCCGATACAGCGTCCCCGACCTTGACACCAGTCTTTTTAAGCTCCTCCGCTGCGGCTCGTAATCGGGGGTTTTCTTTTATGCTCGACGTCAGCTGCGAAATAGAATTATGTAGGCCCCAAGCACATAGTACGCAGAACATACCCGCGCCCTCTCGTACGCGGCCCGTGCGCGTTTCATGGCTTCCGAGTCTTGAAATTTGTCGACGTCACCCTGCAGCTGCTTGACATTGTCTTGTAGCTCGCGGTTCTTTCTCAGCTCGTCGCGGAGGACATCCACAAAGGTCTGGAAAGGGGATTTCGGGACATCCTGCCGGCGGGAGGACGAGTGGAAGCCAGCAGAGGACAGAGGAAACTGCGCGGCCTGGCGCGAGAGAGCGACGCGCCGCCGAGCGGCAGATTTTATGGCGAGGCCCTGCAGATTGCGAGGGAGCATGGTGGCCGGCGCAGTGCACTTAGTAAAAAGTGGAAAAGCGGAATAGCATGCAAACAAGGACAACTCAACCTCAGCCATGTCCACTGCGGTCATGAGCGCGCCCAATCTTCCACTCAGTGCGCTACACAAGCGCAAGAGGTACATATGCATTCACTTTGAAGCGTATTCCTCTTTTCATTCATGTTTCTTAGGTCCGGTTCACCTGACGGAGAACTGCCGCCTTCTTCTCGGCGCAGGTCGCACTCTCCGCCTCCAAAACCCCGCCTGGATGTCCCCAAAGTCATCGACGTCGATCCTGTGCGCAGGATGGAGCGGGAGCGCCAGCTGGCAGCGCGCGTGGCGACCATGGAGCTCGAGAAATCCGACAAGCCAAAAGACTCGCAGGCTGACGCCCAAGCCGAGTTTGCCAAGCTCGTGGGCTCGCGTTCTGGGGGTGTCTACATGCCGCCGGCTCGCCTGCGGGCCCTCCAGGCAGCCGCGTCGTCCGACAAGGCCAGCGCGGAGTACCAACGTCTTTCTTGGGATGCGCTGCGCAAGTCGATCACCGGTATCGTCAATCGAGTCAACATCGTCAACATCAAGGCCGTCGTCCCAGAGCTCTTCGCTGAGAATCTCATCCGCGGCCGCGGCCTGTTTGCTCGCAGTGTCATGAAGGCGCAAGCGTCTAGTTTGACGTACACGCCCGTTTTTGCGGCGTTGGTGGCCATCATCAACACGAAGCTGCCTCAGGTCGGCGAGCTCATTCTTGCGCGGTTGATCAGTCAGTTCCGGAGGGCGTTCAAGCGAAATGACAAGGTGCGTGCATGTCTTCTCTACAAGCACAACGACTTATCGTCCCAGATTGTCTGTCATTCGACCACGACATTCATTGGCCATCTCGTCAACCAGTCGGTCGCCCACGAGATCATCGCGCTCCAGATCATCGTTCTCCTCATCGAGCGGCCAACGGACGACTCAATTGAGATCGCCGTCGGCTTCATGCGTGAGGTCGGCGCCTTCCTGTCCGAAAACTCCCCCAAAGCCAACGCCACCGTCTTCGAGCGCTTCCGGGCCGTTCTCAACGAGGGCTCGATCAGCCAGCGTGTGCAGTACATGATCGAGGTCCTGATGCAAGTCCGCAAGGACAAGTACAAGGACAACCCCATCCTCGCCGAGGGCCTGGATCTTGTCGAGGAGGAGGAGCAGATCACCCACCAGATCCAGCTGGAGGAGGAGTTGCAGGTGCAGGAAGGGCTGAGTGAGTCCTTCGTCGTTGCAAACAGTACCGATGCTCACGACGCTGCAGATATCTTCAAGTTTGATCCGAATTTCCTCGAGAATGAAGAAAAATACAAGGCTATCAAGACGGAAATCTTGGGCGAAGACTCGGATGAAGAGTCGGGATCCGAAGAGTCGAGTGAAGAAGAGGACGAGGATGAGGGTGCGCTTTTTTTATAATCCATCCATGTTTTTTTCGCTGATGACGATTGCAGTCGCCGAAAAACAGGGCATCGAGGATCGCACCGAAACCAATCTCGTCAATCTGCGCCGGACGATTTACCTCTCCATTATGAATGCTCTCAACTACGAAGAAGCCGTTCACAAGCTCCTCAAAGTCCAGCTCCAAGAGGGCCAGGAGGTAACCACATCTAGTGTCCTCTCATAACTCGCGATTGACGTATCTTCTAGATTGAGCTGGTCAACATGATCATCGAGTGTTGCTCGCAGGAGCGTTCCTACTCAACTTTCTACGGCCTTGTTGGCGAGCGCTTCAGCAAGCTGAACCGCGTATGGACGGAATGCTTCGAACAGGCGTTCGGCAACTATTACACGACCATCCATCGGTACGAGACCAACCGCCTGCGCAACATTGCGCGCTTCTTCGGGCACCTCCTCGCGAGCGACGCGATCTCGTGGCTTGTGCTCGAGTGTGTACGGATCAACGAGGACGACACGACGAGCAGCAGCCGTATCTTCGTGAAAATCATGATGCAGGAGATGACGGAGAGCATGGGGCTGAAGACGGTCGCGGAGCGGTTCAAGGACCCCGAGGTCCGGCGCGGGTGCGAGGGCATGTTCCCCGTCGACGTGCCCAAGAACACGCGCTTTGCGATCAACTACTTTACGAGTATCGGGCTCGGCGCCGTCACGGAGGAGATGCGCGAGTATCTCAAGAACGCACCGCGTCTCATCATGGAGCAGCGCCGCGCGATGCTGGACGCCGAGTCGTCTGACTCGTCATCGGACTCGGACTCTTCGGATTCAGATTCGGATTCGGACTCGTCTTCGTCTGACTCGAGCTCGTCCGTGTCGAGGGGTGGTGCGCGCCGCCGCCGGAGCCGGACGCCGCCCAGACGGCACGCAGACTCGGTGTCGCCCCCGCCCCGTCGCCGCTTCCCGCCCCCGCGCAAGAGGGACGTGTCGCCGCCCCCGCGCCGCGGTGCGCTGAGGGATTCCCCGCCCCGTCGCGGGCGTGAGCCCTCGCGCTCGGTATCGCCCCCTCGGCGCCGCGACTCGCGTTCTCCGCCACCGCCCCCGCGCCGCCGCATGTCGCGCTCGCCCCCACCCGCGCGCCGCCACATGTCGCGCTCCCCGCCTCCTCCTCCCCGCCGCCGCGTGTCCCGCTCGCCTCCCCCGCCCCCACGCCGACGGGACTCGCGCTCGCCCCCGCCCAAGGACGTGCGACGCCGGTTCGACTCGCCCCCGCGGCGGGGTGGGTACACCAACACGAACGGCAACGGGCGTGAACGCGAACGCGAACGGCCGCCGCACCCCATGCGCGACGTGTCTCCGCCGGCGCGTCGGGGTCGCTCGGAGTCGGGGTCGCGGTCGCCGCCGCCGAAGAGGGGTGAGCGGAGGCGCGGGGATTCGAGGGAGAGGTCGCCGCCGCCGCCGAGAGAGCGCAGACGGGGTGATTCGGGGGAACGGGAGCGGGATCGTGGGTATGAGCGGAGGAGATGAGTGCACTTGATTCAAGTGAGGGATAGGTTCTACGTTGTATGCAATTGGCTCGCAGGTAACTCGTAGCTAGTTATTATGTAGGGTTTGTGTAATGTGGAAATACGAGCCGCATGGGCGTTTGGTTCAAGCACAGTCAAACACGGCCTCTCCATTGCCGAAGCGAAATCACTTCTCTTTTCTACACCACGATGGGCTCGCCTCCCAAGCCTTGGGAGCGCAACGGGGTCACTGCTGCACCATTACCGCAGTCGGCCCCGACACTCGCGTCCTCGACCCCGGCGTCGCAGACGGCCACACAGCCTGCCGTCCCCGAGCGTCCTGCAGCATTCAACGCTCCCTCAACCTCGCTCTCCACCGCTGTCAGCCCGTATGGCGCGTCCGCGTACGGCGCATCGCCCTACTCCAGACTCGGCACTCCCTATGGCGGCGCGTACGGGGGTATGGGCGGACTCGGCGGGCTCGGGTCATATGGCGGGTCGTACGGAGGGTATGGTGGAGGAATGGGCTACGGCGGCGGTGGATACGGCATGAGCCCGTACTCGTCGATGGGGATGGGCATGTCTCCGTACGGCGGCGCGATGGGCATGGGGGGCATGGGCATGGGAATGAACGGCATGCCCCTCGACGCCAACGGGATGCCCATCCCGTCCCTCACACAGACCCTCGAGTCCACCACCCAACACACCTTTCAGCTCCTCCACTCCATCGTCCAGACATTCTCCGGCGTCGCCCAGATGCTCGAGAGCACCTTCATGGCCACCCACTCTAGCTTCTTCGCCATGGTCGGCGTCATCGACCAGTTCGGCCACCTCCGCAACGCGCTCGGCAGCGTGCTGGGACTCTTCGGTCTCATGCGCTGGATGCGCGACCTCCTCACCGGCGCACCCGCCGCCGGCCGTCCAGGCATGCAGGGCGAGTTCCGCGAGTTCATCAACGGCCGTCCCGTGCTGGGCCCGCAACCCCAGGCGCCGCCGGGTCCCAAGCCAAGCAAGAAACCGCTCATCTTCTTCCTCCTCGCCATCTTTGGCATCCCGTACGCGATGACCAAGCTCGTCCATATCCTTAACGAGCGCGCGCGCAACAACCCCAGCGCCGCGCTCCTCCCCGGCCAGCCGATGCCCCCACTCGACCCCGCTACCCTCACGTTTGCGCGCGCGCTCTACCCCTTCACGCCCACAACGCCTTCTGAGCTCGCGCTCAAGGAGAACGAAATTGTGGCTATCATGGGCAAACTCGATCCCCGAACAGGAAGCGAGGTCGACCCGCGCACACAATTCGAAAATGGCGACGACTCGGTGCAGTGGTGGAAGGGCCGAACGCGCGAGGGTCGGGAGGGATGGTTCCCTCGCAAGTGGGTGGAGGTGTTGGAGAAGAAGGAGAAGAAGGTCGACTAGTTGTTGCTTTTTATCTTCTGTATGTTTTAGTGTTTACCGTAATCTTCATTTTACTTCCTCGAGACTTGTTCGTGCGTTGTCCCTGGCTGCCACAGTTGGTTGCTTGAACGAAACCGCTCAGCTCAAGTCACGTAACACAATGCGATCACGCGTCTGGCGCGCCACTTGCCCTCCTACTTTTCATTTGGCTCCAGTAGGTTGGGTTGGTTATATTGTGCTCTTACTCATTCAAAACTAACACGTTCTAGCCCATCCGAAGCAGAATCTCCTCCAGATGCCACCCAAAACGACAACTTCGCAGCGTCGAACAAAGAAGAAGAAAAAGACGAAGAACCGTCGTTCCGTTTTCTCGCAGGATCTCTTGGCCAGATATCCGCCTTCACTGCACGTCTACACTATCGGCTTTCTCCACGACGACAAGACCACCTTGTTGGCATGCAGTTTGGTCTGCCGCGCCTGGAGTGCTGCGAGCAGATACCACTTGTTCCAAAATGCCACCCTCGACATCACGCGCGCCAACTTCCCGAGGTTCTGCGAGCTGCTGGCGCACCAACGAGTCAGATCCTTCATCGGACGCCTGCATATGCGCTCTGAAGACAATCTGACTTTGCCCGACGAGACGATAGACAGGCGGTTCCAGCTCAACGACCACCTGAAGTATCTTCCCGAGCTCGCCGGCCTCAAGTATCTACATCTCCACCACCACCTTCGGCGCGACACGTTTCATCCCGACGCGTTAGTGGCCCTCACACAGACGCGGAACTTTGCCAGCATCACAGAATTGAAGCTCACCTCCATGCACTTTACGTTCTTTGCGCAATTCGTGCAAGCCGTGGGCTCCCTCCCTCTGTTGCTCTACCTCACACTTGACCGTGTGGTTTTCTACGACTGCATGAACGGCGAAATCCCCCCTGCGCCTGTCTATACACCCGGGAATCTCACCGATGTCATCGCAAATTGCGATTACGATAGCGCAGCCGCGATATTTTCATGGCTGCCTTCTCAGCCGTTCATTCGCAGCCTGGATATTTCAATTGACTCCTTCGGACGTGCGGAGCATGCCCCACTTTTATCTACGATCCTGCGTACACTGGGTCCACGCCTTGAGCGCTTAGTTCTCAATTCCAAGCGCACGGGTGATGCTCGTCGTACGTCTCTTTTCCTTCAGATAATTTCCTTCAACTGAGTAATAATTCAGTGCGAGACCTCCCACAATCCACCGAGGTTCAGGGTTTTGAGGTCGCGGGCATCCGAAGCGTACTGACAGATGGCGAGACGGCGAACTTTACCGATATCGTCGTGGTTTGCAGTCAAGATACTGCACCCCCGTTATTCTCGTGGCTGGCGTCCCAGTCGTGCATTCGCCGCCTGGCTGTTTCAATCAACCCCGAACGTCGTGCAAAGTACACCCCGCTTTTGTCCAAGATACTCCGTGCACTGGGCCCATGCCTCGAGCACTTGATTCTTGATTTCAGGCACACCGACAATGGTGATCCGAGTAAGCCTCCTCGCCTCGAAATCTTTTCAGTTGTTCACAGAATAATTCAGTCCCGGACATCTCGCAAAACACCAGTCTGCACACCTTCGAGATCACCAGCGTCGCGTGCACAAAAGACTGCGATCTTGCGTGGGTATCTACACTCCTTTCAATGCTCTGTTCGCCCGCTTTGGAGCGGATTAGGTTCGGACTCTTCCTCCACAGCGAAAGGTACCTGAAGCACTTCGAATGGCCATGGATCCAAGAGTTGCTCGGAAAGCAGACGTCCCTCTGGAATGTGCAGTTTTGCGTCTCGGGTTGTAGGAACGGGGCTATAAAAGTCATTCCCAAGCTCCTTGTCCAGCCTAGGGCCTATGAAGTGGCGCTGTATAAAAGAGCCTATCGATATTCGCTGGGCATGTTTGATCGAGAATGGATGTGGGACGGAGTAGTTGAAATTTAATTTTAAATGTTTGATGATCTTAACGCTCTCACACCGAGATTACAGCAGTTTTGGTCGAGCCGAAGTTGGATCCAAAACGGAAAGTTTCGTGGCGAGTTTGGGCACAGTGTTATATGTCGGGTGTGGAGGACCGGCAGACAACTGATGCCAAAGGGGGACAAGACTGAATCCGTCGGCCGAGTCGGACATTCGCCCGAGGTCGGAGCCGAACCGGAAAACTAGGAGTCAGCCATCTCGCAAGCACCACAGGTAGATTAAGGGTGTGCGACTGTCTAGCCTTCGGCTGCGAGAAGAATGGAAGGGAGGAGAGGAAGTGGTGAATGATCCGGACCGGAGCCGGGGCCGGGGCCGAGCCGAGGACCGAAGGAGGCCGGAGATAAGTCGGGTGGATGGTGAAGTCGCCAGAGCGGACAGGAGCACCGAGGGACAGAGACCCGAGGTCGTCCGGACCGAAGTCGGAGGTCGGATCGGAGGCGAACCGGAGGTGAGTGGAACCGAATCAAAGTGACAGTTAAGTCAATAGAAGTAAAGGGGAAAGACGTCCGGGCAGGTTGACTTGAACCTGGAGTCGAGACGAAGCAAGGAGGCATCAGCCCATGAAAGGAAACATGGAATAACGTCAATTATACAACTGAGGTACAGGAATGTAACTAGCTGCTTAAATACGGAGAAGGTAATTGTGAATACATATATAGTAATATCATGATGGTCCAAGCGCAACAATAGCAAGTGACCAAAAGGGGAAGGAGAAGTAAAACATGAGGATGAGACAAAAAGAGAGATGGACAATAAGAACGGATAAACGGAAATACACAGTAAGCCTTCGTTGCGTGATAACCCGATGACTCCGAGGGTTGCCGAGCATTCCGAAGATCTCGGGGCCGCCGAGTCGGCCGACTCGGCCGGATTGATCGGAATCGGCGGAGGTATCGTCGGAGATGGCGAGTCGGGTTGCACGGATATAACAGTATCCCCCCTTTATGTTCCTTGCCCTCAAGGAACAGGAACAGAAGGCCAAAGAACGATCAGGACCGATAGAGCCTGCGGAAGTTGGAAGGCAGGGAAGTGTCGGGAGCCTGGAGGGAATCTGGAAGGCGAAGGTGTGTCGGAAGGTGAACGGGACACGGAAGTGAAACCGGACAAAAGACCGGAGGGATCGGAGGTCGACAATTGAGGAAGAGGAAAATGATGACGGAGGCGGCCGGAGGTGGCCGGAGCATCGGCTCGGGCGAGACCCATAAGGTCAACCGGGACGACCGGAAGTGTCGGAAGACGAGGAGGAGGTGCGGAGGAGACGTCGGAGTGACATCGGAGGGAAGACGGGACGGGAGATCTCCATAGAAGGAGCGGGATAAGACTCCAGAGCATCCATCCATCGAGGATTGGAAGTGAGAAATACTCGGAGGGTCACCTAGACAGCTGGTGGTTGAACCACTAATCCACATCCTACGTGGACATTGTCAGGTGTGCAGGTCAAAAGTTGACACTGAGGCACATGGCGATGCGAGAGGCCGAAACATTCCGGAGCGGCCGAAGAGCCGGAGTTCTCGGGAAGGTCGGAAACGGGAGAGTGCATGGCCACATGGAAGAAAACTCGCTGAGAAGAGTTTTGTAAGAGCTCCAAAGAAAAGTGCGGAGTGACGAAGGGCGACGAAATGAAAGTTCGGGGCCAAGCTGGGACCGGAACCAAAAGCCGGAAGCAGGAGCGATGTCGGATGGGGTATAGGGAAGGAATCCGGGAAGCAGAAGGCGAGCCGGAGTTCCGAAGCGGAAAACGGAGGATGGGACGGCCGGAGTATCGGCCGAGAGGGATGGAGATTTGACCTGAAACAAGTCAAGGTCGTCCGAGGAAGATATCGGAGTCATCGGCCGAGGCCGAGACACCGAGGTCGGAAAAGGGAATGCCGAGGGGGATGAAGATCGACCTGAACAAAGTCAAGGTCGTTGAAGAGGTGCCGGAATCGTCGGCCGAGGCCGAGACACCGAGGTCGGAAAAGGAAAGTAGAAAGTTTATATAAGGCAGCCACGGAAAGTGGAAGCATTACATAATCGAACCATCCGAAGGAAGTCGAGGATGGGTGAAGGGAAGGAGGGAAGATGGGAAGCCTCCCACATCGTCGGGTTCGGACTCGGGTCCGAGACCCCGCAAGCCGAAACCGGAAAGGGAGTTGGAAAACTGCCACATCGTCGAGTTCGGACTCGGGTCCGAGACCGTGCAAGCCGGAACTGGACGGAAGGAAAGAATGTGGAAGGAGACCAAGGACGTGAGTCAATCTTCGACGAAGGCTTCGGAGCCGAGCTTTCCAAGCGACAACCACCCGTAGCTGTAGCATATTGCATACACTGCTCGCTGTAGCCAGAGGTAGTGATTGCAAAAGGGGGGCATGCAGCCAGGGCCTGGCTGTCCCTAAGACTTCTGGCATTTTATGCTACACACGTGCTTGTGGCTGTCACGCGTTGGTGCTAAAGTTTCTTCGGCCGTCTCGGCCCTTGTCGGACTTGATGCTAAGTTCTCGCAAGACAAAAAGGACCTAAGTCAATCTCCTTTTTAGGAAGTAATGTATACTATTTTTTACAGAGCCTCTATTTGCGTGCCTGAGTCGGTGCGGGTGCTTTGTCCAATGCATTGCTGGCCAGTAGCACCTGATACACCGATCCGTCCCGCTCCACCACCTGCTTCACCGCTCCGGCCATCGAGCAGCTCCACCCCGCGTGAAACGCGGTCGCAAGGCGACGGTGAACGTACACCTGCCGCAACGCGTACGCCTTCAGCCCCGCAGCCAGCTCGGGGTCGATCTCACTCCGCTTCCCAATGCGGTCCTGCCACTCCCCCTGTATCGTGCGGAGCATTCGCAGCACCCTCTTCATCTCCTCGCGTAACATCATCACCTCCTCCACCCACCGATCCTTCCGCGCCTTCGCTTTAGACCATTCCATGCGCACGGCTGTCAATGCGCAATCAGCATTTGTAGTACTGGTTATAAGGCACACTCACACTCGTGCAGATGCGCTTCATTTTCGCCCGGGCCTCCGCCGACTGTCCATATCCACGAGAAAACCTTCCGCTTGTCAGAAGGCTCATTCCGCACTCGTTTTGAGGACCCCAGGCGTGCAAGCTTCTTCCGAGCCTTTGCGTCGCTTTCCTGCTGCACGTTCGTGTTCAGATCCGCGTCGCTCAGCACCTTGAAATGCGGAGCGTGCCCCTCGCCTTTCAGCGAAACGAGGGCCTCGCGAGCACGCCGGTATTTCGCCGCAACCCGCGCAATTCGGTCTCCCACGCGACCAATCAACGTTGCAGAGCGCGTCGCCGCCCTCTGCCCAACGCTGTTTGCATTCCGCCACGTAATCAGGTGCGTCTGCGTGTGCAGACGGCTCCGCAGGTCATTCAGCGCGTCGGCGCACTGGGCCTCCCGTACTTTCGCCTCTGCGTCTCCCAGACCCTTCCTACACACACGGCGCCGTGTCGCCGTGTCTAGCTCGGACGGCATCCACAACTTGATGTCCTCCGCCTTGGGCGGGGGCTGGTCCGGGTCGCGCATGTCCTCGGCCTCTGCCTTCAGAGCGACCACGCCGGGCATAAATATCACCTGCAGCCGCTCGTACGTGCGCAGCTTCTTCAAGAACGAGAGCCGCATCTCCTGGATCTGGCTTGAGCGGTCGGCAGTCACGAGCGTCACACCCTTCACTTCCGCCCGTATACGTCGCCTATTTCGCTACCATGTCAGTCTCGTATCTCAATCGTATGAGACTGCACTTACTGCGACTCCTCTAGCTGTAAACCAGCCTTAATGAAGGCTGCTGGCGTCGATCTCGCCTCTGCAAACGCCGCGCGTCCTTCTGCGACTTCTTGCGCCTCCGCCTGCTTGAGCTCGAGCAACACTGCGGCCTCCGTTGGTCCGGCTACAGCACATATATGGTGAGTAAACGTGTGTTTGCCTCGTCTGGCCTGACGTACCGGATTTGCCCCCTGCCACGCAGTACGGATTCTCCGCTCTCTGTGCTCCCGACTTGTGGGCCAGCCAGTCGTCGATCCGCTTCTGCCATTTCTTGCGTGTTTTCGTGGATACCGTGCTGTTTACCTCCCGGAAATCCGCGACCTGACGGTCGCGTTCCGCGATTGCCACGACTAGCTTGCGAGCTAGAGTGTCTCCTGTGGAACGGTCATTAGTGCTTTGATTGAACGGTCAATGGATGCGCGTACCCTGGCCGATATTCTTCTCAAAGTTTAGACGGTCTATCTTGTTTTCAAGGGCATCCGCCCGGGCACCGGCGCCCATCTCCTTTGTCGCATATCCCAGGGGATTGAGAACGGCCCATGTCCTCTCAATCCCCTCACCGTCCGTCCTTCCCACACCCTCCGCGTAACTCAACGAGTTCTCCGTCTGGCAAGAAGTCTCGTGGGCCGACGCGTGCCAGACCGGCAGTGCGAATTGAATCTCGAACTTGTCGAGGTCAGTTGTCAGCGTCGTCGTCTCCTTGATATGCTTCGCCCGTGACGGCAGGTGTATCTTCCACTGGCAGGCGATATCATAGGAGATCGCGAGGGCAAGTACAGTGACCCCCGTCAGCGCCGCGAGAAGGATGTAGTCCATATTCGCGTAGCTGCGGTGTTCATCAGTTACCGATCCATTCCTCGAGTGCTGATATACTGACCGCTCTCCCTTCTGTAGGTCGCCGAGGCCCATGGGACGCACTACACCGTGCCGCGCGCATACACACCCGCCAACGCCCGAGGAGCGTAAACCGGTCGTCAAGCGCGTCTCCTTCTGCAGAAGCGCTGCAAATGCGATGCATGTGCTTACCTGAGCGCAATTTGGTTAGCCAAGCTCGTGCGACGTAGTCCAGCTGTCACTTACATCCTTCTCCGCGACATAATCCTTGAGGTGTTCCTTGTACCCCGACCCTTCGACAAAATAACCCTTCCCGGATGCCAGAGGCGAGTCTTGATGTTCGTTGGCGCGAATGCGATTTTTCAGCCGGAAGTTCGCGTCCAGAGCCAGCAGTAACATGTACAGGAATCTGTACACTAGGGGCAAGCTACCATCTCCGGGCACCGGAGATGCAGCGGAGATGCCCGGAATATTCTACATATGCGGGATATCTCCGCCTCATTTCCGGGCCCCGGAGATGTCCGGAATATTTTAAATTTTCCTGCCATCTCCCGGTGATCTCCGGTGCCCGGAGATGTCCCGGAGATCGCTTATCTCCTGACAATCTCCTGCTTATCTCCGGGCCCCGGAGATTCTAAATCTGCGGGGTCCGGAGATTTTGAACCAAACATTCCTTAAAAGGAAATACTGAACCGGTGAGACTCCTTCCAGAAAAGGAAATAAAGGCTCCCAGGATTCTCTGGGATTCACATCCCGGGATTCACTCCCAATTAGGCAACCCCATGCAATAATTGTCCTACAGCCTGGACACCTCTCGCAACCCTCTTATCCCTATTGACATAGGCCTATCAAGATTGAAGCAGCTTATGATCAAGGTCAAGCTGTTCACAATCAAAAGTTCAAACATCCAAGTCTTTTGAGACGGCGAGACCTGGCGCAGCGGGGCTACTTGACAAGCTCTTTTTCACCCTGAACTTACACAGTCTGGCCAGCCTGGGACATGACTCATGCATCGGCCATTTCTGCGGAATTCTAGCCTGTTTAATCTACTTTGATAGTCTGATACGACAGAGAGCCATTTCTTTCGCTGAACTGAGACCCATGCCCATCCCGCTACGTATACGAGAATTCATGCAGACAAGGGTTTACATGAATTGTAACTTTGGATGCGGTTCGTGCACCTGCTGCAACATAAAACTGCATCAAATTAAAACTTGGTCCCGGAGAGGGAAAGTGAAAACCTAGGGTTAGGGTTAGGAGTTTGCAAGATCGGAACCACACAGCCCGTTAAGGGTTGTACAAAAAAAAAAAAAAAAAGGAAAAAAAAGCTAACACGTACCTATGCCCCAAGGGGGGGGTCATGACAAGCACATGTTATCCCCCAGAACCCAAGTGGATGCCCACGAAACGGAAGATAGCGGCACCCAGCTAGCCGCAAGAACAAAACGAGAGGCTTAGCCAATTTATCCCCCAGAACCCAAAACAGAGCACCCTCAAAACAGAACAAGGTCGCAGCCAGCTGGCCGGCGCAGACAGAGTAACAGTTGGGAGGATGCTGCTGGAACCGCAAAAACCAAGAACCCCCGAAAAATGGTTGTCCCCCAGAACCCAAGCCGCTGACCTTCAAAACTGAACACAGCCGCAGCCAGCTAGCCGGCGCAGGCAAGTACAGACATGAAAGCCCCCAGCAATGTTAATCCCCCAGAACCCAACCAGATTACACCTCAAAACGGAACGAAGCCGCAGCCAGCTAGCCGGCGCAGACAGAACAGTTGAGAGAATGCTGCTGGAACCCCATGTACAGCCAAGAATCCCAAAGAAAGCTGGTGATTCTCCCCCAGAACCCAAAGCAGGAGCGAGCTAGTCATTCTCCACCATCTCGAAAACCTATAACGACGCCAGGTGGCGACGTGCACCCAGAGACACTGAACTGTGAAGCTGGGGCCAGGCTACGCGCAATGAGACCCATTGACAGGACCTCCCACTGCCATCGCTTTAGTGCTAAGACAAGGGCGTGGTCCTCCCGCAGTCCCATCGCAGTTGCACCATCCACACTTTTAAGCCCATGTTGTGGTTCCAGACGGGTTTCATTGCCAGTACAAAATGGCCGTCTTTGAGAGGATTTGACTCGGAGATGTTGGCGGAGTAGACGTTTGTAGACGTTTAGATGTATGGACTGAAACGGATGTAGCCCCCTACACAAAGCTGTACGAATTTCTGCACGAAGCCGTTAACTCCATGAACTCCAGTTGGGCTAGCGACTTACCGAGGCGGCGGCAGCCTGCACGGTGGCTTTGTTTACAGCGCGTTGCTTGTGGCTGGGGGCTCCGGGCCTGAGAATGTCGCAAATGCCAATCCACCGAGACTACCTTACCTTCACCTTTGGCGCATCGAGATGAGCGTGAATATTGACACGGATTTCCCCCAGTGTCCTCAGTGGAGTCAGGAAGAGCTTCACTGGACAGGAGTGAGTGGATGCTCCAGGCAAACTGATTGTGACTTGCATTCCAAGACATCCATCCAACGACTCCAATGCCAGAGCTAGCTCACATGCCTCGAACTCGTCCTCCTCCTTTGACGTCATCTTCGCCGGCTGGTAGAGAGCCAAAAGCTCGAGCAGCGTTTGAGGAGCTTCAAGAGCTGGGCGGCCTCGTTGTAAGCCTGCTCCGAGATCTCTTTATCTGTGGGGTACTCCGGGAGAACTGAAGTGTCGAGGTCATCATCCTTGGAGTATGTGTGGTGATAGCCCGCCGATGTCTGGGTTGCCTGCTCGTCGGCCGACGGGTTTCCGAATGCACCGAGCATGAGCGCCCGGAGCTGCTCGAAATTCAAGACATCCGCGTAGGTGAAGTCTTTCCTCAGTTGACGAAGCCAAATAGATGCTCACAAGCTTCGGTCGGGTGAAGCCATGGATCCGGAAGGAGACGATAGGTGGGGGGAAAATAAACGATGATGAGGGACTCTAAGAAGACCATCACAGATGGTAAGGAAAATGTCGAAGGACTCTCTGGAAATGAACTGGGTGCCGGGGTGTGCAACGATATTGCTGCGCCACGCCATTGGGAAGAAGCATGCTCGTAGCACCATCTTCACGCGATCACGATGAAATATGTTGCGATTTTGCCAGGCGTCGATGGGCTCTCCGAAGACGAATAGGTAAACCGAGAGACCTGTTTGGTCCGGATGGTTCTCGGGGCGAAATTCGAGGGTAGCAGCGGAGAACAAACGAGCTGCTGCTCGGTCATCCTGCTTGTCGACCTTCTCGACGTCCCAGCTAAAGAGGGGTCCGAGGAAATTAAAGGCGAGGTTGCGCGTTGCGCAGCATGGAAAAGCAAGCGGTGAAGACTCCGATCACAATCAGCAAGCCGCCGACATGGTCTGATTAATATTGCGGGCATTTTCAAAGCATGCTTCCAGTCCTGGGTGATGATTGTGGGGTGCTGCCGGTAGTACGGAATCTCCAGATTGACAGTGCATCCCGGCTTCGAATTTGGGATCGAGTACGCAAAGTAAGCTGGGGCGTTGTCGGCGATAATCCGTTGCGCTGCACGTTCCACCTCGGCGCCGTCAGAGGAAAGAGATTGGGATGGATATGATGCTCGTGAAGAAGGTCTGCTAGCTTGCGGTGCATGTCGACGAGCTCCTGGGCCTTTGTAGAAGAGCCGCGAGCCACAGCAGCGATGAGGATCGGGGTTACTTTAGGAAAGGGAGTGGATCCAGACACGGAGCTGGCAAAAAAAAAACGCCCGATGATTAGACGAAACAGATGAAAAAAGAATAATGTTGAGCATACCTTGTCAGACTTGTCCGCCTTGTTGAGCTACGCTTTTTCGAAGAGGGCATCGAGATCGTCCTTCTCTGTGACCCGAATGACGCTATCGGTGGCCCCGGGGATCAAGCAAACTTCCTCCGACTCTGCGTGGACCGAAATGGCTTCCTCTAAAGCAGTATCGTCCCAAGAAAGTGCCAGTGGGCCGGTGTAGTCCAGCTTCTTGAGGACCTCGGCAGCCCTGCCGGCATTGAGAGCAGAGATACCGGGTCTAAAGGCAGGCATTTTGGCCCGAATCTGTCTACAAAATCAAAGTAAGCATACCAGGTGGGCTATACATTGAATTCGATGCTATGAGATCCTCGCGCCAAAATGTTTCTTGACAGTCTCATAGAGATTAACGCCACAAGATCACAGAACTGGTCGAACGAGCTGCTGTACTTCGTATTTCTCAAGGATTTGCCTCCTTTGAGACGCTCCTCCTTCATCACGAGTGCTTCGACCATACCGGTGAGTGTCTCTGATTTGTACGTGCCGTCGCATCCCTGCGCAGACTTGAGATAGGCAGACCGTCCGTCATCCTAAAAGGGATTCAAGCATTGGAGCAAAAAAAAAAAGAGAGGCCGCTAACCTGCTCGACAAGTTTACGCACTCCATAATACTTGAAATATCCAGTCACCAGCTCTCATGGGAGTACGCAGACCAGCCGCCATATCCACCGTTGTCGCCGCTAGGATTCGTAAGATCTGGGAGCGCCGCACTGGTAGAAGGGGGCCGTCGCGTGGTCGAGGGAAGTGGGCCACTCCTGTCATCAAGTCTGCACAAAGGGACGTGAGCGACGTACTGAATGCATCCAAATTTACAAACCCTGTGCATGTCTTTCCGGCCTGAAGAGCACTAGTGAACTAATCAGCTTCAATACACAGTGGGCGAAAGAATGCTGAAAATGCTTATGTAATCATGATACACGAGCAGGGCCCAAGCCTGGCTGGTGCTCGTCTGTCGACGTCAGCAGCTTCAACAGTACTTGTGGGTTTTCTTGAGGCAAGGTTGGTGCTGCATACGCTGGGGCAACTTTGGCAGTGTAAGCTTTACGGTGCAAAACGTCGACTGGATGATACCGACACAATCGTCAAATGCTACGGCGCAGGAGTATTAACCGTCTCAAGGACCGGGACACCTTTTATAAAAGGTGCATGAGAAAGTGGCAACAACAAGAGACGAAAGCGTTACCGTTGGGATCATGGGGGATAATGGGCGGTATCCTCATCGCGGCCGAAGCTGGACCAACGTTCGGCCCACCCTTCTCTCCCTGTGTGAGCGGTCCATGATGCTTGAGAGAGAGCGGCGGTGATTGGGCCAAAGGAAACTGGAGACCGCTTTGACAGGAATACTGAGCTTCTTCCAGCCTGGATATATTTTGGCAGCGACGAAGCTGGCCCAAGCAGCGTCTCGTCAACTGCGAAAAAGCGACAACAAAGGTGAAACAGCAGGGTGCGGACTACTGACGCTCTTGGCCTTCGGCATCGACTAGCCTGCCGGCGGTCCGTCGTTGTCTTGTCGATCTCGTGGAGGTGCATTTGCAGGAGTTTCTGGACCTGACGGACGGTCGCATCTACGATGTAGAGAAAGGAGGGTAGCGACATACGGAAAGAGGAACGCCGAGAATCAGGAGAGAACTATACACTGCTCGTTGAGCCGACCGGATTTCGGGGGTCTGCACTTCCGGGATGTGCGGCCCTTTGTTGTACTTGATCACAGAGCGACGGTATGCTGTCCTGTATACTACCGCGGCTAAGAAACATCAGCGCTCGCCGTCCAGATCTATAGCCCACACGCACTGTTTAACAGCCACTGCACCAGAAGCTTCAAACTCCCAGTTACATCGTCGCGCCGTCGAAGAGTCCATGTACACGGCTTCATCACGCCCGATCACTCGGTCTGACAAAGCAACTTCGTCAGGCACGCCATGTGGGCCGCGCCGACTGGGTATCGAGGTCATGCACCTCCTCAGGAGCACAGCAAGTGGTCCGAGTTTGCCGTCACAGCCGTGCTCGCGACGAGCTTCCGTTTGCTGGGGGAAGATCAAGGAAAAAAATCAGAGAATTCCAGTCGGCCTGGGACTCGTCAGCATGAGCAATATCGTATCAGGCTTCACTGCTCACGATCAAGACAGCCTTCTCAGGAAGCTCAGACAGCAGCGCAGGTCGTAGCAGCGAGGGCGAGGCGGGGCTGATGTAGATACCATAATCGGACACAGAGAATTGGATGGGTAATATTTGCCTTAAGCTTGCATAGCGTCGCTTGGAGTCGAGACAGCGCAGGAAAGACCGAACACAGCAGCTTTGCTGAACGCAGCAACCTTGTCTGGCGAGCCACACATGGGCCTTGCCGACTTGGTCCTCAGGAGCACTACAAGTGGTCCGAGTATATCGTGAGCTTTGCGTAAGGAACGGACAGGTTATCGTTGCCTAGTCGGTACAGCAAAAGTGGAACAAATTCATGATCAAGATATGGACGACAAAGCAACTTCGTCTGGCGCGCCACATGTGAGGCCGGGCCGACTTGGTGTTGAGGCCACAAACCTCCTCAGGACCACGACAGGTGGTCCGAGTTTGCCGCCAGATCCGTGGTCTGCTATCGCTTGAGATTGTACTTGCAGTGGATGTTCTCGAGACCGGCCCGTCGTATGTACTTGAACAGTCGATTGGGCAATGTTCATTTGCTCCGACCTCATGCTAGGCCGCATCGATAGCAACTGGCTGCACGCCACCCCGACGAGTATCGACCAGCCCACTCATGGCCGCACCTTTCGGCGCGCCGCGCAAGCAGGATTCGGAGTCGATTGAACTGTCGTTGAGCCAAAACGCAGGCTCGAGGAGCCGCCGGCCCCTCGTCTGTCTGTAGCCCAAGTTGACCAAGTTGACCAGGCTACTCATGGCAGCACCTTTCGGCGCGCCGCGTAACCGAAATTCGGGGTCGTTGAGCCAAAACCTACGCTCAAGGAGCCGCAGGCAATGGACGAGACAAGACATATAAGCCCCAGCGTAGGTGCGGACTGGGTGATCATGAGCGTTCTTCGCAAGAGCAAAATAGGCGCCCGACCAAACACGACCCTGCTTTGATTTGCGCACAGACGGCATGAGATGCCGTCTGAGCGCGCATCAAGGTCGGTGTGTATCTGGTTGGGCGCTCTTTCTGCACTTGATCTTGACCACCTCAACGTTGTGTGCAGCGGGAACAGCGGCCGGGCTGCCCCCTTCCGGCGCATCGAGGCGTCTTTGCATGCAGTGTAAATAATATTTATTTCACCCAAGCACAGTTATCATATCCATTCAAGCAGGGACGACCTTGGCGCAAGAACTCTAGATGTGGAAAACATGGCACAGGCCATGCGGCTCCCAAGTGTGTGTCTTCCAGGGTAAGTACCCAAGCCAGACTTGACCCACGTTCTCTAGTACCAGCCCGCCATGGCAGAGGATGTACGCACCTTTTTTTCAATGCTCTGCGACCGGAGGCTTACCTTCCACTGAGACCAGCCATTCAAGCTACATAGCCCCCGAGAAGCACTATCCCAGCAAGTAGGAAATCAATGGCAACAGCTCGTTCTACGGGCCCAAGATCGACCTCAGTGTTTGCCCTGCGCCGCTCATTCGAGTGCGCCACCATTCAGCTTGATTTCCAGCTGCCCGAACGTTTCGATCTCAAGTTCCGGGGTGAGGACCTCGCAAACCCGAAGTCCCGCCTCGTGCGTGAGATCTTGGGCAGTTTAGAGTGATCCATCGCGATCATCACTGAGCACTTTGCTGGGAAATGGTGCGTATTCTTTTTTTTTTTTTGTACAATGCATGAATATATGCTCATGACCTGCATTGAGGCCGTTCTGGCTTTCGCCGCGCCAAATCATGGTTATACCCGTTGCTGTTCCTTACGTGGGTCCTTCTCAAAAATCGTGGGACGACGATTGACTTCGCCTAGGCCTGGTGTACATGTATTGCAGAAAGAGTATGCATCGCAAGTTTGCGGACGGCTCATCAAGTCTGTCGGTCCCTTTGCCGATGTGGACAACGGCGCCGACACGCTTCCGAACAAGGTTCGCAATGGAGAGATTGCTAAATACAACTTCATTCTCGGTACGTTCCCCTCGCTTTGGTACCAATCATGATCATCTCACTAACCACCCTCTTGTAGTCGTCAATGAAGAGGAGATGAAGAAGCAGTCTGTAACCCCGCGCAATCGAGATAACATTGGTATCAAAGGGGGAGACGAGATGATGCGGCTCGATGACATCGTGACGAAGCTGCTTGCGTTGTAAATTCAACGCACATATCCGGTATGCTATCTGGGTCGAGATCCAAACACTTGCATGTCACGTAGAAGCAGTAAAGAACACATTATTCCACATAGACATAGTACAAGGACAACGAGTGCTATCCTCTCATGCCCAGATTCGCCATCAGCATACTTTGCTGAAAACACTGTTATTAACACCTTCTCGATAACTATCAAATGGGGCGTACCAATGTACATGTTTCGATCGTAGCTCGATCGGCTGGAGGAAGATCGTTCATTTGGGTCGGCGTTAAATTTAGCGCAAGGGTGAAAAGTGTCTGTATTATTGATGGTGAATGAGTGAAATTGAGACGCCCACATGATGGCCGAGACATACCTGGGTCTCGGGATTGCTGGGTCCACTGTTTTGCAGTTGCTGGAGTCGCGGCCCGAGAGAAGACTGCTGTTGCGGCGGCTGCTGCTGCTGCTGCTGCGGTTGTTGCGTTGGTGTTGGTTGAGGGCCCGGCGGTCCTCTGTAATACGGCGGCATGGGCGGCATGCCTGGCGGTGTTGGCTGCATGAGATGGCCAAACATGGTGCCAGGGGGTGGACCTCCCATTCCCGGGGGCATCATGCCCTGCATCGACTGTGGCTGTTGTAAGTGCGGGGGGTAAGGTTGGTGTTGTTGTGGAGTTTGTGCGTGGCTTGGCGGCTGCGCAAAGCTTTGAGGTGGCGGTTGGTGCTGTTGTTGGAGGTGCGGTGGAGGCACAGGACGACCACCTGCATGAGTCGATCCTTCACGCATTCGCGTGAGCATGTATGGCGGAATGATATTGCTTGTTATCAAGCCCATGAGCACTGCATATGCTAGTTGGGGGTGATGGGAAAGCAACTGCTGAGCGTCCCTGGGGCGCGTAATTACAAAAGCCTGCCATGTAGAGCTGAGAAACGGTCGTCGTGGGTTGGCCGTAAGATATACATACCTTCATCTGGGCGATGACTTCAATCAACTGACTTTCGGTCATGCCTTGTGCGATTGCGAATGTGATTGCTTCTTGTGCTCCTTTGCCGGGTTCGAGTGGTTTCCCTGGTGGCGCAGCGGCAAGAATGTCACTCCCTTCAGATCGGCGATTCTCAATGCGCCAGTGCGACCGAGGTTCAGATGGCCCTGGCCCGCCACCGTCCATGAGTTCTCCCCTCACAGTCGTTTTTCCTTCGAGAAAGGGATCGGAATCGGCCAGATCAATTCGCAAGGGACGACCCCCCACGTCGGTATTATTCAGATTGCGTACAGCGGATGCAGCAGTTTCATGATCTAAATTATATCGACGACGGTGGGACATGTTCGAATAAATGAATTGTCAAGCGTGATGGAGTTCAGGCGTGGTGGATTTCAGACGTGGCGGAGTTCAGATGATCGGGTTAGGTCGCAAGATTGGATGTCGAGGTTCAAGTTGAATTCGAAAGAAAGAAATGATTGTGTTTAGGTCAGACGGCTCAAACAAAGAAGTAAAAACTAATTGTAAGTACCAGCAAATTCGCAGAAGCCGTAGCCTTTCGGCTTGCTTGTATCCCGGTCGAAAACAAGCCTGGAACATTGCATGTTGAGTACATGTTGTGGATGTTGTGTCTTGTCGAGCCTTTACCGGAAGCCCATACTGAACTAGTCTCTCCAGACAGACTATCACTCGTAACCTCATTACTTAGTCTGTTAGTTACCGCGTCTGATAAGCGGCGTCCAGCCTTATTATGTAACGATCAGGGATACACGACCAAACAACACGCACATTTGACGCGTCTTCGAGTAGTTTGACGCGACATTGTATGCCAAAGTCTGAAGTTGCGGCTTGTGAGGGGCTTTGAATACTCTCGGATGCTGCTGTAGCATTCTCCGAATTTCTCTCACCTCATAAGCTTTTGACGTCTGAATCCGGCCATAAAGCCGGATTTCGAGTCGACGAAGTAGTGCCGGACCAAAATCTGGTGAGAAACGGGGCAGTTTAAGAGGATAACATATGTGGAGAGCTCTGGTAGCAGATTTCATGCTGTAACCCTCGATGAACGCGTAAAGTCGCGTCTGGTCGCGTCAGGGCAATGAACACGTGATGTTCCAAACGGGATGCTTATATAATAACCCTGGTCGCCTATTGACAGGGCGTGGTAACCACAGGACTAATACTGAACCAACCGACTTGAAGATATCAATGAGCACATCCTCACTCATTGTAGGGGATATTGCCGACTGTTATGGATTAGAAAAGCGGGGGGAATGAGCCAGCAGCTCACTGAATACTACTTTACTCATGGTTGTCAATGGAGTGGCTGCAGTAGGTTGGTGTTTATTGTGAAAGAAGCGATCGCGAGCAATTATTCACTAATGACGTGGGATTGGGCCTCTTCGAGGCGGGTGGCTGAACCTTTAGGGCTTTGTCACTTCTGTCCCCAAGATTCTTGAATGGAGAATGTTTTTTTCCTGGGCAGTATTCTCCTAGTAACGGCAAACAACTTTTCTTCCCTTCTCTCGACGATGCCACACAGTCACTCCGTCTCAGCAAATCATTCATTAGTGCCATGTCAACTCAGCATCTTGGATTTGTGCCGATCGAGATTTTACTGGCGATATTGGAGCCTACACAGTCGCTGTAGTGTCGCGTACGGTGGGCGTAGGGCGCGCGGGAGAGCTTCGGGCTTGCTGATAAGCTGAGGGGACACATCAACTCGTGGAGAGTACGAGACATGGCCAGGTACAACATGAATTGAGAGGTACATGACTTATGCGATTCGGCTGTAGATCCCAAATCGTAGATCCACTACTAGTTATCTGGAACCGTGGTAAAATAAACTTGATGTTCGACGCGTACTTGGAAAAAGAGGTCAGATACTAGGGATGCAGCCTACCATGTAAGAGTTGTGTGGCCGGTATTCCCCTCGATAACCAACTGAGAATTCGACGAGGGTTGAATCTTGTTTGAAGCCATGATTACAGAGATATTAGGACCGAATGGTTCAGGGTCAAGTAGCGAATGGGACGAGTGATCCCGCAACGAGCAAGGCTAGCCAGTCTACGGGTGCAACATTTCTAAGTTGCGCCTCAAGCCCTCTCGTCTAAACGGACCGGCGACAGACTACAGTACTTGGAGTCTTGGACTCGGATACTAGTAGTGCGCCTAAATTGTACCGTTACAAATCCACAATGCCGCAATATCTCTTAACTCTTTAGAGCCTGATGCTGATTTCGAATAGTTCAGGCTCATAAGTATTTGAGTGAGATCGAGGGCCCGTAGAAAATGAAGTTGAAAGAACCGAGAACTATGAATATTTGACCAAAACGGCGTATGATCTGGCAAATTTTGACACAGATTTTAGCCTTTTTTCCCAATGTTTGCGCATGTTAGGAAAATGGATCTGAAACCAAGTGGTGTGGACTGGGCCGGGCCCGGGGTAGCTAATTATAAGGTTCAGCCAATAATTATAACCAAAGGTCTACTAGTAGGAGGCGGGTGGCATATGCCGTGATCATGAGAGGTCCGATCCGAAAATTTTGCCCGGTTCCGTACGAGACTTTTGGCGCCAATTCCGTCCGCACCAGGATCGGAACTGTTTTGGAGGCCATTTCGTCCGCATGTCAGATGAGACCTCAGTGCGATCCTCAGAGTCATATAGGATCAGACCCCACAAAAAGTAGTTCCGTCCGCATAACTCTCGATTAATTGCAGACGACTGCGTGAAGGTAAGGATATCGTAAGGTAAGTAGTATGGGTACATAGAAGGGTAGGTAGGGCATATAGTAACTGTATAGGATGCTATTAATCACAGTCCAGACACGTTCTCCTCTTCATCTTCCGACGCGGATTCCGGGATGATTACCGAAGAAGAGGGGGCGTCATCAGTTTTTTTTTCGACTTCACCCTCTTCGCGAGCTCTTGCATCGAGGCATACAACACATTCCGATGATGAAAGAACGCCCCGTAGAGGGCGAGCGACTCTTTGCCGAGTGTGATCAGCGTGAGCAGCTGGGCATTGTCAATGTCTTGTCGATGGATGTCGGTGAACGAAGAGAGAGAGAATAAGATGTAGGAACGGGGGATTGGGAGGAAGCTCGAGCAGCCGAGCTTTTGACACGAAATTGAGGTGAACAAGGCACCACCAAACGGTCGGTAGACCCGGACGTAGATGTACGAGGGTGTCCCCACACTGTTGACGATCGGAATGCAGTCGTGGTTGGTGTTCTTCGTGTACATTGTCAATACTATTGAATTATGAGCATTCTTGAGCAAGTGTGGTAGTAGTAGGACAAACCTTCTCCAAGAATAAGCTCAGGAGGCGTACTACCAGGTTTCAGGGCCAGTACCAGATGCCCGTCTTTGAGAGGGTTCAGCTCGGAGATGTTTGCGGAGTACACATTGGGATGTATGGGCTGAAACTGGGAGAGTGCAGCTACTCGAAGCTGCACAAATTTCTGCGCGAAGCCGTCAACTCCAAACAAATCTGATATGAGAGAACAACTTACAGACGCAGCGACTGCCTGCAGTGTTGCCTTATTTGCAACGCGTTTGCTTGTGGTTGGCGGCTCCGGCCCTGAAAATGTGCCGGCGTGCCACACATAGCGATCGAGCCCTGTCGTTTTGTTGAGGGTTTCCGAGGCAGGGACGATTTCAGCCAATCGCTGGATGAGCTTTTCACGAGTGTGTGGGCCGTTTCCGGACGCTCGCCATTGTTTCGGCGCTCCAGGACGGCCGATAGCCGGCCACGCTGTCGGACTGCATCAGCAGTCGATTTGGTTTGGTGGCGCAGTCGTTGGGAGAAGAGAAGAGGTACGTTCTGCTTGTTGTTTTCGACGAGGGCCAATGGGAATTCAGAGATGTCTTCTGCGATCGGTCGTAACTGGAACACTGATATCAGCCGTCATCTTGCCAATTCGCGGACAACACCTTACGTTCACGGTGGGCGGGTCGAAATGAGCCAGGATATTGCCACGGATCTCCTCCAACGAGTCCTCCGTGGAATCAGGAAGAGCTTCACTGGACAAAAGTGAGTAGATGCTCCAGTCAGGTTCATATCCACATACATTCCGAGTGATTTATCCAATGATTCGGCCGCCAGAGCCAGCTCACATGCTTCGAACTCATCCTCCTCCTTTGACGTCATCTTCACCGGCTGGTAGAGAGCCAAAAGCTCGAGCAGCGTTTGAGGAAGTCTAGACTTGCGAGTACGCTGCTGCTGCAAATCGGGCGTTGTCGGAAGCTTGGGATCCTTGTAGTTCTTGAGCATAGCTTCAGCGTCAATCCCGACTAGCTTCAATAGCTGCGCGGCCTCGTCGTACGCCTGCTCCGATGCCTCTGACAACTCTTTATCCGTGGGATACTCCATGAGAACGAGAGTGTTGAGGTCATCCGCCTTGAAATAAGTGTGATGGTAGCCAGCGGACGTCTGAGTTGCCTGCTCATCAGGCGACAGATTTCCGAATGCACCAAGCATGAGCACACGCAGCTTGCGCTCAAAATTCAAGACATCCGCATAGGTGAAATCTTTCTTCAGCTGACGGAGCATGCCGAATAGATGCTCACAGGCTTCGGTCGAATGAAGCCACGGGAGGAGAGGATAGGTGGGGAAGAAATTCCGATAGACGATGATAAGGGAGAGAAGGCCATCACAGATTGTGAGCTCGAGAAAGATGTCGAAGGACTCTCTGGAAATGAAATGGGTGCTGAGATTGTGGTCAGGGTGCGCAACAATATGGCTGCGCCAGGCCATTAGAAAGAAACGCGCTCGTAACACCATCTTGACGCGGTCGCGATGGAAGATGTTGCGGTTTTGCCAGGCGTCGATGAGCTCTCCGAGAACGAATAGGTAAAAGGAGACACCCGTTTCTTCAGGATGGTTCTCGTGGTGGAATTGGAGAGTAGCAGCGGGGAACAAACGAGCTGCTGCTCGATCATCCTGCTTGTCGACCTTCTCTACGTCATGGGTGAAGAGCGGCCCCAAGATATTGAAAGCAAGGTTGCGCAGCATGGAAAAGCAAGCCACGAAGAACCCAATCACGATTATGCGAGCCCCCGACATGATCTGATTGCGGGCGCTTTTCAAAGCGTGCTTCGAGTCCTGCGTAAGGATTGTGGAGTGCTGACCATAGTACTTTGGGATCTCCAGGTGGATGTTACACCCAGGCTTGGAATTGGGGATGTCGTAAACAAAATAAGCTGGTGCATCCTCGGCAATGATCCGTTGCGCTGCACGTTCCACCTCAGCGCCATCGGAGGAAAGCGAAACCGGATGGATATTGTGCTCGTGAAGGAGGTTTGCGAGTTTGTGGTGCATGTCGACGAGCTCCTGAGCCTCTGTTGAGGAGCCGCCCGCGGGCAACGGCAGCGGTGAGGATCGGTGGTATTTTGGGCAGCGGAATAGATAATGCCCAGACACGGAGCTGTTAAGGGAAACAGTGATTAGACCGCGAAACCAAGCAGGTTGATATCAAGCATACCTTGTTGGCCTTTTGGAGCTGTGCTTGTTCAAACAGGGCATCGAGGTCGTCGTCTTTTGCGACACGAATGACACCCTCGGTGGCGCCGAGAATCAGACAAACTTCCTTCGATTCCGCGTGGACTGAGATTGCTGCTTCCAGAGCAGTATCGTCCCAAGAGAGTGCCAAGGGTCCAGTATAGTCAAGTTTTTTGAGGACCTCGGCAGCTCTGCCCACATTGAGCGCAGAAATTCTGGGTCTAAACGCAGGCATTTTTGCCCGAAGCTGCCTGGAAAGTGAAAGTAAGTATATCATGTGCGGCGAAGATCCACCCAAACGTACCGCATGCTGCGAAGCCCTCGTCCACCGAAATGTTTTTGGAAAGTCTCATACGCGCGCCGCGAAGTCGACGCAAGGAGATCGCAAAACTGGTCAAACGAGCTGCTGTACTTCATGTTCCTCAATGATTTGCCCGCTTTGAGACGTTCTTCCTTGATCACGAGTGCCTCCACCATCCCGGTGAGTGTCTCTGATTTGTAAGTGCCGTCGACACATCCCTGCGCAAACTTGAGATAGGGGGACCGTCGGTCATCCTGAAGACATATATATGAATACTGAAACAGATAACAATGAAGATTGCTAACCTGCTCAACAAGTTGACGCACTCCATGATACTTGAGATAAATGCGTGATAAGTCGGGGTCCTGGCACGATTTCGGTACAAATTTCATGTTGCGCTCGTGGGTGATCTTTCGGTGAATGTCGACCTGGAAGGTATGAAGTGATAGTAACTTGCGGCACGAAGAGCAGGGATCGGGGTCATCCCCATCAAGCTGTGTTTCCACGTCGCGGTCACAATCACTCGCAAATACAGCGCCAACAGTGCGGGCGACGCGCCATCTCTGCAGCGTAACCTCCCGCCGAAGGACCATACGCTGGTCATCGACGGTAAGGTCACCCACCGGGTAGCCACACCAAACAGATCCTCCGTGATCTTGGGACGGGATGGTGCACCCCCTCCAGTCGCGGGCGTCCGAATCATGCATCTGTCAATATCTTCATTCGATTCGCGAGTAAGGCCGGGACAGGGTAGTAGTCTTGATTTTGGCGCCTGTGGAAGGTGTTAACACTTACTTGAATCCGAGCGCAAATAGAGACTGCGTCGAGAGGCCAGTCTTTCTTGATTTGGTGCATTTGGAAGTAGCACGGCGCTCGGTCCAGCGCCGAATGTCATAAAGTGCGCGCATGACCACCCATGTAGTACAGTGTGAACAGCGAACACGGCGAACATCAGTGTCGTCAAATTCAGCCTTGGGATCAACTTCCCGCACTTTGGCGCGGAAATTATCCAACGGGGATGACCTCGGGACGAAAGTCTTGTCCTTCGAGGCTGCAATCAGTTGCTTCTGGCGGGACCAGGAAGACCCCGCCTTTGGCTTAGTCTGTGATCGATCGCGACGGCGCCGTAGCTTCATCATCAGAGTCGAGGACGACATATCAGAGGGCAAGGGTGGAGAAGGTGCGGAGGGTGGGGGATTGTGTTCAGGAAACTCGCAGTCGGACATGATGACATCCGAGTGGTCGCTGACTGGGTCCCCTTTCGGTACGTCTAGAAACAGGTCGACATTGTCGAGACCAATACCTAGCGACGTGAGTAGTTCCTAGGTATTCGCCGGAGGCTGGGGCAAGGTAGAACGAGAAGGGACCGGGCTGGATGCACCAGAGTACCCAGACATGGATTCACCGTCTGACAAGGGTTCGGGGGTCGTGGGGACAGTTGTAGGGTCGTAAAAGCTGTCATCTGGGTCGTCTCCCTGCAGTGCTGTCAGTTTTTTGTAACAACAGATGGAACGAGGGCTTACAAGTTGGTCAGCATCTTCAAACGGGGAGGAAAGGCCCCTAAACCACTCGATCCTTTCGCACGAGGCCGGTCCGGCGCCCAGAGATCATAACCGAGGAGCACATATGTGAGAATCGAGTTGCTGCGGGGAGGGGAAATCTGGGCAACCATGGTGGAGTCCTCGGAATTGCCCAGTTGCGACTTGAGCCACCATTGCACGAAAGCTATTTCGTCGGCTGCGACGCAGCGAGTCGGAAAAAGCTATGGTCTTGGATCGAAGATCAATCTTGAGGAGCGTCCAATAGTTTCCGGAGATGTGTAAGGGGGAACCAGAGGGCATCGACCTGCCCTGCCCGGATGGCTTTCTCGACAGGGGAGAGGTTAGGGGGATCGTAACTAGAACGTTTTTTGCGCCCGGTGCGGAGGGAAGAGATGAATAGACAGTTGAGGATACGCGTCCGACTGCCAGGCTCCCATCGTCGCAGTATGTAATCGGCACCAGCGTTAATCATCTCGTCGTTCAGCCACTCGGAGCTCAGGAATAACGTCAAATCCTGTGTGGTCAGGCGGATGAAAAAACTGCTTGTTGGTTTTGTGGGTCAGCTGGTTCAGGAAGTTGCTCGTGCAGAACGTCGAGGAGCTCGTGCAGAACGTCGAGGACACAAGTCTTGGGCGACGGGATCACGGCAGCGTAGGCCTCCTGAAGAACACGGCGCGCCGCGGTTCGAGCCTTTCTAAGGGGTTTTGGGACGTCGTCGTTCCACTGCCGATCCACTCTGCTAAATTGAAGCCGTAAGGCGGGGGATCGTCATCGTCTAAATCGGAGACGGCAAGTACGGGAGATTCAGTGTCGGGCTCGCGGTCACCCCCTCCACTGCATGCCGAAAGACAGGGTCCCGGAAAGAGGTGATGCTGCGGTGGGGAAGAACGGGCGGGGATGCGCCGCTAACGCTCTCGAAACACCCCAGGCATTCTTCATTGCGATGGAGCCCAGAAGCGCGTGCGTCCAATGCAAAGAGCTCGGCGCGGAAGTTCAACTCTGCCAGCTCCCAGGTAATCTCCTTGCCTCGGTTCTGCGTGGTGGGGGGGATACGGTCGGGAGGTACGGCCAACTCCACAATGCCACAGGCCCTCATGGCCGGCCCCAAGACTCGCTCTGTGGTGCGCAGAGTAAGGAGGTTCCGAGGGCATCTACAGGACGATGTTAGGGCTTAAAGATATAGAGGGAGAGGAGGATGGAGAGATGGGGCAGAAAGAAGATGAGGGGACGTAGGAGCAGCGAAACTTCTGAAGGTATATTTATGGAGACACCATGAATGTTGTAGAAACGTGGTAGATTGGCATTGCGCGGGCGCCAGCAAGCGCGAAAGGAAGATGGACGGGGTATGGCAAGGAATCGTGGTGATGTAGAGAATCATTCACGTATATGGAGACAAGGAGATTGAGCGAAAGGTGCACATAGATCGAAAGTAGGGAAGGTACGAAAACGGGGATAGCGAAGTGCAAGGACGAGGGAAAGAGCGAAAAGAAGATGAATAGGGGGATGAAGAGGACGACAGTGCACGACGAACAAAGTAAAGCACGGAGCGAGGATGAAGAAATGAGAAACCTACCAGCATTGTCCCCGACCAGAGCCCCACAGAACTCCCCCGTTCGTACGCGCGCCCGATCCGCCCCGACGGTGCGCCTCGTTCTCCACCTCTACCCCCTCCTCCCGCTGTCGGTACACCCGCCGAAGTCGAGGTCGACGCACAAGAGCCGCGCGCGCCACCGGTACGTGGCCCAGCAGTCGTCTCGTCTGTTCTTCTCGATGGTGGCGTCGTCACTGAACAGATCGAGCCCCGGGTCGACGGCGAGGACGGCGTCGATGACTGCGTTCGTTGCGGCGGCCGTAGCAACCGAAGCGGAGGTAGACGGTGTGGTGCCCGAGGTGCTGGTCGCGGTCGCGGATGCACTGGCCGAAGTGGAGGTTGTGATGGCCCCGAGCGTAGGCAACTGCCTCTCGAATCGCACCAACGGGCGCGCGTTCTTTTCATGGATGTCTTCCTGCGTCGGTCTGATGGGTTGGGGCCCACTTAAAGACCGGGAACGCAAGTCAGTCTCGACGGTAAATAAACGGAACGAGAAAGAAAGGAAGAACTCACCATCAACCGCCCACTCGCGGAGGATGCGGCGGCACCCCCATCCGCACGCCCGTCTGCATGCGCGCGCAGAATAGCAGTCGCGCGGGCGGGGCCGAGCAGTCGGGCGCGCGCGACCTCGGTTCTGCGAGAGGGTGGGAGACGTTTTGGGGAGGACGTCCTTGAGGGCGTGCTTGATGACGTCGAGATTGTGAGGGAGGTGGAGGACGAGAAGCACGTAGAGATCTGCGATTGCAACTACGGCTTCGGGTGCGGCTCCTGCACGGCGGGGCAGTCGAGCTCGGGATGGGGTCATCAAAAAAGCGGAGGCTGGCGCCGCTGCTAGATCTTGAGAACGACTGGGAGTTGCCGCTTGCGGATCTCGAGGTGCATATCCTGGTTGCACCGCCGGTGCAGATGGCGCACCCAAGGCATATATATGGCCCGTGGTTCGTTGGGACCGTAATGGCCCTCCGAATCTCTCCCTGCTGTTCCCGTAGGCATCAAGCACGGCGGAACAGGGGCATTTCCTTGTTGATGAACTCGGAGTAGTTCCAGTCGATGATCCAGCAATATCCCAGCGGTGAGTCCACCGCATCGCCGGAAAGAAAAGAACGCTGGCTCAGCCATTTGTTACGCTCGTCCTCCTTGCTGAGGCAAGCTTAATGAGCTCCCGGTCACCGTCACCGTCGTGTGTACGGGCGAAGGGATCATATGCTTCTCCATGTGGCTGGAGTAGTTGCGAGCTTCCAAGTCTTTGCTCGTCCCCAACCCCTGGGAAATCCTCGTTAGCACACCGTAACATCGTCAGACGGATTCCACTGACCTTGTGATATTTGACATCCCACCTTGCCGCGTCGGGGTTTCCTCGCCCGTTGCTCATATTCCGGGATCGTGAAGAAATCATTTCGCTGCTTGAGTTGCAAAACGTCAACTCGGAACATATTGCGAAAATACAGCTACTTACTCGGTCAATGGGTGTGACAAATGCGACGAGGCAGTCATCAGTTCTCATGGGAGTACGCCGGCCGCCGTGTTCACCGTTGTCGCCGGTACTAGTATTCGTAAGATCTGTGAGCGCCGTACCGGTCGAAGGGAGCCGTCGCGTGGTCGACGGCCCTTGTAGGCTCTGAGGAGGCGCCCCAACAGGGAAGTGAGTCACTCCTGTTATCGAGTCTGCACAAAGGGACGTGAGCGACATATTGAATGCATCGAGATTTACATACGTACCCTGTGCATGTCTTTCCAGCCTGAAGAGAACTAATCAGTCTAGATTCACGGGGAGCGTGACAAGTCCTACCACTAGATGAAGACATCACGGTTTGCTTTGCATCAATTATGAATAGGTCTGCTGCAGCACGAGCGACGTCAATACACGGTAGCCGAAGGAATAATGCTATGTTGCAAAGAAATGATTACGTAATCATGATACACGAGCAGGGTCCAAGCCTGGCTGGTGCTCACCTGTCGACGTTAGTAGCTTCAACGGTACTTGTGAGTTTGCTTGAAGCAAGGTTGGTGCTGCATACACTGGGGCAACTTTGGCAGTGTAAGCTTTACGGTGCAAAACGTCGACTGGATGATACCGACACAATCGCCAAATGCTACAGCGCAGGAGTATTAACCGTCTCAAGGACCGGGATACCTTCAAAGGTGCATGAGAAAGTGGCAAAAACGAGAGAGGGAAGTGTTACCGTGCCCTTCCCGATGGCAGTGAGCCAAGGGGGTCTGCACTTCCAGGATGTGCGGCCCTTCGTTGGACTTGATCCCAGAGCGACGGTATGCTGTCCGGCAGACTACCACGGCTGAGCAACATCAGCGCTCGCCGTCCAGATCTATAGAGCATCGCTTGAAACAGCCCACATCTGCACGCACTGTTTTTAACGGCCACTGCACCAGAAGCTTCAAGCTCCTAGTTACATCGCCGCGCCGAGTCCAACTGCTGCACGTCGCGTCGAAGAGTACATGGCTTCATCACGCCCGATCCCTGGGTCTGACAAAGCAACTTCGTCAGGCGTGCCATGTGGGCCGTGCCGACTTAGTATCGAGGTCATGCACCTCCTCAGGAGCGCGGCAAGTGGTCCGAGTTTGCCGTCACAGCCGTGCTCGCGACAAGCTTCCGTTTGCTGGGGGAAAGATCGAGGAAGGAAGTGAGAGAATTCCCGTTGGCCTGGGACTCGTCAGCATGAGCAGTATTGTATCAGGCTTCACTGCTCACGATCGAAACAGCCTTCTCAGGAAGCTCAGACAGCAGCGCAGGTCGTAGCAGCGGGGGCGAGGCGGAGCTGACGTAGATACCCGTAAGCGGACGCAGAAAATTGGACGGATGATATTTGCCTTGCATAGCATCGCTTGGAACGTCAAAACAGCGCAGGAAAGACTGAACGCAGCAACTTCGTCTAAAACGGGGCAGGACAGACTGAACGCAGCAACCTTGTCTGGCGAGCCACACATGGGCCTTGCCGACTTGACCCTCCAAGTGGTCCGAGTTTATCGTGACTTTTGCGTCAAGAACGGACAGGTTATCGTTGCCTAGCCGGCACGGCGAAGGCGAGCTACATCGGACCGGGTCGACTTGGCGTTGAAGCCATAAACCAGTAAGACCGGCAATCCAGATCCAGGTTGGTCGTCATGAAAAACGGACCACTTTCCACTTGCGAGCCGACAAGATCGAGACGGCGGTGAGAGAGTTCCAACGGGCCTGGGATTCATCAACACAAGTATTACATTGGCTTCACTGCTCACGATCGGGGCTTGTTACAGATCGACAACTCCGCGCTGACGAGTGTTGCCTTAGGTCGTACGACAGAACGACGGGTGCGAGAAGGAGCTAAAGTAGATACCTGTAAGCGATACCTGTAAGCAGACGCACAAACTGGAGGAATGAGGCTTGACTCGCATATGATGGGTTGTAACGTCTCGTCAAAACGGCGTCCATATAAGGCGCAGGACAGACTGCAAGCAGTAACCTCGTCTGGCGAGCCACACATGGGCCTTGCCGACTTGGTCCTCAGGAGCACGACGAGTGGTCCGAGTTTATCGCGAGCTTTGCGTAAAGAACGGACAGGTTATCGTTGCCTGGTCGGTACAGCGCAATTTCATGATCAAGTGGTGGACGACAAAGCAACTTCGTCTGGCGCGCCACATGTGAGGCCGGGCCGACTTCATGTTGAGGCCATAAAACCTCCTCAGGACCACGACAGGTGGTCCGAGTTTGCCGCCAGATCCGTGGTCTGCTATCGCTTGAGATTGTACTTGCAGTGAATGTTCTCGAGACCAGCCCGTTGTATGTACTTAAACAGTCGATTGGACAATCTCCGACCTCATGCTAGGCCGCATCGATAGCAACTGGCTGCACGCCACCCCGACGAGTATCGACCAGCCCACTCATGGCCGCACCTTTCGGCGCGCCGCGCAAGCAGGATTCGGAGTCGATTGAACTGTCGTTGAGCCAAAACGCAGGCTCGAGGAGCCGCCGGCCCCTCGTCTGTCTGTAGCCCAAGTTGACCAAGTTGACCAGGCTACTCATGGCAGCACCTTTCGGCGCGCCGCGTAACCGAAATTCGGGGTCGTTGAGCCAAAACCTACGCTCAAGGAGCCGCAGGCAATGGACGAGATGAGGGCCGAAAAGACGACAAATCTCCGACGAAAACGGTGTCGATGCACAGGCAGACCATGGCGGTCAAGCGGACAAGAACCCTCTGGTGGCCAAGGTGACACCGCTGTCTGTGCATGAGCTCAAGGAACTAGCATCATTTTTGAGGGACATACCCACAATTCTGAGCCATCCAAGCCAGAGTAAAATGTAGGGCCCGGGCGCCATCTCGGCATTGCAGAATATTGGTTCCAGCGAATGGTAGCGGCTTTCGTCGCTCTGTAACCCAAACTCGACGTCGACCAGGCCGCTCATGGCAGCACCTTTCGGCGCGCCGCGCAAGCAGGATTGGAAGTCGATTGAACTGTCGTTGAGCCAAAACGCAGGCTCGAGGCGCCGCAGGCAATGGACGAGACGAGGGGGCCGCGGTTGTCTGTAACCCAAATTCGATGTTGACCAGGCTACTCATGGCAGCACCTTTCGGCGCGCCGCGTAACCGAAATTCGGAGTCGTCGAGCCAAAACCCACGCTCAAGGAGCCGCAGGCAATGGACGAGACGAGGCCCACGTCGGGTGGACTATGTCGTCGAGCCAAAACCGACGAGACGAGACGAGACATAAGAGCCCCGCGTAGACAGTTGCCCAGCGTAGCGGACTGGGGGTGAGGGTTCTTGACAAGAGCAAAATAGGCGCCCGACCAAACACGACCCTGCTTTGATTTGCGCACAGACGGCATGAGATGCCGTCTGAGCGCGCATCAAGGTCGTTGTGTATTTGGTCGGGCGCCTCTTTCTGCACTTGATCTTGACCACCATGGTCTCGACGTTGTGTGCAACGGGAACTGCGGCCGGGCTGCTCCCTTTTGCGGCGCATCGAGGCGTCTTTGCATGCAACGTAAATAATAAACTTGTATATTTACCCAAGCCAACCAGTACGGAAATGCCCCGAGTCCGTTTAGATGTTGTAAACCGTAGAGCCGCAAGGCGCAAGTAAAAAGTTTCAGAGGTAGTGGCGGATGGTTTCGGTGCCGAGGCAGAGTAGAGGCACGTGGAGGAGGTATTGAGGGTGGTAAAATGGTTTGCAGCTGCGTTAGGACGGCAGGCGGACTCCTTATTTCGATTTTCGTAACCGACACACAACTTGGTGTATATTGAGCGCAATCCTCGCTTACAATCTATCTCAGGAGAAGCAGATACATACATATCAATGTATATGGTGAGATAAGCGTGATACACGAAAGTAGCGACACAACATTGACTAACTCAGGCTCTGCCCCCCAAATTTCGCGGCGCGTTGAGCTTTCCGCCGATCTCTGGACGCTTTTCCTGAGCGCGAGCCGCGATAGTGTATCGGCTCACTGGCGACGAAGGAGTTGGAACTGCTTACGCGTTCCAGTAAAGAAGTTGTTGGTGGATGGAATTCGAAGTCGATAGAAGGGTCACTTTCAGTGGCGCCCTGCGTTTGTAATGGCTCCCAGGGCTCCGAATGTGTGGCGTTGGGTGATGGCTTCGCCAAATTCGCCAGAAAATCGCGGCCACCCGGTGCACGAAACAGGGTTTCTGTGACACGCTTCGCTACGATGGGGTCGTTCAAGTCGAGGTGTGCGAGACCTGCAAGAGGTAATTCCAGCTGTGCTGTCGCGTTGCCAGGACTGTGTGTAGCTGCAGGGTCCAAAGGGTCACCGTTGATGATCGTCAGAGCGTTGTCGTCATTCCCGTTGGTTGGACGTAGCCGTTTCGAAGGGTTCCTGTCCGTATTTGCCAGGTGCTCCCTGCGATCGCTTTCTTCCCTTCTCCGTTTTTGACCCCCATCACATCTTTCCTCGTCGAGCTGCTCACTGTGATGTTGCTCGGGTGGAGGCCCGCTCGGGGCCGCCACTGATATTGTAGCCAATGGGCCACTGACGAGAGAGGGCGCTGCGTCCTTAGTTTGAAGTATGTGGACAACTTCTTCGATCTGTTCGCCCAACGGCATCACTCGCTCCTCGTCGCTCAATGGATCACCCAAAGAGACCGTATCATCATCGTCATCCGGAGCCATCTCGGCATCCCCGGCTGGTTGCGCACTGACGGAAGAGGGGACGGGTGGTGCGACAGAGGATGGAATTTCCCCGGAGGCAAGCTTGTCCTTGTGTTCGACACACATTTCACCTAATGTTAGCCCCAAATTTTCCATCATCTTGGGAACGCCGGTAGCGTCAGCAACATCATGGGTGGGTCCATGTTGGACGTCTGCTGTGCAGCTTTGGGGCACATGGACGAGCTCGACATCGTCAACGAGTTCAACCTCCACACCCCCAGACCCGCTTGAAACCTGAGGAGCCGGTTCTTTTCCTTTTTTGACGTCATGCTTGGATGCCAGGTCCATCATACGGGAAAAAAGATCCTCACGCAGCTTGTCGGGTTGGCCCCAACGTGCTGCTGAATTGTCTCCCTACATGTGGTTAAATGTCAACGACCAAAATAAGTGGGAGCATAACGCATACCTGGATGTGCTGGGCGTAGATCTCCGGGTCAGAAAGGAATTTTCTGGCCAGGTAGAGCACATGTATCCCACAATCAAAGCCATTCACCTGAAGCGGTACCTAGCTGCGAATCAGAACTTTCCTGTCAATCAGACACAAACTCACATTAGCTTTGATAGTGAGTGGGTTCCTGGTGGCGTCCCCAGCCACTCCTTGCTTTCGTACAGCTTCGGCTGTGAGGTACTGGCTGAGCACTCGCAGCTCCCGAGAATGTGAGCGACCCAGTGAGTCCAGTGAGAATACATAGGTGCTGTGCCTCCTTGAGTACAATGCCGGATTAGAATTCAGACAATGACGCACTATTCGGTGAGTTCCGGCAAGTCTTCGATTTCGTTCGTTTTGTTGGATTTCGGGGCCGGCAGTATGTATTGTGGATTGTAAATGAGGCAGAGATACCAATGTTTACTATCGAGCATAACATATGAGGGAACATATCTCTCATTTGACTGTCCCTTACTTATCATGGTTGACAGGGATCATGAGGTATTTTTTGACGAATATATCGAGTTTTGACGTCCACCTTTCCACTTGGGTGTAGCCGCTTTCCAGAAATTAGTGCGATGCGCAAGCCAGCCAACCAGCTGGAATACGTACTCTTTCTGATCCAATTTTTTGAAAAAGAAAGGGCTAAACACGAAAATCTGTTTCGCTAGCGTGGGGTCCTTCTCCTCGATCTCAAATAACCACATTCTAGCCAAGGGTCAACAATGAGATACAGAAGCAGAGGCGATGGATACTTGAGGCCCAACTCGACGAGCGTGTCATTTAGGAATGCTCCATCGGAAATACGACAGAGATCGCGTTGTCTTACGGTGATGCCGCCTACTTTGGGCGGATAGCAGAAAAGTCTGTAAAGTAAAGGATGAGGACGATATTACCAAGGGGCTGTTCATACACACATATGGTCATCCGGAGGAGACGCCAAGGCCCCAATTGTCTGGCTTGGCGAGAGGGCAGTTGGGTTGATAACAGAACCAGACCTCACGATTACAGTCCCTCCTGCAGTTCGAGCAAGCTCATCATACCGACAGCTTTGGATCAATCGCTCGATCGGAGTTCCTGCAATGAACGAGTTCAGGGCGCCACATTGTGGGGGGCCACCATACTCTTCAATGATGAAACATGGCACTCTGGCCACAGTGAGAAACCATAGCAGATCATGCTCTGGAATGTCAGCCCCGTTGATCCATAAACCCATGATCGAGTCATTGGCGAGTGGAATGGGTGACTTTCTCATCGAATCCAGCTGGACGATGATTGAGGCAAAGCATCTGACTTCAGCCTTGGGAGTTACATACCGAGCAGCTTGAGTCCCATTCTATCGCTTGCATGTTTAACCATGCCTGTTTTTTGAGGAGGAATCTCTGGAGCTTTCGTACCAAGATCACGGCATCAGCGTACGTGGTGATGTTCTGCAGAGTTTCAAAGTCTTGTTGGCCGGTATGGAAGATGGGCCCTAGATATCGGTAGGCATAAGGCTGCTTCTGCCGGTCCACAATCATGCAATCCAGCATGTCGTGTTTGTGTCGCAACCTAGCGAGATATTCGGGCGCAATGCGCCCCGTGTAGCCATCGGGCAGCGTTTGCCAAGCCTCGTAGATGGGGGCGAACTCAATTTCCGGTTCCAAGAGGTCAATGTCCCAGGGATCGACACTCAGTTGAGACGGTGCCCTCGGAATGAATGGAAGGAAACGCTCCAGTCTATTATAGTTCTGAGGGGATATTGTTGGGTCGCCCGGTCCAAGCTGACCATCCCAGCGGCGATCAGATAGTGGAAGGAGGGTGAGGTCTTTTTCGTAGATGGGGTCGACCGAACCTGGAACGAACGGGTCTTGTCTGGAGTTTGGACTCCATATTTTGTAGATTGTGGGCCCTACAGCAACAAATCTGCTGTGGAGGCAGATAGCGCTGCTAGGAAGTGGATGTTTCAGTCGGCAGTCAATGACTGCAGGAGAGTCATAGTCTGAATAACTGGACAGATAGGCAGTTGCAGTGTAGATGCAACCCAAGTGGATTTCGCTCTCTTGGTCGAGTCGAGGCATGGGAGGCCGAGTCGGTTGGTATTGGTGGTTGGTCAGGTCTGGGAGCACCACTGTGAGAGCAGAACCCGCACTACAGCCCCAACGAGCGTACAGTATAAGGCGAATGGGGCCGACTTGGTGTTTCGATTGGTGTTGCCCGGAAACGAGCAAAATAGGCGCCCGACCAAACACGACCCTGCTTTGATGTGTGCTGAGACGGCATCGTTCGGCATCTCGTTGCCGCCTTTCCTCATGATCATGAGCAAAAGTACTATGTAGTACTAGACTACTGGGCACTTTCTAGGATATGAGACAGACTGATGAACAGACCAATCACAAAACATAAAAAAGACTCTAGGGTGACTCAGCGCCATGTTCGTCTTGAACACCCACTCTCTCTTTCTTGCCTCGCCAGTCTCAATATTCGGTTACATCCATATTAACAATGACAGGTTATTGAGTTCATGGACGCGTCGGCGGACCTCGAATTAACTGCTTTTATATTACACATGCAATATACATTTTCGTAAGTAATGTACTGTCGGTCAGTACTGGAAGTAAGAAGTACATGTTTTCGGCGTGTGTGCCGAAGTCCACTGCAAGTAAGAGGTACATTTTCTGGGGGGTGGGTGCAAGTCCATTGGAAGTATCTACTATTTCGGGGGAACAGCGTCGAAGTCGGTCGCCGGAAGGTCGTGAGCATTCAAGGCCACATTCAGCGCACGGCACAGTGACTCCAAGTGATATTCTTCGTTTGGGGGACGCTCTCCGCTGGGCGTCAAGGCAAACCTGACCTCGACGATGGGTGTAGGCAGAGGCGCATGCGCAGGCGCGCTCGGTACCGTCTCCGCATACTGGCCCACACGATCCGTTACGCCATGTATGTTGGGCCCGATGATGATGACCCGCCCGACGACTGAGCTGATGCAGTGTGCGGTTCCTGAGGAATCGGGCTCGGACAGTCGGTAAGGCTTAATTGACACCGGCGGGACCTTGGCTGGGTGATGCATCGGGACCGTTCGACACTCGAGGAGTTTCTTTTCAATGTCCTGGACGCTTAACGGATGGGCGAGCTTTACGAATCCTCGTTTGCCTTCGTATCCGATCACCCTGTCGGTGACGATTCACCCGTACTGTTTTAGGCAGCCGACGACGCCCTCAATCTTGATGTCGATGCGTTTGCAGACAAGTTCTTTTGGCTGGAGCCAGTGTCCAGTGGCTTCCCCTATTTTATATGTCAGCTAGTTCTCACAAATGAGGAAAACTCTCAAACCAATGTCGCGCGGTGGACCATAGATGTGGCCGAGAGGTTCGGGCTCCCGGGACGTTTCGTACCACCCTTGACTCGGAGGTAGCAAGGGCCGGTCGTCAAAGCGTTCCTCCTCACTGCCTTTCTTGGGGGCCTGCGTCTGGTTGGCCATTATCTCGTGCATGCCCCGCAAGTATAGGACATGCTCCAGCGGTTGCTTGGAGCTGAACAAACAGTCAATACAATTGGAAGGGGAAATCGAGACTTACTAGCGCTCTACCACCTGGTCTAGGTTCGCGTTCTCCTCCTCCATACTTCCCTCGTAACGGATGCGCAACCGGACATCGGCGCCTGCGCTGGTCTTGCCGTCTTTGAGCCGCTTTTCGCGTCCTTTCGTCAAACGACTCTTGGTCGACTGTTTGAAGGTATAACCTATCACCGTACCAAAAAGGCCCTTGCGGGCAAACGAATATGCGCCGAGCTTTTTGTGACCGAGTTTTCCCGCTATCATCACCTCGCAACCGATGTACGCGCGTCCAGTGCTCATCTTCATCTTCTCCCATTCCCGGCGCTTCTCGTCTAACTCTTCTCTCACATTGGGTGAAACAGACGAGTGCACCGCCAAGCCGTTGTCGTCGAACAGCGTGAAATTCAGATGAGTAGTGGGGACGTGAATCTATGCCTGTGATTAAAAAAGGCGGTGAAGCCAGGATCCAATGCCCGCGCACCAAGTGATCGTGGACCACTTGCGGATCCGCTTGCTCATTCTTCCACTGTTTGCGTAAATAAGTCAGCGGTATGGCGCTGTGGGCAGAGCACAAACCTCGGAGATCAGCTCGGTGGGAGTCTTTTGCACAGTGGCGATTTGCAAGGTTTCGGATGACGAGGAGGGAGCTGCGACTAAGACGGTTTCCTTGGTGTCGACCGGGAGTAAGATTTGGAAAAGCGGGATGGAAGGGTACTCACGATATCATTTTGCGGCTTCGCCTTCATTACCGACAGAAGCTGCGGCAGTGGACGCTGTGTTTGGATGGTGAGTCATCGGATACTTACGGACGGCAACGGCGTACCTGATGTAAATGCACAAAGCCGCCTGGGCATACTTCGGTAATGAAGCCGACTGTGCCTTTGGGGACGTTAAGGAAGCTTCGATTGACCTCGGCGACGTCTCCAACTCGGAACTCTCGGCGAACATCGCCCATTTCGAGCTCCATGGTGGCGTCGGCATTCTCGATGGGCGGCGAGGGACGGAAAGTGACAAGACCGTGTTCATTCACGTTCTCGATCCAACCAGAGAGGCCTTGGGCCGCGCCTCCCACCGCCACGACTCGATCGCCGACGAGAAGGGAGCGGACGATTCCGAGTGCGTGGAGTCGGAGGGCAGAAATCGGAATGAAAAGAGCGTGATTTCCAGCCATCTGCAGGGAGCTTCTGTCGATGGCTGTCGTGCCATCGTAGTTTTCCAAAACCGCCGCGAGGTGGACCAAGTGCTGCCGCTGGGTGTTAACGTCGCGTAGCCAGGTGTTGGTCAGAGCTACGATGTAGCCTGTTTTCCCGGAGTGTTTGCCCGAGACGACAACGATGCGATCCCCCTCCTGAAGTGCACAACAGCGACCAATTAAAGGGGCGACGAGGGCCGGGTGTGAGCTGCCGTTGAAGAGAGCGCGGTGTTGATCGAAGCGGGCCCACTGCTGCTCATCGACAGTGGGAACAACCCCTTCCACCGTGAGTTGGGACGGTACATAGGAACGCTGCTCAAGTCCGTAAATAAACCATCGCCGGTGCCACAACCAACGATGGTTCCTCTTCTGCACCTCGTTCCCAGCGGCCACGCATTCATCGCCGTCGAAGAGGCGCGCAGGCGGGCGGTCCGGTGTCTGTGACAGTCGTTCATACACCACGCGGGGAACGACAAGGTAGTCCGATTCGTTCTGGACGAATACGAGATCGCCCTGATAGAGTGAGCTGCCGGAACGAACGCGGGCCCAGCGTCCCACTAGAGACGTGATTGGTGACATATTGAGTGTGGATACCCTATCCTCGACGTCGATAGGGACTGGCTTCAATGAGAGCATAGCGTAGCCACCGACATACTTGGCCATCGCCCGCTCAAGGTCGACGAGATTGTCGGTTTCTACGTAGACGGCAACGGTCTCGAATCTAGGGCGGTTCCTCCCCCCTGCACCACGTTCCCGAAAAAAAACGCTCTTAACCCCGCTGCATCTGTGCAGATACTCCAGCAGCTGCAACTGGCTTCCTCGGGGGACGCTGAATCGATGGAGGTCGGGGTCGCTAGTGTGGGGAAGGCGGGAGACGACGTCGTGAGGGGATGAATCAATGTTTTTTTCGACGCCGGGGCGATTTCGACGGGCGTTCTCGTCGAAATGAGCGGCGAGCGCCTCAGCTCTCTCCACCTCGCTCGACTGCGAGGTGAAACCGTCCTCACCGTCATCGTCATCGACGTCGATGGGCTCATCGTCGACGGGGTTGTCGTCAATGAAGTCCGCCATCGGAACGCCGTCATCGTCACCGTCGTCTTCCTCATCCGTGTCGTCCTCGGCCTCGAGGTCCAAGAAAGTCTTTGCATAAGCCTTGAGGGATTTGTCCTCTGGGGGCTGCGCTCATTGTCAGCCTTCTGTTCACAAAAAGTGGAGAACAAAATTTAGCCGTACTTCGACGCGGCGACGCTTAGCGGTGGGTCGGGATGACTGGTGGAGCGATGGTGCTCGGCGGGCGCCTGGCTTCGTGGTACAGGTCTACATATAGCGGTCAGCCCGTATCCTACAATTCCAGCAGATTTACATACAGTGTCGCTGCGGTCTGTGTCGTCCTCGTCCTCACTTATTGGCATAAAAAGGGGCGTTTCGGCTCGCGGCGGGTCGGCTTCAGATGTTGGGGTTGGGGCGCGAGACCCCAGCATTGGTTCAGGCTGGTAAGGCGCAAGCCGGGTCGGGGAGCGCGACAGGATGTCGGGCAATATGATGCACCCGCCCAGGGTCGGAGTCGGCGGGCGAGCGAGCTCTTGGTTGAGCGATTCGATGGTGTGCGCGATGTGGTAGTCGCGCGCGTCCGCGAGCCTGAAAATTGCCTCTGTTGAGTTCTCGTCATCTAACAGCGCCGTCAGCGCCGGACACGGACCCCGCGCTGGGTACCCACCCATCCCGCTGTCCTCCCCGCCATCCTTTGGGACCTGGTCGGCGATATTCTCGATGTGCTTGTACATGTCGAGTTGCCGGACTGTGCACGCGGTGCGTGGCGGTGTCGGTTCCGACTCGGACCCATTAGTCAGCAGACGAACCCTATCTCAATCCGCAATATTATCATAAATGGCAAGCCAGGCTACAAGTTTTTTCAGCCTATTTCAGACCCCCGGTCCGTGGTTGCACTCAAGCACCACCCTTCTAGCGTCCGGTAGCAATATCGAGGAACCCCCTGATACTTTGGCGAAGATCATTGAAGCAGCGAATGTGTGTCTCTCCATTGGTCTGTTCGGGCAGAAGGTGGTACTCACTGAGTTTAGCCCTGGCTATCTGATTATAAGGAGGGTGTGGTACCGGCCCTGATCAGTGCCGTGTATGACCATAGCAAGTCTATCGTTGAAGGTTTGAGCGGGGCAGACCGCAAAACCGTCGGTAAATATCTCAATATTACCGACGAGTCCGGGCCAGGAATGATGAACAATGCCACCTATCCCGCCATAAGAAACGGGCTACTACCGGCCCTTGTCTTGGACGCTCTTCTTCACATGAGCGATCCCACCTCTTCGGCCGCTGTGATACAGAAAGCAGGGAACCGCCCCCAATCTGAAAAAAGCTATCGGCAGGTGGGGGTCTTTCGCTATATCTCCTGAACGCCATTTGATTTCCTTCCAGCATTTTTATTCTCGCTCATCGTGGTATGCCACTCTGAAGGCTGGCTACAGCACCTACCAAAGAGCAGCCGCTATACGAGCCAAACCGAGGGTGAATATAGAAAAAATAAAAAACGGCCGCAAGAAGGAGTGTCTTCAAAACTTACGCCAGCTAAATTCCGCCCACCGCCCTGGCTCAACAGCGAGTAATAACATAACCCAAGCAGCATTCATGCTGACTGCTCTTCTTGAGGTAACTCACATTCCGATGAAGGATCCCCCCTAACTTGAGTGTAGGGCTGTTGTGTCCTCACGAGCAACCAAGTGGTCGAGATTTCCTTCAGGTGCTTTCCGAGTGCGTTAGCATAGAGCCCACTGAAACATCATGTCAGGAATGCTCAACGCCGTGAACCCAGCATTACCCGCCGGGACGTAGAAGGCGTTCTGAACAATCCCAATGCTGACGGGATTCCGGCGACTCTGGCTGTTGGCTTAAGCTACAGTTTCATTCATCTGGCCACGGACGTCAACTATGCGGCTAGATCATCCAATCCTGGCACGTCTATCTACGAAGTTGGTCAGATTCATTCATTTCAAGAACTGTATCCTCACCCTATTCTCCAGAACTGGAAAGCTATGGGTAACGCCCACCGCGTTGATCTCGATCATCCTCTTGGCATCATAGACCGCAAATTTCTTCAACTATTACTTTCTGTTGCTGTCGGAAAGCTCTCCTCATGGGATCTTCTCGACGCATTTTTCACGTCACCAGAAGTCCTGGTCCTTTTAGAGGAGGAGCCATCTCCACGGTATCTGGATGCGCTGAGTAAGATTTAATTCTTTCCTCCATAAAACCTCTCAACCACACACCGTTTCAAGAGTTTACATCGGATTCCCTTGAAGATCCTTCGCTCGAACAGATCGATTCCGAAGATGAGACAGCCCAGCCCGACAAAACCGCTGAAGGCCAATCCACAGAAAACGAGGAGCAGCCCGGGGATGACAACACCAAGCAGAGAGAAAAAAAGATCTCGGCTAAAGTATCAGAACTGAAGAAGGAATACATCAAACCAGTTACACGCTCCTCAGATCAAACTCTCCCCAAACCGAAAGCCACAACGGTGATATCAGCAAGCAGCGGTAAAAGGACCACCCGAAAGAAGGTCCAGGTTAAGGAACCCCTGATCACTTTCGTCTCTCCTACATGGGAAGTGACTGCGGTTGAGCCTGAGCAGGTCCATCTCCAAAAACGGGCCAAGACACACCCTGTAGTATTTGCTGCTCCCCGCTCGGTCAGCGATCCTCTCATATTGTATCTGCGTATTTGACACCGCTCTTCAGGTGGAGCCGACGCCGTTGGACATCTTGCTCTATGCTCCTGGGAAGACCGGGTGGACTCAAGTAATGTTTCATTATAAAATGTTTACCAAATTTGTACGTTGCCCTTTCTCATCGTTGCTGTCTTCTCAATCCTCCAGAAAACGGACAGGGAAATGATCCAGGCCATGTTGGCTAGCCAGACGCAGACCTCAGATGGCCTGCCCTTATTTATGCAGCCCAGCGCCAAAGATCCCAATCCCAACCTCAAGCCATCCGACACACAAAGTGTATTTCATGTATGCACAAAAGCAGAATTCTTGGCTCTTGACCGCCGCACCCAGTATTTGATCCATCGTCATCGATGTGTATTAATGCTGGATATAGGGGCGGAGCCGCCCCCTCCCTTTGACGAAGTGACGCTGTCAATGTTCCGGGACCCGCGGAAGCTCTGCACGATACAAGGTTCCGTCTCCCATCATTTCTCTATCCTTTGCTGATTTTCTGCCAGACATGGGACTGGATACTATGAAGGAAGAGCAAGACTATCTTCGCGCAGCTCCTCTAACGACCATGCTCCCACACCTCGATCGCCCAGTCCTCAACGCTATCCACCACCCTTTGCCTCATACTAGTAGCTATTCAGCTACTCCCGGGCTCCAGTGCGTCTTCCTTATCTCTTAGCCCTCTCTATGCTAATACCTTTCCAGCACGTTCACGTCAATAGAACATGCAATGACGCACTTGCAAGGCCATCCCCATCTTCCAGATGTACACTCTCCATGGGCTGACTTACGGTGGGGGCTCGTGGGCACGCTTGGGGCCCGATCGCCTACTCATCTCGACATTCTGGCCACCGAAATGGAGGTAATAACTGGCAGCAAAATGGTTTGCATCGGCGTTCCTAGAGCGGATCGCTTTGAGAGCAACCATCATCAAGGGGATCTCGGCTCAAGGCGTGCACTCGATAATTGGGTTGCCTCTCAAAGCGAGGCTACAACTGATGTTTTGCGTTGGGAATGTATCTTCCTTGGGCCTGATATGGCGTTGTAGGTGGCCTTCCAGTATTTTACTCTCTGCTCAGCCATCTCCTCAGTTTCATGGGTCATGGGTTCCGTCACTTCATTATCTCTCTGGAGGACACCGTTGCGTGTGGAGTTCACACCATCCAAAGTGAACAGGCCGAAGCTGCGGTCCAGGTCATATTGCATCACGTCGTTACCGAGGACGCCTCCACAAATGCATCCCATGATTCCGCCCGTTGGCTGCTCGTCAGACTGTTCATTTTTTGGGTGGAAAAGATATTACAGAGTAAAATGGATTCCTGGGGTTGTTGCATGCAAACACTGACATATATCTCGCAGACGCGCCTCTGGAGTCCAACCACTTTCCCGATATCGAGACCAAGTATGGGCTTCTGCAGCTGTTGTGCTTGCAGAGCTATATAATCCTCTATCCTGCTTTGGACTTGACAGCATATGCAGCCCATGGTCATACTACCGACCGCTTTGGGGATGCTCTACCCATGCATATTGACCGATACCGAGAATATGAGTTCGCCCTCTTTTCTGCGATGCGACTGGGAGCCCACATCGAGTCCTGCCTCGATGTCTATTACGACCAGGAGACCGACGAAGAGCCGTGCTCCACATTCCTGGAACTTTCAGAAGTATGTGGTTTTTCCTTTCATCCTTGCAGCGGTTGCTGAATGACACATGGACGCAGCGAGCGGTCATTCATATGGCATGCTGCCTGTCGCGTTACCGGGAAGATTGGATTTCGCGACAACACAAGGAGGATCCTGGCTTTAAACATGGGCCCGGTACAACTCCAAGAGCATTCAACCAGCAACTCAAACGCGCCCTTGCCGGTTACAACCATGTTCTGGAAGAGGAATTGGTCGATGTTGTGGATTTCAAGCCCACACCGCATTATGACATCGGGCTGGAACAAACACGGGTAGTCGATGATTTTGAGGCAGAGCTCAGCACTCAAGACACCTTCTTCCATTTTCTTCCCTGGGACGCAGAGATAGCGGAGGGCAACCCAAGGACAATGCCGATGAAACTTATTCCAGCCTCCCCTCCTGTGACTGGGGAGAAGCGTGTCCCTTCTTCTCGATCGCCAGATGAGCATGCCCAGCCCCGAAAAAAGAAGAAGACCTAACTGGCTCCCACCCTCATTGCAAATAGCGTTTTAAAATGTATTATTCTCAGGTATTATAAATCCATCTGCTGCTGGGTCCGCACTTCACGTGACGGCTGCATGCGCATCCAATATATATAATGCAAACCGATATATTATAACAACGTGCGCACTATCATATTCACCATGACGTTGACGTGGAACATACACACGGGAATCTGGCCTGTAGTTCGAAAGCACAATAAACCACCCAACGAAACCGAGGCAAGAGAACTACGGTCTTGGCTTGCTGCTGTTAAGCTGGAGCTAAACACTGTGGTTCTAACCGGTCATGATCATGAACAGACAGTACTTACTGTTCATGACCCATATGATCCCCCACACCGGATAAAAGTCCTCACCGAGCTTGCCCAGGAGTTGCAAGGCGCACTTTCGCGGATGAGGGTCATTCCACCGGAAATTCTGGCAGAGATCTTCTTGATCTGCCGCGACAAGGTATCTCCAGGGTGTCGTCTGGGTGATATGGGACAGGCGCCTTGGGTGCTGACGCGAGTATCTTTACGCTGGCGCGGCGTCTGTCTTGGTGATCCTCGTCTGTGGAATCGGGTCTCTATATCATCCGTCCATCCCATGCCCTCGTCGGCCTTCCTTCACACACTCCTGGACATGGCCAATAATCTACCGCTCCAGGTAGAACTACGGATTCCCCTCGAGCATCTTGACTCTCATCCCACTTGGGATCAAGAGCGGCTCATTTGCGACCTGAGTGGTTCCACTCGCCGGTTTTCGAACATCTCCTTGGCGGTGGAAGCCCCCGATTTCGAGGATGAGTTTACGGAGCCCCAAGTTGTCGAGGACGAGGTGCGGGATGTAGATGATGACGGGGAGCAGGATTCAGACCAAGAGGACCAACCATGGAATGGGATCGCCGAAGAGAAACAGCTCATTTATTTTTCCTCCTTTGCATTGCGCAGTGGCCAGAAACCTATTGTCAGGGTGACTGCCAATGAAATCTTCCGGGAGCTTTTCGCAACCGCGAGGGGGCTACAGGACACGTATGATACCGCGTTCGAGCTGGACCACGATGAGCGAATTCCCATCCCTTGCTGGGTCCTTACTTCGCTGGAGGGGATCAGTACTTCCACATTTCCTTGGGCGTTCCTCACCGAGATGGAGCTTCGCATTGATGTGGAAACCGTGAAAGCGAGGGGAATTTTGGAACAGTGCGCCAGCATCAAGAGGTGTATGCTGAAATGCATATCAATGGCAACCGGCCAGGACGTTTCACCAGCCCCCTGTTCAGCCTCTCGCCTCGAGAATTTACAAGACCTGCAGATTAAATTCAGGGGAGCCGACGATCCCGCGCGATTCTTGGTAGCCTTGGAATTACCCGGGTTGACGGAACTGCGCATATCCGCAGTGTCTTTTCCAATGGTCCTTCTGGACTTGCATGCATGTGCACCCTTCAATCTAGAGGAACTGGAACTGGAATTGACGTCTGAGCTCAATGGAAAGGAATTGATCCCGTTCCTTCACCTACTTCCATCTCTCCAACTCCTCAGGCTCGCATCCGAGGGGTTCGACGATGACCTGATTGATGCATTCACATACGAACCCTCCGCAGCTCCTACCCTCACCCTCCCAAACCTGCGAACGTTGCACCTTGGGGAGTGGTACTGCCCTCCGGGTTCTACCGGGACGAAAGGCGCCTTGATAACCAGGATGGCATGTTCATTGTCCCAGAGTGGAAATGTTGCCTTCCCCGCGATCAAAGAGGTGTACCTGGCCATGCCAGGCGAAAAATTCGCCGAAAACGATGACGCAACCCTTAAAGGGCTCGAGATCGTCATTTATTCGGGATTCCGTATCTGATTGATGTACCGCTTCACTAGTGTTCCTAAAACCATTTTGTGCAATTTCGTATCGTTGCGTTTCAATTTCTGCATCCCACGCCTTTAAATTTCAAGTCACCTCCCAATCAAGAACAATGACTCGCACCGATTGCACACTGAATCTATCCATAATCCCAAAGAGCCTGCTTGGCTTGATTCCTCGTTGACCTTTTAATTTTGGACCTCTTCCGCAGGTGTCCGGTTGCCCGGCATGAGACTCCACAACAAGCAAACGAAGATAAGTGCCCAACGCGCGTCCAGATCCAGCCGTTGTGGGACACAATGGAAGCTTCCTCGTAGGAGCGGTGGACTGTGGACAATTGCAGGCGGTGGGTTCCAGTTGTGAGTGGGACTGCGGTTTCGGTATCGAACGGAATTGGTGGAAAAGGTTCGATAGGGAAAGGTGCTCGTCCAAAGAGGGAGTTAATGAAGTCGCTGTTGAGACTTTGCACCCTGGGTTATTTAATTTGTATTTTTAGAGATGAGATGGACTCGTGTCCTTCCCAATCTCCCTATTCTGCTTACTCCGCCCGTCCACTGAGTCAATGGGTCTTACCCCTACGTCCGCCGTCCGTTGGATGAGTCATTTCCTCTTTCAACCTTCTTCCGTTCGTTGATGCCTCGTTACTTCTGCTGACAGCCGCTTTTCCATTCGCTATTTCCTCGGTGCCTTCATGGCCTGGTGGCGTAACTGGCAACGCGTCGTCCCGGAGTACCTTCTTGCACTCTTTGAAGGCGAAGTCCCTCGTTCGATTCGAGGCCCGGCCCTAGTTATTATTATGTGCGCAGCTTTTTTCCCCCATTCTTCGTCCGTGTCTAGTGGCGTAGCGGTAAACCCCGTCGTACATTGAAACCGTTCATCAAATGTAGCGCGAACAAGTGTCTATTTAATATACTATAGTCGAATGATCGGATCCGGAGCCAAGGTAGGATTTGCCTGATTTGGATATCAATAGGTTGATTGGAATCAGCTCTTCCTACTCTCTTTCTCCTTCCGCAGACCGTGGCCAACCATATCAAACCAGGAAACAACGCGGGAGTTTGAACACGTTGGGCACGCGCGTTGGGATGTGATCATGGACCCCACTCTCCCCCGAGAACTAGAGCGAGAAATCTTCCGACTGGCTGCGGTATCGGATCGGAAAAGCGTTTTGCATCTTGTCTTGGTGGCGCACAGAGTGAAAATCTGGTAGGTTTTCCAGGACGCTGGTGGAGAATCACTTGAATGTTAGAACCAGGGTGGAGGGGCTGCTTTACCAGACCCTGGTGGTGGTCGGACCAGACGAACCAGAATCCAGCGCTTTTTCCGCTTCAGACGATGGCCCTGGCCCATCGTTTCCCGCCATATGCGTATCGGATCTCCTGGCCATGATAGCCTCGAGGCCTAGGGGCTTTTTCCAATCTGCTGTCGAACAGATCTGCTTCGAGCTCGACGATGTGGAGCCTGCTAATGCACACATAATTCTGAGTGCTTGCTCCGGGGTTACGCAGGTCTTTGTGCGCGGTTCCCGCTGCGCCTCCAAAACTTATCTTGGACCGCTCACGGCGTTGCGGAACCTAACACACCTCCAAGCCCGCGCACACTATCTGCTGAACATTGCTTTCGATCTTCCTCCTGGGGTGTTCCAGAATATCACCCACTTGGAACTCGTGGACCGTTGGGTCCGGAACTCTCCTACGGGCCTCCTGCGGGGGGCGCTTAGTACCGCTGTCCTGGCTAAGGTACTGCTCATCCCCCGGTTGACGCACATCGCGTTTGAGTTGACTACTTTCCGTCGATATGAATTGTTGTTCCGAGAGGCACGACTCCAATGCATCATGGCTGTTGCTCATGGATTGGGACCCGAGACTGCGCTACGTGATTCATGTATCCCCAAAGGCGATGATCGAGCTCTGGTTTGCTTTCGGCGCGGCCTTCCACCAGGGGTTGGGCTTGGTATTGATTACTGGGGGATGGCGGACGATTTTATAGCGGGCAAGCGATCTGGGGCAATAGATGGCAAGTTTTATTTCTATTGCGTCCGTGAAACACACTGAGTGCATTGCGCAGAGTTTCAGTGGTATATCAGTGCACCACTCCCCGGGGAAGCATAGCCAGGAAGGTTGGTCTTGCCACGTCGGTATGTATCATAGGAGATCTACTTAATTCCTTGGGCGGCACAGGACTCGCGCGACCGCCGGGCGACGCCGCAAGGGCAAACGTCTCCCTCGCTGGTCGCTTGCCGGGTCATCATCTCTCATCCGCTTTTAGCTTCGTCTTTATTTCGCCGCGCCTTGCCCCCGAATTCGTTACAAACTATCGTGCCGAAAAGGGAATATATCACAAACTATCGTGTCAAGCGGGACCGTGGCATCTGTTGGTGCTAGGTACCAGAATTGGTGTAATTGTTGTGGTGTATAAGAAATGCAGATTCAAAAAAAAAAAAAAAGCAAGCGGCCGTCAGCGATCTTCGGCCTTGGAGCTGGTCAGAACATGTACGTATACAATGAATGCTTTTGTTTGCAATTTTGTTTGCGTGTCACACGGCCTCAAAGACTGTCGTGAAGCCTAACCTCTCTTCTTCCTCTCACCAGCCCGTGGAAAGTCCTCAAAACCGTCCAGAAACGTCGACAAAAAAAAATGTCCTACCCGGTGGACCGCCACGCTAACATCACTAGTCGTTTGCTATCTCGTTGTCTGAGCTTTTCGTCTTCTTTTCGACCTTGTCGGCCTGTGTCAAGTTGCATCAGGATTGTGTGTAGCAAGTGTCGGTTTCCCCACTAGATCTAACTGATTGCTCAAATGCAGACGTTTTCTTGTGGTCGTTACCCAAGAAATACCATTGCAGAGCTTGACCAGTGTTAGTCCGTGCTGACTTGAATACGATGTCCGAAACCTTGCATGGCTCAAATATCCCGGAGGACCCCTTCGCCGCACCACTTTCCAACTACGATGCCTCGATGACGCAACTCAAGGAGTCGCCACACGACCCCGAGAGCTGGAAGCGTCTCGTTGATGAAGCCGAGACGAGCGGCGACATTGTATGCATCCGCGAGGCCTACGACGCCTTGCTTGCCCAGTATTCATGCAAACACCCCCAGCGCCCAGACTGCATATATCGATCACTTTCTCGCCATCAAACGCTTTGCACAGCAGCACACGTATCACTCCATCGACGCCATCGCAGAACACGACCTCGGTATCGCTAAGACCCGCAAACTTCCAAGTAGGACCGTATCATCGGTCCATCCTGGTGGTCTCAATCCCTGGTCAATCTCAACACTCATCCGAACAGCAACGCGATCGGGGCTCTCTCCAAACCCCACAAGCGTTCGCCGCCGCCGCCAAATCGCAAGCACGAAAATGATTATAAACGCTCGCGACCCAACGAGCGTGATCGGGACAGGAGAACATACTCGCTGCCCGTCCGCCTCCGCGTCCGGGCCCTCATGGGATCGCGTCCGCGTGAAGCCCCTGATTCCGCCGCGGCGCCGCGAGAAGGAAGAGAAGCCCCCGCTGCATCCCGTCATTCACTGGTTTTTGACGCAACTTCCCCCAGGAGAGACTTTTGACGGTACGCTGAGCCCTGTTATCGTGCCTGCCGCATTCACTGAATCTCCGCGCCAGGCCCGGTCCTCAATGCAGAGAATCTGATGGAAACCCTACGCAACGCCGTCATCCCCTCGACCATCTGTGCACGTTCCCCGCCACCGGTGCGCGTAGTGAGCTCATCGTGTACCTCTTCAGAGGTGAGACCCCCGCCAGACTATGGGCCTTATCAAGGGCCGGGGAGCATGCCAACAAAAGGAAATGGACGCCGGCGCTGATCTTGCGCGGAAGAGAATTGGAAGAATTACATTACTATGATTTTCCATTCTTGCCACTTCATTGTAATGATAAGTTAGCTCTTATGTGTATGTGATACAGCTTGTACTTTCATCTTTGGAGTTTGTCTTTTTAAGCTACACATCGCCTCAAAACAGCGCAAAAAACCCAAAACCCATTTCTTTTTGCCGCCACTGTACAACTATCATACCGTGCGCCAGCTTTCTTCGCCCAATAACGCTTGGCTGGAGCGCCACTTCGAACACAACCTTGGTGATACAGGCAATGCATAATCATCTGCCTGGTATACTGACCTGCAGTGACAAGGCTGCGAGAGAATCGGGTGAGTCAGGCTTCAATTGTGCCGCATTGTCTACAAGCAGTACTGCTGGTGAGGTGATTTTATTTTGCAGGTTTAACCCCCGTTTGCATGAAAGTGTTTTCCTTTTTCAGCGAATTGGATGAGCTGAAGTACGCGTGTATAAGAGGATGCATTGCCTTATTTGGACACGATGGGTTGTTTGCCACTTGTTTGTTCTGGGCATTGTGTGAAGAACGAGCACAGCCACTAACTACTATTAGTCTTGACCACCAAGTCGAGCCTCACTTTAAGTTCAACCGTTGGCTGCCTAACCTCGCCGGCGACGAATAACCAGTCTCGGCTTGCCGGCCCAACCGGTGGTGCGTCCCGGTCGAGTTGGGTGAAGTCACAGGTGGCGGACTGAGGCAGGGGAAAGAGCGTAGTACATACTTAGTACTGCAACCCGCAGCGCCTACATATGACACTTCTGTTCGAGCATTTCTGGTAGGGGTGTTACCATTAGAGCTTATTAGGTGCCCCCCGCTAATCGATTTCGCGGGGCCTTAGTTCGATTTCGGACTGAAAATTCGTGATTTGTGGAGTACGCAGATTTAAATTATCGTTGATGGCTCGGCTACCGCGTGTGCCCAACTCATACCAACGCAGCACCCTTCACCACCGCGACGGGTTGGCCACGAACTCGAACTCGACCCTAGCCACCTGCCATAGCGCACGACGCTCGGATTCAGCCCTCCGAGGGTCGTTGTGGTCTCGCTCCACTCACCGAATCCGGTCGGCAAGCTCGGTCACTTCGATTAATCAAAATGATCTTCGACTCAAGGAATTATTTTCTTCGACTTAAAAGTGAATTTTCTGGGGGCACCTAATAAGCTCTATTCCACCATTCAGGAATATTGATAGAGGAAGAAACCTTTTACCTGGATCAAGAGACGTCCTCTTTAAATTTAAATTTAGAGTACAAGCCAGCATAATTTGAAAAATGGGGGGTGAATTTTAATTATAGCCACTGTACGACGCCGGAGGATTGCCTATTTACACGCGATCCATATGTCGATCCATCGCTCGACGCGTCCGTCGGCGGACCGTCGCCGCGTCGCGTCTCAAATCCATCCGGGTTGTCTCTAGCTACCACTGGGTCCCGGCTAGACGCACGACCGGCCCGTTTCCTAATTCTTGTCACTTGAGAATTTCTGAGAAATCACGCGACAAGCGTGACAGTCTTATCTAGATCTTGGACGCAATTGGCCTCGAGCTCTCCTCTGGTACTAGTCTCTTACACCGTCTTCCCGGGCCCGCTTCTGAATTCGAATCCGATTCCTGCTGTAACGCATATATCTGTTACCCACAAGTCCGTCCTACATCTTGTGCTTTTGTAATCGCCACATCTGTTTACAGTGTCTGATACCCGGGACATCACAGAGTTTGCCAAAGAGGTCCTTGAAGCACAAGTCACGGCGCACGATCGATACATCGCCGCCCGCAGCGAGACCCGCTCGTTCCCCACATTAGTTGAGTGTTGTGCGGAACTTCTCGATGCTATCCACATCGATGAACTCGCGATGGTCGGCCCCGCCGTGGCTACCGTTGTCGGATCTCACCTTTGGGAATGGGATCGGATCCCTTACTCGATACTGTGTAAGGCTTTGACTGGGCTGAACATGGATCGCGATGGCGACAAATTGGACGAGTGGTGAGCCTTACATTATTTAAATGCAACAATCCTGAATTTCGTTCAATATATCGGCAGGGTGCTGCGCAACGAGAAGTGGCTTCGAGAGGGCAATCACACCTCTTGGCAGAAGGGGCTGGTCCGACTTGAGGACGCCCCAATTGTTTTCCCGCAATCTGGTCTCTCCGACACTGGTGACCGTACCATCATGCGCTCCGACATGGTTAGTAGTCCAAACTTTCAGGTTCTCAGCAACTGTCGAGAGCCCAGCACAACAATCACTGGATCTACCGACGCCTTCAAACACGCTTTCCGCCAAATGTCCGACGGGCTGCTGGAGAATCTGGATTGGAGCAACGTTTGCGTTGCAGGAGGGATCGTCCTAGGGACTCTCCTGCGTCCTCATAACGTCTACGCCGACTCGGACCTATGGGAAACCTCTGACATAGACATCTACATCTATGGATTGAGTGCCACAGAGGCCACCGCCAAAATTCAGTCCATCTACATGACTTGTCGCGATAATATTCAACCCGGCCAGACCACTCTTGTTGTCCGGAATTCCAAAACTATTACCTTGTATTCCGAGTGGCCAACGCGAAGAGTTCAGTTTGTCCTCAAATTGGTGGATTCCCCAAAGGAGGTCCTGCTCAACTTCGACTTGGACATTTGTGCTATGGGGTGGGACGGAAGCAATGTATGGATGCTTCCACGAGCTGCGCGGGCTTTAGAAAGTCTGTTCATCATCATACAGGTATATGGATACTGATCTGTTTGACAGCGGGACTGAATGTGTTCACCATGAATCTTATTCATGGCCATTATCTCTCTGCACGTCGGGCTAGCCAACCCCAGCGGTGAGCATTCTGACCTCGTCTTGGGTACAATCATTTACTGGACGTTTGAAGTTTGTTCAAGTATGCCCACAAGGTGAATCACCATCTCTGACTGCATGATGCGTTTCATAAGATATCGCGTAGGGCTATGGGCTTCGATTCTTGCCTTCTTACCTCTCTTCTTTGCTGCCGTCTGCCGAAAGCATCCCAGGAAGTCCCTCAGAAGAAGATGCTCTCTCTCAACTCAGCCACCTGGCAGACGCTGCTCGCACATGGGCTACGGACAAGCATGAAGAACTAAAATTGATACGTGGTGAGGAATACACCCTCCATTTCTCTGACTTGGGGGGTGTCTTCCCCCATCGAGGTTGCTTCGCAACATTCTCCACGTTCATGCGCTCTGTGGCCTATTGGGAGATTGCGAAGCGTGAATCTGAAAGGTAGATCCTTATAGAGTTATCTCACTGCCCTGACTGACCCTGTCTCAAGTGGCAGTCCGCTCGGGAATTTCATTCATGACACATATAAAGATGAGGTATGCTCAGGAATTGTATTCCACATACACGTACTGACCAGCCCCAGTATGATGAGGATGACACAAGCCCCACCGGCCAACCAGTGCCTGGGTAATTACCTTTCATACAGCCTCTCGGATATAACCTCACAACATCTGTAGCTATGGGTTCAATCCCAGATTCCAACCGGACGGGTTGAGGACCCACATTACTAAGTCAAACCGGAGGGAAGTGCGGCGTTGGCTTCGAACGGACTCGACAGGACGCCTGGAAGACCAACACGGTGTCAAACATGAGGAGGAGCTCGATGACGCCCAGCGTGTCACTTTTGCGCCCCGCATAGAGGTGTTGCTGGATAATGCCCATGACATCAAAATTCCCCTGCTCCTGCCGACCAGTTTTGCTGTTTATGCCAACGAAATCGTCAATCACATGCCGGAACCGGAATCTGGAAATTCGACCATCCTCAAGTTGGCAATCCCTGGAACCTCCCGCCCAGTGGAACTTGTTGACGGCTTCAGCCAAGAAGGCCTTTACTTTTGGACGGTGCCATCCCATCTTATGTGGCAGCAGAAAGATAGAAGAATCGACGAGTGAGTGCCCCCATTTTTGAGTCCACGGGGCAAGCTTGTTTATTCACGATCGTATTACTGTAGGCTATTTGAAGTCCTGTACGCGTTTCGCAGGGCGAATGACCCCATTCCGAGCACCGCAGCCTTGCAGGTGCAACGGGTTGTGGAAGAGTTGTCGAGGCGGACCGCCACCATGGGTGAAAGTGAACAAGCATTCTCTCGATGGGTCATCAGTCAGGAGACTTAGTGGTACACAAACAATCATGTATTCTATTCATTTTGTTATATATCTGGGGGAAGCCTCACCAACTGCGTTTGGGCATCTTCCACTGTCCCCTAGTTTCATGGATGGGAGACGAAAAGCGGCGTGAATTGTTGTGCTCCGGTTCTTCTCTGCATAGAAATACCTGGGCCCGGCTCTGCATAGTAGCTCAGCAAGCTCGTCTCTTCAGAATTTAGGCCTGCCCATCACCCAGTATTGTCGACTGGGACTGGAACGTAGGATCGAAGAAGGATCGATTATTTGTAAAAAGGTATTGTTCGCGATCGGTACACTGTGGTATCCCAGTTGTTAACTGCAAACCCCGTCAGCCATACCCGCCTCCGATTTTACCTGTAGGCCCCGTAAGCCACCCCCGCAGCCGTTTCTTCCTGCCAGCCAATTCTTCCTGCCCGCTGACCTATTGGGACCTTGCAGGCGTTTCTAACTGCGCGCCCTGGCACGAAGCCGAAAAAAAAGAAATGCCGGATGACCCCCAAAAAAAAACCTCACATGACGCTACAGTATCTTTCCGGGCAGCGTCTTAGCAGTGGACCTCTTGTGTAGAATCGCTCAGTCAATTAGAATCACTCAGGCGATAGGAAACCGTTGCATTGATCATTGGTAGTGGTATCTAATCAGAGAACCAAAAACTCTGGACGGCTCAAGACCTCTCCTCAGTTCATGACAACTGGACAATTAAAAGGAGTCGCCATCAATCATATGATACCTGGGCAAGAGGGAAAGGGGCCTACCGCGACGCGTACGGGGATATCGTTCTCGGCGGCCTGATTATAATTAAGGTCAGAAGCAGCGCCGTCCGAGCCGGAAACACGGCGCCGCTTGTATTGGGCCCCAGCGGACGAGGGTCCCATGGCCGGGGCCTGAATGTCTGCAAGCTTCTCGTCCACAGTGGCCGGCTGGCGTTTCAGTGTATTGATTTTGCTTTCGGCGGCCACTTTGTCTGCGCCATTCACCGGATACGTGAACTCGCGACGCGCGCTATATTCATCGTTGACGAAGCGGGCCAGCAGCATATTGCACCTGTTTTCCTCTTCGGCGGCGACAACAGCCGCCAGCATCGAATCAATGGCATCGGCGCCGGCGACAGCGGAGTGTGCGGAGGGTTTATTTGTGCCACCATTGAACCTATAAAGGAGGGTCGGGGGGCTGAGGTTGAATATGGAGCCAAGGTTATGCTGGAATTCATCGATGCAATGGAGAATCTGGGCAGTCGCAGCCCAATCGAGCATGGTGTAGATAACGAAGTCGGGTTCAGCGGGAACCGTACGTGTCTCAACGAGCGTGGATTTGCCATTGCGCCCGAAGCTGGCGAACCAACTACGGCAGGCGCCGAAGGCCCCGGTGTCTTCGTTGGAGAGGAAGCCGCCGACAATGATCTCGAACGGTGCATGAGCTTCAATCTGGCGGCCGCCGGGTCTCACGTCGAGGCGGGGGAAACCGTCCAAGTATAAACTACCCTTGTTGAGAAGGTAGTCGAGTTCCATTGGTTTGGCGAGGGCAAGCATCGCGTGCTTGCTGCTGCCGAGGCGATATCCGTCCATGGTCTGGAAGCCAGCCAAGTCAGCTCCAACACGGAGTTCACTAATCACCTGGGCGTCGACAGCAAAATCCTTCCTACTCTGGAATACATCGTTAACGCGCACCCACATCCTCTTATCACGCGCGACATCGGCTTGTGGAGCCCAGCACACCTCCCAGAACGGGCTCTCATCCTGAATTGCGGTGGCCCAAAGTTGAAGGAGGTCCACTCGAGGTTCACCGTTCTCAGGACCGTGGACAGGGTCGAGGCGGACGGTGCAACTCGTCGAGTAACCTCCTTTTGAAGCGACGGACGCAGTCAAAAGGAGGGTGTGCTTGAGATCGCCCGACGCCAATGTCCGTATGTGGGCGATACGTTGATTGAGTTTTTTGAGGGCCCCGTCTCTGGGGTCCTCGGGAATGTAAATGCCGCGCACGAGGAGCCAATCGCCCAGGGGGTGTGGGCTTGATAAGAGGGAGGTATCAAAGGGCACTACTTCAGGTTGGAGCGTAGCTGGACGGCGGCCGCGAAAGGAGGACAAGGCAGGGTTGGCCATAACGCGAGGCGAACGTCTGAAGTTGGTCTGAAGCCAAAGTCAGTGTCAAGTCAGTGTATAGATCGATGCTGATCGATGTGATCGATTGGCATATCTTATCTCTGAATGCTGTACAGTGAGTTTGTACATGTACATGTGTGGCGCAATAACCTGATAACCTGCAATAACCCATATTACTGCAATAACCTACGACTTTGATTTTCTATCTGCTCCACTCACGAACTCGACTTCTACAGAATGGAACCGGCTCCTCAAGAATTATGCTCCAATTGCCAGCGCCAAGCTGCCGATGACGCCCGTGCCGTGGCGCCGTTTGTGTCTTCGCTGGACCAGGCAACTGTTGAAAACCTGCGGGCCAGGCTTCCCAGCTTTGCCTGGGAGCTTGATGAGACCACTAATGTTCCGCATTGTAAAGGCGAGGGTTGCCTCGAAACGGAGCAATTGGGCGGCGACGACGATGCTTCCCGTTGTTATGCATCCAAGCCGTACCAGCGCCATCTGAGAGCCGCTATGGCCGGATTCCACTCCATTGGACCATATCTAGCTCTCCAGTATCAGCTCACTCAGCAAAGCACGTACCACGTACCCGTACCCCACCTTGTCCTCGAGGACTCCGATGATGAGGACGAGGGCATGGTTCCCCGTCCCGCCTCCCCGACGTCGGGTGCCAGGCGTCCCGTTCACTCCCTCCGGACCAACGACGAGGCTCCGGATCCGAGCCTGATGGAGCATATGCAACGCCTGCGTCAGCAGCAGTCTGCCCGGGGTCGTCTGGTGATAAGTCATTTCCTGCATTCAGATGATGCGGCACGCAACAGAAATCGAGGTGTTGAAATCACACTGCAAGCCCACATCCAGCGCGCAACGCTTGAGTCTGCTGAACTGGATGATTGCATAGTTGCGCTCCAGCGAACACGGGATCTTGGGCGCGATGAACTTCGAGAGATGCAGCAGACCCTTGATGCCCGCGACAGTCAGCTTCCACACAAGCCTGCGTATGCAAGGAAACCCCATGTGTGTGATGTAACCCATCACTTCTTTTCGCAAAGAACTGACCTCCCATTAGGGTGATGACGCCGGTCCTTCAACCTCCCCAGTCCCCCTGACCCCTCTGGAACCTTTCGGGGACTTGTCGTTTACCGGACTAACCAGACTTTCCCCGGCTCAGCTTGAAAAGCTCCGAAAGAGATTGAAAAGCATGAAAATGCCGGCCTGCGATCAATCCCCGGAAGTGTTTGCTCGCTGGATGCAGGTTGGCCGAGTCAACCGTATAAAAGGTGTTCCCATATGTGGACCGGATTGGGTCGTAGATTTGCGTGATGTTCGTGGGCGCAACTGCATCGTGCCCCGCGTCCCGGTAAAGACCCGGTTCGGCGAGGATATACGCCACCACACAACCTGTCTCCTTGCTGTCCTGAGGGTCCTAGCGAGACCCCGGGCATACTCAAAAAGTCTTGGACAGCTGGGTATCTCCGTGGCTCAGAAAATCCGGTTTTCTTGTGACTTTGAGAAGGGGCAAGAACCTACAGACGATGAAGTCGTACAGGTATTGGCAAATCAGGGGTTGAGCCAGGAAGCAGCGGATGACGCATGGCAGTTTGCTGTGAAACTGTTGGAGGCTCTCCCCAAGACGTTGGATCCCAATCATGACGGCCACAGAGAGGCCACTGCTTTGTTGGAGCTAGTGAAAAAGGATTCCGAACTTGAAGGGTCCCCTCCGGGATTGTACGCCGCTGAACTTGACCAGCTCCAGCAATTTCAAGGTTTGGCGGGTTGATGGAAGTATGGCAGGGAGGGATATGAGAACACGCATTCAGCTGGAATGGAGATCCCGGACACTAATAAAGCTCGGAGTCCTTTTTCGGAATATGGCGCATACAAATCATGCATTTTTTTCACGTTGAATATAGGCGAGTAGGTACACAGAGTTGTAGAGGAATTTATCTAAATAATCAACTGATGCAAGTGAAGTGGTCGTCAAGTGCGGCACGAATGCCGGGAGGTTCACCAGTCCTGGTTAAAGTATCTTGTGCACCCTGAAGCAACTCCCCCATCATTTCAAGATTGAAATTGCCGGCAGGGTTCGAAATTTCATCTTCCGTGTATTTTTTGCAAAACTGCCAGGAATCATCGGCGACAGCGAGGGTGAGACCACTGCGGGCCAACTGTTCAGCAACCGTCAAGGCTGGTAGCAGTTCTGGTTTTGAACCAAAATTGACCGCTGACAGTGGCCCAGAAGCAATTGGGATATTGTACATCTTGATGAACTGGGCATATTGACCTGGAATGATCAAGATGCGAAGAACAGCTATGAAAGATTGCATGCGCTCCTCCCGCAATCTTTTGCTTCGTTGATGCGCGCCTCGGGGGGGAACCATGGTCATCATGGCCTGGTGCCCGCGCGCGTCTCGCAGGTCAACATCCCAGTTGGGGGGGGACGCAGGAACTCCTTTGACATGCTTGGACTTAGATGCTTGTATCCATCTCGCAAACTCCTCTGGAGAGGCCGTTGCAGTCGGCATCTTTTGGCCAACGGACCTCTTCTGCGATTTATCGTTGGTTCCAGCATGACGGTGGGGGCTGCGGACCGAGAGCTTGGAGGCATGGGCCACCATCTCAGTTACTGTCTGCTGGATGTCTATGGCTCTGTCTCGGTCGGGGAGAGGGGAATCCCCAGGAGCGGACACGAGTCGTCTTTTGCGCGGATATCCGGAATCCGACAACAGGAGTTCCGCAGACAATTCGTTGTGGAGTTTTTTGTTCTGGTGAATTTCCTGCTCCAAGGCCAATATTGTGGCACGTTTTGCCTCTTTTTCTCTGTGGACGTCCTGAAACTTCATTGCGAGAACTGCGAGGCTTCGTTGAGAGTGCCCCAGGACAGCAGGATCTGTGAGAAAATGTTGGCCTGTTTCCTCTCGTCCCCTGGAACTTTGGAGCATGAAGAGAGTGTGCATGTCACGCTTCAGGCCCCGGTCCGGGGTTTCGTCGTCCTCGTCATCCTGGTCTTCCGTGTCGTCTGTGTCGGTGAGCGCCGTGGCACTTCCGAGTAGCGGTGGTTCCCATCCATTACCCTGTTGAACTTGATTCTCCACCTCGGCCTCCTCCTCATCCTTTTTGTCCTCCTCTGGGGAAATAGATCTGCACCAGTCAGGATCGTCCCGCATCCCGTCGTAAGCTAGACTCAGATGTCGAATGTATGGTTTGCAAATGGGACAGTCGAGATTGCAGTAAGGGACGTTGTACACCTCATGCATACGCCAAGGGCATGGGCTTTCCGCGATTTTCTCGGAGGTATGTTTCTCGTACGAAATCTCCATGGCGGATGGTGCGTATGAAGTATTGGTTGCGCGCATCACTGGTAGGCATCCAGGGCATCGTTTCAAGGCCCTACCCATGCTCTTGTCTGTGGATTGCATGGCGATATATATAATGGACAGTTGAGAGCCTGTCGCTGTCGTTGCGCTGCTGGCTAGATGTCGTTGCGCTGCTGGCAAGACGGTGAGACCAAGAAGTCCAGTACCCCAAACTCTCGATCTAGCGAAGGCACCTTCTAAGGTTAAAATCAGGGCTAGGTGATACCAATTGCAAGGAGCTAGGCGTACGCGTGTGGAGGGTAGAAGTTCTGACAGAGTTCTGAACTAGTATTTCGAACGGATTTACCATTGTTGAATTTGTACGGCATGGCTTTACTATACTTAGTTACGTCGGAATGATCAGGAAATCACACCCGGTTCCGTACGAAATTCGCTCAAGATCAGTACAATAAAAGGCGAACGCTGCTGGACAGCACGGTACTAGCAGCGGAATTCAACACCTCGTATAAGTAACAAGTCCGCGACCACTGTTGCAAACGCCATTGAGAGTCTCCTCGATTTCCTCTGCAAATCTTTTGCCCACGAATGATAGCGCAACATCTTTTAGAATGGGGAAGGACGGATTGACTGCCATGGTCAGCTGGCAGAGTCCAATTGGTTCCTCAGCTCTCGGAAATGTGCCAGCAGGTTCAAACGCGTCGAACAGTCCTGATCTTACATTTACAGGCGCATGGCCAACCTAGAATAATTTAAGACTCAGTGAGAACAAAAGAATCATGTCCACATACGAGAGAGCATCGGCATCATGAGTGAAGTCATAAGACTGCGGCAAGGGGCGCAGATCATACCTCCTCAGCGAATCCCTCTCCATCCATTCCGGATCATACGCGTTAACAGGAAGGCCTTTGACGAACTTGGGGCTGTCGCTCTTCCTGTTCGTTGGTAGGCGAATCCTGGGGAACGCTCCGCGAGGATTATGCGCTTCACCCCTTCTCCTTCGCACATTGTGAATGGAATCAAATGTCCGCAACCACGGTTTGACCTCGTCCGCTCTCCACTGAGGAGAATGAATTCGATACCGGATATGGCCATCGTTTTCATCGGCCTCAGACTCGTCGCTCGACATGCCATCGATGCCAAAGTACTCGATCATTGCTATATGCCTTTGCAACGGCTCGAAGGTATACGCGATATAGCGGCGCCGGTAGAAAAGCTGGACCCATAATCAAGCCCCGCGCATGGATATCAAGGAAGATAGGGACGAGACCTCGTATTTTCTGCTTTGCTGCCGATCCAAGGCAGCATGGCGTAAACGCTCTGCTTGAGACTTGGCACAATCTTTATACCGCCTCATGATTGTTTCCAGATGTGTGGTGAACGCCTTGCAGATAGCGTCAAACATTTCAACACTGTTTGGAAAAGCGTTTCGTTCAATGATAAAGTCTGCAAACACACGCGCAGCAGATTTGTTCCACGGAGAGTGAGGGGTACCCAAGATATCGAACCGAAAGTAATCTTCCGAGGTAGCCTCTGCATGTGGACCAGGCCGCGAAAGTGACCTCTCGTATTCATCGCGTTCATCTCGCGTAACGGAGACTTGAATTTGGGCTGGTTTGCTAACTATTTCTCTTAGCTGCTTCCGCACCAGTCGCTAGGGAGCTTAGTTAGGATGTGATTACACTGTTTGACATGTTCCTTACTGCGAGTTGCAATACAAGGGCGTCTTGACGCTTTGGTTCCCCAGTCCTTTTTCGTGGCAAAATCGGAAAATGAGGTCCACGGCGAAGGAGTAGCGGGGGGTCTTCAAGGACGGGAGGTGGTGTCCCCCGCCTTTGTTCTAGCTGTGCCTGGATCGTTCCAAACATACGCCGCAGCTCCTCGTAATGAGCATTACATGTATTGTGAGCTCCTGCATTGGGTGGCGGTGGGGGCTGATCATAATGTCAATGAGGAATCAGTTAGTGGCACCGATGAGTCGTACATAGTTTGGTGGCGCTGCAGCGGTCGCTTCGTCGAATGGCATGGGTGCGGGGGGTGGGGGCTGATTATGATGTCAATGAGAAATCAGTTAATGGCTCTGATGCGTCGTACATCGTCTGGCGCTACAACGGTCGCTTGGTCGGTTTGCCTGGCCCATTGCGTTATGTTTGGCGCTACGCTTTGGCTCTTGTCCCATTGGTCTTGCCAATGCCCAACACGTTCGTCCGCGCGAGGACCATATTGTCCCGACGATGCAAGGTTATACACCCCCGGTTCGGGACTTCGATTTGCATGGCCGCTAGGTCCGGCAACTGGCCCAGATGTCCGAGAACCCGGCCGGCGGTATTGATCGCGCCGTTGAGCAGCGATGGAAGGAGGAGACTCAAAGCTAGATGCCACCGATGAAGTCTGCTCCTGCTTAGACGCATTCATCACGGAAGTAGCAGGGCCTTCACCTTTTCGGTGTATACAGTTCGTGTTCTGTACATTCGACCTTTTCCTTTGTCTTGCGAATTCCACGGGGGACCGGGATAAGATCTAGATCGAGAGTGACTCTGAGAAGTTCTGGATCGACCATCTATAGCCAGTCAGTCGGTGCTATGCAGTACTAGCCGCAAAGGCCTCCCACCAGAATACGCGTTTCTGATCTCTGCAGTTACATGTAGATCCTTGAGGCTGTCTGCTATGAGATTGTCAGAGACGAGAAGCAAGTGTTGCAAACAAAATTGACCAACCCAGAAGGTAGGACGGGTCCATGTCACGTCTATGAGATTGAGAGGCAGGAAGTATTTGCATCAATCATGATGTGGATTCACGTGCGGTGTGGACGAACGTCGTGGCGGTGCCGCTCTGTAGGAGGGGAAATTTTTAAAATTCTCCGAACTGTTAGGTATCCCTTGTACGCACTTAGCTGTTCCCCCAGAATGGGTGTCAAATGCTATGGAGAGATGTGGGCAGAGGGGTGAGCTATGACTCAATATTGGCAAGATACTTCTTTGGGTTGTGAACGATGGAGAGATCATATTTCATTCGGCTACACAAGGCAGATTTGTAGTCGCAACCTCCGCAACGTTGGTGCTGCGCTGCTCATACTACTCATAGTGCTCACGGTCAATTGCAAATGGCTCACGCCAAAGCTCTCGAGGCGCCTGTACCAGGGAGGAAAAAATATGGGTCGACAGATGAATACGTTGTTGCATCAAGTGACATACCATGGAAGAGTGCGCATACAGCCATGCCGACTATTGTCGGCAGACTCCGTTTGTACCATCGAGAGGAAAGCGGAAGATAACGGTATGTTGTGAGGCGTATGAGCATCGCCGTGGCGAAGGCGAAGGGGGGCGTATCCTGCTCGGTGCGGAATGTGATTTAATCATGATCAGTGGTGCTCCCGATAAGGGAGCGCCGAGAACAGGGATTTATCGAGAGGCGGGTCAAGATGCGCTGTTTTTGACGTTCTTCAGGGGCGCCGAAAAGTAGCGGGGGCCTGCGAGGAAGGTAGATTGATGCCAATGACTAGGCTGGTGACCATACTGTGAGTAAAACTGGTAGGGCACCGTCGAGAGTGAACAGTAACAGGCGAAAGCGCACCTGACATGGCTGAGCTCGTTCTCATCCTCCTCTTCAGTGTCGCGCATCTTCCCTTTCGTAAATGCTCACGGAAGTGTGGAAGCGTTCGCTATGAGCCCGGAAACAGCCTGGTGGAGGTGGCCATGGAGGTGTACCGAATGGCCATGGATCCGGAAAGCAATGGCGATCATGATCAACAAGAAGCACGAATACTGACTAAGCCGGAACCTGTGCCGAGAATCCGTGTCTGACCACTAATTATGATTGGGGGAGGCCGGCAAGGCGGGTCACAAACAGTGGGAGAAAAGGCGAGTTGTTACGATGAATTACACTAATTTTTTGCATATTAGAGCTTATTAGGTGCCCCCTGCTAATCGATTTCGTGCGGTCTTAGTTTGATTTCGGACTGAAAATTAGTTTTGTGGAGCTCTGCGCAAACTTGAATTATGTAGCTTGTCTCGGCTACCCAACTTCAACCACCTCAACACCGCGAAGTGCTGGCAGCTTGCGACGGACTGGAACTCGACCCTCTAGCCACCTGTATAATGTAGCTCACGACGCTCAGATTCAGCGCTGAAAGGGTCGTTGTGGTCTCGCTCCACTCACTGATTCCAGTCGGCAAGCTCGGCCACTTTGATTAATCAAAAGATCTTCGACTCAAGGAATTATTTTCTTCGACTTAAAAGTGAATTTTCGGGGGACACCTAATAAGCTCTATTTATTGGTTTACACATTTGATTCAGCTGGTACCACCAGGTAGACACGAGACCCTACAAACGGATAGGAAGTATTGAAGTGTAGGCTGGAGCCACTAGTACTGTATATTTAGCGCAGAAAGTCGTTAATTGCAATAGTGTGTTTAGAGGCTATTCGAAGCCACTTTGGTTCAACAAATTTTAAAGACCAAATTTTAAGAGTGGGGCGGTGGAGCGATGGGGCCAAGTCACAACATCGATCAACATGGCCATTACTTTCACCTACAACGACGCGTTCTACTTACCCACCACGACGCGAGTGGAAGACCGCCGTCCTCCAGCGCACAACATATCACAACACAACCAATCGCGTTTCGGATCGTTCCGACCTCTTTTCGCTCGCCACCCACGTCCGACTTCCTCATTGAGGTTTATGTCCGACGGTGAACCGTGCTCCACACCACGTAAGGATTTTCAAAAGAAAAAAGCCATTTTTAATTAAAAAACGGCTCTTAGGCCACTTCGAATACATCCACGACAGAGAAATCTGCGTCCCCGAGATGCCCGAGCCTGTGGGCCAAGGTTCAAACTTGGTTCAAACATACATACTTGAACGGCGAAGCAGATTTGGACGCGAAGGTTCAGAGGCTTGGTATTTACATAATCTAACTTCTCCCCGTTTGAGTTCGGTGTTCGTAGCACTCGAACCGAGCCGAATTAGCAACAGTTCTCTTGGGTGTTTTCTGAAATACTGATATGCCGTCATTTCGGATTCACTGGGGGTCAGTTTTAGTTGGGTTTACAAATGAGCTTTGTGAAATTGCGCCAGGTTTTGGACGACGCAGCTGCAAACCAAGTAGAAATTGCTTGGAGAGCCTAGGCCAAGCCTCGCTCATGACGATGTCCACGTCACATGCAAACTTCCGCTTTCGGCGATTATATAAGCCAAAGTGTCCGGACATTTTCGGTTACTCATAGCACAAAACAGAATAAATTCTGTTTGTGAATAATTATGATTATAATCACTGGTCTACATATAGTCGGCGACAACAAAAGATCAGGCGACGCCGGCCAGTAGTGAGCAGTCATTTTTCACCAGCAGGTTACGGTGGTCACTCAGGGTGCACCAAATTCTGAGTTGCAGCCGTCACATAGCGCAATACAATTACATGTCCCGCCATACAGTCTACATTACGGTCAGCGGGATGGGCGCGCTGATGTGCATGTTTTGGAGATACGCAGCCATGAATCTAGAAACTCCGCTTGAGAGATGATAACGACACAAAGCAACAGACTCACTTATTCATGGCAACTTTGGCGAGCCAAGGGCTAACTTTGCGAAGGTAAGGGGTTACACGCCCTAGCGCCACGATTACCAGCTCCCCGCGCCAGTCGAAACCAGGCGCTGCGGCTTTTAGAGCCTCATTGACCGGGTTGGCTGGATCATAGTAAGCGATCACCAGAAACCGGTGTTCGTCGACCTTCACGATGGCGTCGTGGATGGTGGCGTTGGAAGCCGCAAAGTGCGACTCTACTTTGAGGTATGGGAGCCTCTGGACCTGGGCCTCGGTCGGGGTCAGGCCGGTGTTGGGCCCCAGGCTCACTGGGGGTGTGGTGAGAGTGCGTGTCCGGATTGAGATGACTTGCGCCTTGTATCGCGAGTAGAGATACCCTCTACCAGGTGCACGGCTAGGCTGGCGGTTGAAATATCAAACAGAGGCAATCCGATCGAACTGCGGCCAACTCACGATGCAAGGCCCAGTAGGATTCCTCCGTAAAGTAGGCATTCTGGGGAAGATTTGAAGAGAATAACCACGAGGCTTCGTTCAATTCTTTTATAGTTGGGGGGCATCAACATGAGGCCCATAAGTCAAGTCCAAGCAATTTGCACTCTTGGTCCGTGGATCAACACCATAAATTGGGGTCGATG